>CM072817.1:53515958-54884744 GCA_036937905.1 Salvia rosmarinus
TCAAGTTTAATTAAATGGATCAATTAAAAGTCTAATAACATTTGGTTAACAATCAAATTAATTTAATTTCATCTTAAATATCCACTAATTAGATTTAATTCCATCACACTTTTGCTTAAGGTCCATCGTATTAATTTAATTTCATCTTAAATATCCACTAATTAGGATTTAATTCCATCACACATTTGGTTAACCAATCAATTTGCTTAAGGTCCATCGTTATATAAATAAAGCACTTAAAAAGAATAGTTCTCAAGTTATCCCTTAACATAATTAATTAATTATGTTATCCAATTTCTAAAAATTAGACTTTATTCAATCTAATGAATTTAATTAACTCACTCTAAATAATTGATATAGAGATTATTATTTAATTAATTAAGAATTAATTTCAAAATTTAATTATTAGAATTAAACCTCATATTTAAATAATATGGAATTAATTCATCCTTCATTTAATTTAATGGATTCTAGAAGTAATTAATTCAAGTCCATTATCCATTTATATACTTAGCCCAACATTTAAAATAAGTCTAAGCCCATATCGATTTAATTAAAGAGCTCTTCTTCCATTTAATTAAATGCTCACCAATTAATTCAAGAGCCCATATCATTTTAATTTAAAAGCCCATATCAATTTATTCTAAAGGCCCATCTTTCATTTAATTCTAAGGTCCATATCAATTCAATTCCGAAGCCCATCTTACTTATTATTTCGGCCCAAACTCAGCCCATTATCACAAGGCTCAAACATATAAAATTTCGCCCATATTAAATAAGAGCCCATATATTTGACCCATATCAGCCCAACACCATTTATTTTCCCACCAAAATAAGCCCAACAAAATAAAATAAAACCTAAACTAACTATGACCTAGCCCCTCATTTCGATCTCTCCTCTCGTTCTCACACACAACGCACACACGCCGAACGCTCCCTGTCCGACCGCCATGTAGTCGGTCGGCGAGTTCGCCTGCTGACTTCTCCCTCTACTCTCTTCTCATCTCCTCACCACGCACGACACACACTCACATACACGCACGCAAGATCGCCGCCTTCCTTCTCTGCGATCGCCATGCGCCATCGCTCCGCAGGCGTATCACGTAGGCGTGCCACACCGCCGCCTCGACCTCACCCCATCTCCCTTCTCGTGCGAATCGACGCACACACATACTGATCTCTCTCGCTCGATCTACCCGACGCTCTCGCTCCGGCGAGCCATCGTGGCCGTAGTGCCTGCCCACCACCGGGACGTCCGGATCCGTGAGCGCCGCTCGTCGTACTCACTCACACACGCAGCCGTCATATCTCTCTCAATCTCTCACCTCGCTTTGTTTTCGTTTGCCGCCGGGCTTGGGAGGCCTCGAGGATCTTGGCGTTGCCGCCGTGTGCAAAGCCGCCATCTAGTGTGTCGCCAGATCTCGCTGCTGTTGTTAATGGCCGAGCCTCAGTGGCTCGGTCCAAACACTTACTAATCGCGCCTCGATTTCTAAGTTTTGTGAAACTTCTATGTACTTAGGGAGTGTTTGTTCTTTATTCCTATATAGAATTCTAGTTCAATGTGTTCATGGATGGTTTGTATCGTGAACAAGTTTATAATAAAATGAGAAATTTGGTGAGATTTATGTGTATTCTTTTCTTCTTTTCCTATTTCAATCGAAAGCACCGGTTGTGGAGGATTGCTTCAAAGAAAAGAAATAGAATTGGTTGTCTCTTAAGAAACATGTTGAATGTTTTAAACGAAATTGTTACCTTGTTGTTCTTCTTTCTCTCTTTGTTTCTGAGGATGTTGTGAGGTTGAAAGAGGAGTTTTGAGAGTGGAACTTGTAATGGAAGTTCTCGTATATGTTGGAAGTGGAGAATGAACAAGAATGAGACTTTGAAAGTGAGAAGAAGGATTTGTTGTCTTATGTTGCGCAGAGGGGATGGAATGGTCCAGAGAGAGAGAGCGAAGATATGGTTGAAGTTGATGATATAATCAAAATACCCCATGTTTTGAAATTATGATTTTGAGATAATTCACGATAGCGACATATCACTCGTATTGTCCGAACGAGGATCAATGATTGTGACTCGTCCATGATGATTAAGATATCGAAATCGTTACTCGATTGTCATTGACACATTCGCGATCCGATTATCGGATCCGAACGTATTTCATTATCGTTCGATTATTAATTGATAAATTTTTCGTTATTCATTTAAATAAATTAAATAAACGCCGGATTAAGTTCGCTAACTTTTAAAAATAATTAGTTGAGCTACGTTTTAATTTTTTTCGGTTATTACAAACAAGACCATTATACCAATATTCATTGATAACATTCGCATTAGCTACATGAACGAAAATGTAGAAATACCATTATAGAAAGAGACCATCGAATGGTTCCATTCTTGAAAACAAGTTTACAAAATATTCTTGAAAATTAAAACTAAATTTCTTGTGATTTCGAGTGAAACCGTCAGAGATAAGTTGAATTAATGAGTTATTTAGACAAACTATCTTGGTATATTTAAGGTCCGAGGAGATCAAGGCTCTTGAACTATGAATGTACTATTTCACGATATAAAACAAGAATATTCATTGATAACATTATTACATTAGCTACATAAACCGAAAATGTAGAAATACCATTATAGAAAGAGACCACTCAATTGTTCCATTCTTAAAACAAGTTTACAAAATTTTCGTGAAAAATAAAACTAAATTTCTTGTGATTTCGAGTGAAACCGTGAGATAAGTTTGATTAATGAGTTATTCGACAACTATCTTCGATATTTAAGGTGTGAGGACATCAAGGCTCTTGAACTATAAATGTACTATTTCACGATATAAAACAAGACCATTATACCAATATTCATTGATAACATTACTGCATTAGCTACATAAACCGAAAATGTAGAAATACCATTATAGAAAGAGACCACTTGAATGGTTCCATTCTTCAAAACAAGATTACAAATATTCTTGAAAACTAAAACTAAATTTCTTGTGATTTTCGAGTGAAACCACGAGAAACAAAATTATTTCTATAAAAATTGGCGTGTTTTAATAAAAGTTATAGAGTATTTTGTGAGTGGAGTAAAGTTAGTATTAAAATAATTAGTTGTAGATAGTGGTAGACCATGAGTGGTAGAAGATATAAAAGTAAATGATGTTATTGATATAATAAGAAAAAGATATAGGTAGCCATGAGTGATAAAAAATATAAATAAAGGGTGTTGTTGAGAGTAATAAATGAAAAGTAATTTATTGGATATTTTACATAAATGAAAAGAGAACAAATTTGGGGACGGAGAAAGTAGTAACTTTTCCGACAAAACAAAACAAATTGTTATGTATTTAAAATATCTCATATTTGCGAATTTTTATGCATTTAAACTTGATCTAATTTATCTAATATATTATGTAGGATGTTACGGTCAATCCGCTGGTTCGGCCAATCCTCTCGGGTTGTCGGCTATTTAAATTGATTATTTTCAGGTTAGAAATGTCCAACCCTAACCTTAAACTCTTGAGTTTCGGATAATCCATCAAATCAATCGAACTAAAAATTTAAGGAAAATAAATATATTATATATATTTTTCTTGATAAATACACATATTTTATATTAAGCATTGGAGTAAATAGACAAATTAAAGAAGAGAAATGATAAGTATAACTTTCAAATATTAAACCAAAATAAATTCCACATGTATTTTTAATAAAAAAATCTTATTATACTAACTTTCAAAACAAATAATAAAGTCGAAACTCATGTAACGAGAAAATTTTAGTTAATCGGCAACCACTCGATTTTCGGCTCGTCCATTCGGGTTCGGCTAACTAACTTGAGTTGTTGGGTTATTCGAGTTGATATTTTTTCCGGATTAGAAAATTTCAATCCTAACTCTTCGAGTTATCAATCTATTCGTCAACATATGAGTTTCGGACTTGATTGACATCTATAATAATATGTTAGTATATCCCATTCTTTCTTGATAAGTACTATATCCCAGAACGTATAAAATTCGAAAAATTATAATATTAGTATACATAATTTAATCGAGTACGTAAAAATTACAATCAACAAAAGAATGAAATTTATAAAATTAAGTTATCAACATATACATTATAGATAATACTCCCCTCCACTAACATTGCGAACTTGTGAATGACATGAATTTTAATAAAATTTACATAGATGTTATTTGAATGGATAAACGGTCCGATCATGTGTTGAGGTTATGAGTGGTATGAATAGTTTTTGATAAATAATGTATGGTTCGAGGTTGAATAATATGAGAGTGCTATACCAAAATAAAAGTGTTATATTTTTCGTGAATGTCGAATAAGCGTTATTCCACATTTTGGTAGATGGAGGAATTAATATTTAGTAGATAAATATCACATTAGCAACTTATATATCGGTTTACATTGAGATAATACGATCGTCACAAAACTAGGGTTTGACCCGACATGTTAAAGACCTCCATGGGTTTGATATGCCCAAACCCAACCCAACACAAAATCCGTCTAACGCAACCAACAATAATAATGAACGTTTCATTTCTTTTAACAAAAATTCTCATTTGTTATATATACTTATTGTATGACTTGTTGTAAATAAACATTTTATTTGCTTTTAAATAAAATCTCATTTATGAATATACTTGTTATGTCACTTGTTGTCAAGAAATACCTCATTCCTTTTAAACAAAGTTTCATTTATGAATATATCGATATTTGTTTAGATTAACAAATATTGTATCACTTTATATAAATAAAAATCTCATTAGTGTTTAACCAAAATTTTATTTATTAATACAACTTCTATTCTATACGTATAATTTTATTTGTTTATTAAAAAATCTAATTTACTTTTAAACAAAGTCTCATTTAGGTAATATAGTTAATATATTAAGGTGACGGCGGATCGGGCGCATGGTGCTCCATCCGATGCATACGAATGGTCCTACATGAGACCACCCTTATGATCGTTACATCATCACAAACACATTATGTCGGATGTCTAAAATATCAATTTTCTAAAAATATTATTTCTGTTAAGAAAAATATTAATATCCACAAATACCATCGATATCTTCATATAAATCCACCTCATATATCAATAGCTAAAATAGAATAGAAATCAACTCTGTGTCTAAAAATAATATATTCTCCTGTCACATTTTCTATTATTTTTATAATGGGAAAGGGGTCCCTCTTAAGACATAGTAATCTCGTTTTCACTTTTCTCACATAAGCTGTAGTGTCAAATGGGTTTTGAAAATTAAAATCACATAGAATCTTCCTATTATACTCTTTTTGAAAGGAATCTTCCTACTATACTCTTATTTACTCGTTTAAAATAAAAGATTGTTAATGTCAAAGAATATTAGGTGGATCTAACTAATAGAAAAGGATTATTTAGTATGGGTTTATTAAGGAAAAGGAAAAATTACTGCAACAACTATTAAGGAAAATCAACTATATAATATTGGAGACAACAGAAAAGACCTAGATACTATTATTTTGGAATGGAGGAAATATTATATATAGTTAGTTGAAAAAGATATTAAATATTAGTAATAAATTGCTTTACATACATAGTAGGTGGATTTGGACACAAAATATGAGATTTCCATTTTTATAATTTTCTTTTGAGTTCAAAGTTCAAACTATTGCTGCAATTTTGGTATATATTTTCATGTTGCGTCAAATTTATTCACCCCAATAACTGAAAAAAATCATCTCAATATATGTATCTATAATGTCATCAAATAAAGTAATATTATACTCGATACATATTAACATTACATTAACGTCGAGGAATATAAAATATAATAACATAAAATTTTCATCCTAGGTTGGTGTACCATGATTTAGATTTGATCAGCCCTCGACAAAAATTCGGTTACAATAGAATTTGCGAAATTACATAGCACATGATCTCCATTCTCCAGTTCCTTAAATTAATTACTCCACATTTTACTCATTTTTAGTTTTCCTCACTTCCCTAAAATCAGCGCATTATTTTTCCAAATCCAATCATGAAACTCTCTCACATCATCACTGCAACATCTCTCATCAATGTTGATTTTAATGCCCCAAGACTGCAGCATCATCGATCACAAGTGCTTCCAACGTTTTGAAAAGAATAAATTTAAAGCATTCATAAAACTCAGAATCAGTTTCATTCTTCAATCCCAAACGCTTTTCGCATTTCTTGATGCATCCATAAATTTAAATTTTGTTGTTGTTGTTTATGCACATTTATTCCATGATGGCGAATAAAACACCCCATTTGCCATCATAACTCTCAATCATCCATTTCACTTTTTCTCTCTTATCACCTCATTTCACCTCGTACCTCAAATGCCTTCTGTTCTTGCATTTTGGCAAGAAAATCAGCTGCAAGATCTTAGGTTTTGAATTCATTCAATCCCCATGACATGTTTAATTGCAGCATTTTCCGAGGCTTCCCCTTTGGTAAGGAACTGGCGCATGTTCTAGGTTGTGATTATTCAATTATTGTTGTGATTGGATTTTATTGGTTTTCTTGAATGCCCATATCCTGAAAAGTTAGAATTCTCTTTTTCTTGCCACATTTTGCTTAGTCAATCATTCCTGGAGTTGTTACACAGGGATTCTTGTTTTTAGAATTCTTTTTCCACTCACACGCAGACACACATATATCTATACATATACATGGTGATGTGAGTGGCTGAAATGCTGCATTCTTCCTGGGGTTCCACAAATCTTCTTGTTATGTAACTATTGCAATTCTGCTCATGTCTGAACTGGGATCAGAAATATTATAAGAAAAACACTTTTTAGTATAGTTGGAGGATTTTAAGGGTTGCAGATTGAGTTGAGAGATGCAATCTAGAGTGGGAAGTTTTAGCTCGTTAGAGGAAGGCCAAATTCCTGTAAGAATTATGCACCAATACAGCAAGCATTTGCCTCTTAGGCTGCTGCTTCTCTTCCTCTTATTAGGTGTAGGTCTAGTGTTTCTATATCAGTATGTATACATACCGGTACATCAGCATCCACAGTGTTGCTTCCTCGAATGTTGCCTTGAGGATTCAGACACACCACGGCTGTGTTGAAGGATCCAAGGGTTTGGAGAGATGGATTAGGCCTCCGTCTAGCCTCTTGCACGAGATGAATGACACCGAGCTCTTTTGCGCGCCTCATTGGTGCCTATGATTGAGAAGTACCCTTCAAGAGGACTCCCAAGATTGCATTCATGTTCTTGACAAGGGGCCTCTGCCCTTGCACCTCTGTGGGATAGGTTCTTCAAAGGAACGAGCGGCTTTACTCGATCTATGTTCACTCCTCTCCTTCCTATGAGCCCCATTTTGAGCCTTCTTCGGCCTTCTATGGGAGGCAGATACCTAGCCAGGTATTGAGATCATCATCACTATTTCTCATGAGGTTCTTTTTGATGATCTATGGTTGTGTTTTCTTGTCTATTTCACCTACGAATGCTTGTGGATCTTTTTTTATATCAACTTTTCCTAGAAATTCATAGACTTCTATGCTAGAAATGAACTGTTTTGGGATCTTGGTTACATTGATTTACCTAGAATATCATGGATTTTACCTATTTGCAAAATGGAGAGCTTATCTCACTTGTTTCTCTGTCTACATGCTATATCTATGTCTTTACAAGATGATTAAAAAGTTCTCAATTTTGTAGTTTGCATACAATATTGTCTAAAATGTCTTAGTGTTTTGGATACAGAACACAACTTTGCATTACTACAAAATTGGCTTATGGTTTATGATTCTTGTTTTGGTGCTTGCTCTTGTAAGGTTGCTGAGTGGGGAAGGATGAACATGTGCGACGCAGAGAGGCGCCTCCGCCAACGCACTCGACATCTCCAACGAGTGGTTCGTGCTCGTCTCCGAGGCCTGCATCCCGCTCCAGAGCTTCACCACCATCTACACCTACATCTCCCAATCCCACTTCAGCTTCCTTGGTGCGTTCACGAGGATGGTCCCTATGGCCGGGCGCTACAACGAGGGCATGGCGCCTGAGGTGAACCTCTCCGACTGGCGCAAGGGGTCCCAGTGGTTCGAGATCAATAGAAATTTAGCAGTCAACGTCATCCAAGACACCCTATACTACCCCATTTTTGAGGAGTTTTGCAGGCCTCATAGCTGTTACGGTGATGAGCACTACCTGCCCACTATGCTGACCCTCCGGTCCCTCGCCTCCTGGCCAACCGGACCTCACGTGGGTCGACTGGTCAAGGGTGGGCCCCACCCGCCTCATTTGACGAGGGTGAGCTGACGAAGAGGTTCTTTAAAGAAGCCATTGCTGGTGCTGAGGATCATGCTTGTACAACAACCAGCCTACAAATGTGTGTTTTCTGTTTGCAAGGAAGATTGCCCTTCTGCATTGGATCATTTGTTGGGGCGTTCTTTGGAGTTTTGGGATTTTGATGAAGGTTTTTTTTTTGTGAGAATTTATGAACATGAGATGAATTTTGGATGTGATCTTGATGTCAAGATTCATTTGATGAAGAATTGCAGAGAAATCTTAGTTGTGTAATGAAAGTTGAGCTCTATTCATAGTAATTTGAATAAGTGGAGTTATATAGAACTAAACACTTTTTCAAAGCTTGTACAACACATTCCATTCTCATATCCATTTGTTTTCTTTTAATATATTTTGAGTCAAGTCTCCGCCCTCTACACTCCACAAAACTGAAATGATAGTACTTTGCACCGAGTCTGTGTCCTCTGCACCAAACAAAAAAAACATGTGAGTCAATAAAACTTATCTATATTGTGAAATTATAATTAATTGATTGTATGATTATTTTGTTAAATTACTTTATAATTAAAGTTATATATACGAATTCATCTAACATTTATCATTACATCATGGTGTAAATATACAAATTAATGTCAATTAATTAAAAAAATGTTTCCCATCAAAAACAATGTCTTGTCAGCGTTGTGAAGTTCGATTGACCGGAGACAATGTAATGCTCGATCGAAAACTTACAAAATACTAGTTTTAACTGTTAATTTTCAAAATGCAATTATAATTTTAGTCTTCGATCGACTCAAGGCTCGATCGATTGGATCGACGCAAATCTCAAATATGCCAAATTTAATTTTAAATATTAAATGTAATTATAATTATTGAATGGTTGATCGGAACATAAAATGATCAACCGGAGACATCTCAATTTGTGAAGGAATCAATTTTAAATTAATGTATGATATTTAAATTAATGGAAATTAAAATTTCAAATTAAATTGAAATGAATTGAATCTTGACGTGAATAAATATTTAAAATTCAAAATTAATAGGTTGTAAATGTCAGCCCGACACCGCTAATCCGAAGGACCGCTCCGGACCGCGATCGGGTTTGGATTAAAGAAATTGAATTTAGTATTTGGTTTCTAACCATATCATTGATAAGGAAACATGAATAAATGCGAAGCAAGTGATCGAAGGTCATTGAAAGTCGACCATACAGAGTTGATTATGAAATCACTACTAGGATATTCACGAGTTCGACATATAACTAGAATTAAAAGAGTTTGCGTGAATAAACATGTGAGATATGCTATGAAGATGCATTCTCAGGTGAACAAAAATGTTCCATTTTCATTGACAACATTCCTATTGCTCAACACGCTCCATCGCATCATCACTCAATCTGCACATTTAAAACAAATATGCGAGTACAAAATGCACTCGTGGACTCATCAAAACATTTTATCATCATTTAATTACACGCCTTCATGAGATATGAGGGTTTTACTTGAAAATGCTTTGTGCTTATTAAACATTTTCATCATTTTCATAAATCGTCTGCCAAGCATTTTTCTGTATGTATGATCCATATCCTTTCATTCCTCATATAACATCATCCGAACGCCGAGAAGGAGGCCTCCTCACGTCGCCGTGACCGCCTGAATTGTACCGAGACACAATCACCCTCATGTGTACACGTTAATCCGGCTATAAAGCACGGGATCCGATCGATTTTATCATGAATTGAGGCGACCCAACAACCTCATTATCATTCATTGTCGTGAACCAACACATTGATAGGATACATACATAAAACATAAACATTTTGGGTGTAATTTCATAACATCATTTCATCATCATTTCTCAAAGAAAGCGTCGTAAATAAATACTTTTCGTTTGAAGAAAGCATCATAAATAAAACATTTTATCCTGAGGATAAGAAAAGAAAAGCCCACCTTAAGAATTGACCTTCTTGACTTACATGATAGTGATCCTTTGTCGTTTTCATTTACGCCCACGGACCTTGTCAACGTAAAATATAATTTAATCGTCATTCATTTCTTTCGAGAAACATCGTAAGATTTAACAATTTAATATCCTTTAAAACTTAGTGTTTCGAGTTTCATGATTTTCGTATCGATACGACTTAGTTAACAATCTTTACTGTCTATTAGGTTCGCTCGTCATGACGATGGCGACACTCGTCGTTGCATTCTTTACTTCCATCAATGTTTCTCCACGCGTCGTATAATATATGAATCCTAAGTTCATAACTAATCTTCATCGTTTGTTAGCCAGATCGACAAATTCGAGTTTCAAAACTCATCCATAAATCATCCTGCGCGCTTTCTCACCTCCACGTCCCATATTTTCTATTTAAAGAAAACCTATCGATATACTAAAGCGATTAATAAGAATTTCTTACTCAATCATCTTCTAATAATCATTCTATAAATTTAAGTTACTTAGAAATAATATTTCTTAAGTATCCACTGACATAATCAACTAATAATTAATTAAATCTATGATTTAATTAAGTAAATCCATAATTAAAACTTAATTAAATTGATTAAATAAAAGTCCATAATATTTGATTAAGTAATCAAATTAATTTAATTAATCTTAGATATCCACTAATTAGGATTTAATTCAAATCACACCTTACATAAGATCAATCTCATTACGTACATAAATCATTTAAAAGAATAATTCTCAAATTATCCTTTAACATAATTAATTAATTATGTTATTAAATTTCTAAAACAATTATACTTATTTTAATTTTTAATTGATAGTCCAACTAGAAATTATCAATTTAATCTAATGAATTTAAATAACCCAATCTAAATAATTGGAATTTAGATAGTTATTTAATTAATTAAGAATTAATCTCAAAATTTAATTATTAAAATAAACCTCATATTTAATTAATATAGAATTTATTCAATCATTAATTTAATTTTAATGGATCATAGATGAATAATTCAAGTCCATTACCAAATTAAATTCTTAGCCAATATTGAAAATAAATCTAAGTCCATCTTCAATTTAATTAAAAGTCATATCAATTTAATTCAAGCCCATGACCCATTATATTACTTATTTCTAAGGTCCATATAAATTTTATTCAAGAAGCCCAACACCAAATGATTCCTCGACCCAAAAGAATAAGGCCCCAACCAATTAATATATATGGCCAACATCTCATAATTTATTCTCGCCCATAATCACAATTAATTCTCGGTCCACAACAAAAAGAATAAAACCCATTATTTATTTAATTTGACCACCTTCTATTTTTCCTGGCCCATACTTAAGGCCCAATACCCATTAAATTCGCCAAAATGGAGAGCCCAACATTATAATTAAAATAAAAACGAACCTTAATTCCACCCTAGCCCCATCTCCCTCTTCCTCCCTCTGAGACACACACACACACTGCGCTTGCGCCGCCCATGTCCGCCACGTCGCCGGCCGGCTTCAGCCGCTCTCTCCTCTCTTCTCTCACTCAACACACACGTATCGTACTATCTCTATCTTCTCTGTTCGCTCCGCCGTCGCCTCCCTCGCCTCCCTGGATGGTCACGTCGCGAGATCTTGGATCGCCGCATCGTAGGGTACAACAACCCTTAGGCTCTATTCATCTCATTTCATCTTTCCTATGCTAAACACACACAGAAGGCACACGAGGCCCGCTTTTCTTCTCGTGCAACGCCGCCGACACCACGCGCATCTCGCGCGCCTGCCGCCTCCGCCGGCCATGTCGCGAGCCGTGCGATCTGGCGCCATCTCCTCTCTCTCTGCCTCACACACACACGAACACATAACGCTCTTCTCTCAATCTCCCACCTCATGTCTCGTTTGGATCACCGCCGCCGACCGTGCTCCGAAGTCGCCCGTGACCGCTCGAGTTTTCCTCTATCGCGCCAAGCCCAAAGGCTTGGTTCATATTCTAAGTTCATCTTCTAGAGATGTATAGATTGGTTTAAAATTCCGATTCTTTTAGAAAAATTCGAATATCTGTATGTTTATTGTTATGAAGATCTGTTATTTCATATGTATTAAGCGTAATTGGATGAAGGAAGTGATATAGAACCAGTATGACGTAGGTGTGTTCGTTGCTATTTTCGATCCTTGTTGAGATAAGAACATATGCTTAAGGTTTGGTCTCAACTTGAGAGTTCATTATTTCTTGAGGTTTGTTGATGTGTATGAATGGAAATATGGTCGTATTTTGATGAATGATATTTGCTCAATTAACCATGAGAATAAAAGGAGGAGATTGCATAGGATACCTGAATGTAATGATGAGGTTTGAAAAGAGTGATGAGTGTATTGGGTAAAGTGGAGGTTGTGGAAATGTGAAATGATAATGTACTTTGATGGGATAATTTATCCGATGTAAAACATCTCGGTTCGTAGATGTATTCGTTTAAATTTTCTCGTTCAAAATAAAATCGAATGTCGCGATTATAAATTTTAATAATCGTTCTAATATCAAATCTCGATTTAGCTAAATAAATTAATAAATCAAAGTTTTAAATTCTCGGGTATTACAACCTACCACTTAAGAAAATTTAGTCCTCGAAATTTGTACTCTTCTAGCGTTTAGTATTATCCTTTCCTTCATCGTGTCCTCGAGTTTTGATATCGCTCTTCAAGCTCATGATACCTTCATAGAACCTTAACTTTCGATATCGGTTAATCCTTAGTCTTAATCATTCCACTAAGATCAATAAGTTCTTGATTTTGTAGGATCGTATGAGTCTAGATTATAAAATAACCCTAGATGCGGGATATATACGTGGGTGGTGAATCTTGGGTTTAACACTAATTGCTCAAATACATATTACCATCGATTTTTATTCTTTTATTCACTCGGTGAAGAAAATCCATTTTACCCAAACTCCCTCTACTTGAAGTTCTAAGAAATCCATGTAGGCATTTCTAACAAAGTAGCGTGAAGTTCCTTTCTCGATAATATTATCACCAAATTCGAACCACTATCTATACGGTAAGTGTACTCATGAGATTTCTATCTCATAGCCATGCCCAGATAGTAATCGCAAGTAGTTCGATGATCGCCATCTAGATCCTCACCCTACGAACATGGTATCCGTCATTATCATCCATTCTTAATTCCGAATGATTCGTTTTCTTCCTCTTTATTGCTCTTAGGAATATATTTCATATATTCTTACTTCAAAATATTTTCAGAGAAATCTATTCCGCATTTAGTGCCTTCATTTGTAATATCCTTTTAGGATATACATCATTTGTTATCATTCTTTATTAATCCATCATGCATTTGATAGGATAAAATCCTTGGTCCATCGAGGACATATCATACTTTGCTTTGACGTCAAACATCTTTACCATTTCTACATTCAATGATTAATTCATTTCAATGTCGAGGTACTTAATATCTCATTTTATTGATCGTCACAAAAGTATGGAATAATCTTCCCAATTAGATTCACTTTAAGATCCTTCCATGTGAGTCGTTTCATTTGTTCTCTTGAAGATATTCCTTTCCTTAAACATGGTATCCGAAAATAATATTACTTTCATTATACTTGGTTCCCACATTCGATTAGAACCGTATTATCATATATAGCTTGCAAGCTAGTACATGTGTACCATAACTTAAATTCCAAGCATCTTATTACCATGTCTCGACTTTGGAGATATTTCTCCATACTTGATTTACATGCTAGGGCTAACCTAGTTGTTCACACTTCTCAATATTTATGATTCATCATTCTCACAATCATTGATTTAACTATAGGTTGGCTCTTCCGCCAATTTGGGGAATGTTCACAATGTTTTTCACGTGTCACAACTACGAAAATACGTACACGATCCAAAGCACGTGATCCATCAAGACGACGTGATCCTCGGGCGGACATGAGCTATGAAGAACCCGCAGCGATACTCGACCATAAACTTCAACAACTACGGAACAAGTCGATTCCGTTAGTCAAGTCTTGTGAGACACCACGGATAAGAGGAAGCCACGTGGGAACTTGAAGACGCTATGAGAACGATACCCAATTATTTTTCTAGAGGTATGCAAATTTCGGATGAAATTTCTTTTAAGGGTGGAATGTAATATTCAAAGAAACAAACGTCTATTTACGATATTTTAAACCCGTGAATTAGGGTTTGGCGATATTATATTTGAAAGACATCGAATATTGATTCGATTCGATAGTAACGAATTCCTTTTATATTCACTAAGAATTGTGAATTGAGGAATAGAACGTTACTAAATAGTTCAAGATAATTTTAACGCCGAACGTATCGAATGTCGAATTTTATGAAATTTACTAAGCAGCAAAGCTTGGAATTAATTTCCTATATTAATAAGATATTATTTATAAAGTAAGTACGAACTTACTACGACCATTTTGAGATGAGTCGATTATTAACGTTTGACGCTTTTAACGTCAACGCTTTAGACGTTTGAAAAATGGGTTTTATGATCCGAAATTATTATATTTAATTCCTATGATTATTTTATATAATTAGAGTATTATTAAGCATTAAAATCAATACTAAAATATTAAGAACTCGATAATGCCTATTTATTATTTTCGAAACCCTAATTTCACAAACTAGGGTTTTCTCATAAAATGATACCATTAAATTATCCTATGCTATTATTTATTATCTAAACTATATGTTATGACATAGATACATATATATGGTTCAAAATGACTATTGAATTAATAAGAGCGTGAATTATATATTATGCTAATATTCAGCCATTTGTGTATAATTTGCTATGCTTTGTTTTAATTATTTAAATGACATGCATTTTATATCTATGATTATATTTTGATTAATACATAGTATTAAAGTGTAAGAAAATAAAATCCACCCTTGAACTCATAATGTGCTGCACACCCTTCACCTTGGGCATGCTTTTTCCTTTTCTATTGCCCAATCATGAGAGCCCTTTAGCCTAGCTAATGATCACCATCCCACTACACATTTGGCTGCCATTTTTTTTATTTGTGTGTGAGGACCGAGAGGAGAGAGGGATAGGTATAGGGAGACTCTTCTCCTTCCTCACACTTCACTCATTATCCTTATTCAAAATACTTGGAACACCCAAAACACTCCATTTCCTTTCCAAAACCCCTGAAAATTGTTGACTTTGTTGACTTGTTGACTTTTTAAAGTCAACGACTAAAATACGTTCGATAAATACGCTAATACGCGTAAGACGCACTAATTGAGTCAAGATACCTCATTAGTAAAGATTTCGTAATTGAAACCTTATATCGAGAAACGATAATTACGTTGAACGCTTAAACCGGAAGGGTTAAACGAAATAGTTGAACGCGTCTCAAGAACAGAACCTGCTCAATAAGTACATAATTGAAAAGCGATCGAATTCGTTAAGGAATTAGTTTATATCGATATAGAATATCGAAGTTTATTCTAGACTTTGAAAGTCTCGAGAAACGTGAACGACATACTAAAACATCGCTTTACGTAAAGGTGTGACGCGACGCAACGCACGGATGTTGACGAGAAATCAATTAAGAACTCAGTTAAGACGAACCATAGTCCGGTGGGGCTTCTTTTCCAAATAAAATATGAGCTTTCTTATTTAAGTTACTTTCCAAATGAATTTATTTAAGATGCTTATTTCAATTGTTGATAAAATGTTTACAAGATTACTTGCCAAAATGTTTCGTTTTGTGTATGTATCCTATCCTGAATGAATGATATGAAATGTTATGAGATGATATGAAATGAGATGAATGTTATTGTTGGGTCGCCCCAACCCGTTATGAAATCGATATCGGATCCTATGCGGAAGGATAATGCCCGGCGAGGATTAACGGTACACCAGTGTTGTGTCTTGTAAGGATAATTCACGGCGGTCATAGCGTAGAGGAGGCCTCCTTCATGACGTCGAACTATGATGTTATGATGAAATGAGGATATGGGATACGGATCATACACACCAAGAAAATGCTCGGCGAGCGACTTTTACTGAACCGATGAAATGTTTTAGTAAGCATAAGGCATTTTCAACTAAAACACTTGTGTCTTACCATGATGTTGGCGTGTAATTCAATTATGATAAAATGTTTTGCATGAGTCCACCGAGTGCATTGACTCACCGCATGTTTGTTTTTAAATGTGCAGGTTGAGCTCGATGATGGTGATGGAGTGTTGAGGAGTCCAGGTCCTTGATGTCTTGTTAAGAATTGGTTAACCTTGAATACATATCGTCATATATGTATTCACACACTTCCACGCAACTTTGAATTTATTTATGTTATGTATGATGAGTAGATGATATGAATTGTTGAAGTCCTTCGTCATTAATATCCTTTTGGATCTTGGAGGATAATGTGACAAACACTATTGAGGTCCGTCGATCATTGTTAATCTTGGTGCGATGGTCTAACCCACCGATTGATATGTTAGCATCGTATGTTATGTTCAAGCATGTTAGTTTACATTTGATATGCCTCTTTATAATAGCCCTAGAACCCTAAATACTATTCCTAGTATTAGTCCGCTCCATCCGGGTTATCCGGAGGGGTCGTGACAAAGGATGAGCTTCTATTCTTGTCTTTTACTACATACCAAATGCATACATCTGTTTAAGAGTTTAGAAAAATCTTCCAACCTCTTTAGTCCATTTTACGGCTATGACAAGCCAAATTACTCCCACTTGATCACTCTCATTAATTTACTTGGTTATTGTGCTAAATATATCACACTACACATTTATAAAGCAACATGACCAAAGATAGCAAACTTTCTTCCATTTAATCCTATCTGAATCAATACTACGACACTTTCATAAATTAAGTGCTAAATATTTTATTTTCTTGGTAAATATAGATATATAGCATAATATATGTTTTAGATGATAAATTATATCATAGAAAAATAATTAGGATGATTTCAAAAACCCTAATTTTCGAAATTGTTTTAAAATTACACATTTTATTCCATAATTATTCCTTAATTATCTAGCATTATTTTAATGCTAAATAATACTCTTATTACACAAAATAATCATAGGAATTTAAATATTATAATTCCTTGATCATTAGACTTAATTTTTCTAATCGCTCTAAACGTTGACGTCTAAACGTCTCAAACGCTCATAATCGACCCATCTCAAATTGGTCGTAATAAAGTCGTAATCACTTTATTAATTCATTTCATTAATAATGAAATGTAATTCTAAGTCATACTTAGAAAAATCACGTAATATTAACTTCGATATTCAATCGACGTTAAAATATTACCGAAAGAATTTTATAAATATTTTCCTTGATTCACTAATCATGAGTGAATATGATATAATAATTCATTATATCATAAATAATCGAAATCAAACTTCGATAAGTTACTATTTCAATTATCGAGATGAAACCCTAATTTACGATTTTAATTATCGTAATTGGGCTTTAAATCTTCTGGATATTACATTCCACCCCTTAAAAGAAATTTCATCCCAAATTTGCATACCTCAAAAAGTATGTGGTATCTTTGCATCATAACATCTTCAATTTTCCATGTGATTCCCTTTGTCCATGGTTTCTCCATCGACTTTCATTTAAGACCAACTCGATTCTCGATCGTTGAATCGCACGATCTAATAGTCATAAATTTTCATCACAACTCATATTTGAGTTAAGGATCACATCATTATGGTGGTCACGTGTTTTGGGTCATATTCGATACTTCCATAATCGTGACACGTGGAAAACATTATGTACTTTCCCAAATTTGGTGGAAGTAGCAATCTATAAAGCATCGGGCCTATCATCTCTAGGATCTCGTGATTCCTTGTACCTTAACTTTATAATCTCCTCGATGGAGAAATTTTTAAGGAACTTTATTTTGATTCAAAAAGCTCAAATTCACGCGTATCGTAAGACTTTTGTCCGTCCGAGCTTCTCTTATTCTTTGCCTCATTCGCGATATCTTAATCATTTAATTTACGTTGTCGACCTTATACTTTCTCTCACATACTTTATTACAATAAAGTGGTGGTTGATACTTCTTTCCACGTAATGCCTTATGTGGCTATATTGATCGTTGCTTGACACTATGGTCGACGTGAACTTAACAAGTGGTAAAATATATTCCCACTTGCACCTCGATTTAACATTAATGTCCTCATCATATCCTTAAACGTCCATATTGTCCTTTGATCGCTCATCCGTCTCGTGAGTGAAAATTATGCTAAGGTTTATCTTGTGTCTAACTCCTTTTGGTGAGTTAGTTCAAAATCTGGGTAAACTTTTAGTCTCTATCAAGTGATAGGTTTTGGTACCTCGTAAATATCGATTTTCTTTATATACGATCGAGCTAACTCATCGATCCATGAGTCATCCGAATAGGCGAGATGAACATAATTGGTGAGTCAATCCACTACTACCCATACCGTAGTGTTATATCTTTATGACTTTGGTAAACCCGTCATAAAATTCATCGCTATGTCATTCTATCTTCATTTGTGTATCTCTAGAGATTATAACCTCTTATAAGGCCATTGATGTAATGCCTTCACTTGTTGGTAATCGAGACAATGCTCGACAATGTGGTTATATCCCATTTCATTCCTTACTATCAAAACTTTCTCATAATCATAAATATCTTTAATGTCCCTGGATGGGCGGTATGAGGAATATCATGAGCTTTATTCATGATTTCATTTCTAAGCTTACTATTGCTTGAAATATATATATCCTTTCCTTAGACAATGTGACATTGTCCCTTTAAACTCTTCAAATCCTTCGCCTCTTCTTAGCTCGTATTCTTTCAATCTTCATCCTTTCTTTCGCTTATTACGCTTTTCTCAATCGACATAATCGTGAGTGTGGCAACACGGCCCGATCGCCTCGATTGCTCAACTATTTCTATATTCATTTTCGTAAACCTCTCGACGAGTTTTCCTTTCTATAAGGATATACAATAACTCGGACTAAATTTTACAACTTAGGGCATTTGATATTGCATTAGCCTTCGTAGTGATAATCTATATCACAATTGAAATCTTTACTTGATTCTAGCCATCCTTTCTATCCCGTATTCAAGTCTCTTTCTCAAGAAATATTTTAAACTTTTGTGATTTGTGAAGGACTCACAACTTATTCCAGATAGGTAATGTTTCCAACATTTTGGTATGTAAACCATCGATAGTCCCGAATCATAAATTGGATAATTCTATTCATGTGGTCTAAGTCATTGTGATGCGTAGCTATTATTCTTTTACATTAATACATGGACTCACATTTATTTGTCCATGTAAATTTGATCCGTCGGAAGACACAATGTGTCTAAGGAATATTACTTTAAGCCGAAACTCATATTTACTAAACTTGGCAAAATTTGCTCGACTCTAAATATCCGATAATGTCCTTCGATGTTCTTTATGTTCTTTCTTGTTCTTTTATGGATAAGAATATCATTCATAAAGACTTAGACAAAATTGTCTAAGACGTGTGGAACACTCGATTTTGAGGTTCATGAATAGGGTTGGTACATTAGTTAGTCCGAATGGCATAACTATAATCCCATAGTAACCATATCTTATTCGAACAATTGTTTGATACCGGATACCATTTACAAAAATCATATAATATATTTCATCAAAATGCCTCGGTGAGGACTTTCCATACATTATTTACGAGGATCGGTCTATCGCCGACTAATTACATGACGCCTAGTCCTTTTACATCCAAAATTTTGACACCACTTCAACATATTCACAAAATATTCCAAACTACGTTTTTTATACATTCTAACCATACCATTTTCAACATGATCCACTATCTACATATAAGTCTCATATTATCATAGGATTCTATGTCTCGAGTGGCCTTCGTCGGAACCGACTCTCATTTGGAAATTTGCCTTTTCCAGTGCTTTTGCCTCAAATCTCCGACGATCTATCTCTTCATAGAGCCACATCCGCCTCCCTGTTCTTCTTTGATGCCGAAGTTTGTGTTGTTTTTATCGAAAGTAAGGTTGAGTTGGTAACGGTAATTCTAATCCCAGGACGATAAGATCCCGCCCTTTGCCCTCTCTCTCTTTCTCGGTATAATTGACGACAGACGCTGGCGCTTGGAACATCGGTACAACCATTCCTTTATACCTGCCGTGTAACTTGCGGGACCGTGACAAGTGTTTGGGTGCCGCTCCATACGCATTATATGTATACTTGAGCCTTGACAAATCCTTGTAAGTCCGCCCAAACTTTGAATTTTCTACATGGAGAATATATTTCTGATACTTCTTTTACAAAACCTTGCTAATCTGGCAAACGACGGATAAGTTATTGGATACCATCCTCATCACTCCATGGTTACGAGCATCCTTCCAAAGGTGCAGAATTCCTCTAAAACTGTCCTAAATCCATGCCGCTTTATAATAAAAGAGCGGTTATGCCCGTGTGAGTTCTATGCTTGTAGGCCTTGTGGTTAACCTTTACCCATCGACTTTTTTCCCGCCATCCAGAACAGATAGTTCTAGATGAGCCAACCTTAAATTAAAGCGATAGAGGTAATTTAACCAAGAAAGATCTCTTAAAGAATTAAACACTTTAAGCAGAATCAGAAATAACTTACAACATAAATCATAAACACTTATCTTATTCCTCATTTAATATTTTACACTTTCTTTCGTATATTGCTCTAAATTAATTCGTGAAAGCAATAGTGGATCCAAAATCCCATATGTAGAATCTTATACTGAAGAGATTTCCATTTCTTGATTCGTTATCCTAATTGGGTTCTATCTACACATACTTGTGCAATGTTAGAATGTGAAGCACCTATATCGAACAAAACATTATAGGTATTCAGAGATTTTCTCATACCTATCGGCCTTCCCGTTTTTGTTCGCTGCTTTCGGATGAAGCATAGCTTTGTCTACGGTGTTCCGTCTATTCAAGTAAACATCTATTTCATACTTCATTGTCCTTTCCTCGAGACATTATGTTCCCTTGCTATGGCTTTCTGTACTTTGTTCACCATATTTCTCGGTGTCGCGACAATTATGCTTTTATCAATAGCATTTTGTGGTTAGACTTATATCAACAACTTATCTTTTGATATTGATATCTCGATAATTTAAATCTTATCGTGAGATCGTGATGTCTCTATCACTATCATTCATTCCTACCCGGTATGAATGATTCAATTCCTTTTCACTTTATTGATCTTAGGAATATATCTCATATATCCTTACTTTAAACTCTTTCCGGAGAAATCCTTATACCGGCATTTAGCTATTGTTTGTAATATCCTTTTAGGATATACGTGCTTTCTTCTTGATCTTCATCGATTCATCATCAATCTGCATAGGATGAAATCCTTTGTCCACGAGCGCATTATACTTTTGCCTTGATGTCAATTTCATTACCACTTTCTTGACATTCTATGCTTACTTCATTTCAATGTCGAGATACTTAATATCCCACTTTATTGATCGTCACAAAAGTATGAGGGTAAGCTTTACAATTAGATTCACCTTAAGATCCTTCCATGTGAATCTTTTCATTTGTTCTTTGGATGCATTTCCTTTGCAAAGTCTATAGGAGCTATCTTGCTTGTTAATTACTAAGACACACAAGACAAGTGTTTTGTGTCAATATAACTTAAGTACTAAGATTCATTTCAAATAATGAACTGCTTTCTTACATCCGTTCTTTACTTCAAAGGAATTACCTTACTTATAGAAGTCATAAAGTCTCAAGCTTATATCATAGTGGGCTATCTCATAATTGTATAGCTCGTAATTTCTTCGTTATTCTTGACTTTTGTCCCTTTACTTGAGCATGGTATCCTAAAGTAATATTACTTTTCATTATAATTCGGTTCTCACATTCGGATTAGAACCGTCACTATTGTCATATAGCTTGAGGTGGTACATATGTACACTATAACTTAAACCGAGGCACAATTACCTTTTACCATGTCTCGACTTTGGAGATATCTTCCATACTTGATTCAAATGCTAGGTCTATCCTAGCTGTTCACACATCTCAATGATTATGATTCCTCAATCTCATTATCATTTGTTTAACCAAGTCTCAATTACTTGGAATCGATTATGCTCAAGTATAATCTTATTTATGAGGTATAAAGCGAGATTTGTTATCCGAGATGCTATCATTTCCTTATATATATATATATATATATATATATATATATTCTTTGAAAAGAATATCGCATCTCCATTCTTTAAACATGTCCAACCTACTAATGAGGTTTTAAGGACAAACAACTATCTTAAAGATAAGTTGTAATCTCTCGTTATGACATAATAAGGGAAAATTATATCCCAAGGATATCATATACTTTCCTTTACTTTTACTCTTGCATTCTATGCTAAAGAGTATCTCATTCATAACATTTCATTATCATAATCACATGAAGATATAACTTCACGTTATCAGATTCCGTAAGCCCTTCAAGGGTCATTGCATCAATGTGCATCATAGGAGACAATATGTATCTCGCTCATCGAGATCTTCCTTACATCATAACGCTTTGATGTCAATCACTTCTTGTCGAAACTTTTAGGTGACTAAAATAAGTCAACCTACATCATACCGATGTTTATCACTTTACTATTTCGAACTTAGGTGACAAGGTAAGTCAACCTTCATCATACTCATTGGTTTCAAGAATCAAGAAAATTCATCATGACAACTTTCAAGAGGTATGGATTCGCAATCCAAAATAACAAATTTTACAATTTGAATTCATATGTTCGTATGAATAATTGGGATCTAGGTCCAAGACCGAATGACAACCGAGATTTCTTTGGTCATATGGGTGGCGGACCATCACAAATATTTTCTACACACAAGGACTTGGTTTCAAAAGGACACGTTATATATCTGGTTTTAAATTTCTTTCGAAACAATGAGAAACTCAGTGATTTCTCAATTTGAACTAGGTTATGAGTTAAACTCAATGACGAAATTGGGTAATGAATAGAATTTGAAACCTTATATGCTCGTATTTGGTCATCGAAGTCGTAAGGTTTATCGAAATATTACCCTACATTCGAACTTTACTCATAACATTCACTAGCTTTTCGATTTATCACTCAAAATGTTCTACTTCTTCTAAAATTCACAATACTTGCATCAATTCATTCTTGATCACATTTTATTTCGTTTCTAACGAAAGTCATAGTCGATTTGGAGTTACATCACGTGACGTCCAAATAAAAGATATACTCATGTCACTTATCGATAGTGACATTTATCATCTTGACATCATTTCCATTTCGCTCAAAATTCTTCTCATCATTCATTTCGAGATTCTCATTTCGATCTCGCTTTGTTCCTGGATGGAATAAAATTCTCATAATTCATCTTCCTATGTTCTTTCAAATGGGATCATGCGCTTAAAATGTCTACGTCTTTGGGATAACATACCCATCATCATAAACAACTTTAAGATTTGAAATAAAATTTCAAATATTCATAACATAGCTCATTTGTACATTACTCTTTTGAATTTCAAGAATTCAACATATCATATTTGACATCTCAATGTCAACTGCTTTCGAGCATTTTCAAACATTAATAACAATAAATCTTTATTGAATTTCATGAATTCAAACATTTCATTTTGACATATCTTTGTCAAAACTTTCTCGTATGACATTATCATACGGTAGCGAACCAACAACTTTCCTTATCATCTCAACATCCTCCTCATATACATCATCAAACGATCCTCCTCATAAACATCATCAAACAATCCTCCTCATCAATTTTCAACTCATCTCAACATAAAACTTCATTTGTAACCTTGCAATAACTTTCACTTTCAATCATTTCTCATAACTTTCATTTCACTTGAAAAATCATTACAAAACTTTGAGAAAGAATCATTTACTTAGCACAAATCAAATCTGTAAGTTTTCCTTAAATATGCATCCCATACCGTATATTGTGGGAATCTCTCTTTGAAAAATCATTTTCATCCTTTTTCACTTTCAACTTTTCATTTCAAAACTTTTGAGAGAAATCATTTACCTCATTCCAGTTGAGCTTGATGTGATGGAGTGTTGAGCATTGTCGGCTGATCTCTAGAAGTCTAGTGACCTCTAGACTTAACTTAAAGGAGATTTTGGATTCAAAGAACACTGAATGCCCTCTAACCCAAGGACGGATTAACGAGACTGGAACTTGGAACAATAATTACAGAACATTTAAAGAATTAATCAAAGGATTATAGGACAAACATCAAGCGAACAACGAAGTCTAACCCTTATTTACAAGGCACCCGTAATTTACATATAGAAAGGGCCCAAGTTCTTAATAAAAGGGTTCACGATTTGGATGGATTTAATCACAACATCAATACATTAACATAATATTCAATCGCATGAGAAGCATGTGAATGTATATATGACGATATGCATTCAAGGTTTCTAACAAACATATCAAAAGCGACTACTCAACACGCCCCTCCACCATATCGCTCAACCGCACATTTAAAACAAACATGCGGGGATGAGTACAAGAATGCACTCAGTTGACTCATGCCAAAACAATTTATCAAATTTAAATTACACGCCCCATCACGAATACACGAGGTTTTAATTGAAATACTCGTGCAGTTAAAGTCGAACATGTTGCTAAGGTCGAGGATGTAAATGACGAAGTCAAGTCATAGTCGGTCGGACATGCCAGTCGTAATCAGTAGAAGATGTCGATGCGAGCTCGATGCTTGAAATCGATGATGTCGAGATCGAATCAGGTAACAAAGTCGAGATCATAAACTCGGATGCCAAGGTCGGTCGACACTAAGGTCGTATATAAAGATGCCGACGTTGTCATTCATTTCGTATAAATCTATTGCTTTTGATCTCGAGTAAAGCTTAAATTTGGTTTTCCATGTCGTCTTTTCTTTTGTTCTCGTAAGAAGGAAGTTCGACTTCTATGTTCTTTCAATAAATGAGCATGCTTCTTATATCGTCTATGTTCTTTTGAGATGACATATCTATTTGTCATAATCAATCTTGATAATTGAAACTACAATTTCAAATATTGGAAACATAGTTCATTAGTACAAGTACAATTTCTTGATTTCGAGGATTCATCCTTTCAACATTGGCCATTCATGGTCATTTCGCACTATTCATTTATTGTACAAAATTTAATCCGTATGAATTGGTTATGAAAACTTGATAGTTTTATCCAAGTTCATAGTATATCATATTGAAAGCATGCATTACTTTGAATTTTACAAATTCAACATTTCATCATCACTTCATGCCCATTTCAAACATAGACCTTCAATTCACATCCTTTGCCATAGACTTTCGTTGACATCAAAATCAATAACATAACTTTCAAAAATTTCAAGGCATGATTTCAAAATAAAGTTTTGGAATTTCCATTTAATCATTTCTAACATTCATTTAAAACTTCGAAGAATCACTTACCTCATCCCGGTTGAGCAAGATGTGTTGGATTGTTGAGCATAGTCGTTGATTTCTAGAAGTCTAGTGACTCATCTAGACTTGACTTTAAAAGAAGGTTTTGGGATTCAAAGTGCAACGCTCGATACCATTTTATAATGACCCTCAACCCTAAGAACGGATTAACGAGGATGGAACTTGGACAGAATTACGTAACATTTAAAAAGAATTAATCAAAGGATTATAGGACAAACATCAACGAACAACAAGTTCAACCCTTATTTACAAGGCACCCGTAATTTACATATAGAAAGGGGCCTCAGTGTTCTTAATAAAAGGGTTCACGATTCGGATGGATTTAATCACAACATCAATACATTAACATAATATTCAATTGCAGCGGAGAAGCATGTGAATACATATATGACGATATGCATTCAGGTTTCTAACAAACATATCAAAGAACGACTACTCAACACGCCCATCCACCATCCGCTCAACCCACATTTAAAACAACATGGGTGAGTACAAGAATCGGTGGACTCATGCAAACAATTTATCAAATTTAAATTACATTATCACAAGAATACACGAGGTTTTAATTGAAATACGGCTTACTAAACATTTTCTATCATTTTCCATAAATATTCATACGCCGACATATTTTCCTTGTATGTATGATCCATATCCTTTTCCTATTAATCACATCTCATTAATTTCATCTTGCGCAGAGGAGGCCTCCTCTCACGGACGCCTGACCGTGAGCACCCTTTCAAGACACATACAAAATAGTGCACAAAATCCTGCCACCCCAAGCAGGATACAATTCTCAATCATCCTTGTGGTACTTACAAGGATACAATTCAAACATTTCACATGTGGGGCAACAACATTCATAAATCGAGCATGGATAGGATACATACATAAAACATAAACATTTTGGGCGGTGTAATTAAATAAATCATTTCATTATCATTTCTTAATAAAGCATCGTAAATAAATCATTTGATAAGCATTTATCATTTTGAGTATAGTAAAGCCCACGGACTATAGAAGCCTTAATCGATTTCTTGCTTTGTCAACTCGTCACGTCCATGTTCAACCTTACGTAAAAACTACTTTAGTACGTTGGTCGTTTTTCGAGAACATCAAAGTTTAAATAAACTTTGATAACTTATAAAGTAATAATTGAATCCTTTAACTAATTTTAATACGTCTTTCAAACGCTTATATTAACCAAATATTTCTCGTACTTCAATAGAGGCGTAATATGATCTACGATCTCATTTTAACCCTTTAGGTTAAACGTTCAACGATACTAACGTCTTTTCATAAAATGATTTCAATTATGAAATCTTTCACAATTGAGATATTCTTATAAAATTAATCGTTTTACACGACGTATTTACTCAACAATTTAATACATTTAAACTTAAGTCAACATTTTGACTTTTCTCAACATATTTTATAACTATTTTCAATATAAATCGATTTTCAATCGTTCTTTTCATAAAACCCTAATTCTTGATTTTTCACGTTAATCGATAAACTTTATTAACATTTTACTTTAATATGAATTTACTTATTCATTATGCATTATTTTTCATTTCTAACGTTATTTAATATAACGTTTGCTTAAACATAGTATCAAGTTTATAAAATTCCATAAATTCCTAATATGTCTAAAATAATTTCTAGACATATAATGTATTATTTATCATAATATTAATGAATTAAAACCCTTAATAAACATTTCAAAGCTCACTGTTTGAGCTTAAATTTTAAACTTATCCAAAATTCCTCTAAATTCATAGTATACTATTTTATCCTAGGATCATTAATATGTATTAATATTAACTATAGAAAATTTGGACATCACTTATCCAAGTCTTATAGCTCTCGATTGTTTTTAAAAAATTACCAAACCAATTCCTAAAATTCTAATTAAATTCCACAAGACCCAAACATCATCCTAGATCATTAATCTAGCATAATATCCAACAATTACAATTTCTACATCAAGGTATCAACATTTAAGGTTCACGGTTCTTAGCAAACATATACCAAACATTTTATAAAATTTCTACAAAATTACACTATGCTTAAACATTATAATATAACAATATAACATCATAATATTTATCAATATCAACTTACAAACCAACATGCTAATACATTAGCATTCTCGAAAATTTTAAAACAAGAACAAATAATTTCCAACATTCCCAATAAATTCACATAGTCCATAATCAATGCCTAGATCAATAATTTGCTATCATATCATTTAAATAAAATTTATACACCAACATATAATTTTGTATCATTTTGGTAATTTCAAAACATAGCATATGATTTTTAAAATTTCAATTAATCACTATGAGCTCCTCTACTATCATATAACATTAATCCATCATTACATTTATCATGAAATTTTCGGTCTTCATAGAAATAATTTTAACATGCTTAGCTTTAATTTGAAACATGATATGTAAAGCTTATACATCATACTATACATACTTAAGAAACAATTTAGCATGCTAGCATAATTTATCCTCAAGAACACATGCTTGTAAAATAAAATCGAACCATTAGATATTGAAAATTCTAACGTATAATCGAAGCTCGTTCTATTCCTAACCTCTTTAGTGTCGATTTATTGTGCAAAGGCTTTAGTATTCAAGATTTGGTGAATGAAATGAAGAACACACTTTGTTTTCTTTAAGAATGCTCACGCGTGAGTGGTTTTGGGAAGAGAGAAATGAGTTTGCTTTGCTAATGAGTCTTAATACATAATGAAAATGAATCACCTTGTATCAACCTCTCTCTCTCGGTTCCAACACACACAAGCAAGACAAATTAGTATGTGACTACCATGTAATTATGTTATCAAAAAAGGTTCTTACATAAGTAACTTTACTTACACAAAGCAAATGTATTAACTCTAATTTTCTTGAACAAAGCAATTCATTGACTATGGAACTCAAGGTGCCGGCTACCTCTCATTTAAGGGAGCATTTAATTTTTTTGTCTTACACTAAGCTTAGAGTCGTACATTCCCAAATGCATAATTACATCATCAATTAAGAGTTGTGTTAAATCTTCCAACCCCAATTGGAACCAAAACACGGCTAACACAAATACACAAGCATTCACTTGATTCTTGCATTTATTATCTTGGTTAATGTGTAATTAGATCCCACTTGATCAACACAATTTGGAAGCTCACAAAATTTTCATTCTTGTTAATACATATGTACTTGTTCACGCAATTTCAATTTAATAGGGCCAAAATTTGATTTTCATGCTATAAGTAGTTATATATCTATATATATGTCTTATATGATAAATTATATCATAGGAAAATAATTAGAATTATTTATGTGTGAAAACCATAATTTTCGATTTTAGGTTTTCAAAATTACAACATTGTTCAATAATTAATCCTTAATTCTCTAGCATTGATTTAATGCTAAATAATATTCTAATTACATAAAATAATTATAGGAATTTAAATATATAATTCCTTGATCATTAAATTCATTTTTTAATCATCTCTAGCGTTGACGTTGAAGCGTCTCAAACGCTTCATTATCGACATATCTTAAAATGGTCGTAATAAGGTCGTAATCACTTTATTAAATTATTCCATTATTAAAGGAATTTAATTCTAAGCTTCAACACTTAGAAGATTTTATAAGTTTTAACCATCGATATTCGATCGACGTTAAAATATTACTACGAAATACTTTATATAAGTATATTCCTTAATTCACAATCATTAGTGGATATGATATAGAATTCATTATCTCGTAAGTAATCGAAAACATTATTCGACAATTTACTAATTCAATTATTTGTGAAATCTAATCTACGAAATTTAATTATCGTAATTAGGCTTTTAATTCTTGGGATATTACGTAACCGCCTCGATTCCACTTTGTAACAGCCTCTAATCCTAACGACGGATTAACGTGGACTAATACTTGGAGCGAATTATGGAACATGAAAGATAATTTATCATAGAATTGTGGAACTAAATTAAGTAAACTAAGAAGCATGACCATAATATACAAGATATACATAGTTTACATATGGAGAGACCTACAAAATCTTAACAGAAGTCACATGATCAAGGTAATCATGTCAACATCAAAAGCTAACTTAGAGTTCTATTGCGCGAAGAGCGTGTGAATACACATATGACGATGTGTAGTCAGTTTCTAACATATCATTATCAAAGGGTTCCGACGCTCACACGCTTATCTCGCTCTACTCAACCTCGCACATTTAAAACAAACATGCGGGAGTACAAGAATTCACATGGAAGGATCTTAAGGATCTTAAGGTAAATCTAAATGTAGCTCGGATTCACGCGACGCGTAAGACTTCCTCATCTTGAGCTTCTTTTGTTCTTTGCCTAATTTGACAGACGATCTCGATCATTTAACTTATTGCGCGCCTAAAATTCTTCTCTCACCCACTTCATCCCAATAAAGCGGTGATCGACATTTCTTCCGTATAAAGCTTCAGCGGGCCATATCAATCGCTGATAAGCTATTGTAGGCAAACTCAATCGGGGTAAAACATCTTCCCACTTTGCACCCGATCCAACACTCTTCTAAACATATCTTGAGTGTTTGAATCGTCCTTCCGATTGTCCATCGATCGTAGTGAAACGTTGTGCTAAAATTTAACCGTGCCTAATTCTTTTGTAAGCTAACCCGAATCTCAGTGAATTTAGAATCTCTATCGACGTGATAGATTTGGTACCCTGCGGTATAATTTCTTTTACGCATACCGCTAACTTATCGGATCCATGCGTAATTAGAATCGGCGAAAATGCGCACAATTTGTGAGTCTATCCACTACTACCGATATAGGTGTTCCTCTTTTTGACTTTGGTAATCCCGTAACAAAATCCATCGCTATATCCTCCATTTCCATTCGGGTATTCCCAAGGTTGTAACTTCCGTATGGTCTTTGGTGCAATGCTTTTACTTGCGACAAGCAGACAACGCCTACAAAAGAGGCTACGTTTGTTTCATGCCTTCCACGAACTTTCTCGTAAGTCTTGGTATATCTTAGTCGCTGGATGGGCGGTATAGAGTATCATGAGCTTCACTCATGATTTCATTTGCTTCGTCATTGTTCGAATACACAATCTTTCCTCGAACAATAAAGCATTGTCGGCTCGAAAACTCTTATGTTCTTGCTCACCTTGACCCTGTCTTTTCCAACTTTTCATCCTTCCTCTGTGCTATTATCCTCTTTCTCAAGTCGAGCCAAAGTGAGTGTAGCAATCGACTCATGATCGTCTCGGTTGTTCAACCATTTCTATCTTCATTTTCTCAAACTCCTCACGAGTTTCTCTTCCTTTGTAAAGAGACATCCGGATTGGTTTGATTTTTACGACTCAGGCATCGCTACCACATTTGCCTTGCCGGATGGTAATTTATACCACACCGTAATCTTTTACCAATTCGAGCCATCTTCTCCTCATATTTAGATCTCTTTGCTCGAAAAAGTATTTCAAACTTTTATGATCAGAAGATCTCACATCTCACTCCATAGAGATGATGTCTCCATATCTTTAGTGCATGTACTCACGCTAGTTCGGTCATGAGTTGGATAGTTCACTTCATGTGGTCTAAGTTGTCGGGATGCATCGCTATCACTTTTCCTTCCCGCATCAACACGCAACCAGTCCTTTTTGAAGCATCGGTGTAGACCACATACTTTCGCTTTGAAGCTGCTAGATCGGCGCACTTGTTAATTTTCCTAAGCTTTTAAGTTCGCCTCCATTCTTGCATGTAAATTTAATCCTTCGAGTAGGCGTGTTATTGGCCTTGCTATCTTTGAGAATCCTTTAATGAATCTCCGATAGTAACGACTAATCTAGAAACTTCGATCTCATTTGGGTCCTTGGCGATTTCCATTCGTACGCTTCTACCTTAGTGATCCACTTTAACCTTTGACACAATGTGTCAGGAACATTACTTCCTTACCAAAACTCACATTTGCTAAATTTAGCAAAAAGTTGTTCGATCTCAAGGATTGCAAAACCGTCCTCAAGTACTTCTTATGTTATTCTTCATTCTTGAATAGATGAGAATATCATCTATGAAGACTAAGACAAATTTGTCTAAGTATGGATGGAATACTCTATTCATGAGATCTATGTACGCTAGTGCATTTGTTAACCGAATGGCACAACTATAAACTCATAGTGGCCATATCAAGTTGAATGCGTTTTAGATACATCTTACGGCGTACCTTGAGTTGGTGATATCGACTTGAGATCGATCTTTGAGAACACACTTGCTCCTCGTAATTGTTCAAACAAGTCATCTATCCTTGGCCGTGGATACTTGTTTTAAGCGTCATTTTATTGTTCCGATAATCTATGCACATCCTTAAGGAACCATCATTCTTCTTGACAAATAATACACCCCCAGGAAACACTAGGTCGATAAAACCTAGGTCCAGCAGTTCTTGGATTTGGATTTTCAATTCTTCCGGTTTCTTGAGCCATCCTATAAGGTGCCTTGATCTTGGAGCTGATCCGGGTTCGTCGATGGTGAATTCAATTGTCATCGGTGGTAATCTGGTAGATTTTCAGGAAAACATCTGAAATTCTCGAACAATCTCCACATCTTGACTTTTATCTCTTTTATCTTCTCCATTCGGTAAACAAAAGCACGACAACCTTTCTTGTTTATCATACTCCTTGCCTTGCTAATATAATGGGATCTTCTTCCCATGTTGATTCCATGGAAGTCGTAGCTTTGCCGGAAAATGGAATGAAATTTTCTCTCCTTGCATAGAATCGTAGAATGGTTTTACAACCAATCCATCCCTAGGATTATATCTACATCCCAAAGGTATTATGTTCAAGCTATCCGCGAACCTTAGTGATCCTAGGTTCAACTCTAGGTTCGAGCAAACATCGTATACGTACTCCTCCTATGGGTGAAGAGATTCTCATGTCTTGATTCTTTTAGCTCTAAGTTCAAACATATCGACACTCTCTTGCGATAAAAGAATCGAAGCATCCGTATCGAAAGTAGTATGTTGAGAAGTTTTCCCATACCGCCGTTTCCTGGTTTTGTTCTTCGCCTCCGTGTAGAGCATCGCTACTGGGCACGAGGTCGGGGTGCTTGCCTCGCTGATTTTCTTTGTTTGTAGGCTGTTGCTAACGTTCTTGTTCTTCTGTGGTTGTCGTCGCCGTTGTTCTTTGAGGTTGTTGCCAATGTTGTTCTGTGGTTCTGCGAGGTTGGGAAACCATTCAGTGGTTGGGCATTGCCCGGTGGTTCGGCCTTCCACCGTCTGGCGTATCCACAGGCATTATTTGCATAATGCCCTTCACACCACACTTAAAACAATTTACCATAAAGCAAACTCCTTTGTGAAACTTTTGGCATTTGGGCGAAGACCCTTGCTGTCTTGTGGTCCTCCCGTCGGAGGAAAGAGGCCTTTTCAATCCCGCCTTGAGGCCATGTTTCCCGCCGCACGTTTGCTATTACGATTTTCAACACTTCCCGATTATTGTTACCAAAATTCCTTCCATTTCCTTCCCTTTGTCGATGTATTCGGATGAGTTTGCTATGGCCTATCCTCGCAGGTCGCTTCAATATCTAAAGCCCGTCCAGAGCTTATATATCAAATCCCCATGAGGCTAGAGATATTCTTATCTACGGCCTCGACGATCTAAACTTTTACGCCATCTTCATATCCGTGACCTTGACATATCGCAAAGGTGCGATCATATTATTACGCTCTTTTCTGCTTGATTGAAGAATTCACTTTCCTTCTTCTTCCTATAACTCTTTGGGATGTATTTCTCATACATCTCTTTTAAAGTCTTCGTAAACTCATCCATCGGGCTGTTAGATTTTCTCCGGCTTCCACCGTGTCGCAGTCGTAAGTTGAAAATGTACAGAGATCGCTCTTCTGTACATCGTAGGAAGTCAAAAATTCTTTCCATGGTTCTAATCCTTCTGCATCATCCGGGCTCTTTTCCATTAAAGGCGGAGGTTCGCCGAAACAATTCCTCGATCCTACGATTGGGTGGAGGTGGGGTGGTTGTGGTATTGCTTACCCCGGGTTGGGAACTCTACCCTTCCCTACCTCTGCCCTTCCTCTTCCTCTACCTCTAATCCCTCGCCGGATCTCGTCAGCGGCATTACATTATATAAAACATATAATTAAAATCGCATATCATGATCACAATTTAAACATATATAATATCATCATATAGTCTTATCATAAAACAACTTTAATAAACCATTTATATTTGTCATACACATTTTTGCCGAAAAGCCCATTTAGGTCATATATATATATCGAATTTTTCCAAGAGACGGTATAAAACAAGCACCAACACAAAAGAAAATCATGTACATCGGCTTACATAATATTACAAAATACCATGTTCATCTTTTCTACTACGGACATAACTAAGCATGCTACACACACATACTATACTATACATATCTCATCCATCATCATTCAAGTCTACTCGCCTCGCTGGGTCTCATCCTCTGGATCCTCATCATCATCGTAGTCCTCTCGAATCGCCTCACGCGCTGCATCCTAGATGGTCGCTCCGTCATCTCCAGATAGCGTGTATCGCGATTGATAGAATCGTCAGCTGTCCGGCACCCTCATCCGTTGTCGGCGTAGGGCTCTACTAGGCGGTGGCGCCATCATCGGTGGTAGACCGGGAGTGGTGGTCGTGATGGATGTCCTCGATAGCGGCGGAAGCGCATCCCCAAGCCCTCGATCGTGATGCTCGGTAATATGTGAGGGTCGGTCTGCCTCCATATCTCGGGATCACAAGATCCACTACTCGAGAACCTCTCGTATATAGCAACTCGGCGAATCATCGTGCCACGTGTACTCTCTCGGAGGAAGGTAGCGGTCTCTCTCGGTGCGACTACCACGCTGTAAACATAAGTCGGTGGTTGATGAACCTCGGTAAGTCTCGATCAGATCATAATTACCGTTAACACGGTATATGTAGTCCGACACCTCTCGGCATAATCCTCCCAATCACACCTATCGGTCGAGGCGCTAACACCGTCAAGTCCATCACGCCATACACTCGGGCATCCTCCGGTCGAGGTAGTTCATCGAAATTCCCCAAATCATCGCCGCCATCCAACACTCACGATATGCACGAACCACATCTTCTAGCTTAGCACTCTTCCTAGTCTCCTCCTAGCTGTGGGCGTCCTCGCCATCTTCCCAGACAAAACTAGCATAAGTCAAACTAAATATATCCGGTAAATAGATAAGATAAACTCAAACGCATCATTGAGGATAAACTGGACAATCTATAAAGCGGATAAACAATCCAAACACATCGGTGAGCGGATAAATGTTATCGGAAATGTTCTCATATCAACACACATCGTAGCTTTCTTAATTTACTAGGAGGCTTACTAACTAGTAGCGTTCTAATATTCTTATCGTCTATAAGGTTCTTGTCCTAAGTAACCCACGAACTAAACTTCAAGATTCTCGTGAATTACGGAGAAGAAACAGGGTTCTTTCCTTCATAACAAATGAAGCAGTTAGGAGACGTGGCGAAACCCGTTTGTAAATCGGAGTTCAACAAAATTATCGCACAATGCGGTTTCACCCGGCTGAGGTCGTAGGCAAATGCCGATGCCGGGTCGTGCATGTCTGATCGACGACTAAGTCGTTGTGCCATCAAGCCCAAGTCCTACGCCGAGGTTGAAGTCGAATTGCGAAGGTATCGACACAAGTCAAGTCGAACATGTTGCCGAGGTCGAGGATGTAAATGAGAAGTCGAAGTCATAGTCGGTCGGACATGCCAAGTCGTAATCAGTAGAAGATGTCGACCGAGCTCGATCTTGAAATCGATGATGTCGAGATCGAATTCAGCGTAAGTCGAGATCATAGACTCGGATGCCAGGTCGGTGCCGACACTAAGGTCGATCATAAAGATGCCGCCGTTGTCATTCATTTCAGATAAATCTATTGCTTTTGATCTCGAGTAAAGCTTAAATTTTGTTTTCCATGTAGTTCTTTTCTTTTGTTCTCGTAGGAAAGAGTTACTTCTATGTTCTTTCGCAATAAATGAGCATCTTCTTATATAGTCTATGTTCTTTTGAGATGACATATCTATTTGTCATAATCAATCTTGATAATTGAAACTACAATTTCAAATATTGGAAACATAGTTCATTTGTTGTAATACCCGATTATTTAAGCGCTAATTACGATATTAATTTCGTAAATTAGAGTATTGTTATGATAATTTGATTACCAATATATCGAATAATGATTTCGATTATTGTTAGAATAATAAATTCCTATGTTTTATTCACAAATAAATGTGAATCAGAAATACGAATATGTACGATTTCAACAAGATTATTTCAACGTCGATTGCGTATCGATAATTGAAATTTCGTAATCTTTTCTAAGTGTTTAAGCTTAGAATTTAATTCCATTATTATTGGAATAATTTAATAAAGTGATTACTGACTTTATTACGACCATTCGAGATGAGTCGATAATTAACGTTTGAGCGACTTGAGAATCAAGTCTAACGATCAAGGAATTATGATATTTAAATTCCTATGATTATTTTATATAATTAGAATATTATTTTAGCATTGAATTAATGCTAGAAAATTTTGGAATTTATATTTGTGATTATTTAAGATTCTCGAAACCTAAATCGAGAATCGGGTTTCTACTTATGGATTAATTCCAATAATTTTTTTTCTATGATATAATTTATAATCTAGGACATAGATTATGATATATATACATATTTGGCATGAAAATAAAATATTTGCCAATGCACAATGAGAGTGCGTGTCTATTATAGTTGGTAGATTATTTACGTCAACCTTATACTTGATTTTGCTATGATATGAATTAAAGGATGCAAGTGGTATAATTTACACTTACCCAGTAATTACAAGTGAAATCAGTGATGTGTGTTGCATGGTGCAAGAGCCTGTATTTACTCCATTTAGAGGTGGGATAAAATCTAAAACTCTTATGTGATGATGAAGAAATATATTTGGGGATGTGTTTTGACTTAGTCTTGGTAATAAGACAAAATTAAATTTGGTTCTCCTTGTACAAAGGGAACGACGGCTCAATGTGATAGGTTAATTGCTTTGTTTCTAAAAAAAAAACTTTTGTGTGAGTTCATTTATTATGGTGAGGTAATTATTTTAGTGAGTCACCAAATTAAAGGACATGTCTTGCTTTAAATTAAATTGGAGCATGACATTATTGACTTAAGTAAGAAGAATTAATAAAACTCCTCCTTGATGAGTGAAATGGCCGATGCTTTGTTGATCCAAGCAATGAATTGGTTTCATTTAATTAAAGAAGTGATGTGTGTTACTAGGCCGTAGGATGATGTATTTTTGAATAGTGTTGAGTCACCAAGTTAAATGTTTTTTTGCTTATATTGTGTGAACCGTGAGTGTGTATAGTTTTAAGTAGGAGATTGGTTTTATTCCTTTAAGGGTATTAAGTGATAGAAATTAAAACAACACTCTCCTCAAGAAAACTCAACTTCCGAGAGTGTTTGAGAGGAAAGAAAGAAAAGTGTTCTTCCATAAACTATCCCAAACCTTGATACATAAAATCCTTGTGCACTAAATCGACACCGTTAAAAGGTTAGGCATTTAACGAGCTTCGATTATACGTTAGAATTTTAAATTTTAATGATTCGATTTTATGTTCTAAGCATGAGTTCTTATGAAATAATTATGTAATCATGTTAGGTTGTTCATTAATGTTGCTAAGCATGATGTATATGTTTTATATTAGTGTTTAAAAATTTAAGCTAAGCATTCTAATTTATCCATATGTCTACCGAAAATTTTAGGGTTTAATTTGATGATGGATAATTGATCCTGTTGTTATTAGAACACTTGGTGAATTATTGGGAATTTTAGACATCCTATGCTATTTAATTAAAAAACTGAAAATGTATAAAATTACTATGTTGATGTACAAATTTTATTTAAGTAATATCTTAGCATATTATTGATCTAGGGCCTTAATTATAACCCTATGAATTTATTAAAATTTTGGAAAATATATGTTAAATTTTTGGAAAAGGGCGAGACCAAGAAATGGGTTTGATGATGTGAGTTGTTCTTGTTGAATATTATGATGTATTATAGCTATATAGCTATATTTAGGCATTTGGAATTTTAGTGGAATTTAAGAAAATAATTGCTATATTAAAGTATGAAAACCGTGAGCTATAGTGATGGAATAATGATGTCCAATTTTTCTATAGTTAATGTTAATTCATATTAGTGATCCTATGATAATATAGTACAATATATGAATTTAGAAGAAATTTTGGAAGAAGATTGAAAATTTAAAAGCTTAAAACCGTAAGCTTTAAATAATAGATTAAGGATTTTAAATCCTTAATATCAAGAAAAATAATACATTATATGTCTAGAAATTATTTTAGACATATTAAGAATTATGGAATTTTATAAACATAGAATATTATGTTTACGATGAAACGTTATATTAAATAACGTTAAAAGCATAAATAATGCTTAAAGTATTAAAAGATTAATATTGAAAGAAAATATTAATCAAGTTTATCGATTGCGTGAAAAATCGAGTATTGAAAAGAAATCGATTGAAAATCGATTTATATTGATTATACATTAAAAATATGTTTTATTGAAGATTTATAATAAAAAGTCAAATGGTTGACTTCAAATTAACGCTTTAAATACGCTCGTTAAATATGCTAATACGTGAAAAACTTATTACTTTTATCGTAATATCTCAATTGAGAAAAGATTTCAAATTGAAATCATTTTATAACAACGTTATTATCGTTAATTATTTAACCTAAAAGGTTAAAATGAGACAGATGTCATATTACGCCTCTCAAGCACGAGAATTATTTTATTGAAATACGATTGAAACGACGTATTAAAATTTATTAAAACTTGAAGTTATTATTATTTATCAAAGTTGAATGAACTTTGAAAATCTCGAAAGCGTACTCAACGCATAAACGTAAAATTTTGTAGGTGGGGACGAAGGCTCACACGCAACCAGGAGAGCACGCGATTTAAAATCGAAGTTTAAAAGTAAAGGTGGGCTTTACTATACTCAAACCGGTAGAATTTACCAAATAATTTATTTATGATGCTTTATTAAGCAAATATTCATGAACCGATTTATTTAATTACCCGCCAAAATATTTATGTTTTATGTATGTATCCAATTCATGATTGTTGATGCATAATGTTGGGTAGCTCCCACTTTATGACATGCTTGAATTCAGATTCTTGGAAGTACCCCAAGGATGATGGAGAATTGTATCCCGCGAGACGGCTCGGATTTTGTGCATCGATTATTTTGTGATCTGTAGGCCGAAGGGTGCTCGGTCACGGCGTCAGGAGAGGAGGCCTCTCCACAGTAGGAATTGTTGTTGGAATGAATTATTGTGGTGGATATGGATCATACATACAAGGAAAATGTCTAGCACTAATCTTTATGGAAAATGAAAGAAAATATTTAGTAAGCACAGTATTTCAAATAAAACCTGTGTTACCGTGATGGGCGAGTAATTCAAATGTGATAAATTATTTTGGCATGAGCCACGAGTGCAATCTTGTACTCACCGCATGTTTGTTTTAAATGCGCAGGAGCGAGATGGATGGAGATGTGTCGGAGTAGTTGGAACCCATTTTGAATACAATAAATTTAGAACCTTGAATACACATCGTCATATGTGTATTCACACGCTTTCCACAATTGAATTAATTTATCTTATGATGTTGATTAGTTGAATACTTCGTAACATATGAGTTTTTTATATATATATATATTGTTAAAGCTTCCTTGATTATTCCAAGTATTAGTCCCGCTAAATCGTACTTAAGATTTGGGCTGTTAAAGTGGTATCGTAGCGTCATTTTGAATCCAAAACCTCTTTTCGTAGTTAAGTCTAGATTGAGTCACTAGACCTTTAGAGGTCGTACCGACACCGCCGACACTCCATCACATCAAGCTCAATCGAAAAGGTAAATTTTTTTCATCTTTGAAAAGAAAAATTTGGGATTTATGAATTTGATTTGGTGTCGATAGAACATTATCGATAAATGATTGGTGTCGATAGAACATTATCGACCAATGATTTGTTGTCGATAGAACATTAACGACAAATGAAATGAAAAAGGTTGTAAATAACCAGACTTATTGATTGATGGATTATTGATTGAAATTTATTTTTTTTCGCAAGAAATGCGTATGTTTAAAAGCAACTATGTTCATATTTGAAATTTTATTCTTCAATTCTCAATATTGTTTTGATTAATGACTATTGTCATCCCAAATGAAGTTATGAGAATTGATAATGAAAGTTGTCGGCTCGCCACCAACGTATGATAATGTCATACGAGAATGTATGGACAATTTTATTTTATTTTGGGATAAAATGTTTGAATTCATGTAATCAATAGAAATTTATTGTTATGAATATTTGAAATTTTTATTTCAAATCCCAAGGATGTTTACGATGATGGGTATGTTATCCGGGGAACGTAGATCGCTTAAGACGCATGATCCCAATTGCAAGAACATAGGAAGATGGATTATTAGAATTTATTCCATCCCGAGAATCTCGAATTGATAGACGAGAAGAAAATTTTAAGCTCTATTGGAAAGGATGTCAAGACGATGAATGTCACTATGCGATAAGTGACACGAGAATGATCTTTTATTTGGAAGTTCACCACGACGGAACTCCACATCATCTATGACTCTTCGTTGAAAACAAGTAAAATGTGATTAAAGAATTCTAGAGTCGGTAAAGGCGAACTCTGATCATGCTCACCGACCTTGAACTCGACTTTGGCTTCGCACCAGCATAATTTTGACCGCTTTCGATCGGTTTAGTCCGACCGGCTGTTCAAACTTGGCAAGACGACCTCGGTTGTCCACCTCGGCCGAGCTCGCAAGTGCGACTCGGCAAGCGAGCCGGTGGACGAGCTCGGCTTCCGACCGGCAACGGCAGTGACATCCACCTCGCCAATTTATATCGACCTCGGTCGATCACCTCCACCGAAAAACAACCTCGGCCGGCACGCACTGCACATCGATTTCGACTGCATCATGCGACGACCGCATCGGATGCACGACCTCGACCTTGACAATTAAAATTATAACCGACATTGTCTTGACCCACCCACTCTCCTCGACTTCGCGACCGTCGACTGACCGCGTCGACCTTGTCGATACCTTCAACTCGGCTCGGTCGACTTTAATGACTTCGCATTATGTCAATAACCTCGGCAATGACCGCATTGGCAAATGACTTCGGCAACAACTCGACATCGGTTACTTACGACCTCGGTATCCGAGCTCGGCATCGCAAAACTGTTTTAATGTTTTGTTTTAGCCGCTTTCCTTCGTTAGAGCTCCGATTACTAACGGTTTTCGCCCATGTACTCCTATCACAGAGTACTATACTTATTATGAAGAACCAAAGCCTTGATTCCTTCACCAGAATTACGAGAGTCAGTTGAAGGTTTATAGTTTTATAGAATGGGAATTTCTATGCGATTAGAATCTTAGAATGATACTAGAAAGTAGTATTCCCGTAGTACAAGCGCTATGACATATAGAGAACCTTTGATAATGACCTACAATGTGTATATAAAGTTTTAAATTCTATTCATTACCCAATTTCGTCATTGAGTTTAACCTACGACCTAGTTCAAATTGAGAAATCACATGAGTTTCTCATTTTTTCAAGAAAATTTTCAACCCAAGAATTTACAAAATGTTCTTTCAAACCAAATCGTGTGATCGAGGAAATATTTGTGACGGGTCCGCCAACCCATATGACCAAAGAAATCTCGAGAGTCGTCATTTCGTCTTCGGACCCTAGATCCTAAATTATTCAATTCAAAGAATATATGGATTCGAATCGTAAAATATGTTATCTTGAATCATGAACCCATATCTTTGAAAGTTGACATGATGCAATTTCTTCAACTCGAGACCAATAAGTAAGATGAAGATTGACTTATCTTGTCACCTAAGTTTTGAATTAGTAAAGTGATAAACATCGTATGATGTAGATTGACCTATTTGATAACCTAAAAGTTACGATCGAGGGATCGGACCTCGAGGAGATATGATGTAAATAGTATCTCGATGAAACGAGATATTTTCCTATGATGCACATGGATCAATGACACGATGGGCTTACCAGATATTGATAACAATGAAGTTATATCTTCATGTGACAGTTATGATAATGAAATGTTATGAATGAGATACTCTTTAGCATGGAATCAAGAGTTGAAGAAAATGGAAGTGCATGATATCCTCTGGATATAATTTCCCTTTTATGAATAACGAGAGAGATTACAACTTATCTTTAAGATAGTTGATTGTCCTTAAAACCTCTTTAGTAGGTTGGATATGTTTAAAGAATGGAGATGCACAATGTTCTTTTCAAAGAATATATATATGTAAAGAAGTGATAGCATCTCATAACAAATCTCTCGCTTTATACCTCAATCAATGAGATTATGTGAACATAATCAATTCCAGTAATTGAGACTTGGTTAAACCAATGATAATGAGATTGAGGAATCGTAATCATTGAGATGTGTGACTAGGATAGCCCTAGCATGTAAATCAAGTATGAGAAGATATCTCCAAAATGAAGACATGGTTATGAGATGCTTGAGTCTAAGTTATGGTGTACAAATGTACTACCTTACCAAGCTATATGATAATAATGAGCGGTTCTAGTCACGAAAGTAAGAACCAAAGTATAATGAGAGTAATATTACTTTCAAACCATGCTCAAGAAAAGAGACAAAAGTCAAAATAGTAAGAAATTATGAACTATCAATTATGGATAGCCACAATATGAGATAAGTTTCGTGATATTATGATTTCGATAAGTAAAGATTCCTTTGAAGTAAAGAAGAACGAGTAAGAAAGATTCATTATTTGAAATGGATCTTAGTGCTCTAAATTGTATTGACACAAAATGCTGCTTTTGGGTCTTAGAAATTAACAACACGATAGTTCTTTAGACTTTGCAAGGAAATGTTTTCAAGAGAACGAATGAAAGGATTTACATGGAAGAATCTTAAAGTGAATCTAATTGTAAATCTTACCCTCATACTTTTGTGACGATCAATAAAGTGAGATATTAAGTATCTCGACATGGAATGAAGCATTCATCATGTCAGAAAATGGCAAGATATTTGACGTTAAGCAAAAGTATAATATGTCCCTAGCGGATAAAGGATTTTGTCCTATGCAAAATTTCAAAATGAATCAAATAAAGATTTAGAAGAAATGACGATATCCAAAAAGGATATTACAAACGATGGCACTAAATGCCAAGACAAGGATTTTTCTCTCGAAAAAGTTTAAAGTAAGGATATAGAGATATATATTCCTAAGATTGATAAAGTGAAAAGGAATTGAATCATTCATACCGGATCGTAGATGAATGATAGTGTCGATACATCACGATCCCTACGATGAGATTAAGTTATCGAGATATTAATATCGAGGATAGGTCGATATAAACCTAACCACGTAATGCTATCGATAAAAGCATAATAGACACGAAATTTGAAGGGTAGGGTGAAAGAAGAAAAGGCCATGAAGGAAACATAATGTCCCAAGGAAAGGACAATGATGTATGAAATAGATGTTTATTGATGAAGGAAAGGATAATCTGAAACGCTACGAAGTACAAATTTCGAGGACGAAATTTTCTTAAGGGGGGTAGGTTGTAATACCCGAGAATTTAAAACTTTGATTTATTAATTTATTTAGCTAAATCGAGATTTGATATTAGAACGATTATTAAAATTTATAATCGTCGACGTTCGATTTTATTTTGAACGAGAAAATTTAAACGAATACAGCTACGAACCGAACCAGATGTTTTACACTGGATAAATTATCCCATCAAAGTACATCATCATTTCACATTTCCCACAACCCTCCACTTTACCCAATACACTCATCACTCTTTTCAAACCTCATCATTACATTCAAGGTATCCTATGCAATCTCCTCCTTTTTATTCTCATGGTTAATTGAGCAAATATCATTCATCAAAATACAGCCATATTTCCATTCATACACATCAACAAACCTCAAGAAATAATGAACTCTCAAGTTGAGACCAAACCTTAAGCATATGTTCTTATCTCAACAAGGATCAGAAAAATAGCAACGAACACACCTACGTCATACAGGTTCTATATCACTTCCCTTCATCCAATTACAGTTTAATACATATGAAATAACAGCAGTCTTCATAACAATAAACATACACAGATATTCGAATTTTTCTCTAAAACAGAATCTGGAATTTTAAACCAATCTATACATCTCTAGAAGATGAACTTAGAATATGAACCAAGCCTTTGGGCTTGGCTGCCGGTAGAGGAAAACTCGAGCGCTGGTCACGGCGGCGGCGACTTCCCGGAGCACGGCGAGTCGGCGACGGCGGTGATCTGAAAACGAGACATAGAAGGTGGGAGATTGAGAGAAAGAACGGTGTATGTGTTCGTGTGTGACTGTGAGGACAGAGAGGGAGAGGAGATGGCGCCAGATCTGGCACGGCTCGTGACATGGCCGGCCGGAGAGGCGGCAACGACGGCGGCGCCAGATCTGGCGTGGTGTCGACGGCGTTTGCCGAGAAGAAAAGAGGCAGTGGCCTCGTGTATGCCTTCTGCGTGTGTGTTTAGCATAGGAAAGATGAAATGAGATGAATAGAGCCTAAGGGTTGTTGTGACCCTACGATGCGGCGATCGCGCATCTCGCGACGCAGTGACCATCCATGGGAGGCGAGGGAGGAGGCGGCAGGACGAGAACAGAGAAGATAGAGATAGGTGCGATCGTGTGTGTGTTGAGTGAGAAGAAGAGAGGAGGCGGCGTGAAAGCCGGCCGGCGGCGACGTGGGCCGGACATGGGAGGCGGCGACGGCGACGGCGCGTGTGTGTGTGTCATCAGGAGGGAGGAAGAGAGGAGAGATGGGGGCTAGGGTGGAATTAAGGTTCAGTTTTATTTTAATTATAATGTTGGGCTCTCCATTTGGGCGAATTTAATGGGTATTGGGCCTTAAGTATGGGCCGAGGAAAAATAGAAGGTGGGCTGCAAATTAAATAAATAATGGGTTTTTATTCTTTTTTTTGTTGTGGACCGAGAATTAATTGTGATTATGGGCCGAGAATAAATTATGAGATGTTGGCCATATATATTAATTGGTTGGGGCCTTATTCTTTTGGGTCGAGGAATCATTTGGTGTTGGGCTTACTGAATAAAATTTATATGGACCTTAGAAATAAGTAATATAATGGGTCATGGGCTTCTTGAATTAAATTGATATGGACTTTTAATTAAATTGAAGATGGACTTAGATTTATTTTCAATATTGGGCTAAGAATTTAATTTGGTAATGGACTTGAATTATTCATCTATGATCCATTAAAATTAAATTAATGATTGAATAAATTCTATATTAATTAAATATGAGGTTTATTTTTAATAATTAAATTTTGAGATTAATTCTTAATTAATTAAATAACTATCTAAATTCCAATTATTTAGATTGGGTTATTTAAATTCATTAGATTAAATTGATAATTTCTAGTTGGACTATCAATTAAAAATTAAAATAAGTATAATTGTTTTAGAAATTTAATAACATAATTAATTAATTATGTTAAAGGATAATTTGAGAATTATTCTTTTTAAATGATTTATGTACGTAATGAGATTGATCTTATGTAAGGTGTGATTTGAATTAAATCCTAATTAGTGGATATCTAAGATTAATTAAATTAATTTGATTACTTAATCAAATATTATTGGACTTTTTATTTAATCAATTTAATTAAGTTTTAATTATGGATTTACTTAATTAAATCATAGATTTAATTAATTATTAGTTGATTATGTCAAGTGGATACTTAAGAAATATTATTTCTAAGTAACTTAAATTTATAGAATGATTATTAGAAGATGATTGAAGTAAGAGAAATTCTTATTAATCGTTTAGTATCGATATTGGTTTTCTTTAAATAGAAAATATGGGACGTGTGAGGTGAGAAACGCGGCGCAGGATGATTTATGGATGAGTTTTTGAAACTCGGAATTTGTCGATACGCGTTAACAAACGACGAAGATTAGTTATGAACTTAGGATTCATATATTATACGAAACGACGTGGAGAAACATTGATGGAAGTAAAGAATGCAACGACGAAGTGTCGCCTATCGTCATGACGAGACGAACCTAATAGACGAAGTAAAGATTGTTAACTAAGTCGTATCGATAACGAAAATCATGAAACTCAGAAACACTAAGTTTTAAAGGATATTAAATTCGTTAAATCTTAACGATGTTTCTCGAAAGAAATGAATGACGTATTAAATTATATTTCTTACGTTGACAAGGTCCAGCGTGGACGTAAATGAAAACGACAAAGGATCACTATCATGTAAGTCAAGAAGGTCAATTCTTAAGGTGGGCTTTTCTTTTCTTATCCTCAAGGATAAAATGTTTTATTTATGATGCTTTCTTCAAAACGAAAAGTATTTATTTATGACTTTCTCTTTGAGAAATGATGATGAAATGATGTTATGAAATTACACGCCCAAAATGTTTATGTTTTATGTATGTATCCTATCAATGTGTTGGTTCACCGACAATGAATGATAATGAGGTTGTTGGGTCGCTCCCAATTCATGATAAAATCAATTCGGATCCCGTGCTTTATAGCCTGGATTAACGTGTACACATGAGGGTGATTGTGTCTTGGTAAGTACAATTCACGGTCGGTCACGGGGACGTAGAGGAGGCCTCCTTCTACGGCGTTCAGGATGATGTTATATGAGGAATGAAAGGATATGGATCATACATACAAAGAAAAATGCTTGTGCCAAGCGACGATTTATGAAAATGATGAAAATGTTTAATAAGCACAAAGCATTTTCAAGTAAAACCCTTGTGTCTTATCATGAAGGGGCAGTGTAATTAAATGATGATAAAATGTTTTTGGCATGAGTCCATCGAGTGCATTTTGTACTCGACCCGCATATTGTTTTAAATGTGCAGATTGAGTGATGATGCGATGGGCGGTGTTGAGCAATAGGAATGTTGTCGATGAAAATGGAACATTTTTTGTTCACCTTGAGAATGCATCTTCATATGCATATCTCACATGTTTATTCCGCTGCAAACTCTTTTGAATTCTAGTTATATGTCGAACTCGTGAATATCCTAGTAGTGATTTCATAATCAACTACTGTATGGTCAGACTTTCTGAATTGACCTTCGTATCACTTGTGCTTCCGCATTTATTCATGTTTCCCTTATCAATGATATGGTTAGAAACCAAATACTAAATTCCAATTTCTTTAATCCAAACCCCAGTCGCGGTCCGACAGGGCAGTCCTTCGGGATTAGCGGTGTCGGGCTGTGACATTTACAACCTATTAATTTTGAATTTTAAATATTTATTCACGTCAAGATTCAATTCATTTCAATTTAATTTGAAATTTTAATTTCCATTAATTTAAATATCATACATTAATTTAAAATTGATTCCCTTCACAAATTGAGATGTCTCCGGTTGATCATTTTATGTTCCGATCAACCATTCAATAATTATAATTACATTTTAATATTTAAAATTAAATTTGGCATATTTGAGATTTGCAGTCGATCCAATCGATCGGAGCCTTCGAGTCTGATCGAAGACTAAAAATTATAATTGCATTTTGAAAATTAACAGTTAAAACTAGTATTTTGTAAGTTTTCAGTCGAGCATTACATTGTCTCCGGTCAATCGGAACTTCACAACGCTGACCGAAGACATTGTTTTTTGATGGGAAACATTTTTTTTAATTAATTGACATTAATTTGTATATTTACACCATGATGTAATGATAAATGTTAGATGAATTCGTATATATAACTTTAATTATAAAGTAATTTAACAAAATAATCATACAATCAATTAATTATAATTTCACAATATAGATAAGTTTTTATTGACTCACATGTTTTTTTTTGTTTGGTGCAGAGGACACAGACTCGGTGCAAAGTACTATCATTTCAGTTTTGTGGAGTGTAGAGGGCGGAGACTTGACTCAAAATATATTAAAAGAAAACAAATGGATATGAGAATGGAATGTGTTGTACAAGCTTTGAAAAAAGTGTTTAGTTCTATATAACTCCACTTATTCAAATTACTATGAATAGAGCTCAACTTTCATTACACAACTAAGATTTCTCTGCAATTCTTCATCAAATGAATCTTGACATCAAGATCACATCCAAAATTCATCTCATGTTCATAAATTCTCACAAAAAAAAAAAAAAAACCTTCATCAAAATCCCAAAAACTCCAAAGAACGCCCCAACAAATGATCCAATGCAGAAGGGGCAATCTTCCTTGCAAACAGAAAACACACATTTGTAGGCTGGTTGTTGTACAAGCATGATCCCTCAGCACCAGCAATGGCTTCTTTAAAGAACCTCTTCGTCAGCTCACCCTCGTCAAATGAGGCCGGGTGGGGCCCACCCCTTGACCAGTCGACCCACGTGAGGGTCCGGTTGGCCAGGAGGCGAGGGGACCGGAGGGTCAGCATAGTGGGCAGGTAGTGCTCATCACCGTAACAGCTATGAGGCCTGCAAAACTCCTCAAAAATGGGGTAGTATAGGGTGTCTTGGATGACGTTGACTGCTAAATTTCTATTGATCTCGAACCACTGGGACCCCTTGCGCCAGTCGGAGAGGTTCACCTCAGGCGCCATGCCCTCGTTGTAGCGCCCCCGGCCATAGGGACCATCCTCGTCGAACGCACCAAGGAAGCTGAAGTGGGATTGGGAGATGTAGGTGTAGATGGTGGTGAAGCTCTGGAGCGGGATGCAGGCCTCGGAGACGAGCACGAACCACTCGTTGGAGATGTCGAGGAGTGCGTTGGCGAGGAGGCGCCTCTCTGCGTCGCACATGTTCATCCTTCCCCACTCAGCAACCTTACAAGAGCAAGCACCAAAACAAGAATCATAAACCATAAGCCAATTTTGTAGTAATGCAAAAGTTGTGTTCTGTATCCAAAACACTAAGACATTTTAGACAATATTGTATGCAAACTACAAAATTGAGAACTTTTTTAATCATCTTGTAAAGACATAGATATAGCATGTAGACAGAGAAACAAGTGAGATAAGCTCTCCATTTTGCAAATAGGTAAAATCCATGATATTCTAGGTAAATCAATGTAACCAAGATCCCAAAACAGTTCATTTCTAGCATAGAAGTCTATGAATTTCTAGGAAAAGTTGATATAAAAAAAGATCCACAAGCATTCGTAGGTGAAATAGACAAGAAAACACAACCATAGATCATCAAAAAAAGAACCTCATGAGAAATAGTGATGATGATCTCAATACCTGGCTAGGTATCTGCCTCCCATAGAAGGCCGAAGAAGGCTCAAAATGGGGCTCATAGGAAGGAGAGGAGTGAACATAGATCGAGTAAAGCCGCTCGTTCCCTTTGAAGAACCTATCCCACAGAGGTGCAAGGGGCAGAGGCCCCCTTGTCAAGAACATGAATGCAATCTTGGGAGTCCTCTTGAAGGGGTACTTCTCAATCATAGGCACCAATGAGGCGCGCCAAAAGAGCTCGGTGTCATTCATCTCGTGCAAGAGGCTAGACGGAGGCCTAATCCATCTCTCCAAACCCTTGGATCCTTCAACACAGCCGTGGTGTGTCTGAATCCTCAAGGCAACATTCGAGGAAGCAACACTGTGGATGCTGATGTACCGGTATGTATACATACTGATATAGAGAAACACTAGACCTACACCTAATAAGAGGAAGAGAAGCAGCAGCCTAAGAGGCAAATGCTTGCTGTATTGGTGCATAATTCTTACAGGAATTTGGCCTTCCTCTAACGAGCTAAAACTTCCCACTCTAGATTGCATCTCTCTAACTCAATCTGCAACCCTTAAAATCCTCCAACTATACTAAAAAAGTGTTTTTTCTTATAATATTTCTGATCCCAGTTCAGACATGAGCAGAATTGCAATAGTTACATAACAAGAAGATTTGTGGAACCCCAGGAAGAATGCAGCATTTCAGCCACTCACATCACCATGTATATGTATAGATATATGTGTGTCTGCGTGTGAGTGGAAAAAAGAATTTCTAAAAACAAGAATCCCTGTGTGCTAACAACTCCAGGAATGATTGACTAAGCAAAAATGTGGCAAGAAAAAAGAGGAATTCTAACTTTTCAGGATATGGGCATTCAAGAAAACCAATAAAAATCCAATCACAACAATAATTGAATAATCACAACCTAGAACATGCGCCAGTTCCTTACCAAAGGGGGAAGCCTCGGAAAATGCTGCAATTAAACATGTCATGGGGGATTGAATGAATTCAAAACCTAAGATCTTGCAGCTGATTTTCTTGCCAAAAATGCAAGAACAGAAGGCATTTGAGGTACGAGGTGAAATGAGGTGATAAGAGAGGAAAAAGTGAAATGGATGATTGAGAGTTATGATGGCAAATGGGGTGTTTTATTCGCCATCATGGAATAAATGTGCATAAACAACAACAACAAAAATTTAAATTTATGGATGCATCAAGAAATGCGAAAAAGCGTTTGGGATTGAAGAATGAAACTGATTCTGAGTTTTATGAATGCTTTAAATTTATTCTTTTCAAAACGTTGGAAGCACTTGTGATCGATGATGCTGCAGTCTTGGGGCATTAAAATCAACATTGATGAGAGATGTTGCAGTGATGATGTGAGAGAGAGTTTCATGATTGGATTTGGAAAAAATAATGCGCTGATTTTAGGGAAGTGAGGAAAACTAAAAATGAGTAAAATGTGGAGTAATTAATTTAAGGGAACTGGAGAATGGAGATCATGTGCTATGTAATTTCGCCAAATTCTATTGTAACCGAATTTTTGTCGAGGGCTGATCAAATCTAAATCATGGTACACCAACCTAGGATGAAAATTTTATGTTATTATATTTTATATTCCTCGACGTTAATGTAATGTTAATATGTATCGAGTATAATATTACTTTATTTGATGACATTATAGATACATATATTGAGATGATTTTTTTTCAGTTATTGGGGTGAATAAATTTGACGCAACATGAAAATATATACCAAAATTGCAGCAATAGTTTGAACTTTGAACTCAAAAGAAAATTATAAAAAATGGAAATCTCATATTTTTGTGTCCAAATCCACCTACTATGTATGTAAAGCAATTTATTACTAATATTTAATATCTTTTTTCAACTAACTATATATAATATTTCCTCCATTCCAAAATAATAGTATCTAGGTCTTTTTCTGTTGTCTCCAATATTATATAGTTGATTTTCCTTAATAGTTGTTGCAGTAATTTTTCCCTTTTCCTTAATAAACCCATACTAAATAATCCTTTTCTATTAGTTAGATCCACCTAATATTCTTTGACATTAACAATCTTTTTATTTTAAACGAGTAAATAAGAGTATAGTAGGAAGATTCCTTTCAAAAAAGAGTATAATAGGAAGATTCTATGTGATTTTAATTTTCAAAACCCATTTGACACTACAGCTTATGTGAGAAAAGTGAAAACGAGATTACTATGTCTTAAGAGGGAAGCCCCCTTTCCCCATTATAAAAAATAATAGAAAAATGTGACAGGAGAATATATTATTTTTAGACACAGAGTTGATTTCTATTCTATTTTTAGCTATTGATATATGAGGTGGATTTATATGAAGATATCGATGGTATTTGTGGATATTAATATTTTTCTTCAGTGTAAATAATATTTTTTTAGAAAAATTGATATTTTTAGACATCCTGACATAATGTGTTTGTGATGATGTAACGATCATAAGGGTGGTCTCATGTAGGACCATTCGTGACTGCATGCGCAGATGGAGCACCATGCGCCCGATCCGCCGTCACCTTAATATATTAACTATATTACCTAAATGAGACTTTGTTTAAAAGTAAATTAGATTTTTTTTAATAAACAAATAAAATTATACGTATAGAATAGAAGTTGTATTAATAAATAAAATTTTGGTTAAACACTAATGAGATTTTTATTTATATAAAGTGATACAATATTTGTTAATCTAAACAAATATCGATATATTCATAAATGAAACTTTGTTTAAAAGGAATGAGGTATTTCTTGACAACAAGTGACATAATAAGTATATTCATAAATGAGATTTTATTTAAAAGCAAATAAAATGTTTATTTACAACAAGTCATACAATAAGTATATATAACAAATGAGAATTTTTTGTTAAAAGAAATGAAACGTTTCATTATTATTGTTGGTTGCGTTAGACGGATTGTTGTGTTGGGTTGGGTTTGGGCGCATATCAAACCCATGGAGGGTCTGTTAACATGTCGGGTCAAACCCTAGTTTTTGTGACGATCGTATTATCTCAATGTAAACTGATATATAAGTTGCTAATGTGATATTTATCTACTAAATATTAATTCCTCCATCTACCAAAAATGTGGAATAACTGCCTTATTCGACATTCACGAAAAATATAACACTTTTTATTTTGGTATAGCACTCTCATATTATTCAACCTCAGAACCATACATTATTTATCAAAAAACTATTCATACCACTCATAACCTCAACACATGATCGGACCGTTTATCCATTCAAATAACATCTATGTAAATTTTATTAAAATTCATGTCATTCACAAGTTCTGCAATGTTAGTGGAGGGGGGAGTATTATCTATAATGTATATGTTGATAACTTAATTTTTATAAATTTCATTCTTTTGTTGATTGTAATTTTTTACGTACTCGATTAAATTATGTATACTAATATTATAATTTTTTCGAATTTTATACGTTACTGGGATATAGTACTTATCAAGAAAGAATGGGATATACTAACATATTATTATAGATGTCAATCAAGTCCGAAACTCATATGTTGACCCGAATAGATTGATAACCTGAAAGAGTTAGGATTGAAATTTTCTAATCCGGAAAAAAATATCAACTCGAATAACCCAACAACTCAAGTTAGTTAGCCCGAACCCGAATGGACGAGCCTGAAAATCGAGTGGTTGCCTGATTAACTAAAATTTTCTCGTTACATGAGTTTCAGACTTTATTATTTGTTTTTGAAAGTTAGTATAATAAGATTTTTTTTATTAAAAATACATGTGGAATTTATTTTGGTTTAATATTTGAAAGTTATACTTATCATTTCTCTTCTTTAATTTGTCTATTTACTCCAATGCTTAATATAAAATATGTGTATTTATCAAGAAAAATATATATAATATATTTATTTTCCCTTAAATTTTTTAGTTCGATTGATTTGATGGATTATCCCGAAACTCAAGAGTTTAAGGTTAGGGTTGGACATTTCTAACCTGAAAAATAATCAATTTAAATAGCCCGACAACCCGAGAGGATTGGCCCGAACCCGAGCGGATTGACCCGGTAACATCCCTACATAATATATTAGATAAATTAGATCAAGTTTAAATGCATAAAAAATTCGCAAATATGAGATATTTTAAATACATAACAATTTGTTTTGTTTTGTCAGAAAAGTTACTACTTTCTCCGTCCCCAAATTTGTTCTCTTTTCATTTATGTAAAATATCCAATAAATTACTTTTCATTTATTACTCTCAACAACACCCTTTATTTATATTTTTTTTATCACTCATGGCCTACCTATATCTTTTCTTCTTATTATATCAATAACATCATTTACTTTTATATCTTCTACCACTCATGGTCTACCACTATCTACAACTAATTATTTTAATACTAACTTTACTCCACTCACAAAATACTCTATAACTTTTATTAAAACCTGCATCGAATTTTTATAGAAATAATTTTGTTTCTCTGACGGTTTCACTCGAAAATCACAAGAAATTTAGTTTTTAGTTTTCAAGAATATTTGTAATCTTGTTTTGAAGAATGGAACCATTCCGAAGTGGTCTCTTTCTATAATGGTATTTCTACATTTTCAGTTTATGTAGCTAATGCAGTAATGTTATCAATGAATATTGGTATAATGGTCTTGTTTTATATACGTGAAATAGTACATTTATAGTTCAAGAGCCTTGATGTCCTCACACCTTAAATATACTGAAGATAGTTGTCTGAATAACTCATTAATCAAACTTATCTCACGGTTTCACTCGGAAATCACAAGAAATTTAGTTTTTATTTTTCACGAAAATTTTGTAAACTTGTTTTTAAGAATGGAACAATTCAGAAGTGGTCTCTTTCTATAATGGTATTTCTACATTTTCAGTTTATGTAGCTAATGTAATAATGTTATCAATGAATATTCTTGTTTTATATACGTGAAATAGTACATTCATAGTTCAAGAGCCTTGATCTCCTCAGACCTTAAATATACCGAAGATAGTTTGTCTAAATAACTCATTAATTCAACTTATCTCTGACGGTTTCACTCGGAAATCACAAGAAATTTAGTTTTAATTTTTCAAGAATATTTTGTAAACTTGTTTTCAAGAATGGAACCATTCAGAAGTGGTCTCTTTCTATAATGGTATTTCTACATTTTCAGTTCATGTAGCTAATGCAGTAATGTTATCAATGAATATTGGTATAATGGTCTTGTTTTGTAATAACCCGAAAAAAAATTAAAACGTAGCTCAACGAATTATTTTTTAAAAGTTAGCAAACTTAATCCGAAGCGTTTATTTAATTTATTTAAATGAATAAACGAAAAATTTATCAATTAATAATCGAACGATAATGAAATACGATCGGATCCGATAAATCGGATCGCGAATGTGTGCAATGACAATCGAGGTAACGATTTCTCGATATCTTAATCATCATGGACGAGTCACAATCATTGATCCTCGTTCGGACAATACGAGTGATATGTCGCTATCGTGAATTATCTCAAAAATCATAATTTCAAAACATGGGGTATTTTGATTATATCATCAACTTCAACCATATCTTCGTCTCTCTCTCACCTCTGCAGACCAAATTCACCATCTGCAGCCCTCTGCTGCAACATAAGACAACAAATCCTTCTTCTCACTTTCAAAGTCTCATTCTTGTTCATTCTCCACTTCCAACATATACGAGAACTTCCATTACAAGTTCCACTCTCAAAACTCCTCTTTCAACCTCACAACATCCTCAAGAAACAAAGAGAGAAAAGAAGAACAACAAGGTAACAATTTCAGTTTTAAAACATTCAACATGTTTCTTAAACAGACAACCAATTCTATTTCTTTTCTTTGAAGCAATCCTCCACAAATCTGGTGCTTTCGATTGAAATAGGAAAAGAAGAAAAGAATACACATAAATCTCACCAAATTTCTCATTTTTTATTATAAACTTGTTCACTGATACAAACCATCCATGAACACATTGAACTAGAATTCTATATAGGAATAAAGAACAAACACTCCCTGCTCAAGTACATAGAAGTTTCACAAAACTTAGAAATCTGAGGCCTGCATTCTGTAAGTGTTTGGACCGAGCCACTTGAGGCTCGGCCATTAACCAACGGCGACAGCAGCCGGACTACGGCGACACAACTAGATGGCGGCTTTGCACACGGCGGCAACGCCAAGCATCCTCGACAGGGCCTCCCCGAAGCCCAGCGACGGCGGCAAACCTGAAAACAAAGACGAGGGTGAGAGATTGAGAGAGAGATATGACGGTGCGCGTGTGTGAGTGAGTAAACGATAACAACGACGCTCACTGGATCTGGACGTCACGCGGTGGCTGGAGACGAGCACTACGGCCCCGATGGCTCGCCGGAGACGAGGAGACGTCGGGTAGATCGAGCGAGAGAGAGAGAGATCTGTATGTGTGTGTGCGTCGATTCGCACCGAGAGAGAAGGGAGATGGGGTTGAGGTCGAGGCGACGACGGTGTGGCACGCCTACCGATGATACGCCCTGGCCGGAGACGATGGCGACGATGGCGATCGCACCGAGAAGGAAAGAGGCGGCGATCTTGCGTGCGTGTATGTGAGTGTGTGTCGTGCACGTGAGTGAGGAGATGAGAAGAGAGTAGAGAAGAGGCTGAAGTCACGACGGCGCAACTCGCCGACCGACGACATGGCCGGCCGGACATGGGAGCGGCGGCAGTTCGCGTGTGTGTGCGTTGTGTGTGAGAACCGAGAGGGAGAGAGATCTGAAATGAGGGGGGCTAGGTCATAGTTAGTTTAGGTTTTTATTTTATTTTGTTGGGCTTATTTTAGTGGGCCGAAAATAAATGGTGTTGGGCCTTGATATGGGTCAAATATATGGGCTCTTATTTAATATGGGCCGAAATTTTATATGTTTGAGCCTTGTGATAATGGGCTGAGTTTGGGCCCGAAATAATAAGTAAGATGGGCTTCTGGAATTGAATTGATATGGACCTTAGAATTAAATGAAAGATGGGCCTTTAGAATAAATTGATATGGGCTTTTAAATTAAAATGATATGGGCTCTTGAATTAATTGAGTGAGCATTTAATTAAATGGAAGAAGAGCTCTTTAATTAAATCGATATGGGCTTAGACTTATTTTAAATGTTGGGCTAAGTATATAAATGGATAATGGACTTGAATTAATTACTTCTAGAATCCATTAAATTAAATTAAGGACTGAATTAATTCCATATTATTTAAATATGAGGTTTAATTCTAATAATTAAATTTTTGAAATTAATTCTTAATTAATTAAATAATAATCTCTATATCAATTATTTAGAGTGAGTTAATTAATTTCATTAGATTGAATAAAGTCTAATTTTTAGAAATTGGATAACATAATTAATTAATTATGTTAAGGGATAACTTGAGAACTATTCTTTTTAAGTGCTTTATTTATATAATACGATGGACCTTAAGCAAATTGATTGGTTAACCAAATGTGTGATGGAATTAAATCCTAATTAGTGGATATTTAAGATGAAATTAAATTAATACGATGGACCTTAAGCAAAAGTGTGATGGAATTAAATCCTAATTAGTGGATATTTAAGATGAAATTAAATTAATTTGATTGATTAACCAAATGTTATTAGACTTTTAATTCGATCCATTTAATTAAACTTGTAATTATGGATTTAATTAATTAAATTAAAGAATTAATTAATTAATGATATCGACTATGTCAAGTAGATTCTTGAGAAATATTATTTAAGTAACTTTAATTCGTAAAACGTTGGTTAGATGATAATTGAATTACGAGAAGCCTTTATTAATCGTGTAGCATAGATATGAGTTTCTTTGATAGGATATGTGTGACGTGTGAGGCGAGAAACGCGGCGAGGAAATGATAGTAACGAATGAGGTGTTGGAACTTGAAATCAATGATACACGTTAACAAACGACGAAGATTAGTTATGAACTTAGGATTCATAAATTGTACGAAACGACGTGGAGACACATCGATGGAAGAGAAGAATGCAACGATAAAGTGTCATCTATCGTTATGGCGAGACTAATTGAATAGACAAAATATAGTTGTTAATTGAATCTTATCGATAACGAAAATCCTAAAACCCAAAGACTTAAATGATATCGAGTACGTTGAATATTAGCGATGCTTCTCGAAAGAAGCGAATGACATACTAAATTATATTTCTTACGTTGATAAGGTCAGCGTGGACGTAGACGAAAACGACAAGGATCGCTAGCATGTACTTTAAGAAGGATAATTTTTGAAGTGGGCTTTCTTGAAACAAAAATGTTAGGCATAACTCAAAGCATGATTTACAAAAGCTTTAGGAAATATTATCACATGAACTGTTATTGACTACCAAATGTTTATGTTTTGTTGTGATCCTATCTGAGATTGATATATCCAATGTGGTATGTGAATGGGTTGGTCCACCAACGTTAAAAAAAGGGTAACGATCGGATCCGACTTAGTTGAGGACTAACTCAGATTGTGTACACGTGTGACTGTGTGCTAAGGTTAGCTACCTCGACCGGTCACGGCGACTATGTGTAGGTGGCCACTTCCATAGTGTGCGAATGAATGGATGATCAGATATGGTACAACGTGAATGAAATAGTCAGGCCCGACGCTTTTGAGAAATGATAAAATGTTTGATAAGCACGAGTCTTTCAACTAAAATCCTCATGTGGTATTGTGGGCAGTTCAATAACTTTAATAAAGAAAATATTTTCAGCAATGAGTCCATTGAGTACTTTTGTACTTAGCCCTGCATATTAGTTTTTGATGTGCAGGTTGAGTAAGGATTGATGATGGGTGCGAGGTGGTGCAGAGTGGCAGTTATTTTGATGCTTTATTAGAAAGGTTTCTAGAACCTTGGGAATGTATCATCATATGCATGTTCACACGTTTATTGCTGCCTAACTCTGGTATTATTTTGATGTCTTGATTATAACCGCTTTCATGCCGTATTAAACTTGAGGTCGTACCCCGTTCCTTGAATTGTGCCCTGATTGGGTTATATGTGAACCATGAACCTTTTGACGAGTCCTTCTATGACTTGAGTTGGTATTGAATAACTTATCCATTTTTAGTCTATGCGTTATTGAGTAGTTAAATGGTTAATTGCATTGATTAGTTATGTTTATATCCGCTGCTTTATCATACCGGTGGCGATCCATATGATCCGTACTTCCTTGGGAAGTCGGGTCGTTACATGTCTTATATACGTGAAATAGTAAATTCATAGTTCAAGAGCCTTGATCTCCTCACACCTTAAATATACCGAAGATAGTTTGTCTGAATAACTCATTAATCCAACTTATCTCTGGTGGTTTCACTCGAAAATAACAAGAAATTTAGTTTTTATTTTTCAAGAATATTTTGTAAACTTGTTTTCAAGAATGGAACCATTCAGAAGTGGTCTCTTTCTATAATGGTATTTCTACATTTTCAGTTTATGTAGCTAATGCAGTAATGTTATCAATGAATATTGGTATAATGGTCTTGTTTTATATATGTGAAATAGTAGATTCATAGTTCAAGAGCCTTGATCTCCTCACACATTAAATATACCGAAGATAGTTTGTCTGAATAACTCATTGATTCAACTTCTCTATGACGGTTTCACTCGGAAATCACAAGAAATTTAGTTTTTATTTTTCAAGAATAATTTGTAAGCTTGTTTTCAAGAATGGAACCATTTAGAAGTGGTCTCTTTCTATAATGGTATTTCTACATTTTAAATGTATATAGCTAATGCAGTAATTTTATCAATTAATATTGATATAATGGTCTTGTTTTATATACGTGAAATAGTACATTCATAGTTTAAGAGCCTTGACCATAAATATACCGAAGATAGTTTGTCTGAATAACTCATTAATCCAACTTATCTCTGGCTATTTCACTCGGACATCACAAGAAATTTAGTTTTTATTTTTCAAGAATATTTTGTGAACTTGTTTTCAAGGGTGGAACCATTCAGAAGCGGTCTCTTTCTATAATGGTATTACTACATTTTCAGTTTATGAAGCTAATGCAGTAATGCTATCAATGAATAGTGGTATAATGGTCTTGTTATGTACGTGAAATAGTACATTCATAGTTCAAGAGCCATGATCTCCTCACACCATAAATATACCGAAGATAGTTTGTCTGAATAACTCATTAATTCAACTTATCTCTGATGGTTTCACTCGGAAATCACAAGAAATTTAGTTTTATTTGTCAAGAATATTTTGTAAACTTGTTTTCAAGAATGGAACCATTTAGAAGTGGTCTCTTTCTATAATTGTATTTCTACATTTTCAGTTTATATAGCTAATGCAGTAATGTTATCAATGAATATTGGTATAATGGTCTTGTTTTATATACATGAAATAGTATATTCATAGTTCAAGAGCTTTGATCTCCTCACACCTTAATATATTTACGTCAATTTTTTGGGACGGAAGTAGTATATGTTCTTGTGAAATAGTTTTCAATATAATTTTCTTTGGATATTCCCAATTCATAAATTAATTTAATTAATTCATGTCATAATTGACGTAAATATATTAAGGTGTGAGGAGATCATGGCTCTTGAACTATGAATGTACTATTTCACGTATATAAAGCAAGACCATTATACCAATATTCATTGATAACATTACTGCACTAGCTACATAAACTGAAAATATAGAAATACCATTATAGAAAGAGACCATTTCTGAATGTATCTATTCTTGAAAACAAGTTTACAAAATATTCTTGAAAAATAAAAACTAAATTTCTTATGATTTTCGAGTGAAACCGTGAGACATAAGTTGGATTAATGAGTTATTCGGACAAATTATCTTCAGTATATTTACGCAAAGCAAAAAATGTTGTCCAAAAAAAAAACCAATCTCACCTCCCATTTCTCACTCTATTTTGCAGCCCAAATATCGAAAATTTGACCCCAAAAAATATGTTCTTTCAATAGATATCTATCTCCCATCCAATTTTTAGGTGATGCGATCTTTTCAGATCATGAGGTGACCCTCTCCTTTCGCTGATTCAAATCTATCTATCCTCACCACCTGTGCCTTCACTCTCTCTCCTCCTTCTCTCGTGAGATCATGTTCTGTCTTATATACCCTTTTTTCGTGTCTTTATTCTGACCTGGATTTCAGTCACACTGTTCTTTTTTTTCAATCTCTGATTTGCTTGTTTTGAGTCTCTAATTCACATGCATTTTATGGGATTTTCTTGTTTCATGTTTTAGGTGGCTGCATTTCGAGTTTCTGAATTTTTAGTTGTATTTTTCTTGCAGTGAGTGTGCTGCAATTTCATGCATAGTTTGATGTGTTTAGGTTAACACTCTCTGTCTAAAGATTCGATCTTTATCCAAATGTAAGGATTTTTTTTTCTATATATTGAATTTTGTCGATTTCAAGAACTCAAATGTTGTTGTTTTGAGGTGGGCTGGATTTTGTTATTTAGTTTGAGGGGAGAGTGGTATGAAAGGTGAAAAAGATGGAGGGAAGCAAATGGTTCCTCTGTTTCCTGGCCTTCATATTAGTGATGGAGATAAAGGAGGGCCTAGGGCGCCTCCTAGGAACAAGATGGCTCTTTTCGAAGAGTATAGTCAAGGTCCGGAGCTCAGGTCCGGACCTAGGCCGCCCTTGCTGCCTGTGCCACCGGGCAATGGTTGTACTAACTTCGTCTCACAAGCATCCTCGAGCAATGTGAGTTGGGGATAATGTTTGTTTGTGCGTTTTTATAACGAATCATGAACTATCTTTTATGTGCGGAGTTGAGCTTTAGTTGCAAGACAACGTTGTATTTGAATCGTGTGTAGGAGAGTCATTAACTGGATTTCAATTCTTGCTCGTTCGTTTCATAAGAATCTTCGAGCAATGTGAGCTGGGAGAATGTTTAATTGTGCATTTATATTCGAAGCATGAGCTTGATAATTTTATGTGAGGAGTAGAGCTTTTGGTAATAACATGGTAGAAAGCATCGTACTTGAATCATGTGTAGGAGACTCATTAGTTAGAATCCAAATCTTGCACTTTCTGGTGTTGAGATTTTCTGGCTTCTATTGTGAGCTAGTTGTACTTGCACATGACTACACGAATTTGAATTTTTTCATCCATCCGTTCTCAGATTAGGTTGAGTTCGTTTTTCTAACTAGCTGTTGCAAGAAGGCTCTGTCATCAATCGTGTGTCAGAGTTCCAATTCTTGCTCTTTGTGCTTTTGAGATTCTTGGGGTTCTCTCATTGAGCTAGTTATACTTGCACATGACTACATGAATATGAATCCTTTGATCCATACGTTCTCAGATTAGGTTGAGTTCATTCTAACTTCTAACTAGTTGTGGCAAGCAGACTCTGTCGTGTAATCTAGGAACATGGAGGTGATAAGTGTATATAGTTAAGTACGAGTCTTTGATAAATCAACATGATAGTTTATGTTGTTTTTACTAGTTCAATTTCTCGACCACTTTTAGTAGATTAGTATACAAAAGACTTTTCATTGGCATTTTGTAAGTAGCTGCAACAAGAAGATCCTAGTATATATTGTAGGAACATGAAGATGGGGAGTATCTAGTGATCCGTGTACTCAATCGTGACAAAGAAATGAAAATTTGTGTGAGTATTCTTGATGTTTGTTTCAGTTGTTTTATGCATACTTGCTAGTTTATGTGAAATAGGCTCTGAATGGCTTGTTAACTTAAGAGTTCATATGCCCTCTCAAATTCTCAAATTTATTGTAGGTTGCTGGTGTAAAACGGAAAGTCTGGCCTATATTAGCTGCCGTGAATGAATGTCCTCGCTCGCCAGAGTGGTACTACTCTCATTGCTCCGGTGGGGTATCAGGACCAGCAAATTATCCGAATCCAAGCACCTTGTCTAGTTTAATGATGAAAGCCAAGTGTATCTCGTTTCAAACACCGTGTGGCTTCTCCAGCCATAGTAACTGTTGCACAGATGAAAATGATTTTGGAGTTTCGTCTTTTCTTCAGTCCAACTACGACACTCCTCAGCTGCACGTGAAGAAAGAAAAGGTCAACACCTTTAGTTCAAAACTGTTGAAGGAAGCAAAAATTGGAGATCAGAATAATGATGGGAATAAAATATCCCACCTGGGCATTGCAGCCCTCCAACGCAATCACCTAAAGAAAACTGGCTCGGGAGATGATGAGATGAGCAGATTAGATTTCCCTCAGGCACGACAGCTACGTCTCGAGTTCAAGAATCTGCACAATAGCAAGACTGTTGCTGATGATATGTCTGCGTTATGCAGCTTTGCCTTGAAAAAAAGCACTTCAACTCATTCCTCTCCACGAGGTGGAGACTGCCAACAATGGGCCAACATTGACAATGATCCTTTCTCATTGAAAATAGGGGATGCCATCAAAAGGGAAGAAACCTCGGATGCATGCACCGAGGACTCGATCGTAGGTCTAGATTTAGCTACTGATGAAGTTGTGAGAGTTATTGGTCAGAGGCTGTTTTTGAAAGCAAGAAAAACAATGGTCCAGTAAGCATTTCAACTTCTTTATCCATATTTTCTCGTCTGATGATCTAATGCAGATCATTTCCGCGTGCAGTCAACAGAAAATATTTTCTCTGCAGATGTTTGAGCTGCATAGATTGATAACTGTAAGCTTGTATGTTTTGAAGCCGGCTTCTTTTGGAGGCTTTATTGGAATGGGTAAATAACTCTTTCTAGCCCAAAGTATGTACGTCTTTCATAAACGTATGGTTCTTTTGATAATGACAATTAGTACCCAATAAATTGAGACAAGCCCACTTTTCCAAAACTGAAAAGTTGTGCTGGCAACTAGAAATCTGCGTGAAAATTGGCTTTCTGCAGATTTTCAGTTGCCAACACCACTTTTCAGTACCAATCTATTGGGTATTGATATATAATTACCAAAAGTGTCGAATGTTTATAAAGAAACGTGCATACTTTGGGCTAGAAAGGATATTTACCTGATTAGACTGCACTATATCCTAATCTTCATTTGATGTTGTGTGAGTTAGGTGCAGAGACACATAGCGAGATTGCCCGAAATCCTACACGAAACCACCTTCGACACGAACAAGCCATCCATCAAGTTTCCTCCAATCAGCAAGTTGCTCTACGTCTCTCCACTAGATCCATCCCCGGCCATTGCTAAAGAAAAAGTCGACCCTCTGAAGTCCAATCTCGGCACGAATTGCGGATCCAAGGCCATATGTGGACTGCTTTCGTTGCCCACAGCCGATGTCGAGAAAGGGCTTAAACCTCTCCCAAATCCTCCATCTATCCCAATTGATCATAAACTAGCACCGTGGTGCTTCCCCGTTCCGACAGGGAATCAATGGCTAGTCCCGGTGAGATCTCCTTCCGAGGGACTGATATACAAACCCTATCCCGGGCCATGTTTCCCAACCGTTGGCTTCATGGAGCCCGTCTACGGAAACTGCCCCACGATAGGCCTAAGCTCATTGGGAGGTGCAGCTTACAGCAGCATTCCCCCTCCCAATGAGCAAGGAAACGGACGCTTCACCGGCACTGAGCTTGGCCAGAGCTACTTGCAACCCTACCCAATGCCGCTGATCCCATCGGTCGGAGCTCAGGCGGGAGAACTTGACAAAGGCTCGTCTTCCAACTTCTTTGCGCCACATCAGATCAAAGCCTCGAGCCAGACTCAGCCGAGTACGGTAGTTTCAGAGTGTGGTGGAAATCTGCATAGAGCGAATGGATGTGAAATGCAGAGCAGCACTGAGACGAGTCCCCCGAAGAGACTGGAAGGAGACGTGCTCTCGCTCTTCCCCACCACGCCTTCGCTGCAGAAGAATGAGCAAAGGGTGCAGGCGATCAAGGCTGTCCCACACAACCGGATGTCGGCGTCGGCATCGGCGGCGCGGATTTTCCAGTCGATACAAGAAGAGAGGAGAAAACAAAAGTAACTACTCATCACCTCTCTTCATATACACTATCATAAGTGATCTTGTTGATCATCAGTTTTGATTAGTGGTTTCTTTTTTTTTATGATTAGTTTTGATCGAATTTGTTTATTTAAATGTATATATACTATATACATACACACACACACACATAGAGAGAGAGTAGAATAGGAGATGGATGAAGCATTCATTCAAACTATACATAGAATTTTTTTTTCTTTTGAGGTTTCAATAATGTCCTCATCACAATTTTTTTGGTCGTACAGAAATCAAACCTATTAATGATGCGAAATCAAACGTATTTATTTCATGCAATAATATAACACGTATATGTATTTTCTTTTAATTTTTTTTCTACCACATTTTGAAAATAATGTTGTTTTCGAATATCTTTTGATAATGTCGTCATTGACAGGATTTTTTTGGAGCTGGCAGTGAGAGCGGTAGGAGAAGAGAATGTATTTATGGGCTTATTTGTCTTATGTTTTGACGAGAAAAAAGTCGTAGCTGCTGTTCGTGGTAAGGCTTGAGTAAATTCTACTCTAGTGCAGTATCCACAAATAACATGGAAAGAGGCGAATTATACTAAACAAGTCAATAGTCATGTATCATTTGTTTAAGGAAATATTTAGTACAAATGAGTTGCCACAATTAGAACAACTCAAGTTATGAATGATGCTTTGTTGTCAACCAAATAGATCTTGTCTTTTTACATAATAATAGAGCATGAAATTCCAATAGATAGTATGACCACTTGAACAATAACTAATTCAAGTCCCATATCGTGTTCTAATTAAATATCCATTTGGGGTTATTTTTTGTTAAGATTTAAGGATATGGATAATATATTATATAGAAGTTAATCAGCTGATGGCCACACGAAAATAATTATTTAATTTTTATTTTTTATGAAATTATTATTATTATTATTATCTAAAATGACAATGTAAACAAACACAATTTTTTGCTTACTTATATTTGAAAGTGATAAAACAAAAAAAAATTGCTGCAATGAAAAAAAGTAAAAAATAAAGCAGTCAAAAGATCACATTAGAGAATCCCTGACTTAACCTAGAAAGCTCAATGTTCGAACTTGTGATATTTGAGGTAAATATTCTTACTAAACCACCTATTCAATGAAGATTTTGATTTTTATTTAAACTTGTCGGCCGGATCGGAGATATTATTTGATTATATTTTTCAAATAGAGCAATTAACGTTTCCAAAATCGCTCCAATTGGTTTGGATTAAGTTGTATTACCATTTATTGACTGTAGATTTTTGATCGAACCAACCGTTATGTGATTTACGGATATTAGTAAGATATAGGAAGCTAACAAACTCATTGATCTTTAAAAAAAAAGCCACAAACCACATAATATTCACAACAGATACAAATTAAAACAAATAAACGTTAATATCCACGGTAGTTCCACACCCGAAAATAATCAAGTTCATTCATTCACAAACAAATGTTTCTTTAGAAAGACAATATCCTGTATTCCAAATACGAAACCCTAAACATTTCCTCCTCACTCAATCTTCCAAGCATAGAGGAAAAGGCAAAACTCCATCCCCTTGGAGTAGCTGTCCATCGAGAAATACGTGCTGATGCCACTACACTCGCTTTCGTCGCAACGACTTTGGCTCAAGTTCGACTCGTTTTCGTCGTCTTCGCCCTCGAAGTCGCTCGACTTGAATATAAATAGCCCGTGGTGGGTCCCAGGCTCGCAGAAGAGCCATGCATGCACGTCCCAGAACACCTCCACGAGTTGTTTATTCACCATAACCGTTTGATTTCCCCTAAATTTCCATTGCAAATTTTGAATGTGGATTAAGATTATCCCATCTATGCTTATCCACATTTTTGGATCCTTCTCCCCAGACGCCGAGCTCTCGACCACGATATCGTGCTCGCGCTTTCTTTGATCGAATCGGGCTCGAGTCGAGAAAGACCTCTTTCCGAAGACATTTTCTTTCTTGTAGAAAATAACAGGTTCGACCAGGGCCGCTTTAGCTTTGGTTCGTTTATAGGCCTTACTTTTATTGTCCCCTAGTAGCAAGACAACCTCGTTATCTGCCACTAGGGCGACATAATAATCCGAGATGGGTTCCGGGCTGCCCGAAAATTTAGCCGACTTGAGGTCCCAGTAAGCCTCGAGTTGGCTACCATCTACCTCGAGACACTTGTAGCCCTTCTTGGCCCAAAAATGCCAGGGCTTTAGGTCGATCTTGCATGTGTAAACAACATCGTTCTGGTCCATGCTGTCCACCGCTATGCTTAATGAGTAATTCATGAGGTTCTTGCTCCATGCGACGGTCACGTTGCGCCAATAGCCCGCAATGTGTGTTTGGTAAACGCTCGTGACCGTGGTCTGGGCGACCTTCTGGTTCACCAGGTCTCTGCTCTGGGCGAAGGGCGGGTCGGACGAGTACGGGGCCAAAGATTGGGACCTCCCAACATTGTATGCCATCTAATGCCGGCGGATTTTGACCCGAATCCGATCAAGGGAGAAAAAGGAAAAAGGGGAACTTTTCTCGATTTTGATTAAGTTTATATTTAAATTACGATACAGCCTCAATTCCCCATTCGCCCCGTGATTGGGTTGGGGGAATTGAGAGAGTTGGGGAAGGATGCCAACATTATCAAACCTGGGATCAAGACCAGGTTGAAATTGATAAAGATTTGTGGGAAAAGAAGAAATATGACATGAAAAAAGGGAACTTTTTTTTTGGAGGTGATACAAATTAATATGTGGATTGCAAGAATAAGGGAGATTCTTGATTAGATTAATTCAATGTTAAAAATATTTGGGGGAAAGTCAATGGAAAGGGAGACGTGTTTAGTGTTTGTGGAGGAAAAGCACATACTATTTGTTGGAATGGATGGAGGTTGTCCTAGAATCAAGGATCCAAAATTAGAAAGTGTTTCTCGGATTTGCTATCGGATATTTTATTATAAAATGTTATGTAATCATTGCCAAGAATCTGAGATCATAATTAATATACCAGGATTAATGGACATAATTTTATGAAATAAAAAATAAGATATCACTTTCAATATGATATTAGTGATGTGACGGTTGGCATGACGAAATATGAAAATATATTCAGTATTATTCCATGAAGGATTTGAAAGTTGGGGTGTGAGTTCATATTTAGTATAAATCACATTGGAAGTGATGAATAAAGTTTTGTTATTGTAATGCCCGTAAAATTTAAGACATTAATTAAACCAATCAAAGTAAGTTAAATCTAACATGCATTCCATATATGAAGGATTTGAAAGTTCGGGTGTGAGTTCATATTTGAATTCGATTAATAATTTGTTTGTCGTTTTGACTAGCATATAAATTAATCTTAATTATGCAAAGTACATTTTTTTTCTTAGAAATGTCGATTTACAAAGTGATTTTGGTTATAGAAAAATGATAATCAGTTTAGGCTTGCTTAATATAATTACTCCTAGAATATTAATTGATCGGGGAATAAAATTTCATATAAATATAATTATGCGCACATATGAAGTATGAGTTAATTATATATGTTTTGAGCATGAAAAGAGCCTATTAAGAATAATATAAACTGACTATATTATGTCTTATCTTAGAGAATCAACTATGATAATTTGATTTTAAAAACTAAGTTAGAATATGAAAGTAGATTAATTAATCGCGCATTGTTAAACGTGTTAGAAATGTGTTGAGTTGAGAAGCACGCTAAGTCCAGAAGTCGTTGAGTTATAACCTTGAGTGAGTATAGTTATGATTTATGTATTTAATTTCTCATATAATTAGAAATTATTGGGATTGAGAGGTTGAGAAAGTGATGAGCTCGATCGAGAACTACTTTTTCGTCGACTTAGTCAAGAGTGGTCAACTTTTGAGTTTACATGTTGAAGGGTCGCGCATTTGAACTCAAGATGATGTCCTGTAAACGAATAGGTCATGCTACACCTTTCGATAAAACAACATTATATCTTAGCTTGGTTGTCCGTTTTGATCGTTGATCGCACCCAATTTTACTTGAAGACTCGTAACTTTCTTGCCACGTAAGCCACGTCTCCTAGTTCTACATAGGGAACTACTGCCAAACGTTTGAAACGGGCTGCAGTGCACAATGAATTTCCAGCAATTAATTAAATTTCGAGTTTAAGTACTAGAACTAGTTAACCATTGATTTAAGCGTAGTTTGAAGTGTTTTAAGTCTTCTATATTTCTAAAGATAATGAAATAGAATTTTCATCGTGAATCCAAAGTAATATGCGAGTCTTATAAATGAATGCAAATTCCCTAATTAATTAAAATACCCAATAAAATCCCAAATAACATAACGAACTCCTTTTAATAAGAATGGTTCATCTTTTCAAACGTCTTATCTTTTATTCTTATGATAAAAGTCGAGCGAAGAAGTGACGACGAAGCAACAAGGAGGAGTTTCAGAATCTGTAAGCAAGAGTTGCAATCAGGTGGGCTTTTATTCAAACACACACACATATATAGAATGAATCAGGTAGGAATGAAATTATTTGTAAGGTGTTGGGAAAATTCCTAAGTTTTGGGAATATTTAAATCTTAACTGTGTGTTTTGATTTGATCCGAAAACCTCTGATGATTGCCATGCTGAAGTAACAAGATACTGCTAACTTGTTCTTGAGTTGGAAGTTTATGTTTTATGTTTCAGCAGAACTACCAGCTTAGACATGCCTAAGACTGGTGGAGTTTAAAGCAGTACAATGTCAAGCCTAACTGATAAGTATTAGTACCAACGCAACCAAATAGAAGCTGACTGAAGGATCGCAAGCTCATGTCGAAAGACTGAACGAATGCCAACTGATGTCTGAAGACTGAAGTAAAGTGAGATTGATGGACAATTGATATATGATTAGAGTCGAAGACTAAAGATCAAGGCGAAAATCGGCGAACACTTAGTCTCACGACAAGACGGAGTCAAAGGCAAGCTGACTGACTGAGTGGAAGTCAAAGCTGAGTACCCGGAGTCAAAGCTAGGTACAACAGTTAAAGCTGCCTCCCTATAGTCAAAGCTGGTTAATAGAAGATCAAAGTTGACTATCTACGTCAAAGTTGTTGCTCCATACTGACTCACGAGTTCAAAGCTGATGAAAAACGGAAGTCTAGACTGCTGATAAAAGATGAATTAGTTTAGATTGGGCCAACCCGAAGTCAAAGCTGATAAAACACGGAGTCTTATCAACTGAAGAAACACGAAGTTTCTTTTTCCTCGAGTGTTTGACTCGATACGTGTCATAGCGTATCTACGAAGCAATCTAACACACCATTCCATATTTTTAGAGTTGCAGAGCTACAATGTACGATGATGCAAACTTCTGACAACGACGTACAAGGATTCAAAGAGAATATTTCAAATGACAAAAAGGAAGAATTTGAATAGCAGTCATTCCAAGGACTCTATTCTTATCTCTCCCTATATATATGCGTAGAATCCAAACTTTACAGGTGACCGAAACACTATCCAATTGAATTCTCAAGTGATCAAAGCTCAAAGCCAAAGTTCATACAAACATCGATTTCGAAGAAGAAAGTTAATCATGTTATCAGTAAACCTTCAGAGTGTAATACCCCGTTCTTCCTAAGCTCCAGGTTTGCATGGCACGTTTTTTGAGAAAGGTCAAAGGTTTACTCTTTGTTTCGGTGATGCGACCGTCACGAAACCTCAGGCGTTGTGAAGAGTGTCTTATGACGAATTCATAGACACTAAGTATGCAGGTTTTCGACCACCCACTAAGGTTTGGCACTCCGAGGAAGTTATAGAAAAACTAGACTCTTCATGGGTCTTTTGAAAGAGTATCTTGTTTATAGTCGTTGTGTCCGGTATTTTATTTCGAGTCCATGGGTACCAAGTTTGCTGATTTTGGAGTCCGTTTGCAAAAGATGCATCACTTTTTGCATTTTAGAAAAAAGGACGCTTGCGTAAGTAGCTGCGCAGCCCCCTGCTTTTTCCTATAAATAGAGGGCTATGGCCTTCATTTTCAACGTTCATTTTCTTCGTCTCTCTGTGTTTACGGATGAGCCGAGAAGCTTCAGGTACACTGCAGAAGCGCTGAAGGAGTGGGGATCGAGCCGGGGAGGCTCGGCGACGACGCCATTGCGCTGCTGCCGGCCACCACCGCCGATCAGCCCCTCCCCGGCAGCCCCATTTTTTCATTTTTATCCTTTTCTTGTTTTAATTCCTCCTTTTAGTAGATAGCATAGCATAGAACTCGGGTTTCTAAAGGGACGGACGAGAAAATGGCCGGAGGCCGGCCAATTTGCCGTCGCCGACCACTGCCGCCTAGCGCCACCACCGTCGCCCTTGTTGGCCACCGATTGGTGGCCGACGGGCCACTTTTTGGCTATGGGCCCTTTAGGTTTTGAATTATGGGCTATGTGTTCTAATAAAGTATCGATTCCATTTTTTCGTTTTTCGCGTTTTTACATGCCGTGATGTTTTCCGTCGTTTGAGTTTCTAAATGAAGTACATGCCCGGGTTATCTATTTTCAACATAGCTTGTCATTCAATGTTCCTCGTTATGCATATTACTTATGTTTCCATTTTCATGCATCGGTTTTGGATGGTTTATCCTGGATTTAAGGATAGGCATCGATTTTTGAAGCTTCTTCGCTGCTAAGATTTGTGTCAACTTGCATGGATGCATATTTTGAAGGTACCCTATTATAGGTCTTGATGCCCTGAATATATTTTCCTTCTGCATCGAGTTGATTTGAAAACTCGGAGAGTGCCAAATGTGGATTCAGAAAGTCAAAAACCGCCGTTTCGCTTCGATCTTCGTTTGGATCACGTTGTTGCTTTGCTTTGTGGAATGTGACTCCAATAGTTGTTCCATCTTGTTACCAGGTACCTACCAGTGCGATCGGTGAGGTCGTTGGATCTGTGGATATCTCCCAGTTGACGTTTTTGACTGTTCAGTTTGGGTTATATATGCTTATTTTGAGTTATTTGCTCTGATATTTCAAAAATAAAACATGTGTGCCGTGAAAATATTTTAACAAAGTTATTACTGTTCTCTGCTCCGAGATGTGGTTCTATTGTGATTGTGCACGGATCTCTATTCGGTGGATTGATCACCATCTTGAGTATTGATCGTGAGGGATAGACCCCGAACTCGTGGTTATGGTTACGAAGGGGATAGACCCGAATTTCACACGAAATGATAATGAAGTGGTTATGGTTACGACGAGGATAGACCCACAAGTCCACTTGACTTAGCCTTTGGATACGTTCGGGCGTGGTGATTGGATATGTTCATTTGAGATATTATGGGTGGTGGATATGTTCGGGTGAGATGTGATGGGCTAGCGAGGATCGTTCGAGCCGTGGTTCTATGATGGGAGTAACAGTAATAACGAGTCAGGTATCGAAAAAGAAAATCTCTTTTTGCTTACTTAGAAGTTACGTTTTAAAACCTCCTAAGGTAAGTGCTCTGAACACGGTATCATGGATTTTGTTTTATGTTAAAAATTGATACGATCCTCGCTGATACGAATGATCTATCAGTACGCGAACGAAAGATTTTGGACGAAACCGATGGAAAATCCCAAAACCTCTGAATCTAACTCAAGAAGTGATGTAGGTCAGTATGTCGCCTATACCCAACATGACGTTGACGCAGCAACTCGGGGACGATGAATGATACACAAACGAGGGATGAATGTCTTGTTGATACGTCGATAAATGAATTACTTGACAAATCTCAAGAAATTCGAAGAGCTAATGAAGAGAGAATATAACTCACATATATTGGAAATCAAAAGCTGAATATTTTCGTATGCTTACAAGCCTTTATATAGGCTGAAAAATGAAGCCTAATCCTTATCAAAGAAGGACTCCTAATCAAAGAAGAACTCTAATTTACAAAAAAAAGTTTTAATAGACTAGGACTCTAGATAATCAAGCCTAAAAATGCTACGAAAATCTTGATACAAAAACGTGGCCCTATGCCACATAATAATTACATTCACAAAACTTGGGCTGAATCAAAAATCCCAGTTGAGTGCGCTAGTACTCACCCCAAAATCTTTTTCAAATGTTTTTCACAGATGGAGGAGGGGTGGACGGGCTATGCTGAGGGGTTGAGCTGCGGTTTCTTTTATGCATTCTGCTTTCGCGATGCTGCGTTGTATATATGTATTCGGTTGTTAATGTATTATTGTCCCTTTATTTTGCACTCCGATTGGGAACAAGGTTCTCTATGATATTATTATGTTGTGAGTCTCGATAAGAGCATGTGTTCCGACCAAATTGTTCTACTAAGTTGCTCGCAATAGTACGAGGTCCCTATAGTGTGGCAAGGTCGACCCAAGTCGAATCTCTCGAGGAAGACTTAACAGGGCTTATGATGTGTTACGATAAAAACGATAAATCTAAATCCTAAACATGATTGGGGGTGATGATTAACTAAGATTGATAGGAAATTAAATCACGCAAAGATTCAAACAATAGATCAAAGCAGTTCAATAGCAACATGAGTAATTCAAGAGTGTGAGATAAACTAGGGTATTAGGGTTCTTCGCCTTGATTAATCGATTTATTGCTTGATTAAGAAATCTACCTATTCATACAATCCTCAAACCTCAATCCAAACACTCGACTTTCGTTCCGTGGATTAAACCTAGGTTATCAAATTTCACAAATACGTAAACTATTAGAGTACCCGTTTCCGGTAACCTCTAATCCAATTTATTCCTATGATGCAACGTATCTATCTCTCGATAATACACGAAACATAAACAATCAAATGGTGATCAATCACTTAACAGTAAACCCTAGGATTCAATTGGCAAACTCAATGAAAACAAATAAATAATCAATCAATTTGAATCACCCAACCCTAGAAAAAGATTAGTTCATGTTCATCTCACAGATCAAACAATTACAATCAATAGAAATCATTATCCAATAATTCAACGGGAGAAAAGTGAATAACAATTCTTACAATTGCAATAGTCGTGATGAATCTCTTCAATCAAGCTCTTGAATCAATCAATTGCAAAAGAAATTACTTAGAGAATAATTCAGGAAGAATTCGCATGAACAAAGCTCTCCAAAGAAAACTCTTGTGAGTAAATATATTTGAATCGGGTTTTCGTATGCGTTTCGATTTATATCGCACAAAAATTCACGTCCGGTAGCGGACGGAGTGCAGCACGGACGCGAGGAGTTCTCGACGAATAACGCAGCAGCACCCCAACGCCGGACGGAGCACAGCGTCGGATCGCCAAGCTTCTAGAGACAGGTCCAGCGCCGGCTGGGAATCAAGCACCGGACGTGAGTCATGCACTGAGAACGCGCGCTGTGAAGGTGAGATGCCGCGGATGAAACGCCGGCTGGAAGGCCAGCGCCGGTTGCGGCTGGAGAGATAGACGCTGGAGAAGGCAATAGGCGCTGGGTTGGGTGCTGGCCGCCCAGCGTCGGACGGAAGGTGGGTGTTGTGCACGGCGAGGGTGTGAAGCGTGCGCTGGCAGGTGTGTGGCGTGGGCGCTGAGCGAGCGCTGGGCTCCAGCGCCGGACGGGCGTGCGGAATGCATTGGGAAACACGCGCGGCTAAGCGCGCACGGTAAGGCGAGGCGGGCATGGCGTGCAGGGCGCTGGGGTGCTGAGCAAGCGCTGGGCTCCAGTGCCGGACGGGCGTGCGTAACGCGCGCTGGTGCGCGGATGGGCGCTGGGCGTGCGGGCTCTGGCCGTGCGACGGGGTGCTTTGCGCGACTTTGATGATTCGCTCCGTTCTCCCTCGTCCGAACTCCGAATTGCAATCCGCTTTCGCCTATGAACTCCTGTCGAGATGATCTTCAATAAACTTGATGCTTGGCAGATCCAATTCATCCTATTTTATGCCATGTTTCTACAAAACATCGAGACAAACCAAGTAAGTCCGAATCAATAAATATTAATCAAACCAACGGCATAAATAGGATAAACCACTGAAAATGACACACAAAACAATACCAAGAATTAGCACAATTTCATACTAAACAACTCCCCCACACTTATCCATTTGCTTGTCCTCAAGCAAAGTCTATATTAGTAAGAGTAGGGAAGATAATTCATGCAACTTCATTCTTAGTCTAATCAATCAAACCTTATTGCTTTTCCCCCACACTTGGTGTTTACGTATTCAAAGATAATGTGAAATAATCTAGGACGGCAATTGATTTCCAATAAATAAAAGGGTAACCTCTGCTCAGACTCAACTCTCCGCTAGGGGTGAACTAACTAATGTGGTCACCTTTAGCAACAAGTTTCTTTTTAAAGCACAAAGAATGTTTTAACTGATTTTGGAACAATGTTCGAAAGGTGAACTCTCGATGAACTCGAGTTTCCTATCGTGGTTTCCCATGTCCATTTCTTAATTTACGAGAAAGAGGACAGAATCTCATCCTCCATTTCAACAGTCTCAACAAATAACTGGAGTTTTCATTCTCCTCATTTTCTACTCTTTTTCACATTTTTTTTATAAAAAATGAAACAAGTATATAGGTAACCACAATGTTAACACTACCCCTAACATTAGCTTGAAAAATCACATCAATTTCCCTCTATTCATTTTCTATCAATCACAATCTTGTCAATTCACATTATACTCAAATCATATATCACCAAAAGTCTCGGAAATTTGAAATCAGTTTGACCAATACCACAGAGTTTAGTTGCACAAATCAAAATCCTAACTTACTTGCATATACAATACTTGATTCCAAGAAATCAAAATAAGCACAGATGCACATCACCAAACATACAAATAGATAAGATACGCACACAAAACTGAGTAAACATCCCCACATTTAATTCGAACCTCGTCCCCCTGCTCCAAACATTAACAACACAAAATGACCATAGAGGATGATACTTCCCTAATAATATTCGAGTGTGCGCTGTAGAGTTGGAGCATCACAGCTTCACCACACAGATTACAATGTCCCAAAACTCAAGAATAATAAACATCGAAACCTGCACCACAGAAAACCAAAACAAAGACGAAAACAAAAACACAAGCAAAACCAACAGAAAACAAGAATAAAACAGAAATAAACGTGGGTTGCCTCCCACGAAGCGCTAGTTTTAACGTCGTCAGCCCGACCATTGGTTCCTCATTTTGTTGAATTTTGTCGAGCAAGAAGCTTCGCTCCGACTCTCATTATCCAACGCGCCTCTGCTAGGCGATAACCATATTCTGGTGAGTAAGGTGGCGGCTCATTCCACTTATCCTTGACTTGTACTTCACCCCGATCTTTCTTACACTTAGCACGAAGTGTGGGGTCGATCGTCTCACCGTCGATTTCTTCCTTAGACATACTGCACTGCAAGACCTTATTCTCATCCAAAATATCAAGTGCAAGTGATAGAAAAACATGATGCGATGGTAGAAACGGAGAATTATCACTCGTACTACTAGCACGGAATGTCTCAAATCGTACCCCAAAACAGTCAAGCTTATCAATCCTTTAGAAAAATCAATTTGGGTATTTGTTGTAGCCATAAATAGCCTACCTAACAACAATGGATGTCCACTCTCATGTTTTCCAGTCTCTTCTCCCATATCAATTACAACAAAATCAACTAAAACTAAAAGGTTACCCATTCTTATTAAAACATCTTCTATCACACCCTTGGTGCAGAATAATTCCTCACTAATTCTAATCGCATGCTTGTTTGTTTTAACTCCCCAAGTTTTAATGAGTTAAACATAGAAAAGGACATTAAAATTATCCCGACACCCAAATCAAGCATCCCCGATGCAGATTTTCCATTACCAAAAGCAACATTAAGAGTAAAGCTACGGATCGGATCGCATTGCTTCTTCTTCTTAGTTTAGGTTCTTCTTCTTCTTCTTCTTCTTCTTCTTCTTCGGAATGGGCTTCTTCTTCTTCTTCTTCTTCTTCTTCTTCTTCTTCTTCTTCTTCTTCTCAACTACCATTTTCTTCATGTCCCCGTCTCCTTTCTTTCGACTATCAGACGGTTTGGAAATGGAACGGGTGGCTCATAAACTCTGCGAGGCTGTTCTTCTTCCATCCTGGTCTCTTCATCACCCTCGCACTTCTCATTTTCACTTCCATGAGCAGTAACAGCCTTGGCATGCTCCGATTGGCTAGGAAACTTCCCCTTTTGGTCTCTTCTCACAAGCTGTTCAACGGTCCCAGCCATCTGTCCCACTTGAGTTTCCACTCTTTTCAAAGATGCCTCCAAAGACTCAAATCTTAGGTTACTTGCTTGGATAAACGTATTTAGAGAATCCTCAAGCGATGGTTTATTGGGAGCATCAATTTGTTCTTTGAGTCATTGAGGTTCTTTGTCTGAAGCTGGGTTCCTGACTTGATCCTCCTTGATTTTGACTCAAGAGAAGTTAGGATGATCTCTCGGTAGGGATTGTAAGAATTTGAGAAGGGGTCGTTTCTGGGTCTCGACGAATAGCCTTGCTGATTTCCTCTTTGGTACCCTTGTTGGAACCCTTGCATAGCATTAACTTGCACTTCTTCGTATGCAATCTCATTGGTTCTTTGGCACATGTTAGCTCCATGCCCCGCTTCTCCACAAATTCCACAAGTTTCCATCGACATCGCTTGTTTCTGTTGGAATTGAGGTGATGTCTGAGGCTCAGTTGTTCTCAATAGCTGAACTTGGCGAGTGAGATCCGCCAGTTGCTGAGTTATTTCATAATTGGGCGTCATCTCTTTTACTGTTGCAGCAGGTCTTCGTCCTGCACTTATCCTTTGTGAGTTCGCAGCTAGCGTCTCCAATATCTCGCTAACATCATTAGCAGTATAGTTTCCAATGTCTCCTCCAGCTGCATTATCTATCATGTATTGATAATCCATCGTCAATCCATCATAGAAAAGCGGTTGAGAAGCTCGGTGGGTAATGGTGATCTGGACATTGTTGCTGTAACGACTTGAACCGATCCCATGCCTCATGCGGAGGTTCTCCGACCATCCGCTGAATGTGGCTATCGAGCCCTCAGCTCTTGTGTTTTCTGGTTCGAGCAGTACTTTCCCATGAACTTATCATATACGGCTTGCCAACTCGTCAGTGAACCAGGCTGTAGAGACATCAACCATGTCTTGGCTCTATCCTTCAAGGTGTAAGGAAAACACCTCATTCTCAGCGTATCTTCTATGAGCCCGTTCAAAGGAAAAGTATGAACCACTGCATAGAACTCCCGGATGAAGTTCAAAGCATCCTCACTTGGCATCCCATAGAAAGAAGGTAGAAGGTTGAAGTGGATGGGCTTCAACTCGTAGTTTCGGGCCGGATCACCGAGGACTATGCATGACGTTGTCACCCCAATGACGGATCGAGCAAAGTCACGCATCCGCGGGTTTCATTCTTCGTGGACTCCTCCATTTGCTGCCATCTCTTCTGGCACAACTTCCTCACTTGGAGATCTACTCTCCAAATCCTCGTGCTCAACTGTCGCTGAACTCGTCTCACTTTCAGACGAGCTTTCTTCTTCCGAGTTCGAAAGATTTAAATCTGTCGCCCTGTGAATATTATCGAAAACTGGTGCCAACTTCCTTTTAAGACTTCGACGACCTAGCATACAAAAACACAAGACAAGAAAACAGATTACGCGCACCTGAGGGAAGAAAATAACCAAACAAAAATAAAATAAGGAAAAAAAAAATATAAGGAGGAGAAAATAACACAATAAAAAATGCCTAAAGCCTTCCCCGGCAACGGCGCCAAAATTTGTTCCGACCAAATTGTTATACTAAGTTGCTCGCAATAGTACGAGGTCCCTATAGTGTGGTAAGGTCGACTGTTCCGACCAAATTATTCTATTTAGTTGCTCGCAATAGCACGAGGTCCCTATAGGGTGGTAAGGTCGACCCAAGTCGAATCTCTCGAGGAAGACTTAACATGGCTTATGATGTGTTACGATAAAAGCAATAAATCTAAATCTTAAACTTGATAGGGGGTGATGATTAACTAAGATTAACAGGAAATAAAGCACGCAAACAATTCAAACCAAGCGTTCAATCAGTTCAATAGCACATGAATAATTCAAGAGTGTGAGATAAACTAGGGTATTAGGGTTCTTCGCCTTAATTAATCGATTTATTGCTTGATTAAGAAATCTATCTATTCATGCAATCCTCAAACCTCAATTCAAACACTCGACTTTCGTTCCGTGAATTAAACCTAGGCTATCAAATTTCACAAATACATACACTATTAGAGTACCCGTTTCCGGTAACCTCTAACCCAATTGATTCCTATGATGCAACGTATCTATCTTTCGATAATACAAGAAACATAAACAATTAAATGATGATTAATCACTTAGCAAATTCCTATCATGCACGTATCTATCTCTCGATAATACACGAAACATGAATAATTCAATAGAGATCAATCACTCAACAATAAACCCTAGGATTCAATTGGTATTCTCAATCAAACAAATAATCAATCAATCAATTTGAATCACCCAACCCTAGAAGAGGATTAGTTCATGCTCATTTCACGGATCAAACAATTATAATCGATAGAAATCATTATCCAATAATTCAACGGAAGAAAAAGGGAATAAAAATTCTTACAATCACAATAGTTGTTGATGAATTTCTTCAATCAATAGTCTTGAATCAACCAAATGCAAAAGAATTACTTGAAAATCAATCTGAAGAATAATTCGCGTGGAGGAGGAAACTCTCAAAACTGACGGAAATAAAATAATGTATGAATTCCAGGGTTTCATCGCGTTTACAACTCTATATATAGTGCGGAAATTTCATGCCCAGCGCCGGACAGAGACCCAGCTCCGGACGCGAAACCTTCAAACCAAGGCGAAATCATGGGCACCCAGCACCGGCTTGCTCGGCAGCGCCGGACGCAGGCGCGCATGGAAACGGGATCTCTCTGGAGGATTTCAAAACAAAGCCCAGCGCCGGACGCAAGGGCGGCGGACGCGGGCGATCTCTGGAGACTCCTCGTTTCAGTGCCATAAACCCAGCGCCGGACACATGCAGCGCCGGACGCGGGCCTTCTCACGTGCGCTCTATCTTCGCCAGACGCACCCAGCGTCGGCTACGCCGAGTCCGGCGCTTGGGTGCGTTTAAATGCTCCAAATGTTTAAAACGCGATCATTCCCTACATCAAACGAAAACGAACATGATTCCAATAAAACATATTCAAAACTAAGCAAACAGGAATCAAATTGTTTAAAACAAACAAAGAAAAACACAACAAAAACATGCAAAACAACTCCCCCACACTTAACTCTTTGCTTGTCCTCGAGCAAATTTAGTTTCTTGAAAGGAATGGTACACATAGAATCAATAATTCAAATAGATTCAATCACATATTCACATCCCTTCAATGCATCCTAATAATATAGTTCTCAATATAATGATCCTCATTCATCAATCCGAACATGTGACTTATCATAGAATAGTTGTGCTTCGACTCAACATGATTTCAGAAATCAATATACAACTTATATGGTTCACTTTCATGTAAGATATCCCAATGACAAAATCAAATAAGAACTTGTGGAACTTAAAACCGATTATAGGACAATAATCGTTTGGTGGAAACTTCAAGTTGTACACTCGAGTATCCTAACGTAGATATCTATACCCATAGCAAATAGTCTCCATTCGAGAGACAACACAAGCAAGAGGGGTAGAGCCCCTTATTCGAATTTTAAGCCCACTTATTTCACAACAACGTCAAATATTTTTTTTTTGTCCACTTTTTCTAGAAAGATCATACAAGAGACGGGTTCCATTTACGAAGCATATGGCATCCGATCACACACCTTGTCTAAACACATCTTCCTAATTATGTCCCACAGTTCAAATTGACACCTAAGTTTCATCAAACTAAAAACCATATACCAAGATGCAAAGAAATTCAGATCAAAACGTAATTAATTCAACTTAAAGCATAATTCTTCATACACCATTGATTTCAAGAAGATAAAATCGTCTCTAATCCAAACAAAAAGTTAAGAAACGACAAAACACAAAAAAAACCCGAAAAACGAGAAAACAAACCAAACGATACCCCCCACACTTAAAACAGGCAAGGTCCTCATTGCAGATAAATATAAGAGTATAGTAGAGGCGACTTCCCTGAAATTGATGAAAGCGGCGGGGCAACAAAACCGAAACAAAAACCTACAAAACACAAAAACAAGACAAACAAAACAACAAAAAGCAAAACGAAACAACAAAGACAGAAAAACACATACACACCAATAGTGATGAATCACTATTGGTCGGGGCAACGATGGTGGAGGTGGGCGCCATGAAATGCGATCAGCGTGCCCATCGAGCTTCAAGAGCAGCCATGCCGATTACGCTCAATCATCACTCGTTATCTTGATTTTATTTGGTTACGCTCATGCCATAATTTGTTACGCTTTCGTCGAGGCGTTGATTTTCTGATCAAATCTAGAGTAGATATCTTGACGAAACTCTGTCCAGTGACCGGCTAGTTCATTTCTAAACTGTCCCAACTCTTCACGTATGAAATTATAACCTTGCCCTGATGCACCTTGATTAAACGGGAACTGAGGATGATTAGGGTCGGCATCGCTCTGAAGTGGCTATGTATCCCCTCTTGCCTCGGTATCATTGCCGCCTTCCTCATCGGATGCAAGAGTGGTATCAAAAATGATCATGTCACCAGAAGGTGCATGAGATGGTCCTGCCTCTGCTGCTTGAGCTTCGGCGAGCTGTGCATGCATGTATCTCTTCACACAGTTCCTCATATCATACGGTACAAGGGTCGTCTCATTATAAGCAAACGGGACACCTCGAAGCTCACTAAGGTCAATCCTCTTGATCCGATCAAATCTTGCCCAGAATGTGTGTGCCCTCATTACTAATTATCCTCAAATGCATAGATAGCCCGGTGGGGATTTGGCACAAGGTAGGCCGACATTTCTTCTGTTGAACTAGCGCAAATGATCCCAAATGAAGAAAGTTGGGCTAACTTTTATCTTCTTTATCACAAGACGTGAGGAGGAAGACCTCGGCGAAGATAACCTTGTTAGCCGCGCTCATTTAGAAGACATTGAAGGCAATGAATTTATGAACCATCTTCAAAGTGGATCCTTAATAAACCCACTCGGCATCCCAACCGATGACCGGTTGTTAAACCCGATAACTCACCCGCGCCTCGACATTAAGCGATTGAGGTACATCACGTGCACCGAGGTTGGAAATCAAACACACCCTTCATAACACGAGGGTGACAAGATATTCTTGCCCCAATAGAGGCGACGGTCATAGTGTCGATTCATCATCAAAACCCATCGCATAATAGAATTCAACTAACAACGGAGAATAACCGGGTAATTCCATCATAGCATACTGAAGCAGGCCTAAATTCTTAAGATATTTCTTAATTCTATCTTCAAGACCCAAGCTTTGCATCAATTCCCAATTAAATACACACGGAGGAGTTATTTCTTGATGAATAAAACGACGATGAAGAGTACCTTCCACAGGATTGTAGATGGGAAAAGCGGCTGAATACATTATGCTTATGTCCTCTTGGGGTTCCTCCATCGGAACGTCATCATCTCGAGGATGACGTGAGCTAGATCCGGCTAGATTCTTCGTACGAACCATATTGATATCTGTGTGAGAGATACTGGACAATGGTAAGTGAAACACCGGATAGAGCTGAGAGAGCGCAGGACTCAGGCTGAGAGAACGCCGGATTCAGAATTGCGCTGGGGCGCGAGGAACTGAAGGTAACGCCGGACGCGTTCAGAGCGCCGGACGCAAGGCAAATGGCGGGCGCTGAAGACGAAACGCCGGACAGAGCTTGAGAACAGAATGCGCACGGCGCTGAGCGTGGAAGGTGCGCGCTGAGGTTCAAACGCCGGACGGATGGAGGATTTGCTGAAGGCGTACGCGCAAAGGAGAGAGAGCGCCGGACGGGAGTTTGAGCGCGCGGATGGCGCGGGGGTAGCGGCGTCGGACGCGGCCTGGAGAGCGAACGCCGGACGGGGGTTGAGCGCCGAACGGAGGGACAGAAACACGTGGCTGTGTGGTAGCGCGGACGGAGGAGAAAACGGCGCTGGAAGAAAAGGAGGGAGCTGCGAGGGAGAGAAAGAAATTAGGGTAAGAATAAGCCAATCCTTCAAATAATTTTTTTTTTTTTTTAAGATAAAATTGGACCCAGCGCCGGTTTCATGGCGTCCGGCGCTGGGTCAACCTTTCTGCCGAATTGCACTTCGCACCCAGTGCCGGTTTCGCCTAGTCCGACTCTGGTTGAACTTCTCTGTTTCCACGCGATGCTTGCAAAGGTACCCCAGTGCCGGTTTCGGTGCGTCCGGCGCTTGGGGTACTCCTCTGGATGAAATTTGGATAACGCGCAGCGTCGGTTATCCTGCGTCTCGCGCTTCAGGTTCAGCTTCTGCCGCAAAAGGATAGCTCCACATCTCGATCTTTCTTATCACTCCAAAATGTATTACTCCAAATCCTACACCACGCATAACAAAAACGAAGACAAAAACACAAACAAAAACAAAACAAAAGAAGATAAAATAAAAGCATACAGAAACGTAGGTTGCCTCCCACGAAGCGCTAGTTTTACCGTCACTAGCTCGACCAATGATTCCTCATTTTGTTGAATTTTGTCGAGCGAGAAGCTTCGCTCCGACTCTCATTATCCAACGCGCCTCTGCTAGGCGATAACCATATTCTGGTGAGTAAGGTGGCGGCTCATTCCACTTATCCTTGACTTGTACTTCACCCCGATCTTTCTTACACTTAGCCTGAAGTGTGGGGTCAGTCTTCTCACAGTCGATTTATTTCAGGCATCGTACTGCAAGACCTTATTCTCGTCCAAGTATCAAGTGCAATGATAGAAAACATGATGCGATGGTAAAGCAATTATAATTATCACTCGTACTACTAGCATGAAATGTCTCCGTCGTTCCCAAAACCATCAAGCTTATCAATCCTTTAGTGAAATCAATTTGGGTATTTGTTGTAGTCATGAATGGCCTACCTAACAACAACGGATGTCCACTCTCATGTTTTCCATTCCTTTCTCCCATATCAATGACAACAAAATCAACTGAGACTAACGGGTTACCCATTCTTATTAAAACATCTTCGATCACACCCTTGGTGCCGAATAGTTCCTCACTAATTCTAATCGCATCTTTGGTTGGTTTTAACTCCCAAGTTTTAATGAATTAAGCAGGGAAAATGACATTAAGTTAAACCCAGCACCCAAATCAAGCATCCCCGATGCAGATTTTCCATTACCAAAAGCAACATTAAGAGTAAAGCTACATGGATCGCATTGCCTTGGTTTGGGTTGGGGCGGAATGAGCTTCTTCTTCTTCTCAACTACCACTTTCTTCATATCTTCCGTCTCCTTTCTTTCGACTATCAGACGGCTCGAAAATGGAACAGGTGGCTCATAAACTCTGCGAGGCTGTTCTTCTTCTACTCCGATCTCTTCATCACCTTGCACTTTTCATTCTCACTTCCATAGCGATATGACTTTGGCATGCTTCGATTGGCTAGGAAACTTCCCCTTTTGGTCTCGTCGTGCTAATTGCTCAACAGTTCCAGCCATTTGTCCCACTTAAGTTGCCAACTGTCCCACTTGAGTTTCCATTCTTTTGATAGATGCCTCCAAAGATTCAAATCTCAAAGTACTTGATTGGACAAAAGTATTTAGAGAATCCTCAGCGATGGTTTATTGGGGCATCAAGTTGTTCTTGATTTTCTTGAGGTTGTTTATCGAACTGGGTACCGACTTGATTCCCATGATTCGACTCCGGGAGAAATTAGGGTGATCTCTCGATCGGGATTGTAAGAATTTGAGTAGGGATCATATCGGGCCTCGTCGATAGCCGGTGATTTCCTCTTTGGTACCCTTGTTGGAACCCTTGCATAGCATTAACTTGTACTTCTTCATATGCCATCTCACTGGTTCTTTGGCACATGTTAGCTCCATGCCCCGCTTCTCCACAAATTCCACAAGTTTCCATCGACATCGCTTGTTTCTGTTGGAATTGAGGTGATGTCTGAGGCTCAGTTGTTCTTAATAGCTGAACTTGGCGAGTGAGATCCGCCAGTTGTTGTGTCATTTCATAGTTGGGTGTCATCTCTTTTGCTGCTGCAGCAGGTCTTCGTCATGCACTTCTCCTTTGCGAGTTTGTAGCTAGCGTCTCAAGAATCTCGCTAACATCCTCGGCAGTGTAGTTTCCAATGTCTCCTCCAGCCGCATTATCTATCATGTATTGATAGTCCATCGTCAATCCATCATAGAAAAACCGGTTGAGAAGCTCAGCTGGGTAATGGTGATGCGGACCTCGCCGTCAGAACGACTTGAACCGATCCCATGCCTCATGCATAGGTTCTCCAGCCATCTGCTTGAATGTGGCTATCTGAGCACTCAGCTCTTGTGTTTTCTGGTTCGAGTAGTATTTTCCCATGAATTTATCATAAATGGCTTGCCAACTCGTTAGTGAACCAGGCTGTAGAGACATCAACCATGTCTTGGCTCTATCCTTCAAGGGGTAAGGAAAACACCTCATTCTCGCCAGTATCTTACGTGAGCCCGTTCAGTGGAAAAGTGTGAACCACTGCATAGAACTCCCGGATGAAGTTCAAAGCATCCTCACTTGGCATCCCATAGAAAGAAGGTAGAAGGTTGAAGTGGATGGGCTTCAACTCGTAGTTTCGGGCCGGATACCCGAGGACTATACATGACGTTGTCACCCCAATGACGGGTCGAGCAAAATCACGCATCCTCGGGTTTCCTTCTTCATGGACTCCTCCATTTGCTGCCATTTTCCTCTGGCACAAATTCCTCACTTGGAGATCTACTCTCCAAATTCTCGCGCTCAACTATTGCTGAACTCGTCTCACTTTCAGACGAGCTTTCTTCTTCCGAGTTCGAAAGATTAAATTCTCCAACCCTGTGAATGTTGTCGAACATTGGTGCCAACTTCCTTTTAAGACTTCGACGACCTAGCATAAACAAACACAAGACAAGAAAACGGATTACGCGCACCTGTGGGAAGAATTAACCAAACAAAAATAAATAAAGAAAAATAGAAGATAAGGAGAGAAAATAACACAATCAAAAATGCCTAAAGCCTTCCCCGGCAACGGCGCCAAAATTTGTTCCGACCAAATTGTTCTATTTAGTCGCTCGCAATAGCACGAGGTCCCTATAGGGTGGTAAGGTCGACCCAAGTCGAATCTCTCGAGGAAGACTTAACAGGGCTTATGATGTGTTACGATAAAAGCAATAAATCTAAATCTTAAACTTGATAGGGGGTGATGATTAACTAAGATTAACAGGAAATAAAGCACGCAAACAATTCAAACCAAGCGTTCAAGCAGTTCAATAGCACATGAATAATTCAAGAGTGTGAGATAAACTAGGGTATTAGGGTTCTTCGCCTTGATTAATCGATTTATTGCTTGATTAAGAAATCTATCTATTCATGCAATCCTCAAACCTCAATTCAAACACTCGACTTTCGTTCCGTGAATTAAACCTAGGCTATCAAATTTCATAAATACATACACTATTAGAGTACCCGTTTCCGGTAACCTCTAACCCAATTGATTCCTATGATGCAACGTATCTATCTTTCGATAATACAAGAAACATAAACAATTAAATGATGATTAATCACTTAGCAAATTCCTATCATGCACGTATCTATCTCTCGATAATACACGAAACATGAATAATTCAATAGAGATCAATCACTCAACAATAAACCCTAGGATTCAATTGGTATTCTCAATCAAACAAATAATCAATCAATCAATTTGAATCACCCAACCCTAGAAGAGGATTAGTTCATGCTCATTTCACGGATCAAACAATTATAATTGATAGAAATCATTATCCAATAATTCAACGGAAGAAAAAGGGAATAACAATTCTTACAATCACAATAGTTGTTGATGAATTTCTTCAATCAATAGTCTTGAATCAACCAAATGCAAAAGAATTACTTGAAAATCAATCTGAAGAATAATTCGCGTGGAGGAGAAAACTCTCAAAACTGACGGAAATAAAATAATGTATGAACCCGTGGTTTGTAGCGTTTACAACTCTATATATAGTGCGGAAATTTCACGCCCAGCGCCGGACGGAGACCTAGCGCCGGACGCGAGACCTTCAAACCAAGGCGAAATCATGGGCACCTAGCGCCGGCTTGCTCGGCAGCGCCGGACGCAGGCGCGCGTGGAAACTGGATCTCTTTGGAGGATTTCAAAACAAAGCCCAGCGCCGGACGTAAGGGCGCGCCGGACGCGGGCGATCTCTGGAGACTCCTCGCTTCAGCGCCATAAACCCAGCCGGACGCATATGCAGCGCCGGACGCGGGCCTTCTCATGTCCGCTCTATCTTCGCCAGACGCACCCAGCGCCGGCTACGCCGAGTCCGACGCTTGGGTGCGTTTAAATGCTCCAAATGTTTAAAACGCGATCATTCCCTACATCAAACGAAAACGAACATGAATCCAATAAAATATATTCAAAACTAAGCAAACAGGAATCAAATCGTTTAAAACTAACAAAGAAAAACACAACAAAAACATGCAAAACATCGACCCAAGTTGAATCTCTCGAGGAAGACTTAACAGGGCTTATGATGTGTTACGATAAAAACGATAAATCTAAATCCTAAACATGATTGGGGGTGATGATTAACTAAGATTGACAGGAAATTAAATCACACAAACGATTCAAACAATAGATCAAAGTAGTTCAATAGCAACAGGAGTAATTCAAGAGTGTGAGATAAACTAGGGTATTAGGGTTCTTCGCCTTGATTAATTGATTTATTGCTTGATTAAGAAATCTACCTATTCATACAATCCTCAAACCTCAATCCAAACACTCGACTTTCGTTCCGTGGATTAAACCTAGGTTATCAAATTTCACAAATACGTAAACTATTATAGTACCCGTTTCCGGTAACCTCTAATCCAATTTATTCCTATGATGTAACGTATCTATCTCTCGATAATACACGAAACATAAACAATCAAATGGTGATCAATCATTTAACAGTAAACCCTAGGATTCAATTGGCAAACTCAATGAAAACAAATAAACAATCAATCAATTTGAATCACCCAACCCTAGAAAAAGATTAGTTCATGCTCATCTCACGGATCAAACAATTACAATCAATAGAAATCATTATCCAATGATTCAATGGGAGAAAGTGAATAACAATTCTTACAATTGCAATAGTCGTGATGAATCTCTTCAATCAAGCTCTTGAATCAATCAATTGCAAAAGAAATTACTTAGAGAATAATTCAGGAAGAATTCGCATGAACAAAGCTCTCCAAAGAAAACTACTGACGAAAGTAAATATATTTCAGAACTAGGTTTTCAGCGTGATTTCAGTATTTATATCAGACAAAAATTCACGCCTAGCGCCGGACGCGAGAAGTTTCTGAGCGAAACGCAAGACCCCAATACGGACGAGACACCTGACCGACGACCGCGCCAAGCTTCTGGAGACACGTCCAGCGCCGGCTGGGAATCAAGCACCGGACGTGAGTCATGCGCTGAGAACGTGCGCTGTGAAGGTGTGATGCCACGGATAAAACACCGACTGGAAGGCCAGCGCCGGTTGCGGTTGAGAGATAAAACGGAGAAGGCAACAGCACCGGGTTGGGCTGGGTTGGCCGTCAGCCGGACGGAAGGCGGGTGTTGTGCGCGGTGAGGTGCGGCGTGCACCGCGGTGTGTGGCGTGGCGCCGAGCAAGCGCTGGCTCCAGCGCCGGACGGCATGCGAACGCGCTGGAAACGTGTCGGCGGCAGCGGCGGCGGCGAGGCGGGCGTGGCGTGCGGGCGGCGGCGAAGCGCAGGCTCCAGCGCGGACGGGCGTGCGGAGCAGCGCTGGGATCCAGCACCGGACGGGCGTGCGAACGCGCTGGTGCGCGGATGGGCGCTGGGCGTGCGGGCTCTGGCCGTGCGACGGGGTGTCGTGCGCGACTTTGATGATTCGCTCCGTTCTCCCTAGTCCGAACTCCGAATTGCAATCCGCTTTCACCTTTGAACTCTTGTCGAGATGCTCTTCAATAAACTTGATCCTTGGTAGATCCAATTCATCCTATTTTATGCCGTTTTTCTACAAAACATCGAGACAAACCAAGTAAGTCCGAATCAATAAATATTAATCAAACCAACGACATAAATAGGATAAACCACTGAAAATGACACACAAAACAATACCAAGAATCAGCACAATTTCATACTAAACAGCATGCTATGTGGTTGACCGGTCTAGTAAACAGGATGTAATGCTGTTTTGTTTCCTTGCATTACTAGTACCTAATCAAGATCACGTTCATTGAAGTTATGTTGTCGATATAATTCTGTTGGTGGATTGTTTGCTCACCCCTCCCCTTCAGGATATGTCCTAGTTATAGAGGAGATGCTGCCCGATTTTCTGGGCATATCTTCTTATTAGTGGAAATTCATATATCTAGCCATCCAAGTTAAGGAATGTCAAATTATAGCCACCAACATAAAAATGTCAAAGTATAGCCAATTTAGTCACCCTATTGGGACTATTATCACCAAATAGTACCAATAGGTCCAACCAAATAGTTGGACCTATTGATACTATTTGGTGATAATAGTTCCAATAGGGCCAGTAAGTTGGCTATAATTTGATATTTTTATGTTGGTGGCTATAATTTGACATTCCTTAACTTGGATGGCTATATAAAAACTTTTCTCTTCTTATTATGTATGCTTTATGTATTCCTTCCCCCTCTTTCTTCCCCGTTTCTTAACCCACCCCTAATCATACCTCGGCATCCGTGCATTCCCTCGGGAATTGGGGCGTGACACAGAGCTCACTTATACATATCAACTCAAGGTTTCAGTATACACTTCCTTACATCTAGGATATCTCATTGTAATATATCAAGCCTAGATCCACTGAGGTTGATGCATGTGTCAACTCAGATATAGTTGGAAAAACCTCTACAAATTCCCCAAAAGTTAAGTAGGAGCTTGGGCAAGTAAGCAATGAAGTGTCAGTTTCTGAAAGCTTGGGTTTCTAGCACCCGAAAGCTAGAAGGTTTATCAACTGCACGCAAAGAGTAGTCAAGGTTTCTAGCACCAGTAAGATTATAAGGTAACACCTAGTTAGGCGGGATACTGTAAAGTGACCTCAGTATCTGGGGTTATTCTTGTTCCCGTAAACAAGACCTGATCCCGAGTAGAGGATTGATTGAGCAATCAGCCCGTGGATGTAGAAGTTGATCTCTTCGAACCACGTAAAAATCAACATGTTCTTTACTTTCATTTCTATTTTTAAATTACACATGATTGAACTGACATTACTAGCACACAATAGTACATCATCCTTTTGAAATACTCTTATCAGTATCAGTTAGATACTGGAAGAGATAAACTAAAAACTGATTAAGCTATATCTGACTTAAGTTTTATGTATCAGTTTTCTAAGGAAAATCAATAACCACCACATTCCGCAAGGACGTCAGTTATCTGTCCAGCTGACCAACTGTCTCAATAGTTTGTAGGGTCCACGTATGCTGCGAACACGCCAGGAGTGTTCGACTAGACGAGGCCTCCATTGCTGCTGTGACTGAGACTGTCCGTCGTGCCATTGTGGACAACGATTCGAAGAGGGGCCTCATAGCTCGAGTGGCTCGACGTGTGTTCGAGCAGTGGGCGGATTTCTTCGGGCGCAGATCTTCGAGACGTAGATCTCGTACCCCTATATCTGCACGTGGGAGCTAAGCCTGTCACGACCCCACTCCGGATGACCCGGACTGGAGCGGACTTAACACTAGGAATAGTATTTAGGGATAAAGAAAGACTATTACAACAAGGCTTATCACATGTGAGATATAATACTTGAGACAAAACATACATTTATAACATATCGGACCAAAAGGCTTAGACCAACAGATTCCAAAGGATATTACGATCTGAAGGGCTTCACAGTTCATATCGTCTCATCATCAGACATAACATAAGATAATTTCGAGTTTGCGGTGGAAAGTGTGTGAATACATATATGACGATATGTATTGAGGTTGACAAATCTTAACAAAACATCAAAGACACGGACTTCCTCAACACCTCCGATCATCAACATCGAGCTCAACCGCACATTTAAAACAAACATGCGGTGAGTACAAGAATGCACTCGATGACTTATGCCGAAAATATTTTATTTTATTTGAATTACTTCGCCAAATCATGGTAAGACGAGGGTTTTAGTTGAAATTGCCGCATCTTACTAAAACATTTTCATCAGTTCATAAAAGTCGTTTGGCCAATCATTTTTCTTGGTGTGTATGATCCATATCCCTTATCATCATTTCATCATAACATCATAGTCGAACATCGTGAAGGAGGCCTCCCTCTACGACGCCGTGACCGGCCGTGAATTGTCCTTACAGCACACAGTCACCTTAGTGTACACGTTAATCCTAGCCAGGTATAAGCCTTCCGGCGTAGGATCCGATATCGATTTTCATTCATAAGTTGGGGGCGACCCAACAATATTCATAACATTTCATGGGTAGGATACATACACAAAACATAAACATTTTTGGCAGGTAATCTTGTAAACATATTGTCAACAGTTGAAATCAACAGTGTAAGTAAATTCATTTGATCAGTAAAGCAAAACATGTTTATTTTGAAAGAAAGCCCATCTGACACTACTTGATCGTCTTAAACTTGGGTTATTGGTCAACGTTCTGTCGTTGCGTCAACGTCCACACCTTTACGTAAAAAATGAAGTTTTAGTACGTCGGTCACGTATTTCGAGACTTTCAAAGTCTATAATAACTTCGATATTCTATATCGATTTGAATTGAATTCCTTAACGAATTCAATACGTTTTTCAAGCGCGTACCATCCTAACATTTCTCGTTCTTCGATAGAGACGAGATATGTTCAAAATTTACCATTTTACCCTTTTTGGGTGAATGTTCAACGTTTTCACACGTTTTTCAATCTAACGACTTCAAAATGAAGTCTTTTTGTTTCAACGAGATTTTATTAGCAAGCTGATACGTTTTTACGCGTATTAGCGTATTTATCGAACGTATTTCGTACGTTGATTTCAAAAGTCAACAATTTGACTTTTCTTAGTAATTTAATTACTAAGTCATACTTTAATATCTAAATTTCACAAAAATCACTTTCCAATTGATTTCTTTTTATAAACTCATTAATATGTTTAAAATAATTTTTTGTAATATCCCGTAGAATTAGATGCCTAATTACGGTTTTTGAAACCAGTAAATTAGAATTCACCGTGACGATTCAATCAAGAAGATAGCTTAATAATGGTTTCGATTATTCTGAAGGAACTAATTCCTATTTTATATTCACCGAGAATTGTGAATTTAGAAATAGAAGTTTGTAAAGCATATCGACAAGATTATTTTAACGTCGAACGCAGATCGAACGTCAAGATTTTATGGAATTTCTGAGCAAAGAAAGCTTGGAATTAATTTCCATCTTAATTCCTATATTAAATGGAATATATTTATTAAGTAAGCACGAACTTACTACGACCATTTTGAGATGAGTCGATTTTGAACGCTTTGAGACGTTGAACGCCAACGCCTGAGAGGCGTTTTGAAAATGAGTTTAATGCTAAGGAAATTATTATATTTAATTTCCTATTATTATTTTATATAATTACAGTATTAATAAATATTAAATTGAATTTTGAGCGTTTAAAATTGATAATTTTCGAAATGGATTTTCGAAAACCCTAATTATATAAACTATGGTTTTAACACATGAAATGATACCATTTAATTATCCTATGGTATCTAAATCATATATTATGATATATATGAGTATGTTTTGATCGAGATTGACATGAGTATCAATAATAGGTGTGAATTATAATTTTATCCTATTTTCTCTATTATTCTCTAAAATTTCGAATATATGCCCAAGAGGTGATTTAATTATTTTATGACTTGTATTTTATACCTATGATCATGTATGATATATATATTGCATTAATGTACAAAAAGAAAATAAATCCTACCTATTTGGACCCCTAAACCTTAGGCCATCATGAATGGACAAGGCATGCTTGTCACCTCCTTTAACACCCAATGCATGGAAAGCCTTTTCTAGCCTACACTAATCATCACCACACTCTACACACTCAACCATGATTCCTATTGTGTGTGTGTGTGCCTAAGAGAGAGAGAGATATACATGGGAGAAACTCTTCCCATACACTTCATTTCACTCATAATACATTTTCTCCCTCTCTCCCCCAAAATTTTCAGACCTCTCCTCTCCTTTCCTCTCTTCTTCTTCTCCTACACCATTTCCACCATGGAAGAGAGAGCTCAAGCTCCATCTCTCTCTCATTCATCTTCAAATTCGTGACTAAGGTATAACTATCTCCTATGACTCTTAGACATGATTAAATCATACTTGCATGGTTAGATTGATGATCTTGGTGGTGATTTGGGGTGATAGATTCACCATTTTCGTGGTTATATGAAATGCATACAAGAAGAATAAGCTTAAAACTGAAAACTGGGAGTATGTTACGAAAACAGTAAATTCATAAAATTATTTGACTAAGTTACAGTGGTCCGATGAATGTGAAATTTTACTATGTTGAAATAAAACATGTCTATTACGTCTCTGTAAAATTTCAAGTCAATCCAACTTGAATTTATATTTTAATTATATTTTTCAAAAACACTGCACAAATCTGTAAAATTTCGGTGTTCATCACCCACGGTCCGTGGCTTTGGTTTCGAGTTTGGCTAATGGTAAAACTCTAAAAATTGTCATAAACATAAATTAGCATGTCTAGAAGATCTATGTAAATTTTCAGAATTTTCTAAAACTATTTACTATTTATTCCAGATTTTTCAAACGAACTGCACAAAACTGTCACTGTAGTGATAGCTTGTAGTAAAATATTTTATCTCCCAATCTATTTTGAATCATTGAGTAAGGCTTTTCTGGATTAAACTAGACTTAAGTGGCTTTTCAATATGATTGGTTGCATTCCTAGATTCCTTATAATGAACTCACGGTGAATTTTTAAAGTTGACGCATTACAGTAAGCTTTTTGGACAAACTGCCTTAGTAAAATTCTATGCTAAATGACTGTCCGTGTACGACTTTTGCGTGAGATATTCGAGCCGTTTGTAATCCGATTTTGACTTTGGTTTCTTCATAAGAAATGTTCCTTACCATGTCTAGTTGTGATCTGGAAAGTTTGATCCCAAACCAAGCCTTATAAGTATACTGTTCACTGACCCAAAGTCACCTACTTGAATGTTGTCCTTTCCAACTAGTCAACTTTGAACTTACGTATTTCTCGATGCATCAAGTATCTTCCAGTACGGTCTTCATGAAACATGTAGTTATTATTACAAGGTTTCTAAAATGGTATCTTTCAGTCATTTTGGTATTGTGAGTCAAAAGTTACGAGCCTCGCAAAATCCCTCGTCGTTAAGCTAAATCTGGAAATCCTGAAAACTTTTCTAAGTATAGAAGAAGTCAGTTCGAGTTGCCCACTTTGAGAGCCTATATCTCCAGAACCACGACTCTTTTGGGTCGACTTCCTTCTTAGAACTTATAGTACATATTTAGAGGTTTCTAGAATGTGTCTTTGTGCGGTCATACGTATTTTTAATCAAGAGTTATGAATCGTCAAAGTATGACACTCTAAATCTGGAAATTCTGAAAAATATTCTAAGTATAGAAGTCAGTTCGAGTTGCCCACTTTGAGACCCTATATCTCCATAACCACGACTCTTTTGGGTCGACTTCCTTCTTAGAACTTACAGTACATGTTTAGAGGTTTCCAGAATGTGTCTTTTTGCGGTCATACGTATTTTTTAATCGAGAGTTATAGATCGTCAAAGTATGACACTTGGGTTGTTTTAAGCTGTTTTGCTGAAAATTAAACACTTGAAATTTAACTAAGTGTTAAAACTCCCCTATGTGAAACATGCCTTATGTGACTAACATGCTATTAATTGATGCATTCATATGATATGTCGCAAGGTACATTAAAGCATTAATAAGATGCACGAATTTAGGATAAAACAACAATATGATATTTTTACCAAGACGCCTTAACGTGAAATATTTGACTAGCGCTACTACATGATCAATTGATTGTATATCATGCCATGATATACACTCAAGTAGAAATATGGGTTCTAAGACCCGATGGATGTTTCAACTCCAAAACCTCAAAGCCGTGAATAGATAGGCTGTTCAGACTCGCAATTCAAGAAATCGGTTAGACAATCTACAGTCCAGTGGGCTTTTATCTTCAAAATGTGGGCCTTTTCACCCCACTAAAATGAGACTCTACCGTTGTTTCAAAATGAGTTTATTTACAAGACAATTCTACAATCTGTTATCAAATGTTTTACCGTGACACCGCCAAAATATTCTGCATTTTGTGTATGGATCCTATCCGCTTGCCGGGTAGGGTGTGGAGATGGTTGGAACTTTATTATGACAAAGTTATGTCATTTGGGTCGCGCCCAACCTTTTTAATGTCGGGTCCTGTGCCGGATGATAAATGCCTGGCTAGGATTGGCGTGAAGGTTGGAACTATACGCTGTGTTAACATATGCTTGCAGAGCGATGTGTGTCAGACGGGATTACGGCGGTCACGGCGTCGTAGACGGGAGGCCTCCTCTCGACGCTTATTATTTATTATTATTATGTATTGTGACTATGAGATACGGACCATACACACCAAGAAAATGCTTGGCCAAGCTACTTTATGAATCGAATGATTTTAGTAAGACAAGGCCTTTTAACTAAAACCCTTGTGACTTACTCGACATTGGCGGCGTAATTCAATATTATCAAATGTTTTGGCATGAGTCCACCGAGTGTATTCTTGTACTCACCGCATGTTTGTTTTAAATGTGCGGGTTGAGCGAGATGATGGATGGAGCAAAGTGTTGAGCAATAGGAATATTGTCGCCGAAAAGTTTATACCTTGATAGTACATCGTCATATGTACATATCACATGTTTTCCGCTGCAAGAAATTAAGTTATGTACTAAAGTCCAAGAACATGCTTGTCATATGAATTACGGCTTTTGTTAAGGAGAATTCTGCTTAATTATACTTGTTTAGAGTTATAATCCTTCTAAATCCTACTTAGATTTGGGGACGTGACAGAGTGGTATCGAGCTGTTCGCTCGAACCCAAAATCTCCTTTAAGATTAAGTCTAGATTGAGTCATTAGACTTGTAAAGGTTCACCGACAATGCTCAACACTCCATCACATCAAGCTCAACCGAAATGAGGTAAATGATTCTTTTTCCAAAGTTTTGAAAATTTCCCTGGCCAGATGAATGTTTATGAAATGATTTTTATTCAAATAAAATGAAAAGATTGAAAGTGAAAAGGATGAAAATGATTTTTTTCAAAAAGAGATTCCCACAATATGCGGTATGGGACCGCATATTTATGAAAGCTCAAAGATTCCCACAATATGCGTGTATGGACCGCATATTTAAGGAAACTTAAAGGATTTGATTTATGATAGACAAATGATTTTCTCGGTTTTGAAATCGAAAAGTTTGAAGTGAAGGATGATTGAAATGATCTTTCAAAAGAAATGAAAGCTATGAGAAAGGTTGAGAATGAATGTTATGACAAATGATTTGTCGAGAAAGTTATGAAAAGAAGGAAGATATAAGGAGATGATGACAATGATGTGAGAAAGTTTCGCATGATATGCCAAAGATGAAATATTTGAAACTCGAATTCAATAAGTGTTCATTGTTATGAACAAAGTTATGTTATTCATGCTCAAAGTGATTGAGATTGGACACCGATTTGTTAAAATGATATGTTGAATTCGTGAAATTTACGTAAGTACATGCGCATAAATGAGCTACGTATGAATATTTGAAGTTTTACTTCAACTTCAAAGTTCTTTATGATGACGAGCATGCTAGCTCAACAGTAACGTAGACTTTTAAGAAGCATGATCCCTTTACGAAAGAATATAGAAGTAAGAACTTCCTCCTATTACAAGAACAAGAGTAACGATGGATTTGAGAACTTCATTCCATCTTGAGTATCGAAAAGAAAAGGATTTATACAAAATTGTGCGACCTCGACTTCGACCTCGGCATGTGCGACTGTCGACTTTGATTTCGGGAATTTATAATGTCGACTTTGACATATCGACTTTGTTAGCTTATGCGACCGACGTCGGCATTTCTCTGTACTACCGCTGCATCGGTAACGGCATGCAAGACCTTGGCGTCGGCATCGCTTATGACCTCGGCGCGAGCGCACAGAATATTTCCTGCACCGCGCAGTGATTTTGTTTTGATTAGTTCTCGATCGTGAACTCCGATTTACGTACGGTTTTCGCCACGTGCCCCTAATGTACTGTACTTCATTTCTTATGAAGGACCAAATTCTGATTCCTACCCAGGATTCACGAGGATCAGTTGAAGCTAGCTCTATGATTTATGAAAGTAAGAACGTTATAGCACGATACTAATCTTAGAATGTTACTAAGAAAGTAAGATTGCCAAGAATACAAGTAGAGCCACGACGCATATAAGAACCTTTGTTGATGACCTATTATGGGTATATAAGCTTTCAAAATTATATTCATCACCCAATATCCGTCGTTGAGTTTAACTCTATGACCTAGTTCCAATTGAGAATTCATTCGAGTTTCTCACTTCTTCCAAGAAAATTTTCAACCCAAAATTCATAAAGTGTCCTTTTGAACCCAAATCCTAGCGTGATCGAGAAAATATTTGTGACGGTCCGCCAGCCCATATGACCAAAGAAATCTCAAGAGTCGCCATTCGGTCTTCGGACCCTAGAGCCCCATTTATTCGGTCTAAAAGCATATCGAATCAATCATTGAAAAGATGTTATTTCAATTTGTGAGACAACGTTTTTTAAGTAGTCGTGATAATTCTTTCTCGACTCTTGAAACCATCAAGTATGACGAACGTTGACTTACCTTGTCACCTAAGTACGAATTAGTGAAGCGATAAACATCAGATATGAAATAGGTTGACTTATTCCACCACCCAAATGTTTCGCATCAAGAAATGATAGACATCAAGAAATCAGATGTAAGGAAAATCTCATGAGATAAGATATTTTTCCTATGATACACATGGATGTGATGACCCTTGATGGGCTTTACAAAGATTGATAACAGTGAAGTTATACCTTCATACGACTGTTACGATAATCAAGTTATGAATAAGATACTCTTTAGCATTGAATGCAAGAGTAAAAGCAAGAAAAGTATATGATATCCGTGGGATATGAACTCCTCTTTTTATAACAAGAGAGATTACAACTTATCCTTAAGATAGTTGGTTGTCCTTGAAACCTCGTTAGTAGGTTGGACATGTTTAAAAGAATAAAGATGCATACAAAATATTCCTTTCCAGGAATATATATATATAAGGAAATGATAGCATCTCAGAAAATAGATCCATCGCCTTATACCTCAGTCAATGAGATTATGCTTGAGCATAATCGATTCCAAGTAATTGAAACTTGGTTAAACAGATGATAATGAGATTGAGGAACCATAATCTTTGAGATTGTGTGAACGACGAGGATAGCCCAAGTATGTAAATCAAGTGTGAAAAAAATATCTTCAAAAACAAGGCATGGAAGATAGATGCTTGGAATTTAAGTTATGGTGTACGAATGTACGACCCTACCAAGCCATACGACAATGATAACGGTTCTAGTCCAGGAAGTGGGAACCGAATTATAACGAAAGTAAGATTACTTTCAAATACCGTGTCCAAGAAAAAGGGACAAAAGTCAGAAATGACTAAAGAAACTATGAGCTATACGATTATAAGATAGCCGCCGACATAATATAAGCTTAAGAGACATATGACTTGATAAATAAGAATTTCCCTTGAGAAGAGTTAAAGTAAGGATATATGAGAAATATATTCCTAAGATCGATGAAGTGAAAAGGGAATGGAGTCATTCATACCGGATTAGGAATGAATGATAGTGCTAGAGACACGACGATCTCTACGGAAGACTTAATTATCGAAATATCAATATCAACGGATAGGTTGATGTAGACCTAACCACAAATGCTATTGGTAAAAGCATAACGATACGATACCGAGAAGTATAAGGTGAATGAGGCACCGAAGGCCATAGCAAGGAGCATAATGTCCCAATGGAAAGGACAATGACATATGAAATAGATATTCACTGAATAAACGGAACACCGTAGACCAAAGCCTATACTTCTTGCACCGAAATGTAACAAACAAAACCCAAAAGACAAGATAGGTATGAGGAAAATTTCCTCGAATACCTATAAGATTTTGTTCAATTTAGGTATTTCGCTGACATCGCAAGCACGCAGAAGCGATAGAACCCAATTTAGGGTGAGCGATCAAGATGTAGACCTCCTTACCTATACGAAAATCATGGCCATCGCAAGAGTTGCTCAAGCGTAGATTCGAACCTAGAATCGCCTAAAGTTCTACTCAATGATTTGGATCACTATATCTCGTGAGGAACGAGATATAATTTTAGAGTCAAGAAGCTTCAAAATGGTTGTCATTCACGTGATCACGACCGGACCTAATCTTTTCGATAAAAGGTTTTACACGATAGATATTGGTACCCACTATCCGCATATGCGAATGGATTTAGAGCGATATGCGATCAAGGAGTAGACGAAATGAGTATTAAGATAAGTGTCATGAGTTATCTACAGTTATATACGCCTTAAAGTGTATAATTCTTTAAGAGATCATTCTTGTTTAAAGATTCCTCCATAGCTTAAGTTAAGTCGAACTTATCTAAAAATATCCGCATACAAATGGCGTGAAAAATGGTGTTTAACTGTAAGAGATTAACCCCAAGGCCTACAATTTATAACTTACACGAGCGTATCGGGCTTTTTATTATGAGCTAGGCATGGATTTAGAACAGTTTTGGAGAAAATTTTACACCTCTAGATGGACGCTCGAAATTTTTAGAGTGACAAATGTGGATGGTATCCAACGACTTATCGGTCGCTTGCCAACAGATCAAGGTGGTTTTGCAAAAGGATGTGTCAAAAGAATATTTTCTCCATGATACAAATTCCAAAGTCGCGCGGACTTACCAGATTTGTCAATGTGCTCGTATACCCATAATACGATGGAACGGCACCTACAAGTACTTGTCCTAGTCCTCGCAAGTTACACCGCACGGCATGATAGAATGTTCGCACCCTAATGTTCCAAATGCCACCCCACGCCCCGTGCCGTCAATGGTACCAAGAAGAGACGAGAAGGGCAAAAGGACAGATCTTATCGCCTCATGGATTAGGAGAATTACCGCTACCAACCCACCATACTCTCGATAAAAGTAACACCAACTTCTGGTATTGAAGAAGAAACGGGGAGCAGCTGGACCCCTGGCTCTCTGGAGGAGAATAATCCTCGGGAGTATGAAACAAAAACGTACTTAGAGAAAGGGCAAGTTTCAAGGGAAGAGTACGACTCCGACGAAGGTCACTCAGAGACATAGAATCCTAGGATCCTATAAGACTTATATGTAGAAAATGGATCATGACGAAAACGGTGTGATTATAATATGTAAAATAAACGTAGTTTGGAAAATTTTATGAATATGTTGTGGAGGTGTCAAAATTTTGGGTGTAAATGTAACTAGACATCAGAATCACCGGCTCGATAAACCGACCCTCGTAGATAATGAATAAAAAGTCCTCATTTAGGCATTTTGATGAAATATTATATGGCCTTTATAGAATGGTATCCGAAGTACGAAAACGAATCGTTCCGAATAAGATATGGCTACTATGAGATAATAGTTAAGCCATTCGGACTGACAAATGCACCAGCCTTGATCATGAACCTCAAAAGTCGAGTGTTCCACACGTACTTAGAAAATTTTATCTTAATCTTTATAGATAAAGTTCTTACCTATTCAAAGGACGAAGAAGAACATAAAGAACATTGAAGGACTGTCTTACGACTTTTAAGAGCGACGGGCAGATTTTGCCAAGTACAAGATTGTGTATTTCGCAGAAGGAGAAATATTCCTCATGCATATAGTATCCTTAGAAAAATCAATGTGGACCTGACAAAGGGCAAAACAATTAAGAATGAAAGTCGTTGATGACCTAAAAATGAGACCAGGAATTTCATAGATTAATCGACTGCTATCAAAGAGCCCTTGAGAACTCTCTAAAGTAGCAAGACCAATAACATAGCTACCCCAAAAAGGAATGAAATTACGTGGAGTAATAAAAGAGAGGCTATGTATTAATATGAGAAAGATAATAGCTTATGATCACAATGACTTAGGCCACATGAATGGAATTTTTCCAACTCCTGACTTGAAATAGTGATGAGTATAAATACCAAAGTCTTGAAGACATCACTCCTATGACAATAAGTTAAGAACCCTTCTCAACTTCATGAAAGTTTGAATTTATTCTTCGAGCAAGGAAATGTGGATGCAGGATGAGAAAGATGGCTCAATTAGTAAAAGATTATAAGTGTGATAAATGATCACCGAGGATGGTAAATGTAGAATCTAATACCGAGTTATAAAATTCACCTAAATCATAGTATGTCCCAACAAAAAGGAAAACTCATTGGAAAGTTTAAGAAAATGAGAATGAAATAGTCGGGCATTCAAAGGATTTAACGAAGTTGTACTCTCACACCCAAGGTGACATATGACTAAAAAGAGAGAATGGAGATGGGAGTAGAATACAAATTAAGATAAGGAATGAAAGGCTGAAGAATTTTAGGGAGCGCTGGACAATGTTATATCGTCTAAGGAAGGATTATATATATATATATATATATATATATATATATATATATATCTCCAAGCAATGATAAGCTTAGAGATGAAACCAAGAATAAAGTTCATGACCCTTCTCATACCGCCCAGCCAGGCAATTTTAAGATATGTTATGATTTACGAGAAAGGTTAGATAGTAAGGGATGAATTGAGATGTAACCATGATTGTCGAACCGTGTCTTGTTATCAACAAGTGAAGGCATTGTATCAAAGGCCTTATAAGAGGTTATAATCTCTAGAGCTACACGAATGAAAATGGAATGATGTAACAATGAATCCTATGATGAGTTCCGCTAAAGTCATAAAGAAGTCGCACTACTATATGGGTAGTAGTGGATCGACTCACCAATTATGTTTTGTCTCGCCACTCGGATGACTCGTGAGACCGATAAGTTAAGCTCGACGCATAAAAAGGGAATTGTATATTTACGGGAGTACCAAAACCTATCGCTTGAGATAGAGACCCAAGAGTACCCTAGATTTTGAACTAAACTCCGAAAAGAGTTAAAACGAGGTTGAACCTTAACATAGTTGTCCGCTCACCGCAGAAGAGGCGAACAAAAGGACAAGATCAACGTTTAAGGATACGATGAGAACATAAATGTTAAACCCGGGTGCAAGTGAGAACGATTGTACCACTGTTAAGTTATGTACAACCGTAGTCACAACCAACGATCAATATAGCCTTATGAGGCATCAGATCGAAGAAGTATCGACCACCACTTTATTGTAACAAAGTAGGTGAGCAAAGGTATAAAGTTCCCGACGTCGTAAGTTTAAACGATCGAGATATCGCCCAATAAGGCAAAGAATAAGAAAAGCTAAGGACGACAAAAGTCTTACCGACACGCCAGAACTGAAATGCATTTTAAACGCGAATTAAGTTTCTTAAGATTTCTCCATCTAGAGAAATTACAAAATCGATACGAGAATGCCGAGACCACGCTTTGTAGAACCTCACGAGCTTTAATAATAATAGGCCTAGTAGCCTATAACTTGGTATTCCCACCAAATTCGGAAAAATACGAAATATTTTTTTTCCACATATCATAGTTAAGGAAATACGAAATGACCCAATTCACGTAAACCAACATGATGACGTGACCTTTGACTCCAGATGAGTTATGATGAAAATCTACGACTAATTTGATCGCATTTATTCAACGATTAAGGAATCAAGTTTGGGTTTTTAATGAAAATCCAATGGAAGAACCATGGACAAAAGGGAAAACACGTGGAAAGATAAGATGTTAAGATACAAAGATACCCCATACTTTATGAGGTATGCAAATTTCGGGACGAAATTTCTTTTAAGGGGGGTAGGATGTAATATCCCGTAGAATTAGATGCCTAATTACGGTTTTTGAAACCCGTAAATTAGGAATTCGCTGTGACGATTCAATCAGTAAGATAGCGAATAATGGTTTCGATTATTTACGAAGGAACGAATTCCTATTTTATATTCACTGAGAATTGTGAATTTAGAAATAGAAGTTTGTAAAGCATATCGACAGTATTATTTTAACGTCGAACGCGTATCGAACGTCAGTATTTTATGGAATTTCCGAGCAAAGAAAGCTTGGAATTAATTTCCATCTTAATTCCTATATTAAATGGAATATATTTATTAAGTAAGTACGAACTTACTACCACCATTTTGAGATGAGTCGATTTTGAACGCTTTGAGACGTTAACGCCAACGCCTAGAGACGTTTTGAAAATGAGTTTAATGCTAAGGAAATTATTATATTTAATTTCCTATTATTATTTTATATAATTACAGTATTAATAAATATTAAATTCAAATTTTGAGCGCTTAAAATTGATAATTTTGAAATGGATTTTCTAAAACCCTAATTATATAAACTATGGTTTTAACACATGAAATGATACCATTTAATTATCCTATGGTATCTAAATCATATATTATGATATATATGAGTATGTTTTGATCGAGATTGACATGAGTATCAATAATAGGTGTGAATTATAATTTTATCCTATTTTCTATTATTCTCGAAAATTTCAATATATGCCTAAGAGGTGATTTAATTATTTTTATGACTTGTATTTTATACCTATGATCATGTATGATATATATATTGCATTAATGTACAAAAGAAAATAAATCCTACCTATTTGGACCCCTAAACCTTAGGCTATCATGAATGGACAAGGCATGCTTGTCACCTCCTTTAACACCCAATGCATGGAAAGTCTTTTCTAGCCTACACTAATCATCACCACACTCTACACACTCAACCATGATTCCTATTGTGTGTGTGTGTGCCTAAGAGAGAGAGAGAGATATACATGGAGAAACTCTTCCCATACACTTCATTTCACTCATAATACATTTTCTCCTCTCTCCCCAAAATTTTCAGACCTCTCCTCTCCTTTCCTCTTCTTCTTCTCCTACACCATTTCCACCATGGAAGAGAGAGCTCAAGCTCCATCTCTCTCTCATTCATCTTCAAATTCGTGACTAAGGTATAACTATCTCCTATGACTCTTAGACATGATTAAATCATACTTGCATGGTTAGATTGATGATCTTGGTGGTGATTTGGGGTGATAGATTCACCATTTTCGTGGTTATATGAAATGCATACAAGAAGAATAAGCTTAAAACTGAAAACTGGGAGTATGTTACGAAAATAGTAAATTCATAAAATTATTTGACTAAGTTACAGTGGTCCGATGAATGTGAAATTTTACTATGTTGAAATCAAACATGTCTATTACGTCTCTGTAAAATTTCAAGTCAATCCAACTTGAATTTATATTTTAATTATATTTTTCAAAAACACTGCACAAATCTGTAAAATTTCGGTGTTCATCACCCACGGTCCGTGGCTTTGGTTTCGAGTTTGGCTAATGGTAAAACTCTAAAAATTGGCATAAACATAAATTATCATGTCTAGAAGATCTATGTAAATTTCAGAATTTTCTAAAACTGTTTACTATTTATTCCAGATTTTTCAAACGAACTGCACAAAACTGTCACTGTAGTGATAGCTTGTAGTAAAATATTTTTATCTCCCAATCTATTTTGAATCATTGAGTAAGGCTTTTTCTGGATTAAACTAGACTTAAGTGGCTTTTCAATATGATTGGTTTTATTCCTAGATTCCTTATAATGAACTCACGGTGAATTTTTAAAGTTGACGCATTACAGTAAGCTTTTTGGACAAACTGCCTTAGTAAAATTCTATGCTAAATGACTGTCCGTGTACGACTTTTGCGTGAGATATTCGAGCCGTTTGTAATCCGATTTTGACTTTGGTTTCTTCATAAGAAATGTTCCTTACCATGTCTAGTTGTGATCTGGAAAGTTTGATCCCAAACCAAGCCTTATAAGTATACTGTTCACTGACCCAAAGTCACCTACTTGAATGTTGTCCTTTCCAACTAGTCAACTTTGAACTTACGATTTCTCGATGCATCAAGTATCTTCCAGTACGGTCTTCATGAAACATGTAGTTATTATTACAAGGTTTCTAAAATGGTATCTTTCAGTCATTTTGGTATTGTGAGTCAAAAGTTACGAGCCTCGCAAAATCCCTCGTCGTTAAGCTAAATCTGAAAATCCTGAAAACTTTTCTAAGTATAGAAGAAGTCAGTCGAGTTGCCCACTTTGAGAGCCTATATCTCCAGAACCACGACTCTTTTGGGTCGACTTCCTTCTTAGAACTTATAGTACATATTTAGAGGTTTCTAGAATGTGTCTTTGTGCGGTCATACGTATTTTTAATCAAGAGTTATGAATCGTCAAAGTATGACACTCTAAATCTGGAAATTCTGAAAATATTCTAAGTATAGAAGTCAGTTCGAGTTGCCCACTTTGAGACCCTATATCTCCATAACCACGACTCTTTTGGGTCGACTTCCTTCTTAGAACTTACAGTACATGTTTAGAGGTTTCTAGAATGTGTCTTTTGCGGTCATACGTATTTTTAATCGAGAGTTATAGATCGTCAAAGTATGACACTTGGGTTGTTTTAAGTTGTTTTGTTGAAAATTAAACACTGAAATTTAACTAAGTGTTAAAACTCCCTATGTGAAACATGCCTTATGTGACTAACATGCTATTAATTGATGCATTCATATGATATGTCGCAAGGTACATTAAAGCATTAATAAGATGCACGAATTTAGGATAAAACAACAATATGATATTTTTACCAAGACGCCTTAACGTGAAATATTTGACCAGCGCCACTACATGATCAATTGATTGTATATCATGCCATGATATACACTCAAGTAGAAATATGGGTTCTAAGACCCGATGGATGTTTCAACCCAAAACCTCAAAGCCGTGAATAGATAGGCTAAGCTTCAGACTCGCAATTCAAGAAATCGCTAGACAATCTACATCCAGTGGGCTTTTATCTTCAAATGTGGGCCTTTTCACCCCACTAAATGAGACTCTACCGTTGTTTCAAAATGAGTTTATTTACAAGACAATTCTACAAGCTGTTATCAAATGTTTTACGCATTACCGCCAAAATATTCTCGCTTTGTGTATGGATCCTATCTCATTTGCCGGGTAGGGTGTGGAGATGGTTGGAACTTTATTATGACAGTTATGTCATTTGGGTCGCGCCCAACCTTTTTAATGTCGGGTCTGTGCCGGATGATAAATGCCCGCTAGGATTGGCGTGAAGGTTGGAACTATACTGTGTTAACATATGTTGCAGAGAGCGACTGTGTGTCAGACGGATTACGGCGGTCACGGCGTCGTAGACGGGAGGCCTCCTCTCGACGCTTATTATTTATTATTATTATGTATTGTGACTATGAGATACGGACCATACACACCAAGAAAATGCTTGGCCAAGCTACTTTATGAATCGAATGATTTTAGTAAGACAAGGCCTTTTAACTAAAACCCTCGCGACTTACTCGACATTGGCGCGTAATTCAATATTATCAAATGTTTTCGCATGAGTCCACCGAGTGTATTCTTGTACTCACCGCATGTTTGTTTTAAATATGCAGTTGAGTGATGATGGATGGAGCGGTGTTGAGCAATAGGAATATTGTCATTGAAAAGTTTATACCTTGATAGTACATCGTCATATGTACATATCACATGTTTTCATTGCAAGAACTTAAGTTATGTACTAAAGTCCAAGAACATGCTTGTCATATGAATTACGGCTTTTGTTAAGGAGAATTCTGCTTAATTATACTTGTTTAGAGTTATAATCCTTCTAAATCCTACTTAGATTTAGGGATGTGACATTTTTAAACATATAATTCATTATAAATAATGTATTTAAGGATTTAAAAATCCTTATTCAAATCTAAAAATAGCTCACGGCTATTTTAACTTTTTATAGCTTAAATATTTTCAAAAATTTCTTATAAAATCCAAATATGTCTAAGATAATATTTAGACATATAATTTATTATTAATCTTAATTTAAAAGGATTTAAAAATCCTTAAAAATCCTTAATAATTCTCGGTAATTATTAGAAATTACCAAATGGTTTCCAAAAAAAAAAAATTCTAATTTCATATAGTGTATTATTATACACTATGGTCATTTATAAGTATTAATATCAACCAATCAACATTCGATCATCACAATATTAATGTTATAATGTCACGACATTTTGGAATAATTGTCCAATAATTTTCCAAAAATTGTAATAATTTACTACAAGGTCCAAACATTAGTATATATCACATTTATAACATAATTTCCATGATATAACATTCCTATATCATATGAAATAAGCATATATGTCTTGATCATCTCACAACATACATCAAACATTTTTTTGTAAAATTTCCGACAATTATAACATGCTCAAAAACTATAGTGTAGCAACACTACATCATAATATACATCAAAACCAATTTATTCATCACCCAATTTGAGCTTGGAGCTCTCGGTTTATTTGAATAAAATTAGTAATTGATTTTCAAAAATTCTAATAAAATCATAAGATGCATAATTTATATTCTAGGCCAATAATATAACATTGCATGTATCAAATAAAAATCACACAATAACATATACATATATCCATGTCTCGGTCCTTTGTAGAAAATGGATAGGATTTTTCCAAAATTCCCAAATAAATCTTAGGGTGCATAATTCATATCTTAGATTAAGAAAACACCCTTGCATGTCTTAAATAAAATCACATATCATAATAAATTTACATATATGTCTCGGTCCCTTCAAGAAAAATAGATAGGATTTTCCAAAATTCTAATTAAATCTCTATGGACCTATATAACATCATAGATTAATTATATGTCATTGCATGACTCAAATAAAATTATTCACTATCATTGACATATAGGTATGCTTGGTCCTTTTGAACAAAATGTACATAATTATTCCAAAATTCCAAGCAATTTACAAAGAACATAAATAACATCATAAATTTATAAACCATGCTCCAAATCATTTCTTCAAGTCTCGCCATTACACAAAATTTTCAACTAATGTTCAAATAAATCTTTAAAACATAATCTAAGCTTGAAACATCTTGCTACACATTCTTAGCACACAACATAGCCATAGATTCGAAAGTTTTTGAAACAAAAACTCACATGCAATATACTTTGAAAACAAGAGCATATATCATTCTTATTCCTATCATCTACACACATGCAATAGCAAAGAATTACCAACAAAGATCATCAAAAACACATGCAATGGACTAATAGACTTTCGAAAATTTATAAAATTTCAAGAATAATCGAAGCTCTTGTTTGATTCCTACCTTTAGTATATGGATTAATGGAACAAATTCAAGGTGTCCAAGTATTGTATGGAGGAAGAGAAGAAAAATCAAGCTTTGCTATGGAGATGGAAGCTCTCGGTTATGGCTGAAAATTGGGAGAGGAAGATGAAGCTTGAGAGAGAGAAAGGAGAGTGTTGAGTGTAGGAGTGTTTGAGTGAGTGAGAGAATGAATAAAATCTGAAAATCCCCCCCCCCCCCCCATATCACTCAACTCTCAGCCCTCTCTCATTTGCACACACAAGAGACCATTCAAATCTTAATAATATTTTATTCCACTAGTGGAGGTTAATCATGAGTGTCTTACACCTAAATCTTCTTGAAAATAGCTAAAATATATCATTAGTGGGAGATTTAATGATATAAAATCTGAATTACATAGAATATATATATACAAGAGTGGAAATAATTAAAACATACATTTTGTTACACATATACATAGTTCACGGCACTTATGTCCTAACATAGGTTAAATTTTATTTTTCATCCCAAAAATAGATATATACATCATAGTATATGATTTAGATGATAATTAATATCATAGGATAATTTAATGGTGCTATTTTATGTAGAAAACCCTAGTTTCGAAAATTTAGGGTTTTCGAAAACTAGGATTTGATTTTTAATAGTTATAAACGTTCAAGCATTAATTTAATGCTAAATAATACTGTAATTACCTAAAATAATCATAGGAAATAAATTTCTATAATTTCTTGATCATTAAAACCGTCTTTCGTTTCATCTCTAAACGTTAACGTTTGAAAACGTTTCAAACTATTACTTATCGACTCATCTCGAAATGGTCATAATAATTTCGTAATCACTTTACTAATATATATCATTAATATAGGAATAAAATTCTAAGCTTGATTGCTTAGAAAATTTATGAGATTTCAACTGTCGATACGCAACCGACGTTAAAAAAAAAATTGCCGAAAAACGTTATAACCTTCGATCCTTATTCTCACGATTTTCAGTGAATAAAAATAGGAATTCATTCCTTTGTAAAATAATCGAATTCATATTCGATCTCAGACTGATTTAATTATCTCAGCGAAACTTAATTTCCGGATTTTAAATACCGTAATTTGGCATTTGAAACTGCGGGGTTTTACAACGCCGGCTATTCAGAGCATGTCAGTCAGAGGCGCTCAGTGTCCCAGCATGAGGAGATACCTCGTAGTAGCCACCGACGATCTGCTACACAGCAGGTCGATCCAGAGGAGGTGCCCCACATTAGCCACCGACGATCTGCTTCACGGCAGGTCGATCCAGATCGGGGTCCCACACTAGCCACCTACGATCTGCTTCATGGCAGATCATCCAGAGGAGGGGGCCCACAGTAGCCACCGACGATTTGCTTCACGACAGGTCGATCCAGATGAGGGGCCCATCATTAGCTATCGACGATCGGGTCGTCGAGAGTCTAGTCACGCCAACCAGCGGAGATCAGAAGCTCGAGAGCCAGTCATGCCTAAGGGTGATGTATCGTCTGATAGTGGGGATGCTGCATCGGAGACCCCTGCATTGGAGACCCCACATCCAGCTCCCGTAGATATGAGTACCCCTGAGGCGCTACTAAGGTCGTAAAAGATCTTTAGGTAGGTAGGCAGGCCCAGATGCTTATGTCGTGGCTCAGTTGAATGGGCATATGATGACTCAGGCACTGTTCGATCAGGTCACCGACCCAGAAGCTGAGTTCACGGGCGAGGTACTTTATTACAACATTTATTTAAATTTGGTTTATATATTTATAGTTCAATTAATGATCCTCTTTTTTTATTTATGTGTTAGGTTATGGAGTTGTACTCCTTGCATATACGTTGGAAAGTAATCAACCGACATCATCCTGCTAATATATTATTGCCCGGGATCAATGAAGTTCGATGTGTTATAGCACCGATTGGATTTTATGTAAGTTTGAAATGTCCCTAAATTTATTTTAACTCATCCAGTTTATATAAATTATTCCCGACTAAATTTATTCATTTATGCAGCAAGCGCTTGTGCGTGAGTTCGCCCGGCTTCATCCAAATGATCCTATGGGCTATCATGTGGTATCAAAGACTACCTATCCACGATGGCAAGTACCCAATGACTTGATAGCGATGGTACAAGGGATCGATGCAGCGCATAGCAAACCGTGGTTGTGTGCTGATATGGTAAATTTATTTCCTCATTTCTATTATTTTTCTATCAATTGAATGTAAACTTTGAAATTATCAATGTTGCAGATACTAGCCATCTATAACGTCGGGGGAAATCACTAGGTCACAATACGTATATCTACTGTTGCATGGACTCTTGAGGTGTACGACTCGCTGGCGCACAACCCTGACTCTCGGGCGTTGAGACGTTACCAGATGTTGTCCATTATTCGGCTTTTCCCTCGACTGATGAGGGTAGCTGGATTTTGGAGCAACAATCCATTGAGGACGGTACATTCTGAGCATCTGACATTGGCGGAGGTGCCCGATGATGAGCAGTTCATGTAGACTGACTCAGTGAGTTGCGGTGTCTTTGCATGCATCTATATGTATCGCCTCATCTCAGGTATGCCTCATAGGTTACGTAACCGACAGCGGTACATATTAGCTCAGCGTACAGCGATAGCTCGTAGGATATGGTTACTGTGTCGTTTGGTTTAGTTTCCTCGACTTTTTTGTATTTATGACGGATATTGTAGTATTTTTATCAGTATTAGTGATATTTGTTGGTGATATTAGTGATATTTAGTTTCCTTGACTTTTTTGGATTGTTGGATTGTTGGATTATTGGTCTTGTTGTTGAAATTGTTGTTGGTGTTTGTTGAATTATGTTGAATTATATTGGATTGTTGGATTATGTTGGATTGTTGTTGGATTATGTCGAATTATGTCGGATTATGTCGGATTATGTTGGATTATGTCGAATTATGTTGGATTGTTGGATTATGTTGGATTGTTGTTGGTTTTTGTTGAATTATGTTGGATTATGTCGGATTATGTTGAATTATATTGGATTGTTGAATTATGTTGGATTGTTGGTCTTGTTGTTGAAATTGTTGTTGGTGTTTGTTGAATTATGTTGAATTATATTGGATTGTTGGATTATGTTGGATTGTTGTTGGATTATGTCGAATTATGTTGGATTATGTCGGATTATGTTGGATTATGTTGAATTATGTTGAATTATGTTGGATTGTTGGATTATGTTGGATTGTTGTTGGTTTTTGTTGGATTATGTCGGATTATGTTGAATTATATTGGATTGTTTAATTATGTAGGATTATGTCGGATTATGTTGGATTGTTGTTGGTTTTTATTGAATTATGTTGGAATGACGACACACGATTTACAATGCAGTAATATCACCACAAACCAACATAATTCAACAAAAACCAACATAATTCAACAAAATCCAACAATAATCCAATTCAATCCCCCTAATCCAACAAAATCCAACATAATTCAACAAAACCCAACATAATTCAACAAAATCCAACAATAATCCAATTCAATCCCCCTAATCCAACAAAATCCAACATAATTCAACAAAAACCAACATAATTCAACAAAATCCAACAATAATCCAATTCAATCCCCCTAATCCAACAAAAACCAACATAATTCAACAAAAATCAACATAATTCAACAAAATCCAACAATAATCCAATTCAATCCCCCTAATCCAATAAAAACCAACATAATTCAACAAAAACCAACATAATTCACCAAAATCCAACATAATTCAACAAAAACAACATAATTCAATAAAATCCAACAATAATCCAATTCAATCCCCCTAATCCAACAAAAACCAACATAATTCAACAAAAACCAACATAATTCAAAAAAATCCAACATAATTCAACACCCTAAACGAATAATATTCAACAAAATCTAAAATAATCAATCCAAAAACAACAAATATCACTTCATATAACAAATATCCTTACTCACGAGGCCGTTGAGGACACAGATTCCTTGTATGCTCTTCACTTCGACAAATACTACATTTTTTCCTACGTCGTGTCCTTTCCACACATGTTTCATCACTAATGGAAATAAATGCTATGCATGAACGTTTGTGGCCTTGACCCTTGCAACGTGTGCATATTTGACGACGCGATCTTGACGAACCCTCAACAACCGATTGCATCCTACTCAATCTAGGACGCCCAACCTGACGTGTGATGATTGGAGGTCGAATAATGTAAGCTGATACAGAGTCTGGTAGAATCCATGCATCGGGATGTGATACAGATGCAATTCGATAAGAATAAGTCGCCGCAAAAACAGACTGTCTATAATACTGAGCCACAAAGTCAGTGACTTGTAAACCAGCACGACTAAATAAAAGAAATTAATCACAAAATAAATTAATCACAAAAGAAATTAACCACAACGTATGAGTTGGACTTTACCTTTAGATAAATACCGTACCTAATAGCAGCACAAGCGTGACAACAAGGGATCTCGTCCAAATCGAACTCACGACATTCACATGTCCCATTCTGCAAATCAACCACGTATGATGTGTTTTCCTCTTCGACTTTAAACATGTGTGTGGTCGTTGAACGAACAACTAAGCGACGTCCCTTTTCGATAGAGGCATGTAGCTTCGACGCGGATACTTCAGTCAACTCATCGGACCTTGTTGCTGCACTAGCTCATCGTACGTCAAATCATTTCTCCGTAATAGATCGAAAAGTCTCAAGCAACGAGCAAACATGTAGACGTCGAGCCCACAACAACCAACTATTGAAACTCTCTGCCGCATTCGAAGTCATGAAACTATAGCGTCGTACATGACACTTCAACCTAGACCACCTATGCTCCCCAATGGAGAGTAGATGATGGTGTGCTGCCGGTTTTAGAACATCCATAACAGAAAAATATCTCTCGAAATCCTCTGATCGATAGGCATATGCAGCTGACTTGATAACTGTATAAACATGCGACCCAAATCGTGCCATATTCTTCTGCAAATGGTAAAAGCACAACACATGCGCGACGTTCGGATACACGGACTCCACAGCTTTTTCGATACCCTTATGTTGATCAGACACAACTAAGAGATCATCAGGATGACCAATGCACGAACGCAGTCGAGATAAAAACCAAGTCCAATACTCCTAATTCTCAATCGGACCTAACCCAATAGCAAGCGGAAAGATTCCTTAATTTTCATCCTTCGTAACAGCGACAAAACAAATTCCTTTGTTCTTTCCCTTAAGATGAGTCCCGTCTACAACGATGACCGGCCGTAGGTAATGCTTGAAAGCATGCAAACTCTGTCCAAGAGCAAGAAACAAATATCAAAATTCACCATCATGAGCTGCCTCAATATCATATAGTGTCCCGGGGTTAGATTCTCTCAACAGATGCAAATATGATGGAAGCAATTGATAGGATCGTTCGAAATCGCCATATGTCATCTCTATAGCGATGTTTCTTGCTCAGAGAGCAAAGCTGTAATCCATCTCAATGCCAAATTATCGATGCATCTCTCCAATCATCTCTTTCAGCTTCAGTACCACACCTTCATCGACCAATTTTCGTGCAAAATATTTGCCAACAATCTTAGCAGGCACTTGTCGTGGAGCAGTGCGATTCAAATCCAAGTGACAAGTATGACTATTGTTCAACTTAATTACTCTCCATATCATTGCCATCTGGACGGCTCGTAGCTTAAAAAGACAACCGTTGCCATGCTTGCAAACATACCCCAAACGTGTTTTACTTGACCGATCGACCACGTACTCTACATGATTCTCCAAGTGGTACAATCCCACGGCTATCGCTAAGTCATTTTTCGTCTTAAATATCGAATCAACACATAATTGGTTGGTATGGGCTCCACAAGGTTCGACCCAATCTAATGGCAATGCACTCTCACAATCAAGTAGTGGAATAACCCAGTTGCGTAACTCATGCGCAGTATCATCCTCTCTGGTTCGTGAAGTTGTAGCATGAGCCTCACCATCATGCTGTTGTTCGGAAGTAAAGTTGCGTTGTCCAATAACATTATCAAGATGTCCTAGTTGTCTAATCCAAGCACCAAATTCGGTAGCCAATGAATTAAATATATCTCTACGTCGGTTCGTGTCTTCCTCTTCATCTGAATACACCAGCTCGTCTTCCTCCTCATTCGAAGACAACGGCTCATCTTCGTGTATAGTTGAACCAATACATCTTGCATTAGACTCGGGCAAGACTGTAGATCGTTGTGAACCATATAATACCGGTGTCTCTGTGTGTACCGTGGCCGCAGACTGCTTACCCTTTTCAATCACATACACAACTGGATCATCCTTTTGTTCCACAATCAATCGGAAAAAATCAGTGTCAGTTTTCAACGATACTTATATTCTTCTTCCATCACTAGCGCTCGTCGTATAGAAAAGCATATAATCCGATCCACCATTGTTGCCTACTTGCTCATGAATCTCTCTTAGCAAATTAGCACGTGAAATATGTTTTACAGCCATGTATACGAGAACCTCGTCGCTGCCTATATACTCTGCTCTATCCCAACTACCACCATGACGTATAATAAGACGTTGCCAAGACATCTGTTGTAAAATAATATATAAAAGATAACAGTCATATACATAGGATGCACGGGATACATAGGATGCACGGCCATGCACGGTCGTGCACCGTGCACGGACCGTGCACAGCCGTGCAATTATAAACCCGTGCACTGATGAATTTTGTGCACGGTTTCATAGGTACACGATATGGCCGTGTATTGTACACGGATACATATTAGCAAATCATATGATTTAATTTAACTAATTAAATGATCCTAAATATTAATTTAATCACTTTATTAACATAAAATCAATACAAATAACATATGTGACGCATAATATTACTACCGTGTACAACCATGTAATCAAGAACGCATTTTTTTTCTTCAAAACATTAAATTTATCATTCCAGTAACATAAAATTATTAAAAAAAAAACATATTTAGGATGTAAATCTTAAACCGGGTACTCAAGAACGCGTAAAAAAAATTCTATAGGGATGTTAATTTACCTTAATCCAGCTAGCAATGCTCGATTTCCACTGTTTGATTGAAAAAAAATGCAGGTTATATTTTCGCCTCTCTTCCTATCTTTGAAATTGTAATGTTACAAATGAATTCGTTTGTGATTTGAATTCAATGTTGTCACGACCGACTATTTAATTACTTAATTAACCAAATAATCAGGTCGTGACTGGTTTAATAATCGATAATCTCTTAATAACAATTGATTTTAGGAAATAGATTTTGAAAAACAAATGGACAACATAACGTTTGAAAATGAAATAAGCCAACCTGCACTCAGAAAATATCTAACTACGGCAATTATCAAAATGAGGACACAGCCTCACCATATATATAAAAAGTTTCAAAATATTTACATGGTTTATCAAAAGTAAGGTATCAAAGTTTCAAGGTTCCAGCAGCGGAAGATCAATGAATATCATGTATGAAGACATCATATTCAGACATAACCAAACAAAGTAAAAAGATCAAAACGATATCTCAGCTCAGTTCTCCTGCCACACCTTCTTCATACTCAACCTGCATAGTAAAAATATTTTGGAGGGCATGAGTACGAGAAAGTACTCAGTGGATAATGCCAATATATCTTTCAAAGTTAAACATTTTGTTCAAGAAAACCTTTCTTTCAAATAGCAGTTCATAAGACGATTGAATTAGTGATTCATAAGAAAACTTTCACATAATAACATGTCACCACACTTTATTTTGAAACATACCGGCATAACATACCCGAGTTGGTCCCGAAGGATAGCAACTACGGTCATACCCTATCTACGTCATTTGGTAAAGGGAAGTAGGCCTCCTCCCCAATACCATGGCCGGCCTACATTTGCAAGCTCACAGCCATCTACCTGTGCACAGTAATTAACATCTTCCTACCGCAGATAGGTAATTGCCGTCATACCCACAATGTGGTAAAACATTTAGTATAATTATCATGTGGTGATCAAATGCTTTCACAAGAAATCAAGCTCATAACATATCATGAGTTTAACTTCAAAATAAAGTTCGTAATGCATTACCCACCTCGTGACGTTTGATCTACTGGTTCGATTCTTCGTCTTTTACTTCTCTGGTCCCCTTGCTTGATCCTTAAAACATAGAATTATGATCAATCTTAGAAATATTTCTTACCAACTTAACTATATATATTGATAACTATCAATTAACATCTAACATGTCTTATTAACGTCTAATTCTACCGAAATTTCGGTAGAGTAACGTCTAGAATGTGTACAGTCCAAATACACCAAACCACTCCAGTTTCATCCCAAACTCCTCAATATCATCATTATATCATCAAACATACACTTAAGAACATTATACAAGACTAGTATCATCTAATTCAACGTTAATCGCCTAAGGCGATTTAACTTGATATATATATACATTTCAACATTTTTTTAATATCTACAACCCATTAATCATCAAGTATCATATATTTATACTCAATTAACATTAATAATCATAATTTCATGATTCATTCCATCATAGATCAAGTATATCACTTATAAGTATAACTTTAGTTTAAACTTTAATTTTCTAACTTTTGATACCTATGTTCAAAAATTCCCATAAATTATATTTAGGCCTTATTTTTATCATAGATTACAAATATCAATTCAATTCCATCAAATAAAATCAAGAAATCAAGGTTCAAAGCTTGCCCTTCATTTTCGAAATTTTTGAATAACTAGTATATGTTTGAATTAAATTCTTATAAATTCATTTTATACATTAATCATATCCCTAAGCATAAATATCATGTCAATTTCATCAATAAAAATCAAAATCATCAAGTTCATACAATATGAAATTTTCGAAAATTCCAAATATTTAACATACATGATTTAATTTTTAATTTCTTTGATCATATGATGTTTATATTCATTTCTAAACATGTATTCAAGTTTAATTCAATCATATCATAACATATGAGTCATATTCAAAAATTAGGGTTTAGGTTAGATTCTCTAATTTTTCAATTTCATGAATTTAAACAAATTAATTCCATAACACATGTTAATCTAACTCCATAAACATAATTAAATCAATACATATAACAAAATTTAAACAAATCAAGCATAACCTTAACCTTCAAATTTTTGAAAATTCATAAGCATTCAAACATAAAATTCATCAATTTAATTAATTAAAACTTTGCATAAATGAAGTATTTACCTTGCTAGGAACAAATTCTCTTTAATTCCCAAGCTTAATTATGTATTAAAAGTGAATGTAGAGTTTTGTGTGTGAAAGTGTGTGTGTGTGTCGAAAATTTGGGAGCACAAATGGGGAGGAAGATGATTTATTTCATGTATCAAATTTCTAGAATGTAAATTTCAATTTAATGTACATTTATTTCCAATTTCTAGATAATTAAACACAAATTTCAAAAATATTTATAATTGCACCTCTCAATTTACTAAGTTCCATACTTTGTGTTAATTAAATTAACAAACTTTATCTTTGATAATTTATAAAGTATGATACAACTTATATTCATAATTAAATTTAGATTCATATAGCATAATTTAAATCACTTTATTTAATAAAATTCAATTCATTTCAATAATATTTCTTAAATTTTCGAAAATTACATAAATAAATTCTTTAATCATTAGTTATTAAGAAAACAAATTTATTCAAGACTTTAATATCTTAAATAATATTTTATCTCACTTTATAAGAAAAATAACATGTAAAAATAATTAATGTAATTCATAGCATAATTTCTAATTTATAGCATTTTTCATACAACCATTCATTAATAATCACAAAATTCACATTTTATCACAAATAAACTCATTTCTAATAATTCTCTACATTTTCCGATTCCATATAATTAAATCTTAAATTAATCGGATTCATACCGATTAATATTTCACTATATTGAATTTTTACGAATTCTTAAGGCTTGAATAGCTTTTAAGCCTTTAATAATACTCAATTAAACTTTATTAATTACTATAAAATTTTCGGGTAACATTCCCTCCCCCTTAAAGAAATTTCGTCCCCGAAATTTTCGTACCGTATTAAACAAGTTGGGATACTTTTCTCTCATTTGATCTTCCAGTTCCCATGTCACATCTTCTGGACCATGATGCTTCCATTGAATTTTTACTAAAGGAATAATTTTATTCCTTAACTTCAATTCTTTTCGGTCCAGAATGCTTTCAGGCCCTTCTTCATAACTTAAGTCAGCATCGGGAACTATTTCATCATAATGAAGAATATGTTGTGGGTCATATACATACTTTACGGTGAGATACGTGAAAACGTCATATGCGTTAGCGAAGTTTGGAGCAACGCTAACCTATAGGCTACTGGGCCCAATCCGTTCCAAGATTTCATAAGGTCCGAGAAATCTTGGTTTAAGTTTCCCTTTTATTCCGAAACGATGGATTCCTTTAGTTGGGGAAACTTTGAGAAAAACTTTGTCCCCTGTTTCAAACTTCAATTCTGTACGACGATTATCAGCATAGGATTTTTGTCGGACTTGAGCTTCTTTCATTCTTTGTTTTATTTGTCGTACAATTTGAACCATTTCTTCGATCGCTTCCGGGCCAAGAATCTACCGTTCTCCTACCTCATCCCAATACAGAGGTGATCTGCACTTTTTACCATAAAGTGCTTCATAAGGAGCCATGCCGATCGTAGCTTGATAACTGTTGTTGTAAGCAAATTCTATCAGGGGTAGAACTTGTTCCCATTGATCTCCCCGATCAAGCACTATGGTTCTGAGCATATCCTCCAAGGTCTGAATTGTTCTCTCGGTCGACCGTGCATGCTGGGATGAAAGCGGTGCTAAAATTTAACTGAGTGCCCAATTCTTTTTTAAAAGTAGTCCAAAATCGAGAGGTGAATTTAGCATCACGATCTGGGTGATTGAGACCGGTACTCCATGTAGACGAACAATTTCCCGAACATAAATTTGTGCCAACTTATCTGCTCCATACGTTATCGGAATTGGAATGAAATGAGCGCTCTTGGTTAGTCGATCAATGATTACCATATGGCAGTATTTCCTCGTCTAGATTTGGGTAATCCAATAACAAAATCCATCGCAATGTGATCCCATTTCCATTCCGGAATTTCAAGAGGCTGTAACTTTCCGTATGGTCTTTGATGCAAAGCTTTTACTTGTTGGCACGCTAAACACCGTTCGACGTAGGAGGCAATATCTTGTTTCATTCCCGTCCACACGAACTTTTGTTTGAGATCCTGGTACATTTTCGTACTTCCGGGATGTGCCGCATATGGAACTTTATGAGCTTCATTCATAATTTCATTTTTCAACTCTGTATCGTTAGGTACGTATATGCGATTACCTATCATAATCGCATTATCTCCAGCTTCATGATATTCCGGAAAATTTCCCATTCGAATCTTTGCTCGCAGAGTTTCAAGTTGTTTATCTCTTCTTTGCGCTTCAATAATACGAGCTCTCAAATCCGGAAGTACCACTAGTGACGCTACAATTCCTTAAATGTTCTGAGGAGGTAACACGGTTTCCAGCTTCATTCTCTCGAACTCTTTTAATAATTCTTCTTGGTCTGTTAAAAGAGTTCCTAATCTTTCTGAATTTTCCTACTCAGAGCGTCTGCGACGACGTTGGCTTTTCCTGGATGATACTTAATCTCACAGTCATAATCCTTGACCAACTCGAGCCATCTTCGTTGCCGCATATTCAAATCTTTTTGTTCAAAGAAATACTTCAAACTTTTGTGATCCGTGAAAATCTCGCATCTTGACCCGTATAAATAATGTCTCCAGATTTTTAAAGCATGAACCACCGCTGCGAGTTCCAGATCGTGAGTGGGATAGTTGTGTTCGTGAATCTTCAACTATCGTGAAGCGTATGCGACGACCTTTCCTTCTTGCATTAAAACGCATCCTATTCCGTTCCTTGACGCATCCGTGTATATGGTATAATCTTTCTCTGGATCAGGTATAGTTAGGATAGGAGCGTTGGTCAATCTTTCTTTGAGTTCTTGGAAACTGTCTTCGCATTCCGAGGTCCATTGAAATTTTACCCCTTTCTTCAACAATTGCGTCATTGGCTTAGCAATTTTAGAAAATCCTTCGATGAATCTTCTATAATACCCGGCTAAGCCTAGAAAACTACGAATCTCATTCTGAGTCGTAGGTGACTTCCATTCTTGTACCGCTTGGACCTTGGCAGGATCCACTTTGATTCCTTCAGCTGATATTATATGCCCCAGGAAATTGACTTCTTTTAGCCAGAAGTCGCATTTGCTAAACTTAGCATATAATCGTTGCATCCTTAGTTTTTCCAACACGGTTCTCAAATGCGCTTCGTGTTCTTGTTCGCTCTTCGAATAGATCAGAATATCATCGATAAATACTAATACGAATTTATCGAGATATTCATGGAATACGCGGTTCATGAGGTCCATGAATACAGCCGGAGCATTGGTCAGTCCAAACGGCATCACTACAAATTCGTAGTGTCCGTATCGGGTCCTAAAAGCGGTTTTAGGTATGTCCTCAGGTTTGATTTTCACTTGATGATAACCCGATCTCAGATCAATCTTCGAAAATACCCTAGCTCCTTTCAATTGGTCGAATAAATCATCAATTCTAGGAAGAGGGTATTTGTTCTTCAACATCACCTTGTTTAATTCTCGGTAGTCAATGCACATTCTCAATGTGCCATCCTTCTTTTTGACGAATAGCACCGGCGCTCCCCAAGGTGATGCGCTTGGTCGAATGAATCCTAAGTCCAAAAGTTCTTGTAATTGGACTTTCAATTCTTGTAATTCCTTAGGAGCCATCCGATACGGTGCTTTTGAAATTGGTGCAGATCCTAGTTCAAGATCGATTGCAAAATCCAATTGTCGATCCGGTGGTACACCGGGTAACTTTTCTGGAAACACATCTGGATATTCTCGAACAACTGGTACATCATCAATCTTCCTATTCTTCTTGTCTTCCTTGCTTAGGCATACAAGATAGGCATGATTTTCGTTACATCTTATCAACTTTTCTGCCTGCAAAGCTGATATCACAGGCACCCTTCTTCTTCTCTCATCGATCCCATAAAAGCACGTGGGTTCTTTTCCTGGTGGTTGAAACACGATTTCTCGTTGTTCACAACGAATCATTGCAAAATTCTTCCTTAACCAATCCATACCCAAGATAATATCTACGTCCCACATGCATAAGAGGCGTAATGATTCAACTTTTAACTGAAGTGATCCTAACTCGAATTCTAAGTTAGGACATACTTTATCAACTATTGTTGCCCCACCTATTGGAGTAAGCACTTTGAAACCTACTTCAGATGATTCTACAGGAAGTTCAAGATTATCTACATATGCGGTAGAAATGAAAGAATGCGATGCTCCCGTATCAAACAAAACTATAACAGGTACACCTTTTAACTGAGCCATACCTGTTAGGTTTCCCATATTTTTTTCTGGTTGCTTCTGTTTCAAAGCATACGCCTGCTGATGTTGAGGTTGAACTTGTAGAGATTGAGATGACACCTGCTGAGCTGAAGTCTCTGCGGTTGCAATTACTGGTGGTGGAGGAAGTTGATAGCGAGGTGGTTGTGGATATCCTGTCATTGCTTTCACATTCTGAACAGGTCGAGAAGATTTTCCTCTTTCTCCTCTCCCGGCCACATTCTGTCTGTATGGACAAGCAGAAGCAAAGTGACCATACTGTCCGCATGAATAGCAAGTATTGCTCCCGCTCCTACATAAACCGAAATGTGTACGGTTGCACTGTGGGCACATGGGTGGTCTTATCTGATTCGGAGAAAAGAATGGTTGTCCAGTAGTCGGCGGTCGGAATGATCTCGACACCGTGGGTCCCTGCCTCAGAAACGGCCTTTTGTTTGGATTTCCTCGCGTCTCCCACTTTCTTTTTCCTTTATATCTTTGTTCCATTTGGGAGGATCTTGATGGTACAGTTCCTTGTGGTACACTAGTATTTGATTCGGTAGCATTCTTTTCTGCTTGTATCTCCATTTCCATGTCTAACGCGCGGTTAAGAGTCTCTGCGTAAGACATGGGTGGTTGAGCAGCTAAAATAATCCGGATTTCAGGTCTCAATCCGGAGCGGAACATCTCAGCCATCTTTTCATCTGTTTCTACCTTGTAAGGTGCATATCGGGATAATGTGCAGAATTCCCGATCGTACTCAGCCACACTCCTATTTCCTTGTTTCAAATTCATGAATTCAATTTCTTTTTGCTTCCTATAACTTCGAGGAATGAACTTAGCGTACAGTTCTTCCTTGAACTGTTCCCATGTAAAGTTCGCCAATTGCTCCGGGGTGAGAGTTTTCTGCCTGGCCTCCCACCAGAAATCCGCAGGTCCTTTCATCAGAAAATTTATGCACAGCAAACATTCCTGGTCGTTGCATTCTAAAAATCTGAATATCCTTTCCACGGTACGTACCCATTCCTCGCCGGCGCGAGACTACCAGCCCCGGTAAAATTTGGTGGGTTTTGACGAAGGAAAAGCTCAGCTATTTTTCGATTTGGAGGAGAGGGTTCACGATCATCAAGGTTTTGTTCAGGAAGGTTTTGGGGAGTGGTTTGACTAGCTCTTTCTTCAATATTCTGGCTTCGTCTTCGAGGAGGCATTTCACTTCAAAAGAAATTTATTATTTTCACAACAGTAAATAAAATATTAACAAAGGAAAGGGGTTTTAATATGCATCATCAACAAGATATAATCATCAACAACAGATAAAACATAACTATTTAATCACATCAAGGATAATAAAACAGTTTATAATTTACAAGAAAATTGCCTCATAGAGGACTTTTACACACAAGTTAGTTTCATATATACAGTGGTAGCTCGCCTACTATCTTAGCTAGTTACCCTAATTTCTCCTTAACCATCTACATCTTCTTGTGGTCTTCTTTCGTATCTTCTTCTTCTATTTGATCTTCACGAATATGAGTATGATCGTTGGTCGAGTGAGCGGCCTCTCGGCAAAAGAAGGAAGGATCGGATAAAGAGGCATTTCACCAACAGCTATATGTCTCAAATAAGAAGTGCCAACAGATAGTGGTTGTTCAAATTCCTGGGCTACCTCAGTGGAAGACATGATTAAGGATATTTCAGGAAGATGAGATAAAGGTGGTGAAGGAGTTTTTAGTGCAAATGGCTGTTCAAACAGATCTAAGTCATCTAGGGTCCACTGAGGTCCAAGAGGAAAAAGACTATCGCTATCAGAACAGGATTCAGAAGTAGGACTAGAAATGACAACCTCACGAAACATAGGTTTAATTTCTCCCATTTTTGTATGAAGAAAATCATCTAGAATTTGATGAACTGCTGGAATAAATTGATCAAAAGGACGATATGGTAACTCTGGGGGATCTCCTATTTTTCGATACTGCTTTTTGATAAGATCTACAAATCGATCGAGATTACCGATGATGCACTCCATATCAATATGTACATAATTCAAAGCCATTTCGGATGCCCATCCCGCCAAGAAGGAGGTAAAGCATTAACCAATGCGAAGTTCATCTAACTCGATCGCACTCTTTAAACCGATCTCCACAAGATCATAAACTGTTTGAGAGCAAATGGCGATCTTTCTCTCTCGATTCTAAAGGAAAAGAAACTATCGACGCCTAATCCAAATGCCTATTATCAACATTCTTTCGAGCGACAACCTTCCTCCGCACCATCCTATAATCAAATATAACTTATATACTAATTAGAAACAGCATAATCACATATAATTTATTTTCACACATACCACCTAATAATGTTCAACATAATCACCTTTCATTCAAACATACACATCACTTAAAGCTTACTTTACCTGGTTGAGCTGAAGAGATGGACTGGAACACTGAGCCTTTACCAATGACTCAAAGGTTTACAAGAGAGGTTGGCTCAAAGAAAGAAAATTTACAGGATCAAAGCGAAACAATGCTCTGATACCACTCTGTCACGACCCGACTATTTAATTACTTAATTAACCAAATAATCAGGTCGTGACTGGTTTAATAATCGATAATCTCTTAATAACAATTGATTTTAGGAAATAGATTTTGAAAAACAAACGGACAGCATAACGTTTGAAAATGAAATAAGCCAACCTGCACTCAGAAAATATCCAACTACGACAATTATCAAAATGAGGACACAGCCTCACCATATATATAAAAAGTTTCAAAATATTTACATGGTTTATCAAAAGTACGGTTTCAAAGTTTCAAGGTTCCAGCAGCGGAAGATCAATGAATATCATGTATGAAGACATGATATTCAGACATAACCAAACAAAGTAAAAAGATCAAAACGATATCTCAGCTCAGTTCTCCTGCCACACCTTCTTCATACTCAACCTGCATAATAAAAACATTTTGGAGGGCATGAGTACGAGAAAGTACTCAGTGGATAATGCCAATATATCTTTCAAAGTTAAACATTTTGTTCAAGAAAACCTTTCTTTCAAATAGCAGTTCATAAGACGATTGAATTAGTGATTCATATGAAAACTTTCACATAATAACATGTCACCACACTTTATTTTGAAACATACCGGCATAACATACCCGAGTTGGTCCCGAATGATAGCAACTACGGTCATACCCTATCTACGTCATTTGGTAAAGGGAAGTAGGCCTCCTCCCCAATACCATGGTCGGCCTACATTTGCAAGCTCACAGCCATCTACCTGTGCACAGTAATTAACATCTTCCTACCGCAGATAGGTAATTACCGTCATACCCACAATGTGGTAAAACATTTAGTATAATTATCATGTGGTGATCAAATACTTTCACAAGAAATCAAGCTCATAACATATCATGAGTTTAACTTCAAAATAAAGTTCGTAATGCATTACCCACCTCGTGACGTTTGATCTACTGGTTCGATTCTTCGTCTTTTACTTCTCTGGTCCCCTTGCTTGATCCTTAAAACATAGAATTGTGATCAATCTTAGAAATATTTCTTACCAACTTAACTATATATATTGATAACTATCAATTAACATCTAACATGTCTTATTAACGTCTAATTCTATCGAAATTTCGGCAGAGTAACGTCTAGAATGTGTATAGTCCAAATACATCAAACCACTCCAGTTTCATCTCAAACTCCTCAATATCATCATTATATCATCAAACATACACTTAAGAACATTATACAAGACTAGTATCATCTAATTCAACGTTAATCGCTAAGGCGATTTAAGGCGATTTAATATATATATATATATATATATATATATATATATATATATACATTTCAACATTTTTAATATCTACAACCAATTAATCATCAAGTATCATATATTTATACTCAATTAACATTAATAATCATAATTTCATGATTCATTCCATCATAGATCAAGTATATCACTTATAAGTATAACTTTAGTTTAAACTTTAATTTTCTAACTTTTGATACCTATGTTCAAAAATTCCCATAAATTTTATTTAGGCCTTATTTTTATCATAGATTACAAATATCAATTCAATTCCATCAAATAAAATCAAGAAATCAAGGTTCAAAGCTTGCCCTTCATTTTCGAAATTTTTGAATAACTAGTATATGTTTGAATTAAATTCCTATAAATTCATTTTATACATTAATCATATCCATAAGCATAAATATCATGTCAATTTCATCAATAAAAATCAAAATCATCAAGTTCATACAATATGAAATTTTCGAAAATTTCAAATATTGAACATACATGATATAATTTTTAATTTCTTTGATCATATGATGTTTATATTCATTTCTAAACATTCATTCAAGATTAATTCAATCATATCATAACATATGAGTCATATTCAAAAATTAGGGTTTAGGTTAGATTCTCTAATTTTTCAATTTCATGAATTTAAACAAATTAATTCCATAACACATGTTAATCTAACTCCATAAACATAATTAATCAATACATATAACAAAATTTAAACAAATCAAGCATAACCCTAACCTTCAAATTTTTGAAAATTCATAAGCATTCAAACATAAAATTCATCAATTTAATTAATTAAAACTTTGCATAAATGAAGTATTTACCTTGCTAGGAACAATTTCTCTTTAATTCCCAAGCTTAATTATGTATTAAAAGTGAATGTAGAGTTTTGTGTGTGAAAGTGTGTGTGTGTCGAAAATTTGGGAGCACAAATGGGGAGGAAGATGATTTATTTCATGTATCAAATTTCTAGAATGTAAATTTCAATTTAATGTACATTTATTTCCAATTTCTAGATAATTAAACACAAATTTCAAAAATATTTATAATTGCACCTCTCAATTTACTAAGTTCCATACTTTGTGTTAATTAAATTAACAAACTTTATCTTTGATAATTTATAAAGTATGATACAACTTATATTCATAATTAAATTTAGATTCATATAGCATAATTTAAATCACTTTATTTAATAAAATTCAATTCATTTCAATAATATTTCTTAAATTTTCGAAAATTACATAAATAAATTCTTTAATCATTAGTTATTAATAAAACAAATTTATTCAAGACTTTAATATCTTAAATAATATTTTATCTCATTTTATAAGAAAAATAACATGTAAAAATAATTAATGTAATTCATAGCATAATTTCTAATTTATAGCATTTTTCATACAACCATTCATTAATAATCACAAAATTCACATTTTATCACAAATAAACTCATTTCTAATAATTCTCTACATTTTCCGATTCCATATAATTAAATCTTAAATTAATCGGATTCATACCGATTAATATTTCACTATATTGAATTTTTACGAATTCTTAAGGCTTGAATAGCTTTTAAGCCTTTAATAATACTTAATTAAACTTTATTAATTACTATAAAATTTTCGGGCTACTACAAATGTCTAGCAATTTTACAAATTAAATGTTTACCAACCTCTTTTTACAATTAATGTTTACCAACTTTAATTTAATTACATTCAATTTTTTGGCAGTATTTTCGAGAGAAAGAGAGAGAAGAGCATTCAATTCATTCTTATTCTTTTGACAGTGTTATTTTTCGAGCAGAGAGAGAGAGAGAGAGACAGAGAGAGAGATGAGAGAGAGGATAGTGATTATTTTAAATGGTGGATCCAGGGATAGTTATGTCTTTTTAAGCCAAAATGGCTATAAAACTCATGTTTTTATGAGTGTGGATATAAATCTTATCCCACTATTTCTTTTGATTATATATAAAGTTCCCACTTTATTTAACTAAATCAACGACCTAATTTTTATCATCTTAGCAGCTACTGTATTGCCTTATTTTACATCGTCTTTTTTTCTTTATCTTTTTTCTAAATTAAATTCATCACTAAGAAACTGTCAGAAACCTCAGTTCTCACACAACCGTAGCTTATTAAAATATCATATTGATGATAGTGCAAGGCCAGAAATTGGAACACATTTATTCCGCTCAGTATTTTGATTTTCCAGTGAGGATTAAAATTGTCTACAACGTATCTCTCTGGGACGCGAAGAATACTTTTTTATACTCTCGAAATTGGAATGATATGTGAAGGAATTGATCTCCAATATAACTGCAAGTTTGTATATTTGTATTTATTTTATTTAACGGGACAAATTAAGATTATACCACATATTTGAACCAAATATAAAAAGGTTCTTCCGAAAAAATAATAATAATAAGATTTGAATAAATTTGAAACATTCTTTTGAATGATTGATTAAAGTAATGGAAGGTGTCAACATATGTGCAAACATTTGCGTTGAAATTACACAAACTATGATGAAATCGATTCTAGAAACCGAACACCTTATGCCCAAAATAAACATTCACTATTCCCACTATCCATTATATTTCATATTAAATTTGAACAATATACACTAAATATAGGATAGACCAGTTACAATATACACAGTTAAAATTATGCATATGATATAAAATCAAGTAAAGTGTTCACATTCACATGTTGTAAGTTGTACGCAACAAGAAATCTTACTACAAGAAAGATTTACTCGAAAGATGAACCGATCTCAATATAAAAACAAAAATTGATGGATGATATCCATGTCCGATAACATATCAGTAAATTTGCAGGTGCTTGGTCGTATTTGAAATACGAATATAAGTAACACGTCACACTAGATTCCCTCCATTGAAAAAAATGACTAAACACCAAGCTACAATATATGAACAATGAACCTAAATGCCTAATCACGCTTCTAGCATTCCACAAACATGAATATGCATAAAAATGGCAAATCAAAATGCATGGTGGATTTGACTGTTCATCAAGAATTTCCCGTGTTTCTCTCACTTTTTTATAGGATATACTATACACAATTTATGTATGCAGAGACCCAAAAGTGAGTATAGACATTTGCCCATAAAAAATATAGCTTAGTCATAACCCATTACTACTTAAAATCATGGTAACTTTCATATCATGTTCACTTAACTTTTTTTTTGAAAATTCATCCACTACTCGAGAAGCAAGAATCGGAGATTGAACCCAACGCATCCATGCATATATAAACGACGAGTAACTAAACTACAAACTTCCACAAATACTAAATCAGCAATCTGTGAACAATACTAAAAGGTAATATACCTATTGATCATCATTCACACGTACAGCTATTCATGAAACACTTGGACTTACTCACTCAAAATGTGATAGCTAGGTTTCAAAAGCATTAAAGAACCTAGCCTCTGAAACTGATGAGCAGCACCGACAGGAGCATCATTTTAGTTGAAATGGAAAATATTTTACAAATTAATATAAGCCAAGATTAAATACTTTTACAAGCGAAAATATCAAATGAAAAATGCTATAACTGAAACAAAAGGGCTAAAACCATCCTATGATAGATCGAAAGTGAGAAGTGTTAAGCTACCCATGGAAGTTAATAAACTTAATGGCCTGCAAGTTAGCAGCATCAAGATTTTTGGAGTGAGAAACTACATTTACCTTAGAACTAGAGACAATATACAGCATCTTTAGTTTCCATTTTGTAGGAGAGCTACAACCACATTCCTTCCCAACTAGCTACCTGGCACAAATAACAACAGAAACGCATCCATCCATTTTGGAGTGAGAGGGTAACAAAAAATATAAAACGAATATGGTGGGCGACGCAGCAAAGGGAGAAGATTGGGAACATAGACACATTGCCCTGCTGCTTGCAAAATACACCACTTCCATTTCTGGAACCCAACATTCTCGTCTGTGGTAAACGTTTATGAAGCACTTCAAGGTAAAATTTGTGAGAGCTACATGTTGCTGAAAGAAGAGTTTCTCCAGTAGCAACCCAAAAATGTATACCGAGCACCAATTTCTGACTTCTTATGCATAGTACATATACAGGCTATTTGCGGCAGCGCAAGCAATCGAGTTTCCTGATGGGTGCCATGCTAGGTGGAGCAGCTTAGTTGTGAAATCGAATGAGTTCCCATTGGCATCAGCTCCTGGACTTTCAGCACCTGCAACATTTGTTAACATTCTTGAGTTGAGAAACCAAAAAGTAAAGTGAATTGTGTAGGTAATAAGAAGCGAGAAAATGGCATACCTCGCCTTACGACACGGCTGATGCTACTGGTGAGGGATCTGGAAGGCCTAGCAGGGGTCTGGACCTGCCTTCTGAAAGGCCATTGAGCAGTGTTTAGCAACAAGCGAGGTTTTTCCAAACAGAATTAAAGACTGCACAGTCAAAAGATCAGATTACCTCATTGGGTTTTTGCTTGCTTCTAGAGTAGTTGCCTCAGTGCTTCCCGGAGCACAGCCAAATATACGAAATAGATTGCTGAAATTTTCCATTCTCCAGTTAGAGAGGGAGAACAAATAACAGCAATGATAGAACTAAAGAAAAGTAGGACACACCTGTATGAACCAGTAGCCACTCGAAGACCATCACCACTCAGGCAGCATTCAAATTTATCAAAGATGGAATCATTTTCATACAAGTCGCAGAGCTGGGCATTGTCAAAGTACGATTCAATCAACTAGAAATATTTGTATGAATATTTCAGGCAAAACAGTCATGAGAAAGTAGTTCACCTTTGGCCTTAAATACTCATGAACCTCGAAAGTTGCCACTGGACCAGAATCCATGTTAACATCCCACAACTGAAACCAACTTTTATCGATCAGTGAAAGATCAATTGGGAACTACTGAAAATCGTTAAAGCACTGGAAGTCTGGAACAGCTACGTATCTCGGCAACAAGGAAGCAGACTCAAGAACTTCCATCGGCAAATTGATGAAATAATGACGGAACATTATTTAAGCAAAGCTTGAGTCATGCAATTCCACCTTCCGGATTAAATTTAAGCACGCAAAACCCTAGCAAATAACATGTTATGATGTGGGATATCCCACATCGACTACACATGCAAGTGTGGAGTGGTATATAAGTGAGTGTCAATCCTTTCCCTATAACCATGGTTTTGGGGAGAGTTAGGGCTCCTTGCTTGTAACCCTAACAATGATCCGACCTGCCGGACCGTACGTCTGCGGGAAGGGGCGACCCGTTGATCGGCCCGGGAAACCGGGTGGGCCCGGGGAATAGTTCCCGGGTGGGCCCAGGACTGGTATCACAGCGAATGGAGTTGTGGGTGGGCCAGCAACCTGGGTGGGCCCCACCGCGGACCCAGCCGTGGGTGGGGATGACTTCCGGAGTTGGCCGTCCGTGGACGTACGGTTTCGAAGGGGAAGGTATTGTTATGATGTGGGATATCCCACATCGACTACACATGCAAGTGTGGAGTGGTATATAAGTGAGTGTCAATCCTTTCCCTATAACCATGGTTTTGGGGAGAGTTAGAGCTCCTTGCTTGTAACCCTAACATAACATCTAACAATCCAATCCCAGTTTAGCAAAGAGCAATATTTTAATCATTAAACATAATTATATGATACCAGTATAGCCACAAAATATATGATTTCTTTCAGCATGCACACTATCAAGAACATATGATGCATAAACCATTCAGCATAACTTCCTAAATTAATACCCAGTTAGCCGATGAGTCAAAATATAAACTAAAGGCAGAACCTTAAGGGACATGTAGTCACGACTCAGTAAATATCTGCCATCCCTCGCAAACTTAACATCTGAAATTGAAGCAATAATCTCAGTGAAAAATGATCTCGAGCCCGGTGCCTCCTGCTCCTCAAATCTGTTATCCATAAGAAGTGGAAAGAGTATTACAAGAACAATGGAGCTAAATATCAGTTTTCTGGAAACAATGAAGAAATAGAAGTCTCATAACCATGAGTTTCAAAGGAGATACAAATATTAGGAGACATATCAGGAGGTGCCCAAAACACAATGGTCATCAAAGAGCTTACATTTTAGAATGCGAGTCGCACAGCGCAGATTGTCGCAAGTCAATAAGACGAATTGATCCTTTTGAACTACTATACGCTAACGTGTTGCAATGAGTAGGATGAAATTCTGCTGATGTTATCACCTCTGCAATAAGTAACAAAAAGAACCAATCAAACCATTTCGCTAAAAGACTTCATGATGAGTCAACATATCCATTGCATGAGATGACACAATTCCACACACCCAACCCCCGCCAGGAAAAAAATATATATCCCCGATGAATGATTTTTTCAGATTTAAGAGATCAGTCACTATAAAAAGTGATAAAATGAAAATACAGGAGTCGCACAGTGCAGATTGTCGCAAATCAATAAGACGAATTGATCCTTTTGAACTACTATATGCTAACATTTTGCAATGAGTAGGATGAAATTCTGCTGATGTTATGACCTCTGCAATAAGTAACAAAAAGAACCAATCAAACCATTTCACTACAAGAGTTCATGATGAGTCAACATATCCATTGCATGAGATGACACCCCCCAAAAAAAAAAAAAAAATCCTCAATGAATGACTTTTTCAGATTTAAGAGATCAGTAGCTTTAAAAAGTGAATATAAATGAAAATACAGGAAAGTGCAAGAACTGCGGAATTCACTCATTTCCAGTCTGCACTTGAATTAAATTATGACAATTAACCATAGGCTAAAGGAAATCTTAGGCCTGTCCTGAGGAGAAAATTAAATGCCTCAGCCACACCTACTCCACTACCCCTCCTCCCCCCCAAAAAAAAGATACTCCCTCCGTCCCCCAATTTTCTTCATCAGATTCTTCGACACTAGTTTTAATAAAAACTATTGAATGTATTGTCAATGGAGTAAGGGACCCCATTGTGTAGTGTTAATCAAATTAGTGATGAGCTATGCGTGGTAAAATATGTAAATAGTGGTGTTGTTGAGGGTAATAAATAAAGATAGTGGTAGGCTATGGGTGTAAAAGGTGTAAATAAAAAAGATTGTTGAAGGTAATAAGTAGAGGGTATTTTGTGGGATAGTTTTCATAAATGGAATATGAAGAAGTTTGAGGAACGTATCAAAAAGGAAAATTAAGAAGAACAATGGGGGACGAAGGGAGTATAAAGAAATAAAGAAAAAGAAAAAAATAGACATAATATCTTACCAGTCAAATCCTCCATATTTGCTGGTTTCACATCAACTATATTGAAACTTTGATTGCTTATTTCCAAGTTCCAAAGATTTATTCGGAGATCATCAGCTGATATAAATGTTTCGCCATCACTGCAAAGAGTTACAAGTACAAACAAACTGTAAAAACTAACATAAAAATTCAGAGGAAAATGGATATAAAATGTATCCACAAAGTCAAAATAAAGGTTTAGCATCCACAGATTATTGGAGGTTCAGGTTACAAATAGTGCACTTTAGTCAGAGATAACAAATTTTGAAATCACAAGTGCGTTAGTCGTATTTACTAACTATAACATCCAAAAAGTTAAAAAAGGCAAAATGAATGAGTCATAGATCTGTTGGTACTATACTAGATTATGTAAATAACAGACTAATTTTACCATTCCCATCAAGTTAATCCATGGGGAAATAAGATGTAACATTTATTCTCATATTCCTCTGGAGATTTGAGTTTCTGGATTATCTCAAAGCTTCTATAATACCAATTTTTCTACCATACTGATTTCTCTTAGAAAAGGCATCTCTCTCTCTCTCTCTCTCTCTCTCTCTCTCTCTCTCTCTTACATGAAATCATCCTAACTATTCAACTTCTACGTCGAGCACGCCAAAGAACAAGTACAGGAAAACTGTGAGCATTGTCAGATTTCTACAGAGACTTCAGCAGAGAAAATTTGGTTGACTAGTAAGAAGAAAAAAGTGAAGGTCTTAACCTGTTATTTGAGATAGAATTGATATGGTAATCATGTGCGTGAGCATATACTCTCCTGCATCTTGCAACAAGACTGGTCTCGCCGCTTGTGACCTACAATTGCATAATCAAGGGTCATAGAAAGACTCAGAAAGCATAAGGAGGTGGATAATATCTGTCCACATCAAAGTGTGAATACTACATGATACTATGACTGATAAGTGCACCCTTGGAATATTTTTTATCAATAAGCTCCAACAATAAGCTCTGATTTGAAAATATCGTTATGAAATGATTCACAAGAAGATCATAAAACCAGATCAAGCACATAAAAAGGAGACATGATCGTACATTTTGAAAACATGAACCATTTGACACCACAGTTTTAAAAAATTGTTAAAAATGTCAACAAAACAAATCCAAAAATAAAGAATTTCAATGGAATCCTTAATGCCGCTGGTAGAACTCTAGATGAGTTTAGTACAACTACCACTGGTAATCGTAGAGAGGGGAGCCCCCCAGGCGGAAAAGACAAGTCATTGCTCAAAGGGTTGTAAGCACGATCTGAACAGCTGCCATTAGCAAGAAACTGTTTGGAACCAGAAGAGACACTAGAACTTGCAATACCACCATTTCCAGAAGCTTTACATGAGTCAATGTTTATTTCAGAAATTTTCTTCACCTTCTTCTCTTGGACCTGTTAGGACAAAAAAGTTAAACCTATCCAATAATATACAAATTATTATTGTCTACTTCAGAATATGAATTTTCCAGGCTTACATACAATCAATTTAACCAAGATACATTACTAGCATGAGAGTAGAAAGTTGAGAGGTACCAGGGTAGGGGGAAGGAATCTTCACTATTTAAACACCCAGATTATTGTTCAAGGTATGATATCTTCTATTATATTCAAAACCTATAGAAAGATATCCAAATTTTCTCTCTTTTGTCTTTTTTCCTAAAGTTTAATTGTTTAAATAACCAATTCAGACTGTAGTAAGATGGAATTTTCCGAACAACAAGAAAAATCTAACAAAAAATCTAAACCAATCTCTATGTATACGAGAAATTCAGTGAACAAAGGCTACATCAAATAATGACAAAAATAATTGACGACAAGGTTTCTAGTACTCACCTTCCAAAACTTAATGGTTTTGTCATTAGTTGACAGGAGAAATACGGCACCATTGGCTGTCTGGCACCACCTGATCTTGTTTATTTTCTCCTCAATCTCCAAACTCTTGAGGTAGTCAAACTGAAGAAAACGATACACATGCATAAGTTATAACAATTAAGACATTCTTTTACCCCTTTTCCCTTTCAGGAAAGAGTCCAAAGAAAAAAGAAAGCACTAAAATGCTTATGTGCATATCATCCATTTAAAAAAGAAAACACACTGTACAGTCAAGAGTTCAAGACCCATAATTTGAAACGGAAACTATTTACAATTGCATGAGTAGGGTCTAAAGCGAAACAAGAACAGAAGTGCTGAAAAATAAAATAAATACCTCAGGTTCGTGACTCTGAAATTCAGTTTTGTAACGAAACTCCAGGTGTCGAGAGACTTGGTAGTCCATCCTCTCTGTATCTCTTCGATTTCCACCGTGCTGCAAATTAGATTTATGAAAGGTAAAAAGAAAATTAAGTAGAGGAATGCAGCATCAACATATTAGAATCTTTTAAGTACTGCAGCCTCACCTCTTTTGCATCGGTCCTTTCAAATAAAACCACCCTTCCACCACGATCACCAGTAGCCAGATGGTCGCCACTTTTATCAAACTCAATTGCAGAGATAATATCCACTACAACAAGAAACAATTAGACTTTTAAGAAACAGCCATCAGATAGAGACAAGATGCAGGAACACAAAAGCACATATCTGACACTATATGTCTTCACCAGCAAATTTATTTTTCATAGTACCGATGTTTTTTCATCCTATTTTTATCTCTTGATAATGTAGCACATAGACATTAAAGAAGGAAATCTGGTAGGTAATTGGAGGAAGTTTAAGCATCTGATTGACATATTCGCTTATAAAATCGAGTGAGTACATCTCAAATTCCATGCTTATAATGGGGGACATGCAGGCAGAGGAGACATGCAATTTTATCACTATAAGTCCTCTTAAGCCCAGATGATTCATGTTCCAAATCTCAGATAACTAATCTGCATCAGGGTAATCTGAGTTCTGAAAAAAATTAGCATTGCAAAGTTTTTATTCAGTCAACTCGTTCTCTAGCCCTTTCCTGCACATTGAACTGCTCCTCGCAAACCAGAGTACTAAGTCAGGCATTATCCAATGTGCATGTTGCATGTTGCCACACAAACAAGAACCTAAGTTACCTAACTTGAAAACAGTCAATAAATGAAATAACCAACAAAAAGAGATAAAGTTGTCTTTTACTTGGGAAGAACTTTATACTAGGCATTTTTCTTTTCATCTTTGCTCCTTACTTAATATGCCACCATGTAATATGGTTACTGCCGGTGCATGCCATGCAGGTATCAGAATTTCAAATTATCCAAAGAGGTCAGCACTAGCACTTTTAGCCTAATACTTGTTAGGCCTTGATCATTTCAACCCACAGAATATTACGGATATTGCAAAGCCAATGATAATTCATGCCTTGAAAGCAATTTATGTCTTAAAACTACTCAAATAAAGACAAGAATGAATATTGCAAAGCAATCCTGTCCGATATGTTGGACCAAACCAAACCCTAGCACCATTAGAACAGTTGGCAGCATATATTCATCCCAGAAGCACATTTATGGATGTACCTATAATTAAATTGTGATTAGGATGCAGACAGTACACAAGCCTGTCTCGCTTCAACACCTTGTAAATATTGATACTTGCATTTTAGGCCATTGAGTTGGATCTACGGCGGAGCTCCCAGTTAAGAAAGGGACACTAGACAAGATTGCAACGATCTAAAGTTCTAAACCCACAGCATAGAACTTCTTCGAAAAGAATCAAGTGCATGTAAGTAAGAAAAACGCAATCACACTAATACTGAACTCAATTCACCTCACTTCAACACTAATTCTCCTCAAGCAATTAATTACCACACTGACACACAGATCAATCACTCAAACCCAACCAATTACCAATATTTCCTGCTAAATCAAATAACTAAACGAGCCAAAGACCTTTCAAATTCACATACACCAAAACCCTAACCACAAGATCCGACCCCAAAGCAAATAAATTGCTCCCATATTCATCAAATTATCACTTTTTACCTTCCTGTACTTCTTCGCCGGCCGCTCGCTCGCCAAAGACCTGAGAGAATTTCCATTCCAGCGGCGTAGGTGGACCGGCCGCAGCTGATGGCACCTCTCCACCATCACCACTGTCCATTTCTTCCCCCACAATCGGCAAAAATGAGAACGCAATCAACGAATCGAAATAACCAACAACAGCTGAAATATCTTCTCCTTGCGATTTTCACTTCATTGAGAAATCACAAAACGCGAGTTAGAGCTCAGAGATTGAGGAAGATCGGAGCACCAACAGTGGAAATTTGGATTCAGATTCGGCCATTTCTCAGAGTAAGTTTATTGAAGCATCGATTAGTACAATAAAAATGGAGGATTCAGATTTCCTCTCTCTCTCTAGATGTATAGATATATTGTATCTATAGACTGTGGGGAGAAATTTGGCAACTTATTTTTCTTTTCGATTTATTGAACTTCTGTTAGTTTAGCTTCAGTGAAAACCTCTCTCTCTCCGTTTTAAAGCTCCATAATTAACTACTAATATACTTTTTCTTAAATAAAAAAATATTTAATACAGTTAAAACTCAATTTTCTCTCTCTATCTTTATCTATATATTTTTCAATATTTTGAACCGTGAGATTCTAATGCTAATGTCACCCTATAGTTATAGATCCAAATATGTAGTAAATAGGTATTATTTGTCGCGTATATTTTACAAATTTTGTAACTATTTTAAAAATGATGACAAATAATTAAAAGAATTTTATATATGTACAAACTTAATATGTTGTTTAAAATGACGAAAGTGCCCTTTGCTTGTTCACTTATATTTTGGAGTTTGTTTCTATCGCGAAAGGGTTTATGAATTGACTTTAGAGAAACACAAAATTCATATATATTCACCTATACCGTGCAATCCGATAAAAATATTACTATTTATTATAAAAAAATATCATTTACATTAAAAAATTAATTAGGTCATATGTGGTAAAAAGTGTAAATAAATTATTTATTGATGGTAAGAAAGAGAAATAGTGACGGATCATGTGTGGTAAAAGATGTAAAATAAATATTAGCATTGAGGGAAATAAGTTGAGAATGTAATTATCATAAATGGATAAAAAGAAAATTATAGGATGTCCCAAAAAGAAAAACTCTCAAGAGAATTAACGGACGGACATAATAGTTATTAATTGCTTCGGGAATTGTGCATTTTTGGACAGAAGCAAGTGCCATTTCTCATAGTTGAAATAGATTATGTTCCGTGTGTGTGTGTTGGCCTATGATAGAGTGGTTAATGTCTGAGGTCAAAGGTCTCGGGTTCGAGCTCATCGTGACGCAGCCTTTAAAATTTCTGTATTAAATTACCAAAAAAAAAATATTAGATTCTATTCCCTGTTATTTGTGAAATATTTTTTGTGCAGATCACCTATAAACTTAAAATGGGCTTTACTTAGCCCGATACCAAGTTCTGAGCTTATCCAATGTAAAGAGAGAATGTTTTATAGATATGTTAATTATAATAATCGGATCCAACGGATCCAAAAAAGAGAATGTTTTATAGATATAGATTTCCCCCTACAATTATTATTATTATTATTATTATTATTATTATTATTATTATTGATAGGATATGGCCCAACCTCTCAGGCCCAATAGCAGGCCCCAAACGAGCTGGGCCTAACCTAATGTTGCCCTACTCGGTTACGCCTAAATGACAATCCCCAAACCCTAATTGTGGGTAACGGTAATGAGGTAACGGTAGAAATCATGGGTAATAATGGTGGAGATCATGGTCAGTTATAGGAGAATCATGAGCCCGTCAATCAAGGGATTCGTGGCAAGGTTTACGTTTGTGTATAAATAGGAGTTAGATTGAAGGTAAAAGGGTTAGCAAATTACTGAATACTAGAGCCCTTTGAGATACTTGCTGTAATCGAATTATAGTAAACATCTTGAGGATCATCTCCTCCGTGGACGTAGATCTTATTCTTGATCGAACCACGTAAAAGTCTCTCGTGTTCTTTACTGTTTTCATAAATCTCGCACACTAGATTTATCATTGGCGCCGTCTGTGGGAACCTCTTGAACAAAAAGCTGTGTTTTCTACAATCTAATGGCAAGGACACGTGCAAACGCTAATCTATCCGGCGATGTCGGTAACAACCGTGCGGAGGACGATCGGTGGTCACACAACGCCGGGAAAGGGATTGCGGACGCCACGGTGATCATACACCGAGGGCTACATGGAGAATGCTTCCATACACCTCGGGATCGCCGCCCAACGAAGAGGAGGACACCGACCAAGGCCGGTGAGCAGGAGGTTCACCGCTCCCACGAGGTCCTCGGTCGGCAAAGGTCCGAGTTCCTCAACGCCAACCTTAATCAATTCCGAGTTTCCTCAACCGGAGGACAAGCGGAGCGGCCCTCAAGAGTGCCCGGTGGTGATTCTGAGCAATCGAGGTCGCCACCTCTCCGAAACAATCAACGCTCACCACGGCATAATGATCGCCCGATACCGGGGTTCATTCGCCTCGCACCCTCCGTGGAGCCGCTTCTCCACCGACGTGATACCCATGTGAATGGGCGGAAAGAAGGAGGAAGACGAAGTCGAACTCCCTCGAAAGAGATGAGACGCCGTTATCGATCTCCCACTCCCCCGGAGAGGGATGGTAACGAGCTCCCCGGATTCGACCGACACGGACGAATTATCTCTCCTTTTTCAAGGGAGATTCTGGATACACCCTTGCCACAGCGATACCGGGCTCCGAATATTGCTGCATACGATGGCCTTGGAGATCCTTCTGACTTCCTATTTGCCTATACCACCAATATGGCAAACCAAGGGATGGAAGATTTCCATATGTGTAAGGTCTTTCCCGAGGTGCTGATCTCCAACGCTCGACGTTGGTTCACCTCGCCGCCGTAACAAAGCATCCATTGTTTCAAAGATCTCATGGATCGGTTCAAATGGCGTTTTACCAAAAGATGCCGCCCAACAACCTTCATCCGATCCGCATAATCCGTCAAGGACGGACGAAACAATGTCGAATTTCGTCTCCGATTCATCATGGAATCCTTAAAATAGATGAGTAACGATCTCTACATCATCAACGATTCAAGAACGGGATCCGACCGGAGCTCGAATAAAGAGATCACCGTGAGCGACCAAAGACAACTAGTCGTCTTTGGACCTTGGTTGACAACTTTGTCAAAGGGACGAGTCGGACCGAAGAAGAGAGATCCGGGATGAGCAATGGATCGAGAGAAGGAAGCGGAGGATCGGGGCCGAGGTCTTGAATGCGAAGTGCGTTCGAAAGAATAAAGAAGGGCAAGAGAATCAAGGCTGGGACCTCGGCCAAACCCTGGTAATAACGATCGCCCTCTATTCAAATCCAGGGCGGAAATATTTGAGCTTCACACTGAGCTCTTTCCAAAACCTCCTCCTATGAAAGGAGGATCCAAAAAAAAGTCAACGGGAAAGTATTGTGACTACCACCAGGGGTACGGTCACGATACAGAAGATTGCAAGTCCTTGAGCTCACAGATTGACGAGCTCGTCAAGGAAGGAGCGCTGAAGAAGTACACCGGCCGACCTGGGCCGGGTAATAAAAAGCGCAGAGGGAAAAATGGAGGTGGTAACAACTGCGGACCGACCTCAACGGCAACCCGACCTGAAGATGACGAGGACGAAGGTCCCAATGCAATGGAGCAGGTTTACGCTATAACCGGACTGCCAGTTGGTACGACGAGGTCGTCGCTTAGAAATGAAGCTCGGAGGCCGACCCCCGAAGAGCCGAAAAACAAGCGACTCGGGATGGAGAAAACATCGTGTTCTCCAAAGACGACCCAAGACCCCAAGATCATGCCTCACCAGGATGCCATTACAATACAAGCCGTGGTGGGTAACAAGAATGTACATCGGGTCTACATTGACATCGGAGCCTCCGTTAGCATCATATTCCAGAGCTGCCTGGATAAACTTGATGTCGGAGGAATTCAGGTACACCCCGCACCTTCCCAGTTGCGGAGCTTTACTCAAGAGGCGGTTCAACCCGAAGGTGTCATTACCCTTCCGGTTACCGTAGGGCGCGCTCCCAGGTCGGTTACCAAGGCCATTCAATTTTTCCTGGTCCGAGCTCCCTCTCCATACAACATTATCCTGGGAAGAGATTGGCTGTATGCAACCAGAGCCGTCTGCTCCGTGTACCACCTCACCATTAAGATACCCACCCCTGTGGGAGTGTTAAGCATTCAGGGTGACCAAACGGCAGCTAAAGAATGCCTACGAGTCTCAACCCAAGATGCGGCCTTACCTCAGGCCTAGCAATTACAGAACCCTCCGAAGTTGCCACCTCGGGATGATCTGACTGAGAATCTTCAGCTATACGATTTACGACCCTTCCAAAGTTGTCAAGGTTGGTACCAAGTTCGATCGATATTCGCCAACAGTCATGCGACTTCTAAGGGAATATAGAGATGTATTTGCATGGTCTCCATTGGATATGGTGGGGTCTCGCCCGAGCTCATAACTCATCGTCTCAACATTGATCCGCCACTAAACCGGTTCGCGTAAGAAGAGAAGTTTTGCCGCGAGCTAAGCGGATCATAAGAGACGAGGTAACCCAACCCGTGAAGCTAAAATCTCATGACGAGGTTAAATACCCAACTTGGATGGCTAATCCGTTGTAGTTCGAAAGCCGGAGGGATGGCGCATGTGTGTCGACTATACCGACCTCAATAAACACTGCCCAAAGGACTGTTACCCCCTCCCCGACATTGACAAGAAGGTGGAAGCATTGGTGGGGCATGAGATCTTCAGTTTCTTGGATTTATACAAGGGATACCACCAAGTCTTGATGAGCCCGGAAGACGCCCCAAAAACAGCGTTCATTACTGACTTCGGTGTCTTTGCCTACCGAAAGATGCCTTTCGGTCTGAAAAACGCTGGAGCTACCTACCAAAGAATGGTGGACGCGATCTTCAAGGATCACATAGGAGAAATTGTTGAGGTCTATGTCGACGATATAGTAGTCAAAAGCAAAAAAGCTGAGAACTGCGCCATTGACCTCGAAACTATTCTTCAGCTCCTCAGGTCGGCCAACCTCAAGCTCAATCCCCAGAAGTGCACATTCGTGGTGAAGACGGGTAAATTTCGGGATCTTGGGTTTCTCAAGAAGGCACGAAAGCCAATCCTACCAAAGTGAAAACGGTGCTCGACATGCGGATCCCAAAACCATCCGTGAAATACATAAACTCACCGGATGCCGGCCGCCTCACCGATTCCTATCTCGATGCCGAGAAGCAGCTTCCTTCTTCAAGATCCCGAGGAGAGCTCAGATTTCACTGGCGGGAAGAACACTGTGTCGCCTTCAACGGTGAAGGAATATCTCGCCAACCTGCCGACACTATCCACCCCAAAGCAAGGTGAAACTCTATCGTTATATCTGGCCACCTCGGACGAGGCGATTAGTGCTGTACTGGTGCGAGATGAGATGGGACGACAACTCCCCATCTACTTCATTAGCCGAGCTCTCAAAGGACCGGAGACGAGGTACACCAACCTCGAGAAGGTAGCTCTGGCCTTGGTGAACGCCATGCGACGCCTCCGGCCTTACTTTCAAGCTCATTCTATCCAGGTACTAACGGACTTGCCTCTAAGACAAGTCTTATCAAAACCGGAGTCATCTGGGCGAATAGCTAAGTGGGCACTGGAGCTCGGCGAGCACGACATCTCATACTCCCCCAGGCCGGCTATAAAAGGGCAAGCCCTTGCAGATTTCCTGGTGGAGGTCAAATTCACTGAGGTCGCCTCTACCAGCGAGGTCACTCCCACCCTCACGGCAGAGGAACGACTTTGCATCACCACCGGATGTTGGCGGATGACGTGGATGGAGCTTCATGCAAGGCGGGTAGCGGGCGGGTATCCTTCTCCTCGGCCCGGATAAGCAAGAGGTGACATACGCCTCCGATTTACCTTCCGACCACCAACAACGAAGTGGAATACGAAGCACCGATCTCGTGGCCCGCTTAGCAAAGGAATTGAAAGTGGACAAAGTCCAGATATTTGGAGATTCCCAGGTCGTGGTAAACCAGGTCTTAGGCACATACGAGGCTAAAGAGGATCGAATGAAGCAGTACCTTGAGAAGGCAAAAGAAATGCTGGCCTCATTTAGGTACTTCAGTATTAATCAAATCCCACGAGAGGAAAATAGCCGAGCTGACATCCTCAGTAAATTAGCTTCGTCATCGACAAATCCGCCAGTAGAGGAAGTTCATTCCAGAAGCATTGAGGCGCCCCACATCAGTGTTATCTCAGAGGCTGAACCAAACTGGATGACGCCCCTAAAAGCATACCTGGAAGTTGGCACACTACCTCAGGATCGGCTAGAAGCCAAAAAGATGATGGTGAAATCCCAGAAGTATCTTGTGTATGAGGACTCTCTCTACCGGAAGTCTTACCTTCAACCCCTCCTGAGGTGCCTTGGACCAGAAGAAGCCGACTACGTGCTTAATGAGATTCATAGAGGATCTTGCGGAAGCCACATCGGCTCCCGAGCTCTTTCAAAGAAGACGTTGAGATCGGGATATTATCGCCCACCCTTATTCAAGATTCAAATGAACTCGTCAAAAATGTCAAAGTGCGACCATTCCACGGTCAAGAAGCTACCCCAGACCGATTTGAGCAGCCTACAAAGCCCATGGCCTTTCATGCAATGGGGGATCGACATCGTTGGTCCGTTCGACCGAGCACCGGGTCAGCTTCGGTATTTAGTCGTCGCTATAGACTACTTCACAAAATGGGTCGAGGCCGAGCCACTATCGAGCCTCACGAGCAGAAGGATTCAGACCTTCGTGTGGAAAAATATAGTCTGCCGCTTCGGCATACCGCACGTTCTGGTCTCGGACAACGGCACCCAATTTGTAGATAAAAACTTCAAGGAGTGGTGCGAAGAGCTTCAGATCGATCAACGCTTCACCTCGGTCGCACATCCACAAGCGAATGGCCAGACCGAGGTGACAAACCGCACGATCGTACAAGGATTGAAGAAGAGGTTAGACCGAGCTAAAGGCGACTGGGCTGAAAATCTCCCTCAAGTCCTCTGGTCCTACAGGACCACACCTCGAACGTCGCACGGGGAAACTCCTTTCAGCCTGGTCTACGGTACCGAGGCCGTCATATCGGCTGAGATCGGCGCGCCAAGCCCGCGCACTCTTTACTTCGACCGTGCCGAACGAGGAAGACTCTGGGCCAACCTTGACGCCCTCGAGGAGAAGCGCGAGCTCGCCTTCATAAACGAAGCCAAGTACAAGGCCCAGGTCGCACGGTACTACAACAAAAGGGTCAAAGCCTCCGCGCTCCAAATAGGCGACCTCGTCCTACGAAATAATGAAGCCAGTAGAGCTGAGCGTCTTAACAAGCTGGATCCAACATGGGAAGGCCCATACCGTGTTCACGAAAACCTTGGCAAGGGGGCTTACAAGCTATCTCACTTATCCGGTGCGCTTATCCCCGAACTCGCATATTTCTCATTTAAGGAGGTACTTTACATAGTTTCGATTTCGGATCGCCTTTATGTTAGCCTCCTTACTTGCCTTGTCAGTGCGATGTCATATATTTGTTGAATAAAATATTTATTTTTCTAATGATATACTTATTTTATGATTAACCTTCACGGGGACGCGCCTCACGAAGATGAAAACCCACTAAGTAGGGTACTCACTAAGCGCGCGCACTCGTAGATTACTCATCGAATTGAACGTCTCGGTCTGCAACGCATACGCACTACTCACTAGTTTGAAAGTCTACATGCATGCATCTGATTACTCATTAAGTTGAAAAATCTACATGTATAAGACATCCAAAATGGATCTCACCAAATTATGACCAAGTATACAAGATAAATACATTTACGACCAAACGAAGTCCTGTTATGTTTATACCTCTCAAGAGGAATAACGACACTTCAAACGAGTCTAAATACATTTATACCTACATACAAAGTCCTACACTATATACACTCATTCGGGTTTCGGGCCCGCCGAGACTCATGAAGTCGAGATAGTTTCAACAAAATCCTCGTGTCGACGATGAATACGGAATGAACTCGGTCCCTCCACCCAATCTATGAGGACGGTACCACCTCGACCGCTCCGGTGCATTCTCGACACGATCTGAGCGGATTCCGGTTCGGGAATGTGATCCTATACCGAGGCCGCACCTCGACCCGTGAGCCTAACTCGGGCCGAACCATGCCCTCGTCCCGAGCGATCGCCTTACACCTCGACTGCTTGCTCGCGCTCGGCCTCGTCTCCGACCGCCGAGCGGTCCTCAAGCACTCCTCTTCGATGGACCCATTAGGCGAGCACTTCGGCATGATCGGTAGCGTAGCCGCCCTCCTCGTGCTCTTCAATTATTGGACCGAGACGCCACCGAGACGCGCTGCGGGATTGGGGCATCGTCGCTTATGAACGATCTCGTACATTTGCATGTATTTCGTGATGAGTCGAGGCGTCTTGAAACTTCTTGCTATTTGGCCCTCCTCATCCCTCGGTACCATGCCTCCGCCAACAAGCTCGAACTCGATCGTCGGCTTCAGATATGGTAGTTCCACCGGTCCGTGGATTACTTTTTCATACTTTGCATGCTCTTCCGAGATCCGAGCCGCCTCCTCATTGTTAGCTCAAGTCGCTCCTCACATCAGCATCGATCGCCTCGATCACATCTGCAGATAAATCAGCCCCGGACTTCGAGATGTGTAATCCTTAACTTTAACGCCTCATTTCAAGAAGGAGGCGGACCACTTCATGATCGACCTCGTGCGATTCTGTTTCAGCTCGGCCGATGATACCGAAATGACATCCATGCCGGCGTAACTCGAGTCATTTCGGCGCACCGACTCCTCCAAAGGCATCACCTCTTCATCTTTCTCGGCAAGAGCACCTCGGACTTCTTTCAGCTTTGTTAGCAACTCATGATCGAGTCCGCAGTATTGAGATGAAGAATGCTAGAAATAAGACAACACACAAGGCATTTTAACAAGATATGTCTATTATTATTCAAAATGGAAGTTTGTACAACACAGGGTCCTATCGACCCCGGCAAATCATCCTATTACATTGGGTCCACTGACCTCAGGCTCATTGCCGACCTCTCCGACCTCCTGCTGTGCTGCCTGCTGCTGCTCCTCCGCTGGTTGCCGATCTCCGGAAGCTGGCCGATCTCCAGAAGGGAGGTCCGAGCTCGGACCTGCCGCCTCGGTTTCAGCCCTCAACTCAGCAAGGAATGCTTGAAGCTCCATGTCTTCATCTTCCTTGCACTGAGTTACGGCCTCCGCCGTCAGGAGTGAGGCAGAAGATGCCAAGGCATCCACCACGGGAAAAGAGGTCGCCCCAGCGATTATGCGAGCATAATTCTTGCATACCTCCCGAGGTTCGACCTCAACCCAACCGTGTTGGGCCTTGTCAAAATCTGGTCTCGGCCGCCAACTTCTAGGTGGGCACATATCACTGCGGCCTCATCACGGTGCCAAGTCGGAGATGAAGGAGGAAAACTCTCCGACTGATAAGCTGTGGCGAAGGCCCTCAAGATAGGTCCTTGCCCGCCAAAAGGCGCTTGTCTCTGTGCCACCTCTCTCGGCCTCTGCAGCCTCCTCTTGAGCGCCTCCGCTCGGCACGGGCCACTGCAGAGGCCGGTCCTTCTTCTTGAGGGCATTCTCCGCCATCTTTGCCACTGCGGCTCGCCGGCTTCGCCTTAGCAAGTTCGGCGTCCGCCCGGGCGGCATCTAGCGGATTCACCGCGACCCTCGGTTGTCGCGCGGCCGCCTTTCTCCATGGCCTCGTATTGCGGCGCCTCAACAACAAGCCCGGCCATGCGGTGCATCTCACCTGCCATCGAGGCCGCATCCTGAATATGGAACAATTAGCAACACGTAACAACAAAATCACAAGGAGAAGAGTAGCGACTTATACCTTTGGGAAGGATAAGGGAGTGCTGGAAGCCGGCACCTCGGGCAGAGGCCGGCCATGGACCTCGATCTCCAGCGTCGGGCCCGAGGTTGTCTGAGGACCGGTCATTAAGTCTTTCAGGGCGTCCACCACCATGGGCTGTTGGGTGGACTCGCTTCTTCTCGCCTTCTTCCTCGCGGGTTCCCTTCGTTCAGAGGATGCAGGGCGCGGCGAGATCGGCATATTGACTTCTCTGGTAGGGTCAATTTTCACTGCATACAACATGAGAATTTCATTAGCACAACAAAATCAGACGGGGGAAATAAAGATAAGAAGGTTGCCCTCACCCAAATCGACCGACGATCTTGGAGCTTCGACCCATATAGACACTCACCAAAGATCGCTCAAGTCATCCTCAGTATAATTGATCGATAGGATCTCACCCATATCGTTCAACAGCTTCTCCATAGGGCCCAGGGGATTGATTTTCACATCCTTCATTGCTCCGAGGCCCCACTCATACCTCGGATACCCCTCAGCCCGCAGAAAGAAGTATCTATTTTGCCAGTGGGATACCTTCGATGGGGAAGCTATTTTAAACTTCAGACGAGGTGACAGGTAATATACTCCTCCTATAGACTTGATGTCGAAAAGCATCAAGACTTCTCAAAGAAAACTCCTCGTCTATGCCATAACAGCCAACCCTAGCCCAACCACCGACCTAATAGAATTGGAGGTTGGCATATAGGATCCAAAATACTCTTGAAAGCTAAGGAAAATGGGGCAAAAGGAAATCTAAGCCCGGCTATTAAGCTATCTACAAAATGGTAATAAACCTCCCGAGGGCCATCGCCTCTATCATTGGGTTTCGCAAGCACCACCATGCATCCTCGGGATGTGGTATTTCTCAAGAACCACCAAAACCTCCTCGTCGTCAAAGTTTATCTCGCCCCACCAACTCGATGCCATCCCATACCGAAGACATTGGTGAAACCACAGAACTAAGTCCTATGGATTTACCTGGCGGTTATGGCATATATAATCCCTACATCGATCTTGACGGCCGTAACCCGTCGAACCGAGTTATCGAGGCGAGAAGAGGAATGAGAAGGTGAAGAATACATACTTACTTTTTACGAGCGGGATTTCGATTTCTTCAATAAAGTGTGAAAGAGGAATTGGGAATTTCTAAGGTTATACTCTCTGGATTCAAACGTCGAAGGAGAAAGTGAACAGTTGCCTCTTTTAGTCCTATTTATAGGATAAATGGCGCCTAAAATCTGCCGTTTTGTTTATCACACGTGCCTATCTACGATTGGATGTGTAACCGACGCGCGCACGCTTTTCGAAGTGCCCAACTACCGCCTGGCGCGTATGACGTACTCTCTGGAAAACAGACCGCCAGTCTGATCACGTAATGATTACATCGAGCTCGGACATCGGACTACGCCCATGTCCTCATACCAGCAGAAGTATTTCAGGTCGGACCTCGACCTCCTCCTGACATCGGACCTCGACTTCCGCTAGTCTAATCACGTAATGATTTTGAGTTCGGGCATCGGGTTGCGCCTCATGTCCACCTCGGACCAGCAGAAGTATTTCAGGTCGGACCTCGACCTCCTCCTGACATCGGACATCGACTTCCACTAGTCTAATCGCGTAATGATTTTGAGTTCGGGCATCGGGCTGCGCCTCATGTCCACCTCGGACCAGCAGAAGTATTTCAGGTCGGACCTCGATGCCCCTTTTAAAAAAAAAAGGGGAGCCATACAGCAAGAGACAAGAACCTTCAACGAAATCTTCACCAAGCAACATCTCGCCTCGGAAAGCACATTCTCCGCTCACCCGGCAAGGCTATTCCTCGACTTTTCTGGCTATGATAGGATATGGCCCAACCTCTCAGGCCCAATAGCAGGCCCCAAACGAGCTGGGCCTAACCTAATGTTGCCCTACTCGGTTACGCCTAAATGACAATCCCCAAACCCTAATTGTGGGTAACGGTAATGAGGTAACGGTAGAAATCATGGGTAATAATGGTGGAGATCATGGTCATTATAGGAGAATCATGAGCCCGCCAATCAAGGATTCGTGGCAAGGTTTACGTTTGTGTATAAATAGGAGTTAGATTGAAGGTAAAAGGGTTAGCAAATTCATGAATACTAGAGCCCTTTCGAGATACTTGTCAGAATCGAATTATCGTAAACATCTTGAGGATCATCTCCTCCGTGGACGAGATCTTATTCTTGATCGAACCACGTAAAGTCTCTCGTGTTCTTTACTGTTTTCATAAATCTCGCACACTAGATTTATCAATTATTATTATTATTATTATTATTATTATTATTACAACAGAAAGCATATAACTAAATGTCGTGAAAAAATAAAAATTACTACGATAAAGAACTTTCCTAGCATCTTTCAATAACCATATATAAAATTTATGAACCAAACATCATTCAATTTGGGCTAAAGCTTGCAATCCAACCCGATAGGCCAATACTACTAGGCAGTATTTAGAGGGTGTTTGGTTAAGTTTATTTTAGATAGTTTATAAGCTTCAAAAGATTATAAAATATAATGTCTCAAGAACTTATAAATTGTCAAAGTGTTTGGATAATTAGCTTATAAACTAGAAAAAGAATTATGAGCTAGAAAGAGAAAATTGATGAGAGAAGTTGATAGAGTATATGTAGGAAATAACGAACCATAGTATGGTTATTTTTGGTAAATTCATTGTTACTTATAAATTTATGAAAAAATAAGTTGAAATTGAAGAACTTATTTTTGGAGGAGCTTCTAAATTGTTAGATCTTATTTTTACATCTTATAAGTCGTTTAAAAACCTCTTTTGTGAAACATTTCACAAGAGCTTATAAGCTTTTAAATAGCTTACAACTATGGTGAGGAATTTATAAGTTCAGCTAAACAACCTTTGAGTCCGTTTAACAAATCATGCATGAATTTAATTTTGACACCCATACGGAAAATATAGCGAATGAATTCGTATAAATATTTACTCTTTACTTTGAATGATAAAGATAAACAAATAATATAGACAAACTACCATTATTTTGATATATTGATTAATTTTAAATTTTTGTAGTCATCCAAATATTCAATTATATTTTTCTTATCAATCTAATCTATCACAAAGAATAGATATTTCCTAGATGAGCTATCATTCAAAAATCAAGCCTCAATTACAAAAAACCTTAAAAGCTTAATAAAGCTCAACAAGTCAACAACCAGGATATGAATGCCACAAAACAATCAACGGTGATATACCACAAATAAGGATATCAAGAAAATTCTGAAGCAGGATTGCATTGTTAAAACAAAGTCTCAGTACTCACAAAGGAAGATATGTGAAACAAAAAGCGATGATGACAACTGCTGCCTACTTGTGTCCAAATCAACAACAAATGATCGAGAACAAGGAAAGCGGAAAAATCTTTGGTATTTTATTATCGTACAGGTGCTTGGAAAGGCAATCGAGCCCAAACTCCTGCTATCGAATAGAGGATCTAAGATGACTGCATGTTCCTCTTCTTGGAACTTGATTTGGGAACCTTGAGACTTCTGTGTATAATGCTGAGGGGGCGTTTGGTTAAGCTTATTTTAGAGAGCTTATAAGATGTTTCAAAAACTTATAAGAGTTAATGTCTCAAGAGTTTATAAGTTGTTAAAGTGTTTTGATAACTGGTCTTATAAACTAGAGAAAGAATCGTAAGTTAGAGAGAGAAAATTGACGAGATGTGAAGTTAATAGTATATATGTAGGAAATAACAAACTATAATAAGATTATTTTGGTAAATTCATGATTGCTTATAAGCTTATGAAAAAATATGCTACGGTTGAGCAACTTATTTTAGGGGAGCTTATAAGTTTGGAACTTATTTTTACAACTTATAAGTTGTTTAGGAGTTTATTTTACCAAATACTTTACAACAACTTATAAGCTCAGCCAAACACCCTCTTGATATTGCAAGGGCTGCCTTCTTCAAGTCAGGTCTGTAGTCAGTGGCGGAGTCAGGATTTTGTACTTAGGGGCATGACAAATAGTTTTCTCATAACCGAATCTTCCCTATTTGGAAAATAATCAATCATGTTTATTCTTTTTTTCGTGTTCGACATTATAAACCAATTCTTTCTCCTCTTATGACACACTAATAGAACTTGAACCACTCAAATTCATAGCATTTTCTTAGGTGGGGGATTTGAAGAAGGCATACTGCATTACAAGGATTCGCACTGTCTACTATGAAGAGCATGAACTCCCTTGAAAATTTTGGTTTTAGTGAATAAAATTGTTGAAGATTGGTTTGTTTTCCAATTCCTTTTATATTTTTTGATCAGTGTATCACTCGTCATTTCCTATATTCAGTATAAAAATATAAATTTTGAAAGAAAACTAAACCTACTTAGAAACACATACTAATTGACATATCAAATAACCAAAAATACAATCTACAAATGAATTGACATATCAAATAACCAAAAATACAATCTACTAAATTTTATTATTTTAGGGGGTACAACTGTTTCTGCAATGCCTGCTAGATTTGCCACTGTTTGTAGTAGTTATCACACACCTTATCTAATCCGACAAGGAAAAAGAAGCAGCAAAAAGGAGAGCCCAAAAAGACAAAATCCCCCACTAATAAAAATAATAGGGGAATCATGTAGAACTATACACTTTTTCCAAAGCATGTACACGGTCGCCAGTTTGACCTTTTCGATCGATTGGAGACATGAAATGCTCGACTGAGAACATCTTTTAACCGATCGGAGACATCTTATTTCCAACGCGAATCAATTTAAAATGAATGCATGATGTTTAAATTAATAGTGAAACCGAAATTTCGCATTAAGTTGAAATGAATTAAAATTTGACGTGAATAAATACATAAAATTCACATTTAATTGGATGGAAACTTAACAAAACAACAACAAAATTAAAATATATGTATGACCAAAGTACAAATCGAATTAGCTTTTACGTGAACTTTGTAAATAAATTTGAATATGATTTCAACTCATTTTACAATATTAAAACAAAATAGTCTGCTTTTGCATTTTCCCACCTAAATTGTAATATCCCGAGAAATTAAAACTTCGATTTTTATTATTTTAATAAGATAAATCGAGATTTTAAATTAGAGCGATAATTAAAATTTATAACGTTGGCGTTTCAAATTTATTTTCGAACGAGAAAATTAAACGAATATCGGAGAACTAATACAAAATCGAAGTCCAGGCAGATAAATTATACTGCGATAATTGTCTCATCATATCAAATACTTCAAATCCCTCAACTTTTCTCTAAATCACTCAACCTTTTTAACCTTTACCATCAATCTTATCATCAATTCATACTTTATCTTACATACCTATGCCCCTATACACACTAGCTATGTACTTTGAGAGCTCTATACAACATTCACATATTCACAATCCTCATGATGATTTGTTCTAAAATACAAAAGAAAAAAGGAAAGGTTTTCCTTGGTTAGCTATCAAAGGTAAATGTTTTCTCCCTCACCAACATCATTTCTTTTATCCTTTGATTTACAGCAACAGTTATACCTTATAATCCTTGTTGATTTCCAGCATTTATTATCATCTACAAGAAGAACACCTTAACGGGACAACCATACACAAACACAATCACTCATCAAATGTTTGCCTTTAAATCCCATATAACTCAATTCCATTTCATTGTATTCGATTTGTATAAAGAAGAACAGAAACACAAAAGAACACATACCCAACATGATTCCTCAACAACATTCTGGGTACATATAAATGAATAAACATACATGCTAGATACATAGGAAAAATCAAATAGAAACAGAACTCTAAGATCATAATAGAGACTTTTGTCGAACCCCGTTACTATAGTGTTTGGACCGAGCCACTTAAGGCTCGGCTGTTAATCGAAAAACAGCAGGGGTCGACGGCCGTGGTCATCCACAGCAGAGGCGGTGTGGCACAACAAGGATCGAGACGTGTGGTGGTGGGAGAACATAGGCTCAATAGCGGAGCAGAGATCGACGGCAGCGGCTGTTGGTGCCCTGTTTCGCTGAAAAAGAAGAAGGCGTCGATGGAGGCTCCGTGCACGACGCGACATCAGACATAGGAGGGAAGAGATAGCCTTCACGGTGGAGATACAGTTGGAGAATGAAGACCACGACGGGAGCAGAAGGCGAGAAGGGGAAATAGCTATATGTGTGAGGTGAGAGTGATTCGAGATAGAGAGAACATGGGAGAGAGAGGATATGAGGGGTGAAGCCTAAGGGGCTATTCACGGCACTTCGACACAACGACGGTGCTAGATGCCAGGATGAGAGGAAAGACGATGTTCTCGCCGGTGATTGTAGGACGAAGGGAGAGAGATGTTGGTTATGAGAAAACCGAGAGAGAGAGATGTGCATTGTGTGTGCGTCTATTCATAAGAGAACAGAGAAACAAGGTATATGAGATAGGGAGGTCTCGGTGGTGCAGGTCATCGATGACGATGCGATCGTTCGTCGGAGATGAGAAGGCGGGGTGTAGTAGTGTAATAGATGAGAGAGAGGACAGTTTTCCCAATGTGTGGTTGAGACGTGAGAGAACAATGAGAAATGAGGGAGAAGGCTGGACAAGGGGTCAGCGAGGCAGCCATGGAGTCGCTGGCCGCGATGGCTCGCCGGAGACGAGGAGATGACGACGACATATAGAAAAGGGAGAAGGGGATGCGTTCGTGTGTGTGTGTGCGCGCCGCGTGAATGAGAGCCGAGAGAGAGAGACGTGAGTATGGGGGGGATAAGCTAGGGTTTAGTTTTGTTTTATTTTTGGTTGGGCCTTGTTCTCTTGGGCCAAAAATTCATTGGGTTGGGCTTAGTTTTGGTTTAATTATATGGGCTGAAATTTTTATATGATATGGGCCGAAATTAAAATGGTGTTGGGCCTAATGTTAGATGGGCCGATGATAAAAAATGGTGGGCCTCTGGAATTAAATTGATATGGGTTTTTAATTAAATTGAAGATGGGCTTAGATTTATTTTAAATGTTGGGCTAAGAATTTAAATTGATGATGGGTTGGAATTATTTATTTCTATGATCCATTATATGAAATTAAGGATTGAACAAGTTCTATATTAATTAAATATGAGGTTTAATTCTAGTAATTAAATTTTGTGATCGTGCCGACTCGTAATCGATGTCTTGATGTCCGAGTTCTTCGGCCAGAGTTCTTGACTGCCACATAGCTAGCCTCCTCGCACTTGCCTTCGACCGTGTCTCCTTGTCCAAGAAGATCGGAGATTTAAGGGAATCCTTTTGCTTGGTCCCCGGACTCTCCTCTTGTTGGAAAAGGTGGGTACTTTTTCAAAGGCATTATTCACAGAAAATTATAGTTTAATAGTCTCTTCGTTTCGCGCCTTTGTTTTCTTTGGGCCGGTGAATGCTGTCCACTCTAAAAAGAACGCGTTCGCATACTGCCTTTGAGCTACCTATTTTTTGTGATCAAATTAGACCTCAGAAAAAAAATCCATTTTCAATGGGTTCCCTACGCCTCTTGCTATTGCAAAGAGAATTTCCGACCCCGGGGAATCGAACTGGTTTTATTGCAGGATTAGTAAGGTACGAGCTAATCTTTTACTAGAGGGGAAGCTGGGGAAGAGGCCTACCATCCAACTATTTCCAATTCACCGAAAAAGGTATGCCACTTTTCTCCCTACGATCGACCCTTATACAGTAACCATTCTGACCGGGTGTACAAGACCCCAATCCAATATGGCTTACTCTCGTCTTTTTTCCAAAGACCTACCTCGCGTTCAGAAGGTTGCATCAAAGATTAAGAAAGATTGTAGAGGGTTTTCCGTTGTAGCGTGATTCTGAAGAGAGGCAAGTCCTTTTTATTCTTACTTCAGACAATGCTTCCGGAGCTAGACTGAAACAGCCTTCTACCAACCAATCTTCAGGAGAGAAAGCGCGGAAGTAGTTCAACAAGTCCGCTTTATTAGGATTGAGACCCTAGGGTGACTGAATTAAGGGATGACCCCTAAGCAACGAAATCCTCTTGTTCCAAAACCACTAGGCATCGAAACAGATATGAGAGAAATGCCGAACTAGCCGAGGGGTATTCCTAAGATGTATCAGACAAGGCCACACGGGACTCCCGGATCACTATGGCCGACTTTCGTCTCTGTTCGACCAGGCGTAGCGAGGGTTGGTAGTGTGGCCAGAGGCCCAGTTCATCTGCACCTTCCCTTCTAACCTAATTTTCTTAATTCTTCTAATCCTGCCTGCTATACCAAAACAAAAATGCAGAAGTGAGCGTACCCCAAGGCTCTCCTCTCTCCAGATTCCATGACTCAAGAATCCAGAAAGCCCAAGGAGTGGTGAGCAGCACAAAACTTGTTTCAATCAAATGGCATAGGTTGGGGCCTCCTACCTGGTCTTTCCACTACTTTCAATATTGTTTGCTGCTCATTCAAGGCTCCGGCGTCCGTATATCCAGTTTTTAACTGTTCCTCCGACGAGTGGCGCTATCCAGCCTAAGGGAGCAAAGAAGAAAAGGGTATGCAGGTACTAAGAGTCCTCTCACTACCAACCAGCAGACATCTTCTGGCCAGGCCTGATGGCGGTTCCGCGAAGCCGGTCCCCCGGTGGCTTAGAGAGGGGCAGAGGTCCCCGAATTAGAGGTAGTAGCAGCAGGGCGAACGACTCAATCTAATAGCCTACCTATCGCTATCGGGCGCCAATAAAATCAAAGAGACAAAATGAACCACTTCTATTCTCGGAGCTGAGGTATATGAAGAATGGCTTTTTGGTCCCTTTCGTCCAGTGGTTAGGTGTAACAGCCCCTAAATCCTAAGTACGATTTAGCAGGGATTATTACTCTAAACATGGATGAATAAACAATGAGACCATTTAACATTAAATTGTGATACATATATCAAGTATGTTTTTGGACCTTACTACATAACTTATGTTCTTGCAACGGAAAACATATGATATGTACATATGACGATGTACTATCAAGGTATAACTTTCAGTGACAACCTTCTTATTGCTCAACACCGCCCATCGCATCACTGACTCAATCGCACATTTAAAAACAATATGCGTGGTCGAGTACAAATAATGCACTCGGTGGACTTATACCAAAATATTTTATCATCTTTTAATTACTACGCCCCATCATGGTAAGACCTGAGGGTTTTGATTAAAAGGCCTTGAGCTTACTAAACTTTTCATCATTTTCATAAACATTCGTCTCTGCAGACATTTTCCTTGTATGTATGATCCATATCCTTCATTTCATCATAACATTAACATTTACGCCGTAGAGCGAGGCCTCCTCTACGTCGTTGTGACCGCCGTGAATTGTCCTTACAAAGACACACGATCACCATTAGGTGTACACGTTAATCCTAGCGGTATAAGCCTTGGGCATAGGATCCGATATCGATTTCATTCATAAGTTAGGGCGACCAACAACATTCATCATTCATTCATTCATGGATAGGATACATACATAAAACATAAACATTTTGGGGTGTAATTTCATCATCATTTCATAATCATTTCTCAAAAGAGAGCATCATAAATAATTACTTTTCATTTCAAGAAAGCATCATAAATAGAGCATTTTATCCTTGAGGATAAGAAAAGAAGCCCACCGGCACGTAAGCTTTCTTAATTCGTTTCCTTTCACGCCAACGATCGCATCCGCGTCTCACCTTTACGTAAAACGATTTCGAGACGTCATCACGTTTTTGAGATTTTCAAAGTTTAAAATAAACTTTGATAACTTATATTATAATAATTCAATTCCTTAACGAATTCAATACGCCATCCAATCACAGATCTTAACTAAACATTTCTCGTGCCCGATGACAGAGACGAGATATGTTCAACTATTTCATTTTAACCTTTTAGGTTAAACGCTCAACGATTCTAACGTTTTTCGATATAAAGATTTCAATTATGAAATCTTTTCTCACCAAAGAGATTTATATATAATTAATACGCTTCACACGTATTAGCGTGATTTATCGAACGTATTTCATCGTTAATTTCAAAAGTCAACAATTTTGACTTTTCTTTATTAATTTCTTTAATAATTCATATTTTAATATCTAATTCAATATAAATCGATTTTCAATCGATTTCTTTTCATAAAGCCCTAATTTCGATTTTTCACGCAGATCGATAAACTTTATTAATATTTTCTTAAATATTAATTAACTTATTCATTAAACATTATTTTTCATTTCTAACGTTATTTAATATAACGTTTCGCCATAAACATAGTATTCTATGTTTATAAAATTTTATAATTTCTTAATATGTCTAAAATAATTTCTAGACATATAATGTATTATTTTCTTGATATTAAGGATTTAAAATCCTTATATATATATATATATATACTCTCGGCCTTCATGCTTAAATTTTCAAACTTCTTCCCAAAAATTCTTCTAAATTCATATAGTGTACTATTTTATCATAGTATCACTAATATGTATTAACATTAACTATAGAAAATTTTGGACATTACTTATTTGATCTCATAGGTCACGACTATTATCATCAAATTGTCCAAATAATTTTTCTAAAATTCTAGTTAATGTATACAAGGCCCCAACATTAATCTATAACATAATTATAGTATATAGTCCAACATTTTCAATCTCTACATCAAAGAATTATTGTTCAAAGGTTTCGGTTCCTCCAATATTAATACCCAACATTTTTATAAAATTCCAATTAAATTACACTATGCTTATACACTATAGTGTAGCAACATTTCATCATTACATTAATCTAAAAACAACCAAATCATGTCTAAATCAAACATGAAGCTCTCGGCCATTTTGAGCAAATTGAGCAATCAATCTTCAATATTTCTAGCAAATTCATATAATACATAATTAATGTCATAGATCATCAATATGCTATAACATTTCTTAAATTAAAATTGTACATTAACTTAGCATTTCTTCATCATTTTGGTCACCTCCAAACATATAGCATAGGATTTTAAAAATTCCCAATAAATCATAATGGGTTCCTTTGCTATTATTTAACATAAATCCATCATTAAAATTTAATCCTAGGATTTTCGGTAATCACCATAGAATTTATAACATAATTAATTTGTAAATAAATCACTAATATAAAGCATATACATTATGCTAAACATTATTTACAAACAACAAATCATGCTAGCATAATTATCCTATTTTTCTCATTTATAACATAAGCATATATATTAAAATCGAACGGTTGGATATCAAAAATTTTAACTTATAAATAAAGGTCGCTCGATTTCTAACCTTTAACCTAAGGTTGTCGATTTAGTGCACAAGGATTTTAGTATCAAGGTTTTGGGATAAAATAATGAAGAACACCTTCTTCTTTCTTGCTCTCAACTCACGGCAAGAGGAAAAAATGGAATAAGAGAAGTGTTGCTTTTAATTGCTATTAATTTATACACTTAAAGGAATAAACAAATGTCATACTTAATTCCTCACACTCTGGTCACTTCTCAAAAATTGCAAGACAAATTTAAAACTTTATGACTCACAAAAGATTACATCATGACAATTAATATCTCTTACATAGTAAATGAAAGGAATCAAGATCCCTTTCTTTCGATTCTAGACGTCGGTCACTACTTTGCACAAAGGAATGAATTTTATTTTATTCCTTCTTTTCTTTATTAAGTCAACAAAATCATGCTACAATTAATTCATGCAAGACTAAATTGATGACATAGCCATAGTAAATACACCTCATTTCACTCAATTGAAAACAAAATCCTTTGAATTGAGTCACCAGTGCCATCGGCACTTTCATTACATAAAGGAAGAGTTTTATTATTTCTTGTTTTATTAACATGTGTATGTCCTACACATTCCAAAAGCAAGACTTATTAATTCATGAATCACTTTTAATACATCATCACAAGGTTGTAGTAAATGTTCTTACACCATTTTGAAATAAACAAAATACATCCCACTTGGAAGCAACAAGAGCCATCGGCTCTCTCACACAACACACAATATTTTCAAGATTTTTAGTTGATGACTCATTCATACACTATGTCATCATCTTACACAAAATTAATGCATTAACTCAACATTGAACAAAACAAAACAATTTTCTTTACTTGTGGATCAAGAGTCGCTTGTTACCTTTTGATTTTCTTGGTTTATGAGTGTAATATATATATATATATATATATATATATATATATATATTCCCCTACTTCATTATTCCACACATTCACATACATGAGAAAAAAAATCAAACATTGGACCTACATCAAAATAGCTCACGGCAATTCCATAGTTAATTGCCAAAATTTGATTTTTCTTGCTATTTTTAGATATATATCATAATATATATCTTAGATGATAAATTATATCATAGGAAAATTTATTAGTATCATTTCATGTGTGAAAATCCTAATTTTGAATTAGGGTTTTCAAAATTCTAAATTTGTTCAATAACTAATCCTTAATGTTTTAGCATTATCTTAATGCTAAATAATACTCTAATTACATATAATAATCATAGGAATTTAAATATTATAATTCCTTGATCATTAAACTCATTTTCTATTCATCTCTAAACGTTAACTTTTGAAACGTCTCAAAACGTTAATTATCGACTCATCTCAAAATGGTCGTCAAAATAAAGTCGTAATCACTTTATTAATTTATTCCATTTATAATAGAATTTAATTCTAAGCTTCGTTGCTTAGAAAATTTTACTAAATTTTAACTATCGATACTCAATCGACGTTAAAATACTACTTAGAAACACTTTATATATTTATATTCCTTAATTCACAATCCTTAGTGAATATAAAATAGAATTCATTACTTCATAATTAATCGAAATCATTATTCGATAAATTACTAATTCATTTATTTTGGCGAAATCTAATTTTCAATTAAATATCGTAATTAGGCTTTTAATTCTCCGGATATTACATTCTACCCCTTAAAAGAAATTTCGTCCGAAATTTGCATTCCTCATAAAGTAAGGGTATCTTTGTATCATAACATCTTAAATTTTCCACGTGATTTTCTTTTGTCCATGGTTCCTCCATCGACTTTCATTAAAGACCCAAACTTGATTCTTTAATAGTTGAATCGCACGATCAAGATAGTCGAGATTTTCATCACAACTCATCCGAGTTAAAGATCACGTCATTATGGCGGATCACGTGTTTTAGGTCATATTCATACTTCCTTAACCGTGACACGTGGAAAACATTACGCACGTTCCCAATTTGGTGGAAGTACCAATCTTATAGGCTCACGGCCTATCATTACTAGGATCTCGTAAGGTCCTATAAAACTTGATCTCAACATTCTCAGATATCGAACTTTATAATTTCCTCTATGGAGAAATCTTAAGAAACTTTATTTCCGCATCTAAAATGCGCTCGGATCTCACGCGTATCGTAAGACTTTTGTACGTCTCCGAGCTTTTCTTATTCTTTGCCTTATTTAGCAGATATCTTAATCGTTTCATTTACAACGTCAGGACCTTATACCTTCTCTCACCTACTTTATTACAATAAAGTGGTGGTCGATACTTCTTTCCACATAATGCCTCATAAGGTTATATTGATCGTTGTCGACAAACTATGGTCGACGTAAACTTAACAAGTGGTACAATACGCTCCCACTTGTACCTTGATTTAACATTAATGTTCTATCGTAGTTTAAACGTCCACATTGTCCTTTTAACCGCCCATCTATCCGTGAGTGGACATTTATGTTAAGGTTCAATCTCGTGTCTAACTCCTTTTAGTGAGTTAGTTTAAAATCTAGAGGTAAACTTGGAGTCTCTATCTGAAGCGATAGGTTTTCTGTAAATATATGATTTCCTTATGTACGACTAAGCTAACTTATCAGATCTATGAGTCATCTGAATAGGCAGAGATGAACATATTTGGTGAGTCAATCCACTACTACCCATATAGCAGTATTACTTCTTTATGACTTTGGTAAAACCCGTCATAAAATCCATTGCTATGTCATTCCATTTTCATTCGTGTAGCTCTAGAGATTATAACCTCTTATAAGATCATTGATACAATGCCTTCAATCGTTGGTAATCGAGACACTGCTCGATAATATAGTTATATCTCAATTTATTCCTTACTATTTAACTCTTCTCGTAAATCATAATATATCTTAATGCTGCCTGGTTGGGCAGTATGAGAAGGGTCATGAACTTCATTCATGATCTCATTTCTAAGCTTATTATTATTTGAAATATATATATATCATTTCTTTAGACAATATGATATTGTCCAGTGCTTCTTAAAATCCTTCAGCTCTTCATTCCTTATCTTAATTCGTATTCTATTCCCATTTTCATCCTTTCTCTTTTCGTTTATCATCCTTTTCCTTTAGGCATATGTCACCTTGAGTGTGAGAAAACAACTCACGCTCGTCCCTGATTGCCCAACTATTTCTGTTCTCATTTTCGTAAACTCTCCAATGAGTTTTCTTTTCTATAAGGACATACCATAATTTAGACTGAATTTTATAACTTAGGGCATTAGATTCTACGTTAACCGTCCGTAGGTGATAATTTGTATCACAATTATAATCTTTTACTGATTCGAGCCATCTTTTCTATCCCGTATCCAAGTTTCTTTGCTCGAAGAATAAATTCAACTTTTGTAATTTGTAACGGATTCTTAACTTATTGTCATAGGAGTGATGTCTCCAAGACTTTGGTACTTACACTATTGTTACTATTTCAAGTCGTGAGTTGGGAAATTCCTTTCATGTGACCTAAGTCATTGTGATGCGTAAGCTATTATCTTTCTCATATTAATACATAACTTTACTTTAATTAATCCATGTAAATTTGATTCCTTTTTGGGCTAGTTATGTTATTGGCCTTGCTACCTTAGAGAGTTCTTCATGGTTCTCTGATAGCAGTCAATTAATCTAGAAAATTCCTGATCTCATTTTAGGTCATCGACGACTTTCATTCTTAATTACTTTATCCTTTGCCACTCTACTTTGATTCCTTCTAAAGACACTATGTGCACGAGGAATATTTCTTTGTCGAAATTCACAATCTCGTTTTGGCAAATTTTGCACGGCTCTTAAAATTGCAAGACAGGTCCTTCGACGTTTTACGTTCTTTCTCATTCTTCGTATGGATAGGAACGGTATTCATAAAGGTTAAGACAAAATTGTCTAAGTATGTGTGGAACACTCGATTTTTGAGGTTCATGAACAAGGCTGGTGCATTGGTTAGTCCGAATGGCATAACTACTATCTCATAGTGGCCATATCTTATTCGGAACAATTCGTTATCGTATATCGGATACCATTCTACAAGGACCATAAAATATGTTACATCAGAACGCCTCAGTGAGGACTTTTCATATATTAATTACAAGGGTCGGTCTATCAGCCGACCAATTTCATGGCATCTAGTTCTTTTTACACTCAAAATTTTGACACCATTTTAACACATTTACTACATACTCCAGACTATGTTTATTTTACATATTCTAACCACACCAATTTCAACATAAACCATTATTTACTTATAAGTCTCATATCATCATGAGATTCTATGTCTCTGAGTGACCTTCGTCGGAATCGTACTCCTCATTTGGAAATTTACCTTTTTCCGGGTACGTTGTTTCCTCATCCCTCCGACGGTCCATCTCTTTCACAGAGCCAGGGGTCACATTGCTTCCTGTTTCTTCTTCCGTATCAGAGGTTTGTATTAATTTTATCAAAAAGTAAGGTTGAGTTGGTAGCGGTAATTCTCCTAATCCACGAGGGCGGTAAGATCCTGTCCTCTTGCCATTCTCATCCCTTTCAGGTATAATCCGCGGCACAGGACGTGGGGCGGCGTTTGGGACATCAGGGTACAACCACTCCTTTGTACCATACTAGGTGACTTGTCGAGGACCGGACAAGTGCTAGTAGGTGCAGCCCATACGCATAATATGTATGCTTGAGTCGGTCGACAAATCTCGGTAGAGTCGCCCAAGTCTTGGAGTTTTCGCATGCGTAAGATATTCTCTTGATACTTCTTTTGCAAACTTACGCCATTCCGCTGGCAAACGACTAATAAGCCTCTGGATACCATCCTCATCCGTAACTCCATAGTTACGAGCATCCTTCCAACGGTGCGTAAATTCCTCCAAAATTGTCCTAAATTCATGCCAGATTATAGTAAAAGAGCCGATATGCTGTGTGAGTTCTAAGCTTGTAGGCCTTGTGGTTATCTTCTTACCCGTATTGTTTCCTTTTCCTGCCATCTGTAAACAGATATTTCTAGATAAGTCAGACTTAAATCAAAGAAATAGAGGAAAATTTTAAACAAGAAAGGTTTCTTAAAGAATTAAACACTTTAAGACATATATAACTTGTAGACAACTTAACGACACGACTCATGACACTTATCTTACCACTCATTCTACGTTTTACACCTTCAATCATATATCTCTCTTAATTTATTTGCATAAGCAAATAGTGGATACTAATATCCTGTCACGTAAAATTTCTAACGAAGAGACTAGCCCCAGGTCACTCTTCACGTGAATGACAGCCATCTTCGAAACTTCTTGTTTCTCGAATTATATCTACGTTCCACACATGTATATTGATCCAAATCATTGGATAGAACCTTAGGCGATCCTAGGTTCAATTCTAAGTCTTTACAACACCTGCAAAGGCCATGATTCTCATATAGGTGAAGAAATGTTCATTTCTTGATTCGTTTATCCCGAATTAGGTTCTATCGTTTCTGCACATACTTGTGCGATGTTAGAACATGAAGCACCTATATCGGACAAAATATTATAGGTAAAGAAAATATTATAGGTATTCTGAGAAATCTTTCTCATACCTATCAGGCCTTCTTAGTTTTGTTCGCTCAGTTTTCGGTGTGAAGTATAGGCTTTGGTCTACGGTGTTCCCGTCTATTCAAGTAAACATCTATTTCATATGTCATTATCCTTTCCATTGGGACATTATGTTCCCTTGCTATAGTCTTCTATCACCTCGTTTACCGTATCCTTTTCGGGTATCAGTACCGTTATGCTTTTACCAATAACATTTTGTGGTTAGGTCTACATCAACCTATCTGTTTAATATTGGTATTTCGATAATTAAATCTTATCGTAGAGAATCGTCATGTCTCTATCACTATCATTCATTCCTAATCCTGTATGAATGATTCAGTTTCCTTTTTCTCTTTATCGATCTTAGGAATATATTTCTCATATATCCTTAATTTAAACTCTTTTCAAGAGAAATCCTTATACCGGAATTAGCGTCATCATTTGTAATATCCTTTTAGGATATACGTCATTTCTTAACATTCTTTATTGATCCATCATGCAATTTCGCATAGGATAAAATCTTTTATCCACTAGGGACGTATTATACTTTTACCTCTTTTTCTTGAACATGGTATCTGAAAGTAATATTACTTTCGTTATACTTCGGTTCTCACATTTAGGATTAGAACCATCGTTATTGTCATATGGCTTGGTAAGGTAGTACATTCAGACACCATAACTTAATTTCCAAGCATCTCATTACCATGTCTCGCTTTGGAGATATTTTCTCCTACTTGATTTACAACTAGGGCTATCCTAGTCGCTCACATAATCTCAAGGATTATGATTCCTCAATCTCATTATCGCTTGTTTAGCTAAGTCTCAATTATTGGAATCGATTATGCTCAAGCATAATCTCATTGGTCGAGGTATAAGGCGAGAGATTTATTTTCTGAGATGCTATCATTCATTTATATATATATTCTTTGAAAAGAATATCTTGCATGCATCTTCATTCTTTTAAACATGTCCAACCTACTAACGAGGTTTAGGGACAAACAACTATCTTAAAGATAAGTTGTAATCTCTCTCTCGTTATGACATGGTGAGGGGAAATTATATCCCACGAATATCATATACTTTTCTTTACTTTTACTCTTGCATTCAATGCTAAAGAGTATCTTGTTCATCACTTTATTATCATAACAGTCATATGAAGGTATAACTTCACTGTTATCAATCTTTGTAAATCCCATCAAGGGTCATCACATCCATGTGTATCATAGGGAAAATATCTCGTCTCATCGAGATTTTCTTTACATCATAATTTCTTGATGTCTATTACTTTACTGGTCTGAAACTTTTAGGTGGTCAAATAAGTCAACTTATATCATGCCCGATGTTTATCGCTTACTAATTCGCACTTAGATGACAAGGTAAGTCAACATTCATCATACTTGATGATTTCAAGAATCGAGGAGAAATTATTACGACTACTTACAAGAGGTCTTGCCTCACAAATTAAATTAACATCTTTTAATGATTATATCTATATCCTCTTTGGACTGAATAATTGGGATCTAGGGTCCGAAGACCAGAATGACGACTACTGAGATTTCTTTGGTCATATATGGCTGGCCAGACCCGTCACAATTATATTCTCAGTTACACGAGGCTTGGTTTCAAAGGATACTTTATAAGATTTCTTGTTGTAAATTTTCTTCAGAAGAAGTGAGAAATTCAAATGATTTCTCAATTGGGACTAGGTCATAGAGTTAAACTCAATGACAGAAATTGGGTAATGAATATAATTTGAAACCTTATATACTCGTAATAGGTCATCAACAAAGGTTCTCATGTACGTCATGGCTCTACTTGTATTACTGGAAATCTTACTTTCTTAGTAACATTTTAAAATTCTTATCATACTATAAGGTTCTGGTTCTATATAACCCACAAACTAACTTTCAACAGACTCTCATGAATTCTGGAGAAGGAAACAGGGGTTCAGTCCTTCATAACAATTTTAGTGTGTTAGGAGTACGTAGGCGAAAACCGTGCATAAATCGGAGTTCACACGAAGGAGAACGGTCAAAACAAAATCACTGGCAAGAAGGCGGAAAAATTCGCCACTCGCGCCGAGATCGTAAGCGATGCCGACGCCAAGGTCGTGCATGCCGCTACCGATGCCGAGGTAGTACATAGTAATGCCGACGTCGATGTAGTATATACTACCAAGGTCGATATGTCAAAGTCGATGTTATAAAATTACCAAGTCAAAGTCAAGGTCGCACATGCCAAGTAGAAGTCAAGGTCGCATGCCGAGGTCGAAGTCAAGTCGCACATGCCAAGTCGATTCGAGTCGCACATGCCAAGTCATAATCGTGTCGCATATGCCAAGTCAAGTCGAGTCGCACATGCCAAGTCGTAATCGAGTCGCACATGCCATGTCGTCAAGTCGCATATGTCAAGTCGATTCAGTCGCACATGCCAAGTCATAATCGAGTCGCACATGCCGAAGTCGGTCGAGTCGCACATGCCGAGTCGAAGTCGAGGTCGCACATGCCGAGGTCGAGGTCACACATGCCGAGGTCGAGGTCGATCATTTTCACATTCATCTTTTGCCTTCCAAGCTCGAGTCTAACTTTACTTTCGTTCTTCATGTCGTTCTTTTATTCTTGTAAGGGAATGAAGTTCGTACTTCTATGTTCTTTTGCAATACGTGATTATGCTTCTTATATCGTCTATGTTCTTCTTGAGATGACATATCATTTGTCATAATCAATCTCGAGATTTGAAACTAAAGTTTCAAATAATGAAAACATAATTCATTCATACATGCACATTTCTTTGAATTTCGAAGAATTCATCATTCAAACTTTGGCCATTCACGTTCATTTCAAGCATATTCATTCATTATACATAATCTTGAAATTTGAACGAATTTGGTTATGAAAACTTGAAAATTTTGTTCAATTTCATAACATGCTTATTAAAAGCATGTATTACTTGAATTTTACTAATTCAACATTCCATTCTTGGCACATAATACCCATTATCGAACAAAGACATTCATTTCAAACTTGATCCCTTTGCATAACTTCCTTTTTATATCATTCATCTTTCATTGATTTCAAAAACAAAGTTTTGAAATTTCCTTTCTCGTAACTTCTATTTCAATCGAACTTCACAACATTTCTTTCCTTTTTCTTTCAAAATATGATTTCAATCTTTTTCATCATTAAACTTTTCACTTCAAAACTTTGAAAAGGAATCATTTACCTCATTTCGGTTGAGCTTCATGTGATGGAGTGTTGAGCATTGTCAGCTGATCTTTAGAAGTCTAGTGACTCAATCTAGACTTAACCTTAAAGGAGATTTTGGGTTCAAAGAGCGAACCGCTCTGATACCACTCTGTAACAGCCCCTAAATCCTAAGTACGATTTAGCAGGGATTATTACTCTAAACAGGGATGAATAAACAATGAGACCATTTAACATTAAACTGTGATACATATATCAAGTATGTTTTTGGACCTTACTACATAACTTATGTTCTTGCAGCGGAAAACATGTGATATGTACATATGACGATGTACTATCAAGGTATAACTTTCAGCGACAACCTTCTTATTGCTCAACACTGCTCCATCGCATCACCAGCTCAATCTGCACATTTAAAAACAAATATGCAGGGCTGAGTACAAATAATGCACTCAGTGGACTTATGCCAAAAACATTTTATCATCTTTTAATTACTCTGCCCCATCATGGTAAGACACAAGGGTTTTGATTAAAAAGGCCTTGAGCTTACTAAACTTTTTCATCATTTTCATAAACATTAAATCTCTGCAGACATTTTCCTTGTATGTATGATCCATATCCCTTCATTTCATCATAACATTAACATTTACGCCGAGAAGCGAGGCCTCCTCCACGTCATTGTGACCGACCGTGAATTGTCCTTACAAAGACACAATCACCATTAGGTGTACACGTTAATCCTAGCTGTATAAGCCTTAGGCATAGATCCGATATCGATTTCATTCATAAGTTAGAGGCGACCCAACAACATTCATCATTCATTCATTCATGGATAGGATACATACATAAAACATAAAAATTTGGGTGTAATTTCATCATCATTTCATAATCATTTCTCAAAAGAGAGCATCATAAATAATTACTTTTCATTTCAAGAAAGCATCATAAATAGAGCATTTTATCCTCGAGGATAAGAAAGAAGCCCACCGGCACGTAGCTTTCTTAATTCGCTTCCTTTCACGCCAACGATCGCATCCGCTGCCTCACCTTTACGTAAAAACGATTTCAATACGCCTCATCACGTTTTGAGATTTTCAAAGTTTAAAATAAACTTTGATAACTTATATTATAATAATTCAATTCCTTAACGAATTCAATACGTCATCCAATCGCGTATCTTAACTAAACATTTCTCGTACTTCGATAGAGACGAGATATGTTCAACTATTTCATTTTAACCTTTTAGGTTAAACGTTCAACGTAGTCTAACGTTTTTCGTGTAATACCCCATCTTTTTAAGCTTCTGTTTTGCGTGGCACGTTTTTCGAGAAAAGGTCAAAAGGTTGACTTTTTGTTTCGGTGATGCGACCATCACGAAACCTCAGGCGTTGTGAAGAGTGTCTTATGACGAATTCATAGACACTAAGTATGCAGTTTTCGACCACCCATGAAGGTTTCGCACTCGGGAAGTTATCGAAAACCGAACTTTTCATTGGTCTTTAAAAGCATATCTTGTTTATATTCATTGTGTCCGTATTTTATTTCGTGTCCATGGGTACCAAGTTTGCTAAATTTGGAGTCCGTTTGCAAAGTTGCGTCGGTTTTGCGTTTTCGAAAAAAGGTCTTAAGAAGTGATTCTTGCTGACCCTCGCTTCCTATAAATAGGAGGCTAGGGCCTTCATTTTCAACGCTCATTTCCTTCATCTCTCGTGTTTACGGAAGAGCCGAGCAGCTCTGTGTACGCTGCGGAAGTCACTGGAGGAGTGGGGATCGAGCCGGGAGGCTCACATGGCGCTATCATACTGCTGCCGAGCCACCACCGCCGATCAACCATCCCCGGCAGCCCGTTTTCTGTTTTGTCCTTTTCTTGTTTTGATTCCGCCTTTTAGTAGATCGTATAGCATAGAACTCGGGAATCTAAAGGGACGGGGCGAGAAAACGGCCGGAGGCCGGCCAATTTGGCCATTACCGCCGCCGCCCATTGCCGCCGATTTGCCCCTTGTTGGCCGTCGATTTGGTGGCCGACGAGCCACCTTTTGGCTACGGGTCCTTTAGGTTTTGAGTTCCGGGCTATGCATTCTACTAAAGTACCGATTCCGTTCGCTTTTTCGCGTTTACGCATGTCGGGATGTTTTCCGTTGCTTGAGTTTTCTAAAGGAAGTACATGCCCGGGTTATCCATTTTCAACGCCGTTTGTCATTCCATGTTCGTTGTTATGCATATTGCTTATGTTTCCATTTTCATGCATCGATTTTGGATGGTTTATCCTAGATCCGAGGATAGCATCGATTTTGAAGCTTCTTCACGCTAAGATTTGAGTCAACTTGCATGCATGCATATTTTGAAAGTACCCTATTATAGGTCTTGATGCCCGAATATATTTCCTTCTCGCATCGAGTTGATTTGAAAACCGGAGAGTGCCAAATGTGGGTTCGTAAAGTCGAAACCCTAATTTTGCTACGATCTTCATTCGATCACGTTGTTGCTTTGCTTTGTGGGAAGTGACCCCAAAAGTTGTTCCGTCTAGTTACCAGGTACCTACCAGTGCGATCGGTGAAGTCATCGGATCCGTAGATATCCCTCGGTTGACGTTTTCGTCTGTTCAGGTTGGGTTATATATGCTTATTTTGAGTTATTTACTCTGATATTTCAAAATAAAACATGTACGTCGTAAAATGTTGTCACGACCCCATTCCGGACCAACCCGGACTGGAGGGCGACTAGTACTAGGAGTAGTATTTTAGGGGTTACATGGATAAAATAGAGATGCATAAAAATAAACTAACATGCTTGAACAGAATATGAGATGATGTTATATTGTTTTTGAAAAGGTTTAGGCCATCGGACCCCAAAACTTGGCCTGATCCGATGGACCTCAATAGTTTATAAACATAAAGCGTAAATAAGGGAGTTCAGAGTATAGCAGCGGAAAGTGTGTGAATACATATATGACGATATGCATTCAAGGTATAAACCACAAATTCAAGATAAATCGGTCAAGGACACCGGACTCCTCAACACATTCCCCATCATCACCATCAGAGCTCCACCTACACATTTAAAAACAAATATGCAGGGCTAAGTACAAGAAATTGCACTCAGTGGACTTATGCCGAAAATATTTGATAACATTTGAATTACGCTGCCAATATCGAGTAGGTCACAAGGGTTTTAGTTAAAAATGCCTTGTGCTTACCAAATCATTTTCAGTTCGTAAACATAGCTCGGCCGAGCATTTTCTTGGTGTGTATGGTCCGTATCTCATAGTCACAATACATAATAATAATAAATAATAAACGCCGAGAGTGAGGCCTCCCATCTACGACGCCGTGACCGCCATAATCCCGTGACAAAGATCTCTCTGCAAGCATATGTTAACACAACAGATAGTTCCAACCTTCACGCCAATCCTAGCTGTGCATTTATCATCCGCACAGACCCGACATTAAAAAGGTGGGTGCTACCACAACAATTGATATAATAGTTCCAACCATCTCCACACCATACCCGGGCATAACAGATAGGATCCATACACAAAACGAAATATTTTGGCGGTGTAATGCAAGAAACATTTGTTAAACAGGTTGTAGAATAAGTAATCAGAATAAACTCATTTGGAATAACATTAAAGTCACATTTTAGTGGGTAAGAAAAGGCCCACATTTTGAAGATCGAAGCCCACCGAACTATGGTTTGTTGTAATAAGCCTAGGTTGCTCGCTCGTCAAAATCCCGTCATTGCGTTTCAAGGCCCACACCTTTACGGCGAGGCTTTATGCGTCGCTCAAGTCTTCGAGACTTCCAAAAGCTAAGATAAACTTCGATATTTCATATCGATGTGAGACCTAATTCTTAGTGGATTCAATACGCCTCTAACACGATACGATCGACTTTTCTCGTTCCTCGAGATACGCTCAACGATAAGCACGTTTTCGATATATGGATTTCATTTGGGAAATCTTTTCTTACTAATGAGGTATCATACTCTATTAGTATATCTTCACGCAGATCGACGATTTATAAGCGTATAATCGCACGCTTGACTGAAAAGTCAACGAAGTCAACACGGTCAACAAAGTCAACGATTTTGACTTTTAAAATAAGAACTTCACTATTTTGTTTTATAAATCGAATTTGATCGATTTGAAAACGTAAAGTCCTATTTTTCGATCTATCTCGTAAATCGAGGACTTATAAATATTTTCGCATTTTAATAACCCTTTTTTATAAATAAAATGCGTATTTTGTTTTTTAAAACGTTAACAACCTAACGTTTGTCTTAAACATAGTAAACTATGTTTGTAAAATTTTTATAATTTCCAAAATATGTCCAGAATATAAATAGACATATATTTTATTAATAAACTGATTTAAAAAGGATTTTAACCCCTTTTTAATTATCGAAAATTTCGATAATTAACTTAAAAATGTCAAATGACTTTTGAAAAAATTTCTAAATTAATATAGTGCATTATTATACACTATGGTCCAGAATATCAATTTATAAAATTCATATGGTATTATTTGCTATTTATTTATATATATACATATATATTCATTTCGGTAATTCCATATAATATGGAATAATTATCCAAAAATTCCCAAAATTAATATACACATAGTATAATATCCCAACATCAATATATATCATTAATATAACCTATAGTTCATCATAAGCATTCATTCCACAAAATATAACAATATTCACGGTATTTTCGAATAAATACCGAATAATTAGCAAATAATTTCTAAAAATTCTAAATAAATTCCAACATGATTAAACATTATATTATAACATTGTAACATCATAATATCAACCAAACCAATTGAAATCATCACCATATGGAGCATACATGCTCTCGGCCTTTTTGATTTAATTTTGGTATTTGGTTTTCAAAGTTTCCAACAATTATATACTATGTTTATATACTATAGTATGGTAATATAACATCATAACAATCATCAAAATCAATTGAATCATCACCTTGAAGAGCTTTGAAGCTCACGGTTTATTTGAAATTCAATGGGCATTTGATTTCCAAAAATTCTAATAATTATACACTATGTTTATACATCATAATACAACATTATAACATTAAAACATTCATCAAAACCAAATTAAATCATCACCATACTTAGGCTCAAGGCCTTCGGTTTTTTTTTTGATTTAATTTTGGTAATTGATTTCCAAAAATTCCAACAAAATCACATATCACATAATGAATATACTAAAGTATTAATATACTATTATATGATCAAAATAAAATTATACATCAACACATACAACCTTGAAGCTCTCGGCATTTTCAAATAAATTTGCATATGTTTCCCAAAAATTCTAAATAAATCATATAACATATAAACAATACATTAAAGCATTAATATGTCACCACAAGCTTAAAATAAAAATTATACACCAAGGTATTAAGCTATATATGTCTCGGCCTTCTCAAGAAAATAACTAGGGTTTTTCCAAAAATTTTAAATGACATACCATGGGTTTAAAACACATCCTAGATCAATAATCCATCACCAAAACACTTGAAAGCAATCGGTCATCATGAAGAATTTTATACATTTCGAAAATAATTTTAAACATTGCTCTATGGTTCGAAAATTGTATATACATGCTAGATCCATTCAAAAATTAAATAAACAACCATCTATGCTCATCTAACATATATTCACATATTTGGAAATATAAATCATCAAGAACAATTATCTCATGCTCAAGAACATTTAAAACATATACATATACCTACATGGCATTCGAAATACACACACATATATATAAGAACATGTTCGAAATCTTGAACAACAAAGGGTGGAATCGAAGCCTTGGTCTCATGTTTACCTTAGATATGATATAGGATTCACAAGAATATTGTAGGTATCAAAGTTTGGGAGGAGAAATGGAGAAGGAAGGTTTCGAAAATGGGGGCTTGGCTCTCGGTTGTTTCAGGTTTTTGAGAGGAAAATGGAGGAGAAATGTGGGTTGTAGTGGAGAGGGAAGAGTGTATAATGAGAAGTGGAGTGTTGAAGTGGAAGAGTCCCCCCTATTAACCCATCTCTCTCTCTCTCGGTCACACTCACACACACTTCACCAATGGAAATGGTTGCAGCATTTTAGGAGTGCTTAGTGATGATTAGGCTAGTGTTAAAAGGTGTCCATGCATTGGGTGGAAAAAAGGTGCATCATTATGCTTGTGTAAAGAGGGTGGCCGACGGTTTTAAGGGTGTTTAGGGGTGGTTTAATTTTTATTCCATCCCTAATACTAGATATATATATCATACATAATCATAGATGTATAATACATGCCATAAAAATAATTAAATCCAACATATAGCACATAATCGATTTTACCAAAAATAAATGGAAAAATAGGAATAAAAATATAATTTACACCTATTATTGATACTCATGTCATTCTCCATCAAAATATACACATATATATCATAATATATGATTTAGATATTAAATAATATCATAGGATAAAATTATAGCATTTATTTATGCATAAGAAACCCTAATTTCGAATATTAGGTTTCGAAAATTATAATTATAAGCTATCGAGTTTTAATGTTTCAAAAACTGATTTCATAGCTTAATAATACCCATATATATCATATTATAAAGTTTAGATACCATAGGATAATTTAATAGTGTCATTTCATGTGAAAAACCAAAGTTTATAAACTTAGGGTTTTCGAAAATTTTAATACCAAAATATCGAATTTTAATAACTGAAAATTCAATTTTAATAATTAATAATACTGAAATTATATAAAATAATAATAGGAAATTAATTATTATAATTTCTGAGCATTAAACTCATTTTACAAAACGTCTCAGACGCCGACGCTCAAAACGTCTCAAACGCTCAAAATCGACTCATCTCAAAATGGTCGCAGAAGTTCAGACTTACTAAATAAATCTATTCCATTTAATAAAGGAATTGTTGGAAATTAATTCCAAGCTTCACCGCCGAAAATTTCATAATCGACGTTTGATACGCGTTCGACGTTAAAATATATCGACGAATCATTTCGTAATATTTCAATCCTTTAATTCACAATCCTTAGTGAATTATAAAAAGGAATTCGTTATAACGATATCGTATCGAAATCACAAAATTCGATGTCGTAAAAAGATAATATACGGTAAAACCCTAATTACGGGTTTAGAAAACCGTAATCGTATATTCGTTTCTTTGGAATATTACATTCCACCCCCCTTACGAAAAATTTCGTCCCGAAATTTGTATACCTCTAGAAAAATAGATCGGGGTATTTTTCCCTCATCGCTTCTTCAAGCTCCCACGTGGCTTCTTCTTGTCCGTGGTGTCTCCACAGCACTTTGACTAACGGAATCGACTTGTTCCATAGTTGCTGAACTTTGTGGTCAAGTATGGCTGTGGGTTCTTCCTTATAGCTCATGTCTGGTTCGAGGATCACGTCGTCTTGATGAATCACGTGCTTTGGGTCGTGAACGTATTTTCGTAATTGCGAGACGTGAAAAACATTATGGACATTCCCTAGGTTTGGCGGAAGAGCCAACCTATAAGCTACTGGACCTATCCTTTCTAGGATCTCATAAGGTCCTATAAAACGGGGTCTGAGCTTCCCTTTCAGGCCAAACCTGACAATCCCTTTCGATGGGGAGACCTTAAGAAATACTTTGTCTCCATCTTCAAATTGCAGTTCGGATCTACGCGTATCGGCGTAAGATTTTTGTCTATCCTGAGCCTCTTTTATCCTCATCCTAATTTGTCGAACGATTTCGATCATTTCGTTCACTGCATCAGGCCCTATAACTTTTCTCTCACCGACTTCATCCCAATAAAGTGGTGATCTACACTTCTTGCCATACAAGGCTTCGTATGGGGCCATGCCGATCGTCGCTTGGTAGCTATTGTTGTAAGCAAATTCAATCAGAGGCAAAATATCTTCCCATTTTGCACCTCGATCCAAAATTACAGTTCTAAGCATATCTTCTAGCGTTTTGATCGCTCTCTCCGATCGTCCATCGGTTTGTGGGTGGAATGTCAGATCAAGTTTAATCTTGCACCCGTTCTCTCAAGCTAATCCAAAATCGGATGTGAACTTGGAGTCTCGATAAGAGGTAATAGATTTCGCACTCCATGTAGTCGCACAATTTCCTTAACGCATGGTGGCCAACTTATCGGATCCATAAGTGCTTTGAATAGGTAGAAAGTGAGCATTTTGGTAAGTCTATCCACAATTACCCATATGGCTGTGTTTCTCTTTTCGATTTGGGTAAGCTTGTAACGAAATCCATCGTTATATCGTCCCATTTCCATTCGGGATTTCCAACGGTTGTAACATCCCGTAAGGACGTTGGTGTAGGGCCTTCACTTGTTGACAAACAAGACAATGTTCACTAAAGAAGCTATGTCTCGCTTCACGCCTTCCCACCAAAATTTTTCCTTCGTGTCCTGGTACATTTTAGTACCGGTGGGCGGTGTAGGGCGATCGTGAGCCTCACTCATGATTTCGCTCGAGCTGCGTCGTCAGAACGCATATCCTACCTTCAAACAATAAGGCGTTATCCGGTGCCTCTTGAAAATTCTTGAATCCTTCGCACCTTAGTCTTTCTCGGATCTTTTCCAACTTTTCCTCCATCCTTTGTCCTCGACAATTCTTTTCTTAGGTCGATGCCGGTGTGAGTGTAGCGATACTGACTCACAATTGTCTCGGGCGGTTCCACGAGCTCAATCCTCATTCTACCAAACTCTTCAACGAAGTTTTTCCTCATGTATAAAGAGACATCCTAACTTGGTATAGCTTTACGACTCAAGCGCCACTACTACATTCGCCTTGCCGGGTGATAGTTAATACCACGGTCGTAATCTTTACCGCCTCAAGCCATCTTCTTTGTCTCATATTCAGATCTATTTGTTCAAGAAATACTTCAAACTTTTATGATCCGTGAAGATCTCACATCTCACACCATAGAGATGGTGTCTCCAAATTTTAGGGCATGAACTACATTTGCTAATTCCAAATCGTGGGTGGGTAGTTCGGTTCGTGGGGTCCGAGTTGTCGGGATGCGTATGCTATCACTTTTCCTTCTTGCATCAAAACACAACCCAGTCCGGTCTTAGATGCGTCAGATAGACCACGCACTTTGTCCGCTTCGGGACCGCTAGAACCGTGCATCGGTCAATTTTTCTTCGAGTATTTGAAAACTCGCCTCGCACTCATCGGTCAATTGAACTTGATTCCCTTCCGAGTAGTCGGGTTATTGGCCTTGCAATCTTGGAGAATCCTTGATGAATCTCCTATAGTAGCCACTAATCCTAGGAAACTTCTAACTCGTCCGAGTCTTTGGTGATTTCCATTCTTGCACGGCCTCTACTTTGGTCGGATCTACTTTTATACCTTCAGCAGACACGATGTGTACAGGAACATAACTTCCTTCACCAAAACTCACACTTGCTAAACTTAGCAAAGAGTCTTTCATTTCTCAAGGTTTGCAAAACCGTCAGATGTTCCTTATGATCCTCTTCATTCTTTGAGTAAATAAGGATATCATCTATGAAGACCAAAACAAATTTATCCGTAAATGGATGGAATACTGCTCATGAGGTCCATGAATACGGGTGGTGCATTGTTAATCCGAATGGCATAACTATGAATTCATAGTGGCCATATCTCGGTTCGAATGCGCCTTAGGTACATCCTCGGACCGTATTTTTAGGTGATGGTATCCCGACTTAAGATCGATTTTAGAATACACCGCCTCTCGTAATTGATCAAACAGTCATCAATTCGGTAAAGGGTATTTGTTCTTTATTGTCATCTTATTTAGCTCCCTATAATCGATGCACATCCTCAAAGAACCATCCTTCTTCTTAACAAACAAAACAGGCCCCCAAGGTGAGACACTCGGCTAATGAATCCTAGATCCAAAAGCTCTTGGATTTGGATTTTCACTCTTCTAGCTCCTTCGGGCCATCCTATAGGGCGCCCGACACCGGGCTGATCACGGCCCAAGTCGATGGTAAACTCTAGTTGTTCATCGTGAGGTAGTCCGTAGATTGGAAATACGTCCGAAAATTCTCTGACAACTTCAATGTCTTCACCCACGCCGGGTTTATCCTCATCGCTTAAATAAACAAGGAATGCATGGCATCCCTTCGGTTCATCATCCTCCTAGCTTGTAGGCCGATACTATCGGAATCCTCCTCCCCATGCCGATCCGAGTGGAAGTGCGTGGCTTCTTGTCCAGGAAAGTGAAACGAAATTTTTCTTTCCTTACAGAGAATCGTGGAATGATTCTTAGCTAACCAGTCCATTCCGAGGATTATGTCTACATCATCCATGGTATTATATTTAGGTCGCTAGCCAGAACCTTAAGTGATCCTAATGTCAACTCTAGGTTCGAGCAAAGTGGGTAACGGTCATAATCCCTCCTATAGGCGATGAGATTCTCATATCTCGCTTGATTTTTCAGACCTAAGGCTCAAGATTTCACGCATGATTTTGCAATAAAGAATGCGAAGCACCAGATCGAACAATACTATAACGGTAGGTTGAGTAGAACTCCCATACCGCCAAGTTTCCTTGTTCTTAGATTCGCTCGCCCCTATGCAGTGGCGTAGGCTCAGCCGAGCCGGCCGAGGCCGACGGGCGCCGGTCTGGCTGATTCGGAGGTTGTTGCTCGCCTTCGCCGCCGCTTGGCGCTGGGCGCGTGGTTGACGCTCTGTTGTTGCGGTGGTTGCCGCCACCGCCGCTATGGATTTGTTGCCGCGGTCACGCCATTGTTCTTGCCGTTGGAGTTGTTGTTGAGGCTAGAAATTTGTTGCCACACTGGAGTTGAGGGGTTAATGAAACCCGCGCGCGGTTGGGGTTGAAGTCAGATAGCCCTTAATGGCCGAGCATTGCCGGCTGGTTCGGCCTTACATCCGAACGTGACACTGGGCAACTGTTGGCGTAATGCCCGTTTGCCCCGCACTTATAACAGCTTACCACGTTTGCCGTGCACACACCCTTGTGTGTCCTATGGCATCGAGGGCATCGAGGTGTCCTCGACTGTTCATGTGGTCCCCTTGCTGGTGGAGCATAAGCTGCTCTCTTCCAGCCTTGTCCTTGTGGCGCCGCGTCTCCTTGCCACGGGCGCTTGTGACTCACCATCAGGCCGCCTCCTTTAAAAAGGGGATGAGGTATGTGTTTATTTGCTGATGCTTTATGTGGTTACGTGATGCTTGATGTGATCTTGGTTTCATGTGTTTTGGCCTGGTAAGAGTTTACGTGATGTAAACGTGTTGTGGATGAGATGTGGTTGGATGGTGATGTGGATGTGGAAGGGATTGTTGATGGAACAAAAAGGCCCGTGTGGCTGTGATATGGAAATCGTTTATATGATATGATGTGATTAATGTGATCACGTATGGTTGATGTAAGTCATGTGTTTACATAGCAATATGTTGTTGATTGAAAATCTTGTTTATTTTGATAAACGAGTGCTTGTAAGTGAATCAGATTTGCTTACGTGATTATATCGATATTGATATCGATATGTGTTGAAATGAACATGTGTATGAGATATGATTACCCGGATATTTGGGATGGTAAAGGAAACGTGAATATTTGTTGTTGTTTTATGGTGAACTAACATGTAGGTTTATGGATATTCGATGGCCCGCATAACGCTGGTTGAGATCTCACGAGAATGGATGAGCATATCCAGTAAATTCGTGGAATGTACCGGAATATTCATGAGCCATTGGGAGTATTTCTGGGAAGATTTGTTGGGTTATGGAGAAAGGTTCGAGACAGTGGGAAAGTGTTAGAATACGAGGCCTACTATCGGATGACCAAAAGGCTACCGACGGGATGGCAGCCGTGAGCGAGAAAGCAAGGACATGCGTTGTTCAGACGGGATCCTATCACGAGGCACCTTACCTTGGACTTTACTGAGTTCGCTGCTCGAGTATGGAGACAGTGGACAGACCACCGAGGTATACCATCTGAGGAGGATGTGGTTGCGAGACACCCTCAAGGACCGATCCAGATCGATGATAGGGATGATGTTCCCGAAGAGTCGTTGGGAGAACAACCATCAATCAGGCGATCGCTAGTGCAACAGGATACACCAGTCACTACACCTCCATCGACAATCCTTACCTTCCGGAGGACCCGAACGACTTTGAGGCGGTGAACTTCCGTGACGAGAGATATTGTCCGTCCGGCGGTGGCGGCGAAGAAGCCTGAATCAATCTTCATGCCACCAAAGCGTGTCGGCCGGCATCGTGGAAGGCGACTGAGGAAGAAGAGGAGGACCCGATGAGAACGAGGAGGATAGTGAGGATTCGAGGACCCGATGATCCGAGATAGCGATGACTGGCGAGGTCGGGCACATTGAGGAAAGCGGCGCCGAGAGATGGGACTCAGCACGGCTTTCACCGACACTCAGCGATCGTAGCACGCTTGATGGGATCATACCCACGAGGCTTGCTTCCATGCAGATCGCTTTTCAAGCGGCACCAATTCAAGCCCCGATTGGAAGGAAAGGGAAGATGAGGAGAGCGAATGGAACCGCGGGACGGCGGGAATAGTGGATGGATATGGAGGACAGGGATCTAGGTAGTCGGTGTGTACAGTGACAGTCGCAGAGTCTGCTAGAAGCATGAACAGAGCGGCATCTTTTGACAGTGACCGGAGTCAGATTCTTTTGCTCACATCTGACCTTTTTGACTGACATACCTTGATCTTGTATTTTGACAGTCCTTCATGGACACTGAATATTACTGATACTAACGCTGTCTATGACAGGATGTTTATGTTTGATGCTTATATGTGATATGAGCTATGCCATGATGATATATGATCTATGTGATGTGTGATGATAATGTTATGTGAAATGCATAACGATGATATGTTGACAGGATTGCATGATTATATGTGATCGTGCGTGATATGTGGTATATGTGATGATATGTGCTATGGGTGATGATATATGTTATGCGATGATACCCGTTATCTATGTGAAAGCGTTTTAATGTTTCAAACGTCGTATAGAATGCCGAGAACAAGGAATCGGAGGAACAATAACGTGGAAGAAGCCCAGAACCACCTTTGGTTGGTGGCATGCGATCGAGAGTTTTCGCAGCGTAATCCCCTACGCTCGACGGTCTCGCGAACCGATCGACGCCGAGCGGATATGATCCACCGAAGGATCTTGAATACATCGGTGCGAAGAAGAAAAGCTGAATTGCGCGATCTTTCGACTAACCGATGAGGCTGATACGGTGGGAACCGTGAGAAGGACTCTAACACCGTGACAATGGGCAAGGTATACGTGGGAAGATTTCAAGGAGGAACTCATGGAAAATACGTGCTCGGCGTTATGGGAGAGAAGGCAAAACGAGTTCGAATCTTCGTCGAGGAAGAAGGACGGTCACCGAGCACGATCGCCGCTCAATCGTCTCGTCACGTTATGCTACGCACTGGTCGGACCGAGGTCGCCAGGCGCATGTGTTCGTAAGAGGACTCCGACCGAGATCGAATTTCGCCGTCGATCCGGGAGATCCGCCGATATCGCGATCCTTGAACCGAGCATTAAACATTGAGTCAATGTTGCCTCAGAAAGAACGATGCCACCCGGACAGCCATCGACGGAGGAAGATATAAGAGAAATGGGAAGATCGAGGAAAGGCAATCGGTGTTCCAAGGAACCAGGCGGTCCAAATGATTCCAAGGAATCAAGGCATTCGAGAGAGAAAGGCAACCTTGGGAAGGAATTTCCAACCCATGCGGCGGTGTGGAAAAACCTTGGTGCGAAATGCCAAAGGAATCATTTCATGAGTGCGAGCAAGGTAGCACCGAGTGCTATCGTTGAAGAAGTCCGACATTACGCCGAGATTGTCCGTTAGGAGGGCAAGAAAGCACCGCCAAGAAGGCAAACATCCAGCTCGCAGAGCAGTAATCATGCTCGCCGAGGACAAACAACGGGCGGAGGTCACCCTAGGCCAAGAAACCAAAGGCCACCGCAGAAGCAAGGGTGTGCGCTTTGAATCAAGAAGCAGTACTCAAGCTCCCGGAAATCTTGCGGTATAATCCATATGAGTGATATACCGTTTTCGCTTTGTATGATCTGAGAGCCTCACATTCTTCGTTTCAAAATCGCGTGTGAGAGGTTGGGTTTGGTACCCAAGAAATCACAGTACCACGAAATTAGCATCCCGTTAGAAGTGCTAAAGGCAAAGAGATTTGCGAACCGTGAAGTAGAAATCGTGACGAAGGTCTTTGTCAATTGCATGTCATCGGAATGGAAGATTTCGATGTCATCTTTGGCATGGATTGGTTGGAAAAGCACATGGCAACTATACGTTGTCTCGAGAGAAGTTGCTTTTCGAACGGCGAAGGAGTGGATGTTTGTTTCCACGGCATAAGGATGGGTGTTTGCGTGTTAATGATCTCAAAGACCAAGGCGGTGAGGATGATCGGGAGGGAAGTGTCAAACTTTCTTGGTAAGTTTGACAGGCACGATGAACGTATGGCGATTGCAAGAAGAGCGATGGTGTGTGAATATCCGGACGTGTTTCCGAGGACTTGCCGTGTTTACCGCACCGATAGACAAGTGGAATTTACTATTGATTTGGAACCGGGAGCAAGACACGAGATCAAAGGCACCATATAGAATGGCACCTAAAGAATTGCAAGAACTGAAAGCGCATTCAGCAGGAGTCTGTTGGATCTAGGTTTTATCCGACCCAGCGTGTCGCCGTGAGGGCGCCGATTACATTTGTCAAGAAGAAGGATGGGTCGATGAGAAGCCATCGTGAGCGTGCAACGAGGAGACGAGTTCTTGGAAATGATGCGTTGAAAGCAAGGCTAGAAGATAGCAAGGGTTTCACAGAAGCGAAAGACAACGCGTTACTATTCCGAGGAAGGTTATGTGTGCCACTCAATAGGGAATTGAGAGATAAAATCATGAGTGAAGCTCATGAGGCACCGTATCTGACTCATCCAGGAAGCACCAAAATGTACAGAGACCTTAAGAGGAACTTTTGGTGGGAAGGGATGAAAAAGGATGTAGCCGCGTTTGTGGAACGTTGTTTGGCTTGTCAGCAAGTGAAAGCTGTACACCAACGTCCGTCAGGTTTGTTGCAACCGCTACCAATCCCAGAATGGAAATGGGATCATATCGGTATGGATTTTGTGGTGAGTTTTCCAAGGTCAGCGAGAGGAAACACCGCTATATGGGTTGTCGTCGATAGACTGACGAAGTCGGCTCATTTCTTACCGATCCGGATGACGTACGGGTTGGATAAGCTTGCTCAGCTTTACGTTAGAGAAATCGTACGGTTACATGGTGTGTCCGTATCGATTACGTCAGATCGTGACCTGAGGTTCACGTCAAGGTTTTGGAGAAGTCTGCAGGAAGCCATGGGGACCAAGCTAAATCTTAGTACAGCATTCCATCCTTAAACGGACGGTCAGTCGGAGAGAACGATTCAGGTTTTGGAAGACATGCTGCGAGCAGTCGTGGCCGACAGAGGAGGAAATTGGGAAGAGATACTACCTTTGGTAGAGTTTGCCTATAACAATAGTTATCAGGCCACCATAGGAATGGCTCCCTATGAAGCGTTGTATGGAAGGAAGTGTCGATAGCCACTTTATTGGGACGAAGTGATATGACCAACTATAACGCGGAAGCAACGGAAAGAACTCTCGTCAACAGATAGGTTGGTTCAACCCTAAACTCGATCTCAACTTTCGATAGTTTGATTATTTAAATTGAAAACACAAACTACGCACTCCAAGATTCAACACAATTCGCACGGAAAAGAAAATTTGGAAAGGGACGAGCGTGGGGTATGGATGGTTGGGAAAGGATGAGCGGTGGAATATGGAGGTGGGGAAAACGAACAAAAGGGATGAAGAACTTACCGAAACGAACCTCGATTTCTTTGGAATCGAAAGCGTCGAAGGAACGATCTTCGTGGCTTGTCTAACTCGGATACTCTTGGATATCACGAACGAGACAATTGATTTCAAGCTCAAAAGTCGCCAACTTCGAACTCTACCAAGAACTAGGGTTTGTGCTATGTTAAAACACGTGAGACAAAGATGAAAATATATTTCTTATCAAAATTAAATACGTCCCACAAAAGACCACAAAAGCATATAAATACTAGTCTAAAACGAAAGGCCAAAGGCCCAAGACACCAACTAACAACTAAAGATAATTGGGCTTTGTTTAAAACCCACAAAATAAAAGAACCCACGAAAATGGGCCTTCATCATGCACGAACTTGATCTTGGACAATGATCCAGTTCACCAATTTGTACCGCTTGAGCCCAACATCTTCATCTTCCAATTTCTTTCGGATAATGCTTTGGAGATAGCCTTGAGCCGCTTAGCTCGCAATCTTATGAATCGGGCCTCTCAACTGCAACTCCGGGTTTGAATCATCATTGCTGGCCTTCGGCTCATCACGAAGTGAGCGAGAGGAAGATGTTAGGACCAGAGATGGTTCAACAGACGGTCGAGGTCATCGATCAGATCAAGCGAAGGATCAAGGAAGCTCAAGACAGGCAGAAGTCCTATGCAGACAAGCGTCGTACGGATCTTCAGTTCATGATCGGAGATCACGTTTTCCTTAAGGTTTCCCCAACGAAAGGAGTCGTTTGTTTTGGGAAACGAGGTTAGTTACGACCAAGGTTCGTTGGACCTTTCCAAGTTCTTGAGAGAATAGGCCCCGCTGCCTATAGGTTAGCTTTGCCGCCTAGCATCGGAGATGTTCATGACGTGTTTCACGTTTCTCAGCTGAGAAAGTACGTGTTCGACCCAAAACACGTGATCAAGCATGACCAAGTGGTTCTTGCTCAGGATCTGAGTTACGAGGAAAGGCCAGTGGCTGTTTTGGAACGAGAAGTCAAGGAATTGAGGAACAAGCAGATTCCGTTGGTGAAGGTGTTGTGGAATCACCACGGAGAGGAGGAAGCTACGTGGGAGTTGGAAGACAAGTTCGTGGCTCCAAGACTCGAGTTGTTTCTCTACGTGTTTGAAATTTCGGGGATGAAATTTTTCTAAGGAGGAGGATGTAATACCCGCCTTTTTAAGCTTACATTTTGCGTGCACGTTTTTCGAGAAAAGGTCAAAGGTTGACTTTTGTTTGGTGATCGACCATCACGAAACCTCAAGGCGTTAATGAAGAGTGTCTTATGATGAATTCATAGACACTAAGTATGTAGTTTTCGACCACCCATGAAGGTTTGGCACCGGAAGTTATCGAAAAAGGACTTTTCATTGGTCTTTTAAAAGCATATCTTGTTTATAGTCATTGTGTCCGGTATTTTATTTCCGTCCATGGGTACCAAGTTTGCTAAATTTGGAGTCCGTTTGCAAAAGTTACGTCGGTTTTGCGTTTTCGAAAAAGGGTCATTATGCATTGCGTTTGTGACCCGCTTTCCTATAAATAGGAGGCTAGGGCCTTCATTTTCAACGTTCATTTCCTTCGTCTCTCGTGTTTACGGAAGATCCGAGCAGCTCAGTGCACGCCGGAAGTCACTGGAGGAGTGGGGATCGGCGGGGAGGCTCGGTGGCGCCATTATCATGCTGCCGCCGAGCCACCACCGCCGATCAACCACCCCCCCGGGCAGCCCGTTTTTCTGTTTTTGTCCTTTTCTTGTTTTGATTCTTCCTTTTAGTAGATCGTATAGCATAGAACTCGGGAATCTAAAGGGACGGGGCGAGAAAACGGCCGGAGGCCGGCCAATTTGGCCATTGCCGCCGATTTGCCCCTTGTTGGCCGTCGATTTGGTGGCCGACGAGCCACCTTTTGGCTACGGGTCCTTTAGGTTTTGAGTTCCGGGCTATGCATTCTACTAAAGTACCGATTCCGTTTTTCTATTTTTCACGTTTCTGCATGTCGGGATGTTTTCGTTGCTTGAGTTTTCTAAAGGAAGACATGCCCGGGTTATCCATTTTCAACGTCGTTTGTCATTCCATGTTCTTTGTTATGCATATTGCTTATGTTTCCATTTTCATGCATTGATTTTGGATGGTTTATCCTAGATCTGAGGATAGGCATCGATTTTTGAAGCTTCTTCACGCTAAGATTTGAGTCAACTTGCATGCATGCATATTTTGAAAGTACCCTATTATAGGTCTTGATGCCCTGAATATATTTCCCTTCTGCATCGACTTGATTTGAAAACCCGGAGAGTGCCAAATGTGGGTTCAGAAAGTCAAAACCCTAATTTTGCTACGATCTTCGTTTGGATCACGTTGTTGCTTTGCTTTGTGGGAAGTGACCCCAAAAGTTGTTCGTCTTGTTACGGTACCTACCGGTCGATCGGTGAAGTCATCGGATCCGTAGATATCCCTCGGTTGACGTTTTAAATACATTCGAGGTTGGGTTATATATGCTTATTTTGAGTTATTTACTACGATATTTCAAAATAAAACATATGCCGTAAAATGTTTTGTGAAATTATTATCGTTCTACGATCCAAGATATGGTTCTATCATGGTTGTGCACGGATCTCTATTCGGTGGGTTGATCACCATCTTGAGTATTGATCATAAGGAGATAGACCCGAACACGTGGTTATGGTTACGAAGGGGATAGACCCCTAAGTCCACACGAAAATGGTAATGAGGTGGTTATGGTTCGACGGGATTGACCCTGAAGTCCCCGAGTTAGCCTATTGGATACGTTCGGGCGTGGGCCATTGGATATGTTCCGGGCGAATGAATGACATGTGATGGGCTGGCGGGATACGTTCGAGCCGTGGTTCATGGTTCTATGACGGGAGTAATAAGTAATAATGGATCGATATCGAAAATGAAAATCTATTTTGCTTACTTAGAAGTGGATTTACGTTTTAAAACCTTCTAAGGTAAGTGCTCTGAACACGGCATCATGAATTTTGATTTCGATAAAACCCCAGCTGAGTGCGCTAGTACTCACCCCAAACTCTTTTCAAAATCTTTTCACAGATGGAGGAGGGCTGGACCAGGACGCCGAGGGGTTGTGCGGTTTCCTTCATGCTATGCTTCCATGATGTGGTGATACACATATATATACTTACTACGATGTTGATGTATTCTTGTCCCTCATTTTGCTTTTGATTGGTAACAAGATTTGTTATGTTATATTATGCTGTGAGTCTCGATACGAGCATGCTATGTGGTTGACCGGTCTAGTCAACAGGATGTAATGCTATTTTGCTTTCTTGCATTACTTATAATAAATCAAGATCACGTCTATTGAAGTTATGATATCGATATTATTCTGTTGGTGGATTGTTTGTGCACCCCTCCCCTTCAGGATATGTCCTAGTCATAGAGGAGATGCTGCCCGATTTCATGGTCACATCTTCTTATCGTGTATATCATATGTATTCCCCCTTCTTCCCCGCTTCTTAACCCCCACCCCTAATCACACCCCGGCATCCGTGCCTTCCCTCGGGAATTGGGGCGTGACATTTCGATATAAAGATTTCAATTATGAAATCTTTTCTCACCAAAGAGATTTCCATATATAATTAATACGTTTCACACGTATTAGAGTATTTATCGAACGTATTTCATACGTTAATTTCAAAAGTCAACAATTTTGACTTTTCTTTATTAATTTCTTTAATAATTCATATTTTAATATCTAATTCAATATAAATCGATTTTCAATCGATTTCTTTTCATAAAGCCCTAATTCTCGATTTTTCACGCAGATCAATAAACTTTATTAATATTTTTCTTAAATATTAATTAACTTATTCATTAAACATTATTTTTCATTTCTAACGTTATTTAATATAACGTTTCGCCATAAACATAGTATTCTATGTTTATAAAATTTTATAATTTCTTAATATGTCTAAAATAATTTCTAGACATATAATATATTATTTTTCTTGATATTAAGGATTTAAAATCCTTATATATATATATATATACTCACGGCCTTCATGCTTAAATTTTCAAACTTCTTCCCAAAAATTCTTCTAAATTCATATAGTGTACTATTTTATCATAGTATCACTAATATGTATTAACATTAACTATAGAAAATTTTGGACATTACTTATTTGATCTCATAGGTCACGACTATTATCATCAAATTGTCCAAATAATTTTTCTAAAATTCTAGTTAATGTATACAAGGCCCCAACATTAATCTATAACATAATTATAGTATATAGTCCAACATTTTCAATCTCTACATCAAAGAATTATTGTTCAAAGGTTTCGGTTCCTCCAATATTAATACCCAACATTTTTATAAAATTTCAATTAAATTACACTATGCTTATACACTATAGTGTAGCAACATTTCATCATTACATTAATCTAAAAACAACCAAATCATGTCTAAATCAAACATGAAGCTCTCGGCCATTTTGAGCAAATTGAGCAATCAATCTTCAAAATTTCTAGCAAATTCATATAATACATAATTAATGTCATAGATCATCAATATGCTATAACATTTCTTAAATTAAAATTGTACATTAACTTAGCATTTCTTCATCATTTTTGTCACCTCCAAACATATAGCATAGGATTTTAAAAAATTCCCAATAAATCATAATGGGTTCCTTTGCTATTATTTAACATAAATCCATCATTAAAATTTAATCCTAGGATTTTCGGTAATCACCATAGAATTTATAACATAATTAATTTGTAAATAAATCACTAATATAAAGCATATACATTATGCTAAACATTATTTACAAACAACAAATCATGCTAGCATAATTATCCTATTTTTCTCATTTATAATATAAGCATATATATTAAAATCGAACGGTTGGATATCAAAAATTTTAACTTATAAATAAAGGTCGTTCGATTTCTAACCTTTTAACCGGTGTCGATTTAGTGCACAAGGATTTTAGTATCAAGGTTTTGGGGATAAAATAATGAAGAACACCCTTCTTCTTTCTTGCTCTCAACTCACGGCAGTAGGAAAAAAATGGAATAAGAGAAGTGTTGCTTTTAATTGCTATTAATTTATACACTTAAAGGAATAAACAAATGTCATACTTAATTCCTCACACTCTCGGTCACTTCTCAAAAATTGCAAGACAAATTTAAAAACTTTATGACTCACAAAAGATTACATCATGACAATTAATATCTCTTACATAGTAAATGAAAGGAATCAAGATCCCTTTCGCTTTGATTCTAGACGTCGGTCACTACTTTGCACAAAGGAATGAATTTTATTTTATTCCTTCTTTTCTTTATTAAGTCAACAAAATCATGCTACAATTAATTCATGCAAGACTAAATTGATGACATAGCCATAGTAAATACACCTCATTTCACTCAATTGAAAACAAAATCCTTTGAATTGAGTCACCAAGTGCCATCGGCACTTTCATTGCATAAAGGAAGAGTTTTATTATTTCTTGTTTTATTAACATGTGTATGTCCTACACAATCCAAAAGCAAGACTTATTAATTCATGAATCACTTTTAATACATCATCACAAGGTTGTAGTAAATGTTCTTACACCATTTTGAAATAAACAAAATACATCCCACTTGAAGCAACAAGAGCCATCGGCTCTCACACAACACACAATATTTTCAAGATTTTTAGTTGATGACTCATTCATACACTATGTCATCATCTTACACAAAATTAATGCATTAACTCAACATTGAACAAAACAAAACAATTTTCTTTACTTGTGGATCAAGAGCCGTCGGTTACCTTTTGATTTTTCTTGGTTTATGAGTGTAATATATATATATATATATATATATATATATATATATATATATGTATTCCCCTACTTCATTATTCCACACATTCACATACATGAGAAAAAAAAATCAAACATTGGACCTACATCAAAATAGCTCACGACAATTCCATAGTTAATTGCCAAAATTTGATTTTTCTTGCTATTTTTAGATACATATCATAATATATATCTTAGATGATAAATTATATCATAGGAAAATTTATTAGTATCATTTCATGTGTGAAAATCCTAATTTTCGAATTAGGGTTTTCGAAAATTCCAAATTTGTTCAATAACTAATCCTTAATGTTCTAGCATTATCTTAATGCTAAATAATACTCTAATTACATATAATAATCATAGGAATTTAAATATTATAATTCCTTGATCATTAAACTCATTTTTCTATTCATCTCTAAACGTTTACGTTTGAAACGTCTCAAAACGTTAACGTTTGAAACGTCTCAAAACGTTAATTATCGACTCATCTCAAAATGGTCGTAATAAAGTCGTAATCACTTTATTAATTTATTCCATTTATAATAGAATTTAATTCTAAGCTTCGTTGCTTAGAAAATTTTACGAAATTTTAACTATCGATACTCAATCGACGTTAAAATACTACTGCCGAAACACTTTATATATTTATATTCCTTAATTCACAATCCTTAGTGAATATAAAAATAGGAATTCATTACTTCATAATTAATCGAAATCATTATTCGATAAATTACTAATTCATTTATTTTGGCGAAATCCTAATTTTCGAATTAAATATCGTAATTAGGCTTTTAATTCTCCGGGATATTACATTCTACCCCCCTTAAAAGAAACTTCGTCCCGAAATTTGCATTCCTCATAAAGTAAGGGGTATCTTTGTATCATAACATCTTAAATTTTCCACGTGATTTTCTTTTGTCCATGGTTCCTCCATTGGACTTTCATTAAAGACCCAAACTTGATTCTTTAATCGTTGTCGTACGATCAAGATAGTTGTAGATTTTCATCACAACTCATCTGAGTTAAAGATCACGTCATTATGGCGGATCACGTGTTTTAGGTCATATTCATACTTCCTTAACTGTGACACGTGGAAAACATTACGTACATTCCCCAATTTGGTGGAAGTACCAATCTTATAGGCTACCGGGCCTATCATTACTAGGATCTTGTAAGGTCCTATAAAACTTGATCTCAACATTCTTGTATCTGAACTTTATAATTTCCCTCTATGGAGAAATCTTAAGAAACTTTATTTCCGTGATCTAAAATGCGCTCGGATCTCACGCGTATCGGTCAGTAAGACTTTTGTTACGTCCCGAGCTTTTCTTATTCTTTGCCTTATTTAGCTCAGATATCTTAATCGTTTCATTTACAACGTCAGACCTTATACCTTCTCTCACCTACTTTATTACAATAAAGTGGTGGTCGATACTTCTTTCCACATAATGCCTCATAAATTTATATTGATCGTTGCTTGGACTATGGTCGACGTAAACTTAACAAGTGGTACAATCGTTCCCACTTGTACCTTGATTTAACATTAATGTTCTATCGTAAGCTTAAACGTCCACATTGTCCTTTTTAACTGTCCATCTATCTGTGAGTGGACATTTATGTTAAGGTTCAATCTCGTGTCTAACTCCTTTTAGTGAGTTAGTTTAAAATCTAGAGGTAAACTTGGAGTCTCTATCTGAAGCGATAGGTTTTCTGTAAATATATGATTTCCTTATGTACGACTAAGCTAACTTATCAGATCTATGAGTCATCTGAATAGGCAGAGATGAACATATTTGGTGAGTCAATCCACTACTACCCATATAACAGTATTACTTCTTTATGACTTTGGTAAAACCCGTCATAAAATCCATTGCTATGTCATTCCATTTTCATTCGTGTAGCTCTAGAGATTATAACCTCTTATAAGATCCATTTTCATTCGGTCGACGGCGGCGGGCGGCGGCACGCGCGAAGCGCGCAGAAAACGGGCGCTTCAGCGACGCGCCAGCGTGGCGGGCCGTGCCCGCATCCGTTTTCGGCCCGAATCCTATTTTGACGAGTCCGTCCGTGCCCGTGCACGCGAGGCCGTTTTGAATCCGGTCCGTGCCCGTGCGTGAGGCCCGTTTTGAAGATTATAAAGATCTGTGCTTTGCAATTCTAAGTAATAGATTAGGCGGGAAAGTGCGATTCCACGAGTGGGCCACGATGAGCGTTTTATTTTATTTTTATCGTTCATTGCATGTCGTGGATGTTTAAATAATGCGATAGCATGCTATGTATGTTTAAATTACGTTGACAAACCTTTCGTGTTTCGTAATTGGATGCGCATAGTAAGCATGCTAGGTTTATCGCGTTTTCAAGCATATTTTAGAATTACTGAGCATGTTTTACATGTTGAGTTATATAGACAAGCATGCTAGGATTACGTGATCTGCATGGATAAACCTTTTGAACAAAAGACTAAGCAAGCAACCCGACAAATTAATTTTTAAAATTAAAATATCAAGACCTCCACTTTTGATCTCTAAACAAAGTTAGAGGCCTGCGTGAGTGGCGTCCACACGCGTGGCTTGCTTGCTTTGCTTACCATAAGTTTGTTAGATGAGATTTCTAAATAAAACATTTTAAATCTATTGAGAAGTGGGAGTTTCATGTGTGGCGATCCACGCGCGTGGCTTGCATGTGCGATTTTCATAAGTTCTTTAGAGATAGATATAAAATGAGATAACAAAAGAATTTGAATTGGAAGCGGTATGGTCCGAGTGAGTATGCGATTCTAAGAATTCATTTTCTGTTTGTTAAAATTGTGGTCATTACTTAGACATCACCTCAAGTACAACTTTCATGAAGTCCCTCTTGCGATAGTGATGTGGTCTAGAAAGGTCAATCGTTAATTTCATTTGTCATAAGGATAAGTTGACATGGATTGAAATTAAGCGACTAAAAGGTATATTTTAGTGCAGTCGGGGTTCATGTGTAGCGTCCACACGCGTGGCTTGCATGTGGGATTCCTTGGGCGATTGGAGGTTTCAATTAATATTGTTTTATCAAAAGGTTACAATATTATTGTTACAAATTATGTGCGATCGTATGTGTTTACTTTATCGATTTCAGATATGTCTCTTACACCGATTATCAATATGCTCGCACAAAATCCCTTATCCGGTCCAAATTTTATCGAGTGGAAACGAAACATTGAGAATGTTCTTACTGCGGAAGAAAATCTATTTGTACTCACTACACCCTGTCCCAAGCCTCTAGACAATTCATCTACTGATGAGGAGCGCAAGGAGCACGAGAAATGGGACAAATCAAATAGAATGGCAAAGTGCCTTCTTTTGGTCACCATGTGCGAGTCCTGCAACTCCGGCATGAAGAGATGGAAGATGCACCACGATATGGCTAAGTCTTATGAAATTGTATGAGAGTCGGACGAATTGCTTGTCATAATTTGACAAAATCAATAATGTCAAGTTCAATGAAGGAAAGCGATTCGGTGCATAACCATGTAGAGCAAATGATTAATCTCTTGGAGAGCTCGAATTGGTTGGAGGATATATTGATGGCGAGTCGATTCGATATGATCCTCAACACTTTGCCCAAGTCTTTTGATGACTTCCGTTATAAAGCGTCCTTTATGATAAGAGTTATACTCTAGATTCATTGTAAGAGGATCTAGTAACGGAAGAGCATAAAATGGGCAAGGTGCTGCAGATCTTTAGTACGCACCTCAAAGAAAACCACCGCTTTATCGAAAGATGAAAATGAAAAGTGGAATTCAAGAGATGCTAAGGCTAAAGAAAAGAGTGGGAGTAATACAAAGGCTCTACCAGCGGTTTGAAAAAGCAAAGGAGAAGGAAAATGCTTCAAGTGCGGTGAGGCGGGCATTGGAAGGCTAAGTGCCCCAAGTCAAGGCTCTAGGTACGCCATTTGCTTTAGTAACAACGGAAACATGTTTAGCGACTAGTTCTACCCATTCTTGGGTAGTGACACATAGTCTGTTGATCATATTTGTTACACCTTGCGGGGTTCTGCGGACAAGGAGGCGAATGATGGCGAGATAACGATCTCCATGGGCAGCGGCAAAAGTCGAGGCCGTTGCGGTGGAGATGTTACTCTATGTTTTGAAAGCAGTTTTAGTTTTAAAGGCGTTTTATATGTGTCGGATTTTCGGTGGAACCTTGTTTACATTTGAAATTGTTTATTCATGGATATTGATTGTTTTTGATAGTGGTGTTTCTATCATAAGAAATGACGAAGTTATATGTGTAGGCACATTATATAATTCGCTTTATACTATTTATGCAATACATAATACCTATAACTATGTTACATCTACATCAAACCTTAAAAGAGAAAGTTTTCTTAAGAAGATGACACCTCTTTTCTCTCGGCATCTTAGATTAGGTCACATCAATCTAAATAGGATCCAAAGGCGGCTAAGAATGGGCGTTGGGTAATCTCACGATTACTCGTCCCGATCTGCGAATCTGTATAGAAGGTAAGATGTTGACCGGACCCTTCAAAGCGAAGGGTCATAGAGCCAAAGAAATGTTAGAGCTAGTCCATTCGACTGTGTGGACCGATGTCCACACAAGCTCGTGGAGTACGCAGTATTTTGTCACTTTCATTGACGATTACTCAAGGTATGGATCGTATACCGCTTCACCGCAAGTCGAATGCTTTGAAAATTCAAAGAATTTTAGGCGGAAGTGGAGACGAAGCTAGGTAAGAGTATCAAGTCATCTGCGTTCGATCGCGGTGGCGAATACCTCAACAACGAGTTCATGGACTATCTAGTGAAGTGTGGGATTACCTCGGCGACTTCACCGGCACACCACAACAAAATGATGTGTCGGGCGAAGAAATAGGACTCTTTTGGAAATGGTTAGATCAATGATGAGTTATGCAACTTTGCCTATTTCATTACGGGGTATGCCTTAGAAGCGGCGGCATACTTGCTAAATTTAGTACCATCCAAGTCGATCGAAGAGACCGCTTCGAGTTGTGGTTTGGGCGCAAGCCGAGTTTAAGCCACATAAGGATATGGGGTAGCCCGACATGTGTCTTTGAACAAGAAGGGCGACAAGTTGGAGGCTAGATCCGACGCAAGGTTGTTTATTGGCTATCCTAGAGGGCGAAGGTGGTTTATCTATAGTCCCTAAGGATCGAAGGTCATTATTAGCACTAATGCTCGATTCTTAGAAGAGGACTACATGAAAATCATAAATCCAAAGTTGAAATCATTCTTTAAGAATTAGAAGATGATCGTATTCCACCACCGATTAGACCAAAAGTGCGAGATGTCGAGTCTAGTGGGAGGATCGACACCGGATACTTCAAGAAATTGAAGTGGGTCGAGTTCACGGAGATACCGACCGCATAAGTGGTACCTACCCAGCAAGTTGTGCAAGATAGAGAACCACAAGTTACTGCACCCACCGTTGCCATTGTGCCTGTAGTGCCTCGTCGTAGTGGGAGGGTTGTTCGTCAACCCGAGCAATTTATGTTCGTGGGTAAATCTTGATTTAGTCGTAAAGCGAACAGTAATAATCGACCCATGGACGTCTGAGGCGATACAAGACAATGATACAAGATCATGGAACTTACGTTTGGACGAGGTGGTAAAGTCCTATGGATTTACCAGTTGCCTAGCGAGAGTTGTGTGTATCGTTTAGATGTCAACGGTAATGTGGTATTTCTTGCACTTTACGTAGATGACATTCTTCTATTTGACAACAATGTGAAGTTGTTATCAGACGTAAAGAGTTGGTTATCCGATCAGTTTCAAATGAAAGACTTAGGAGATGCAGCGTACATTCTTGGGATCAAGGTTTACCGAGATCGCAAGAGGAAAATGTTGAGCTTATCTCAGGCGTCTTACATTGATACTGTGATTACTCGTTTTAGTATGCAGACCGTCAAGAAAGGATTGCTACCTTTCTGACATGGCGTTCCTTTATCTAAAGGGCAGTCACCTATGACTGCAAAGAAGATAGAGGAAATGAGACAAGTTTCCTACGTTTCCGCCGTAGGAAGTCTCATGCATGCAATGCTATGCACGAGGCCCGATATCTGCTATGCGGTAGGCATAGTGGCTAGATATCAGTCTAACCCTGGACAAGCTCATTGGACTGCGGTAAAGCATATATTCAAGTACCTGAAAAGGACTCGAGATTATAGGCTGGTTTACCATGCAGATAGTCTAATGCCTTTGGGTTATTCTGGACTCGGATTTTCAATCGTAGTGATGAGAAAAAGTCTACCTCAGGCTATGTGTTTACCTTGGGAGGTGGAACCGTATCCTGGCGGAGTGCAAAGCAGCGATGCATTGCGGACTCTACCATGGAAGCCGAATATGTAGCCGCTTCGGAGGCTGCTAAGGAGGCTGTATGGTTCAAGAACTACCTCATGGATCTAGATGTGGTACCTGGTTTGCCCATGAGTATCATGGTTTACTGTGATAACTCAGGTGCAATGGCAAACTCGAAGGAACCACGGATCCAAGGAAAGGAAAGCAAACACATAGAGAAAGTACCATGTCATACGAGAAATCGTTAGGCGAGGGGCGTCTTGATTGCAAAGATTGATACGACGGATAATCTAGCGGATCCATTCACGAAAAGCCTGTCGCAAAAAGTCTACGCCGGGCACGTTAGAGGACTTGGATTGCCCATGATGGCACCCACTTAGAAATGAAACTTTTGTATAAGTGGGAGAAGCAGAGTGATGGTTTTGTTTGTAATAGCTAGTAGAGAGACACATTGTATACTAAAAGTTTGCTTTAGTATAAGTGAGAGATTGTTGGATTTGTATCGAAAGCGGTTTGGTTGAGCTTGTATACAATGTTTCCTCGTTACCACTATTATAATCTCCTATCTGAATTGAATACTTGATTGCATATATCGTGTCCCTTATCTCATATATAAGTTAGATTATACAAATGTGTAGAGGATCACAAAAGTCCGTATGATTGGTCAAGCTTAATGAGATATAAAAGTTTCTGGCGAGACAACTTAAGGACGAGTTGTCGGTATAGGCTGCATGTATAGATAAGAAGTGACTTGACTTGGTTGCTTGTCTATGCTGGTACGTCTCGCACGTATTGAAGGATTCTGGTGAGATGTGTTCTTCTATCGACCGTCGTGAAGAACCAAGATCTCGGTGACTTACGATGATCTAAACCTCGATAAGGTATTAGGTGAGTATGAGTTCTTGACCATCACTTTGACTTGTTATGGGTGAGGTTATATGTTCTAACCCAATATTCTCCGCATCTTGGGTGGTGGCGGTGCATGTATGTCATGCTAGTTATCTCAGTCGAGTCACCGTATCCGTTTAGAATGATGGCGCCCCTTAAGGAGCTCAAAGGTTTATTGTACTAAACCTGCGGTTGAGTTAGCTCAAGTACAATAATAAGGTTGAGTGGTACTACTTAAGGAATTAAAGATATTAATTATTTTAAGCAATCGAGTAATGCTCTAAATAATTAATGGACGTTCGATATCTTAAATACGGGATTCGTAATGTCTAAGTGCAAGCCCGACTCAACTTCGGTAATAAAGGGTAAGTCGGCATTTATTCTCTAGTGGCATGAATAAATGTTTATAAATTAATTTATGTTTTGGGCTGAACATAAGATAATTAATTTATTTGAGACCCATCTTTATTCCTTGCATTTGATCCCTGGGCTGGCCCATCCAGGCCCGTAGCTTGGAAGGAAAATAGGCGCCTACTTTCTCTACATGGCAAGGATTTGATTCTCTTTATCCTACAAGGATATAATTATATTTATGGGATATGCATAGATCCTTTCCATATAGAATTATGGTAATAATCCTTTCCATATAGGATTATGGTAATTTCCATATGAGATTATGGTAATTTCCATAAAGGATTATGTTAATTTCCATAATGGATTATGGTAATTTCCATATGGGATTATGGTAATTTCCTTATGGGATTAAGGTAGTGCATTATAAATATGAGGTAAGAGATAGAATCAAAGTTAATCCACTCATTAACAAGCATTATTTTTGAGAATCACAAGAACATTGTGAGGATTTTTCGAGAGTTAGTAGAGAGCATTGGGTGTTTTTTTCCGAAGCATTCTCCACAGATCATCCTCACTCGACGTTGGAGATTGGGTAACCGGGATACAGTCCAGAAGGTCAAAACACGAGTCTCGATCTATTCCGCCTCGACAGATTCAAAGGTAAACACGAGAAAACCCCTACGTGTTGCCATTAATTATATAGCTGCATGGTAGATATATAATCAATGTATGGTGAATTAAACATCCAAGATAGATCCTCGGGGCGAGGGCTAAACCTAGTTTTTCCCTACACTTATAGAGCTGGGCAGTTGACCCTATCTATGTTTCTATGATGGCCCAAGAACACGCTCATTCTTCAGCCGTAGAGAGACTTTTGAATTGCGGATGCGCCCTTCTCCGATCGAACTCAACCAGCCTACCGTCTTGCCTGCGATGGGACCCCTGTGCCATCTACGGGAATGGAAGGTTCTTACGCGTTACTCACCCGTCCGCCACTGGAAACACCACTTCCCGTCCGACTTGCATGTGTTAAGCATCACACAATGAAGCTACGCAAACCAGTAGCAATTCAAGTGACTAAGGGCGAGGGGGTCCAATCATTGCAGTTTTTTATTAAGTGAATTGATTGAGAGGCGATGGCCCAATTCTTCCATACGCTCTTGAGCAGGCATCAAGTGATTGTTGGTTCAGGAAAGGCGGGAAGTATTCGATCCAGCCGCTGGTTCCCCCTACGGCAACCTTGTTACGAACACTTCCAGCAGGCGGAAAGGGTTCGAAAAAGCAGGGAACCGATAAAGATAGATAGATCTGGTGACTTCAACTGCTTTTACTCCAGTAATCAGTAGCTGCAATTCCTTGAAACCCAATTCCGTAGCTACACATACCCGAATTCGCGCAAGTGTGTCCACACCCCCCAAACTTTCGATCTTGTACCCGCTTGCTTCGCATAGGCTACACAAGCTTCGGTGCGGTTGAGAAAAGACTGAGCTTAATAGAGCTCCAAGTGGAGTTCACTTAGGAGACTTCTTCCTCGAGTCTTGTCATGATCGCGCACTCGATGAAAGAAGCGGCATGGTTTTGCCCGAAATAAAAGAAGTTCACGTGCCAATCGCTAGCGCATCCAGGGCCCCGGCGCCCCGCTTAGCTGGAGAGGCCTGATGGTCGCAATCATTATCAATCTTATACCATGGGCGATATCGTAAGGAAGCTTGAAAGAGGGAATTTGCAACCAAAATTTATGGAATTGGACTTAAAAAAGCCATTCAGGTTCGTTATCGATTAGGTGTATGGCATGTTTGGTTCTCGGGCTAGGGGAGACGCCGATCCTTCAGTGACTTGCGGGTTCAATAGTTCGTGCAGCCATGGACCCGGACCCGAAAGCCGGTCCCAAACCCGGAAAAAGCACTCACCCCCTCGGAGTCCCTGTCCCGAAAGAAGGAGCTTGTAGATTGCCCGCACGGACAGCTCGACTCTTTCGTTTGAGTGAATATTTATATTGTGAGGAACGAGAATTGATATATGACCTATTCGAAGCTGCTACCGATATGCGCATGATGCATAATTATTTTCGTATCGGAGGTGTCACGACCCCACCCCGGACCAACCCGGACTGGAGGGCGACTAATACTAGGAGTAGTATTTTAGGGGTTACATGGGTAAAATAGAGATGCATAAAAATAAACTAACATGCTTGAACAGAATATGAGATGATGTTATATTGTTTTTGAAAAGGTTTAGGCCATCGGACCCCAAAACTTGGCCTGATCCGATGGGCCTCAATAGTTTATAAACATAAAGCGTAAATAAGGGAGTTCAGAGTATAGCAGCGGAAAGTGTGTGAATACATATATGACGATATGCATTCAAGGTATAAACCACAAATTCAAGTAAATCGATCAAGGACACTTTTAGACTCCTCAACACATTCCCCATCATCACCATCGAGCTCAACCGCACATTTAAAACAAACATGCGGGGCTAAGTACAAGAAATTTGCACTTAGTGGACTCATGCCGAAAACATTTGATAGAATTTGGATTCTTTGCCAATATCGGGTAAGTCGCGAGGGTTTAGTTAAAAAATGCCTGTGCTTACCAAATCATTTCGGTTCAGTAAACATAGCTCGCCGAGCATTTTCTTGGTGTGTATGGTCCGTATCTCATAGTCAATACATAATAATAATAAATAATAAGCGTCGAGAGTGAGGCCTCCCATCTACGACGCCGTGACCGGCCGTAATCCGTCTGACAAAGACACGCTCTCTGCAAGCATATGTTAACACAACAGATAGTTCCAACCTTCACGCCAATCCTAGCGGGCATTTATCATCCGACACGGGACCGACATTAAAAGGTTGGGTGCTACCACAACAATTGATATAATAGTTCCAACCATCTCCACAGCCTACCCGGGCATAACAGATAGGATCCATACACAAAACGAAATATTTTGGCGGGTAATATAGTAAAACATTTGATATGGTTGTAGAATAAGTGTAAATAAACTCATTTGAAATAACAGTAAAGTCACGTTTTAGTGGGGTAAGAAAAGGCCCACATTTTGAAGATAAGAAGCCCACATTCGTGAGGTAAGAAAAGGAGCCCACCTGGACTATGGTTCGTTGTAAAAGTCCTAGGTTCGTTCGTTCGTCAAAATCCGTCATTGCGTTTGCGTCACACCTTTACTGGCGAGGTTTTAGTACGTCGCTCAAGTCTTTCGAGACTTTCGAAAACTAAGATAAACTTCGATATTTCATATCGATGTAGACTGAATTCCTTAGTGGATTCAATACGTCTCTAATACGTATACGATTGACTTTTCTCGTTCCTCGAGATACGTTCAACGTATAAGTACGTTTTTCGATATATGGATTTCATTTGTGAAATCTTTTCTTACTAATGAGGTATCATACTCAATTAGTATATCTTACGCGTACTGACGTATTTATAAACGTATAATCGTACGTTTGACTTGAAAAGTCAACGAAGTCAACACTGGTCAACAAAGTCAACGATTTTGACTTTTAAAAAGTAATTTCTTACAATTTTGTTTAAAAATCGAATTTGATCGATTTGAAAACGTAAAGTCCTATTTCTCGATTTATCTTGTAAATCAAGGACTTATAAATATTTTCGCATTTTTAATAACCCTTTTTATAATTAAAAAGCGTATTTTGGTATTTAAAACGTTATTAAATGAACGTTTGTCTCAAACACAGCAATCTATGTTTATAAAATTTTGTAAAATTCAAAAACTGTCCAGAATATTAATAGACATATATTTTTTTAATAAACTGAATTAAAAAGGATTTTAAAACCCTTTTAAATTATCGAAATTTTCGATAATTAGATTAAAAATACTAAATGACCTTTGAAAAATTTTGTAAATTAATATAGTGCATTATTATACACTATGGTCCAGAATATGAATTCATAAAATTCATATGATATTATTTGCTATTTATTTATATATATACATATATATATTTACGGTAATTCAAATAAATAGGGAATAATTATCCAAAAATTCCCAAAATTGATATATAATTAATATAATATCCCAACATCAATGTAATTCACCAATATAACCCATAGTTCATCGTAACCATTTATTTCACAATATATAACAATATTCACGGTAATAACTTGGTAATTACCAAATAATTAGCAATTAATTTCTAAAAATTCTAAATAAATTCCAACATGATTAAACATTATATTATAACATTGTAACATCATAATATCAACCAAACCAATTGAAATCATCACCATATGAGCTTGTAAGCTCTCGACTTTTTTGATTGTTTTTGGTTTTCAAAAATTCCAACAATTTATATACTATGTTTATACACTATAGTATAGTAATATAACATCATAATTTTTATCAAAACTAATTAAATCATCACCTTCAAGAGCAACAAGCTCACGGTTTATTTGATTTAAAATAGTATTTGATTCCCAAAAATTCTAATTAATTTACACAATGCATAAATAATATACTAAAGCATTAAAACACCATTACATGTTCAAAAATAAAATCATACATCAACCTATACTTTCCTAATGCTCACGGTATTAATTAAAAATTAAGCATATGGTTTTCAAAAATTCTAATTAAAACATATAACATATAAACAATACATTAAAGCATTAATATGTCATCACAAGCTTAAAAAATAAAAATTATACACCAAGGTATGAACTTATGAAGCTCACGGCATTCTTAAAATTTTAGGCTAGGGTTTTCCAAAAATTTTAATTAACATACCATAGCCTTAAATCATAACATACATCAATATTTCATTCTTAAAATACTTAGAACATGCTCGGTTATTACTAAACATTTTCTATAGTTTTCGAAAATTTATTTTAAAATAAGATTAAGGTTCGAAAATCATATATACTAACTAGATACATTTCAACCATTTAATAACAACCATCTATGCTCTTCTAACATATATTCACATATATTTTGGAATAAAGTCATCAAGAACAATATATCTCATGCTCAAGAACATTTAAAACATATATATACATATATATAACATTCGAAACATACATAAATATATACAAGAGCATGCTCGATTTTTCTGGAATAAAAGAGGATATAATCGATACTATGGTCTTATTGTCACATCCCTCAATCCTAAGTACGGATTAGCGAGGGACTATAAGCGTAAACATGAATGAACAAACATGGAGACTCTTTAATAAAAAGCGTAATACATATGTCATTTATATTCTTCGACTATATTACATAATTTAGGGTTCTTGCAATGGAAGACATGTGATAAGTACATATGACGATGTACTATCAAGGTATAAACTTTTCGCGACAACATTCCTATTGCTCAACACCGCTCCATCCATCATCCGCTCAACCGCACATTTAAAACAAACATGCATGGTCGAGTACAAGAATGCACTGGTGGACTCATGCAAAAACATTTTATCATTTTAGATTACATCGCCACATCATGGTAAGACACGAGGGTTTTAGTTGAAAGTGCTTTGTGCTTACTAAAACATGTTATCGCTCATAAAATCATCGCCGCAGCATTTTTCTCGTGTGTATGATCCATATCCCTTAACATCCTTTCGTCATATCATCATAGTCGAACGTCGTGAAGCGAGGCCTCCCTACGACGCCGTGATCGGCCGTGGATTGTCCTTACAAAGACACAGTCACCTTAGGTGTACACGTTAATCCTAGCGGTATTGTCCTTCCGCATGGGATCCGATATCGATTTTCATTCATAAGTTGGGAGCGACCAACAACATTCATAACAATTCATAACATCTCATAACATCTCATGGATAGGATACATACACAAAACATAAACATTTTGGCGGTAATCTTGTAAACATTTTGTCAGCAGTTGAAATAAGCATCGTAAATAAATATTTGAAGCATTTTATTTTTGAGTAGAGTAAAGCCCACCGGACCGTAGATTGCCTTAATCCCATTTCTTGGACCGTAAGTCCTAGCTTTAGCCTATCTATTCTTGGCCTTGAGGTTTTGGAGTCGAAAAATCCATTGGGTCTTAGAACCCATATTTCTATTTTAGTGTATATCATGGTATGATATACACTCAATCGACCGTGTGGAAGACCTAGTCAAATATTTCACGTTAGGTATGCTTTCGTGAAAATATCGTATCATGATGTTTAATCATAATTGCATACATCTTATAATGCTCTATCGCACTTGCGACATAACATAATGAATGCATCGATTAATAGCATGTTAGTCACATAAGGCATACTTCACATAGGGGTTTCCAACACTTAGTCAAATTTTAAGTGTTTAAATTTCAGCAAGATAGCTTGAAATAACCCAAGTGGCAAACTTTGACGATTCATAACTATCGAGTTAGAATACGTATGGCCACACAAAGATACATTCTGAAACCTCTAAACATATGCTACAAGTTCTAAGAAGGAATTAAATCCAAAAGAGTCGTGGTTCTGGAGATATAGGGTCTCAAAGTGGGCAACTCAAACTGACTTCTATACTTAGAAAATTTTCAGAATTTTCAGTTTTAGCTAACGACGGGGTTTTGCGAGGCTCGTAACTTTTGACTCGCAATGCCAAAATGGCTGCAGGCTACCAATTTAGAAACCTTGTAACAAGTACTACATATGTCATGAAGACCATACTGGAAAATATCTAACTCATCGAGAAATACATAAGTCCAAAGTTGACTAGTTGGAAATGGACAGTTTCCAGTAGGTGACTTTGGGTCGATGAAAGGTATACCTATAAAACTTGGTTTGGGATCAAACTTTCCAAATCATAACTAGACATGGTGGGGAACATTTCTTATGAAGAAACCCAAGTCCAAATCGGACTAAAAACGGCTTGAACATCTCACGTAAAAGTCATACTCGAACAGCCTATTAACATAGAAATTTTCTAAGGCAGTTTGTCCAAAAAGGCTTACTGAAATGCATCAACTTTAAAAATTCACCGTGAGTTCATTATAAGGAATCTAGAAATGAAACCAATCATATTGAAAAGCCACTTAAGTCTAGTTTTATCCAGAAAAAGCCTCACTCAATGATTCACAATAGATTGGGAGATAAAAATGTTTTACCACAAGCTATCACTCCCGTGACAGTTTTGTGCAGTTAACTTGTAAAATCTGGAATAAATAGTAAAACTTTTTAGAAAATTCTGAAAATTTACATACATCTTCTAGACATGCTTAATTATGTTTCTGCCAAATTTCAGAGTTTTATCATTATCCAAACTTAAAACGAAAGCTACGGATTATGGGTGATGAACACGGAGATTTCACAGATTTGCGCGATGCTTTCGAAAAATACGATTAAAATAGAAAATCATGTTGGATGGACTTGAAATTTTACAGAGGCATACTAGACACATATAATTTCAACATATCAAAAATGCACAATCATCAGACCACTGAAACTTAGTCAAATAAATTCGTGAAGTTGCTGTTCGTCCAGGAAATCAACATGCAATGATCAAAAGTATTGAATCTACCTATTAAATCAACATGCAATCACTTTCAAGCATAGACCCAACACATTCAAGCATATTGATGAACATGCATGTGTATATCTTGATCATCCCTAGGATCTAAGGAGATGGTATCTACCTTAGCCACGAAATCGAGAGGGATGAAGAGGAAGGGGACGGCTGTCCATCTTGAGCTTGGAGCTTATGTCCACTTTTTTTTTGAATGGTGGAGTGGCTGATCTTGGAGCTGTTCTTGGAGGGGATGGACGAAAATGGGAAGAAGATGACTGAAATCTGATTTTGGGGGTGAGAGGTATGGGATGTGTGGGGTGCTTATGGGTGACAATTGTCACCCTTATACATGTAGTTGACACCTACACACACTACCTACACACCACACACATGCACGAAAATTACATATATATGTATATATATATATCAGATTTTAATAGTGTAGTTAGGATATAATTAATCCAATGTCACTTAGATACATGTAATAGATAAATCAACAAATAAGTGCTTAGTATATGTGTATATAGCTCTCGGCTATTACACTATGCCAAAGGGTCCAATTTTATTTTCATGTCAAACATTGATATATGTTATGACATATAGTTTAGATGATAAATAATATCATAGGATAAATTAATGGCATCATTTTATGCGATTAAAATCGAGTTCGAAAATTAGGGTTTTCGAACGCTTGAAAAAATTGGTAACTATTGAATCTTGATGATCTAGCATTGATTTAATGCTAAATCATACTGTAATTACATATACCAATCATAGGAAATTAATTCTATAATTTCTTGATCGATTAAAACGCTGTTTCATCCAAAACGTTAACGCTTGAAAACGTTACCAAAACGCTCATTATCGACTCATCTCGAAATGGTCGTCATCGCTTTATTACATTATTCCATTAATAATGGAATTTAATTCTAAGCTTAATTGCTTAGAAAATATCATGAATTTTAACTATCGATACGTGATCGACGTTAAAATAATACCGTCGATATACTTCATATACTTTTATTTCTTTATTCACAATTCTCGGTGAATGTAAAATAGAATTCATTCTTTCAGTAAATAATCGAAATCATTATTCGATATCCCATGGATTGAATCATCTCAATAATTTCTAATTTACGGGTTTTAAATACCGTAATTAGGCATCTAATTCTGCGGGGTATTACATCCTACCCCCCTTAAAAGAAATTTCGTCCCGAAATTTGCATACCTCATAAAGTATGGGTATCTTAACATCATAACTTTCTATGTTCTTTCTTGCGTCCATGATTCTTCCATTGGACTTTCATTATAAGTCCCAAACTTGCTTCTTTAATCGTTGAATCGTACGATCAAATTAGTCGTAGATTTTCATCATAACCCATCTGAGTCAAAGGTCATGTCATCATGTTGGTTTACGAGAATTGGGTCATTTTCGTATTTCTTAATCTGCGACACGTGGAAAAAAACATTTCGCACTTTTCCAAATGTGGTGGAAGTACCAAGCTATAAAGCTACTAGGCCTATCATTGCTAGTGAGCTCGTAAGGTCCTATAAAACGTGATCTCAACATTCTTGTATCTAAACTTATAATTCCTCTAGATGGAGAAATCTTAAGAAACTTAATTCGCATTCAAGAATGCGATTCGGGTTTACGATGTACCGATGTAAGATTTTTATGCGTCCCGAGCTTTTCTTATTCTTTGCCTCGTTAGCAAATATCTTAATCGTTTCATTTACAACGTCGGGACTTTTTACCTTTGCTCACCTACTTTGTTACAATAAAGTGGTGGTCAATACTTTTTCGCAATAAGCCTCATAAGGCTACATTAATCGTTGTTCGACAACATTACTACGTACATAAACTTAACAAATGATATAATATGTTCCCGCTTAACCTTGGTTTAACACTTATGTTCTATCGTATCCTTAAACATTCATATTGTCCTTTGATCGCCTCTTACGCCTGTGGTGGACATCTATAATAAGGCTCAATCTCGTGTCCAACTTCTTTGGGAGTTAGTTAAAATCTAGGGCACTCAAGTCTCTATCCGAACCGATAGGTTTTGGTACTCCTTGTAAATATAAAATTTCCTTTTGTATAACCGAGTTAACTTATCGATCTACGAGTCATCCGAATAGGCGAGACAAAACATAATTGGCGAGTCAATCCACTACTAGCCATATAGTAGTGCAACTTCTTTATGACTTTGGTAAAATCTATCACAAGATCTATTTCTATATCATTCTATTTCCATTCGCGTAGTTCTAGAGATTATACTCTCTTATAAGGCCTTTGATACAATGCCTTTACTTGTTGATAACCGAGACACTGCTCGACAATGTGGTTATATCTTATCTCATTCCTTCCTATCTAACCTTTCTCATAATTCACAATGTCACTTAAATATGCCTGGTTGGGCGGTATGAGAAGGATCGTGAAATTCATTCTTGGTTTCATTTCTAAGCTTATTATTGTTTGGAAATATATGTATATCTCTCTCTTAGACAATATAACACTGTCTAGCGCTCCTTAAAATATCCTTTAGCTCTTCATTCCTTATTTTAATTTGTATTCCATTCCCATCTTCATTTTCTCTTTTTTGTCATATTTCACCCAGTTGTGAGGTACCATTTACGTTAGTCCTCGATTTCCGACTATTTACGTTCTTGTTTTCTTAACCTTTCGATGAGTTTTCTTTTCTATAAGGACATACCTTGATTTAGACTGAATTTTATATCTTAGCCATTAGATTCTACATTATCCTTCCTTTGGTGATTATTTATCACAATTATAATCTTTTACCGATTCGAGCCATTTTTTCTATCCCGTATCCAAGTTTCTTTGCTCATTTAATAACTTCAACTTTTGTGAATTGTGAAGGGTTCTTAACTTATTGTTATAGGAGTGATGTTCTCGTGACTTTGGTATTTATACTCATCATTATCGAGGTAATAGATTTTGGCACTCCGTGAAGTCGATAATCTCCTTTACATACAACCGGGCTAACTTGTCGATTCATAAGTACTTTGGATTGGTAGGAAGTGAGCACTATTGGTGAGTCTATCAACAATTACCAATATAGCGGTGTTCCTCTTTGATTTGGGTAAGTTCGAACTAAGTCCATCGTTATTTCATCCCATTTCCACTCGGGTATTTCCAACGGTCAGAACTTTTCGTATGGACGTTGGTGTAACGCTTCATCTGGCGGCAAACAAGATGTTGTTCTACTGAAAGAAGCTATGTCTCGCTTCATGCCTTCCCACCAAAAATTTTCTTTCGGTCTTGTACATCTTAGTACTATCGGGTGGGCGGTGTAGGGTGATCGTGAGCCTCACTCATTATTTCATTTTAAAGTTTTGCGTCGTCGAACGCATATTCTTCCTTCGACAATAAGGCGTTGTCCGACGCCTCCCGAAATTCTTAAATCCTCCAGTCCTTACCCTTTCTGGATCTTTTCTAACTTTTCCTCCATCCTTGTCTCTCGACGATCCTTTTTTTTTAAATCGATTCATCACTATTTCAAGTCATGAGTTGGGAAATTTGCTCATGTGGCCTAAGTCATCGTGACACATAAGTTATTATTTATCTCATATTAATACATAGCCTTACTTTTATTAATCCGTGAGAATTGTGACTCTATTTTGGGGTAACTATCTTATTGGTCTTGTTACCTTAGAGAGTTCTTAATAGATCTCTAACAGAAGTCAATTAATCTATAAAATTCATGATCTTATTTTAGGTCATTGACGTCTTTCATCTTTAATTGTTTTGTCCTTTGTCAGATCTACATTGTTTTCTTCTAAAGACACTATGTGCCCGAGGAATATTTCTTTTGTCGAAATTTACAAAATCAGATTTGCAAAATTACCTTGACTCTTAAAAGTCGTAAGACAGCCCTTCGATTTTCTTTATGTTCTTTCTCGTCCTTTGAATAGATAAGAACATCATCCGTAAGGATTGAGATAAAAATTATCTAGGTATGTGTGAAACACTCGATTTTTGAGGTTCATGAATGTGGTACACATCGTTAGTCCGAAGGGCATAACTATTATCTCATAGTAACCATATCTTATTCGAACAATTCATTTCCGTATTTTGATACCATTCTTCAAGACCATATAATATTGCATCATAATGCTCAAATGAGGACTTTTCATACATTACTATTTAGGGTCGGTCTCACCGAAATGACCGATTCTGGCGTCTAGCTCTTTTACACTCAAAACTTTGACACTTCTTTCACCATATTCATAAACTCTTCCAAACCACGCTTATTTTACATATCTTAATCACACCATTTTCATCATAAACCATTATCTACATATAAGTCTTATAGGATCCTAGGATTCTAGGTCTCGAGTGACGTTCTCGGCTTGAGTTGTACTTCCTGGAAACTTGCCTTTCTCCAAGCACGTTTTGTTTTCATACTTGATGGTCGTTCTCTTTAGAGAGCCGCGGTCAAGCTGCTCCCGTTTCTTCTTCAATACTAGAAGTTGGTGTTACTTTTATCGAAAGTATGGTTGGGTTGGTAGCGGTAATTCTCCTAATCCGAGGCGATAAGATTTTGTCCTTTGCCCTTCTCGCCTCTTTTCTGGTACCATTGATGGCACAGACGTGGACGGCGTTTGGAACATCGGTACAACCACCCTTTATGCCGTGTTGTGTAACTTGCCGAGGTTCGTGACAAGTACTCGTAGGTGTCGCTCCTCACGCATTATATGTATGCTTAAACTTGTTGACAACTCGTAAGTCCGTCTGGACTTTGGAATTTTTCTCATGGAGAAATTATTCTTTCGATACTTCTTTGTAAAAATTCCTCCGATCCGCTGGCAACCGACGATACGTCGTTGGGTACCATCCTCATTTGACACTCTATAGTTACGAGCATCCATCCGAGGTGCAAAAATTTCTTCAAAAGCCTGCTCAATCCATACCTAGTTCATAATAAAAGAGCCGATATGCTCGTGTGAGTTATAACCTTGTAAGCCTTGGGGTTAACTCACCCGTTAAACTCTCTTTTCTTGTCATACAGAACGGATATTTTAGATAAATCCGACTTAATTTAAGCAATGGAGGGATTTCTAAACAAGAAGGATCTCTTAAAGAATTATACACTTTAAGACATATATAACCCGTAGATGACTCATGACTCTTATCTTAATACTCATTTTATGTTTTACATCCGCAATGATATTACCTTAAAGATATTCGCATAGGCTAACGGTGGGTACTAATATTACGTCGTGTTAAACCTCTAACGGAAAGGTTAGGCCTGTGTCACTAATCACATGAATGACGACCACTTCGAAACTTGTCTCTAAAATTATATCTACGCTCCACATAGATATAATGATCCACATCATTGGATAGAACTTTAGGCGATTCTAGGTTCAATTTCGAGCTTGAGCAACACTTGCGATGGTCATAAATTCTCGTGATAGGTAAGGGATTTTCATTTCTTGATTTGCTTACCCTGAATTGGGTTCTATCGTTTCTACGCATACTTGTGCGATGTTAAAAAGCGAAGCACCTATATCGAACAAGATCTTACAGGTATTCTGAGAAATTTTCCTCATACCTATTCTGTCTTTTGGTTCTGTTTGATCTGTTTCCGGTGCGAAGTATAGGCTTTGGTCAACGGTCTTCCCGTTTATTCAAGTAAATGTCTATTCAAGTAACATCTTTTTCATATGTCATTGTCCTTTCCATTGGGACATTATGTTCCCTTGCTATGGCCTTCTGTTGTCTCATTCACTTTATACTTCTCGGTATTAGTATCGTTATGCTTTTACTTATAGCATTCGTGGTTAGGTTTACATCAACTTATCCTTCGATATTGATATTTCGATAATTAAATCTTATCGTAGAGATCGTCATGTCTCTATTACTATCATTCATTCCTAATCCAGTATGAATGATTTAATTTCCTTTGTCACTTTATTGATCTTAGGGATATATTTCTCATATATCCTTACTTTAAACTCCTTTCTAGAGAAACTTGTCTTGGCATTTAGTGTCGTGCGTTTGTAATATCCCCTTTTGGATATCGTCATTTCTTCTTAATCCTTTATTGATTTATCATGCAATTTCACATAAGATAAAATCCTTTGTCCACTGGGGATGTATTATACTTTTACCTTGACAACAAATATCTTTACCATTTTCTCGACATTCAATGATTTCTTCATTTCCATGTCGAGATACTTAATACCTCACTTTATTGATCGTCACAAAATACGGGGTAAGATTTACAATTAGGTCCACCTTAAGATCCTTCCATGTGAATCTTTTCCTGTGTTCTCTTGGACTTATTTCCTTTGCAAGATCTATAGAAGCTATCTTGCTTGTTAACTATTAAGTTACACAAGACAAGCGTTTCTTGTCATTATAACTTAGAGTATTAAGATTTATTTCAAAATAATGAATCTATTTCTTAATCCGTTTCTTTACTTCCAAGGAATTAGCTTACTTATCGAAGTCATAACATTTCTGAAACTTATGTCATATCATGAACTATCTAATTGTATAGCTCATAATTTCTTTTGCTATTTGTGACTTTTGTTCATTTTCTTGAGCATGGTATCTCAAAGAAATCTTACTTTCGTTATACTTGGTTTCCACCTTCGTGACTAGAATCATTATCATTGTCGATGGCTTGGTAGTGTAGTACATTCGTATCTCCATAACTTAAATTCTAAGCATCTTATTTCCATGTCTTGGCTTTGGAGTTATTTCCTCCATACTTAGTTCACATACTAGGGCTATCCTCGTCGTTCACACAATCTTGAGGATTATGATTCCTCAATCTCATTATCTTTGATTAACTAAGTTTTAATTACTCTGAATCGATTATGCTCAAGCATAATCTCATTGACTAAGGTATAAGGCAGAGATTTATTATGCGAGACGCTATCATTTCTTTTATATATATTCTTTGAAAAGAATATCTTGTATGTATCTTCATTCTTTTTAAACATGTCCAACCTACTAACGAGGTTTCAAGGATATCCAACTATCTTAAAGATAAGTTGTAATCGCTCTCGTCATAACATAATAAGGGGAAATTCATATCCCACAGATATCATATACTTTTCTTTACTTTTACTCTTTGCATTCAATGCTAAAGAGTATCTTGTTCATAACTTTGTTATCATAACAGTCTATGATGGTATAACTTCACTATTATCAATCTTTGTTAACCCCATCAAGGGTCATCACATCATGTGTGCCATATGAAGAATATCTCGTCTCATCGAGATTTTCTTTACATCATAATTTCTTGATGTCTATCACTTTACTGGTTTGAAACATTTCGGTGACTGAGATAAGTCAACCTATTTTATGTCTCGATGTTTAACGCTTTACTAATTCGCACTTAGTTGACAATGTAAGTCAACATTAGTCATACTTGATGGTTTCAAGGATCGAGGAGAAATTATCACGACTACTACAAAAGGTAATCGCCTCATCCATCAAGATAACATCTTTCAATGATTGAATCGATATGTTCCTTGGTGAATAAATGGGGCTCTAGGGTCCAAGACAAGAATGACGACTCATCGAGATTTCTTTGGTCATATGGGTGGCTGCACTGGCCACAATTATATTCTCACCACGCAAGGATTTGGGTTCAAAAGGACACTTTGTAAATTTTTGAGTTGGAAGTTTTCTTGAGAAGACACGAGGTAAGACACGAGGGTTTTAGTTGAACATTTTAGATTACATCGCCACATCATGGTAAGACACGAGGGTTTTAGTTGAAAGTGCCTTGTGCTTACTAAAACATGTTATCGTTCATAAAATCATCGCTCGCTGCATTTTTCTCGTGTGTATGATCCATATCCTTAACATCCTTTCGTCATATCATCATAGTCGAACGTCGTGAAGCGAGGCCTCCTCACGACGCCGTGACCGGCCGTGGATTGTCCTTACAAAGACACAATACCTTAGGTGTACACGTTAATCCTAGCGGTATTGTCCTTCAAGACATGATCCGATATCGATTTTCATTCATAAGTTGGGGCGACCCAACAACATTCATAACAATTCATAACATCTCATGGATAGGATACATACACAAAACATAAACATTTTGGCGGGTAATCTTGTAAACATTTTGTCATCAGCTGAAATAAGCATCGTAAATAAATATTTGAAGCATTTTATTTTGAGTAGAGTAAAGCCCACCGGATGTAGATCGCCTTAATCCCATTTCTTCGTAAGTCCTAGCTTTAGCCTATCTATTCTCGCCTTGAGGTTTTGGAGCTGGAAAATCCATTGGGTCTTAGAACCCATATTTCTATTTTAGTGTATATCATGGTATGATATACACTCAATCGACCCATGTAGAAGACTCTAGTCAAATATTTCACGTTAAGGTATGCGCGTGAAAATATCGTATCATGATGTTTAATCATAATTGTACATCTTATAATGCTCTATCGCACCTTGCGACATAACATAATGAATGCATCGATTAATAGCATGTTAGTCACATAAGGCATACTTCACATAGGGGTTTCCAACACTTAGTCAAATTTTAAGTGTTTAAATTTCAGCAAGATAGCTTGAAATAACCCAAGTGGCAAACTTTGACGATTCATAACTATCGAGTTAGAATACGTATGGCCACACAAAGATACATTCTGGAAACCTCTAAACATATGCTACAAGTTCTAAGAAGGAATTAAATCCAAAAGAGTCGTGGTTCTGGAGATATAGGGTCTCAAAGTGGGCAACTCAAACTGACTTCTATACTTAGAAAATTTTTCAGAATTTTCAGTTTTAGCTTAACGACGAGGGGTTTTGCGAGGCTCGTAACTTTTGACTCGCAATGCCAAAATGGCTGCAGGCTACCAATTTAGAAACCTTGTAACAAGTACTACATATGTCATGAAGACCATACTGGAAAATATCTAACTCATCGAGAAATACATAAGTCCAAAGTTGACTAGTTGGAAATGGACAGTTTCCAGTAGGTGACTTTGGGTCGATGAAAGGTATACCTATAAAACTTGGTTTGGGATCAAACTTTCCAGATCATAACTAGACATGGTGGGGAACATTTTTATGAAGAAACCCAAGTCCAAATCGGACTAAAACGGCTTGAACATCTCACGTAAAAGTCATACTCGAACAGCCTATTAACATAGAAATTTTCTAAGGCAGTTTGTCCAAAAGGCTTACTGAAATGCATCAACTTTAAAAATTCACCGTGAGTTCATTATAAGGAATCTAGAAATGAAACCAATCATATTGAAAAGCCACTTAAGTCTAGTTTTATCCAGAAAAGCCTCACTCAATGATTCACAATAGATTGGGAGATAAAATGTTTTACCACAAGCTATCACTCCCGTGACAGTTTTGTGCAGTTAACTTGTAAAATCTGGAATAAATAGTAAAACTTTTAGAAAATTCTGAAAATTTACATACATCTTCTAGACATGCTTAATTATGTTTCTGCCAAATTTCAGAGTTTTATCATTATCCAAACTTAAAACGAAAGCTACGGATTATGGGTGATGAACACGGAGATTTCACAGATTTATGCTGATGCTTTCGAAAAATACGATTAAAATAGAAAATCATGTTGGATGGACTTGAAATTTTACAGAGGCATACTAGACACATATAATTTCAACATATCAAAATGCACAATCATCAGACCACTGAAACTTAGTCAAATAAATTCGTGAAGTTGCTGTTCGTCCAGGAAATCAACATGCAATGATCAAAAGTATTGAATCTACCTATTAAATCAACATGCAATCACTTTCAAGCATAGACCCAACACATTCAAGCATATTGATGAACATGCATGTGTATATCTTGATCATCCCTAGGATCTAAGGAGATGGTATCTACCTTAGCCACGAAATCGAGAGGATGAAGAGGAAGGGACGGCTGTCCATCTTGAGCTTGGAGCTTATGTCCACTTTTTTTGAATGGTGGAGTGGCTGATCTTGGAGCTGTTCTTGGAGGGGGATGGACGAAAATGGGGGAAGAAGATGACTGAAATCTGATTTTGGGGGGTGAGAGAGGTATGGGATGTGTGTGGGGTGCTTATGGGTGACAATTGTCACCCTTATACATGTAGTTGACACCTACACACACTTCTACCTACACACCACACACATGCACGAAAATTACATATATATATGTATATATATATATCAGATTTTAATAGTGTAGTTAGGATATAATTAATTCAATGTCACTTAGATACATGTAATAGATAAATCAACAAATAAGTGCTTAGTATATATGTGTATATAGCTCTCGCTATTACACTATGCCAAAGGGTCCAAATTTTATTTTCCATGTCAAACATTGATATATGTTATGACATATAGTTTAGATGATAAATAATATCATAGGATAAATTAATGGCATCATTTTATGCGAAAAATCGAGTTCGAAAATTAGGGTTTCGAACGCTTGAAAAATTGGTAACTATTGAATCTTGATGATCTAGCATTGATTTAATGCTAAATCATACTGTAATTACATATACCAATCATAGGAAATTAATTCCTATAATTTCTTGATCGATTAAAACGCTTTTGTTTCATCCAAAACGTTAACGTTTGAAAACGTTAAAGCGCTCATTATCGACTCATCTCGAAATGGTCGTCATCGCTTATTACATTATTCCATTAATAATGGAATTTAATTCTAAGCTTAATTGCTTAGAAAATATCATGAATTTTAACTATCGATACGTGATCGACGTTAAAATAATACTGTCGATATACTTCATATACTTTTATTTCTTAATTCACAATTCTCAGTGAATGTAAAATAGGAATTCATTCTTTCGTAAATAATCGAAATCATTATTCGATATCTTATGGATTGAATCATCTCAGCGAATTTCTAATTTACGGGTTTTAAATACCGTAATTAGGCATCTAATTGCATGGGTATTACACTTATTTACCTTGGGTATGGTATAGAATCAAAGAACAATGTATGGTGTGAAGGTTTAGGAGAAGAAATGAGAAGAAGAAGAAGATGAAGCTTTCGAAAATGGGAGGGGCTATCGATTGTTTTTGGAAAATGGGAGAGGAAAAATGGAGAGTAATGAGAGTGTTGAGTGTTTGTAATGTGTGTTGAGTGTATGGCTTGAATGGGAAGAGTCCTCCCTATACTTCTCTCCTCTCTCGATTTTGGCCAAGAAATGGCACAAAATCTGCAGCTCAATGATGACAATTAGTGTGATGATTAGGCTAAGTGAAAAGCTAAGCCGTGCATTGGGTAGAAAAAGGGTGGAGTGCTCCTTGTTCATAGGGTGGCCGGCGCATGGGGGGTTTGGGAGCTGATTTTAATTTTGTTACACTATAATACTATGTATTAATCATATTATAGGTCATAGATATATAATACATGCCATAAAATAATTAAATCAACAATAACACAAAATGGGCATTACCGATTTCAATTTTGAGAAAATAGGATAAAATTATAAATCACACCTATAATTGATACTCATGCCATTTTCGATCCAAATATACATATATACATCATAATATATGATTTAGATATTGAATAATAGCATAGGATAAAATTATAGCATTAATTCATGCATATGAAACCCTAATTCCAAGAATTATGTTTCGAAAATTATAAATATAAGCTATCGAGTTTTAATGTTCCAAAAACTGATTTCATAGCTTAATAATACCCATATATATCATATTATAAAGTTTAGATACCATAGGATAATTTAATAGTGTCATTTCATGTGAAAAACCAAAGTTTATAAACTTAGGGTTTTCGAAAATTTCAACACCAAAATATCGAATTTAATAACTGAAAATTCGATTTTAATAAATATTAATACTGATATTATATAGAATAATAATAGGAAATTAATTATGATAATTTCCTGAGTATTAAACTCATTTTACAAAACATCTCTAGACGTTGACGTTCAAAACGCCTCAAACGCTCAAAATCGACTCATCTCAAAATGGTCGCAGAAGTTCATACCTACTAAATAAATATATCCCTTTAATAAAGGAATTAAGATGGAAATTAATTCCAAGCTTCACCGCCGTAAGATTTCATGAAAAGTTGAAGTTCGATCTGCGTCGACGTTAAAATATATCGACGAATCATTTCGTAATATTTCAATCCTTTAATTTACAACCGTAGTGAATTATGAAAGGAATTCGTTATAACGATATCGTATCGAAAACACAAGGTTCGATGTCGTAAAAGATAATTTACGGTAAAACCCTAATTACGGGTTTAGAAAACCGTAATCGTGATATTCGCTTCTTTCGAATATTACATTCCACCCTCACGAAAAATTTCGCCCGAAATTTGTATACCTTTAGAAAAATAGACCGGGTATTTTCTCTCATCGCTTCTTCAAGCTCCCACGTGGCTTCTTCGCCGTGGTGTCTCCACAAGACTTGACTAACGGAATCGACTTGCTCCGTAGTTGTTGGACTTTGTGGTCAAGTATGGCTGCGGTTCTTCCTTATAGCTCATGTCCGCTCGAGGATCACGCCGTCTTGGCGAATCACGTGCTTTGGGTCGTGAACGTATTTTTCGTCATGCGACACGTGAAAACATTATGGACATTCCCTAGGTTTGGCGGAAGAGCCAACCTATAAGCTCTGGACCTATCCATTCTAGGATCTCATAAGGTCCTATGAAACGGGTCTAAGCTTTCCTTTCGAGCCAAACCGACAATCCCTTTTATGGAGAGACATTAAGAAATACTTTGTCTCCATCCTCAAAGCGTAGCTCGGATCTACGCAGATCGTCGTAAGATTTCTGTCTACGAGCCTCTTTTATCCTCATCCTAATTTGTCGAACGATTTCGATCATTTCGTTCACCGCATCAGGCCCTATGACCTTTCTTTCACCGACTTCATCCCAATAAAGTGGTGATCTACACTTTTTGCCATACAAGGCTTCGTATGGGGCCATGCCGATCGTCGCTTGATAACTGTTGTTGTAAGCAAATTCCATCAGAGGTAAAATCTCTTCCCATTTTGCACCTTGATCCAAAATTACAGTTCTAAGCATATCTTCTAGCGTTTGGATCGTTCTCTCCGACTGTCCATCGGTTTGTGGGTGGAATGTCTTGATCAAGTTTAATCTGCACCCAGTTCTCTTTGCAAGCTAATCCAAAACCTGGATGTGAACTTGGAGTCTCGATCAGAGGTAATAGATTTTGGCACTCCATGTAGTCGTACAATTTCCTTAACGTACAGCTGGGCCAACTTATCAGATCCATAAGTGCTTTGAATAGGTAGAAAGTGAGCACTTTTGGTAAGTCTATCCACAATTACCCATATGGCTGTGTTTCCTCTTCTCGATTTGGGTAAGCTTGTAACGAAATCCATCGTTATATCGTCCCACTTCCATTCGGGGATTTCTAACGGTTGTAACTTCCCGTAGGGTCGTTGGTGTAGGGCCTTCACTTGTTGACAAACAAGACAGCGTTCCACGAAAGAAGCTATGTCTCGTTTCATGCCTTCCCACCAAAATTTTTCCTTCAGGTCCTGGTACATCTTAGTACTGCCTGGGTGGGCGGTGTAGGGCGTATCGTGAGCCTCACTCATGATTTCGTTCTGAAGCTCTGCGTCGTCAGGAACGCATATCCTACCTTCAAACAATAAGGCGTTATCCGGTGCCTCTTGAAAATTCTTGAATCCTTCAGACCTTAGTCTTTCTCGGATCTTTTCCAACTTTTCCTCCATCCTTTGTCCCTCGACAATTCTTTTTCTTAGGTCAGATGCCAGTGTGAGTGTAGCGATACAGCTCACAATTGTCTCAGGTGGTTCCACCAGTTCAATTCTCATTCTACCAAACTCTTCAACGAGTTTTTCCTCATGTATAAAGAGACATCCTAACTTGGTATGGCTCTTACGACTCAGCGTCGCACTACTACATTCGCCTTGCCCGGGTGATAGTTAATACCACAGTCGTAATCTTTTACTAATTCTAGCCATCTTCTCTGTCTCATATTCAGATCTCTTTGTTCGAAGAAATACTTCAAACTCTTATGATCCGTGAAGATCTCACATCTCACACCGTAGAGATGGTGTCTCCATATTTTTAGTGCATGAACTACAGCTGCTAATTCCAAATCGTGGGTTGGGTAGTTCAGTTCGTGGGGTCTGAGTTGTCGGGATGCATAAGCTATCACCTTTCCTTCTTGCATCAAAACACAACCCAGTCCAGTCTTAGATGCGTCTGTATAGACCACGTACCCCTTGTCCGCTTCTGGGACTGCTAGAACTGGTGCACTGGTCAATTTTTCTTTGAGTATTTGAAAACTCGTCTCGCACTCCTCGGTCAATTGAACTTGATTCCTTTAGGAGTAGTCGGGTTATTGGCCTTGCAATCTTGGAGAATCCTTGATGAATCTCCCATAGTAGCCAGCTAATCCTAGAAACTTCTAATTTCGTCGGCGCGTCTTTGGTGATTTCCATTCTCGCACGGCCTCTACTGGTGGATCTACTTTTATGCCTTCAAAGACACGATGTGTCCAAGGAACATAACTTCCTTCAGCTAAAACTCACATTTGCTAAACTTAGCAAAGAGTCTTTCATTTCTCAAGGTTTGCAAACCGTCCGTAGATGTTCCTTATGATCCTCTTCATTCTTTGAGTAGATAAGGATATCATCTATGAAGACCAAAACAAATTTATCCAGAAATGGATGAAATACTCTGTTCATGAGGTCCATGAATACGGCTGGTGCATTGGTTAATCCGAATGGCATAACTATGAATTCATAGTGGCCATATCTGGTTCGGAATGCAGTCTTAGGTACATCCTCAGACCGTATTTTCAGCTGATGGTATCCTGACTTAAGATCAATTTTAGAGAATACACCCTTAAGATCAATTTTAGAGAATACACCCGCTCCTCGCAATTGATCAAACAGTCATCAATTTCGGTAAAGGGTATTTGTTCTTTAGTGTCATCTTATTTAGCTCCCTATAATCGATGCACATCCTCAAAGAACCATCCTTTTCTTAACAAACAAAGCAAAGCGCTCCCCAAGGTGAAACACTCGGCCTAATGAATCCTAGATCCAAAAGCTCTTGGATTTGGATTTTCAGCTCTTCTAGCTCCTTTGGGGCCATCCTATAGGGCGCCTTCGACACTGGGGCTGATCCTGGCTCCAAGTCGATGGTAAACTCTAGTTGTCTATTAGGAGGTAGTCCTGGTAGATTTTCGGGAAATACGTCCGGAAATTCTCGGACAACTTCAATGTCTTCTACCCGCGCTTCGGGTTTATCCTCATCGTTTAAATAAACAAGGAATGCATGGCATCCCTTCTGGTTCATCATTCTCCTAGCTTGTAGTGCTGATACTATCGGAATCCTCCTTCCTATGCTGATCCCGTGAAAATGCGTAGCTTCTTGTCCAGGAAAGCGAAACGAAATTTTCCTTTCCTTACAGAGAATCGTGGAATGATTCTTAGCTAACCAGTCCATTCCGAGGATTATGTCTACATCATCCATGGGTATTATGTTTAGGTCGTTAGCCAGAACCTTAAGTGATCCTAATGTCAACTCTAGGTTCGAGCAAAAGTGGGTAACGGTCATAATCCCTCCTATAGGTGATGAGATTCTCATATCCTGGCTTGATTTTTCAGACCTAAGGCTCAGCATTTCTACGCATGATTTTGCAATAAAAGAATGCGAAGCACCCGTATCGAACAATACTATAATGTGAGGTTGAGTAGAACTCCCATACCGCCAAGTTCCCTGGTTTTGTTAGCTCGCCTCCTATGCGTGGCGTAGCTCTAGCCCGAGTTTACCGAGGCCGACGGGGCCGGTCTGGCTGATTCGGCGGTTGTTGCACGCTTTATTCTTGCCGCTTTGGCGTGCGTAGCGGTGGTTAGCGCCTCCGCTGTTGCGGTGGTTCTTTGCCACTATTTATTTATGTGGTTTCTTGCGGTTGTCGCCATTATTGCGGTTGCTGGAGTTGTTGTTGAGTTGGGGTCGTTGCCACTTTGAGTTGTGGGGTTGGGGCTGAAGCCGCCGCTGCGGTGGGGTTGAAGCTGTATAGCCCTTAATGGCTGAGCATTGCCCGGTTGGTTCGGTCTTACATCCGAACGTGATACTGGGCAATTGTTGGCGTAATGCCCGTTTGCCCCGCACTTATAACAGCTTACCACGTTTGCCGTGCACACACCCTTGTGTGTCCTATGGCATCGAGGGCATTGAGGTGTCCTCGACGGTTCATGTGGTCCCCTTGCTGGTGGAGCATAAGCTGCTCTCTTCCAGCCTTGTCCTTGTGGCGCCGCGTCTCCTTGCCACGGGCGCTTGTGACTCGCGTCCCCAAAGTTCCCGCGGTTGTTATTCCCGCGGTTGGGTTCCCATTTCCCCTTTCCTCTATCCAGCGCATTGTGTGTCTGAGACGCCACCGACTTATTTTCGGTCATGGCCGCCTCTATATCTAAAGCTCGTGCAAGAGCTTGATGTAGGACAGTCTCCATGGTGGCAAGAGACATGCGATCTCCATTCTTAGCCACTCACGAACTTTTCCGACATTTTCAAGTCGGTGTCCACCGCCTAGTGCATATCTCGACATCTCGCAGAAGGTGCGATCATAGTCGGTCACGATCATCCTTTCTTGTTTTAGTAGGAAAAATTCTCGCCCTTCTTCCTCTTATAGCTTTTAGGGATGTACTTTTCATACACTCTCCTTGAAATCCTCCCACGAGAATTCCTCAGTTGTTCAATTTGAAAAAGTCTTCTTCGGCCTCCCACCGAAGTCACCTGGTCCGATCATTGGAAGGTAACACACGACAACCTTTCCGTGCCGTGCACCTTAAAAGGTAAAATCCGTTCAATGGCCCTAACCCATTGTTCGGCTTCTTCCGGCTACCTTTCCGTTAAAGGCGGAGGTTCTATCTTAGAAACATTTCTTCGATCCGCGATCGGGTTGAGGTGGAGGTGGTGGTTGGGGAATCTCTTCTGGCTCTTGCTCGGGGATCCTACCCCTTCCTCTTGGCCTTCCCCGACCTCGACCTCTGGGTTCTTGCTCCGGATTCCTTCTCGGAGGCATGCTGCTATAGAAAACATGTAATCATTAGGCACTTATTCTTTTCACAGCTCAACATACACCAACGCTATTATGGCTTTACTGTAAAACGATTCCAAACAGAATATCATTCTTAACAAACATAAATTGCTGCAAAAGCCCTATTAGGGTCATGTATATATATATATCCAAAGATTTCTGCCATAGGCAGGATGTTCAACCAACGGTTATGCAGAAGAAAAAGTAAAACATAAGTCCCGGCCCACACGGCCTTCCAAAAGCTAAGGTTCTAAGTCCAACACTAAAGATTAAACATAGGATAAGGAAAACAACAGAAGCTAAAAAAAAATCTCTTTAAGCTTCGTCAGGGTCTACATCATGCGTCCTCCCACTGTCCGTCCTCCTCGGGATCTTCCTCCTCCTCGAGTCGTCCTCGTATCGAAATGTCCATGCGGGCGGTCCCTCGATGGACCGGCTCCATCGCTTCCACCATCGGTATGTCTCGCAGGGGTTAAGAGCATTCGTTGCATTCACCCGATGCTCGTAGTCGTGGCGGATCGGGCTGTAGCCACCGCGACATCTGTTACTCTCATCCGTCTCGTCCGGCGGAAGTGCTCGACCGGTGGTATGGCTGGGACCATAGGTGGTGGAGGTGGTCTTGGTGGACGACGGGTGTCCGGTGTGAGGGTGGAAATACCGCTCTCCCAAAGCTCGGGGCGCGCCTTCTCTAGCGAGCAGGCCTTCCTCTTCAAAAGGAAAAGAGGCACGACCGGGTCAATCCGCCTTGGAACCTCTGTGTAAAGCCACTCGCGACTCATCCCGCCTGTATACTCGGGAGGAGGTAGGGTCCTCTCGGTGCTGCCCAGAATCTTTGTACACGTAAGTCGGTGACTCACGAATCTGGCGATCTCCCACCAAGTCGTAGTGCCCATCGCCCGGTAGATGTAATCTCCGATATCTCGAGCATACCCATCCAGTGCGGGGAGTATCGCTAGAAGGCGCTGGATGCCGTCATAATCGGGCCACCGTGGGCTCGGCGCCTCCAAAGACGGAGGTAATATGCCAAGAACTCACCCAAGTCTTCCCCAGCGCACATCCAGCTGGAGCGATAAATACTCACCTCCTCCTCTGGGGTGGGGTGTGGTCCAATCCTCCTCCTCGCGAGATATCTCAACCCCTCCATCTGTCACGAACAAAACTAACATAAGTCAACTATCGTCATCTCATAAGCAGGCAAGGATATCTTAAACGTAACGTGAAGCAACTAGATAAGGTCAAGCAAGTCTATAAGGTAGGTAACAGCATACTGCACAATACTACACAACTTACCTTCTTAGTCTTACCCAAACGTATACATAAGCCAACAACATCTTAATATAAGCTATGAGATCCTTATTATATACCAAACACTCGAACTAGAGTTCAACGGACTTATCGTATTCTGGAGGCAGAATTAAGGATTCTGTTCTACATAACAAATGAAGATCAGTGAATTAGGAGTACGCAGGTGAAAACCATGCGTAAATCGGAGTCCTAACAAGAGAGATCTAGCTAAAACAAATCTACTGCGCGGTGCAGGAAATTTGCGCGATCGTGCCAAATTGCAAATCGAGACGTATGTTGACGTAATACGTCTACCATCTTCAGGTTTTTATGTTGAGGCTGAACATTCTGAAGCCGTAAGTGGCGTCCATCTTGTGTTGATGCTCACTCATGTCGAAGTAGTGATGGAGTGCCGTCGTCATTCAGCTTAAAGGTTGAGATCACCCTTGTTCATCCTTCTCGCTTGTCTTTCGTCGATCGAGCTCGAGGCCACCATTACTCTCGTTCTTCCTATCGTTCTTTCGTTCGCATAAGGAAAAGAAGTTCGTACTTCTATGTTCTTTCACGATACGTGAACATGCTCCTTAGAGTCTAAGTTCGTCTTATGATAACATATCGTTCATCATAAATAAAATTTTGAAAGTCGGGAGGTAAAGTTTTAGTTGCAATTTGGTAGTATGATTTCAAAAGATAGTCATGGTCAACTCATACATATATTCAAAATGAATTCGTTCATTTCATGTTGATCATTCAACTCGATACTACCATACACTTCCATCTCAATACTTGAGCAATTGTATTGGTTCAATTCAAAAATTTTGGTAAAATTTTCTTCTTAATTTCAAAATTTTCATAATCATAAAATTTCTCAAAAAGTTCTTCTAACTCCTCATCATGTAGAAATTTCGTGAGTTTGAGAAAGAAATGCAGTTACCTTTTTCCCGGTTGAGCTCGATGTGATGGAGTGTTGAGGGGAGTCAGTTGGTTTCTAGAAGTCCAGTGACTCGATCTAGACTTAGAATAAAAGGGTTTTGGGTTTACAAAGAGCAAAGGTGCTCTGATACCACTTCTGTCACGACCCCACCCCGGACCAACCCGGACTGGAGGGCGACTAATACTAGGAGTAGTATTTTAGGGGTTACATGGGTAAAATAGAGATGCATAAAAATAAACTAACATGCTTGAACAGAATATGAGATGATGTTATATTGTTTTTGAAAAGGTTTAGGCCATCGGACCCCAAAACTTGGCCTGATCCGATGGGCCTCAATAGTTTATAAACATAAAGCGTAAATAAGGGAGTTCGAGTATAGCAATGAAAGTGTGTGAATACATATATGACGATATGCATTTGGTATAAACCACAAATTCAAGTAAATCGGTCGAGGACACCGACTCCTCAACACATTCCCATCATCACCATCGAGCTCAACTGCACATTTAAAAGCAACATGCGGGGCTAAGTACAAGAAATTTGCACTTAGTGGACTCATGCCGAAAACATTTGATAGAATTTGGATTACTGTTGCCAATATCGGGTAAGTCACGAGGTTTTAGTTAAAAAATGCCTTGTGCTTACCAAATCATTTTCGTCAAACATAGCTCGCCGAGCATTTTCTTGGTGTGTATGGTCCGTATCTCATAGTCACAATACATAATAATAATAAATAATAAACGTCGAGAGGGAGGCCTCCCATCTACGACGCCGTGATCGGCCGTAATCCCGTACAGCACACAGTCACTCTCTGCAAGCATATGTTAACACAGCGTATAGTTCCAACCTTCACGCCAATCCTAGCCAGGCATTTATCATCCGGCACAGGACCCGACATTAAAAGGTTGGGTGCTACCACAACAATTGATATAATAGTTCCAACCATCTCCACAGCCCTACCCGGGCATAACAGATAGGATCCATACACAAAACGAAATATTTTTGGCAGGTAATACAGTAAAACATTTGATAACAGTTGTAGAATAAGTGCTGTAAATAAACTCATTTGAAATAACAGTAAAGTCACGTTTTAGTGGGGTAAGAAAAGGCCCACATTTTGAAGATAAGAAGCCCACATTCGTGAGGTAAGAAAAGGAGCCCACCTGGACTATGGTTCGTTGTAAAAGTCCTAGGTTCGTTCGTTCGTCAAAATCCCGTCATTGCGTTCAAGGCCCACACCTTTCTGGCGAGGTTTTAAGACGTCGCTCAAGTCTTTCGAGACTTTCGAAAACTAAGATAAACTTCGATATTTCATATCGATGTAGACCGAATTCCTTAGTGGATTCAATACGCCTCTAATCGATATGATTGACTTTTCTCGTTCCTCGAGATACGTTCAACATATAAGTACGTTTTTCGATATATGGATTTCATTTGTGAAATCTTTTCTTACTAATGAGGTATCATACTCAATTAGTATATCTTACGCGTATTGACGTATTTATAAACATATAATCGTATGTTTGACTTGAAAAGTCAACGAAGTCAACACTGGTCAACAAAGTCAACGATTTTGACTTTTAAAAAGTAATTTCTTACAATTTTGTTTAAAAATCGAATTTGATCGATTTGAAAACGTAAAGTCCTATTTCTCGATTTATCTTGTAAATCAAGGACTTATAAATATTTTCGCATTTTTAATAACCCTTTTTATAATTAAAAAGCATATTTTGGTATTTAAAACGTTATTAAATGAACGTTTGTCTCAAACACAGCAATCTATGTTTATAAAATTTTGTAAAATTCAAAAACTGTCCAGAATATTAATAGACATATATTTTTTTAATAAACTGAATTAAAAAGGATTTTAAAACCCTTTTAAATTATCAAAATTTTCGATAATTAGATTAAAAATACTAAATGACATTTGAAAAATTTTCTAAATTAATATAGTGCATTATTATACACTATGGTCCAGAATATGAATTCATAAAATTCATGTGATATTTTTTGCTATTTATTTATATATATACATATATATATTTATGGTAATTCAAATAAATAGGGAATAATTATCCAAAATTCCCAAAATTGATATATAATTAATATAATATCCCAACATCAATGTACTTCACCAATATAACCCATAGTTCATCGTAACCATTTATTTCATAATATATAACAATATTCACGGTAATAACTTGGTAATTACCAAATAATTAGCAATTAATTTCTAAAAATTCTAAATAAATTCCAACATGATTAAACATTATATTATAACATTTTAACATCATAATATCAACCAAACCAATTGAAATCATCACCATATGAGCTTGTAAGCTCTCGGCTTTTTTGATTATTTTGGTTTTTGTTTTCAAAAATTCCAATAATTTATATACTATGTTTATACACTATAGTATAGTAATATAACATCATAATTTTTATCAAAACTAATTAAATCATCACCTTCAAGAGCAACAAGCTCACGGTTTATTTGATTTAAAATAGTATTTGATTCCCAAAAATTCTAATTAATTTACACAATGCATAAATAATATACTAAAGCATTAAAACACCATTACATGTTCAAAAATAAAATCATACATCAACCTATACTTTCCTAATGCTCACGGTATTAATTAAAAATTAAGCATATGGTTTTCAAAAATTCTAATTAAAACATATAACATATAAACAATACATTAAAGCATTAATATGTCATCACAAGCTTAAAAAATAAAAATTATACACCAAGGTATGAACTTATGAAGTTTCACGGCATTCTTAAAATTTTAGGCTAGGGTTTTCCAAAATTTTAATTAACATACACATAGCCTTAAATCATAACATACATCAATATTTCATTCTTAAAATACTTAGAACATGCTCGGTTATTACTAAACATTTTCTATAGTTTTCGAAAATTTATTTTAAAACAAGATTAAGGTTCGAAAATCATATATACTAACTAGATACATTTCAACCATTTAATAACAACCATCTATGCTCTTCTAACATATATTCACATATATTTTGGAATAAAGTCATCAAGAACAATATATCTCATGCTCAAGAACATTTAAAACATATATATACATATATATAACATTCGAAACATACATAAATATATACAAGAGCATGCTCGATTTTTCTGGAATAAAAGAGGATATAATCGATACTATGGTCTTATTTACCTTGGGTATGGTATAGAATCAAAGAACAATGTATGGTGTGAAGGTTTAGGGAGAAGAAATGGAGAAGAAGAAGAAGATGAAGCTTTCGAAAATGGGGAAGGGGCTATCGACTGTTTTCAGAAAATGGGAGAGGAAAAATGGAGAGAGTAATGAGAGTGTTGAGTGTTTGTAATGTGTGTTGAGTGTATGGCATGAATGGGAAGAGTCCTCCCCTATACTTCTCTCCCTCTCTCTCGATTTTGGCCAAGAAATGGCACAAAATCTGCAGCTCAATGATGACAATTAGTGTGATGATTAGGCTAAGTGAAAAGCTAAGCCATGCATTGGGTAGAAAAAGGGTGGAGTGCACTCCTTGTTCATAGGGTGGCCGGCGCATGGGGGGGGTGTTGGGAGCTGATTTTAATTTTTGTTACACTATAATACTATGTATTAATCATATTATAGGTCATAGATATATAATACATGCCATAAAATAATTAAATCAACCAATAACACAAAAATGGGCATTACCGATTTCAATTTTGAGAAAATAGGATAAAAATTATAAATCACACCTATAATTGATACTCATGCCATTTTCGATCCAAATATACATATATACATCATAATATATGATTTAGATATTGAATAATAGCATAGGATAAAATTATAGCATTAATTCATGCATATGAAACCCTAATTCCAAGAATTATGTTTCGAAAATTATAAATATAAGCTATCGAGTTTTAATGTTCCAAAAACTGATTTCATAGCTTAATAATACCCATATATATCATATTATAAAGTTTAGATACCATAGGATAATTTAATAGTGTCATTTCATGTGAAAAACCAAAGTTTATAAACTTAGGGTTTTCGAAAATTTCAACACCAAAATATCGAATTTAATAACTGAAAATTCGATTTTAATAAATATTAATACTGAAATTATATAGAATAATAATAGGAAATTAATTATGATAATTTCCTGAGTATTAAACTCATTTTACAAAACGTCTCTAGACGTTGACGTTCAAAACGTCTCAAAACGTTCAAAATCGACTCATCTCAAAATGGTCGCAGTAAGTTCATACTTACTAAATAAATATATCCCTTTTAATAAAGGAATTAAGATGGAAATTAATTCCAAGCTTCACCGCTCAGAAAATTTCATGAAAAGCTGACGTTCGATACGCGTCTGACGTTAAAATATATTGACGAATCATTTCGTAATATTTCAATCCTTTAATTTACAATCCGTAGTGAATTATGAAAGGAATTCGTTATAACGATATCGTATCGAAAACACAAGGTTCGATGTCGTAAAAAGATAATATACGGCAAAACCCTAATTACGGGTTTAGAAAACCGTAATCGTATATTCGTTTCTTTGGAATATTACAGGAGGGGTTTAGGGCCAAATACAAATTATTATTTTGGGTTATTTAAATTCATCTGATTGAATTGATAATTACTAGTTGGACTATTGAGTTCTTATAATTTGATCGAGAGGTGGAACCAATTTAATAATTGAATAAAATCTAATTTTTAGAAATTGAATAGCATAATTAATTAATTATGTTAAGGGAAAATTTGAGAATTATGTTTCAACAAAAAGTACACTTTTAATTGACTCATAGTCGAATGAGGTAATCGTAGTGTAGAAAGTTGACCCAAGTTGATACGATCCTCGCTGGTACGAAGGATCTATCAGCACGCGAACGGAAGAACGAACAAGATGGAATATCCCAAAACCTCTGAATCTAACCCTCGAAGTGATATAGGTCAGTATTTCGCCTATACCCCAACTAGATAGTTGACGCAGCAACTCGGGGACGATGAATGACACGAGCTAAGAGATGAATGTCTCGTCGATACGTCGATAATTGAATTCCTTGGCAAACACAAGAAAATTCAAGAGCTAATGAAGAGAGAATAAAACTCACATTTATTGATCAATCAAAAGCTGAATATTTTCGTATGCTTACAAGCCTTTATATAGGCTGAAAAATAAAGTCTAATCCTAATCAAAGAAGGAATCCTAATTAAACTAGGAAACTAACTTATAGAAGAGATCTAATTAAACTATGAAACTATTTAATCTAACAACTAAATGGGCTGCGAAAATAATTAAAAAAAATAACGTGGCCCACAATATCAAACGGACCTCGGACTCCATCATTCCCTTCCTCTTGAGAATGATTTGTCCTCAAATCCAACTCTCCACCTAGATCAAACGAACTCAAATTCTTCTTGTACATTAGTTCAACCGAAGGATACCCCGCCTTATATCCAGCCCAGGATAAGCCTCCGTGGATGATGTGGGACGCATCATCCCCCATAAGACCCAATCGCCTCGATCGGCGATCGGCGAACCCCATGAGACACCGACTGCGGAAGGTCAGCTCGATACCTAAATGATAAGGTGGGCACCCTAACTTCACCCCAAAAGGCGCCAAAGGGAAGTTTGGACCCAACCTTATATCTAGGCCAGGATAAGCTTCCGCGGACGATGTGAGACGCATCACAAGTCGTCTCTCAATGAAAATTTAACAGGGCTTATTGTTCGTGTCACACACAAAAAGCGGTAAATCCTAAAAACTATAATACCAAAGGGTTTTTGGAACAAACGTGTCACATCCCCTAAATCCTAAGTAGGATTTAGAAGGGATTGTAACTCTAAACAGATATAATTATACAGGGGAATTCTCCTTAACAAAAGCCGTAATTCATATGACAAGCATGTTCTTTGACTTTAGTACATAACTTAAGTTCTTGCAATGAAAACATGTGATATGTACATATGACGATGTACTATCAAGCTATAAACTTTTCAATGACAATATTCCTATTGCTCAACACCGCTCCATCCATCATCGCTCAACTGCACATTTAAAACAAACATGCGGTGAGTACAAGAATGCACTCGGTGGACTCATGCCAAAACATTTGATAATATTGAATTACGCCGCCAATGTCGAGTAAGTCACGAGGGTTTTAGTTAAAAGGCCTTGCTTACTAAAATCATTTTCGCAAAAAGTAGCTTGGCGAGCATTTTCTTGGTGTGTATGGTCCGAATCTCATAGTCACAATACATAATAATAATAAGTAATAAACGTCGAGAGGAGGCCTCCCATCTACGACGCCGTGATCGGCCGTAATCCGTCGAGACAAGATCACTCTCTGCAAGCATATGTTAACACGGTATAGTTCCAACCTTCACGCCAATCCTAGCTGGGCATTTATCATCCCGCATAGGACCCGACATTAAAAGTTGGGTGCTACCACAACAATTGATATAATAGTTCCAACCATCTTCACAGCTCTACCGGGCATAACAGATAGGATCCATACACAAAACGAAATATTTTGGCGGTGTAATGCAAAAACATTTGTTAAGCGGTTGTAGGATAAGTCTGTAAATAAACTCATTTGAAATAAAAGTAAAGTCACGTTTAGTGGGGTAAGGGTGAAGATAAGCCCACATTAGTGAGGTAGATTGACCGTAGATTGCCTAACCGATTTCTTGGATTGCGAGTCTGAAAGCTTTATCTATTCACGGCTTTGAGGTTTTAGAGTTGAAACATCCATCGGGTCTTAGAACCCATATTTCTACTTGAGTGTATATCATGGCATGATATACAATCAATTGATCATGTAGTAGCACCTAGTCAAATATTTCACGTTAAGGCGTGCTTCCGTAAAAATATCATATTGTTGTTTTATCCTAAATTCGTGCATCTTATTAATGCTTTAATGTACCTTGCGACATATCATATGAATGCATCAATTAATAGCATGTTAGTCACATAAGGCATGTTTCACATAGGGGAGTTTCAACACTTAGTTAAATTTCAGTGTTTAATTTTCAACAAAACAGCTTAAAACCACCCAAGTGTCATACTTTGACGATCTATAACTCTCGATTAAAATACGTATGACCGCACAAAGACACATTCTGGAAACCTCTAAACATGTACTGTAAGTTCTAAGAAGGAAGTCGATCCAAAAGAGTCGTGGTTCTGGAGATATACGGTCTCAAAGTGGGCAACTCAAACTGACTTCTATACTTAGAAAATTTTCAGGATTTCCAGATTTAGCTTAACGACGAGGGATTTTGCGAGGCTCGTAACTTTTGACTCACAATACCAAAATGACTGAAAGATACCATTTTAGAAACCTTGTAATAAGAACTACATGTTTCATGAAGACCATACTGGAAGATACTTGATGCATCGAGAAATACGTAAGTTCAAAGTTGACTAGTTGGAAAGGACAACATTCAAGTAGGTGACTTTGGGTCAGTGAAAAGTATACTTATAAGGCTTGGTTTGGGATCAAAATTTACAGATCACAACTAGACATGGTAAGGAACATTTCTTATGAAGAAACCAAAGTCAAAATCGGATTACAAATGGCTCGAATATCTCACGCAAAAGTCGTACACGGACAGTCATTTAGCATAGAATTTTACTAAGGCAGTTTGTCCAAAAAGCTTATTGTAATGCGTCAACTTTAAAAATTCACCGTGAGTTCATTATAAGGAATCTAGGAATGCAACCAATCATATTGAAAATCCACTTAAGTCTAGTTTAATCCAGAAAAAGTCTTACACAATGATTCAAAATAGATTGGGAGATAAAAATATTTTACTACTAGCTATCACTACAGTGACAGTTTTGTGCAGTTCGTTTGAAAAATCTGGAATAAATAGTAAAACATTTTAGAAAATTCTGAAAATTTACATAGATCTTCTAGAAATGCTAATTTATGTTTATGACAATTTTTAGAGTTTTACCATTAGCCAAACTCGAAAAGAAAGCCACGGACCGTGGGTGATGAACACCGAAATTTTACAGATTTGTGAAGTGTTTTTGAAAAATAGAATTAAAATAGAAAATCAAGTTGGATTGACTTGAAATTTTACAGATACGTAATAGACATGTTTAATTTCAATATAGTAAAATTTCACATTCATCGGACCACTGTAACTTAGTCAAATAATTTTATGAAGTTACTGTTTCGTAACATACTTCCAGTTTTAAGCTTATTCTTTTTGTATGCATTTCATATAACCACGAAAATGGTGAATCTATCACCCCAAATCACCACCAAGATCATCAATCTAACCATGCAAGTATGATTTAATCATGTCTAAGAGTCATAGGAGATAGTTATACCTTAGTCACGAATTTGAAGATGAATGAGAGAGAGATGGAGCTTGAGCTCTCTCTTCCATGGTGGAAATGGTGTAGGAGAAGAAGAAGAGAGGAAAGGAGAGGAGAGGTCTGAAAATTTTGGGGGAGAGAGGAAGAAAATGTATTATGAGTGAAATGAAGTGTATGGGAAGAGTTTCTCCCATGTATCTCTCTCTCTCTCTTAGACACACACACACACACAATAGGAATCATGGTTGAGTGTATAGAGTGTGGTGATGATTAGTGTAGGCTAGAAAGGCTTTCCATGCATTGGGTGTTAAGGAGGTGACCATCATGCCATGCCATCTCATGATGGCCTATGGCTATGTAGGTGTCCAAATAGGTAGACAAATTTTTGGGGAGTAGGAGATGATGATTGAGGAGTGTAAAAGGAGCTCTTCATGCATTGGGTGTTTAAAGAGGTGACAAGCATGCCATGCCATCTCATGATGGCCTATGGTTTAGGGGTCCAAATAGGTAGGATTATTTTATTTTTGTACATTAATACAATATATATATCATACATGATCATAGGTATAAAATACAAGTCATAAAATAATTAAATCACCTCTTAGGCATATATTCGAAATTTTCGAAGCTAAATTTGAAAAATAGGATCAAAAATATCAATTACACCTATTATTGATACTCATGTAATTTTCGATCATATATATCATAATATATGATTTAGATAATAATTAATAGCATAGGATAAAATTATAGCACATTTTGTGCAAGGAAAACCCTAATTTCGAAACTAGGGTTTCAAAATTTTATAAATAGGCATTATCGATTTTTATGGTTCAAAACTTGATTTTAAAGCTTAATAATACTTATATATATCATAACATATAGTTTAGATACCATAGGATAATTTAATGGTATCATTACCCGTGACCAAACCCTAATTTGTATAATTAGGGTTTTGAGCTCATTTCATAAATATCGAGTTTTAATAACTCAAAAATTGATTTTAATATTTAATATTACTGTAATTATATAAATTAATGATAGGAAATTAATTGGGATAATTTCCGGATCATTGAACTCATCTCTCAAAACATCTCTAGACGTTAACGTTCAAAACGTCTCAAAATTATCATAATCGACTCATCTCAAAATGGTCATGATGAAGTTTGAACTTACTTTATAATTAATATTCTAGTAACATAGGAATTAATATGAAAATTAATTCCAATCTTATTACTCGAAAATTTCACAAAATCTTGACGTATGATGTGTAATCGACGTAAAAAAAATCTTGTCGACATGCTTTACAAACTTCTATTTCTAAATTCACAATTCTCGGTGAATATAAAATAGAATTGCCCTTCGTAAATACCGAAACCATTATTCGCTATCTTCTTGATTGAATCGTCACGTGAATTCCTAATTCTGGGTTTCAAAACCGTAATTAGACATCTAATTCTACGGGATATTACATCCTACCCCTTAAAGGAAATTTCGTCCGAAATTTGCATACCTCATAAAGTATGGGATATCTTTGTATCTTAACATCTTATCTTTCCACGTGTTTTCCCTTTTGTCCATGGTTCTTCCATTGGATTTTCATTAAAACCCAAAACTTGATTCCTTAATCGTTAAATCGTACGATCAAATTAGTCGTAAATTTTCATATAACTCGTCTTGAGTCAAAGGTCACGTCATCATGTTGGTTTACGTGAATTGGGTCATTTTCGTATTTCTTAACTATGACATGTGGAAAAAATATTTCGTATTTTTCCGAATTTGGTTGGAATACCAAGTTATAGGCTACTAGGCCTATTATTATTAAAGCTCGTGAGTTCTACAAAGCGTGGTCTCGAAGATTCTCGTATCGATTTTGTAATTTCTCTAGATGGAGAAATCTTAAGAAACTTAATTCGCATTTAAAATGCATTTCAGTTCTGGCGTATCGTAAGACTTTTGTCCGTCTTAGCTTTTCTTATTCTTTGCCTTATTGGGCAGATATCTCGATCGTTTAAACACGGCGTCGGGAACTTTATACCTTTGCTCACCTACTTTGTTACAATAAAGTGGTGGTCGATACTTCTTTCAGTACAATGCCTCATAAGGCTATATTGATCGTTGGTTGACAGCTACGGTTGTACATAACTTAACAAGTGGTACAATACGTTCTCACTTGCACCCCGGGTTTAACATTTATGTTCTCATCGTATCCTTAAGCGTTCATCTTGTCCCTTTGTTCGCCTTACGCATGTGAGCGGGCAACTATGTTAAGGTTCAACCTCGTGTTTAACTCTTTTTGGGAGTTAGTTCAAAATCTAGGGGTACTCTTGGAGTCTCTATCTGAAGCGATAGGTTTTGGTACTCCCCGTAAATATACAATTCCCTTTTTGTACGTCTGAGCTTAACTTATCGGGGTCTGAGTCATCCGAGTGGCGAGACAAAACATAATTGGTGAGTCAATCCACTACTACCCATATAGTAGTGCGACTTCTTTATGACTTTGGCAGAACCTGTCATAAGATTCATTGCTACATCATTCCATTTTCATTCGTGTAGCTCTAGAGATTATAACCTCTTATAAGGCCTTTGATATAATGCCTTCACTTGTTGGTAATCGAGACATTGCTCGACAATCATGGTTACATCTCAGTTCATTCCTTACTATCTAACTTTTCTCGTAAATCGTAACATATCTTAAAGTTGTCTAGCTGGGCGGTAAGAGAAGGGTCATGACTTCATTCTTGGTTTCATCTCTCGACTTATTATTGCTTGGAGATATTTATATATATATATAATCCTTCTTAGACGATATAACATTGTCAGTGCTCCTTAAAATTCTTGACCTTTCATTCATTATCTTAATTTGTATTCTACTCCCATCTCCATTCTCTTTTTAGTCATATGTCACCTTGGGTGTGAGAGTACAACTTCGTTAGTTAGCCCATGTAAAGGAGATTATACGACTTCACTGAGTGCCAAAATCTATTACCTCGATAGTAACAAGAGTATAAATACCAAAGTCGCGAGGACATCACTCCTATAACAATAAGTTAAGAACCCTTCACAATTCACAAAAGTTGAAGTTACTCGTCGAGCAAAGAAACTTGATACGTGATAGAAAAGATGGCTCGAATCAAGAAAAGATTATAATTATGATAAATGATCACCATGAACAGCTAATGTAGAATCTAATGCCTAAGTTATAAAATTCACTAAAATTATGGTATGTCCTTATAGAAAGGAAAACTCATTGAAAAGATTAAAAACGAGAAAGAATAGTCGGCAATCGAGACGAATGTAAGTAGTATTCCCACAACCAAGGTGAAATATGACTAAAAGAGAGAATGAAGATGAGAATAGAATACTAATTAAGATAAGGAATGAAGAGTCAAGGATTCTAAGGAGCAATCGGATGTTGTTATATTGTCTAAGGAAGAGATATACATATATTTCCAAGCAATAATAAGCTTAGAAATGAAACCAAGAATGAATTTCATGATCCTTCTCATACCGCCAACCATGCATTATTAAGATGTATTATGATTTACGAGAAAAGTTAGATAGCAAGGAATGAAATGAGATATAACCATATTGTCGAGCAGTGTCTCGGTTACCAATAAGTAAAGGCATTGTATCAAAGGCCTTATAAGAGAGTATAATCTCTAGAACTACACGAATGAAAATAGAATGATATAGAAATAGATTTGATGACAGATTTTACCAAAATCATAAAGAAGTCGCACTACTATATGGCTAGTAGTGGATTGACTCGCTAATTATGTTTTGTCTCGCCTATTCGATGACTCATAGATCCGATAAGTTAGCTCACCGCATATAAAGAAAATCGATATTTACAAGTAGTACCAAAACCTATCGCCTCGTGATAGAGACTTCAAGAGTACCCTAGATTTGGAACTAACTCACAAAAGAAGTTAGATAACGAGATTGAGCCTTAACATATATGCCCACCATAGCGTAAGGACAATCAAAAGGACAAGATGAATGTTTAAGGATACGATAGAACAAATGATAAACCAAGGTATCGGGGAACTTATTGTACCACTTGTTAAGTTTATGTACAACCGTAGTGTCAAACAACGATTAATGTAAATTTCATGAGGCGATTATGAAAAGAAGTATTGACCACCACTTTATTGTAACAAAGTAGGTGAGAAAAGGTATAAAGTCCCGACGTTGTAAATGAAACGATTAAGATATCTACCCACGAGGCAAGGAATAAGAAAAGCTCGTGAAAGACAAAATCTTACCGGTACGCCAGAACCCGAACCGCATTCTCGAATGCGTAATTAAAGTTTCTAAGATTTCTCCATCTAGAGGAATTATAAGTTTAGATACAAGAATGTTGAGATCACGCTTTTAAAGGACCTTACGAGCTCCTAGAAATGATAGCCTAGTAGTTTATAGCTTGGTACTTCCACCACATTGGGGAAAGTACGAAATGTTTTTCCACGTGTCGCAGCTTAGGAAATACGAAATTACCCAATTCACGTAAACCAACATGATGACGTGACCTTTGACTCGTATGGGTTATGATGAAAATTCGACTAATTTGATCATGCGATTAAACGATTAAAGAAGCAAGTTTGGGTCTTATAATAAAAGTCCAATGGAAGAACCATGGACTAAAGAAAAGCACATAGAAGTTATGATGTTAAGTTAAGATACCCATACTTTATGAGGTATGCAAATTTCGATCTAAATTTCTTTTAAGGGTAGATGTAATACCTGCAATTAGACGCCCAATTACGGTATTTAAAACCAGTAAATTAGAAATTACCGAGATGATTCAATCCATAAGATATCGAATAATGATTTCGATTATTTACTTAAGGAATGAATTCCTATTTTATATTCATGGAGAATTGTGAATTAAGAAATAAAAGTATTCAAGTATATCGGCAAGATTATTTTAAAGTTTGTTCTCATTTTCTTAAACTTTCCAATGAGTTTTCCTTTTTGTTGGGACATACTATGATTTAGGTGAATTTTATAACTCGGTATTAGATTCTACATTTACCATCCTCGGTGATCATTTATCACACTTATAATCTTTTACTAATTCGAGCCATCCTTCTCATCCTGCATCCACATTTCCTTGCTCAAGAATAAATTCAAACTTTCGCAAGTTGAGAAGGGTTCTTAACTTATTGTCATAGGAGTGATGTCTTCAAGACTTTGGTATTTATACTCTCGTCACTATTTCAAGTCGGGAGTTGGAAAATTCCATTCATGTGGCCTAAGTCATTGTGATCATAAGCTATTATCTTTCTCATATTAATACATAGCCTCTCTTTATTACTCCACGTAATTTCATCCCTTTTCTATGTTATTGGTCTTGCTACTTTAGAGAGTTCTCAATGGCTCTTTTGATAGTAGTCCATTTATCTAAGAAATTCCTTGTCTCATTTTTAGGTCATCAATGATTTTCATTCTTAATTGCTTTGCCCTTTGTCGGGTCAACATTGATTTCTTCTAAGGATACTATATGCATGAGGAATATTTCTCCTTTACGCCGAAATACACAATAATGTACTTGGCAAAATCGCCTGCTCTTAAAAGTCGTAAGACGTCCTTCAATGTTCTTTATGTTCTTCTTCGTCCTTTGAATAGGTAAGAAATTACACTGAGCTTCAAGCTCCGAAGGCGAAACTGAAATCTAGTCCCTACCTGCCCGACAAGGGAATCTAACTCATAGCTACGAGTGGGTAGCTTTATTTCCTTAGCTTTGTCGAAGGAAAGGGACCAAAAGCTCAATTCATAGCTCTCAGCCTTCGGTTTCGACTAGTGAGAGAGTCGAATTGAAAGTTAAGATAAAATTTTCTAAGTACGTGTGGGACACTCGAGTTTTTAGGTTCATGATCAGGGCTGGTGCATTTGTCAGTCCGTATGGCCTAACTATTATCTCATAGCAGCCATATCTTACTCGGAACTATTCGCTTTCGTATTTCGGATACCATTCTACTAGGACCATATAATATTATACCAAAATGCCTAAATGAGGACTTTTTATTCATTATCTACGAGGGTCGGTTTATCGAGCCGACTGATTACAAGGCGTCTAGTTCTTTTTACACCCAAAATTTCGACACCACATTTAACATATTCACGAAATATTCCAACTACGTTTATTTTACTCATTCTAACCATATTATCTACATATGAGTCTCATATTATCATAGGGTTCTGTGACTCTGAGTGACCTTCACCGGAGTCGTACCTTTCGTTTAGAAACTTGTCTATTTCTCGATACGTTTTTACCTCATATATCCGACGATCTTTCTCTTTCAAAGAGTCAGGGGTCACACTGCTCCCTGTTTCTTCTTCAATACCAGAAGTTGGTGTTACTTTTATCAGAAAGTAAGGTCGAGTTGGTAGTGGTAATACTCCTAATCCTTGAGGGCGATAAGATCCTGTCCTTTTGCCCTTCTCGTCTCTTACTGGTACCATTGACGGCACAGGACGTGGGGTGGCATTTGGAACATTAGGGTACGAACATTCTATCATGCCGTGCGGTGTAACTTGCCGAGGACTAGGACAAGTACTTGTAGGTGCCGTTCCATACGTATTATGGATATACTTGAGCACATTGACAAATCACGTAAGTTTGCCCGACCTTTGGAATTTTATTATGGAGAAAATATTTTTTGAAACTTCTTTTGTAAAACCACCGCCAACTGTTGGCAAGCGATGTAAGTCATGGATACCATCCTCATTTGTCACTCTATAACTTTGAGCGTCCATCTAGAGGTGTAAAATTTTCTCCAAATCTGTTCTAAATCCATGCCTAGCTCATAATAAAAGAGCCGATACGCTCGTGTGAGTTATAAATTGTAGGCCTTGGGGTTACTCTCTTACCCGTTAAACACCCTTTTTCCTGCCATTTGTATGCGGATATTTTTAGATAAGTTCGACTTAATTTAAGCTATGGAGGGAATCTTTAAACAAGAATGATCTCTTAAAGAATTATACACTTTAAGACGTATATAACCTGTAGATAACTCATGACACTTATCTTAATACTCATTTTACGTCTACTCCTTCAGACGTATATCGCTCTAAATCCATTCGCATATGCGGATAGTGGGTACCAATATCCTATCGCGTAAAACCTTTTATCGAAAAGATTAGGTCCGGTCACGATCACGTGAATGACAACCATTTTCAAGCTTCGACTCTAAAATTATATCTACGTTCCTCACGAGATATAGTGATCCAAATCATTGAGTAGAACTTTAGGCGATTCTAGGTTCGAATCTACGCTGAGCAACTCTTGCGATGGCCATGATTTTCAGATAGGTAAGGAGGTCTACATCTTGATGCGCTTACCCTAAATTGGGTTCTATCGCTTTTGCGTGCATTGCAGCGATGTCAAAAAGCGAAACACCTAAATTGAACAAAATCTTATAGGTATTTCGAGGAAATTTTGCTCATACCTATCTTGTCTTTTGGGTTTTGTTTGTTCTGCTTCGGTCATGAAGTATAGGCTTTGGTCTACGGTGTTCCGTTTATTCAAGTGAATATCTATTTCATATGTCACCGTCCTTTCCATTGGGACATTATGCTCCTTGCTATGGCCTTCGGTGCCTCATTCACCTTATACTTCTCGTATATCAGATCGTTATGCTTTTACCAATAGCATTTGTGGTTAGGTCTACATCAACCTATCCGTTGATATTGATATTTCGATAATTAAGTCTTATCGTAGAGATCGTCGTGTCTCTATCACTATTATTCATTCCTATTCCAATATGAATGACTTAATTCCCTTTTTACTTCATCGATCTTAGGAATATATTTATCATATATCCTTGTTTTAACTCTTTTCAAGGGAAACTCTTATATATCAAGTCATATGTCTCTGAAGCTTATATTATGTCGGCGGCTATCTTATAATCGTATAGCTCATAGTTTCTTTAGTTATTTTCGACTTTTGTCCCTTTTTCTTGGACACGATATTTGAAAGTAATCTTACTTTCATTATAATTCGGTTCCCACTTCCTGGACTAGAACCGTTATCATTGTCGTATGGCTTGGTAGGGTCGTATATTCGCACACCATAACTTAAATTCCAAGCATCTCTCTTCCATGTCTTCGCTTTGAAGATATTTTCTTCACACTTGATTTACATGCTAGGGCTATCCTCGCTGCTCACACAATCTCAAAGATTATGATTCCTCCATCTCATTATCATTTGTTTAACCAAGTTTCAATTACTTGAATCGGTTATGCTCAATCATAATCTTATCGACCGAGGTATAAGGCGATGGATCTATTTTCGAGATGCTATCATTTCCTTATATATATATATTCTCGAAAGGAATATTTTGTATGCATCTTTATTCTTTTAAACATGTCCAACCTACTAACGAGGTTTCAAGGACAACCAACTATCTTAAGGATAAGTTGTAATCTCTCTTGTTATAAAAGAGAGTTCATATCCCACGGATATCATATACTTTTCTTGCTTTTACTCTTGCATTCAATGCTAAAGAGTATCTTATTCATAACTTGATTATCGTAATGATCGTATGAAGGTATAACTTCAATGTTATCAATCTTTGTAAAGACCATCAATGGTCATCACATCCATGTGTATCATAGGAAAATATCTCATCTCATCGAGATTTTCCTTACATCCCGATTTCTTGATGTCTATCATTTTCTTGTCTCGAAACATTTGGGTGATTGGAATAAGTCAACCTATTTCATATCGATGTTTATCGCTTCACTAATTCATACTTAGGTGACAAGGTAGTCAACGTCAGTCATACTTGATGGTTTCAAGAGTCGAGAAAGAATTATCACGACTACTTAAAAAAACGTTGTCTCACAAATTGAAATAACATCTTTCAATGATTGATTCGATATGCTTTTAGACCGAATAAATGGGGCTCTAGGGTCCGAAGACCGAATGACGACTCTCGAGATTTCTTTGGTCATATGGGGTGGCCGCACCATCACAAATATTTTCTCACCACGCTAGGATTTGGGTTCAAAAGGACACTTTATGAATTTTTGGGTTGAAAATTTTCTTTAGAAGAATTGAGAAACTCGAATGAATTCTCAATTGGAACTAGGTCATAGAGTTAAACTCAACGACAGATATTGGGTGATGAATATAATTTTGAAAGCTTATATACCCATAATAGGTCATCAACAAAGGTTCTTATGTACGTCGTGGCTCTACTTGTATTGCTGGCAATCTTACTTTCTTAGTAACATTCTAAGATTCGTATCGTACTATAACGTTCTTACTTTCTATAAATCATGAGCTAGCTTCAACTGATCCTCGTGAATCACGGAGTAGGAATCAGAATTTGGTCCTTCATAAGAAATGAAGTACAGTACATTAGGGGCACATAGGCGAAAACCGTGACGTAAATTGGAGTTCACACGATCGAGAACTAATCAAAACAAAATCACGCGCAGTGCGGGAAAAATTTTACGCGCTCGCACGAAGTCATAAGCGATGCCGACGCCAAGGTCGTGCATGCCGTTACCGATGCCGCGGTAGTACAGAGAAATGCCGACGTCGAGGTCGCATAAGCTACCAAAGTCGATATGTCAAAGTCGACATTATAAATTCCCGAAATCAAAGTCGACAGTCACACATGTCGAGGTCGAAGTCGAGGTCGCACAATTTTGTATAAATCCTTTTCTTTTCGATACTCAAGATGGAATGAAGTTCTCAAATCCATCGTTACTCTTGTTCTTGTAATAGGAGGAAGTTCTTACTTCTATATTCTTTCGTAAAAGGGATCATGCTTCTTAAAAAGTCTACGTTCTGTTGAGCTAGCATGCTCATCATCATAAAGAACTTTGAAGTTGAAGTAAAACTTCAAATATTCATACGTAGCTCATTTGTACGCATGTACTTCGTCGAATTTCACGAATTCAACATATCATTTTTGACAAATCAGTGTCCAATCTCAATCACTTTGAAGCATGAATAACATAACTTTCATAACAATGAACACTTATTGAATTTCAGGATTTCAAATATTTCATCTTTGGCATATCATGCCGAAACTTTCTCACATCATTGTCATCATCTCCCTTATATCTTCATTCTTTTCATAACTTTCTCGACAAATCATTTGTCATAACATTCATTCTCAACCTTTCTCATAGCTTTCATTTCTTTTGAAAGATCATTTCAATCATCCTTCACTTCAAACTTTTCGATTTCAAACCGAGAAAATCATTTGTCTATCATAAATCAAATCCTTTTAAGTTTCCTTAAATATGGGTCCCATACCGCATATTGTGGGAATCTTTGAGTTTCTTAAATATGGGTCCCATACCGCATATTGTGGGAATCTCTTTGAAAAAAATCATTTTCATCCTTTTCACTTTCAATCTTTTCATTTTATTTGAATAAAAATCATTTCATAAACATTCATCCGCCAGGAAATTTTCAAAACTTTGGAAAAGAATCATTTACCTCATTTCGGTTGAGCTTGATGTGATGGAGTGTTGAGCATTGTCGGTGACCTTTAGAAGTCTAGTGACTCAATCTAGACTTAACCTTAAAAGAGAATTTTGGGTTCAAGAGCGAACCGCCTCGATACCTCTGTTACATCCCCAAATCCTAAGTAGGATTTAGAAGGATCAGAACTCTAAACATGTATAATTAAACAGGAGAATTCTCCTTAACAAAAGCCGTAATTCATATGACAAGCATGTTCTTGGACTTTAGTACATAACTTAAGTTCTTGCAGCGGAAAACATGTGATATGTATATATGACGATGTACTATCAAGCTATAAACTTTTCAGCGACAATATTCCTATTGCTCAACACTGCTCCATCCATCATCTGCTCAACCCGCACATTTAAAACAAACATGCGGTGAGTACAAGAATGCACTCAGTGGACTCATGCCAAAAACATTTGATAATATTCGAATTACGCTGCCAATGTCGAGTAAGTCACAAGGGTTTTAGTTAAAAAGGCCTTGTGCTTACTAAAATCATTTCAGTTCGCAAAAGTAGCTTGGCCGAGCATTTTCTTGGTGTGTATGGTCCGTATCTCATAGTCACAATACATAATAATAATAAGTAATAAACGTCGAGAGGGAGGCCTCCCATCTACGATGCCGTGATCGACCGTAATCCCGTCGACAAAGACACACTCTGCAAGCATATGTTAACACAACAGATAGTTCCAACCTTCACGCCAATCCTAGCTGTGCATTTATCATCCAAGCACAGACCCGACATTAAAAAGTTGGGTGCTACCACAACAATTGATATAATAGTTCCAACTATCTCCACAGCCCTACCCGGCATAACAGATAGGATCCATACACAAAACGAAATATTTTCGGTGTAATGCAAGAAACATTTGTTAAACAGGTTGTAGGATAAGTCTTTGTAAATAAACTCATTTGAAATAACAGTAAAGTCACGTTTTAGTGGGGTAAGAAAAGGCCCACATTTTGAAGATAAGAAGCCCACATTAGTGAGGTAAGAAGCCCACCTGGACTATAGATTGTCTAACCGATTTCTTGGATTGCGAGTCCTAGGCTTAGCCTATCTATTCCTGGCTTTGAGGTTTTGGAGTTGAAACATCCATCGGGTCTTAGAACCCATATTTCTACTTGAGTGTATATCATGGCATGATATACAATCAATTGATCATGTAGTAGCACCTAGTCAAATATTTCACGTTAAGACGTGCTTCCGTAAAAATATCATATTGTTGTTTTATCCTAAATTCGTGCATCTTATTAATGCTTTAATGTACCTTGCGACATATCATATGAATGCATCAATTAATAGCATGTTAGTCACATAAGGCATGTTTCACATAGGGGAGTTTCAACACTTAGTTAAATTTCAAGTGTTTAATTTTCAACAAAACAGCTTAAAACCACCCAAGTGTCATACTTTGACGATCTATAACTCTCGATTAAAAATACGTATGACCGCACAAAGACACATTCTGGAAACCTCTAAACATGTACTGTAAGTTCTAAGAAGGAAGTCGATCCAAAAGAGTCGTGGTTCTTGAGATATACGGTCTCAAAGTGGGCAACTCAAACTGACTTTTATACTTAGAAAAATTTTCAGGATTTCCAGATTTAGTTTAACGACGAGGGATTTTGCGAGGCTCGTAACCTTTGACTCACAATACCAAAATGACTGAAAGATACCATTTTAGAAACCTTGTAATAAGAACTACATGTTTCATGAAGACCATACTGGAAGATACTTGATGCATCGAGAAATACGTAAGTTCAAAGTTGACTAGTTGGAAAGGACAACATTCAAGTAGGTGACTTTGGGTCAGTGAAAAGTATACTTATAAGGCTTGGTTTGGGATCAAACTTTACAGATCACAACTAGATATGGTAAGGAACATTTCTTATGAAGAAACCAAAGTCAAAATCGGATTACAAACGGCTCGAATATCTCACGCAAAAGTCGTACACGGACAGTCATTTAGCATAGAATTTTACTAAGGCAGTTTGTCCAAAAAGCTTACTGTAATGCGTCAACTTTAAAAATTCACCGTGAGTTCATTATACGGAATCTAGGAATGCAACCAATCATATTGAAAATCCACTTAAGTCTAGTTTAATCCAGAAAAAGTCTTACTCAATGATTCAAAATAGATTGGGAGATAAAAATATTTTACTACAAGCTATCACTATAGTGACAGTTTTGTGCAGTTCGTTTGAAAAATCTGTAATAAATAGTAAACAAATTTAGAAAATTCTGAAAATTTACATAGATCTTCTAGACATGCTAATTTATGTTTATGAAAATTTTTAGAGTTTTACCATTAGCCAAACTCGAAACGAAAGCCACGGACCGTGGGTGATGAACACCAAAATTTTACAGATTTGTGAAGTGTTTTTGAAAAATAGAATTAAAATAGAAAATCAAGTTGGATTGACTTGAAATTTTACAGAGACGTAACAGACATGTTTTATTTCAACATAGTAAAATTTCACATTCATCGGACCACTGTAACTTAGTCAAATAATTTTATGAAGTTACTGTTTCGTAACATACTTCCAGTTTTCAGTTTTAAGCTTATTCTTTTGTATGCATTTCATATAACCACGAAAATGGTGAATCTATCACCCCAAATCACCACCAAGATCATCAATCTAACCATGAAAGTATGATTTAATCATGTCTAAGAGTCATAGGAGATAGTTATACCTTAGTCACGAATTTGAAGATGAATGAGAGAGAGATGGAGCTTGAGCTCTTTCTTCCATGGTGGAAATGGTGTAGGAGAAGAAGAAGAGAGGAAAGGAGAGGAGAGGTCTGAAAATTTTGGGGAGAGAGGAGAAATGTATTATGAGTGAAATGAAGTGTATGGGAAGAGTTTCTCCCATGTATCTCTCTCTCTCTTAGACACACACACACACAATAGGAATCATGGTTGAGTGTGTAGAGTGTGGTGATGATTAGTGTAGGCTAGAAAGGCTTTCCATGCATTGGGTGTTAAGGAGGTGACCATCATGCCATGCCATCTCATGATGGCCTATGGCTATGTAGGTGTCCAAATAGGTAGGAAAATTTTTGGGGAGTAGGAGATGATGATTGAGGAGTGTAAAAGGAGCTCTTCATGCATTGGGTGTTTAAAGAGGTGACAAGCATGCCATGCCATCTCATGATGGCCTATGGTTTAGGGGTCCAAATAGGTAGGATTATTTTATTTTTGTACATTAATACAATAAATATATCATACATGATCATAGGTATAAAATACAAGTCATAAAATAATTAAATCACCTCTTAGGCATATATTCGAAATTTTCAAGCTAAATTGGAAAATAGGATCAAAATATCAATTACACCTATTATTGATACTCATGTAATTTTCGATCATATATATCATAATATATGATTTAGATAATAATTAATAGCATATGATAAAATTATAGCACATTTTGTGCAAGAAAACCCTAATTTGAAACTAGGGTTTCAAAATTTTATAAATAGGCATTATCGATTTTATGGTTCAAAACTTGATTTTAAAGCTTAATAATACTTATATATATCATAACATATAGTTTAGGTACCATAGGATAATTTAATGGTATCATTATCGTGACCAAACCCTAATTTGTATAATTAGGGTTTTCAAACCCATTTCATAAATATCGAGTTTTAATAACTCAAAATTGATTTTAATATTTAATATTACTGTAATTATATAAATTAATGATAGGAAATTAATTGGGATAATTTCGGATCATTGAACTCATCTCTCAAAACATCTCTATACGTTAACGCTCAAAACGCCTCAAAATTATCATAATCGACTCATCTCAAAATGGTCGCAGAAGTTTGAACTTACTTTATAATTAATATTCTAGTAACATAGGAATTAATATGAAAATTAATTCCAATCTTCGCTGCTCAAAATTTCACAAAATCGACGTATGATGTGTAATCGTTAAAAAAATAATTGTCGATATGCTTTACAAACTTCTATTTCTAAATTCACAATTCTCAGTTAATATAAAATAGGAATTGCTCCTTCAGAATACTCAAACCATTATTCGCTATCTCATCGATTGAATCGTCATAGCGAATTCCTAATTTACGGGTTTCAAAAACCGTAATTAGGCATCTAATTCTACGGGATATTACAAAACGGGAATTGAAATACGGAAAAGTAAACTTAAGTAAAAGCAATCCTAGCTAGGGGTTGTCAATCCTTAGTTGGTACCTAAAGAAAACACGAATACGACTAACTAATTGCATCGAACAAAACTAAGCCAATTTCATCAATCACAATAAAAAACAACCTAAGAAAATTCACCTAAAACATAAATCTCCAATCCAATATCAAAGCACAAAAGGCGAACGATTCAAAGATCAAGTAATTAACAATTCACACTTCAACAATAACTTGAGACCAAACTCATAAATCGGAAAAAAATAAAATACGACAGAGAAAGATTCAACACAAATGGAAAGATAATACCAATAGGAAAACAACAATCCGAAGCCAACTCTGAATCTGAATCCAATCGAGCTAACGATCTATGGTTTTGATGTGCAAATTAAAGGGAACGATTGAAGAAGAAAAATGAGAAAAAGGTATATTATCTCTCGTCTGACTTCCTATATCTCTTCTGAAAACTAAACAACCCTAATTCTTCGCGTGCGCAGCGTTTAAATACGTCCAATGAGTGAATGCTGGTTGCACGCTGAGCGAGCGTGATGCGTTGCTTAAAAGTCAGGGTGACCGCCGGTTGGGGCAGAGCACTCGCCGCACGGGTGTCTCTGTTTCAATGGTGAGCGCATATCAAGGGTGAGCGAGCGTGCAAGGATGAGCAGGGCGCTCCAGATGAGCGGACGCGGCACAGACGAGTGGTCACGGCAGGGTGAACGGGCGCTCGGTATGAGCCAGCATGGCAGGTCGAACAGGCGCTCGGTGTGAGCCGGCGCTGGCATGCTTGAACCGGCACGCGAGGATGAACGCGCGTTCTACTCTGGCGAGCACGCATGCCGCGCGCACGTTGAAGGTGCGAGAACGCACGCCGCACATGTGTTATACGGGTGTGCGCACATTGCACGGACGTTGTGCTCTGAGAAATACGAACGGGCGCAGGTGCTCGCTTGCACGACCTTGGCATCGGATGGGCCACGTGCTTCAGATTCTTGCTCAAATAATGAGCAATTTTCCTACATCAAGCCGAAAACAATAATAAGATCTTAAAATTAAATAACAAAGTAATTTATGCAAATAAATTAATAAAAAGATCCACAATCGAAACCAAGACCATTTAGCAAGACAAGCAAATCGACACCAAACAACCCCTCCACACTTATCCATTTGTTTGTCCTCAAGCAAAGTCTAGACTAATAAGAATAGAAAAATAACTCATGCAACTTCACTCTTAGTCCAATCAATCATACCCCCTTTTGTTTTTCCCCCACACTTAGTGAATACATATTCAAAGTTAACGTGACACAAATCTAAGATTGTGAGTGATATCAAATAAACAAGAAGGTGAGTTTTGCTCAGATCTAACTCTCCGTTATGGGTGAATTAACTAAAGTGGTCACATTTAGCAACAAGTTCCTTTTGAAGACACAAAGAAAGTTTTAACAGATTTTGGAACAATGTTCGAAAGGTGAATTCTCGATGAACTCGTGTCTCCTATCGTGGTTTCCCATGCCTATTTCTCGATTTATGATAGAGATAGGGGCAGAGTCCCATCCTCCATTTCAACAATCTCAACAAATTATTGGAGTTTACATTCTCCTTTTTTTTAATCCAATTTTAAGAGGAAACAAGTATATAGATGTGACGACCCGACTCCCCAAGGAAGTACGGATCATACGGATCATCACTGGTATGATAATGCAGCGGATATATACATAACTAATAAATGCAATTAACAAATGAACTACTCATAAGCACATGAACTAAAAAGAGATAAGCTATTCAATACCAACTCAAGTCACAGAAGGACTTGCCAAAAGGTTTAAGGTTCAAATGTAACCCAATCATGGCGCAATTCAAGGAACGAGGTACGACCTCAAGTTCAATACCGTATGAAAGCAGTTATAATCAAGGCATCAAAATAATATCAGAGTTAGGCAGCAATAAATGTGTGGACATGTATATGACGATACATGCCCAAGGTTCTATAAATCCTTTCTAATAAGCAGCAAAATAACTGCTACTCTGCACCACCTCGCACCCATCATCAGTCCCTGCTCAACCTGCACATAAAAAACGAGATGCAGGGCTAAGTACAAAAGTACTCAGTGGACTCATTGTCGAAAGCATTTTCTTTATTTAAAGTTATTGAACTGCCCATAATAGCACATGAGGATTTTAGTTAAAAGACTCATTCCTATCAAACATTTTATCATTTTACAAAAGTGTAAGGCCTGACTATTTCATCCATGTTGTTCCATATCTGATCATTCATACATTCATTCATTCATGCACTATGGAGGTGGCCACCTACACATAGTCGTCGTGACCGGTCGAGGTAGCTAACCTTAACACACAATCACACGTGTACACAATCCGAGTTAGTCCTTAACTAAGTCTGATCCGATCGTCACCCTTTTTTAACGTTAGTGGACCAACACATTCACATACCACATTGGATTTACCAATCTCAGATAGAATCACAACAAAACATAAACATTTGACAGTCAATAACAGTTTATGTAATAATATTTCGTAAAGCTTTGGTAAATCATGCTTTGAGATAGACATGCATGTCAATTTTAGTTTCAAGAGAGCCCACCTGCTAATCCAAAGCTAGTGGTTCTAAGTGAGCAGGTGTGATTGTTCTTCCTCGCTGACTACGTACGATCAAACCATTCATAAGAAACTAACATTTCTTAGATTCTTTCTATCGATCGAATGTCGTTTATAAATTACGACTTAAAGTTCCCAATTAGGGTTTCTTTATGATTTCATGTGATTGTTTTAAGATAATTTCTATTATCTTACATTACCAATTCCCAAACTATATTACTTCGTCGTTCATAGGTGAACTTCAACTTATGAATCACATAATTCGAGTCTATCCTCGACTCTTCACCTTAGTGCTCTTCTAAACGTTATTACGTCATAGATTGTTAGTATTCAAGTTGTGATTGGTATATTAGGATATTCTCAAGCCACTATCTAGACTTAACAATTATAGTTACGTCCTAGTAGGTTATGCTTGAAGATTTGTCGTATTAACACGACGAATAAAGGGGAGTCTTGACTTATGACTCAAGTGAGCACATGCTATCATGTAAGTAAGTACTTGGGAATAGATGAATTTCTTCGAGAATATTAACTCGACCTTTGAGACATAGGGATCAACATCTTATGTTCGAATCTTTGTTTACACATTATGACATTGTTTGTTCCTCTTAACTTGTGGAAGGCTATATGAGTTGTGTAATCGCTATTCGTTGTCGAGTTGTCTTAACGTTCAATCTAACATCGTATTAGGTTGTCGTTGTTGAGTATCAACGTTGTAACTCGGCTTTTGGTTTCTTTGACTTAGGAACTCACATTTGAGTATCCTATTATTAATAGAATACCCTAATTTGTGTCTAACTTCGATTCTCATTAATTCCTTCTTAAGTTATCGAAATTGGTCGATTTCTTTTGGATTCTCGTACATAAAGTATTATGTTGTTTACGTTTGAGGTTTTGTTTGTCGGCATACATAAACATAATCATTCAACACCAAACAATACCATATACAACATAAACTATACTAAAGCATTAGAAAACCCTAATTTCTAACATAATGCAAAACAATTGTGTATTTGTGTATAAGTGTTTCATTCATTCATCACAATCACAACCATTCATTCCAAGCTTATAGATTCACTATCATAGCATCATTACCATTAAAATTAAATGCATACTTAACCATTTTGCTATGTTTTCGATAATTAGCAATAATCAGCATATGTATCCAATAAATTCCAATAAAATCATGTTATACTCCTATCATACTATAGAATTTAATTTCCAATTCAATATCATCATATAAAATTTCAAACCATAGGTTAAATGCATAAAAGTTTTCCAATATTGATTTGTAATATTCCAAAGAAACGAACGTCTAATTACGGTATTTTAAACCCGTGAATTAGGGTTTTGCCGTATAATATTTCTGTATGGCATCGAATATTGATTTCGATTCAGTATCGTTATAACGAATTCCTTTTTATATTCACTGAGGATTGTGAATTAAGGAATTGAAATATTATGAAATGGTTCGTCAATATATTTTAACGTCGATTGCGTATCGAACGTCAGCATTTTATGAAATTCTCTGAGCAGCGAAGCTTGGAATTAATTTCCATAATAATTCCCATGATAATGGAATATTATTTATAAAGTAAGTATGAGCTTACTACGACCATTTTGAGATGAGTCGATTTTGAACGTCAACGTCTAGAGACGTTTTGAAAAATGGGTTTATTAATCCGGAAATTATTATAATTAATTTCCTATTATTATTTTATATAATTACTGTATTATTAATCATTAAAATCAATTTTTGATCCATAAGAACTCGATGGTGTATAATTGAAATTTTCGAAACCCTAGTTTTGAGAATTAGGGTTTGGTCACATAAAATGATACCATATTTTTATCCTATGCTATTATTTATTATCTAAATCATATAGTATGATATATATGAGCATAGTTAACACGGTAATGACATGAGTATCAATAATAGGTGTGATTTATATTTTTAACCTATTTTTCACGCTATTTTCGAATTATTCACTATGTGTTGATTTAATTATTTAATTGCCATGTATTATCTATCTATGATTTGTATTTGATTAATACATAGTATTAAGGTATAGATGAAATTAAATCCACCCTCTTGGAGCCCCATAGCCGTCGACCATCACCCCTTCTCCCATGCACATGATTTTCTTTTCACGCCCAATCCAATGCAAGTTCTTTTAGCACCCTCTCATCATCATGCTCCCACTATTAAAATTTGCTGCATTTGTTTAATATATTTGTGAGTGAGCCGGCGAGAGAGAGAGGGAGATACAATAGGGGAGGGACTATTCCCATTCCTCCTACTCCACTCATATCACCCTTTAAAAATTTTGGAACCTCAAACACTCTCATTTTTCTCTCTTCTCTCCCATTTTTCTGCAGCAAAACCGTGAGCCCCCTCTCTCCCCATTTTTAATTTTTCTTCTCTTCTTCTCTTATCCATTAACAAACCTTAGTACCCCATACATTGTTCTTGATTTCCATAGCTATTTCCAAAGGTAAAACATGGACCCTAGCTTCGAATTTCATCTCCATTTGGTTAACAATTTTGAACATGTTCTATACGTATATATATGTGTTTAATGTTCTTATGGATGAACTATTGTTGGATGTATGTTGCTTGATGTTTTATTTTTATTTTAAATATGTGAAGGTATGCTTAGATGAACAAAGGTTATTACAAATGAAATGTATGAATGGATCTAGCATATATGTGAGATTTTCGAACCCTAGCTTTGTTTAAAAACAATTTTTGAAAATGTTAGAAATGTTGAGGTGATGACCGATTGCTTTTTAATCATTTTAAGGATGGATTATTGTTCTATGATATGTTTAGAGCTCTTAGTAATTTATTTAGAATTTTTGAAAAATCCTAACCATTATTATTGAAATTGCCGTGAGCTATATATAATTATACCTTGGTGTATAATTCTTATTTTAAGCATGCAATGACATATTAATGCTTTAGGACCTTGATTACATGTTCTATGAATTTACTAGAATTTTTAAAAATCAAATGCTTATTTTTAGAAAAAAAAGTCGTGAGCTATATGTATGTGAATGTTGGTGTATGATTTTTATTTTGAACATGCAATGGTATATTAATACTTTAGTATATTAATTATGTGATATATAATTTTGTTAGAATTTTGGAAATCAAATACCAATTTTTATCAAAAAGCCGTGAGCTTTGAAGCTCTTTAACGTGATGATTTAATTGGTTTTGATGAATGTTATTATGCTACAATGTTATATTATAGTGTATAAACATAGTGTATAATTGTTAGAATTTTTGGAAATCAAATGCCCATTGAAATTCAAATAAACCGTGAGCTATTGCTCTTTAGGGTGATGATTCAATTGGGTTTTGATGAATGTATGATGTTATATTATTGTATTATAGTATATAAGCATAGTATATATTTTTTGGAATTTTTGAAAACCAATTACCTATGAAATTCAAAACAACCGAGAGCTTACATGCTCCATATGGTGATGATTTCAATTGGTTTGTTTGATGTTATGATGTTACAATGTTATACTATAATGTTTGACCATGTTATAATTTATTTGGAATTTTTAAGAATTATTTGATAATTGTTTGATAATTATATTGTGAGTACCGAATGCATATAGGATTTATTCATTGATGAATAATTGTTTATGATGGACTATAGGTTATAATTGTGACATATATTAATGTTGGGACATTATACTAAGTTTATAATAATTTTGAAAATTTTTGGACACTTATTCCATAATTATCAAAATTTTCGTGACATATATATATAAATGGTGATAATCGAATGATAATTGGATGAACTTAATACTTATTATTGACCATAGTGTATAATAATACACTATATTAATTTAGAAAAATTTTAGAAAATCGTTTGGTAATTTTTATATAATTACCGAGAAATTTCGAATAATTATAAGGATTTTAAATCCTTTTTAAATTCAGTTTAATAATAAATTATATGTCTAATAACTATTTTAGACATATTTGGATTTTATAAAATTTTATAAACATAGATTACTATGTTTGAGACAAACGTTTTATTTAATAACGTATTAATCGAAATTATATGGTTTTATTATTAAAAAGGATTAATATTTGCGAAAAATATTAATAAGTCCTTTGATTTACGTGACAAATCGAGAAATAGGACTTTACGAATTGAAATCGATCGAAAATCGATTTATAAAATGAAATAGTAAGAAATTACTATTTAAAAGTCAAAATTGTTGACTTTGTTGACCTGTGTTGACTTCGTTGACTTTTAAGGTCTACCATACGAAAATACGTTCGATAAATACGCTAATACGCATAAGACGTACTGATTGAGTAAGATATCTCAATAGTAAGAAAGGATTCCATAATTGAAATCCGTATGTCGAGAAACGTATTTAAATACGTCGAACGTTTAAAACCGGAAAGGTTAAACCAAAATAATTGAACGTATCTCGAGGAACGAGAACTATTCGATTGAAATACATATTGAAATCGTATTGAATTCGTTAAGGAATTCAAATTACATCGATATTAAATATCGAAGTTTATCTTAGACTTTGGGAGTCTCGAGAAACGTGAACGACGTACTAAACCCTCGCTTTTGCGTAAAGGTATGGACGCGAACGAGACGACCGGACAGTGATGAGGAATTCAAACCTAGGGCTCAAGTTAGACGTACCATAGTCCAGGTGGGCTTTCTTTTCAAACAAAACGTGACTTTGCTGTTCTTTCAAAATGAATTCAATTACAATGCTTATTTTCAACTGTTGATAATTGTTTACAAGATTACCTGCCAAAATTGTTCTATTTTGTGTATGGATCTTATCTGAAAGGAATGGTGTGAAGGATGGAATAACATGATGATATGAAATGTTATTTTGTTGGATCGCGCCCAACCTTTTTATGAAATCGATATCGGGTCCTATGCCGGAGGATGATGCCTGGCTAGGGCTAACGTGTACACCGAACGTGTTGTCAGGTCAGATGGGCGGCCGATCACGGCGTCGTAGAAGGGAGGCCTCCCTCTCGACGTTTGTTCTTTGATGTTATGATGAAACAAGAATATGGGATACGGATCATAAACACCATGAAAAATGCTCGGCCGAGCGACGTTTACAAACTGAAAATGTTTTAGTAGGCACAAGGCATTTCAACTAAAACCCTTGTGACCTACCCTAATATTGGCATTGTAATTCAATTACCAAATGTTTTTGGCATGAGTCCACTGAGTGCTTTTCTCGTACTCAGCCCTGCATGTTTGTTTTTAAATGTGCAGGTTGAGCTCTGATGATGGTGATTGGGGAAGTGTTGAGGAGTCCAGTGTCCTTGACTTTTTTGATAAGAATTTGGTTTCACCTTGAATACATATCTTCACATATGTATTCACACACTTTCCGCTGCAATCTCTGAACTCTTTTATGTTATGTTTACTGTTATGAACTATTGAGGTCCATCAGATCATTGTTAAGTATTTGGGTCTGATGGCCTAAACCATTTGAATTATTGTGATATCATCTTATGTTATGTTCAAGCATGCTAGTTTACTTTTGATATGTACCTTTATATTAGCCTTCGCGAACCCCAAATACTATTCCTAGTATTAGTCACCCTCCAGTCCGGGTTATCCGGGGTGGGGGCGTGACAGAGTGGTATCAGAGCCCGGTTGCTCTTTGAACCCCAAACTCTTTTAAAATCTAAGTCTAGATCGAGTCACTAGACTTCTAGAAATCTGCTGACTCCTCTCAACACTCCATCACATCAAGCTCAACAGGGAAAAAGGTAACCGATTTCTTTCTCAAACTCATGAAATGAAGAGTTTTGAATGTTGAGCAAGTTGGAAGTATATTTGGAAGAAAAATGGAAGATTTCAAAACCTTGTTTTTGGAAATCGATGAAAGTAGACCCATTTTGGGTAAAAAAATGTATGATGTTTTAAGTGAAAGTGTGAACAAGAAATTTTTTCAAAACCTTGATTTTTGAAATTCAAACGAGGAGTTATACAAGTGACCAAGTTGAGATGGAAGTATATGGTTGATCTGAGTTGAATGATCAGCATGGAAAGGATGAATACATTTGTTATACTTGTATGAGTTGACTATGATGTCATTTGAAGCCTATTTCCAAATTTCAAAAATTGTTATGATGCGTTTTGAAATTGTATTTTCAAATCTTGAGACTTATGAAGACATATGGATATGTTATCACAAAAAGAACATAGACTCTAGGGAGCATGCTCACGTATCGTGAAAGAACGTAGAAGTATGAACTTCTTTCCCCTTACGAGAACAAAAGAAACGATAGGGAGAATGAATGTGACGATAGCCTCAAACTCAAACGACAAAAGGCAAACGTGAAGATAAACAAGGACGACCTCAACCTTGGAGATGAACGACGTCGACATTACATCACCACTTCGACATCGACATGGTTATGATGTGGACATCAATTAGGACTTCAAAATGTTCAGCCTCAACATAAAGACGTGGATATGGTAGTCGTATTACGTCGGCTTATGCCTCGGATTTTTGGCACGATCGCGCAAATTTCCTGCACTGCGCAGCAAATTTGTTTTAGCCAGTTCTCTTTCGTTAGGACTCCAATTTACGCGAGGTTTTCACCTGCGTACTCATGACACGCCGATCTTCATTTGTTATGAAGGACAGAATTCCTAATTCTATCTCTAGAATACGATAGAGTCTGTTGAACGTCAGTTCAAGTGTTTTGTTTAGAACAAGGATCTCATAGCATAGCCTATGCATTAGAACGCTTTTAGATAGCACGTTTCCGGGTAAGAGTAAGAGTATTTTATGATGTGTGCTATGCCTTATGACGTTACCTACCTTATAGGTTGATTAGTTTTAACCTAGTTGCTTATCTGATGTGCTTAAGTTATCCTTTGCCTGCTTATGAGATGACGCTAGTCTGACCTATGATAGTTTTGATCGTGACAGATGGAGGAGATGCGATACATCGCTAGGAGGAGGATAGGACCACACCCTACCCCCGAGGAGTTGATGCGCACCTACCGTGAGAGTTGGATGTGCGCTGTTGAGGACCTAGGCGAGTTCCTCATGTACTACCTTCGACTGTGGAGGAATGCTCGAGCCTACGGAGCGACGAACTATGACGGCATCAGACGTCTCTTGACTAGACTTCCATGCGATTGGGAGGATTATGCCCGAGAGGTATCGGGAGATTACATATATCGTGTGCCCGGAGGCTATGATTTGTTTGGAGATCTGCCCAGATTCGTGAGTCATCTGACTTACGTATACAGCATTTACGGAGCCGCACCGAGGGGACCATATCTCCCTCCACGAGAGTACACCTGGCGGGATGAGTCGCCGGAGTGGCTGTATCTCGAGGTTCCGAGACAGATTGACCCGGTGGTGCCTCCAATCCTATTTGATGAGGGCAGAACCGCTCGTTTGGATAGAGCAACATGCCCGAGAGCTTTGGGAGAGCCTGTTTTCCCTCCATTGCCTGTTGGACATCCTGTACGTTCACCACTACCACCCCTACCACCCATGGAAGCTCCCGTACCTCCGGTAGAGCATTTCCGCCCGACAGCACGGACGAGTGCGACAGATGCTTTCGATGGCTATAGCCCGATCCGCTACAGCTACAGCCCGATCCGCCATGACTATGAGCTATATGGCGATGATGACTTCAACCCCATGCGCGACATACCGATGGTGGAAGATAATGGAGCGGGACCATCTAGGGTACGACCCCGCGAAGACGACTCTGATGGAGAGGACGATTCCGAGGAAGAGGAAGATCCCGAGGAGGACGATCAGTGGGAAGATGCCTGATGAAGGCACTAGATGAAGCTTAGTTAGAATTTTGTTATGATTAGTTTATGTTGTTTCTTTTGTGCATGAGATTGATGGAACTAGAATCTTGACGTTTTGGAAGGCCGTGTGAGCCGAGAATTATGTTTTGCTTTTTGGCTATTGGTTTGAACATCCTGTCTATGGCAGAGCTTGGTTATTTATATATATATATATATAGATATACGACCCCGAATGGGCTTTTGCAGCGAAATTTTGGATGAAAAGAGATGTCATGCTTTATTTAAAATCGTTATGCAATGAGGCTATAATGATACCATGCGTGTTAAGTTACGAAAGAGGCAAGTGATTAACGATTATATGTTTTATATAGCAGAATGCCTCCGAGAAGAAACCCAGAACAAGAACCCAGAGGCAGAGGTCGGGGAAGACCTAGAGGAAGGGGTAGGATTCCCGAGCAAGAAGCTGAAGACGTACCCCAACCACCTCCATCTCAACCCGATCGCAGGATCGAGGAATTATTCCTAAGGCAGAACCCACCTGTCTTCAATGGGAAAGGCAACCCAGAGGAAGCCGAACAATGGGTAAGAGCCATTGAGCGAATCTTTAATTTCCTAAGATGCACAGCACAGGAGCGACTGTCCTGTGTGACTTTCCAACTAAATGGACCCGCAGACTTCTGGTGGAAGGCCAGAAAGAAGACCTTTACTGCCGAGCAACTGGAAGAGTTCTCATGGGAGGACTTTAAGAAAGAGTCAGATGAGAAATACATACCCAAGAGTTATAGGAAGAGAAAGGAGCAGAATTCTTCCCGCCAAGCAAGAGAAACTATCTCAGAATCGACTACGATCGCTTTGCGACATGTCGAGGTATGCTCCGAACAGTAGACACCGACCAAGATGTCGAAAAATTCAGATCGTGTCTAAGGCCAGAGATACGGATGTCTCGCCGCCACCATGGAGACCGACCTATGCCGAGGCTCTTGCACAAGCTTTGGACATTGAAGCAGCAATGCGTGCAGATAGGTCAGTGTCGACTCAGACACATAACGCGATGGACAAAGGAAAGGGGAAGTGGGAACCAAATCGTGGAAATAACAACCGAGGAAGCTATGGGGATGCGAGTCACAAACGCCCATGGCAAGGAAATACGGTCCAAGCAGGCAAGGTTGGAAGAGGGCGCTTTGCTCCACCAAAGAAGAGGCCCGCAGAATAAGTGGCTCCTCTATGCCCTAAATGCCATAGGGTGCACAAAGGAACGTGCACGGAAACAATGTGAATCGCTTAAGTGCGGAGCGAGAGGGCATTAGGCCAACAATTGCCTGGTACCCTTTAAACAATTGTGAGGGCAAACCAACCCGCAATGCCCAACCGCTTGGGCTATATGGGCCAGCCCCAACCTCCGTAATAGCCCAACCCCAGCCTCAACAACAACCTCCACAAAGAAAGGCGTCAACCATCATGACAAAGAAGGCGGCAACAATAGCAAGCAATCAGCAAAGCAGCCGCAGAACCAATAAGGACAAGCGCCCCGTTAGCCTCAGCCGGCCCAAGCTAGAGCTTACGCCTTACACCGGAGGCAGAACGAACAAAATCAGGGAAACCTGGCAGGTATGAGAGTCCTTCTCAACATACCTGTTATTATATTGTTCGATACGGGTGCTTCGCATTCTTTTATAGCCGAATCATGCGTAGAATTGTTGGGACTTAGGTCTGAAAAAGCAAGTCAGGATATGAGAATCTCTTCACCTATAGGAGGGATTATGACCGTTACACATATTTGCTCGAACCTAGAGTTGACACTAGGATCACTTAAGGTTCTGGCGAATGATCTAAACATAATACCCATGGATGACGTAGATATAATCCTAGGAATGGACTGGTTAGCTAAGAATCATTCCACGATTCTTTGCAAGGAAAGGAAAATCTCGTTTCACTTTCCTGGACAAGAAGCTACGCATTTTCATGGAATCCGCATGGGAAGGAGAATCCCGATTGTTTCAGCGCTAAAGGCGAGAAGGATGATGAATCAGAAAGGATGCCATGCATTCCTTGTCTACTTGAACGGGGAGGATAAACCAGAAGCGAGGATTGAAGACATAGAAGTTGTCTGAGAATTTTCGGACATGTGTCCCGAAGATCTACCAGGATTACCTCCTGATAGACAGCTAGAGTTCACCATCGACTTGAAACCCGGATCGGCTCCAGTGTCGAAGGCGCCCTACAGGATGGCCCCAAAGGAATTGGAAGAGCAGAAGATCCAAATCCAAGAATTGCTGGATCTAGGTTTCATTAGGCCAAGTGTTTCGCCTTGGGGAGCGCTGGTGTTGTTCGTCAAGAAAAAGGATGGTTCTTTGAGAATGTGCATCGATTATCGAGAGCTAAATAAGATGACGCTAAAGAACAAATACCCTTTACCAAGAATTGATGACCTGTTTGATCAATTACGAGGAGCGGGTGTATTCTCAAAAATTGATCTCAAGTCAGGTTACCACCAACTGAAAATACGGCCTGAGGATGTACCTAAGACTGCATTCCGAACGAGATATGGCCACTATGAGTTCATAGTTATGCCATTCGGATTAACCAATGCACCAGCCGTATTCATGGATCTCATGAACATAGTATTTCATCCATTTTTGGATAAATTCGTTTTGGTCTTCATAGATGATATCCTTATCTATTCAAAGAATGAAGAGGATCACAAGGAGCATCTGAGAACGGTTTTGCAAACCTTGAGAGGTGAAAGACTCTTTGCTAAGTTTAGCAAATGTGAGTTTTGGCTGAAGGAAGTATGTTCCTTTGACACATCGTGTCTGCAGAAGGCATAAAAGTAGATCCGGCTAAAGTAGAGGCAGTGCAGGGATGGAAATCACCAAAGACTCAACATGAGATTAGAAGTTTCCTAGGACTAGCTGGTTACTATCGGAGATTCATCGATGGATTCTCCAAGATTGCAAGGCCAATAACCCAGCTACTCCGAAAAGGAATCAAATTCAACTGGACTGAAGAATGTGAGACGAGTTTTCAAGAACTCAAGGAAAAACTGACAAGCGCATCAAGATTAGCGCCCGAGGCATAAAGAATATGTAGTCTATACAGACGCTTCTAAGACTGGACTGGGTTGTGTTTTGATGCAAAACGGAAAGGTGATCGCGTATGCATCCCGACAACTCAGACCGCATGAACTGAACTACCCAACCCACGATTTGGAACTAGCAGCAGTAGTTCATGCACTGAAGATTTGGAGACACCATCTCTATGGAGTTGGATGTGAAATCTTCACGGATCATAAGAGTTTGAAATACTTCTTCGAGCAGCGAGATTTGAATATGAGGCAAAGGAGATGCCTTGAACTAGTGAAGGACTACGACTGTGGTATTAACTATCACCCGGGCAAGGCAAATGTAGTAGCTGACGCCTTAAGTCGTAAGAGCCATACCAAGCTAGGATGTCTCTTTATACAAGAGGAAAAACTCGTTGAGGAGTTTGGAAGAATGAGGATTGAACTGGTTGAACAACCAAAGACGATCATGAGTTGTATCGCTACACTCTCACATTGACGTCTGATTTAAGAAAAAGATTGTCGAGAGACAAAGGATGGAGGAAAAGTTAGAAAAGATCAGAGAAAGGGTAAGATCGGAAGGATTTAAGAACTTCCAGGAAGCATCAGACAACGCCCTATTATTTGAAGGAAGGATATGCGTTCCAGACGACGCAGAGCTTCAGAATGAGATCATGAGTGAGGCACATGATACACCCTACACCGCCCACCCAGGCAGTACTAAGATGTATCGAGACCTGAAAGAGAAGTTCTGGTGGGAAGGCATGAAACGAGACATAGCTTCTTTTGTGGAACGCTGTCTTGTTTGTTGTCACGACCACACCCAGGATAACCCGGAGTGAGCGGACTAATACTAGGAATAGTATTCAAGGATACGGAAAACTATTATAACAAGACTTACCATGTGAGAATATAGAACTTAGGATCAAACATACATTTATAACATTTCAGGTCAAAAGGTCTAAGCCAACAGATCCAAAGGATATGACGATCTGAAGGACTTCATAGTTCACATTATCTTATCATCCAACATAAAAATAAAATAGTTCAGAGTTGCAGCGGAAAGTGTGTGAATACATATATGACGATATGTATTTAAGGTTAACAATTCCTAACAAACTTCAAGGACAAAGGACTTTCTCAACACTCCTCCATCATCAGCATCCGAGCTCAACCTGCACATTTAAAAACAAACATGCATGGCTAAGTACAAAATTTGTACCCAGTGAACTTATGCCGAAAATATTTTATTTTCTTTGAATTACTCTGCCAATATAATGGTAAGACACAAGGGTTTTATTTGAAAATGCCTTGCTCTTACTAAAATATTTTCACGAGTTCATAAAAGTTGCTTGGCCAAGCATTTTCTTGGTGTGCATGATCCATATCCCTTATTATCATTCCATCATATTATCATAGTCGAAAGTCGTGAAGGAGGCTGTAATATCCCGTAGTTTTAACACTTAATTACGATAATATAAATCGTGATTAGGGTTTTAAAGTTCGATAATTAAAATCCTATTCAGTCAACGCTTAATATTGACTAAGCATAATTTGATAATTTCTGTGTGACATTCACTGACACTTAGTGAATTAAGGAATGCAGCTTATGCTATTCCTTCGAACGTTGTTCTAACGTCGATAAAATTCGACAGTTAAGTTTTACAGTATTTTTAAGCAGTTAGGCTTAAAATTCGAAATACCTTATTATTATGAATAAATAAAGTTGTTACAACTTTATTTTGGACATTTTAGAGATAATTCAATTACGAGAGTTTATAGACGTTTCAAACGTCTACGTTTCGAGATAATTCGAAAACCTAGTCAAATGATCATGGAATTATAAAATTCAAATTCCTATGATTATTTTATGATATAAGAGCATTATTTATTATTAAAATAATGCTATAGAATTACGGAATTAAATGTACCAATATTTAGGGTTTCGAAAACCCTAATTTTTAAAATTAGGGTTTTGAGGTCAAATTTTTTTCTAAATATTTTTCTATGATTAAATTCATCATCTATGATTATAATGTGTCACATAACTATGTGTTAGCTATTTGTTACAATAAAATAAAATGTTTAGCTTGTATAACCCTAATTCTCGAAAATTAGGACATATAAGTATTAATTAATTTTAATTGCTACCCAATTGAGGTCATATGATAATTATTATATTAATATGATATTTTTAGGGATAAAATATGGTGTAATATCAACTTGCACAAGTGGTATGACAAGTGCATGAAAAGTGGTGACAATAGTGGTATTTTATGTGATAAAATTTACAATTATCCAACTATAATTAATGAGATAATATGATTAGGATCTTATCATGTTATTAGGTGTAAAGTAAGACATAGTTACCAATTAAAACAAGTAATCTATGATTTTGTCTTCACATAGCCAAAATTATTGAAAATTAGTATGAATAAATGTGAACATAAATTAAAAGTCATAGTTGAAATTGTTGACTTTTCAAATATATCATTATCCTATAGTAATATTAGTGTATATAATATCATAAGAAATAAAATTAAATCTCTATATATTGAGGTGGTCAAATCATGCTATTAATAAATTGAATGAAATTTTTTCACGGGTTACGTGAACTATGGCAATTTAAAATGGAAGACTTGTAAAACTTTTGCAAGTAATTTACATAAATAAAGAATGTCGTGTACTATTTGTGATAAAGGTAATATATTAATTTATTAGATGAATAAATGAAAGTTGTCTCTAGCTCATAACACAGCCGAATTGTTTGACAAATTTATACAAGTGGATTAATTGATATTTTATGTGTAATAATTAAGATCCAAGTGGCTTAGCTCTATAAATATAAGATAAGAGCAACCATTTCTCATTTTGTTCACCTTGGTTTCGAAAATAAGAGAAAAAAAAATTGAGAGAGAGTTCATCTTGTCCATCCCAAATCTTAGACAAAACCTTCGCCGTTTAAAATCGACACCGATTAAAAGGTTAGATTTCTTCCGATCTTCGTATACATGCTAGAATTATTAATTTTCATCCGTTAAATTTTAAGTTATGATCTTAGTTTATATGTGATATTTTCGAAAATCTTAGATCTTATACTAAAGTGTGTAGAAATCATGTTTTTATGATATTATCAAGCATGTATTATAATTATATCACAAAATTAAGCATGCTATTAAATTTACTAAATGGACCGAAAATATGTAAGTGTGATATGTGGATGATTTTGATTTTAATTGTTGATTTAAGCATGAAATAATATTTTAGGGTATTAAATAAGCTTATATGAATTTATATAGAATTTTTGGAAAACTTTAGTACCTAAGTTCATAAATTTCGAAAATTATAATATATGATATGATATTGAGATATAATCCCAATTTAAGTGTTATCATATCATATTGATGATGTAGATTCATAATATATGGTTGTGTGAATTTATTGGAATTTATAAAAATTATTTTGACCTAAGTCAAAATTTTCGAAAGTGACTTAGGTAAATTTTATTCAATGGTTCACAATAAATAACAATTATGTTATAGTAAGCATAGTTAAGGGTGATTAAGTGTTATGTGAATTTATTGAAATTTTTGGAAAATGTTTAGTTGATTAATTAGGGTGACCGAAAATCATACCCTATGTGTATTAATGTTATAAATTTATTTTATCAAGAATAATTACATAATATGATCTAAAATAATATTTTAGACATAATATGATTTTATGGGAATTTTTAGAACAAGAATTGCACGTAAAATAACAAAATTTCATAAATAATTGAAAAGGTCAAAATGTTGACTTTTTGTTGACCAAAGTCAAAATTGTTGACTTTTTGTTGACTCGGTCAAAATAGTTGACCAAAAACGTTGACCAAGGTCAAAGGCACGTAATTCGATAATACGTGATCTATGTGACGTAGTACGTTTAGTAACAATGTAACTTACGTTACGTAAGTACATTAAAACGTACATTATATACTAAAAAGGTAGAATATCTCTTATAAATTGAGAAAATTCATAATCAACATCAATCGATTAGGAAACGTTAAAATAAGTCCGACGTTAGCCTTATTTGATGCGTAGAACGTTATAGTCTATGTTCGTCTCTCTCGAACGTGATCAATGTACTAAAATAGTTCTTACGTTAAGGTGGGACGGACTCGAGCCGACTTAGAAAGGAACGTTATCGAAAAGCTACGTGCGGTGGGCTTTATTCGAAAACCCTTTTATTTATTTCGCCAAATGCAAAGTATTTATTTACAGTGTTTCTGTTACGAAATAATGGTTACCTGCCCAAAGTGTTTATGTTTTTATGTATGATCCTATCATGTTGTTGGGCTATAGTGAATCAGTTGTCGGGTCGCTCCCTGACTTATGAGAAATCAATATTTGTACCTAAGCCGGATGCAGAATACATGGCTAGGATTAATTTGATATGATATTGTTATGTGTGGAGTTGGTTGGAATGATGAATTGAAATTTGTTGGTTCGCTACCAACGTATGATGATATTGAAATTTGTTGGTTCGCTACCAACGTATGATGATCCTGATGTGATGTCATATTATATGTGGAGTTGGCTGGCATGATGATATTGAAATTTGTTGGTTCGCTACCAACGTATGATTATCCTGATGTGATGTCATATTATATGTGGAGTTGGCTGGTATGATGATATTGAAAGTTGTTGGTTCGCTACCAACGTGTGACGATGTTATGTGATGACGTTATGTGATGATGTTATGATATTACTATACAAGAACTGATATGGATCATACAGACAGAAAATATGTCTGGCCGGACGACTTTTGAAATTAAAAGAAAATGTTTTGGTAATCACGAGTTATTTCAACTAAAACCCTCGTGTTTTACTAAGGGGCAGTGTAATTTAAAGAAAATGTTTTTGGCATGAGCCCACTAAGTGCATTCTTGTACTTAGCCCTGCATGTTTGTTTTTAAATGTGCAGGTTGAGCAGTTGATGTTGGATGTTGAAGTGTTGAGCAGTTGGAGTCTTCTGTCGTTGATGAGTATAGCCTTGATTACATATCGTCATATGTGTAATCACATGTCTTTCCGCTGCAAAGATATATAAGTTATGTTTTGAGTCGAACCCTTTTGTCAAGAGTCTAAACGATCCAGTTTTGTATGTACAATATATGTGTCACATTAAATTGTATGAAGTGTTTGGAAATTTGTCTATCATACACCTCGCAGTCCCATAATAAGTCTTTGTTCCTGTTGTTAATCCCCGTCATTAGTAACAGTTTCTGCTAATCCGTACTTTGGAAAGGCGGGCTGTTACAGAGGCCTCCCTCTACGACCCCGTGACCGGCCGTGAATTGTCCTTACAGCACACAGTCACCATTAGTGTACACGTTAATCCTAGCCATGTATAAGTCTTCCCAAGATAGATCCGATATCGATTTTCATTTATAAGTTGGGAATAACCCAACAACATCACATCATTCATGGATAGGATACGATACACAAAACGTAAATATTTTGGCAGGTAATCATTTAAACAATTTTATCCATATTTGAAAAGTACTGTAAACAAAGACAGTTGAAAAAGAGCAGTAAAGTTGTTCTGTTTTTAATAATAAAGCCCACCTGGAAATTATTGTTTGTCTTTAACGTTCACTTACTCGTCAACGTCCAGCTGGTGCGTCAACATCCACACCTTTATATAAAAAGGATGCTTGAGTACGTCGTTTACGTAATTCGAGACTTACAAAGTCTATAATAAGATTCGATATTTCATTTCGATATGAATTGAATTCTTTAATGAATTTAATTCGTTTCTCAAACGCGTATCATCTTAACATTTCTCGTTCTTCGATAGAGACGAGATATGTATCGAAAGTTACCAATTTACCCCTCTTGGTAAATGGTCCAACGTTTTCTCACGTTTTTCGAGTTCACGACTTCAAATATGAAATCCTTTCATATCAACGTGATGTCCTTAGCAATTGATGCGTCTTACGCTTATTAGCGTATTTATCGAACGTATTTCGTACGTTGATCTCAAAAGTCAACAATCTTGACTTTTCTTAGTAATTTAATTACTAAGTCATACTTTAATATTAAATTCTTTCGAAAATCAATTTTCCAATTGATTTCTTTTTTATAAACTGTTTAAATATGTTTAAAATAATTTTTAAACATATAATTCATTATAAATAATGAATTTAAGGATTTAAAATCCTTGTTCCAATTTTAAAAATAGCTCACGGCTATTTTGTGTTTTATCAACCAATTATTTTCGAAAATTGCCCATAATTTCCAAATATGTCTAAAATAATATTAGACATATAATTTATTAATAAAATTGATTAAAAAGGATTTAAAAATCCTTAGAAATTCTTTAGAATTTCTCGGTAATTATGAAAAATTACCAAACAATGTCCAAAATTTTTCTAATATTATATAGTGTATTAATATACACTATGGTCATTAATATGTCATAAAATCAACTAAACAATAATCAATCATCACCTTATATAATTCATAAGGCCTCGGCATTTTTAAAACAAATGCCCAACAATTTTCTAAAATTCCAATAAATTAATATAAGGTCCAAACATTAGTCCATGACATATTTATGTCACATAATTCATTATATAACAATTTTATATCATACAATTTATTCCCATAGCTCTCGGCCTCTTCATAAAATTTAACAAATAATTTTGTAAAATTTTCCAAAAATCATAATATGCTATATAAATCATATTATAGCAACATTTCAACATAACAACTATCAAAACCAATTTATTCATCACCACATTGAGCTTAGCTCTTGGTTTATTTGAATAAAGTAGGTAATTGATTTTCAAAATTTCCAATAACAACATAGAATGCATAAAACATATTCTAGGCTAATAATTTAGCATTGCATGTACTAAATAAAAATCACACATCAACTTATATATATATATAGGCTTCGGTATTCTTTCAAAATAATTGATAAGATTTTCTAAAAATTCTCAATAAAATCGTAGGGTATGAAATTCATGTTCTAGAGTAATAAAACATCATTGCATGTTATAAAATAAAATCATACACATATATATACATATATATGGCTCACGGTCTCTTGTGACTTAAAGGTAGGAATTTCTTAAAATGTTCAATTAACACATATAGTGTATGGTTTACAACTTAGACCAATAATATACTAATGAGTGTATTGAATAAAAATCACATACTAACATTTATTTTCACACATGTCTCGGCCATTTGAACAAAATAGCATAGGTTCTTTCAAAATGTCAAATAAATTGTCATGTACTTTCAACACATTATAATTCAAGAATATCCTATTGCATGCACAAATTAAACATCTTATACCCACTTATAAAATTTAAAAGCTTCGGTACTTAGGAAGAAAAATGGCATAGATTTTTCTAAAATTTTCAAGTAAATACTATGGACTTATAAAACATCATAGGTTCACTATATGCAATTGCATGTCTTAAATAAAAATTTCATCACTCACATATTATATATATAAGTCTCGGTCCTTATGAAATAAAATAGCAAGAATGTTTTAAAAATTCTCAAATAAATTATATGCATTCTCAATACATCATAAATCCACAATATCACATTGCATGTACAAAATAAATTCATACACCTACTTATTTTTCATATGCTCTCGGTTGTAATAAGAAAGTGGGCATGAAATTTTTCTAAAATTTTAAAATAAACACTATGAACACATATAGTCTCATAAATTTATAAATCATGCTCTAAATCATTTCTTCAAGCCTCGATCATCAACAACTTATTTCAAATATGTTTCGAAAATTTTAAAACATGTATCAACCTTGATTTATCATGCTACATATTCTTAGAACAATACATAGCCATAGATTCATAAGATTTTTATCTTAGATCATACATGCAAGACTTAGAAAAATAAGAACACCAACATCTATACATCTTTCCATCACAAACAACATGCATACTCAAAATCTTTCAAAATAAAACTCAAGAACACATGAAATGTTCTTGCTTGATTTCGGCAGTTTTCAAAAGAAACCAAGAATGGTTGAATCGATTCCTACCTTGGATATATGGATTAATGGTACAATATACAAGATAGTAGGGTGTTGTATAGAAGATGGGAAGAAAATTCAAGCTTGGTAATGGGGATGAAGCTTTCGGCTATGGTTGTTTTTGGGAGAGGAAAATGGAGCTTGAGAGAGAGAAGAAGAAGTGTTGAGTGTAGAGTGTTTGAGTGTGGAGTGAAGAATGGAATAAGATCTGAAAATACTCCCCTTATCCCCCTCACTCTCGGTCTCTCTCTCTCCCCCAATACAACACAAGACTTTTCAATTTTTAATAGTAATTTATTCACTAATGGGTTCTCAATCATTAGTGTCTTACACAATATCTTGGAAATAGCTACAATACATCATTAGTGGGAGATTTGTTGTTATAAAATCTGATTATATATCATATATATATGCATGTAAGATTGATAGAATTAAAACACACTTGTTATATACATATACATAGTTCACGGCTTTTATGCCTTAAACACATTAAATAATTTAATTCCATGCTAAACATACATATATACATCATATAATATAATTTAGATGGTAATTAATATCATAGGTTAATTAGATAGCATAAGAGAAGAAAATAATTCGATCTTGTGCATAAGAAAATGGCTATCGGCCATTTGGTTAAACCATAGGTTAAATCTTTTATTTCATGCCCTTTATAGGTATGTACACTATAGTATATGATTTAAAAGATAAATAATAGCATAGGATAATTAAAAGGCATGAATTTTTCGAAGAAAACCCTAATTTCGAAATATTAGGGTTTTCGAAACTAGATTTGAGATTTTTACTAATTCTAATGTTCAAGCATTAATTAAATGCTTATTAGTACTGTAATATCATAAAAATATCATAGGAAATAATTTCCTAAAGTTTCTTGATCATTAAAACCATCGTTCGTTTCATCTCCAAACGTTGACGTTTGAAAACGTCTCAAAACGTTACGTATCGTCTCATCTTTGAAATGGTCGTAAATACTCGTAATCCCATTATTAAAATATTCCATTAACAATGGAATATAATTCTAAGCTTGATTGCTTAGAAAATATCGTGAAATTTCAACAGTCGATATGCATTCGACGTTAAAAATGTACTGCCGATAAAAGTTAAAACTTTCGAATCTTACATTCACGAGTTTGAGTGAATGTGTAACAGGAAATCATTCCTATGTAATTAATTCGAAATCATATTCGATTTAATCTGGTTTTGATTCCACAGCGAAATTCTATTTTACGGGTTTTAAAGATCGTAATTAGCTTTTAAAGCATGGGTTATTACATCCTACCCCCCTTAAAAGAAATTTCATCCCGAAATTTGTATACCTTAAAAGAATAATCTGGGGTACCGTTCCTTCACTGCATCTTCTAGCTCCCACGTATCTTCTTCTTGTCCGTGGTGATTCCACAAGACTTTGACCAATAAATTGATTTGTTTCTCAATTGTTGAACTTTATGGTCTATTATTGTCAGTAGCTCCTCTTCATAGCTCATGTCCGAGTTGAGAACTACGTCGCCTCGACGGATCACGTGTTTTGGATCGTATACATATTTCCTTAATCGAGATACGTGAAAACATTATGCACATTTCCAAAGTTTGGCGGAAGAGCCAACTTATAAAGCATCGGGCCTATCCTTTCTAGATCTCATATGGTCCTATGAAACGGGTCTTAGTTTTCCTTTCACACCAAATCTTGTGATCCCTTCGATGGAGAGACTTTGAGAAAGATTTAATAAATATTAATACACTGAAATTATATAGAATAACAATAGGAAATTATTTATGATAATCTGAGTATTAAACTCATTTTACAAAACGCCTCAGACGCCGACGCTCAAAACGCCTCAAAACGCTCAAAATCGACTCATTTCAAATGGTCGCAGAAGTTCATACTTACTAAATAAATATATCCTTTTAATAAAGGAATTAAGATGGAAATTATTTCCAAGCTTCACCGCCTAAAATTTCATGAAAAGTCGACGCTCGATACGCTGGCCTCGACGTTAAATATATCGATTTAATCATTTCGTAATATTTCAATCCTTTAATTTACAACCGTGAGTGAATTATGAAAGGAATCAAGATAACGATATCGACGAAAACACAAGGTTCGGGTCGTGAAAGATAATATATGAAAACTTAATTACGTTTAGAAAACCGTAATCGATATTCGCTTCTTCTGAATATTACAGATGGGTTTAGGCCAAATACCAATTATTTAGATGGGTTATTTAAATTCATCCGATTGAATTGATAATTACTAGTCGACTATCGAGTTCTTATAATTTGATCGAGAGGTGGAACCAATTTAATAATCGAATAAAATCTAATTTTAGAAATCGAATAAAGATAATTATAATTATGTTAAGGAAAATTTGAGAATTATGTTTCAACAAAAGTACACTTTAATCACTCGCGAACAACAGGTAATCGTGAGTGTAGAAAGTCGACTGTCAACGATCCTCGCCGCACGAAGGATCTACTCGCCGAACCAAGAACAACAAGACGGAATATCCCAAAACCTCTCGAATCTAACCTCGGCGATATAGGTCGATTTCGCCTATCCCAACTAGATAGTCGACGCAAAGAACTGGGACGATGAACCCATACACTAACGGACGAATGTCTCGTCGACATTGCCGATAATCAATTCCTCGCAAACACAAGAAAATTCAAGAGCTAATGAAGAGAGAATAAAACTCACATTTATCGATCAATCAAATGTCAATATTTTCAGATGCTTAAGTTATATATAGCTGAAAAAAGTCTAATCCTAATCAAAGAAGGAATCCTAATTAAACTAGAAACTAACTTATAGAAGAGATCTAATTAAACTATGAAACTATTTAATCTAACAACTAAACGGGCTTGTAAATAATTAAAAAATAACGGCCCACAATATCATCCAACTGACCATCATTCCTCTCGAGAATGATTTGTCCTCAAACCAACGCCCACCAGATCAAACGAACTCAAATTCTTCTTGACATTAGTTCAACCAAGGATACCCCGCCTATATCCAGCCCAGATAAGCCTCCTGGATGATGCGACGATCATCCCACCCCTATAAGACTCGACCGCCAATGGGCGATCTCAAGAACCCTATGAGACACACCACTGCTGAAGGTCAGCTCGACACATTAAATGAGCAGGGCACCCCTAACTTCACCCCAAAAGCGCCAAAGGGAAGTTTTGACCCAACCTACATCTAAAGCAGATAAGCTCATGGACGACGTGAGACGATCACAAGTCGCCTCTCAATGAAAATTTAACAGGCTGGGTCACACAAAAGCGTAAACCTAAAAACTATAATACCAAAGGGTTTTGAACAACGAAACACATCCCCAAATCCTAAGTAGGATTTAAGGATCAGAACTAAACAGATATAATTATATGTGAATTCTCCTTAACAAAAGCCGTAATTCATACGACAAGCATGTTCTTCGACTTTAGTACATAACTTAAGTTCTTACAATGAAACATGTGATATGTACATACGACGATGTATATCAAGCTATAAACTTTTCATGACAATATTCCTATTGCTCAACACCCATCCATCACATCCGCTCAACCCGCACATTTAAAACAACATGCAGGGTCGAGTACAAGAATGCACCAGGACTCATGCCAAAACATTTGATAATATTCTACCGCCAATGTCGAAATGCGGTTTTAGTTAAAAGGCTCAGGCTACTAAAATCATTTCGGCCGCAAAAGTAGCTCCGAGCATTTTCGCGCAGTATGGTCCGTATCTCAGTCACAATACATAATAAGTAATAAACGCCGAGAGGAGGCCTCCCATCTACGACGCCGTGATCGGTCAATCCCGCATACACACAATACCGCAAGCATATGTTAACACAACAGAGAAGTTCCAACCTTCACGCCAATCCTAGCCAGCATTTATCATCCCAAGATAGGACCCGACATTAAAGCGCTACCACAACAATTGATATAATAGTTCCAACTATCTCCACATTTCTACCCGCATAACAGATAGATCCATACACAAAACGAAATATTTTCGTAATGCAAGAAACACTAAAACAATAGAGGATAAGTGTCGAATAAACTCATCAAATAACAAGAAGTCGCTTTAGGGGTAAGAAAAGGCCCACATTTTGAAGATAAGCCCACATTAGTGAGGTGAAGCACACCGACCGTAGATTGCCTAACCGATTGATTGTAGTCCAGTTGCCTATCTATTCCTCGGCTTTGAGGTTTTGGAGTTGAAACATCCATCGGTCTTAGAACCCATATTTCTACTTGAGTGTATATCACATGATATACAATCAATTGATCTTAGTAGCACCTAGTCAAATATTTCACTAAGACGCTTCCGTAAAAATATCATATCGTTGTTTTATCCCAAATGCATCTTATTAATGCTTTAATGTACTTATGTTATATCATATGAATGCATCAATTATAGCATGTTAGTCACATGCATGTCTGTTATAGGGGAGTTTCAACACTAGTTAAATTTCAAGTGTTTCAACAAAACAGCTTTAAACCATGTCATACACTTGACGATCTATAACTCGATTAAAAAATGATGATCACAAAGACACATTCTGAAACCCCAACATGTACCAAGTTCTAAGAAGAAGTCGATCCAAAGATTCTGTGGTTCTGAGATATACGGTCTCAAAGTGGGCAACTCAAACTAACTTCTATACTTACAAAATTTTCAGGATTTCCAGATTTAGCTTAATCATTAGGATTTTATGAGGCTCAACTTTTGGACTCACAATACCAAAATGACTGAAAGATACCATTTTAGAAACCTTGTAATAAGAACTACATGTTTCATGAATACCATACGGAAGATACTTGATCGAGAAACGAAGTTCAAAGTTGACTAGTTGGAAAGGACAACATTCAAGTAGGTGACTTTGGGTCAGTGAAAATATATTTATAATTTTTGGGATCAAACTTACAGATCACAACTAGACATGGTAAGGAACATTTCAAACCAAAGTCAAAATCGGATTACAAATGGCTCGAATATCACGCAAAAGTCGTGACACGGACAATATTTATAGAATTTACCATGTTTGTCCAAAAGTTTACTGTAATGCGTCAACTTTAAAAATTCACCGTGAGTTCATTATAAGGAATCTAGGAATGCAACCAATCATATTGGAAATCCACTTAAGTCTAGTTTAATCCAGAAAAGTCTTACTCAATGATTCAAAATAGATTGGGAGATAAAATATTTTACTACAAGCTATCACTACAGTGACAGTTTTGTGCAGTTCGTTTTAAAAATCTAGATAAATATAGAAAATTATGAAAATTCACAGATCTTCTAGACATGCTAATTTATGTTTATGATAATTTTTAGAGTTTTACCATTAGCCAAACTCGAAACGAAAGCCACGGACCATGGGTGATGAAATCGAAATTTTACAGATTTGTGAAGTGTTTTTGAAAATAGAATTAAAATAGAAATCAAGTTGGGTTGACTTGAAATTTTACAGAGACGTAATAGACATGTTTAATTTCAACATAGTAAAATTTCACATTCATCGGAACACTGTAACTTAGACAAATAATTTTATGAAGTTACTGTTTTCGCAACATATTTCCAGTTTTCAGTTTTAAGCTTATTCTTTTGTATGCATTTCATATAACCACGAAAATGGTGAATCTATCACCCCAAATCACCACCAAGATCATCAATCTAACCATGCAAGTATGATTTAATCATGTCTAAGAGTCATAGGAGATAGTTATACCTTAGTCACGAATTGAAGATGAATGAGAGAGAGATGGAGCTTGAGCTCTCTTCCATGGTGGAAATTGTGTAGGAGAAAGGAGAGGAAATGAGAGGAGAGGTCTGAAAATTTTGGGGAGAGAGGGAGAAATGTATTATGGAATGAAGTGTAAGGAAGAGTTTCTCCATGTATCTTCTCTTCTTAGGCACACACACACACACACAATAGGAATCATTGAGTGGTAGTGAGTGGTGATGATTAGTGTAGGCTAGAAAGGCTTTCCATGGGTGTTAAGGAGGATCATCATGCCATGCCATCTCATGATGGCCTATGGCTATGTAGGTGTCCAAATAGGTAGGCAAATTTTTGCAGGAGACGATGATTATGAAAAGCTCTTCATGCATTGGGTGTTTAAAGATAAGAAAGATGCCATGCCATCTCATGACGGCCTATGGTTTAGGTAGTAGGATTATTTTATTTTGTACATTAATACAATATATATATCATACATGATCATAGGTATAAAATACAAGTCATAAAATAATTAAATCACCTCTAGTATATTCTAAATTTTCTTAAATTTAAAATAGGATCAAAATATCAATTACACCTATTATTGATATCATGTAATTTTCGATCATATATCATAAATATGATTTAGATAATAATTAATAGCATAGATAAAATTATAGCACATTTTGTGCAAGAAACCCTAATTTCGAAACTGTGGTTTCAAAATTTTATAAATAGGCATTATCGATTTTTATGGTTCAAAACTTGATTTTAAAGCTTAATAATACTTATATATATCATAACATATAGTTTAGATACCATAGGATAATTTAATGGTATTATTCGTGACCAAACCCTAATTTGTATAATTAGGTTTTCAAACCCATTTCATAAATATCGAAGTTTTAATAACTCAAAAATGATTTTAATATTTAATATTACTGTAATTATATAAATTAATGATAGAAAATTAATTATAATTTCCGGATCATTGAACTCATCTCTCAAAACATCTTCAGACGTTAACGCTCAAAACGCCTCAAAATTATCATAATCACTCATCTCAAAATGGCGCAGTAAGTTTGAACTTACTTTATAATTAATATTCTAGTAACATAGGAATTAATATGAAAATTAATTCCACCTCGTCTGTTCAAAATTTCACAAAAATAACGACGTACGTGTAATCAGCAAAAAATACTCGATATGCTTACAAACTTCTATTTCTAAATTCACATTTCAAGAATATAATAGAATTGCTCTTCAGAATACCTAAACCATTATTCGCTATTCATCGATTGAATCGTTACAATAATTCCTAATTTACGGGTTTCAAAACCGTAATTAGCATCTAATTCTACGGATATTACATCCTACCCCTTTAAAGGAAATTTCATTCCGAATTTGCATACCTCAAAGTACGGGATATCTTGTATTCAACATCTTATCTTCCACGTGTTTTCCTTTGTCCATGGTTCTTCCATCGATTTTCATTAAAACCCAAACTCGATTCCTTAATCGCTGAATCGCACGATCAAATTAGTCGAGATTTTCATCATAACTCGCCGAGTCAAAGGTCACGCCATCATGTCGTTTACGGAATCAATATTTTCGTATTTCAATTATGATACGTGGAAAATACTTTATTTTTCCCAATTTGGTCGAATACCAAGTTATAAAGCTACCAGTATTATTATAAGCCTCGTAAGGTTCTACAAACGTGGTCTCATTCTTGATTCGATTTTGAATTCTCTAGATAGAGAAATCTTAAGAAACTTAATTCCATTTAAAAATGCAATGACGACGCCGCATCAAGACTTTTGTCCGTCCCAGCTTTTCTTATTCTTTCCTTATCATGATATCTACGTCGCCACGCCAGAACTTTATACCTTGCTCACCTACTTTGTTACAATAAAGTGTGGTTTATACTTTTTCAAGACAATGCCTATAAGGCTATATTGATCGTTGGTCGACAAAATACGTTGTACATAACTTAACAAGTGGTACAATACGCTCACCTGCACCCCGGGTTTAACATTTATGTTCTCATCGATCCTTAAACGCTCATATCGTCTTTGTTCTTCTTCCTCGCATGTGAGCGGGCAACTATGTTAAGGTTCAACCCGTGTTTAACTCTTTTGGGAGTTAGTTCAAAAAACTTTCGAGTCTCAAGCTGGCATAGCCTGTAGAAATTCCTTTTTTGTACGCTCCGAGCTAACTTATCTGCCCACGAGTCATCCGAGTGTAGACAAAACATAATTGGTGAGTCAATCCACTACTACCCATATAGTAGTGCGACTTTTTTACTTTGCGTAACTCGCTATAAGATTCATGCTACATCATTCCATTTTCATTCGTAGCTCTAGAGATTATAACCTCTTATAATGCCTTGATATAATGCCTTCACTTGTTGGTAACCGACATTGCTCACAATCATGGTTACATCTCGCTCATTCCTTACTATCTTTCTCTCAGAATCGAACATATCTTAAAGTTGTCTAGTCACGGTAAGAGAAAGGTCATGACTTCATTCTCGTTTCATCTCTCACTTATTATTGCTTGAGATATTTATATATATATATATAATCCTTCTTGTATATATAACATTGTTCCAAAAGTTCTTAAATTTTCATTCATTATCTTAATTGTATTCTACTCCCATCTCCATCTCTTTTAGATATGTCACTGGTGGAGAGTACAACTTATCACTCACACCGAAGCCCCGACTATTTTTGTTCTCATTTTCTAAACTTTCCAATGAAGTCTTTTTTGTTGAGACATACTATGATTTAGGTCAATTTATAACCTGTATTAGATTCTACATTTACCATCCTCGTGTGATCATTTATCACACTTATAATCTTTTACTAATTCGAGCCATCCTTCTCATCCCAATCCACATTTCTGCTCAAGAATAAATTCAAACGCAAGTAAAGGGTTCTAACTTATCATATAGTGAGTGATGTCTTCAAGATTTGTATTTATACTACCTCACTATTTCAAGTCGAGTTGGAAAATTCCATTCATGCGGCCCTAAGTCATTGCTGATCTAATATTATCTTTTCATATTAATACATAGCCTCTTTATTACTCCACCGTAATTTCATCCCTTTCTATGTTATTGGTCTTCATACTTTAGAGAGTTCTCACGCTTTTTGATAGTAGTCCATTTATCTAAGAAATTCCTTGTCTCATTTTTAGGTCATCAATGATTTTCATTCTTAATGCTTTGCTTTGGGTCAACATTGATTTCTTCTAAGGATACTATATGCATGAGGAATATTTCTACTTACCAAATACACAACTAATGTACTGGCAAAATCGCCCCCTTAAAAGTCAAGATGTTCTTTCAATGTTCTTATGTTCTTCTTCGCCTTCGAATAGGTAAGAAATTACATCCAGCTTCAAGTTCCGGCGAATCAAATCTAGTCCCCACCGCCCGACAGCGGAATCTAACTCATAGCTACCGAGTGTAGCTTTATTTCCTTAGCTTTGCAAAGGAAGGACCAAAAGCTCAATTCATAGCTCTTACCTCGGTTTCGACTAATGAGAGTCGAATTAGTTAAGATAAAATTTTCTAAGCACGCGGGACACTGAGTTTTTAGGTTCATGATCGTATGGTGCATTGTCATCCCGAGGCCCTAACCATTATCCTCATAGCAACATATCTTACTTAACTATTCGTCAGATTTCGATACCATTCTACTAGACCATATAATATTATACCAAAATGCCTAAACGAGGACTTTTATTCATTATCTACTGAGGGTCTATTATCGAAATGACCGATTAGCATGCCTGAGTCCTTTTACACCCAAAATTTCGACACCACGCTTAACATATTCATTAAATATTCCAACTCACGCTTATTTTACTCATTCTAACCATATTATCTACATACGAGTCTCATATTATCATAGTGGTTTCGCGACTGAGTGACCTTCACGAGTCGACTTTCTGCTTAAACTCTGTTTATCCACGCTTTTACCTCATATATCCGACCATCTTTCTTCAAAGAGTCGTGTCACATCGCCTCCCTCTGCTTTCTTCAATACCAGTTGTGTGTTCTTTTATCGAAAGTAAGGTTGAGTTACAGGTAATACTCCTAATCCTGAGGGCTATAAGATCCTCGCTTTGCCTTCTCGCCTCATCGACCATTGATCATACGGACAGGCGTGTGCATATTCGAACATTGGTACCGAACATTCTATCACGCGCAAGGTGTAACTTGTCCGGGACCAGACAAGTACAGTAGTGTCGCTCCAAACGATTATGGATATTTGAGTCCTGACAAACCTCGTAAGGCTCACTTTGAATTTTTATTATGGAGAAATATTTTTGAAACTTTTTGTAAACCCCGCAACTGCTAAACCAGTAAGTCAAGGATACCATCCTCATTTGTCACTCTATAACTTTGAAGGCCCATCTAGATTCTAGAGGTAAAATTTTCTCCAAATCGCTCAAATCCATGCCTAGTTATAATAAAGAGTCGATACGCTGTGAGTTATAAATTGTAGCCTTGGGGTTACTCTACCCGTTAAACACCCTTTTTCCCGCCATTTATGGATATTTTTAGATAAGTTCACTTAATTTAAGCTATTGGAGGAACCTTTAAACAAGAATGATCTCTAAAGAATTATACACTTAAGACGATATAACTCAGATAACTCATGACACTTATCTTAATACTCATTTTACGCTCATTCTTCAACAGATATCGCTTAAACTATTCGTGATATGCGATAAGGGTACCAATATCCTATCACAGAAACCTTTTATCGAAAAGATTAGGTCCAGTCGCCGATCACGTGAATGACAACCATTTTCAAGCTTTCGACTCTAAAATTATATCTACGTTCTCACGTATATAGTGATCCAAATCATCGTAGAACTTAGGCGATTCTAGGTTCAATCCACGCTGAGCAACCTCACATGGCCATGATTTTCGATAGGTGGAGGTTCACATCTCTGACGCTACTACCCTAAATCGGTTCTATCGCTTCAGATTTCACCGATGTCAAAAAACAAACACCTAAATCGAACAAAATCTTATGTATTCGAGGAAATTTGCCTCATACCTATCTTTTTCTGGGTTTGTTTGTTCCTGCTTCCAAGTATAGGCTTTGGTCTACGGGTGTTCCTGCTTATTCAAGCGAATATCTATTTCATATGTCAACGTCCTTTCCATCGGGACATTATGCCCTGCGCGCCTTCTCGTGCCTCATTCACCTTATACTTTCGTATCTCAGATGCTATGCTTTTACCAATAGCATTTGTGGTTAGGTCACATCAACCTATCCGCTGATATTGATATTTCGATAATTAAGTCTTATCGGTAGATCGTCGGTCTCTATCACTATTATTCATTCCTATTCCAATATGAATGACTTAATTTTTACTTCATCGATCTTAGGAATATATTTATCATATATCCTTGTTTTAACTTTTCAAGGGAAACTCTTATATATCAAGTCATATGTCCTCGCTTATATTATGTTCATGGCTATCTTATAATCGATAGCTCATAGTTTCTTTAGTTATTTTCGACTTTTGTCCCTTTTTCGACACATATTTGAAAGTAATCTTACTCTTAATTCTTCCCCACTCCGGACTAGAACGCTATCATTGTCGAGGTTGGTAGGGTCATATCTGACACCATAACTTAAATTCCAAGCATCTCTTCCATGTCTTCGCTTTAAGATATTTTCTCACACTGATTTACATAGGCTATCCTCGCTGCTCACACAATCTCAAAGATTATGATTCCTCCATCTCATTATCATTTGTTTAACCAAGTTTCAATTACTGAATCGGTTCTCAATCATAATCTTATCGACCGAGGTATAGGCGATGGATCTATTTTCGAGATGCTATCATTTTATATATATATATTCCTCGAAAGGAATATTTTGTATGCATCTTTATTCTTTAAACATGTCCAACCTACTAACGAGGTTTCAAGGACAACCAACTATCTTAAGGATAAGTCAGAATCTCTCTTATAAAAGAGTGAGTTCATATCCTACTGATATCATATATACTTTTCGCTTTTTACCTCTGATTCAATGCTAAAGAGTATCTTATTCATAACTTGATTATCGAATGTATGAAGGTATAACTTCAATGTTATCAATCTTGTAAAGACCATCGCGGTCATCACATCCATGTGTATCATAGGAAAATATCTCATCTCATCGAGATTTTCCTTACATCCCGAGATGTCTATCATTTTACCGGTCTGAAACATTTAGGTGATCGGAATAAGTCAACCTATTTCATATCCGATGTTTATCGCTTCACTAATTCGCACTTAGTGACAGGTAGTCAACGTCACATACTTGATGGTTTCAAGAGTCGAGAAAGAATTATCACGACTACTTAAAAAACGTATTCTCACAAATGAAATAACATCTTTCAATGATTGATTCGATATGCTTTTAGACCGAATAAACGGGGCTCTAGGTCCAAGACTGAATGACGACTCATCGAGATTTCTTTGGTCATATGGTGCCGCATCCACAAATATTTTCTCACCACGCTAGGATTTGGGTTCAAAAGGACACTTTATGAATTTTGGCTGAAAATTTCTTTAGAAGAATCGAGAAACTGAATGAATTCTCAATCGAACTAGGTCATAGAGTTAAACTCAACGATTATATCGGAGTGATGAATATAATTTTGAAAGCTTATATACCCATAATAGGTCATCAACAAAGGTTCTTATGACCGTTTCTACGTATTGTCGGCAATCTTACTTTCTTAGTAACATTCTAAGATTCAGATCGACTATAACGCTTACTTTCTATAAATCATGAGCTAGCTTCAACTGATCCCGTGAACTCGGAGTAGAATCAGGAATTTGGTCCTTCATAAGAAATGAAGACAGTACATTAGGGGCACATAGGCAAAACCAGACGAAATTGGAGTTCACACGATCGAGAACTAATCAAACAAAATCACCCAACTGCAGGAAAAATTTACGCGCTCCAAGTCATAAGCGATGCCGACGCCAAGGTCGCATGCTCGCTATGGCGCCGCAGTAGATGAGAAATGCGAGCGAGGTCGCATAAGCTACCAAAGTCATATGTCAAAGTTTACATTATAAATTCCTGAAATCAAAGTCGACAAAACATGTCGAGGTCGAAGTCGAGGTCGCACAATTTGTATAAACTTTTTCGATACTCAAGATGGAATGAAGTTCTCAAATCCATCACATTTGTTCGTAATAGGAGGTTCTTACTTCTATATTCTTTCGTAAAGGGATCATGCTTCTTAAAAGTCTACGCTCGTTGAGCTAGATGCCATCATCATAAAGAACTTTGGTTGAAGTAAAACTTCAAATATTCATACGTAGCTCATTGTACATGTACTGTCGAATTTCACTGAATTCAACATATCATTTTCGAAAACTGTCCAATCTCAATCACTTTGAAGCATGAATAACATAACTTTCATAACAATGAACACTTATCGAATTTCGTGATTTCAAATATTTCATCTTCGCATATCATGCCAAACTTTCTCACATCATCATCATCTCCCTTATATCTTCATTCTTTTCATAACTTCTCGACAAATCATTTGTCATAACATTCATTCTCAACCTTTCATAGCTTCATTTCTTTGAAAGATCATTTCAATCATCCTTCACTTCAAACTTTCGATTTCAAACCGAGAAAATCATTTGTCTATCATAAATCAAATCTTTTAAGTTTCTAAATACGCATTCCATACCGCATATTGTGGAATCTTCTGAGTTCCTTAAATATGCACCCATACCCGCATATTGGGAATCTTTTGAAAAAATCATTTTCATCCTTTTCACTTTCAATCTTTTCATTTTATTTAATAAAAATCATTTCATAAACATTCATCCGCCAGTGGAAATTTTCAAAACTTTGAAAAAGAATCATTTACCCCATTTGTGGCCGAGCTGATGTGAGTTGTGAGCATTGTCACCACCTTTAGAAGTCTAGTGACTCAATCTAGACTTAACCTTAAAAGAGAATTTTGGGTTCAAGAGCGAACCGCTCGATACCACATCTTACATCCCCAAATCCTAAGTAGGATTTAGAAGGATCAGAATCTAAACATGTATAATTAAACAGGGAATTCTCCTTAACAAAAGCGTAATTCATATGACAAGCATGTTTGGACTTTAGTACATAACTTAAGTTCTGCAAATCGAAAACATGTGATATGTATATATGACGATGTACTATCAAGCTATAAACTTTCAATACAATATTCCTATCGCCAACACCGCCCATCCATCATCCGCTCAACCGCACATTTAAAAACAACATGTGTGGTCGAGTACAAGAATGCACCGGACTCATGCCAAAACATTTGATAATATTCAATTACGCGCCAATGTCGAGTAAGTCATGGTTTTAGTTAAAGGCTCAGGCTTACTAAAATCATTTCAGCCGCAGTTTTCCCGAGCATTTTCGTGTGTATGGTCAGATCTCATAGTCACATACATAATAACAGTAATAAACGCCGAGGGAGGCCTCCCATCTACGATGCCGTGATCGACCGAATCCCGACAAAGACATACCACTACTCTCGAGCATATGTTAACACAACAGAGTGTTCCAACCTTCACGCCAATCCTAGCTGCATTTATCATCCCAAGACAGACCCGACATTAAAAAGTCAGTGCTACCACAACAATTGATATAATAGTTCCAACTATCTCCACAATCTACCCGGCATAACAATAGTAGATCCATACACAAAACTGAAATATTTTCGCGTGTAATGCAAGAAACATTTGTTAAACAACAGGATAAGTGTCAGAATAAACTCATTGAAATAACAAGAAAGTCACGCTTTTAGGTAAGAAAAGGCCCACATTTTGAAGATAAGAAGTCCACATTAGTGAGGTAAGAAGCCCACCGACTATAGATCGTCTAACCGATTGATTGTAGTCCCAGGCTTAGCCTATCTATTCTCGCTTTGAGGTTTGGAGTTGAAACATCCATCGGGTCTTAGAACCCATATTTCTACTTGAGTGTATATCATGGCATGATATACAATCAATTGATCATGTAGAAGACCAGTCAAATATTTCACGTTAAGACGCGCTTCCGTAAAAATATCATATTGTTGTTTTATCCTAAATTGCACATCTTATTAATGCTTTAATGTACTCATAATATCATATGAATGCATCAATTAATAGCATGTTAGTCACATAAGGCATGTTTCACATAGGGAGTTTCAACACTTAGTTAAATTTCAAGTGTTTAATTTTCAACAAAACAGCTTAAACCACCCAAGTGTCATACTTGACGATCTATAACCTCGATTAAAAATACGATGACCGCACAAAGACACATTCTGAAACCCTAAACATGTACTGTAAGTTCTAAGAAGGAAGTCGATCCAAAGAGTCGTGGTTCTTGAGATATACGGTCTCAAAGTGGGCAACTCAAACTGACTTTTATACTTAGAAAAATTTTCAGGATTTCCAGATTTAGTTTAACGACGAGGATTTTATGAGGCTCGTAACCCTTGACTCACAATACCAAATGACTGAAAGATACCATTTTAGAAACCTTGTAATAAGAACTACATGTTTCATGAAGACCATACTGGAAGATACTTGATGCATCGAGAAATACGTAGTTCAAAGTTGACTAGTTGGAAAGGACAACATTCAAGTAGGTGACTTTGGGTCAGTGAAAAGTATACTTATAAGGCTTGGTTTGGGATCAAACTTTACAGATCACAACTAGATATGGTAAGGAACATTTCTTATGAAGAAACCAAAGTCAAAATCGGATTACAAACGGCTCGAATATCTCACGCAAAAGTCGTACACGGACAGTCATTTAGCATAGAATTTTACTAAGGCAGTTTGTCCAAAAGCTTACTGTAATGCGTCAACTTTAAAAATTCACCGTGAGTTCATTATAATGGAATCTAGGAATGCAACCAATCATATTGAAAATCCACTTAAGTCTAGTTTAATCCAGAAAAGTCTTACTCAATGATTCAAAATAGATTGGGAGATAAAATATTTTACTACAAGCTATCACTATAGTGACAGTTTTGTGCAGTTCGTTTGAAAATCTGTAATAAATAGTAAACAAATTTAGAAAATTTGAAAATTTACATAGATCTTCTAGACATGCTAATTTATGTTTATGAAAATTTTAGAGTTTTACCATTAGCCAAACTCGAAACGAAAGCCACGGACCGTGGGTGATGAACACCAAAATTTTACAGATTTGTGAAGTGTTTTTGAAAAATAGAATTAAAATAGAAAATCAAGTTGGATTGACTTGAAATTTTACAGAGACGTAACAGACATGTTTTATTTCAACATAGTAAAATTTCACATTCATCGGACCACTGTAACTTAGTCAAATAATTTTATGAAGTTACTGTTTGTAACATACTTCCAGTTTTCAGTTTTAAGCTTATTCTTTTTGTATGCATTTCATATAACCACGAAAATGGTGAATCTATCACCCCAAATCACCACCAAGATCATCAATCTAACCATGAAAGTATGATTTAATCATGTCTAAGAGTCATAGGAGATAGTTATACCTTAGTCACGAATTTGAAGATGAATGAGAGAGATGGAGCTTGAGCTCTCTTCCATGGTGGAAATGGTGAGAGAAGAAGAGAGGAAAGAGAGGAGAGGTCTGAAAATTTTGGGGAGAGAGGAGAAATGTATTATGAGTGAAATGAAGTGTAGGAAGAGTCCCATGTATCTCTCTCTCTTAGACACACACACACAATAGGAATCATGGTCGATGTGTAGAGGTGGGTGATGATTAGTAGGCTAGAAAGGCTTTCCATGCATTGGGTGTTAAGGAGGTGACTATCATGCCATGCCATCTCATGATGGCCTATGGCTATGTAGGTGTCCAAATAGGTAGGAAAATTTTGGGAGAGGAGATGATGATTGAGGAGGTAAAGGAGCTCTTCATCGGTGTTTAAAGAGATAGCATGCCATGCCATCTCATGATGGCTCATGGTTTAGGGGTCCAAATAGGTAGGATTATTTTATTTTTGTACATTAATACAATAAATATATCATACATGATCATAGGTATAAAAACAAGTCATAAAATAATTAAATCACCTTCAGTATATATTCGAAATTCAAGCTAAATTGGAAAATAGGATCAAAAATATCAATTACACCTATTATTGATATTATGTAATTTTCGATCATATATATCATAATATATGATTTAGATAATAATTAATAGCATATGATAAAATTATAGCACATTTTGTAAGTGAAAACCTAATTTCAAACTAGGGTTTCAAAATTTTATAAATAGGCATTATCGATTTTATGGTTCAAAACTTGATTTTAAAGCTTAATAATACTTATATATATCATAACATATAGTTTAGGTACCATAGATAATTTAATGGTATCATTATCGTGACTCAAACCCTAATTTGTATAATTAGGTTTTCAAACCCATTTCATAAATATCGAGTTTTAATAACTCAAAAATTGATTTTAATATTTAATATTACTGTAATTATATAAATTAATGATAGGAAATTAATTGATAATTTCGGATCATTGAACTCATCTCTCAAAACATCTCTATACGCTAACGCTCAAAACGCCTCAAAATTATCATAATCGACTCATCTCAAAATGGTCGCAGTAAGTTTGAACTTACTTTATAATTAATATTCTAGTAACATAGGAATTAATATGAAAATTAATTCCAATTCGCTGTCAAAATTTCACAAAAACCGACGATGACGTAATCGCCTAAAAAAATCGCGATATGTTACAAACTTCTATTTCTAAATCACAATTCCAGCTAATATAAAATAGGAATTCCCTTCAGAATATCAAACCATTATTCGCTATCTCATCGATTGAATCGTCATGAATTCCTAATTTACGGTTTCAAAACCGTAATTAGCATCTAATTTACCGATATTACAAAACGGAATTGAAATACTGAAAGTAAACTTAAGTAAAAGCAATCCTAGCTAGGTTGTCAATCCTTAGTTGGTACCTAAAGAAAACACGAATACTAACTAATTGCATCGAACAAAACTAAGCCAATTTCATCAATCACAATAAAAACAACCTAAGAAAATTCACCTAAAACATAAATCTCCAATCCAATATCAAAGCACAAAAGGCTAACGATTCAAAGATCAAGTAATTAACAATTCACACTTCAACAATAACTTGAGACCAAACTCATAAATCGAAAAATAAAATGACGAGAAAGATTCAACACAATAATAATAATTCAATATCAAACTCGTGAATCGAAATGATAGAATGCAAATGGAAAGATAATACCAATAGGAAAACAACAATCCGGCCAACTCAATCAATCCAATCGAGCTAACGATCTATGGTTTTGATGTGCAAATTAAAGGAACGATTGAAGAAGAAAATGAGAAAAGGTATATTATCTCTCGCCCGACTTCCTATATCTCTTCTCCAAAACTAAACAACCCTAATTCTTCGCGGCGCAGCGCTTAAATACGCCAATGAGTGAATGCTGGTCGACGCCGAGCGAGCGTGATTGCTTAAAAGTCGTGTGACCGCGGCGGGGCGAGCACCGCCGCACGGGTGTCTCGCTTCAATGAGCGACATCAGGCGCGAAAAGAGCGATTTGCGCCCGTATGAGCGGACGCGCACGCACGAGTGGTCACGGCAGGGAACGGGCGCCGGTATGAGCCAAGATGACGTCGAACAGCGCGGTGTGAGCCGCGCCGCATGCTCGAACCGCACGCGAGGATGAACGTTTACTCGGGCGAGCACGCATGCCCAAGACGTTGAAGGCTGCGAGAACGACGCCGCATAGTGTTGTACGCGTGTGCGACATCGCACGGACGTTGTGCTCGAGAACAACGAAGGCGCAGTCGCTGCACACCTGCATCGGACGGGCCACGGTTATTCTTGCTCAAATAATGAGCAATTTTCCACATCGTCGAAACAATAATAAGATCTTAAAATTAAATAACAAAGTAATTTATGCAATAAATTAATAAAAAGATCCACAATCGAAACCAAGACCATTTAGCAAGACAAGCAAATCGACACCAAACAACCCTCCACACTTATCCATTTGTTTGTCCTCAAGCAAAGTCTAGACTAATAAGAATAGAAAATAACTCATGCAACTTCACTCTTAGTCCAATCAATCATACCCCTTTGTTTTCCCCCACACTTAGTGAATACATATTCAAAGTTAACGTGACACAAATCTAAGATTGTGAGTGATATCAAATAAACAAGAAGGTGAGTTTTGCTCGATCTAACTCTCCGTTATGGGTGAATTAACTAAACATTTAGCAACAAGTTCCTTTAAGACACAAAGAAAGTTTTAACAGATTTTGAACAATGTTCAAGGTGAATTCTCGATGAACTCGTGTCTCCATCGTGGTTTCCATGCCTATTTCTCGATTTATGATAGAGATAGCGAGTCCCATCCTCCATTTCAACAATCTCAACAAATTATTGAGTTTAATTCTCCTTTTTTAATCCAATTTAAGAGTAAACAATATAGATGTGACGCACCGACTAGCGAAGACGGATCATACGGATCGCACCGTATGATAATGCAATGGATATATACATAACTAATAAATGCAATTAACAAATGAACTACCCATAAGCACATGAACTAAAAGAGATAAGCTATTCATCACCAACTCAAGTCACGTATGACTCGCTAAAAGGTTTAAGGTTCAAATGTAACCCAATCTGTATGCAATCAGGAACAGGTACTCAAGTTCAATACCGATGAAAGCGCTATAATCAAGGCATCAAAATAATATCGAAAGTTAGGCAAAGATAAATGTGACATGTATATGACGATACATGCCCAAGGTTCTATAAACTTTCTAATAAGCAAGAAATAATGCCATCCGCACCACCTCGCACCCATCATCGCCCCCGCCAACCCGCATATAAAAACGAGACAGTGGCTAAGTACAAAGTATCATGGACTCATTGTAAAGCATTTTCTTTATTTAAAGTTATCGCCCCATAATAGCACATGAGGATTTTAGTTAAAAGACTCATTCCTATCAAACATTTTATCATTTTACAAAAGTGTGCGCCCGACTATTTCATCCATGTTGTTCCATATCTCGATCATTCATACATTCATTCATTCATGCACTATGGAGGTGGCCACCTACACATAGTCGCGTGGACCGGTCGAGGTAGCTAACCTAACACACAATCACATCGTACACAATCCGAAAGTTAGTCCTTAACTAAGTCTCGATCCGATCGTCACCCTTTTTAACGTTAAGACCAACACATTCACATACCACATCGATTTACCAATCTTGATAGAATCACAACAAAACATAAACATTCGACAACAATAACAGTTATGTAATAATATTTCGTAGCTTTGTAAATCATGCTTGAGATGTATATGCATGTCAATTTTAGTTTCAAGAGAGCCCACCGCTAATCCAAAGCTAGTGGTTCTAAGCAGAGGTGTGATTGTTCTTCCTCACGACCACGCATTTATCAAACCATTCATAAGAAACTAACATTTTAGATTCTTTCTATCGATCGAATGTCGCTTATAAATTACACTTAAAGTTCCCAATTAGGTTTCTTTATGATTTCATGATTGTTTTAAGATAATTTCTATTATCTTACATTACCAATTCCCAAACTATATTACTCGCTGCTCATAGGTGAACTTCAACTTATGAATCACATAACCGAGTCTATCCCACTCTTCACCTTAGTGCTCTTCTAAACGCTATTACGCCATAGATTGTTAGTATTCAAGTTGTGATTGGTATATTAGATATTCTCAAGCCACCATCTGACTTAACAATTATAGTTACGCCCTAGTAGGTTATGTCAAGATTTGACACACGATTTAACAAACGGAGTCTCGACTTATGACTCATGAGCACATGCTATCATGGTAAGTACTTGGGAATAGATGAATTTCTTCGGAATATTAACTCGACTTGGACATGGATCAACATCTTATGTTCAATCTTTGTTTACATTATGACATTGTTTGTTCCTCTTAACTGTCAAGGCTATATGAGTTGTGTAATCGCTATTCGTTGTCGAGTTGTCTTAACGCTCAATCTAACATCGATTAGGTTGTCGTTGTTGAGTATCAACGCTAACTCGCTTTGGTTTCTTTCGACTTAGAACTCACATTGAGTATCCTATTATTAATAATACCCTAATTTGTGCTAACTCGATTCTCATTAATTCTTCTTAAGTTATCGAAATTGGTCGATTTCTTTCGATTCTCGTACATAAAGTATTATGTTGTTTACGCTTGAGGTTTTGTTTGTCGCATACATAAACATAATCATTCAACACCAAACAATACCATATACAACATAAACTATACTAAAGCATTAGAAACCCTAATTTCTAACATAATGCAAAACAATGTATTGTATGTTGTTTCATTCATTCATCACAATCACAACCATTCATTCCAAGCTTATAGATTCACTATCATAGCATCATTACCATTAAAATTAAATGCATACTTAACCATTTTGCTATGTTTTCGATAATTAGCAATAATCGATATGTATCCAATAAATTCCAATAAAATCATGTTATACTCCTATCATACTATAGAATTTAATTTCCAATTAATATCATCATATAAAATTTCAAACCATAGGTTAAATGCATAAAAGTTTTCCAATATTGATTTGTAATATTCCAAAGAAACGAACGCCTAATTACTAGATTTTAAACCCGCTAATTGTGGTTTCAGATAATATTTCGTATGGCATCGAATATTGATTTCATTCAAGATCGCTATAACGAATTCCTTTATATTCACGAGGATTGTGAATTAAGGAATTGAAATATTATGAAATGGTTCTAATATATTTTAACGCCGATCACAGATCGAACGTCAAAGATTTTATGAAATTCTCGAGCAAATAAGCTTGAACCATTTCATAATAATTCCCATGATAATGGAATATTTATAAAGTAAGTATGAGCTTACCCACCATTTGAGACGAGTCGATTAACGCCAACGCCTGTAGACGCTTAAAAGTGGTTTATTAATCCGGAAATTATTATAATTAATTTCTATTATTATTTTATATAATTACTGTATTATTAATCATTAAAATCAATTTTGATCCATAAGAACTCGATGGTGTATAATTGAAATTTCGAAACCCTAGTTTGAGAATTGTGGTTCGTCACATAAAATGATACCATATTTTTATCCTATGCTATTATTTATTATCTAAATCATATAGTATGATATATATGAGCATAGTTAACACAGAATGACATGAGTATCAATAATAGGTGTGATTTATATTTTAACCTATTTTCACGCTTATTTTCAATTATTCACTCATGTGTGATTTAATTATTTAATCGCCATGTATTATCTATCTATGATTTGTATTTGATTAATACATAGTATTAAGGTATAGATGAAATTAACCACCCTCTGGAGCCCCATAGCCGACCATCACCCCTTCTCCCATGCACATGATTTTTTTTCACGCCCAACCAATGCAAAGTTTTTAACCCTCTCATCATCATGCTCCACTATTAAAATTTGCTGCATTTGTTTAATATATTTTGAGTGAGTCCAGAGAGAGGGAGATACATAGGAGGACTATTCCCATTCCTCCTACTCCACCATATCACCCTTTAAAAATTTTGAACCTCAAACACTCTCATTTTTCTCTTCTCCCATTTTCTCAAAGAAACCGCGAGCCCCTCTCCCATTTTAATTTTTTCTTCTTCTTCTCTTATCCATTAACAAACCTTAGTACCCATACATTGTTCTTGATTTCATAGCTATTTCCAAAGGTAAAACATGACCCTAGTCAATTTCATCTCCATTTGTTAACAATTTTGAACATGTTCTATACGTATATATATGTGTTTAATGTTCTTATGGATGAACTAGTTGGATGTATGTTGTTGATGTTTTATTTTTATTTTAAATATGGAAGGTATGCTTAGATAACAAAGGTTATTACAAATGAAATGTATGAATGGATCTAGATATATGTGAGATTTTCAACCCTAGCTTTGTTTAAAAACAATTTTGAAAATGTTAGAAATGTTGAGGTGATGACCATTGCTTTTTAATCATTTTAAGGATGGATTATTGTTCTATGATATGTTTAGAGCTCTTAGTAATTTATTTAGAATTTTGAAAATCCTAACCATTATTATCAAATTGTGAGCTATATATAATTATACCTTGGTGTATAATTTTATTTTAAGCATGCAATGACATATTAATGCTTTAGGACCTCTGATTACATGTTCTATGAATTTACTAGAATTTTTAAAATCAAATGCTTATTTTAGAAAAAAGTCGTGAGCTATATGTATGTGAACGTGTGTATGATTTTTTTCGAACATGCAATGGTATATTAATACTTTAGTATATTAATTATGTGATATATAATTTTGTTAGAATTTTTGGAAATCAAATACCAATTTTTATCAAAAGCCGTGAGCTTAAGCTCTTTAACGTGATGATTTAATTGGTTTCATGAATGTTATTATGCTACAATGTTATATTATAGTGTATAAACATAGTGTATAATTGTTAGAATTTTGAAATCAAATGCCCATTGAAATTAAATAAACCGTGAGCTATGCTCTTGTCGATGATTCAATTGGTTTATGAATGTATGATGTTATATATATTGTACTATAGTAATATAAGCATAGTATATATTTTTTTGAATTTTGAAACCAATTACCTATGAAATTAAAACAACCGAGAGCTTACATGCTCCATATTGGATGATTTCAATTGGTTTGTTTGATGTTATGATGTTACAATGTTATACTATAATGTTCGACCATGTTATAATTTATTTGGAATTTTTAAGAATTATTTGATAATTGTTCGATAATTATATTGAGTACAATGCATATAGATTTATTCATTGATGAATAATTGTTTATGATGGACTATAGGTTATAATTGTGACATATATTAATGTTGGGACATTATACTAAGTTTATAATAATTTTGAAAATTTTTGGACACTTATTCCATAATTATCAAAATTTTCGTGATATATATATAAATGGTGATAATCGAATGATAATTGGATGAACTTAATACTTATTATTGATATAGTGTATAATAATACACTATATTAATTTAGAAAATTTTAGAAAATCGTTGGATTTTTATATAATTACCGAGAAATTTCAATAATTATAAGGATTTTAAACCTTTTTAAATTCGCTTATAATAAATTATATGTCTAATAACTATTTTAGACATATTTGGATTTTATAAAATTTTATAAACATAGATTACTATGTTTGAGACAAACGCTTTATTTAATAACGATTAATCGAATTATATGGTTTTATTATTAAAAGGATTAATATTTGCAAAATATTAATAAGTCCTTTGATTTACGGAGAAATCGAGAAATAGGACTTTATTTAATTGAAATCGATCAAAATCGATTTATAAAATGAAATAGTAAGAAATTACTATTTAAAAGTCAAAATTGTCATTTTGTCGACCGTGTCGACTTCGCTGACTTTTAAGGTCTACCATAACAAAATACGCTCGATAAATACGCTAATACGCATAAGACGCATCGATTGAAAAGATATCTCAATAGTAAGAAAGGATTCCATAATTGAACCAGATGTCGAGAAACGATTTAAACACGCCGAACGCTTAAAACCCAAAGGTTAAACCAAAATAATGAACGATCTCGAGGAACGAGAACTATTCGATTGAAATACATATTGAAATCGATCAATTGCTATGAATTCAAATTACATCGATATTAAATATCAAGTTTATCTTGATGGGAGTCTCGAGAAACGCGAACACGATCTAAACCCTCGCCCAGAAGGTGACGCCGAACGAGACGAACGGACAAAGGAGAGAATTCAAACCAGGGCTCGTTAAGACGTATCATAGTCCGTGGGTTTTTTCAAACAAAACGTGACTTTGTCGTTTTTCAAATGAATTCAATTACAATGCTTATTTTCAACGCTGATAATTGTTTACAAGATTACCCGCCAAAATTGTTCTATTTTGTGTATGGATCCTATCAAAGGAATGGTGAAGGATGGAATAACATGATGATATGAATGTTATTTTGTCGATCGCGCCTAACCTTTTTATGAAATCGATATCGGGTCCTATGCCGAGGACGATACCGGCCAGGCTAACGGTACACCGAACGCGATGCAGGTCAGACAAGGCCGATCACGGCCGAGAAGGGAGGCTCCTCTCGACGCTTGTTCTTTGATGTTATGATGAAACAAGAATAGGGATACGGATCATAAACACCATGAAAATGATCCGAGCGACGCTATAAACCGAATGTTTTAGTATACAGCATTTCAACTAAAACCTCGGACTACCCTAATATTGGCATTGTAATTCAATTACCAAAGTTTTGCATGAGTCCACTGAGTGCTTTTCTCGTCACTCCGCATGTTTGTTTTAAACGTGCAGTTGAGTCAGGATGATGATTGGAAGGTTGAGGAGTCCAAGGTCCTCGACTTTTTGATAAGAATTTGTTTCACCTCAATACATATCTTCACATATGTATTCACACACTTTCCGCAATCTCGAACTCTTTATGTTATGTTTATCGTTATGAACTATTGAGGTCCATCGATCATTGTTAAGTATTTGGGTCCGATGGCCTAAACCATTCAATTATTGTGATATCATCTTATGTTATGTTCAAGCATGCTAGTTTACTTTTGATATGTACTTTATATTAGCCTTTAACCCCAAATACTATTCCTAGTATTAGTCACCTCCAATCCGGGTTATCCGGCGCGACAGTGGTATCGAGCCGTGCTTTTGAACCCCAAACTCTTTTAAAATCTAAGTCAGATCGAGTCACTGACTTCTAGAAATCATCGACTCTCAACACTCCATCACATCAAGCTCAACAGAAAAGGTAACCGATTTCTTTCTCAAACTCATGAAATGAAGAGTTTCAATGTTGAGCAAGTTGAAGTATATTTGAAGAAAATGGAAGATTTCAAACCTTGTTTTGGAAATCGATGAAAGTAGACCCATTTTGGGTAAAAATGTATGATGTTTTAATGAAAGTGTGAACAAGAAATTTTTCAAAACCTGATTTTGAAATTCAAACGAGGAGTATACAAGGACCAAGTTGAGAGGAAGTATATGGTTGATCCGATGAATGATCAAGATGGAAAGGATGAATACATTTGTTATACTTGTATGAGTGACTATGATGTCATTTGAAGCCTATTTCAAATTTCAAAATTGTTATGATGCTTGAAATCAGATTTTCAAATCTCGAGACTTATGAAGACATATGGATATGTTATCACAAAAGAACATAGACTCTAGGGAGCATGCTCACGATCGTGAAAGAACGAGAAGTATGAATCTTTCCCTTACGAGAACAAAAGAAACGATAGGGAGAATGAATGTGACGATAGCCTCAAACTCAAACGACAAAAGGCAAACGTGAAGATAAACAAGGACGACCTCAACCTTGAGAGAACGACGCCGACATTACATCACCACTTCGACATCGACATGGTTATGATGTGGACATCAATTAGGACTTCAAAATGTTCAGCCTCAACATAAAGACGTGGATATGGTAGTCGACACGCCGGCTTATGCCTCGGATTTTGGCACGATCGCGCAAATTTCCTGCACTGCGCAGCAAATTTGTTTTAGCCAGTTCTCTTCGTTAGACTCCAATTTACGCGAGGTTTTCACCGCGTACTCATGACACGCCGATCTTCATTTGTTATGAAGGACAGAATTCCTAATTCTATCTCTAGAATACGATAGAGTCTGTTGAACGTCAGTTCAAGTGTTTTGTTTAGAACAAGGATCTCATAGCATAGCCTATGCATTAGAACGCTTTTAGATAGCACGCTTCCGGTAAGAGTAAGAGTATTTTATGATGTGTGTATGCCTTATGACGTTACTCACCTTATAGGTTGATTAGTTTTAACCTAGTTGCTTATCCGATGTGCTGTTATCCTTTTGCTCGCTTATGAGATGACGCTAGTCCGACCTATGATAGTTTTGATCGGACAGAGGAGAGATGCGATACATCGCTAGGGGAGGATAGACCACACCTCACCCCGAGGAGTTGATGCGCACCACCGTGAGAGTTGGATGGCCGTTGAGACCCAGCGAGTTCCTCGTACTACCTTCGATCGCGGAGGAATGCTCGAGCTCACGGAGAAACTATGACGGCATCGACGCCTCGACTGACTTCCATGCGATGGGAGGATTATGCCCGAGAGGTATCGGAGATTACATATATCGTGCCCGAGGCTATGATTTGTTTGGAGATCGCCTGCATTCGAGTCATCCGACTTACGATACAAAGATTTACTGAGCCGCACCGGGGACCATATCTCCTCCACGAGAGTACACCGGCGGGAGAGTCGCCGAGTGGCTGTATCTCGAGGTTCCGAGATGATACCTGTGGTGCCTCCAATCCATTTGACGAGGGCGTAACCGCTGCTTGATAGAGCAACATGCCCGAGCTGGAGAGCCTGCTTTCCTCCATCGCTGGTGACATCCTGACGCTCACCACTACCACCCCTACCACCCATGGAAGCTCCCTGCATCTCGAGAGCATTTCACCGACAAGACCGACGAGCGACAGATGCTTTATGGCTATACCCGATCCGCCACACATCACCCGATCCGACTATGAGCTATATGGCTATGATGACTTCAACCCCATCGCGACATACCGATGGTGGAAGATAATGGAGCTGACCATCTAGGTACGACCCAAGACGACTGGAGAGGACGATTCCGGAAGAGGAAGATCCCGGAGGACGATCGGAAGATGCCCGATGAAGGCACTAGATGAAGCTTAGTTAGAATTTTGTTATGATTAGTTTATGTTGTTTTTTGTGCATGAGATTGATGGAACTAGAATTGACGCTTTGGAAGGCCGGTGAGCCGAGAATTATGTTTTGCTGCTATGTTTGAACATCCCGCTATGGCGTAGCTTGGTTATTTATATATATATATATATAGATATACATCCGAAGGCTTTTGCAAATAAATTTGATGAAAAGAGATGTCATGCTTTATTTAAAATCGTATGCAATGAGGCTATAATGATACCATGCGTGTTAAGTTACGAAGAGGCAAGTGATTAACGATTATATGTTTTATATAGCGTAACGCCTCCAGAAGAAACCCAATAAGAACCCAGAGGCGAGATGTGAAGACCTGGAAGGGTAGGATTCCGAGCAAGAAGTCAAGACGCACCCAACCACCTCCATCTCAACCCGATCGCAGGATCGAGGAATTATTCCTAAGGCGTAACCCACATGCCTTCAATGGGAAAGGCAACCAGAGGCCAACAACGGTAAGAGCCATGAGCATCTTTAATTTCCTAAGATGACAGCAGAAGCGATCGTCCGTGACTTTCCAACTAAATGGACCCGCAGATTCGTGGAAGGCCGAAGAAGACCTCATCGCCGAAGCAACCGGAAGAGTTCTCATGGAGGACTTTAAGAAAGAGTCAGATGAGAAATACATACCCAAGAGTTATAGTGAAGAGAAAGGAGCAGAATTCTTCCCCAAGCAAGAGAAACTATCTCAGAATCGACTACGATCGCTTCGACATGTCGAGGTATGCCCGAACAGTAGACACCGACCAAGATGTCGAAAAATTCAGATCGTGTCCAAGGCAGAGATACGGATGTCTCGCCACCCATGGAGACCGACCTATGCCGGTGCTCTGCACAAGCTTGACATTAGCAAGAATGCTAGACAGGTCGTCGTCGACACATAACGCGATGGACAAAGGAAAGGGGGAACCAAATCGTGGAAATAACAACCGAGGAAGCTATGGGACGCGAGTCACAAACGCCATGGCAAGGAAATACGTCCAAGCAGGAAGGTTGGAAGAGGGCAGCTTTGCCCACCAGAAGAGGCCCGCAGAATGAGCAGTCTCTATGCCCTAAATGCCATAGGGTGACAAAGGAACGCACGGAAACAATGTGAATCGCGCGTGCGGAGCGAGAGGGCATTAGGCCAACAACCGCCTGTGGGTACTAAACAATCTGTGGGGCAAACCAACTCGCAATGCCCAACCGCTTGGGCTAATAGGCCAAATTTCAACCTCCGTAATAGCCCAACCCCACCTCAACAACAACCTCCACAAGAAAGGCGCTCAACCATCATGCACAAAGAAGGAATAATAGCAAGAACGCAAGCAGACAGAATCATAAGGACAACTACATAGCCTCACCGCCCAAGCTAGAGCTTACGCTTACACCGAGGCGAACAACAAAATCGGAACCCGCGTATGAGAGTCCTCTCAACATACCGTTATTATATTGTTCGATACGGTGCTTCGATTCTTTATAGCCGAATCGAGAATTGTGGGACTTAGGTCCGAAAAAGCAAGTCGATATGAGAATCTCTTCACCATAGGGATTTACATACACATATTTGCTCGAACCTAGAGTCGACACTAGGATCACTTAAGGTTCGCGAATGATCTAAACATAATACCCATGGATAGATATAATCCTAGGAAGGATCAGCTAAGAATCATTCCACGATTCTTCGCAAGGAGGAAAATCTGCTTCACTTTCCACAAGAAGCTACGATTTTCATGGAATCCGCAGGAAGGAGAACCTGATTGTTTCAGCTAAAGGCTAGAAGGATGATGAATCGAAGGATGCCATGCATTCCTTGTCTCTGAACGATATAAACCAAGAGATGAAGACATAGAAGTTGTTCGAGAATTTTCTGACATGTGTCCCAAGATCTACCGATTACCTCGATAGACTAGAGTTCACCATCGACTTGAAACCCGGATCGGCCCAAGGTCGGCGCCTCCTGGATGGCCCCAAAGGAATTGAAGAGCTAAGATCCAAACCAAGAATTGCGGATCTAGTTTCATTAGCAGTGTTTCACTGGGAGCGCTGTTGTTCGTCAAGAAAAGGATGGTTCTTTGAGAATGTGCATCGATTATCGAGAGCTAAATAAGACGACGCTAAAGAACAAATACCCTTTACCAAGAATTGATGACCGCTTGATCAATTACGGAGCGGTGTATTCTCAAAATTGATCTCAAGTCGTTACCACCAACCGAAAATACGCCCGAGATGTACCTAAGATCGATTCGAACAGATATGGCCACTATGAGTTCATAGTTATGCCATTCGGATTAACCAATGCACCAGCCGTATTCATGGATCTCATGAACATAGTATTTCATCCATTTTGGATAAATTGCTTTGGTCTTCATAGATGATATCCTTATCTATTCAAAGAATGAAGAGGATCACAAGAGATCCGAGAACGGTTTTGCAAACCTTGAGAGTGAAAGACTCTTTGCTAAGTTTAGCAAATGTGAGTTTTGGCTGAAGGAAGTATGTTCCTTTCACATCGTTCGCAAGGCATAAAAGTAGATCCGCTAAAGAGAGGCAAGGTGGATGGAAATCACCAAAGACTCAACAGAGATTAGAAGTTTCAGACTAGCTGGTTACTATCGGAGATTCATCGATGGATTCTCCAAGATTGCAAGGCCAATAACCCCTATCTAAAAGGAATCAAATTCAACGATCAAGAATGAGACGAGTTTTCAAGAACTCAAGGAAAAATCGACAAGCGCACAGCATGCGCCCGGCATAAAGAATATGTAGTCATACAGACGCTTCTAAGACCGATCTGTGTTTTGATGCAAACGGAAAGGTGATCGCGTATGCATCCCGACAACTCGCACCGCATGAACCGAACTACCCAACCCACTATTGGAACTAGCAAGCAGAGTTCATGCATCAAGATTTGGAGACACCATCTCTATGGAGTGACGTGAAATCTTCCAGATCATAAGAGTTTGAAATACTTCGACAAATGAGATTTGAATATGAGGCAAGGAGATGCTGAACTAGTGAAGGACTACGACCGTGGTATTAACTATCACCCGCAAGTAAATGTAGTAGCGACGCTTAAGTCGTAAGAGCCATACCGTTAGGATGTCTCTTTATACAAGAGGAAAACTCGCTGAGGAGTTTGAAGAATGAGGATCGAACTGGTTGAACAACCAAAGACATCATGAGTTGATCGCTACACTCACATCGACGCGATGAAGAAAAGATTGTCGAGAGACAAAGGATGGAGGAAAGTAGAAAAGATCGAGGGTAAGATCTAAGGATTTAAGAACTCGTGAAGATCGAAACGCCTATTATTTGAGCGAAGGATATGCTCCGCACGACGCAGAGCTTTAACGAGATCATGAGGAGGCACATGATACACCCTACACCGCCCACCCGGCAAGATTAAGACGTACGAGACAGAGAAGTTCGGTGGAAGGCATGAAACGAGACATAGCTTCTTTGTGGAACGTTTGTTTGTTGTCACGACCACACCGTGATAACCCGGAGTGAGCGGAATACTAGAAATAGTATTCAAGGATACGGAAACTATTATAACAAGACTTACCATGTGAGAATATAGAACTTAGGATCAAACATACATTTATAACATTTCGTGTCAAAGGATCTAAGCCACATGATCCAAAGGATAGACGATCTCAAGGACTTCATAGTTCACATTATCTTATCATCCAACATAAAATAAAATAGTTCAGAGTTGCAAATGAAGTGTGTGAATACATATATGACGATATGTATTAAGGTTAACAATTCCTAACAAACTTCAAGGACAAAGGACTTTCTCAACACCCTCCATCATCAAGATCCGAGCTCAACCGTCACATTTAAAACAAACATGTATGGCTAAGTACAAAATTTGTACCTGGAACTTATGCCGAAAATATTTTATTTTCTTTGAATTACCGCCAATATAATGGTAAGACACAAGGTTTTATTTGAAAATGCCTCGCTTTACTAAAATATTTTCACGAGTTCATAAAAGTTGCTCCAAGCATTTTCGTGCATGATCCATATCCCTTATTATCATTCCATCATATTATCATAGTCGAAAGTCGTGAAGGAGGTATATCCCGTAGTTTTAACACTTAATTACGATAATATAAATCGTGATTGTGGTTTTAAAGTTCGATAATTAAAATCCTATTCACCAACGCTAATATCGACTAAGCATAATTTGATAATTTCGTGACATTCATCGACACTTGTGAATTAAGAATGCATTTTATGCTATTCCTTCTGAACGTTGTTCTAACGTCGATAAAATTCGAGCTAAGTTTTACAAGATTTTTAAGCGCTTAGGCTTAAAATTAAATACCTTATTATTATGAATAAATAAAGTTGTTACAACTTTATTTTGATATTTTAGAGATAATTCAATTACGAGAGTTTATAGATGTTTCAAACGCTCACGCTTCGAGATAATTCAAAACCTAGTCAAATGATCATGGAATTATAAAATTCAAATTCCTATGATTATTTTATGATATAAGAGCATTATTTATTATTAAAATAATGCTATAGAATTATGGAATTAAATGTACCAATATTTAGAGTTTAAAACCCTAATTTTAAAATTAGGGTTTGAGGTTCAAATTTTTTTCTAAATATTTTCTATGATTAAATTCATCATCTATGATTATAATGTGTCACATAACTATGTGTTAGCTATTTGTTACAATAAAATAAAATGTTTAGTTTCGATAACCCTAATTTCAAAATTAGGACATATAAGTATTAATTAATTTTAATTGCTACCCAATTGAGGTCATATGATAATTATTATATTAATATGATATTTTATGGATAAATATGGTGTAATATCAACTTGCACAAGTGGTATGACAAGTGCATGAAAAGAATAATAAGGTATTTTATGTGATAAAATTTACAATTATCCAACTATAATTAATGAGATAATATGATTAGGATCTTATCATGTTATTAGTGTAAAGTAAGACATAGTTACCAATTAAAACAAGTAATCTATGATTTTGTCTTCACATAGCCAAAATTATCTGAAAATTAGTATGAATAAATGTGAACATAAATTAAAAGTCAGTCGAAATTGTCGACTTTTCAAATATATCATTATCCTATAGTAATATTAGTGTATATAATATCATAAGAAATAAAATTAAATCTCTATATATTGAGGTGGTCAAATCATGCTATTAATAAATTGAATGAAATTTTTTCACGGGTTACGAACTATGGCAATTTAAAAGAAGACTGAAACTTTTGCAAGTAATTTACATAAATAAAGAATGTGTACTATTTGTGATAAAGGTAATATATTAATTTATTAGATGAATAAATGAAAGTTGTCTCTAGCTCATAACACACAGAATTGTTCGACAAATTTATACAAGTGGATTAATTGATATTTTATGTGTAATAATTAAGATCCAAGTGGCTTATTCATAAATATAAGATAAGAGTAACCATTTTCATTTTGTTCACCTTGGTTTCAAAATAAGAGAAAAAATTGAGAGAGTTCATCTGTCCATCCCAAATCTTAGACAAAACCTTCGCCGCTTAAAATCGACAATCGATTAAAAGGTTAGATTTCTTCCGATTCGATACATGCTAGAATTATTAATTTTCATCCGTTAAATTTTAAGTTATGATCTTAGTTTATATGTGATATTTTCAAAATCTTAGATCTTATACTAAAGGTGTGAAATCATGTTTTTATGATATTATCAACATGTATTATAATTATATCACAAAATTAAGCATGCTATTAAATTTACTAAATGGACCAAAATATGTAAGTGTGATAGTGGATGATTTTGATTTTAATTGTTGATTTAAGCATGAAATAATATTTTAGGTATTAAATAAGTTATATGAATTTATATAGAATTTTGAAAACTTAGTACCTAAGTTCATAAATTTCAAAATTATAATATATGATATGATATTGAGATATAATCCCAATTTAAGTGTTATCATATCATATTGATGATGTAGATTCATAATATATGGTTGTGAATTTATCGAATTTATAAAATTATTTCACCATAAGTCAAAATTTTGGACTTAGGTAAATTTTATTCAATGGTTCACAATAAATAACAATTATGTTATAGTAAGCATAGTTAAGGGTGATTAATGTTATGTGAATTTATCAAATTTTGGAAAATGTTTAGTTGATTAATTAGTAGGACCAAAATCATACCCTATGTGTATTAATGTTATAAATTTATTTTATCAAGAATAATTACATAATATGATCTAAAATAATATTTTAGACATAATATGATTTTATGGGAATTTTAGAACAAGAATTCACGTAATAACAAAATTTCATAAATAATCGAAAAGGTCAAATGTGACTTTTGTCGAAAAAGTCAAAATTGTCGACTTTTTGTCGACTTTCAAAATAGTTGACCAAAAACGTCGACTATCAAAGCACGTAATCGATAACACGTGATCTATGTGACGAGTACGCTTAGTAACAATGTAACTTAGCCACGTAAGTACATTAAAACGCAATTATATACTAAAAGGTAGAATATCTCTTATAAATTGAGAAAATTCATAATCAACATCAATCGATTAGGAAACGTTAAAATAAGTCCGACGTTATTTTATTTGATGCGAGAACGTTATAGTCTATGTCGCTCTCTCTAACGTGATCAATGTACTAAAATAGTTCTTACGCATGCGGACGGACTCGAAGCCGACTTAGAAAGGAACGTTATCGAAAAGCTACGCATCGTGGGCTTTATTCGAAACCCTTTATTTATTTCGCAAATGCAAAGTATTTATTTACGTGTTTCTATTAAACAATGGTTACCCGCCCAAAGTGTTTATGTTTTTACGATGATCCTATCATGTTGTGCATATAGTGAATCCTGGTCGCCCCGACTTATGAGAAATCAATATTGTACCTAAGCCGACGCAATACACCAGATTAATTTGATATGATATGTTATGTGGAGTTGGTGAACTGATGAATGAAATTTGTCGTTCGCCACCAACGATGATGATATCGAAATTTGTGGTTCGCTACCAACGATGATGATCCCGATGTGATGTCATATTATAGTGGAGTCATGGCATGATGATATCGAAATTGTGGTTCGCTACCAACGATGATTATCCCGATGTGATGTCATATTATATGTGGAGTTATGATGATGATATCGAAGTCGTTGGTTCGCTACCAACGGTGACGATGTTAGTGACGACGTTATGTGATGATGTTATGATATTACTATACAAGAACCGATATGGATCATATGATGTAAAATATGTCCGGCCGGATCGACTTTTGAAATTAAAAGAAAATGTTTTGGTAATCACGAGTTATTTCAACTAAAACCCTCGTGTTTTACTAAGCGGCAGTAATTTAAAGAAAATGTTTTGCACGAGCCCACTAATGCATTCTTGTACCCCCGCATGTTTGTTTTAAATGGCGTCGAGCATGATGTCGGATGTTGTGAGCGTGAGGCTTGAGTCTTCTCGTTGATGAGATAAATTGATTACATATCGTCATATGTGTAATCACATGTCTTTCCCGCAAAGATATATAAGTTATGTTTGAGTCGAACCCTTTGTCAAGAGTCTAAACGATCCATTGTATGCATAATATATGTCACATTAAATTGTATGAAGTGTTTGGAAATTTGTCTATCATACACCTCGCATCCCATAATAAGTCTTTGTTCCTTGTTAATCCCCGCCATTAGTAAGCGCTAATCCGACTTTGGAAAGTGGGGCTGTTACAGAGGCTCCTCTACGACCCCGCGACCGCCGTGAATTGTCCTTACAAAGACAAATACATTACATTAACACTAATCCTAGCTGTATAAGTCTTCCCAAGATAGATCCGATATCGATTTTCATTTATAAGTAGGAATAACCCAACAACATCACATCATTCATGGATAGGATACGATACACAAAACGAAATATTTTGGTGTAATCATTTAAACAATTTTATCCATATTTGAAAAGTAACAAAGACAGTGAAAAGAGCGAAGTTGTTCTGCTTTTAATAATAAAGCCCACCGAAATTATTGTTTGTTTTAACGCTCACTTACTCCAACCCATGGGCCAACATCCACACCTTTATATAAAAAGGATGCTGAGTACGCCGCTTACGTAATCGAGACTTACAAAGTCTATAATAAGATTCGATATTTCATTTCGATATGAATCAATTTTAATGAATTTAATTCGCTTCTCAACGCGATCATCTTAACATTCTCGCTCTTCGACAGAGACGAGATATGTATCGAAGTTACCAATTTACCCTCTCGTAAATGGTCCAACGCTTTCTCACGCCGAGTTCACGACTTCAAATATGAAATCCTTTCATATCAACGTGATGTCCTTAGCAATTGATGCGCTTACGCTTATTAGCGATTTATCGAACGATTTCAGACGTTGATCTCAAAAGTCAACAATTCGACTTTTCTTAGTAATTTAATTACTAAGTCATACTTTAATATTAAATTTTTCAAAATCAATTTTCCAATTGATTTTTTTTATAAATGTTTAAATATGTTTAAAATAATTTTAAACATATAATTCATTATAATAATGAATTTAAGGATTTAAAATCCTTGTTCCAATTTTAAAAATTAAGCTATTTTGTGTTTTATCAACCAATTATTTTCAAAATTGCCTATATTTCCAAATATGTCTAAAATAATATTAGATATATAATTTATTAATAAATTGATTAAAAGGATTTAAAATCCTTAGAAATTTTTAGAATTTCTAATTATGAAAATTACCAAACAATGTCCAAAATTTTTCTAATATTATATAGTGTATTAATATACACTATGGTCATTAATATGTCATAAAATCAACTAAACAATAATCAATCATCACCTTATATAATTCATAAGGCCCTCGCATTTTAAAACAAATGCCCAACAATTTTCTAAAATTCCAATAAATTAATATAAGGTCCAAACATTAGTCCATTATATTTATGTCACATAATTCATTATATGACAATTTTATATCATACAATTTATTCCCATAGCTCTCTCTTCATAAAATTTAACAAATAATTTTGTAAATTTTCCAAAATCATAATATGCTATATAAATCATATTATAGCAACATTTCAACATAACAACTATCAAAACCAATTTATTCATCACCACATCGAGCTTAGCTCGTTTATTCAATAGTAGGTAATTGATTTTCAAAATTTCAATAACAACATAGAATGCATAAAACATATTCTAGGCTAATAATTTAGCATTGCATGTACTAAATAAAATCACACATCAACTTATATATATATATAGCTTTTATTCTTTCAAAATAATTGATAAGATTTTCTAAAATTCTCAATAAAATCGTAGGTATGAAATTCATGTTCTGAGTAATAAAACATCATCGATGTTATAAAATAAAATCATACACATATATATACATATATAGGCTCACGGTCTCGTGACTTAAAGGTAGGAATTTTAAATGTTCAATTAACATATAGTGTATGGTTTACAACTTAGACCAATAATATACTAATGAGTGTATCAATAAAATCACATACTAACATTTATTTTCACACATGTCTCGCCATTTGAACAAAATAGCATAGGTTCTTTCAAAATGTCAAATAAATTGTCATGTACTTTCAACATCGATTTGGCGTAAGTCCTATTCTCGATTTATCTTGTAAATCAAGGACTTATAAATATTTTAGCATTTTTAATAACCCTTTTATAATTAAAAAGCGTATTTTGGTATTTAAAACGTTATTAAATGAGCGTTTGTCTCAAACATAACAATCTATGTTTATAAAATTTTGTAAAATTCAAAACTGTCCAGAATATTAATAGACATATATTTTTTAATAAACTGAATTAAAAGGATTTTAAAACCCTTTAAATTATCGAAATTTTCGATAATTAGATTAAAAATACTAAATGACCTTTGAAAATTTTCTAAATTAATATAGTGCATTATTATACACTATGGTCCAGAATATGAATTCATAAAATTAATATGATATTATTTGCTATTTATTTATATATACATATATATATTTACGGTAATTCAAATAAATAGGGAATAATTATCCAAAAATCCCAAAATTGATATATAATTAATATAATATCCCAACATCAATATACTTCACCAATATAACCCATAGTCCATCGTAACCATTTATTTCACAATATATAACAATATTCACGGTAATAACTTGGTAATTACCAAATAATTAGCAATTAATTTCTAAAAATTCTAAATAAATTCCAACATGATTAAACATTATATTATAACATTGTAACATCATAATATCAACCAAACCAATTGAAATCATCACCATATGAGCTTGTAAGCTCTCGGCTTTTTTGATTGTTTTTGGTTTTTGGTTTTCAAAAATTCCAACAATTTATATACTATGTTTATACACTATAGTATAGTAATATAACATCATAATATTTATCAAAACTAATTAAATCATCACCTTCAAGAGCAACAAGCTCACGGTTTATTTGATTTAAAATAGTATTTGATTTCCAAAAATTCTAATTAATTTACACAATGCATAAATAATATACTAAAGCATTAAAACACCATTACATGTTCAAAAATAAAATCATACATCAACCTATACTTTCCTAATGCTCACGGTATTAATTAAAAATTAAGCATATGGTTTTCAAAAATTCTAATTAAAACATATAACATATAAACAATACATTAAAGCATTAATATGTCATCACAAGCTTAAAATAAAAATTATACACCAAGGTATGAACTTATGAAGCTCACGGCATTCTTAAAATTTTAGGCTAGGGTTTTCCAAAAATTTTAATTAACATACCATAGCCTTAAATCCTAACATACATCAATATTTCATTCTTAAAATACTTAGAACATGCTCGGTCACTACTAAACATTTTCTATAGTTTTCGAAAATTTATTTTAAAACAAGATTAAGGTTCGAAAATCATATATACTAACTAGATACATTTCAACCATTTAATAACAACCATCTATGCTCTTCTAACATATATTCACATATATTTTGGAATAAAGTCATCAAGAACAATATATCTCATGCTCAAGAACATTTAAAACATATATATACATATATATAACATTCAACATACATAAATATATCAAGAGCATGCTCGATTTTTACCGAATAAAGAGGATATAATCGATACTATGGCCTTATTTACCTTGGGTATGGTATAGAATCAAAGAACAATGTATGGTGTGAAGGTTTAGGGAGAAGAAATGGAGAAGAAGAAAAGGATGAAGCTTTTCGAAAATGGGGAGGGCGAATTGTTTTGAGAGAAAATGGGAGAGGAAAATGGAGAGAGTAATGAGTGTTGAGTGTTTGTAATGTGTGTTGAGTGTATGGCTTGAATAGGAAGAGTCCTCCTATACTTCTCTCCCTCTCTCTCGATTTTGGCCAAGAAATGGCACAAAATCTGCAGCTCAATGATGACAATTAGTGTGATGATTAGGCTAAGTGAAAAGCTAAGCCATGCATTGGGTAGAAAAAGGGTGGAGTGCACTCCTTGTTCATAGGGTGGTCAAGCATGAGGGGTGTTGGGAGTTGATTTTAATTTTTGTTACACTATAATACTATGTATTAATCATATTATAGGTCATAGATATATAATACATGCCATAAAATAATTAAATCAACCAATAACACAAAGATGGGCATTACCGATTTCAATTTTGAGAAAATAGGATAAAAATTATAAATCACACCTATAATTGATACTCATGCCATTTTCGATCCAAATATACATATATACATCATAATATATGATTTAGATATTGAATAATAGCATAGGATAAAATTATAGCATTAATTCATGCATATGAAACCCTAATTCCAAGAATTATGTTTCGAAAATTATAAATATAAGCTATCGAGTTTTAATGTTCCAAAAACTGATTTCATAGCTTAATAATACCCATATATATCATATTATAAAGTTTAGATACCATAGGATAATTTAATAGTGTCATTTCATGTGAAAAACCAAAGTTTATAAACTTAGGGTTTTCGAAAATTTCAACACCAAAATATCGAATTTAATAACTGAAAATTCGATTTTAATAAATATTAATACTGAAATTATATAGAATAATAATAGGAAATTAATTATGATAATTTCACGAGTATTAAACTCATTTTACAAAACGACTTCAGACGTTGACGCTCAAAACGCCTCAAAGCGCTCAAAATCGACTCATCTCAAAATGGTCGCAGATGAGTTCATACTTACTAAATAAATATATCCCTTTAATAAAGGAATTAAGATGGAAATTAATTCCAAGCTTCACCGCTTAGAAAATTTCATGAAAAGTCGACGCTCGACTGGCTGTACGACGTTAAAATATATCGATTTAATCATTTCGTAATATTTCAATCCTTTAATTCACAATCCGTAGTGAATTATGAAAGGAATTGTTATAACGATATCGTATCGAAAACAAGGTTCGATGTCGTAAAAAGATAATATACGGCAAAACCCTAATTACGGGTTTAGAAAACCGTAATCGTATATTCGTTTCTTTGGAATATTATAATTACAGCATTAATGATTATTAAAATCAATAATTGAGTTATAAAACTCGATAATTCCAACTAATGGAATTCGAAAACCCTAGTTTTCTAAACTATGGTTTTTGGCATGAAATGATATCATTAAATTATCCTATGATATCTAAACTTTATAATATGATATATATGGATATTATTAAGCATTAAAATAAGTTTTGAACCATAAAACTCGATAGTTTCAGTTTTTATAAAATTGAAACCCTATTTTAGAAATTAGGGTTTTTATTGCATAAAATGTGTAATAATTTTATCCTATGCTATTATTTAATATTTAAATCATATATTATGATATATATGATCGAAAATTACATGAGTATCAATAATAGGTGTAATTTATATGTTTAATCCTATTTTTCCCAATTATTGTCGGTGATTTCGAAATTATGCATAAGTGATGATTTAATTATTTTATTGGCTTGTATTATATATCTATGAACTATACTATGATTAATATATAGTATTAACATGTAACAAAAATAAAATCAGCCCCTAAACCTACCCCCATGCGCCGATCATCACCCTCAACAAGCATGTACTCCACCTTTTTTCTACCCAATGCATGGCTTACCTTTTATCTAGCCTAATCATCACACTAATACTCATCAATGAGTGCAGATTTTGTGCAAGTCTTGGCCAAAATCGAGAGAGAGAGAGATAGGTATGGGAGGACTCTTCCCATTCACCCCACTCTCATTATACTCTCTCCCAACAATTTTTGAACACTAAAATCCTCTCCATCTCTCCCATTTCACCTCTGAAAATTTCGAACGCCCTCCCCATTTCCAGGAAAATTCGAGAGCCTTGCTCCTTCCCCTTCTTCTCATTCCTTCATCAAGTCTAATACCATATCATATTCTTGTGATATTATACCATTCTCAAGGTAAAACACTAGACTATAGCACCGATTTCATCCTCCTTTTATTCTAAAAAAATCGAGCAGTTTCATGTATGTATATGTGTGTTTCAAAATATTATATATGCATCTATGTATGTGTTAAATATTCTTGAGCATGAGCCTTTGTTTATATGTATGTTCTTGATGATTTTAATTACAAAATACATGTGAATATGTTTAGATGAACATAGGTTATGTGTATATGAAAAATATGAATGCATCTTGCCTATATATATTATTTTCGAAACTATAGGATATATTTGTAATAATTTTTGAAAAATGGTTAAAAATGAAATGGTAGTGACCGAGCATGTTTTAATCATTTTTATGATGAATATATGATCTATGTTATGATTTAAGACTATGGTATGAATTTAGAAATTTTAGGAAAACCCTAGCTTGAATTCTTATGGAAACCGTGAGCTTATATGTGTGTACCTTGATGTAAAATTTTTATTTCAAGCTTGTAATAACATATTAATGCTTAGGAACCTTGATTATATGTTCTATGATTTAATTAGAATTTTTGAAAATCAATTGCTATTTTTTTATAAAAACCGAGAGCATTATAATTTCATAGGTTGGTGTATGATTTTATTTTTGAACATGCAATGGTGTATTAATGCTTTAGTATATTATTTATGCATTGTGTGAATTAATTAGAATTTTTGGAAATCAAATACTATTTTAAATCAAATAAGCCGTGAGCTTGTTGCTCTTGAAGGTGATGACTTAATTAGTTTTGATAAATATTAGGATGTTATATTACTATAATATAGTGTATAAACATAGTATATAATTGTTGGAATTTTTGAAAATCAAATAACATATTGGATCAAAGAAGCCGAGAGCTATTGAGCTCCATATGGTGATGATTCAAATGTTTTTGGTTGATGTTATGATGTTACAATGTTATAATATAATGTTTAATGATGTTGGAATTTATTTAGAATTTTTAGAAATTATTTGTTAATTATTCGGCAATTATCAAGTATTACCGTGAATAATTGCTATATATTATTAAATGAATGGTTATGATGAACTATAGGTTATATTGGTGATGTATATTGATGTTGGGATATTATACTAGGTATATATCAATTTTGGGAATTTTGGATAATTATTCCTATTTATTGAATTACCGTAAACATATATATGTATATATATAAATAAATAGCAAATAATATCATATGAATTTTATAAATTCATACTCTGGACCATAGTGTATAATAATGCACAATATTAATTTAGAAAAAATTTCAAATATCATTTGACATTTTTAAATTAATTATCGAGTTTTCGATAATTAATAAGGATTTAAATATTTGCTAAATTAATATTCTGGACAGTTTTTAGATTTTACAAAATTTTATAAACATAGATTGCTATGTTTGAGACGAACGTTCATTTTATAACGTTATAAAAACCAAAATACGCTTTTTATTTATAAAAAGGTTTATTTAATGCGAAAATATTTAAAAATCCTCGATTTACGAGATAAATCGAAGAATAGGACTTTACGTTTTCAAATCGATCGAATTCGATTTTTAAAACAAAATAGTAAGAAATTACTATTTAAAAGTCAAAATCGTTGACTTTGTTGACCAGTGTTGACTTCGTTGACTTTTCAAGTCAAACGTACGATTATACGTTTATAAATACGTCAAGACGGCGAAGATATACTAATTGAGTATGATACCTCATTAGTAAGAAAAGATTTCACAAATGAAACCATATATCGAAAACGCATTTATACGCCGAACGATCTCGAGGAACGAAATGTCAATCGATAATGCGTGTTAGAGAAGTATTGAATTCACTAAGGAATTACCTACATCGATCGAAATATCGAAGTTTATCATAGCTTTTGAAAGTCTCGAGACTCGAGCGACGTCTTAAAGCCTCGCTTCGAATGCGTGACGCAAACGCACGACGGGATTTTGACGAACCAACCAACTTGTAGACTTTACAACGAACCATAGTCGGTGCGCTTCATCTTTAAATGTGGGCCTTTCTCACCCCACTAAAACGTAACTTTATCGTTATTTCAAATGAATTTACTTATAGCACTTATCCTACAACCGTTTAACAAATGTTTCTTCGCATTACCGCCAAAAATATTTCGTTTTGTGTATGGATCCTATCCGTTATGCCCGGTAGGCTATGGAGATGGTTGAAACTATTATATCAATTGCTGTGGTAAAGACTCAACCTTTTTAATGTCCGGGTCCGCGCCGGATGATAAATGCCCTGTGGCAGGATTGGCGTGTCAGACGATTATGGCGGTCACGGTCAGAGATAGGGAGGCCTCCTCTCGACGCTTATTTATTTATTATTATGTGTCAGACTATGAGATACGGACCATACACACCAAGAAAACGCCAGCCAAAGCTATGTTTACTGAACTGAAATGATTTGGTAAGCACAAGGCATTTTAACTAAAACCCTGCGACTTACTCGATATTGGCGTCAGAATCCAAATTTTATCAAATGTTTTCGGCATGAGTCCACCGAGTAATTTTGTACTTAGCCCCGCATGTTTGTTTTAAATGTGCGGTTGAGCTCGATGGTGATGATGGGGATGTGTTGAGGTCGTCTGTCCTTAACCGATTTACTTGAATTTGTGGTTATACTTAATGCATATCGTCATATATGTATTCACACACATTCACCGCTATACTACGAACTCCTTTATTTATGCTTTATGTTTACAAACCATCGAGGCCCATCGGATCGTGCCAAGTTTTGGGGTCCGATGGCTAAACCTTTTCAAAACATTATGACATCACCTCATATTCGCTCAAGCATGTTAGTTATTTTTATGCATCTTTATTTTACCCATGTAACCCCTAAATACTACTCCTAGTATTAGTCGCCTCCAACCGGGTTGGTCCTGAGTGGGGTCGTGATGTATGGTATCGAGCGCTTTTGCTCTTTGTAAACCCAAAACCTTTATTCTAAGTCTAGATCGAGTCATCGACTTCTAGAAACCCACCGACCTCTCAACACTCCATCACATCGAGCTCAACCGGGAATAAGGTAACTGCATTTCTTTCTCAAACTCATGAAATGGAAAATTTCTGCATGATGAGCAAGTTAGAAGAACTTTTTGAGAAATTTTATTATTATGAAAATTTTTGAAGTTGAGCAAGAAAATTTTTCCAATTTTTTTTTAATTGAACTAATACAATTGCCCAAGTATTGAGATGGAAGTGTATGGTAGTATCGAGTTGAATGACCAACATGGAACGAATGAATCCATTATTGAATATGTATATGAGTTGATCATGACTGTCTTTTGAAATCATACTTCCAAATTTGCAAATAAAACTTTACTTTCCGACTTTCAAAATTTTAATTATGATGAACGATATGTTATCATGAGACGAACTTAGACTCTAAGGAGCATGCTCACGTATCGTGAAAGAACATAGAAGAACGAACTCCTTTTCCTTATGCGAACAAAAGAACGATAGGAAGAATGAAAGTGACGATACCCTTGAGCACGGACGACGAAAGACAAGCGAGAAGGATGAACGAGGACGACCTCAACCTTAAAGCTGAACGACGTCGGCACTTCATCATCACCGACACGGTGAGAAGCAACACGAATCACGACATGGACGCCACTTACGGCTTCAGGATGTTCAGCCTCGACTTAAGAACCCAAATATGGTAGATCGTATTACGCCGACATACACGCCTCGATTACAATTTGGCACGATCGCGCAAATTTCCTGCACTGCGCAGTAAATTTGTTTTAGCTAGATCTCCCTCGTTAGGACTCCGATTTATGCATGGTTTTCACCTACGTACTCCTAACGCACTGATCTTCATTTGTTATGAAGAACAGAATCTCAAATTCTATCTCCAGAATACGATAGAGTCTGTTGAACTCTAGCTTAAGTGTTTGATATAAGACAAGGATCTCGTAGCGTATATTAAGATATCATTAGCTTATATGTTATACGTTTGGGTAAGAGAAGGTAAGTTGTGGTATGTATTGTACATTATGATGTTGCCTACCTTATAGAATTGTTAGTTCTAGCCTAGTTGCTTCTCGTTATGCTATCCTTTCTGCTTTGAGATAACGATAGTCGACTTACGTTAGTTTTAATCGTGGCGAGATGGAGGAGATGCGCTATATCGCTAGGAGGAGGTAGGACCTCATGCCCCACCCGAGGAGCTGATGCGCACTTATAGGGAATGTTGGAGGTGCGGCAGGAAGACCTAGGTGAGTTTACGCGTACTACCTCAAGGCGGTTGTGGAGGAACATGGAGCCTATGGCGCAACCGACACGATGGCATCAAGAGACTCCTAGCTATACTCCCTTGTACTGGATGGTTATGCCCGAGAGGTATCGGGAGACTACATCTATCGCATCCCCGAGGCTATGATTTGATTGGGGATCCGCCTGTGTTCGTGAGTCACCCGACTTACGTGTACAAGATTCACGAGCCGCACCTATGGGACCCTATCTCCTCCACGGAGTACACTTGGCGTGACGAGTCGCCGTGAGTGGTCAGTACTTTGAGGTTCCGAGGCAGGTTGATCCAAGGATACCCCCGCACTGGACGGACGAGGCGGTGATGTACGAGGTAGATAGGCGCCCCTAGAGCCTTGGGAGAGCCCGTGTTGCCACCAGCAGTTTTGACACCCAAGACGTCGCCGCCACCGCCCTACCACCGCGTCCGATCCACCACCACCAAGAAAGAGCCCTTCCACGGACAACATGGATGAGAGTATTAGATACCTTCCACGGATATGACCACCCGAGTATGTTACAGTCCGATCCGCCACAACTACGACTTGTGCGGCGCGGATAACTTGGACCCTCACGACATACCGATGATGGAAGCGGCCGTGCAGGGACCATCCAGGTACGACCGTGAGGACGATTCGGATGGGGAAGACGACCAAGAGAGGAAGACCCCGAGGAAGACGCGGAGTAGGAAGGAACTCAGAAGACATTAGGCGATGTTTTAATTAGATCTGCTTTGTTATGACTAGCATGTGCTAGCTTTCCTTTTATTTCAAAGCACCATGTTCCTAGGACTCGATTTTTCTTTGGCCATGTGGGCCCGAAACCTTGCTATTTCTATTTTCTATGATTCTCGATGTTGACATCTTGTTTTGACAAACCTTGGTTATCTATCTACATATATTTTGACCCAAGCGGGCCTTTTGGTAACAATTGTCTATGCTATGGATGAGTTGTTTTATTTTTATATCGCTGAAAAGAAGCTATGAAAACCTTATATTGTTAAGTTGTAAGCGTTTAGTAATTAACGATGGTATGTTTTATATAGCGTAATGCCTCCGAGAAGAAACCCGTAAAGAGAACCCAGAGGCGTAGAACACCTAGAGGAGGTTAGAATCCCGAGCAAGAACAAGAGGATAATCCCCAACCACCGCCTCCACCTCAACCCGATCGCAGGATCGAAGAACTATTTCTAAGGCAAAACCCTCCTGTTTTTAACGGAAAGGGGAGCCCGGAAGGAGCCGAACAATGGATTAGGGCCATCGAACGGATTTTTACCTTTCTAAGATGCACGGCACAGGAAAGACTGTCGTGTGTTACCTTCCACCGATCGGACCACCGACTTCCGTGGAGGCCGAAGAAGACTTTTTCACCGAACAATGAGGAATTCTCGTGGGAGGATTTCAAGAGGAGCTGTATGAAAAGTACATTCCTAAGAGCTATAAGAGGAAGAAGGAGGTGAATTTTTCCCGCTAAAGCAAGAAAGGATGTCTCGTGACCGACTATGATCGCACTTTCGTGAGATGTCGAGATATGCACCGTAATCGTGGACACCGACTTGAAAATGTCGGAAAAGTTCGTGTCGTGGCTAAGAATGGAGATACACATGTCTCTTGCCACCACGGAGACCTATTTACAATCAAGCTCGCACGAGCTTTGATATCGAGGCGCCATGACCGAGAATAAGTCGGTGTTGTCTCGCACACACGGTAATTTGGACAAGGAAAAGGGAATGGGACCCCAACCGCTGGAATAACAACCGCGGAAACTATGGAGAAGAAGTCACAAGCCTACCGTGGTAAGGAAACACGGCGCAGCGAGGATGAGAGTCAAGAGAGCACTTATGCTCCACCGCAAGGGACCACAGAACAATCAAGGGCACCTCAATGCCCTAGATGCCATAGAGCACACAAGGGTGTGTTCACGAAAACGTGGTAGGCTGTTACAAGTGCGGGCAAACGGCATTACGCCAACAATTGCTCAAAGGTCACGCTCGGATCAAGGTCGAACCAACCGCAATGCTCACCACTAAGGGCTATACACTTCAACCCCACCGCCGCAGTTAGCCCAACCCCAACCCCGCAACTCGGTGGCAACAACCCCACCTCAACAACAACTCCAACAACAAGAATAATGGCAAGAACAAGAAGAACAATTCGCGAACCGCGCAGCCACCCCCAACAACAAGAGAGGCGACAACCACCGCGCTAACGCCAAGAATGGCAGAAGAATAAAGCAGCAACACCGCCGAATCAGCCAGACTACCGTCACCCGTCACCACGGCCACAAAGCCGTAGCCTACGCTTGATAGGAGGCAGAATCTAACAAAACCAAGGAAACTTGGCGGTATGGGAGTTCTACTCAACCCACATGTTATAGTATTGTTCGACACGGTGCTTAGCATTCTTTTATTGCAAAATCATGCGTAGAAATGCTGGGCCTTAGGTCTAAAAGGTCAAGCCAGGATATGAGAATCTCATCGCCTATAGGAGGGATTATGACTGTCACACACTTTTGCTCGAACCTAGAGTTGACATTAGGATCACTTAAGGTTCTGGCCAACGATCTAAACATAATACCCATGGATGATGTAGACATAATCCTAGGAATGGACTGGTTAGCTAAGAATCATTCCACGATTCTCTGTAAGGAAAGGAAAATTTCGTTTCACTTCCCTGGACAAGAAGCTACGATTTTCACGGATCAAGATGAGAAGAAGAGTCCCGATAGTATCAAGACTACAAGCTGGAGGATGATGAACCGTAAGGGATGCCATGCATTCCTTGTTTATTTGAACGAAGAGGATAAACCCAAGCGGGTAGAAGACATTGAAGTCGCCCAAGAATTTTCTCGACGATTTCGAGAATCTACCAGACCGCCTCCCGATAGACAACTAGAGTTTACCATCGACTTGGAGCCGTGATCAGCCCGGTGTCGAAGGCTCCTTATAGGATGGCCCCAAAGGAGCTAGAAGAGAAAATCCAAACCAAGAGCTTTTGGATCTAGGATTCATTAGGCCGAGTGTTTCACCTTGGGAGCCTGCTTTGTTTGTTAAGAAAAAGATGGTTCTTTGAGGATGTGCATCGATTATAGAGAGCTAAATAAGATGACACTAAAGAACAAATACCCTTTACCCGCACTGATGACCGTTTGATCAATTGCGAGGCGGTGTATTCTCTAAAATTGATCTTAAGTCGATACCACCACCTGAAAATACGGCCTCAAGATGTACCAAAGACGCATTCAACCAGATATGGCCACTATGAGTTCATAGTTATGCCATTCGGATTAACCAATGCACCACCAGATTCATGGACCTCATGAATGCAGTATTTCATCCATTTTGGATAAATTTGTTTTGGTCTTCATAGATGACATCCTTATTTATTCAAAGAATGAAGTCCCGATAAAGAATATCTAAGAACGGTTTTGTAAACCTTGAGAAATGAAAGACTCTTTGCTAAGTTTAGCAAATGTGAGTTTTGTCAAGGAAGTTATGTTCCTTGACACATCGTGTCTGCTGAAGGTATAAAAGTAGATCCAACTAAAGTAGAGGCAGTGCAAGAATGGAAATCACCAAGAACACAAAGACTAAATCAAGTTTCTAGATTAGCTGGTTACTATAGGAGATTCATCAAGGATTCTCCAAAATTGCAAGGCCAATAACCCGACTACTTCGGAAGGGAATCAAGTTCAATCGACAAATGAGTGCGAGATGAGTTTCAAATACTCAAGGAAAATTGACCGGTGGCACCGCCTAGCAATCCTAGAAGCGGATAAGGGTATGTGGTTGATCGCTTATTTTTCTAACACGAAAAGGTGTAAATATAGGGTAAGCGAAGTATCGTATCCACAGGGATTGTAATACGAAAATACAGAAGCTAACTCAACAAGGATTCATCATTATCCAAGTAACAAAATATGGTATTGTGAGATTTTAGGACTTTGGACTCAATCCAAAGCAAAGGGTAACAAAACAAAGTAAATTAAAGCAATAAACACTGGGATGTTTGAAAACAGAAAGACGACTAACCCTTGGGCTGCATTAATCCAATCCACAACGATGTTTATCATGTTCTTATTAACCACTTTTAATCCGCATAAAATGGAAGATCACATATGTAACCGACAATTTCTATTACGACAAAAGGCGGTCGAGATTACTAGTTTTCCTATTATCATACGCTCTAGGTGAAAACAAGTAACCCAAACGGATCACAAAGAATATGCTTCCTACGAATATCCTATCTCGCCACGACTCAAGGCTCATTCGTATCATGCATTCGATATCGATCGACAATTAACACAATTACGTAATTAACCGACAACTAAATATGCATCGAGATTGATCGAAACCAACACATATAATTAAGCACAATCGAATCATGAATCAATGCATGGACGGTAAATAACGATAATGAGAATCACAACATATAGGATCGAATCATGCAAACCCTGGATTAGAAACGAAAACTACCCGATATAATAAACGAAATGAAATACGATTTAATCATAAAGACAAAATTAAATATATAAAACCCGTGATGTAGCGTTGATGAACACGTTGGGCGAATCCCAACCTCAACAAAACGGAAAATTGCAGAATCGTCCGGACGAAACGTTCCTGATCGTAAACAAAACGTAAACTAACGGAGAACAATACGAAAATAAATCTAGAATGAAACTATATGGAACCCAAAGCTAAAACTCAAAAAAGCGATGTAAAACCGAGAAAAGAGGCTCGAATCGTGGTTGTGAAGTTGGGCGCGGCGGTGTTGCCATATATAGGCACACCCAAAACCCTAATTTTCCTTCGCTGCGCTGCTCGCGACCACCCTTAGCGGTCGCTAGGTGTGGTCGCGAGGTAATCCTCGCGTGGCCTTCTCGCCCGCGATCGCCTCTTCGCCCGCTTGGTTGGTTCACACCACACCTAGCGGTCGCTAGAAGTCCGATCCGGTCGCTAGAAATCGCCCGATGGCTTTCTCGCCTTAGCTTTCGCGCGGCGCTCTCGCGGTCGCGGTCTACCGGGTTCTCGCGCGTGTTTCCTAGCGGCTGCCTAGCGACCGCTAGTCCGTCGCTAGAAACACGCCAGATTGTGTTTTGGCTCGTCGTCGCCGCTCCTTGCTTCGATTTTCAACATATATACCTACACAACACCAAAAGAACACCCAAGAGCAAGATCTTCTAAAATAGATAAAACATTAGAATCGATCGTAAACGCACATTAAATGAGCTAAACTCATCTTCAAATATCAACTATAAACGTAAAAATCGCGCTTATCAAACCCCCAAACTTAAATCATTGTTTGTCCTCAAACAAAACCAAAACAGAAAGACACAACGGAAAGATCAACGAGCGTAGCAAAGATGATAACCATTCTAGCCCTCGTAAATATATCAACGCCAAAACATTAGTGCACATGACGACGTTAGCCAACTCAACACAAACAACAATCGACGCCAAAACTTATTTAATTCAACCTCACAACGGTGTGTGTAAAATATAGGATACACTCAACTCATATAGAAATATAGACGGTATACACTCAACGATCAATGCAATGCAACATCTTACCATAGGCTTGCCGCTTTCAATATCTCCACCACGCTATCATTGTGTTCAAATTAGATCAAAGAGGTCTTTTCATAGGTTGTAATGTAGGCACATTGGTTAAGGTAGGATAAAATATGGCTAAGTGACCAAAAACATTCCAAACACCCCATTTATACTATTCGACACATATGGACTTGCTCATTTTCTCTTCTTTCCCAACGTATAAATCAACGCTTTCAATTCCACGTATGTACCTATACTTTGATTGAAGACCCTTTATGCTCAACACTCACGTTGAACTTAACATTTTTCTTTTCTTTTCTTTTCTAGAGCTTATAGGTTTATCTTATACAACAAAGGTACAAATCTTCACCACGATGTGTTTTTCTAAACGAAACTTTTCTCATCATCACTACATCAAAATTTCACCCTTTTGATTCCCATATCCATCCTCACCTCCTATCATCCGGTTAATCGAAAGAAAAGTCTAATAAAGGCTCAAAGAAGGCGACAAATGGTATATATCATCGGGTTAGTGTTTGGGTGATAAGTGGTTAACAATGATGGCCTTTATCCTTTCCAAATTCAAACACATATCGTAATCTCGACACGTAAACACGGCAAGTTCTAGAAGACAATCACATGCACGATATCACACAATTAATGTAAACAGATCAAGATATGTATACAAATGAAGCTCAAGTCTCACAGATAAGCAAATGGTGAAAACAACAAGCCTAAGCCATCTCACGCCATTCATGCTTATTTTCTAACATAACATGCGCACTATCATCAAACTTCACCAAAATTTCTATCGCTATTGGCCACATGGATTAACATACTTCACTTAACTCGTTGATCGACGTATACCTAAAACGAAAAACAAAACAAAACCAACAACAAACGACAAAAGACCCCAAAGCATAACAACTAAACCTATAAAGCATAGAAAACATAAACAGATTCTCAACCAACTAAACTGTTTACTCCCCAAACTTATTGTGAACATGTGGAAACAATAAGGTTTGCGTAAAGAGTAGTTGGGAGAAAACTTACCGAAAGCCGTGCTACTCGGTGGTGGATAAAATCCACGCCACTCATTCCATTGTCGCATCATCTCCATCATCTTCGTTGTTGCTCGAGATGTGCTCGTTGTTGGGCGATGGCTTGTCGCTGCTCCATAATCGATGTCGTTCCGTCAATATGGTCGAGACGACCATCTATGTGATCCAATCGATCATAAACCCGGTCGCCTCGAACGGGTGGCGGGTGCAATATGTCACTGCTTCGTGAGCAACTCGGGCTCGGCTTGCTCGGCTTGCTCGGCTTGCTCCTCATGCGCCGTTGCTCACCGGCCTCGCCTTGCCGCGCTGGCTGCGTCCATGCATAATGTGCAGCTCCGCCATGTTCCGCTTACATCCGGAGTAAAGTATCGCTTATGCTTGTGAGCTCGGGATTGGGCAGCGGAAGATTGATTGGCCGCTCGATCATATAACAGCCACAAGTATCGCTCGGGTGCCTCTTCGTGAACGTTCGACATATAGGCACGCCTTGTCCAGAAGATGTCGTGAGAGATCGGACTCTCTCGAATCGTAATCCCAAAGAAATCGGCAATCGCAACGAATCCCTATACAAATCTTCAATTACCCGAACCGTGGATCGATATGGAAATGTCGAGCTAAGAACATGCCGCATGCATCTTCCGTTGAACACGGCCCAATCGTAATGCTCATATCTTGCGAAGGACGCGCTTGCGTCGAACGCCATGCAAGGTGAATGTGAGTAGCCGTGGAAGTAACGGACCGCCGGATTCGAATCGAGCTAGCCTTGATCTCGAGGCATAATACTGGAGTGTGCTCGAGTCCGCATCCATGAACTTCGCCATATGCTTTGACCGTACTCGACGTCCCCTATGTAATTTCCGTCCCGATCTCCATTGATGATTCCATTGAGTTCGCTCACGGAGAGTTGACGGGGCTCATTGTCGAGCTCAAACATGATATAGTCCGGCATGCCGTTTGTCTTGTGAACATGGAGAGTCGACAAGAATTCGAGAGCGAGGATCCGTATGTGAGATAATTGGTCGTGATAATCGAGTACAACCCGACCTCTCGCTAACCACGCCACATCATTGGTGATGCCCATCTTTGACACGCAGTGAGGCACATGAAACGTGAGTGCCTATGCCGTAGTCGCACCAATCTATCCCAACGGCTTCGACGAGTCACTTGGCGCGGACCCCAAAATTTTCGGATCGAATTCATCCGTGGTGCCATGCGTGGCTCGTCGTGATGCTCATCATGATGCGTATCTTGGAAATCATCCCGTGTTTCGTCAGGAGGAGGTGGAGACAATGCTCTCGCCTTTTCGCCAGACCGTGAGTACGCGGCATATTTGTACCTAAAAAGAATTTCAAAGTTAGCCTGCAAATGAATGAAACCATCAAAACATCACAACCCAAAATGCTCAATATAGATCCCCAAACTTCAACTTAATCAAATTATTTCCATATTATCATATGATCTTGCAAGATAACATACAATGGGAAAAACACCCACATAGCCAAAAAATTCAAAATTGGACGCTCAGGCGAAACTAGCGATCACCCTTCGCGACCCAGCGGTCGCTAGGGAGATCGCTGAGCACGGCAATGTCGCTCGACGGGCGCATGGACGAAGCCACACAGCCGCGACGCCACAAGCCAGACGCAGGCACCACCCGTCATGAGAGTGAGGTCATTGTCGCGCCAGACGTTAAAGCTTTTCAAGGCTATTTTCACAAGTTATAAACCCAAATCAACAATGTAGGCACATTCGACGAATAATATACGTGTATAAACGTGAATAAACCTATCATTGGACAAATCATGCTCAAAAACCACACAAATCTAGCAAAATAAACCCTAGTCTCTTCAAGTAAATTAAACCCACCTCAAGAGGATAAATGAACAAATCCTTCCTAATCATGCTCAATAAATGTAAACCCATGAAGAATTAAACGAATATAGCATACCTTGGGTGGATTTGACGGAGAAATGCAAGAAAATTGGGGGAAATAGGTGTTTGTGTGCTTGAGAGGGGAGGGTTTGCTCTTTGTTTCAGAAAAAACGTGTGTGTGTGTGTGTAGGTTAGAATTTTGGGGAGAAATAGGGATAAAAGCGGGTCACGAAGCGGGCGCGGGTCGAGGGCGCGGGTCGCGACGGATCTCGCGGTCGAGCTCGCGATCGCGAGCTTGGCCGCGAGCTCTGTCGCTCAGACAACAAAACATTCTGCCCAATTTCTCGCGGCCACCCCTTGATACCTCGCGGTCGCTAGGGTGGTCGCTAGGTACTTATTTTTTTTTTTTTTTTTTTTTTTTTTTAGAAAGCTATTAAACTTAGGGATCTAACAAGACAACGAAACACGACACAAACAAAGAAACACAACCAAAAACAAAAACGAAAGCAACAAAAACAAAGGTGTAAAACTCATTGGGTTACCTCCCAACCGTCTAGAATTATCGTCGCTAGCTCGACGGTACCTCGTATCATGGCTCGCTTAGTTGGGTCACCTTGACTTCTCGGTCAAGTGTGACTTGAAGTATGCTTTGAGGCACCGCCGCTCACTTTAAAGATGTTGCCCCGAGTCTGTGAGCTCAGAACTTCCATTGGCAAACGCACGGAAAAAATGTAACGGCCCCGACCATCTTGACTTTAGCTTTCCTGAATAGACGAAGTCGAGCATTGTAAAGTAGGACTTCATTACCCGGCGAAAATCGTATTTTACACGTTTATAGTTGATACCGACGATCTAAGACCGGGGGGTGTGTTTTGATGCAAGAAGGAAAAGTGATAGCTTATGCATCCCGACAACTCAGACCCCACGAGCTGAACTACCCAACCCACGATTTGGAATTAGCAGCTGTAGTTCATGCCCTAAAGATTTGGAGACACCATCTCTATGGTGTGAGATGTGAGATCTTCACGGACCACAAAAGTTTGAAGTACTTCTTCGAACAAAGAGATTTGAATATGAGACAGAGAAGATGGCTAGAATTAGTAAAAGATTACGACTGTGGTATTAACTATCACCCGGGCAAAGCGAATGTAGTAGCTGACGCCTTGAGTCGTAAGAGCCATACCGAGTTAGGATGTCTCTTTATACAAGAGGAAAAACTCGTTGAAGAGTTTGGTAGAATGAAGATTGAACTGGTTGAACCACCCAGGACAATTGTGAGCTGTATCGCTACACTCACACTGACATCTGATCTAAGAAAAAGAATTGTCGAGAGACAAAGGATGGAGGAAAAGTTGGAAAAGATCCGAGAAAGACTAAGGTCTGAAGGATTCAAGAATTTCCAAGAGGCACCGGATAACGCCTTATTGTTTGAAGGTAGGATATGCGTTCCTGACGACGCGGAGCTCCAGAACGAAATCATGAGTGAGGCTCACGATACGCCCTACACCGCCCACCCAGGCAGTACTAAGATGTACCAAGACCTGAAGGAAAAATTTTGGTGGGAAGGCATGAAACGAGACATAGCTTCTTTCGTAGAACGCTGTCTTGTTTGTCAACAAGTGAAGGCTCTACACCAACGTCCTTACGGGAAGTTACAACCGTTGGAAATCCCCGAATGGAAGTGGGACGATATAACGATGGATTTCGTTACAAGCTTACCCAAATCGAGAAGAGGAAACACAGCCATATGGGTAATTGTGGATAGACTTACCAAAAGTGCTCACTTTCTACCTATTCAAAGCACTTATGGATCCGATAAGTTGGCCCAGCTGTACGTTAAGGAAATTGTACGACTACATGGAGTGCCAAAATCTATTACCTCGATCGAGACTCCAAGTTCACATCCGATTTTGGATTAACTTGCGAGAGAACTGAGTACGAGATTAAACTTCAAGACAACATTCCACCCACAAACCGATGGACGACGGAGAGAACGATCCAAACGCTAGAAGATATGCTTAGAACTCGTAATTTTGGATCGAGGTGCAAAATGGAAGATATTTTACCTCGATTGAATTTGCTTACAACAACGCTTATCAAGCGACGATCGGCATGGCCCCATACGAAGCCTTTGTATGGCAAGATGTGTAGATCACCACTTTATCGGGATGAAGTCGGTGAGAGAAAAGTCATAGGGCTCGATGCGGTGAGCGAAATGATCGAGATCGCTCGACAAATTAGGATGAGGATAAAAGAGGCTCGGACGACAGTAAATCTTACTGCGATACGCGTGAGATCCGAGCTACTGCTTTGAGGATGGAGACAAAGTATTTCTTAAGGTCTCTCCATCGAGAGGGATTGTCGTTTGGCTCGAAAGGAAAGCTTAGACCTCGCTTTTATAGACCTTATGAGATCCTAGAAAGATAGGTCCAAGAGCATATAGGTTGGCTCTTCCGCCAAACCTGGGAATGTCCATAATGTTTTCACGCCTCACAATTACGAAAATACGCTCACGACCCAAAGCACGTGATTCATCAAGACGACGTGATCCTCGAGCGGACATGAGCTATAAGGAAGAACCCGCAGCCATACTGACCACAAAGTTCAGAACTACGGAGCAAGTCGATTCCGTTAGTCAAAGTGTCATGGAGACACCACCAGACGAGAAGAAGCCACGGGAGCTTGAAGAAGCGATGAGGAAAAATACCCTATCTATTTTTCTAGAGGTATACAAATTTCGGGATGAAATTTTTCGTAAGGGGTGGAATGTAATATTCCAAAGAAACGAATATACGATTACGGATTCTAAACCCGTAATTGTGGTTTTGCCGATATTATCTTTTACGACATCGAATCTTGTGATTTCGATACGATATCGTTATAACGAATTCCTTTTATAATTCACTAAGTATTGTGAATTAAAGGATTGAAATATTACGAAATGATTCGTCAATATATTTTAACGTCAAACGCGTATCGAACGCCGCCTTTTCATGAAATTTTCTCGAGCGTTGAAGCTTGGAATTAATTTCCATCTTAATTCCTTTATCAAATGGAATATATTTATTTAGTAAGTATGAACTTATCTGCACCATTTTGAGATGAGTCGATTTTGAACGCTTTGAGACGTTAACGTTAACGCCTGAGACGTTTTGAAAAATGAGTTTAATGCTCGGAAATTATAATAATTAATTTCCTATTATTATTTTATATAATTACAGCATTAATGATTATTAAAATCAATAATTGAGTTATAAAACTCGATAATTCCAACTAATGGAATTAAAACCCAAGTTTTCTAAACTATGGTTTTGGCATGAAATGATACCATTAAATTATCCTATGATATCTAAACTTTAAAATATGATATATATGGATATTATTAAGCATTAAAATTAGTTTTGAACCATAAAACTCGATAGTTTCAGTTTTTATAAAATTGAAACCCTATTTTCGAAATTAGGGTTTTTATTGCATAAAATGTGTAATAATTTTATCCTATGCTATTATTTAATATTTAAATCATATATTATGATATATATGATCGAAAATTACATGAGTATCAATAATAGGTGTAATTTATATTTTTAATCCTATTTTTCCCAATTATTGTCGGTAATTTCGAAATTATGCATAAGTGATGATTTAATTATTTTATTGGCTTGTATTATATATCTATGAACTATACTATGATTAATATATAGTATTAACATGTAACAAAAATAAAATCAGCCCCTAAACCTACCCCCATGCGCCGATCATCACCCTTGAACAAGCATGCACTCCACCTTTTTTTCTACCCAATGCATGGCTTACCTTTTTATCTAGCCTAATCATCACACTAATACTCATCAATGAGCTGCAGATTTTGTGCCAATTCTTGGCCAAAATCGAGAGAGTGAGAGAGATAGGTATAGGAGGGACTCTTCCCATTCACCCCACTCTCATTATACTCTCTCCCAACAATTTTTGAACACCAAAATCCTCTCCATCTCTCCCATTTCACCTCTGAAAATTTCGAACAGCCCTCCCCATTTTCGTAAAAATTGAGAGCCTTGCTCCTTCCCTTCTTCTCATTCCTTCATCAAGTCTAATACCATATCATATTCTTGTGATATTATACCATTCTCAAGGTAAAACACTAGACTATAGCACCGATTTCATCCTCCTTTTATTCAAAAAAATCGAGCAGTTTCATGTATGTATATGTGTGTTTCGAAAATATTATATATGCATCTATGTATGTGTTAAATATTCTTGAGCATGAGCCTTTGTTTATATGTATGTTCTTGATGATTTTAATTACAAAATACATGTGAATATGTTTAGATGAACATAGGTTATGTGTATATGAAAATATGAATGCATCTCGCCTATATATATTATTTTCAAACTATAGGATATATTTGTAATAATTTTTGAAAATGGTTAAAAATGAAATGGTAGTGACCGAGCATGTTTTAATCATTTTATGATGAATATATGATCTATGTTATGATTTAAGACTATGGTATGAATTTAGAAATTTTAGGAAAACCCTAGCTTGAATTCTTATGGAAACCGTGAGCTTATATGTGTGTACCTTGATGTAAAATTTTATTTCAAGCTTGTAATAACATATTAATGCTTAGGAACCTTGATTATATGTTCTATGATTTAATTAGAATTTTGAAAATCAATTGCTATTTTTTATAAAACCGAGAGCATTATAATTTCATAGGTTGGTGTATGATTTTATTTTGAACATGCAATGGTGTATTAATGCTTTAGTATATTATTTATGCATTGTGTGAATTAATTAGAATTTTGAAAATCAAATACTATTTTAAATCAAATAAGTCGTGAGCTTGTTGCTCTTGAAGGTGATGATTTAATTAGTTTTGATAAATATTAGATGTTATATTACTATACTATAGTGTATAAACATAGTATATAATTGTTGAATTTTTGAAAATCAAATAACATATCGATCAAAGCAGCGAGAGCTATTGAGCTCCATATGGTGATGATTCAAATGTTTTTGGTTGATGTTATGATGTTACAATGTTATAATATAATGTTTAATGATGTTGGAATTTATTTAGAATTTTAGAAATTATTTGTTAATTATTCGCAATTATCAAGTATTACCGTGAATAATTGCTATATATTATTAAATGAATGGTTATGATGAAATATAGGTTATATTGGTGATGTATATTGATGTTGGGATATTATACTAGGTATATATCAATTTTGGGAATTTTGGATAATTATTCCTATTTATCGAATTACCGTAAACATATATATATGTATAAATATAAATAAATAGCAATAATATCATATGAATTTTATAAATTCATACTCTGGATCATAGTGTATAATAATGCACTATATTAATTTAGAAAAATTTTCAAATGTCATTTGACATTTTTAAATTAATTATCGAGTTTTCGATAATTAATAAGGATTTTTAAATCCTTTTTAAAACAGTTTATTAATGAAATATTTGCTAAATTAATATTCTGGACAGTTTTTAGATTTTACAAAATTTTATAAACATAGATTGCTATGTTTGAGACGAACGTTCATTTTATAACGTTATAAAAACCAAAATACGCTTTTTATTTATAAAAAGGTTTATTTAATGCAAAAATATTTAAAAATCCTCGATTTACTTAGATAAATCAAGAATAGGACTTTACGCTTTCAAATCGATCGAATTCGATTTTTAAAACAAAATAGTAAGAAATTACTATTTAAAAGTCAAAATCGCTGACTTTGTCGACCAAGTGTCGACTTCGCTGACTTTTCAAGTCAAACATACGATTATACGCTTATAAATACGTCAAGACGCTGTAAGATATACTAATTGAGTATGATACCTCATTAGTAAGAAAAGATTTCACAAATGAAATCCATATATCGAAAACGCACTTATACGCCGAACGATCTCGATGAACGAGAACAAGTCAATCGTATACGCAGTTAGAGACGTATCAATTCACTAAGGAATTCACCACATCGATCGAAATATCAAGTTTATCATAGCTTTTGAAAGTCTCGAGAGACTTGAGCGACGCACTAAAGCCTCGCTTTTCGTGAAGCGTGGACGCAAACGCAATGACGGGATTTTGACGAACCAACCAACCTAGAATTTTACAACGAACCATTGTCCAAAGTGGGCTTCCTATCTTTAAATGTGGGCCTTTTCACCCCACTAAAACGTAACTTCATCGTTATTTCAAATGAATTTACTTACAAAGACTTATCCTACAACCGCTTAACAAATGTTTTACCGCACACCGCCAAAATATTTCGCTTTGTGTATGGATCCTATCTCATATGCCCGGTAGGCTATGGAGATGGTTGGAACTATTATATCAATTGTTGTGGTAGCACCCAACCTTTTAATGTCGGGTCCCGTGTCGGATGATAAATGCCCGCTAGATTGGCGTGAAGGTTGGAACTATACTGTTGTGTTAACATATGCTTGCAGAGAGCGACTGTGTCAGACGGATTATGGTCGGTCACGCGTCGTCAGATGGGAGGCCTCCTCTCGACGCTTATTTATTTATTATTATGTATTGTGACTATGAGATACGGACCATACACACCAAGAAAACGCTGGCCGTGCTATGTTTACTTAACCGAATGATTTGGTAAGCACAAGACATTTTAACTAAAACCTCGCGACTTACTCGATATTGGCGCAGAATCCAAATTTTATCAAATGTTTTCGGCATGAGTCCACCGAGTGCAATTTCTTGTACTTAGCCCCGCATGTTTGTTTTAAATGTGCGAGTTGAGCTCATGGTGATGATGGGGGATGTGTTGAGGAGTCCAAAGGTCCTCGACCGATTTACTTGAATTTGTGGGTTATACTCAATGCATATCGTCATATATGTATTCACACACTTTCCACGCTATACTCGAACTCCTTTATTTATGCTTTATGTTTACAAACCATCGAGGCCCATCGGATCGTGCCAAGTTTTGGGGTCCGATGGCTAAACCTTTTTCAAAAATATTATGACATCACCTCATATTCATTCAAGCATGTTAGTTATTTTTATGCATCTTTATTTTACCCATGTAACCCCTAAAATACTACTCCTAGTATTAGTCGCCCTCCAGTCCGGGTTGGTCCGGAGTGGGGTCGTGACATATATTGACGAACCATTTCATAATATTTCAATTCCTTAATTCACAATCCTTAGTGAATATAAAAAGGAATTCGTTATAACGATACTGAATCGAAATCAATATTCGATGCCATGCAGAAATATTATACGGCAAAACCCTAATTCACGGGTTTAAAATACCGTAATTAGACGTTCGTTTCTTTGGAATATTACAAAGTGATACAATACGTTCCTGCTTAACCTTTGGTTTAACACTTATATTCTATCGTATCCTTAAACGTTCATATAGTCCTTTTGATCCCCCTTCTGCCTGTGAGTGGATATCTATGTTAAGGTTCAATCTCATATCTAACTCCTTTTTGTGAGTTAGTTCAAAATCTAGGGGTACTCTTGGAGTTTTTTTTTTCCTGAAACGATAGGTTTTGGTACTCCTTGTAAATATACGATTTCCTTTATGTACTACTGAGTTATCTTATCGGATCTACGAGTCATCTGAATATGCAGAGACAAACACAATTGGTGGGTCAATCCACAACTACCCATATGGTAGTGCGACTTCTTTATGACTTTGGCAAAACCTGTCATAAGATCCATTGCTATATCATTCCATTTTCATTTGTGTATCTCTAGAGATCATAATGTAATACCCCAGATTCTCATAGCTCTGATTAAGCGCTAAGTATGTAATTAATTAGAAATTAATTACGTGAGTGATTAGGGACAATGCATCCTCAGATAAGATTTTATAAAGTTTTAACTCAAAGATTTATTTTAGAATTCTAAAGTTGATGGATTTAACAATAAATTTCAATTTATTGTTTCATTTCAACATTTGTTTTAAAAAGAATGATTTATGAAAGTTTCGATTTGCTAGAAATTTCTATATTTCTATTTGATTTATATTGAGTTATTAATTTCAAAAGATACATTATCTCATTATTTTGAGCTTATAGTATATCTAAGGAAAATTCTAGAACAAATGTAGCTTACTAAAGAAGCTAAAAGATTAGCTTATCAAAGAAGCCATTTAATAGCTTCTCATGAAAGATTGTAATAGTACCTAAGACTTTATATATATATATATATATATATATGCTTCCAAAAAGAGCTCCATTTTCACAACCTAAATTTCTCTCCAATTTCTCTCAAAATTTTCGAGAAGAACACACACACACACACTAAAAATTTTCCTCTTCAAGTCCAAGATCCAAGCTTTCAAACCTCTTCAAATCGGTAGATCGACGTCTTAAGGAGGTAGATCTCCAACCTTATCCAAGTTTTGAAGTAAAAATCAAGATGAAAAATTCATTTCTAAACCCTATATGTTTCGGCCATTTAGCCTTTGCTTCTACAAGTTTTGTTCTTAGATTTTTAGCTTATACATGCATAGATCTACCTATTAGAAGTGTTGTTATGTGGAGAAAACAAAGAAAATCTTTCTTTAAACCTCATAGGTTTCGCCCCTTGAACAAATTTGGGGAAAACGCTGATCTTTTATTTTATGCTTCAATTGATGCTAGATCTAGTGATTATACTTGAATTGTGGGTTCATGTATCAATTTTCATGAAAAACCTAAACTTTAGTAAAGAACCCTAATTCTTATGTTGAGGAATTGTTGATGATTTCTTGAATCAAGCATAGATCTATGAAATTATAGATGATTAAACATGTTTAGAGTCGATTTCGGAAACAAAAATCGAACCTCCATTTTTCTTGTGTTGACCGAAAACTATGGCCATGATTTTATGATATTTTGTCTTTGATTTGTTTACAATAAGCTTGTTTGTATATGATCTTGTTTGGCAAAAGAAATTGGAATTAAATCGACTCGAGTGAAAACCCCTAATTTATTATACTTATGGAGTCTTGAGAAATTATGGATTTGATTTTATTTGAGTTGTTTAATTTCATAAGTATGATCTAGTATATGAAAATAGCTTATTTTGAATTATTGGGATTTTTCTAGACTATTGTGAAAAATTTAGATTTCGTTAGTTTGCTAATTTGCAAAAGATGTTGTGATATTAACTTGATATTTGGAATTTGATTTCAAAACATAGATTCTTGTGAGTATATAACTTGATCAAGACTTACTTGATCGATGTTTCCAAACGGAAGATTAGAAAGCTAAAGATTTTCATATATATATATATATATATATATATATATATCGTTATGGTATTATATATATGTATGGAGTTGAAAAGATTTAAGTTCTCATAAACTACATTCTTAATAAGTTAAACAGTTTAGTTTTGGATCATTGACCTAGCAGCTTAACTTAATCATAGAGTATCGAGAGGGCTTTAGTAGAGGCTCAAGAGTTAGAAACTCTTAGTTCCCCTTTCTCGTATTTATTCTTCTTATTTCCTTATTAAGGAACAAGTGGAAGCAGAATAGACATCAAGAAAGGAAAGATAGAAAGTCTCGAGTAAGCCAGAATTCCAGGTGGGCTTTCTAAACTAAAATATGTTTATGTGCAAGTTTATGAAAATGAGCATGTGAAAGTTTATAAAGTTAATTGACTTGCCTGTTTTTGAGCATATTGCATATTGCATATCTACGAGAGAATGACGATATCGGCCCTATGCTAGACGAGCTGCTAGTAAGGGTTTGTGTACACAGGTGGCCTTTGGCCAAGGTGTTTGAGAAGGAGGCCTACTTCTCAACACAAGAGTGCGTAGATATGGTGTTTATTTATGATTGTCTGCAGACATGTTATGATTAGAATTGTTAGCACGTGCATTGATCATGAAGTAAGTGATTTCAGGAAGTATGATTCATAGGTTATTTCTTAAAACCCCTGTGTGTAATACCCCGTCCTTTTTAAGCTTCTGTTTTGCATGGCACATTTTTCGAGAAAGGTCAAAAGGTTGACTTTTTGTTTCGGTGATGCGACCGTCACGAAACCTCGTGCGTTAGAAGAGTGTGTCTTATGACTAATTCATAGACACTAAGTATGCAGGTTTTCGACCACCCATGAAGGTTTGGCACTCGGAAGTTATCGAAAACCGGACTTTTCATTGGTCTTTAAAAGCATATCTTGTTTATAGTCATTGTGTCCGTATTTTATTTCGTGTCCATGGGTACCAAGTTTGCTAAATTTGGAGTCCGTTTGCAAAAGTGCGTCGGTTTATGCATTTTCGAAAAGGGCATTATGCAAAGCAAATGCAAGCCTCGCTTTTCCTATAAATAGGAGGCTAGGGCCTTCATTTCAACGCTCATTTCCTTCGCCTCTCGTTTTTACGGAAGAGCCGAGCAGCTCCGTGCACGCTGCGGAAGTCTGGAGGAGTGGGGATCGAGTGGGGAGGCTCAACGGCGGCGCCATTATCGCGCCGCCGAGCCACCACCGCCGATCAACCACCCCGGCAGCCCGTTTTCTGTTTTGTCCTTTTCTTATTTTGATTCCGCCTTTTAGTAGATCATATAGCATAGAACTCGGGATTCTAAAGGGACGGGCGAGAAACGCCGGAGGTTGGCCATTTCGCCAAACCGCCGCCCATTACCGCCGCCGTGGGGGCTGTTGTCGCCGTTTGCGGCCGACGGCCACCTTGGCTACGGGTCCTTTAGGTTTTGAGTTCCGGCTATGCATTCTATTAAAGTACCGATTCCGCTTTTACATTTTTCGCTTTACGCATGTCGGATGTTTTCCGTTGCTTGAGTTTTCTAAAGGAAGTACATGCCCGGTTATCCATTTTCAACGCCGCTTGTCATTCCATGTTCGCCGTTATGCATATTGCTTATGTTTCCATTTTCATGCATCGATTTTGGATGGTTTATTCTAGATCCGAGGATAGCATCGATTTTGAAGCTTCTTCACGCTAAGATTTGAGTCAACTTGCATGCATGCATATTTTGAAAGTACCCTATTATAGGTCTTGATGCCCGAATATATTTCCTTCGCATCGAGTTGATTTGAAAACCCGAGAGTGCCAAATGTGGGTTCAGAAAGTCGAAAACCCTAGTTTTGCTACGATCGTCGTTTGGATCACGATGTTGCTTTGCTTTGTGGGATGTGACCCCAAAAGTTGTTCCGTCTTGTTACCTACCAGTGCGATCGGTGAAGTCATCGGATCCGTAGATATCTCCCGGTTGACGTTTTCGTCTGTTCAGGTTGGGTTATATATGCTTATTTTGAGTTATTTACTCTGATATTTCAAAATAAAACATGTACGCCGTAAAATATTTTTGTGAAATTATTACTGTTCTCTGATCCAAGATATGGTTCTATCATGGTTGTGCACGGATCTCTATTCGGTGGGTTGATCACCATCTTGAGTATTGATTGTAAGTGATAGACCCCAACACGTGGTTATGGTTCTGGGCGGATAGACCCCTAAGTCCACACGGAAATGGTAATGAGGTGGTTATGGTTCGATGGGATTTGACCTCAAGTCCACACCGAGTTAGCCGGTTGGATACGCCCGGGCATGGGCTGATCGGATATGTTCCGGCCGAATGAATGACATGTGATGGGTCTGGCGGGATACGCCCGAGCCGTGGTTCATGGTTCTATGATGGGAATAACAAGAATAACGGATCGTATCGAAAATGAAAATCTATTTTGCTTACTTAGCGGTGGATTTACGTTTTAAAACCTTCTAAGGTAAGTGCTCGAACACGGCATCATGATTCTTTTGATTTATGATAAAACCCACCGAGTGCGCTAGTACTCACCCCAAACTCTTTTCAAAATCTTTTCACGATGGAGGAGGGTTTGACGGGCGGGCGCCGAGGGGTGGAGCTGCGGGTTCTTCATGATATGCTTCCGCGATGTTGTGTTATATACGTACTCTGATATTGATGTATTCTTGTCCCTTTATTTGCTTTCTGATTGGGAACAAGATTTGTTATGTTATTCTGCTGTGAGTCTCGATATGAGCATGCTATGTGGTTGATCGGTCTAGTTGACAGGATGTAATGTTATTTTGCCTTCTTGCATTACTTATAATAAACCAAGATCATGTTTTCTGAGGTTATGATATCGATATTATTCTGTTGGTGGATTGTTTGTGCACCCCTCCCCTTCAGGATATTTCCTAGTTATAGAGGAGATGCTACCCGATTTCATGGTCACATCTTCTTATCATGTATGTTATATGTATCCCCCTTCTTCCCCGCTTAACCCCCACCCCTAATCATACCCCGCATCCGTGCCTTCCTGAATTGGGGCGTGATACTGTATCGAGCGCTTTTTCCGGCTTTGGGTATGTGTCTATATCGTTTGATATCAAAGCAGTTTGTTTGCTTTATATCATGTGCGTTTTTAAATTGGGTGTTTAGAACTTGTTCTTCTAAACTGCTTATCGTGTCTGCCTACCTCACCACCGTCAGCCGCCTCCTTTAAAAGGGGATGAGGTATGTGTTTTTGTCGATGCTTTATGTGGTTACGTGATGCTTGATGTGATCTTGGTTTCATATGTTTTGGCTCGGTAAGAGTTTACGTGATGTAAACGTGATGTGGATGAGATGTGGTTGGATGGTGATGTGGACGTGGAAGTGATTGTTGATGGAACAAAAGGGTCCGTGATGTGAAAATCGTGATGTGAAAATCGTTTATATGTATGTCTTTACATAGCAATACGTTGTTGATTGAAAATCTTGTTTATTTTGATAAACGAGTGCTTGTAAGTGAATCCTGTATTTGCTTACGTGATAAATATCGATAATGATATGAATATGTGTTGAAATGAACATGTGTATGAGACATGATTACCCAGATGACTGGGGCGGAAAAAGGAAACGTGAATATTTGTTGTTGTTTTATGGTGAACTAACATGTAGGTTTATGGATATTCAGTGGCCCAGACAACGTTGGTTGAGATCTCACAGAATGGATGAGCATATCCGTAAATTCGTGAATGTACCCGAATATTCACGAGCCATTGGGAGTATTTCGGAAGATTTGTTGGGTTATGGAGAAAGGTTCGAGACAAGGGAAAGTGTCGAATCACGAGGCCTACTATCGGATGACCGAAAGGCTACCGACGGATGGCGATCGTGGCGAGAAAGCAAGGACATGTGTTGTTCGGACGGATCCTATCACGAGGCACCTTACCTTGACTTTCCGAGTTCGCCGCCGAGTATGGAGACAAGGGATGCACCACCGAGGTATACCATCCGAGGAGGATGTGGTTGCGAGATACCTTCGAGGACCGATCCAGATCGATGATAGGGATGATGTTCCCAAGAGCCATTGGGAGAACAACCATCAATCGAGCGATCGCCAGCAACAGATACACCACCACTACACCTCCATCGACAATCCTTACCTTCCGGAGGACCCGAACGACTTTGAGGCGTGAACTTCCGGACGAGAGATATTGTCCGTCCGGCGGTGGCGTGAAGAAGCCTGTAATCGAATCTTCATGCCACCAAACCGTCAGCCGGCATCCGTGGAAGGCGACTACGAGGAAGAAGAGGAGGACCCGATGAGAACGAGGAGGATAGTGAGGATTCGGAGGACCCGTGATCCGGATAGCCGATGACTCACGATGGTCGGGCACATTGAGGAAGGGCAAGCGCCAGAGAGTGGACTCAGTACGCTTTCACCGACACTCGAGCGATCGAGCACGGCTGATGGGATCATACCCACGAGGCTTGCTTCCATGCAGATCGCTCAAGCGGCGGCCAATTCAAGCCCCGATTGGAAGGAAATGGAAGATGAGGAGAGATGAATGGAACCGCTGGACGAAGGGGAATAGTGGATGGATATGGAGGACGGGATCTAGGTAGTCGGTGTGTACAATGGACGATCGCAGAAGTCTCGCTAGAAGCATGAACAGAGCGGCATCTTTTGGCGACAAAGGACCTGAGTCGATTCTTTTGCTCACATCCGACCTTTTGGTGACATACCTTGATCTTGTATTTTGACGCCCTTCATGGACACCGAATATTCGATACTAACGCCGCTCTATGACAGATGTTTATGTTTGATGCTTATATGTGATATGAGCTATGCCATGATGATATATGATCTATGTGATGTGTGATGATAATGTTATGTGAAATGCATAACGATGATATGTTTGCTGTGATTGCATGATTATATGTGATCGTGCGTGATATGTGGTATATGTGATGATATGTGCTATGGGTGATTATATATGTTATGCGATGATACCCGGTTATCTATGCGAAAGCGTTTCTAATGTTTCAAACGTCGGTACAGAATGCCGAGAACAAGGAATCAGAGGAACAATAACATGGAAGAAGCCCAGGAACCACCTTTGGTTCAGCGGCATGCGATCGAGAGTTTTCACAGGCAGAATCCCCCTACGTTCGACGCTCTCGGCGAACCGATCGACGCTGAGAACTGGATACGATCCACCGAAAGGATCTTCGAATACATCGGCTGCGAAGAAGCAGAAAAGCTGAATTGCGCGATCTTTCAGCTAACCGATGAGGCTGATTTCTGGTGGGAATCCGTGAGAAGGACTCTAACACCAGGACAGTGGGCAAGGTATACGTGGGAAGATTTCAAGGAGGAACTCATGGAAAGCACGCGCTGGCGCTTACGCGCAGAAGGCAAAACGAGTTCGAATCTTCGCTGGAAGAAGGACGGTCACCGAGTGCGATCGCCGCTCAATCGCTCGTCACGTTATGCCACGCACTGGTCGGACCGAGGTCGCCAGGCGCATGTGTTCGTAAGAGGACTCACCGAGATCGGAATTTTGCTCGTCAGTCAGGGAGATCTGACGTATGCGCAGTCCTTGAACCGAGCATTAAACATTGAGTCAATGTTGCCCCAGGAAAGAACGATGCCACCCGGACAGCCATCTGACGGAGGAAGAGGTAAGAGGAAATGGGAAGATCGAGGGAAAGGCAATCAGGTGTTCCAAGGGAACCAGAGCGGTCCAGTGATTCCAAGGAATCAAGGCATTCAAGAGAGAAAGGCAACCTTGGGGAAGGAATTTCCAACCCATGCGGCGGTGTGTGAAAACCTTGGTGCCGTAAATGCCAAAGGAATCATTTCGCGAGTGCGAGCAAGGTAGCACCGAAAGTGCTATCGTTGTAAGAAGTCCGACATTACGCCGAGATTGTCCGTTAGGAGGCCAGCAGCAGCAGCCGCCAAGAAGGCAAAGATCCAGCCCGCAGAGGCGTAATCATGCTCCGCCGAGGACAAACAACGGAGCAGGAGACCCTAGGCCAAGAAACCAAAGGCCACCGCAGCAAGCAAGGGTGTACGCTTGAATCGCCAGCAGCAGCCAAGCTCCCTGAAATCTTGCGGTATAATCCACATGAGTGATATACCCGCCGCTTTGTTTGATACAGAGCCTCACATTCTTTCGCTTCAAAATCGCGTGTGAGAGGTTGGGTTTGGTACCCAAGAAATCACAGAGTACCACGAAATTAGCATCCCGTCGAAGTACTAAAGGCAAAAGAGATTTGCGGAACCAGAGGTAGAAATCAGTGAGCGTAAGGTCTTTGTCAATTTGCATGTCATCGGAATGGAAGATTTCGATGTCATCTTTAACATGGATTGGTTGGAAAAGCAGTGGCAACTATACGTTGTCTCGAGAGAAGTTGCTTTTCGAACAGCCGAAGGAGTGGAAGTTTGTTTCACGGCATAAGGATGGGTGTTTGCGTGCCAATGATCTCAAAGACCAAGGCGTGAGGATGATCGGGAAGGAAGTCATCAAACTTTCTTGGTAAGTTTGACAGGCATGATGAAGAGCGCAAACAGCTTGCAAGAGGAGCCAGCAGGTGTGTGAATATCCTGACGTGTTTCCCGAGGACTTGCTGTGTTCACCACCGATAGACAAGTGGAATTCACTATTGATCCGGAACCGAGCATCACGATTGATCAAAGGCACCATACTGTAATGGCACCTAAATAATTGCAAGAACTGAAAGCGCATTCAGGTGAGTCGTTGATCTAGGTTTTATCCGACCCAGCGTGTCGCCGTGGGAGCGCCAGCCTGCTCGTCAAGAAGAAGGATGGGTCGATGAGAAGCCATCGTGAGTGAGCAACGAGGAGACGAATTCACGGAAAAGATGCGCTTGAAAGCAAGGCTAGAAGATAGCAAGGGTTTCACGCAAGCGAAGGACAACGCGCTACTATTCCGAGGAAGGTTATGTGTGCCACTCAATAGGAATTGAGAGATAAAATCATGAGTGAAGCTCATGAGGCAATCAGATATCTTCATCCAGAAGCACCAAAATGTACAGAGACCAAAAGGAACTTTTGGTGGGAAGGGATGAAAAGGATGTAGCGCTTGTAGAACGTTGTTTGGCTTGTCGCCAGTGAAAGTCGTACACCAACATCCGTCAGATTGTTGCAACCGCTACCAATCCCGTGAGTGGAAATGGGATCATATCGGTATGGATTTTGTGGTGAATTTTCCAAGGTCACGAGAGGAAACACCGCTATATGGGTTGTCGCCGATAGACCGACGTCAGCTCATTTCTTACCGATTCGGATGACGACGGGTTAGATAAGCTTGCTCAACTTTACGCCAAAGAAATCGACGGTTACATGGTGTGCCGATCGATTCGTCGATCGCGACCCGAGGTTCACGCCGAGGTTTTGGAGAAGTCTCAGGAAGCAATGGGGACCAAGTCAATCTTAGTACAACATTCCATCCTCAAACGGACGGTCATCGGAAGGACGATTCGTGTCTTGGAAGATATGTCGCGACGATGTGGCGATAGAGGAGGAAATTGGGAAGAGATACTACCTTTGGTGGAGTTTGCCTATAACAACAGCTTATCGTGCCACCATAGGAATGGCTCCTATGAAGCGTTGTACGGAAGGAAGTGTCGATCGCCACTTTATTGGGACGGTGGGCGAGAGGAAGATGTTAGGACCAGATGGTTCAGAAACGATCGAGGTTATCGATCGACTCAGCGAAGGATCAAGGAAGCTCGGATAGGCGTAAGTCCTATGCGGACAAGCGTCGACGGATCTTCATTCATGATCGGAGATCGCTTTTCTTAAGGTTTCCCCAACGAAGCGAGTCGCTCATTTTGGGAAACGAGGTGTTACGACCGAGGTTCGCTGGACCTTCAAGTTCTTGAGAGAATAGGCCCCGCTGCCTATAGGATAGCTTTGCCACCCAGCATCGGAGATGTTCACGACGTGTTTCACGCTTCTCACCGAGAAAGTACGTGTTCGATCCAAAACACGTGATCAAGCATGACCAAGTGGTTCTTGCTCGGGATCCGAGTTACGAAATGCCGGCAATCTTGGAACGGAAGTGAAGGAGTTGAGGAACAAGCGATTCCGTTGGTAAAGGTGTTGTGGAATCACCACGGAGAGGAGGAAGCTACGTGGGAGTTGGAAGACAAGTTCGTGGCTCGCACTCGAGTTGTTTTCTCCACGTGTTTGAAATTTCGGGACGAAATTTTTCTAAGGAGGAGGGATGTGATACCCCGTCCTTTTAAGCTACATTTTGCATGGCACATTTTTCGAGAAAGGTCAAAAGGTTGACTTTTGTTTCGTGATGCGATCACGAAACCTCGTGCGTTGTGAAGAGTTTCTTATGACGAATTCATAGACACTAAGTATGCGTGTTTTCGACCACCCATGAAGGTTTGGCACCGGAAGTTATCGAAAACCGACTTTTCATCGGTCTTTTAAAAGCATATCTTGTTTATAGTCATTGTGTCCGTATTTTATTTCGTGTCCATGGGTACCAAGTTTGCTAAATTTGGAGTCCGTTTGCAAAAGTTGCGTTGGTTTTGCGTTTTCGAAAAGGGTCATTATGCAAGAACAAATGCAGCACCGCTTTTCCTATAAATAGGAGGCTAGGGCCTTCATTTTCAACATTCATTTCCTTCGCCTCTATGTTTTACGGAAGAGCCGAGCAGCTCTGTGCACGCGGAAGCACTGGAGGAGTGGGGATCGAGCCGGGAGGCTCAACAAGCGGCGCCATTGTCAGGCCGCCCGAGCCACCACCGCCGATCAACCACCCCCCGGGCAGCCCGTTTTTCTGTTTTTGTCCTTTTCTTGTTTTGATTCCGCCTTTTAGTAGATCGTATAGCATAGAACTCGGGATTCTAAAGGACGGGCGAGAAACGACCGGAGGTCGCTATTTCGCCAAACCGCCGCCGCCGCCCATTACCGCCGTGGGGGTTGTTGGCCGCCGTTTGGTGGCCGACGGCCACCTGCTACTCTGGTCCTTTGGGTTTTGAGTTCCGGCTATGCATTCTACTAAAGTACCGATTCCGTTTTTACGCTTTTCGCGTTTACGCATGTCGGGATGTTTTCCGTTGCTTGAGTTTTCTAAAGGAAGTACATGCCCGGGTTATCCATTTTCAACGTCGTTTGTCATTCCATGTTCGCCGTTATGCATATTGCTTATGTTTCCATTTTCATGCATCGATTTTGGATGGTTTATTCTAGATCTGAGGATAGGCATCGATTTTTGAAGCTTCTTCGCTGCTAAGATTTGAGTCAACTTGCATGCATGCATATTTTGAAAGTACCCTATTATAGGTCTTGATGCCCTGAATATATTTCCCTTCTGCATCGAGTTGATTTGAAAACCCGGAGAGTGCCAAATGTGGATTCAGAAAGTCGAAAACCCTAGTTTTGCTACGATCGTCGTTTGGATCACGATGTTGCTTTGCTTTGTGGGATGTGACCCCAAAAGTTGTTCCGTCTTGTTACGGTACCTACCAGTGCGATCGGTGAAGTCATCGGATCCGTAGATATCTCCCGCCGACGTTTAAATCTGCTCAGTTGGGTTATATATGCTTATTTTGAGTTATTTACTCGATATTTCAAAATAAAACATGTACCCGTAAAATATTTTTGTGAAATTATTATCGCTCTCGATCCAAGATATGGTTCTATCATGGTTGTGCACGGATCTCTATTCGGTGGGTTGATCACCATCTTGAGTATTGATCGAAGGGATAGACCCCAACACGTGGTTATGGTTCGAAGGGATAGACCCCTAAGTCCACACGGAAATGGTAATGAGGTGGTTATGGTTCGATGGGATTTGACCCACAAGTCCACACCGAGTTAGCCTACCGGATACGCCCGGGCATGGGCCGACTGGATATGTTCCGGGCGAATGAATGACATGTGATGGGCTGGTGGGATACGCCCGAGCCGTGGTTCATGGTTCTATGATGGGAATATAAAGAATAACGGATCGGTATCGAAAATGAAAATCTATTTTGCTTACTTAGCGGTGGATTTACGCTTTAAAACCTTCTAAGGTAAGTGCTCGAACACGGCATCATGATTCTTTTGATTTATGATAAATCCCGGTGAGTGCGCTAGTACTCACCCCAAACTCTTTTCAAAATCTTTTCACGGATGGAGGAGGGACGGACGACGGCCGAGGGGTGGAGTCTGCGGTTCTTCATGATATGCTTCCGCGATGTTGTGTTATATACGCACTCGATATTGATGTATTCTTGTCCCTTATTTGCTTTTTGATTGGGAACAAGATTTGTTATGTTATTCTGCTGTGAGTCTCGATATGAACATGCTATGTGGTTGATCGGTCTAGTTGACAGGATGTAATGCTATTTTGCCTTCTTGCATTACTTATAATAAACCAAGATCATGTTTTCTGAGGTTATGATATCGATATTATTCTGTTGGTGGATTGTTTGTGCACCCCTCCCCTTTAGGATATTTCCTAGTTATAGAGGAGATGCTACCCGATTTCATGGTCACATCTTCTTATCATGTATGTTATATGTATCCCCCTTCTTCCCCGCTTCTTAACCCCCACCCCTAATCACACCCCGGCATCCGTGCCTTCCCTCGGGAATTGGGGCGTGACACTGTGAATCTAAGAAAGTGGCAAGTCGATTATATAGCTCTAAGAGCATGTTTCAGTTGTTTTCATCAATTGCCCACTGAGTGCATCAAGTACTCACGCCCTGCATGTATTTCTAAATGTGCAGGTAGTGCAGGAGATGACAATGGAGATTGAATGCTGAGCGAAGACCTATTTTGTAAAGTCCTATGTTTTGCCCTGAGTTTATGTCTTCACACATAAATTCAGCTAATCTTTTGCTGCCAACTCATTTATAGTCTGTAAAATATTGCATGATCCGAGTTTTGATGGGTTAAACATTTGATAAACAAGTATGAATTCATGTCATAGATCATGGTATCAGTTTTTGAAACAGTGATTGATAAATATCAAACTTTGATCATTGGTTTAATCACAGGTCTAATGACTCGTCTTTCATTAAAATGATGACTGTTTATATCTGCGAGTCTCTTGAAATAGTTAGTCATTTCTTTTCCTTTCACCCATCGCACTCCGATTAGTTAGTTAATACAAGATTAGATAAGTCGGGTGTGACAGAATGGTATCAGAGCAATTGTTCGCTCTGGTCATGTGAGTCTTTCTTGAGTCTAACCCAGTTGTCTTAAATCATGTGAGCTCAGCATATCAAGTCCATCATCTCCAGCACAACCAGGTACAAGTAGTTGATTCTTTATAAAGAGTTCAGAATTCTTTCTGTATTGCTTATGGCTTTGTGTAATCTTTATATGTTTAGTATTGTATGCTACATAAGATGATTATGCATACAATTTGATTAGTATCCTAAGATGGAAATGGGACATATCAATATGATTGTCCTGATGTTTAAGTTACGATTAATTAGGATGCGGACTACGCCGCTTAATAGTACTAGAGTTAGATCGTTGCTGATTGGACGTACAGACATATTCTATGAGCTTAGGCCGGAACAGTATGCGAACTTCTCAGAATTTCTCGAGCAGTCCCGCTGGAACTGGTTTCTGATTAGGCAACATGGGGTTAATGAATTCGATGCAAGATTGCTTGATTCGGTCTTGCCAAGACACCGGCAAGGATGGGCTTCTTCCAAAGGTTTTGATTATATCGATTTTCTAGAAATCCTAAAGTCGGGAATTTCTTTGATTCCATGCTCTCGCTCGAGCATAGAATCGGAACTATTCCTCTCGATCATTTTCATTCTCATGATCGTCACTTTATGAGCATTATGTGAGGTAGGATGATCTTTCTCCCACCGCCATTGATGTACTACCTCTTGAAAACCTTGCTCCGAGATTTGATGAGTCTATGTTGATTGATCGTACTCCTTTAGCTCCCACATTGTTAAGCCGCTTGATTCTCCTCTATTGATGGACTCGGATATCCATCGTGGTCCCGATGATTGGTATTTACCCCTGCCTTAGATCCGTGGTTTGTTGATAAGCATTCCACTGAAAATATTCCTTTTCCTTATCCGGATCCAGTGATACCGAAATTGATGCGGATCTATTAGAGCAGCCGTTTGTTTTTGACTCGCCTTTTTATTCGATTTATTTTGCTAATCCAGTGTCTTCTCAGAGCAGCCCCAACAGTTTTGTTTCTGAAGTAATTCCTGGCTCTTACCTAATTCACACAGTTCTCCTGACACTCTCGTTATAGCTCCCGAGTCTCAGTCAATTTCAGTTGATATTTCTAGTTGTTTATATGAGATTCATACATTTCAAGAGTCACCTCCTCCTGTAGATGAGGGGCCCAGTTCTTCTAGACCATCAGGTCTTTCCGGATCTTATCGGTATGAACCTCGAACATATTTAGTCCGCTGGCAAGTGCAAGCTTGAGTACCTCCCAATCAAGAAATGTCTTCGTTATTGACCCATACATTCTACATCTTGAGTTTAAAGTAATTTTGCATGACAACAACCCCAATGCTCCTAAACCACCAAAGCGGACTACAATGAAGAAGAGATGGAGCCTTTGTAGTTGCGAAGATCTGCACACAAAGACCTCTATTGGGAAGATGAGATCGAGCGATTCTTTGAAGAAGAAGCGACAATTAGTGAAGTCATAGAGATGAACATCACCGGAGTGAAAAGTCCGATCCAAGCGGTGAGTCATTAGTAGTAGATCCCGTGTGATAGTAAAGTATAGCGTATGTGGAGAAATGAGGCATTTGATCATGGCATATCGGGATTAGATGGAATACTCCGATTAATTTGTTTATTGTCAAAGAAGTGGCAAGATTGGCCATTCTTTGCTGCCATTAATTACATTGAGCCCGGTTTTATAGCCTTGAGCAAGCAAATCTTCCTGCACTCCTAGCTACCATTAGTTCTCGTGATTATGTATACTTGAGTCTTCCTACTAGTTCAAATTCCACATTGTCGATTTTATTTCACTGTTCATCGCCCGGATGGTGGTGTTCTTCTTTTCCTTTTAAAGATGATGATGATGAGGATCTTGAATCCATTAATGTTGATTCTTCTATTCCTGAGTATGACGTTAGTGTCTATACTCTAGAGATAGAGTCATCTCTACCAGATACTCAGTTGTTTATACCCGAGTCTGATATAGCCCCTACATAGTTTGATTATTCTTATCTCTGATCGAGATATTTCCTATTGATCTAGATTGAGATGGTCACCTTTCGCATCTCCCGAGATCCCTACATTGATCGAGTCTATTTCTTTTCTCATGTTCCCGAGAGTCTTCCTTAAAGGTCCGTAAGAGACTTAAGCTAGTTCATCGAGACCTTCGGTGTCTCAAGATTCTTCATGTATGAACTCGAGTTTTACCAGCTTGTTGGCACAAGACAACTACAAATTTCAAGATATCACCAAATGTCTTTTGTGACTGATCTTGATATCCTTTATCCTGAAGTAATTCCCTTGTACTCATTTTCCGAGTGTGCTATTGATCCGCCATCTCCTGAGATTGAGAAAGATGTAGAGATACCCAGACTTCAATGAAGCCATTAAGGGCAGTGAGAATGGAGTAGTAGAGATGGAAGAAGGAAATGATGTCAGCAATGACAGACTTCGCGAGCAGAACGAAGCTAGTAGCAGCAAGAGTGGAAGCTGGCAGTTTGTATATCGTATGGATGCACATATGTATATATGTATATCTGCACTAGTGATGCCTATAGATATCTTATGATGCGGTGGTGTGCTTGAGAAGTCGTCATCAATATGTTTTGCCGAGATACCAAAGCATTTATATGCTTGGAACTTCAATTTGCAAAGTCTTCCTAGCTTTTGTAAATATTCTGAAGAGGAAGAACCAGAGAGTGCAAATTCTTCTTAAGATTTACCTATACTTTCTCCTCCTCAAATAGATCGTAGAATTGCAAAGCTTTTTCTGCATCAGAAAGTTCTTGCTCCTGAGCAATTGGAGAATTTTATGTGGGAATAATTCAAGAGAGAATTGTTTGAGAAGTGTATACCTCAAAGTTACAGCAACAGAAAGAGATTGAATTTGCGAATCAGAAGCAAGGAAAAGACTGTGGCAGAATATGATCGTAAATTCTGCAGTCTAACTCGTTATGCTTCTTTTAAAGTTGAGACAGATGAGAAAATGGTAGAATTGTTTTGAGCTAGATTACGCCAAGAGATCAAAATCATTTTGGCAAGCCTCACCAAGATTTCTTCTTCCAGATCGGAAGTCAAAAAGGAAAAAGAATTAGGAGAATAAGACCCTCCCAAACATGAGACGATAGCGTGTTTAAATCGCCACGAGAGAAAATCTTTCCCAAGTCACCCGAATGCGGATGTGCCCGGATGTAGCAGTACATTCCGAGTTTGCACATTGGAAGTAGCGCTTGTTATGCATATGGACAAGTAGGCCACTATGCAAGTCAATAGTGAACCGCCGAGAAACAACTAGTGATGGAGGAAAGCGAACCGTCCGAGATGATGCAACCAATGAAACCGTAGTGGATATTCAAAGTAGCCGTTTCATCAGATCGAGATGCCGTTACATCAACCGCACCGTCGCCACAACCGTCTTCGTCGTCGTAACCGCAATCACCGACGCCTCGATCGCACCAACCTCTATATCAAATAGCATACGCCCTCTCTTAAAAACAACCTGAGAAGAATGCCAAGTAACTTGGAAGATGTTCTTAAGCTCAACAACGAACGTGCTGCACAAGATTTAAACGTGCTTACCCCGTTGGATGGAGCTATCGTTAACATGCACGTATGTTCTAACCTAGATTTCGAACTAGAATCCCTTAAGCTTAGAGCGAGATTGATCGAGCTAAAAACACACTCAAATTCACTCGCAATCGTACGAGGTAATCGTAGTGTGATAAGTTAACACGAGTCGCCTCTCAAGGAAAACTTAACAGGCTATTGTTTGTGTCGTTGTCAATAAGCTAGAAAGCGATAAATCAAAAGATTAAAACCTAAACATTCTAAAGCCAACAATGGTTTGAAGACTCGAAATTTTCGAACCCTTTTCAAAATGACCTAGCGATATATATATATATAATCGATGAATCGAACGCAAGATTATTCAATTGAGGTGAGCGAAATTAAATCCAAGATTGTAACATTCTCGCCTCCACGAGGAATCGTCGGAAGAAGCTGAATCGCCGGTTCACTGGAACGCTCAATTTTCAACAGTGAGCTGGCGCCGATCAACGCCGGCTTGGGGCGAGAACATGGGCGAGCGCGCACTTGGGCGCTGGCGGCAGTGAGCTGGAGCGCGCGCCGGGCATGTTGGGCGGCGGCATGGGCGCCGGAGGGCGCGGGTCGGGCGGGCGAGGCGCGGCGGCGGGCGCGGCGCTGGGCGAGAGTAGGCGAGCGCGCATGGGTGCTGGGCGGAGTGAGCGCATGAGGCTGCCGAGCGATGGCGGAGCGGGCGCGGTGGAATGCGCTGGCTGGGAGATGCTTCGCGCGATGGGCGCTGGGCGGGCGCTGCGGAGCGCGGTGGTCTTGCGGAATGGCGCCGGCGGCCAGCGCCGGCTGGAGATGAAGCGCTGGCGAGGCGCTGCGATCCGCCGCCGGACGGGCGAGGCGCTGGCTGGGGCATCGGGCGTGTGGCGCCGGTTCGCTTTGAGTGCCGGAGGGAATTATCTAACGCGCGCCGGAGCGAAGCGCTGGGTGGCCGAGCGCTGGCATGGCGTGGCGGCGCGGCGGCGGGCGTGGTATGCGTGGGCGCGGGCGCGCGCCATGCGACGGGCGCCGTCTTGCGACTTTGGTCGTTCGACCCGCTCTCCTTCGTCTGAACTCCGATTTACGAACCGTTTGCACCTACGAACTCCTGTCGAAATGTTCTTCAATAATATATGATCCTTGGCAGATCCAATTCATCCTATTTTATGCCATTTTCCAACAAAACATCGAGACGAACGAAGTAAGTCCGAATCGATAAATACTAATCAAAACGACGGCATAAATAGGACAAACCATAGAAAATGACACGTAAAACAATACCAAGAATCATCACAAAATCATACCAAACAACTCCCCCACACTTATCCATTTGCTTGTCCTCAAGCAAAGTCTATACTAATAAGAGTCGAAAAATAACTCATGCAACTTTACTCTTATTCTAATCAATCAAACCTTATTGCACTTCCCCACACTTGGTGTTTACGAATTCAAAGATAATGTGAAATAAATCAAGAACGACAATTGACTTCCAATAAATAAAAAGGTAATCTCGCCGCACCCAACTCTCCGTTAGGGGTGAACTAACTAATGTGGTCACCTTTAGCAAAAAGTTTCTTTTATAAAGCAAAAGAATGTTTTAACAGCCCGCTGGATATAAAGATCCAAGAACCTCACGTAAAGAGTTAGGCAATGCCTCCTAGATCGAGAACCCAGTTTGATCACCCCTAGAGCGAGAAACCTTGACCCGTTGACTATATAATTCAGCCAAGAACCTCGGTATGGTTGAACGCCACAAGACCTTGCTCAAGTATCTTGATAAGTTCATAAACAAAGAGGATTTAACTCACAAAGCAAAATGCTATTTTCGTTCATATATCAATGTGTCCTCTTACAAATGATTTACAAGCCTCTATTTATAGGCTGCAAATAACTCTTGAGTTCCTCACACTCATAGCACTACTTAGGACTCTTAAATGACTAATTATAACTCCTAAATGACTAATAATAACATAATTGTAACTCATAAACATAGGTATAACTCTTGGACTCCAAAAGTCACTTTATTAACACACACTTAATTAGCTAGATAGACTCTTCACTTGGCCTCCTCTTCATGCACGAAAATTCAGCCATTTTATTCTTCAATTGGGCCTCCAAATGTGATGTAATTGTGAGCCCACACTTCAAGTATAAGTCAACCCATCAACTTGAATAATATTCACCATTTGGCCCAATGTAGATTGGTTTTGGACTTGGGCCCTTATTTCACCTAGCAACAACATCATGGACTCCTTTATCTTCTTAGCTCTAGCCCTTGTAATTGGCCCACTTGAATAACCAATGGGTCCATCTTCATGTTGTTGGACAGCTCGTTGGGCAGCTCGGATGCATCTCCATCATTCCCTTCTTCTTCGAAAGGATTCGTCCTCGAATCTAGATCACCAAAATAAGGAGATAAATCAGCAACATTGAAAGTAGCACTTACATTATAGTCACCCGGAAGGTCTAGTTTGTAAGCATTATCATTCACTCTTGCGATAACTTGGAACGGTCCATCTCCCTTGGCTGCAACTTGACTTTCTTTTGAAGGAAATCTCCTTTCTCAAATGAAGTCATACCCAATCTCCGGCTCAAAGATGACTTGTTTTCGCCCTTGTTAGCTTGTTTGACATATTGTTGCGTTCTCTTCTCAATGTTGAGCCTCACCTTCTCGTGCAACTTTTTCACCAATTCAGCCTTAGCTTTCCATCAAGACTCGCACGCCTTCAATTGGTATCGGGATCAGATCTAACGGACTCAATGGATTGAAACCATAAACAACCTCAAAAGGAGAAAATTAGTAGCGTAATGAACACTTCGATTATAAGCAAATTCAGCAAATGGTAAGCATTCTTCCCAACTTTTCAAGTTCTTTTGGATCAAAGTTCGAAGTAATTGAGACAAAGTTCTATTAACTACTTCAGTTTGCCCATCAGTTTGAGGATGACAAGTAGTAGAAAACAAAAGCTTAGTTCCCAATTTGTTCCACAACACACGCCAAAAATGACTCACAAACTTAGCATCTCGATCACTCACAATTGTTCTTGGAACACCATGAAAACGAACAACTTCTTTAAAAAACAAATCAGCAATATGAGATGCATCATCACTCTTATGACATGGAATGAAGTGTGCCATTTTCGAAAATCTGTCAACCACCACAAAAATTGAATCTCTACCTTTCCTTGTTCTAGGCAAAACAAAACAAAATCCATGGAAATATCCTCCCAAGGTGCAGTAGGAATTGGTAAAGGTGTATACAAGCCATGTGGATGAGATTTAGATTTCGATTGCATGCAAGTGACACACCTACTACAAATTCTTTCCACATCAACACGCATTTTAGGCCAAAAGAAATGTTCGTGCAAAACTTCTAAAGTCTTATGGACTCCAAATGACCCATTAAACCACCAACCATGAGTTTCACGCACCAGCAATTCACGATAGAACACTTAGGAATGCACAACTTGTTTTCTAAATAAATAGCCCTCATGCTTATAGAACTTGTCAAATGCAACATGCTCACAAGCTAAGTAAATAGAAGCAAAATCAGAATCATTGGCATACATCCCTTAATCATTTCAAAACCAAGAAGTTTAGAACTCAAAGTAGTGATCAAACGCACCTTCGAGACAACGATCAGCCACTATGTTTTCCTTCCCTTTGTACTTGATCACATATGGAAATGATTCAATGAATTCCACCCACTTAACATGTCTCTTGCTAAGCTTACCTTGACCTTTGAGGTATTTGAGAGATTCATGATCCGTGTGAATTACGAACTCTCTAGGCCACAAGTAATGCTGCCACGTTCCCAATGCTCTCACCAAAGCATACAGCTCCTTGTCATATGTTGGATAGTTCAATTGAGCTCCTTTCAACTTTTCGCTAAAGTAAGCGATTGGCTTTCCATCCTGCAACAAAACAGCTCCTACACCTACTCCCGATGCATCACATTCAAGCTCAAACATTTTATCAAAGTTAGGCAAAGCAAGAATAGGTGCAGTAGTTAATTTCTCTTTAAGGAGATTAAAAGCATTCTCTTGTTTATCACCCCAATGAAAACCAACATCCTTTTTGACAATTTCATTCAAAGGTGCAACAATTGTGCTAAAATTCTTAACAAACCTCCTATAGAAACTTGCAAGACCATGAAAACTTCTTACTTGTGCCATGTTTTGAGGAATTGGCCAATCTAAGATAGCTTTCACTTTTTCCTTTTCCATTTCAATTCCATTTTCACTTACAACAAAACCAAGAAAAACAACTTTATCCATGCAAAAAGAACACTTCTTAAGATTAGCATACAACGATTCATTTCTTAAGGTGTCTAAAACAAAGACGTACATGATCAAGATGTTCATCCACGCTTTGCTATAGATCAAAATATCATCAAAGTAAACAACCACAAATTTTCCAATGAAAGTTCTCAAAACATGGTGCATCAATCTCATGAAAGTACTAGGTGCATTAGTTAATCCAAAAGGCATCACTAACCACTCATATAGACCATATTTTGTTTTGAAAGCGCTTTTCCATTAATCTCCTTCTCGAATTCGAATTTGATGATATCCACTCTTCAAATCAATTTTGGTAAACACAACAGCACCATGTAATTCATCAAGCATATCATCTAGCCTAGAATAGGATAACGATACTTTACCGTGATTTTGTTGATTGCTCGACAATCCGTGCACATTCTCCACGATCCATCCTTCTTGGACACAACAATCACCGTACAGCACATGGACTCATGCTCACGAATTTTACCCTTCTTCAACAACTCTTCAACTTGTCTTTGATCTCTTTGTCTCCTCCGGTTAGCTCTATAAGCTGGTCGGTTGGGTAGGACGACTCGGAACAAAGTCTATTTGGTGCTCAATACCTCTTAAAGGCGGTAATCCACTTGGGTCTTCCTCGAAAGACGCCTTCAAAATCCTTTAAAAGAGACACAAAGTACTAGGCAAAGATTGGGTTAGCTCGTTAGTGCTAAAGAATGACTCCTTATACACTAAGATCAACACACTCTTTTCTTCAACTAGTGCACACTTGATTTCTTTGGCTCTCACATAGAAATTCTTTTTTTCTCTTCCCTCATTCTTGCTTTTCTCTCGACTCTTTTTTCACTCGACTCTTTTCAACTTCCTCACTTTTTTGCCCTCAACCTCACGAGCCCTCCTTGAGTGAGACAACTTCACTGGTCTTCTTGCACTTGTTGTGGTGTCAATGAAACAAGCACGATGGATTTGTTGTTGTGCTTAAAGGTGTAGTGATTGCGAAATCCATCATAAAGCACCCTCCGGTCGAACCGCCACGGTCTTCCCAATGAATGTGACTTGCATGCATTGAACTACATCACAAAGGACTTCATCTTTATAGTTGCCAATAGAAAACGAAATTAGAACTTGTTTTATCACGCGAATTTCTCCACATTCATTCAGCCATTGAAGCTTGTACGGGTGTGGATGTTTCTCGTTGTTAAGTTCAATTTCTCCACCATTTCTGAACTTGCAACGTTAGTACAACTCCACTATCAATAATCAACATGCAAAGTTTACCTTGGACCAAACATCTTGTGTGGAAGATGTTCTCCCTTTGCTGATCGTCAACTTTGGTTTGCACGTTGAGAGCTCTTCGCACCACCAACAGCTCTCCATGTTCCGGTACAATCTCCTCCAATGGAACATCTTCACCATCATCATCATCTTCATGCTCACTTTCGATTCTATCTCTCCATCCGCTTCAAAACCATCACCCTTTGTTTGGACATTGTGATGCAAAATGCCCAACTCATTGACATCGAAAACATTTGATATCTCTATTTCTAACATTAGAATTAGAAGTAGAAATACCTCTCCCTTATCACCTTCATTGTACTTCTTCGTTTTTGGACCTTCATTTTGAGGTTTAGAGGCTGTCCCAAAAGATGATTTAGATGATGTCCACCCTTTGACTTTGAAGATTGGGAACTTGTTGGAAAGTTCTTTTGAACGTTCCTTTCTTCTTCAATTGTCGCCCACTTTCATTGCCACATGCACCATATCCTCCAGCTCCACACAATGTTGAAGCTCCACGACATTGGCAATCTCCTATTCAGCCCACATAAGAACCGAGCCATGGTTGCTTCTCGATCTTCATCAATATTTGCTCTAATCATGGCAATCTCCATCTCTTTATAGTACTCATCAACAGATTTAGTGCCTTGATTCATAGATTGTAACTTTGATACAATTCACGAAAATAATGAGTAGGTACAAATCTCTTACGCATTATGGCTTTCATCTCTTCCCAAGTTGAAATTGGTCTCTCTATAACGCCTTCTATTTGTTGTCAATTGATCCCACCAAACTATAGCATAATCCGTGAATTCAATTGCAGCAAGTCTAACCTTTTTCTCCTCGGAGTAGTTGTGACACTCAAAGATGAGTTCCACCTTTCGCTCCCACTCCAAATAAGCTTATGGATCACTCATACCTCTTCCTCCTCCTCGCCTTGAACCTTGATGTGAGGATGCTGCATCATCTTCTTCTTCGCTCTCCCTTTCTTCGTCATGCCTCCGATTCCTCCCAAGTTCCAACCTCTCCATGCTTCTCCTAGACTTTCCATAACATTTGTCACCCGTGCAAGATGTTGTTGCAGGCTTGTAATGTAATTTGATTTGCATTTTCATTATTTGGATTGTCCGCCATCCTCACAATTCACTCGTATCACTCAAAATGATTGATAAGAACGGACGAAGGACCCGTTGGATATAAAGATCCAAGAACCCCACGTAAAGAGTTAGGCGAACCTCCTAGATCGAGAATCGGTTTGATCACCCTAGGCGTAGAAACCTCGACCCGTTGACTATATAATTCAGCCAAGAACCTCGGTATGGTTGAGCATACAAGACCTTGCTCAAGTATCTTGATAAGTTCATAAACAAGTGAAATACTCTACAAAGAGGATTTAACTCACAAAGCAAAATGCTATTTTCGTTCATATATCAATGTGTCCTCTTACAAATGATTTACAAGCCTATTTATAGTTCCTCACACTCATAGCTGCAAATAACTCTTGAGTTCCTCACACTCATAGCACTACTTAGGACTCTTAAATGACTAATTATAACTCCTAAATGACTAATAATAACATAATTGTAACTCATAAACATAGGTATAACTCTTGGACTCCAAAAGTCACTTTATTAACACACACTTAATTAGCTAGATAGACTCTTCACTTGGCCTCCTCTTCATGCACGAAAATTCAGCCATTTTATTCTTCAATTGGGCCTCCAAATGTGATGTAATTGTGAGGCCACACTTCAAGTATAAGTCAACCCATCAACTTGAATAATATTCACCATTTGGCCCAATGTAGATTGGTCTTGGACTTGGGCCCTTATTTCAGCTAGCAACAACATCATGGACTCCTTTATCTTCTTAGCTCTAGCCCTTGTAATTGGCCCACTTGAATAACCAATGGGTCCATCTTCATGTTGTTGGACAGCTCGTTAGGCAGCTCGGATGCATCTCCATCATTCCTTCTTCTTGAAAGGATTAGTCCTCGAATCTAGATCACCAAAATAAGGAGATAAATCAGCAACATTGAAAGTAGCACTTACATTATACTCACCCGGAAGGTCTAGTTTGTAAGCATTATCATTCACTCTTGCGATCACTTGGAACGGTCCATCTCCCCTTGGCTGCAACTTGGACTTTCTTTTTGAAGGAAATCTCTCCTTTCTCAAATGAAGCCATACCCAATCTCCCGGCTCAAAGATGACTTGTTTTCTGCCCTTGTTAGCTTGCTTGACATATTGTTGCGTTCTCTTCTCAATGTTGAGCCTCACCTTCTCGTGCAACTTTTTCACCAATTCAGCCTTAGCTTTCCCATCAAGACTCGCACGCTCTTCAATTGGTATCGGGATTAGATCTAACGGACTCAATGGATTGAAACCATAAACAACCTCAAAAGGAGAAAAATTAGTAGCAGAATGAACACTTCGATTATAAGCAAATTCAGCAAATGGTAAGCATTCTTCCCAACTTTTCAAGTTCTTTTGGATCAAAGTTCGAAGTAATTGAGATAAAGTTCTATTAACTACTTCAGTTTGCCCATCAGTTTGAGGATGACAAGTAGTAGAAAACAAAAGCTTAGTTCCCAATTTGTTCCACAACACACGCCAAAATGACTCACAAACTTAGCATCTCGATCACTCACAATTGATTTTGGAACACCATGCAAACGAACAACTTCTTTGAAGAACAAATCAGCAATATGAGATGCATCATCACTCTTATGACATGGAATGAAGTGTGCCATTTTCGAAAATCTGTCAACCACCACAAAAATTGAATCTCTACCTTTCCTTGTTCTAGGCAAACCCAAAACAAAATCCATGGAAATATCCTCCCAAGGTGCAGTAGGAATTGGTAAAGGTGTATACAAGCCATGTGGATGAGATTTAGATTTCGATTGCATGCAAGTGACACATCTACTACAAATTCTTTCCACATCAACACGCATTTTAGGCCAAAAGAAATGTTCGTGCAAAACTTCTAAAGTCTTATGGACTCCAAAATGACCCATTAAACCACCACCATGAGCTTCACGCACCAGCAATTCACGCATAGAACACAGGAATGCACAACTTTTTCTCTAAATAAATAGCTCTCATGCTTATAGAACTTGTCAAATGCGACATGCTCACAAGCTAAGTAAATAGAAGCAAAATCAGAATCATTGGCATACATCCCTTAATCATTTCAAAACCAAAAGTTTAGAACTCAAAGTAGTGATCAAAACGTACCTTCGAGACAACGCATCAGCCACTATGTTTTCCTTCCCCTTTTTGTACTTGATCACATATGGAAATGATTCAATGAATTCCACCCACTTAACATGTCTCTTGCTAAGCTTACCTTGACCTTTGAGGTATTTGAGAGATTCATGATCCGTGTGAATTACGAACTCTCTAGGCCACAAGTAATGCTGCCACGTTTCCAATGCTCTCACCAAAGCATACAGCTCTTTGTCATATGTTGGATAGTTCAATTGAGCTCCTTTCAACTTTTCGCTAAAGTAAGCGATTGGCTTTCCATCCTGCAACAAAACAGCACCTACACCTACTCCGGATGCATCACATTCAAGTTCAAACATCTTATTAAAGTTAGGCAATGCAAGAATAGGTGCAGTAGTTAGTTTTTCTTTAAGGAGATTAAAAGCATTCTCTTGTTTATCACCCCAATGAAAACCAACATCCTTTTTGACAATTTCATTCAAAGGTGCAGCAATTGTGCTAAAATTCTTAACAAATCTCCTATAGAAACTTGCAAGACCATGAAAACTTCTTACTTGTGCCATGTTTTGAGGAATTGGCCAATCTAAGATAGCTTTCACTTTTCCTTTTCCATTTCAATTCCATTTTCACTTACAACAAAACCAAGAAAAACAACTTTATCCATGCAAAAAGAACACTTCTTAAGATTAGCATACAACGATTCATTTCTTAAGGTGTCTAAAACAGCACGTACATGATCAAGATGTTCATCCACGTTTTTGCTATAGATCAAAATATCATCAAAGTAAACAACCACAAATTTTCCAATGAAAGTTCTCAAAACATGGTGCATTAACCTCATGAATGTACTAGGTGCATTAGTTAAGCCAAAAGGCATTACTAACCACTCATACAAACCAAATTTAGTTTTGAAAGCTGTTTTCCACTCATCTCCCTCTCTAATTCGAATTTGGTGATACCCACTCTTCAAATCAATTTTGGTAAACACAACAGCACCATGTAATTCATCAAGCATATCATCTAGCCTAGGAATAGGATAGCGATACTTTACCGTGATTTTGTTGATTGCTCGACAGTCCGTGCACATTCTCCACGATCCATCCTTCTTGGACACAACAATCACCGGTACAGCACATGGACTCATGCTCTCACGAATTTTACCCTTCTTCAACAACTCTTCAACTTGTCTTTGGATCTCTTTCGTCTCCTCCGGGTTAGCTCTATAAGCTGGTCGGTTGGGTAGGACAGCTCCGGGAACAAAGTCTATTTGGTGCTCAATACCTCTTAAAGGCGGTAATCCACTTGGGTCTTCCTCGGGAAAGACGTCTTCAAAATCCTGCAAAAGAGACACAAAAGTACTAGGCAAAGATTGGGTTAGCTCGTTAGTGCTAAAGAATGACTCCTTATACACTAAGATCAACACACTCTTTTCTTCAACTAGTGCACACTTGATTTCTTTGGCTCTCACATAGAAATTCTTTTTTTCTCTTCCCTCATTCTTGCTTTTCTCTCGACTCTTTTTTTCACTCGACTCTTTTTCACTCGACTCTTTTTCAACTTCCTCACTTTTTTTGCCCTCAACCTCACGAGCCCTCCTTGAATGAGACAACTTCAGCTGGTCTTCTTGCACTTGTTGTGGTGTCAATGAAACAAGCACGATGGATTTGTTGTTGTGCTTAAAGGTGTAGTGATTGCGAAATCCATCATAAAGCACCCTCCGATCGAGCGCCACGGTCTTCCCAATGAATGTGACTTGCATGCATTGGAACTACATCACAAAGGACTTCATCTTTATAGTTGCCAATGGAAAACGAAATTAGAACTTGTTTTGTCACGCGAATTTCTCCACATTCATTCAGCCATTGAAGCTTGTACGGGTGTGGATGTTTCTCGGTTGTTAAGTTCAATTTCTCCACCATTTCTGAACTTGCAACGTTAGTACAACTCCCACTATCAATAATCAACATGCAAAGTTTACCTTGGACCAAACATCTTGTGTGGAAGATGTTCTCCCTTTGCTGATCGTCAACTTTGGTTTGCGTTGAGAGCTCTTCGCACCACCAACAGCTCTCCATGTTCCGGTACAATCTCCTCCAATGGAACATCTTTACCATCATCATCATCTTCATGCTCACTTTCAGATTCTATCTCTCCATCCGGCTTCAAAACCATCACCCTTTTGTTTGGACATTGTGATGCAAAATGCCCAACTCCTTGACATCGAAAACATTTGATATCTCTATTTCTAACATTAGAATTAGAAGTAGAAATACCTCTCCCCTTATCACCTTCATTGTACTTCGTTTTTGGACCTTCATTTTGAGGTTTAGAGGCTGTCCCAAAAGATGATTTAGATGATGTCCACTCCTTTGACTTTGAAGATTGGGAACTTGTTGGAAAGTTCTTTTGGAACGTTCCCTTCTTCTTCAATTGTCGCTCCACTTTCATTGCCACATGCACCATATCCTCCAGCTCCACACAATGTTGAAGCTCCACGACATTGGCAATCTCCCTATTCAGCCCACATAAGAACCGAGCCATGGTTGCTTCTCGATCTTCATCAATATTTGCTCTAATCATGGCAATCTCCATCTCTTTGTAATACTCATCAACAGATTTAGTGCCTTGATTCATAGATTGTAACTTTTGATACAATTCACGAAAATAATGAGTAGGTACAAATCTCTTACGCATTATAGCTTTCATCTCTTCCCAAGTTGAAATTGGTCTCTCTCTATAACGCCTTCTATTTGTTGTCAATTGATCCCACCAAACTATAGCATAATCCGTGAATTCAATTGCAGCAAGTCTAACCTTTTTCTCCTCGGAGTAGTTGTGACACTCAAAGATGAGTTCCACCTTTCGCTCCCACTCCAAATAAGCTTCTGGATCACTCCTTCCTTGGAAAGTTGGAATGTTCAATTTGATGCTTCCCAAGTTACGATCAACTTCATTGTGATTTCTTCTTGTACCTCTTCCTCCTCCTCGCCTTGAACCTTGATGTGAGGATGCTGCATCATCTTCTTCTTCGCTCTCCCTTTCTTCGTCATGCCTCCGATTCCTCCCAAGTTCCAACCTCTCCATGCGTTCTCCTAGACTTTCCATAACATTTGTCACCGTGCAAGATGTTCTTGCGAGGCTTGTAATGTAATTTGATTTGCATTTTCATTATTTGGATTGTCCGCCATCCTCACAATTCACTCGTGTATCACTCAAAATGATCCTCACAATCACTCGTGTATCACTCGTTGGCTTTTACCTCCCCTCTAATGTCCTCACCACTCAAGCCTTTTACCACTCAAATCTCACTTGTAGGTATTCAAATGAATAAGAACAAAGCAAGATAGAACAAAGCACACACCACACTTAGCCCTTTTGATGAAAGAAGAACAAAATTTGAACGTAGTATATAGAACAATGATGAACAATGTAATTGATTTTTTTCACTTTTTTTTTCGTTTTTTTTTTTTTTTTTTCGTTTTTTTTAATCTCTTTTTTTCACACTATTACAATGAGGAATAGATATAGAAGAACTTGCTGAACGTTTTTTTTTTTTTTTGTAAGAATAAAGAAGATGAAGATAAGAACAATAAGATAGAGTTTGGATCAATACCGTTGCTCGATACCAAATGATACGGACGAAGGACCCGTTGGATATAAAGATCCAAGAACCCCACGTAAAGAGTTAGGCGCGCCTCCTAGATCGAGAATCGGTTTGATCACCCCTAGGCGTAGAAACCTCGACCCGTTGACTATATAATTCAGCCAAGAACCTCGGTATGGTTGAGCATACAAGACCTTGCTCAAGTATCTTGATAAGTTCATAAACAAGTGAAATACTCTACAAAGAGGATTTAACTCACAAAGCAAAAGCTATTTTCGTTCATATATCAATGTGTCCTCTTACAAATGATTTACAAGCCTATTTATAGGCTGCAAATAACTCTTGAGTTCCTCACACTCATAGCACTACTTAGGACTCTTAAATGACTAATTATAACTCCTAAATGACTAATAATAACATAATTGTAACTCATAAACATAGGTATAACTCTTGGACTCCAAAAGTCACTTTATTAACACACACTTAATTAGCTAGATAGACTCTTCACTTGGCCTCCTCTTCATGCACGAAAATTCAGCCATTTTATTCTTCAATTGGGCCTCCAAATGTGATGTAATTGTGAGGCCACACTTCAAGTATAAGTCAACCCATCAACTTGAATAATATTCACCATTTGGCCCAATGTAGATTGGTCTTGGACTTGGGCCCTTATTTCAGCTAACAACAACATCATGGACTCCTTTTAGCTCTTCCATCTTCATGTTGTTGGACAGCTTAGCTCTTCTTAGCCCATGTTGTTGGCCAGCTCGTTGGGCAGCTCGGATGCATCTCCATCACCCCACACTTGGTGTTTACGATCTTGTGAAATAAATCAAGAACGGCAATTGACTTCCAATAAATAAAAAGGTAATCTCTCGCCGGCTCTCCGTTTTCGAAATTCAAAATCGGTATGACCAATACCACGAGTTCAATTGCACAAATCAAGATCCTAACTTACTCGCATAGACAAAGCTTACGTCCAAACAATCAAAATAAGCACAAGGGCACGCCATTAAGCAATAAAACAATACATCACGCATACAAAACTGAGTAAACAATACATCACGCATACATCACGCATCACGCATACAAAACATCGACGAATGTGCGATGTAGAGTTGGAGCATCACGGCTTCATCTCGCTGCTGACAGCTTTCCAGATCTGAGCAAAACAAACTCAACAACAAAAGATAAATCAACAAGAACAACAAAACAAGACAAAGAAAAGAAAGAAAGAAAAAGCAATAAAAATCCGTGGGTCAACTCCCACGCAAGATTTCGCTTAACGTCGTGAGCACGACGTGTTCCGGCCAACAACGGACTATCCATAGTCCTTCACCGCAGGAATACCATCTCGCCGTAACATCAAGAGCAACCATATAAGCACAAAGGACAAGAAAGAAAGCAAGTAACTAATCATTTAAGCACAAGTCGAACATCCTATTCTCCAAAGAAAATAGATGACATCAATTCCCAAAGCACAATACTTTGGTGAATTAGGATGTTGACATACTATAAAGTTACCTCGACTTTTGTTATCACCGTGTCCTCCTCGTGGACACGTACTTCACATGTTGAGGCAGCTCTTTCACTTTCAGAGTGGGTTTTGGCGTGTCATCGGTTTCATGCACCCACTTTTCCTCGTCACCATCCCGGTAACAACTCCCTCGTGGCTCTGATCTAGCACCTCATCCTCACGTATCCATTCTTCATCAATTTCCACCTCCTCTGGTTGCAGCGGCTCGACATGTGTCTCTCCCACCCAATTCTCAATAATTGGGTCACTTTCTAGAACAGTGACCGCCTGGACCTGACCGGATTGGTTTGGAAGTTCCCTCATTGCAAGTTGCCGTTGATACTCAACATACTTAGCAGCAATCAGTCCCATTTGTGCCTCTAAATGCTCAAGAGTTGCGTCTCTATCATCCAATGGCGAACTCTGATGGTCAGTGGTCGCCTGAGCCTCATAGGGTGAGCTTGGAGGCTCCCCTATTGCATCTTGTTGCAGCAACTCGTCCAGCTTCTCAGTCATCATTTCTAATTTCGCTTGTAAGCGCCTGATTTTGGTGTCGTCAGCATCCACATCCCAAGCTGGCATTTGAGGTGGAGGTGGCTGCTGCGGGTATGATTGTGGTGGAAGCGGAGGCGGCTGTTGTGGATATGAGTACTGAGGTGATTGTTGTGGGTACTCATATTGAGGTGGAGGATGTGGTTGCTCCCAGTAGGCATTGTAGGATTGATCATCATAGTGCTGCGGAGGCAGTTGTTCCCAGTAGGGATTGGAGGCTTGATCCTCATAGTACGGAGGAGGTGGTTGATCCCAATATGGATTGTAGGATTGTTGCTCAGGGTAGGGATCGTAGGTTTGATACTCATGGTTTGGCGGGTATCCCTCAGAATAATCGAATTGGGCTCCTTCTTCGAAAGAAGAATTTGCCCAATATGGGGAGCTTTCCTCCCCCCAGCCTGCTTGACCACATTCGTACTGCTGGTAACCCTGCATTAACAGACACCAACAACAAAAACAAGATCACACGCACTGTGGGAGAAAATAATGAAATGTAACAAAAAGAAACACAGAAAACAAACAACACAAACAATACGCCTAAAGTTTTCCCCGGCAACGGCGCCAAAATTGATCGAGCTAAAAACACACTCAAATTCACTCGCAATCGTATGAGGTAATCGGTAGTGTGATAAGTTAACACGAGTCGTCTCTCAAGGAAAACTTAACAGGGCTATTGTTTGTGTCGTGCACAGAAAGCGATTAAAACCTAAACATTCTAAAGCCAACAATGGTTTGGAACATGCAGGAATTGAAATACGGAGAATTAAACAGCATCCTAAGCTAGGGGTTGTCAATCCCGAGCTATACTAATAAAGCGATAAATCTAAACCAGGGGTTGTCAATCCCTAGTTGAGCTACGAAAGCGATAAATCAAAAGCGATAAACAAAAGCATATGCAAACATATTATTCTATGGTTTGTCAATCCCTAATCTAAATCTAATTGCAAATAAACGAAAGCAAGATAGATTAACGCAACATGAACACAATCCACTGTCACTATGAATTGAATCCAATAAAAATCATAAACAATAAACTGTAAAAATGATTCCAGAAGAACTATTAAATCCAAGCATGAATCGATAAACAAGATTATTCAATCGATGAACTGAAAGCATAAATTAAATTCAAGATTGTATCTGTTATGTTGCCTGAGGAATCGTCGGAAGAAGCTTAATCGATCACGCACAACGCCGGGTCAAGAAGACTCAGAATTTTCGAACCCTTTTCAAAATGACCTAGCGCATATATATATATAAATCAGATCAACGCCGGCTTGGAGTGACGAGCGCTCACAAAACATTCTACCTCCAGCCAGAACGCCGGTTCACTTGGAACGCCACCGGGCGGTGAGCTGGAACGCATAGCGGCCGGGCGAGAGTTGGGCGAGCGCGCATGGGCGCTGGTGGAGTGAGCGCTCAGATTGCTGTTGGCGGCGGTGGCGCTGAGGGCGTGGGGTCGCACTGGCGAGGCACGCGCGCTGGGCGAGAGTTGGGCGCGCGGCATGGGCGCTGGGCGGAGTGAGCACGTGAGGCGCCGAGCGATGGCGGAGCGGCACGGGTGGAACGCGCTACGGGGAGACGCTGCGGGGTGATGGGCGCTGGGCGGGCGCGCGCGGAGCGCGGGCAGCGAAGAATGGGCGCGCGGCCAGCGCTGGCTGAGATGAAGCGCTGGGCGAGGCGCTGCGCGTGGCCGGGGACGGGCGAGGCGCTGGGGGGCACCGGGCGTGTGAGCGTCGGTTCGCTTTGAGCGCCGGAGGAAATTGGCGAACACGCGCTCGAGCGAGCGCCAGCTGGGTGGCCGAGCACCGGGCGCGGCGAGGGCGCAGTCTTGGCGTCTTGTGCGGCGCGCGCCATGCGACGGGGTGCCGTGCGCGACTTTGGTCGTTCGACCCGTTCTCCTTCGTCTGAACTCCGATTTACGAACCGTTTGCACCTACGAACTCCTGTCGAAATGCTCTTCAATAATATATGATCCTTGGCAGATCCAATTCATCCTATTTTATGCCATTTTCCTACAAAACATCGAGATGAACGAAGTAAGTCCGAATCGATAAATACTAATCCAAACGACGGTATAAATAGGACAAACCATAGAAAATGACACGTAAAACAATACCAAGAATCATCACAAAATCATACCAAACAGAGATCGCTACAGCTGTTGCACACAAAGGACGTGGATCTTATATAGGAATGTACTGGTTGACAGCGCATTATGCAACGATATGATGTAAGCAAAGAGAAATAGCGTTTCAGCCACCAAAAAGAGAACCTACCTGTTTTATGGTATTAAGAAGAGAAGAAGCCATGTTCCTATGATCTCAGCCTTACAAACCGAAAAGCTGATGAATAACGAGGAAGATTGTGCTTACCTTGTATATCTGAATGTCGATGTCAAGTCCGAGAAGAAGGTAGGAGATGTACCCGTGGTTAGAGAGTTTCAAGATGTTTCAAACATTACTGTGGCTACCTCGGACGGACAATTAGAGTTTCTCCATTGAGTTTGAACCAGATCAGACTGCTTCAAAAGCACCTTATAGAATGGCCCCAAAAGAATTTCGAGTTAAAGATCCAATTGCAAGAGCTTTTGGACCTAGGTTTTCTCGACCTAGTGAATCTCCTTGGGAGTGCCGCCTATTTGTCTAAAAGAAGGATGAAACTCTAAGGATATGTATTGAATACAGAATGTTAAACAAGTTAACCTTGAAGAATAGGTATCCTTACTCAGGATCGATGACTTGTTCGATCAGCTGAAAGGTGCCAATGTTTTCTTGAAGATTGACCTGAAGTCAGGATATCATCAATCAAAGATTCGTCAGAAGGACATAGCCAAGACTACGTTTCGAGCGCAGTATGGCCACTACGAGTCCGTAGTAATGCCATGTGGCTTGATGAATGCACCAGCTGTGCTTATGAATTTGATGAATTATGTTTTCCACAATTATCTCGAAGAATGCGCAAGAACACGAAGAGCAATTGAGAACCGTTCTACAGGCGTTGAGAAAAGAAAGACTATTTGCTAAGATTAGCAAATCTGAGTTTTGACCAAGGGAAGTGAATTTCCTTGGACATATCACAACAGATGGAATCAGAATCGACCCCGCTAGAGTTCAAGCGGTACGCGATTGGAAATCGCCGACGACACAGATAGAGACTCGAAGTTTCTTGGGTTTAGCAAGACATTACCGAAGGTTCATAGAAGGATTCTCCAAGATTACGAGAACTATGACTCAATACCTTCAAAAAGGAATTATGTCCCAACGAACCCAAGAATATGAGGAAAGTAGTCAAGAGTTAAAGAACAGATTGACTACCACGCCAGTTTTGGCAATACCATAATCAGAAAAAGGGTATACTCAGTATATCGATGCATCAAAGAGTGGACTAAGAATGGTCCCGATGCAAGAAGGAAAAGTGATAGCCTATGCTTCACGATAGTTAAGACCTCATGAGCCCGTATATCCTATATACGATCTAGAATTGGCAACTATTGTTCATGCTCTGAAGAATTGGAGATATCTTTTGCATGAATCCAAGTGTGAGATCTTTATTGATCACAAGAGCCTGAAGTATTTCTTCGAATAGAAATATTTGAACATGCGTCAGAGAAGTTGGCAAGAGCTAGTAAAAGATCAAGATTGCGAGATCAAGTGTCTCCCTAGAAAAGCGAATGTTGTCGCTGATGCTTTCAGTAGAAAAAGCCAAATCCAATTAGGATTCGTCCTTACTCAGAAAGAAGAATTGATCAAAGAGTTTGAAGAGATGAGTTTGTAAGTGATGCTACCACCTGATATTGCGAAAAGAGATTATAGCCGCTCTTGTCGTTACCCGATAGGAGAGCAAGAATCGCGAAGAATCAAAGATAAAATCAACAGATAGAGAAGCTATGAGTTAAGATTAAATCAGAAAGGCCAGAAGAATATCATGAAGCTGGGGATAACGCAATCATATTCAGAAATATGATATGCGTGCTCAATGAGGATGATTTAAAGAACGAGATTATGAGTTAAGCTCATAACACGCCCTACACCGCACACCCAAGAAGCACAAAGATATATCAAGATCTAAAACAAAGGTTTGTGTGGGTAGGAATAAAGCGAGAGATAACCTCGTTTGTTGATCAATGTTAACGTGTCAACAAATTAAAGCTTTGCACCAGCAACGTATGGTAAATTGCAACCACTGGAGATTTCCTCAGTGGAATTGAGTTAACAAGTTAACTCAGACATACGTTCGACGGATAGTACGTTGCATTGGGTACCCGTCTCAATCACCTCAGATAGAGACTCCAAGTTTACATCTCGATTTGGGTGAAATCTCAATAAGAGATGAGCACAAGAGTGAATTGCAGTATAGTGTTTCATCTGCAAGCAGATGGTCAATCCGAAAGATATAATCAGAATCTTGATATTAGATCAAGGAGATCAACGGTAGCGAGTCCTACCATTGATTGATTTTCGCATATAACAACAGTTACCAAGCAACGATTTATATGACGCTTTATGAAGCCTTTTATGGCAGAAAGTGGGGATCACCTCTTTATTGGGACAAAGTTGAAGAAAGACAAGTGCTTGGACCAGAAGCGATTGAAGAAATGGTCGAATCGTACGACAAATAAAGAAAAGAATCCAAGAAGCTCAAGAGCGTCAAAGTCCTACGCAGATAAAAGACGTACGGAGCTAAGCTTCAAGATTGAAGACATCGTATTCTTGAAAGTATCTCATTCCAAAGGAATACATAGCTTTGGAATTAAAGGAAAGCTTGTGCCAAGATTCATTGGATCGTCACGAGATTCTAGAGAAGAATTGGACCACTCGCCTACAGATTAGCTTTGCCTTCAAAGCTTCGGCCATATCCATATGTGTTTCATGTGTCGCAGTTACGAAGATATGTGTTTGATCCAAAACACATCATATATCAAGAGTATATTGTTCCTGAACAAATCTAAGCTATGAAGAGAAGCCAGAATGTATTCTGATCGAAAGAATCAACAACTAAGGAATAAGTCGACTCCTTTAGTCTAGATTCTATAGAGGCATCATGGCCTAGAAGAAGCGACTTGAGAATTTGAAGAAAAGATGAAAGAGAAGTACCCTGAACTATTTTCAGAGGTACTAAATTTCGGGACGAAATTTTATTTAAGGGGGAGAGAATGTAATACCCCAGATTCTCATAGCTCTGATTAAGCGCTAAGTATGTAATTAATTAGAAATTAATTACGTGAGTGATTAGGGACAATGCATCCTCAGATAAGATTTTATAAAGTTTTAACTCAAAGATTTATTTTAGAATTCTAAAGTTGATGGATTTAACAATAAATTTCAATTTATTGTTTCATTTCAACATTTGTTTTAAAAAGAATGATTTATGAAAGTTTCGATTTTCTAGAAATTTCTATATTTCTATTTGATTTATATTGAGTTATTAATTTCAAAAGATACATTATCTCATTATTTTGAGCTTATAGTATATCTAAGGAAAATTCTAGAACAAATGTAGCTTACTAAAGAAGCTAAAAGATTAGCTTATCAAAGAAGCCATTTAATAGCTTCTCATGAAAGATTGTAATAGTACCTAAGACTTAATATATATATATATATATATATATATATGCTTCCAAAAAGAGCTCCATTTTCACAACCTAAATTTCTCTCCAATTTCTCTCAAAATTTTCGAGAAGAACACACACACACACACTCAAAAATTTTCCTCTTCAAGTCCAAGATCCAAGCTTTCAAACCTCTTCAAATCGGTAGATCGACGTCTTAAGGAGGTAGATCTCCAACCTTATCCAAGTTTTGAAGTAAAAATCAAGATGAAAAATTCATTTCTAAACCCTATATGTTTCGGCCATTTAGGCCTTTGCTTCTACAAGTTTTGTTCTTCGATTTTTAGTTTATACATGCATAGATATACCTATTAGAAGTGTTGTTATGTGGAGAAAACAAAGAAAAATCTTTTCTTTAAACCTCATAGGTTTCGGCCCCCTTGAACAAATTTGGGGAAATAACGTTGATCTTTTATTTTATGCTTCAATTGATGCTAGATCTAGTGATTATACTTGAATTGTGGGTTCATGTATCAATTTTCATGAAAAACCTAAACTTTAGTAAAGAACCCTAATTCTTATGTTGAGGAATTGTTAATGATTTCTTGAATCAAGCATCTATGAAATTAGAGATGATTAAACATGTTTAGAGTCGATTTCGGAAACAAAAATTGAACCTCCATTTTTCTTGTGTTGACCGAAAACTATGGCCATGATTTTATGATATTTTGTCTTTGATTTGTTTACATTAAGCTTGTAGCTATGTAATTATATGTATATGATCTTGTTTGGCAAAAGAAATTGGAATTAAATCGACTCGAGTGAAAACCCTAATTTATTATACTTATGGAGTCTTGAGAAATTATGGATTTGATTTTATTTGAGTTGTTTAATTTCATAAGTATGATCTAGTATATGAAAATAGCTTATTTTGAATTATTGAGATTTTCTAGACTATTGTGAAAATTTAGATTTCGTTAGTTTGCTAATTTGCAAAAGATGTTGTGATATTAACTTGATATTTGGAATTTGATTTCAAACATAGATTCTTGTGAGTATATAACTTGATCAAGACTTACTTGATCAAGTTTCCAAACGAAGATTAGAAAGCTAAAGATTTTCATATATATATATATATATATATATATATATCGTTATGGTATTATATATATGTATGGAGTTGAAAAGATTTAACTTCTCATAAACTACATTCTTAATAAGTTAAACAGTTTAGTTTTGGATGCATTGACCTAGCAGCTTAACTTGAGTATCGAGAGGGCTTTAGTAGAGGCTCAAGAGTTAGAAACTCTTAGTTCCCCTTTCTCGTATTTATTCTTCTTATTTCCTTATTAAGGAACAAGTAGAAGCAGAATAGACATCAAGAAAGGAAAGATAGAAAGTCTCGAGTAAGCCAGAATTCCAGGTGGGCTTTCTAAACTAAAATATGTTTATGTGCAAGTTTATGAAAATGAGCATGTGAATTTTATAAAGTTAATTGACTTGCCTGTTTTTGAGCATATTGCATATTGCCTATCTACGAGAGAATGACGATATCGGCCCTATGCTAGACGAGAGCTGCTAGTAAGGGTTTGTGTACACAGGTGGCCTTTGGCCAAGGTGTTTGAGAAGGAGGCCTACTTCTCAACACAAGAGTGCGTAGATATGGTGTTTATTTATGATTGTCTGCAGACATGTTATGATTAGAATTGTTAGCACGTGCATTGATCATGAAGTAAGTGATTTCAGAAAGTATGATTCATAGGTTATTTCTTAAAACCCCTGTGAATCTAAGAAAGTGGCAAGTCGATTATATAGCTCTAAGAGCATGTTTCAGTTGTTTTCAGCAATTGCCCACTGAGTGCATCAAATACTCATGCCCTGCATGTATTTCTAAATGTGCAGGTAGTGCAGGAGATGACAATGGAGATTGAATGCTGAGCGAAGACCTATTTTGTAAAGTCCTATGTTTTGCCCTGAGTTTATGTATTCACACATAAACTCAGCTACTCTTTTGCTGCCAACTCATTTATAGTCTGTAAAATATTGCATGATCCGAGTTTTGATGGGTTAGACATTTGATAAACAAGTATGAATTCATGTCATAGATCATGGTATCAGTTTGTGAAACAGTGATTGATAAATATCAAACTTTGATCATTGGTTTAATCACAGGTCTAATGACTCGTCTTTCATTAAAATGATGACTGTTTATATCTGCGAGTCTCTTGAAATAGTTAGTCATTTCTTTTCCTTTCGCCCGTCGCACTCCGATTAGTAAGTTAATACAAGATTAGATAAGTCGGGGTGTGACACATAACTTCTTATAAGGCCTTTGATACGATGTCTTCACTTGTTGGTAACCGAGACACTGCTCGACAATCATGGTTACATCTCATTTCATTCCTTACTATCTAACCTTTCTCATAATTCACAATATTACTCAATAATGCCTGGTGGGGCGATATGTGAAGGATCATGAACTTCATTCATGATTTCATTTCTAAGCTTATTATTGCTTGGAAATATATGTTTATATCTCTCTTTTAGACAATATAACATTGTCCAGCGTTCCTTAAAATATCCTTTAGCTCTTCATTCCTTATTTTAATTTGTATTCTATTCCTATCTTCATTCTCTCTTTTTAGTAATATTTTACCTTGGTTGTGAGAGTACAACTTACGTTCGTCCCTGATTGCCCGACGATTTCTGTTCTCGTTTTCTTAAACTTTCTAATGAGTTTTCCTTTTCTATATGGACATACCGTAAATTAGACTGGATTTTATAACTTAGGGTATTAGATTCTACCTTAACCTTCCTTAGGTGATCATTTATCACAATTGTAATCTTTTACTGATTCGTGCCATCTTTTCTATCCTCGTATCCAAGTTTCTTTGCTCGATTTAATAACTTCAAACTTTTGTGAATTGTGAAGGGTTCTTAACTTATTGTCATAGGAGTGATGTCTCCAAGACTTTGGTATTTATACTGTTGTTACTATTTCAAGTCATGAGTTGGGAAATTATATTCATGTGGCCTAAGTCATTGTGATTGTAAGCTATTATCTTGCTCATATTAATACATAGCCTTACTTTTATTAATCCTCGTAAGTTTGATTCCATTTTAGGGTAGCTATGTGATTGGCCTTGTTACCTTAGAGGGTTCTCACTAGATTTCTGATATTAGTCAATTGATCTAAGAAACTGCTGATCTTACTTTAGTTCTTTGACGGTTTTCATTTTTAGTTGCTTTATCCTTTGCCAGATCTACATTGATTTTTTCTAATGACACTATGTGCCTGAGGAATACAATACTGTACTTGGCAAAAATTTGCTCGGCTTCTTAAAAGTCGTAAGACAATCCTTCGATGTTCTCTATGTTCTCTCCCATCCTTTGAGTAGATAAGGACATCATCCATAAAGGTTAGATAAAAAGTTATCTAAGTACGTGTGGAACACTCGATTTGTAAGGTTTATGGTCAGGGCTGGTGCATTTGTCAGTCCGAATGGCGTAACTATTATCTCATAGAAGCCATGTCTTATTCGGAACAACTTGTTTTCGTAATTCGGATATCATTCTATAAAGACCATAAATATTTCATCAAAATGCCTCAGTGAGGATATTTCATATATTACTTACGAGGGTTGGTTGATAAACACGTATTTTACACGTTTATTGTTGATATTTAAAGATGAGTTTAGATCATTTAATGTGCGTTTATGTATCGATTGATGTTTTATCTATTTCTAGAAGATACTGCTCTTGGGTGTTCCTTCGACGTTTTGTAGGTTTATATGTTGATAATCGAAGCAAGGAACGAAGAGAGCCAAAACCACGTTCTGCCCAGTTCCCAGCGACCAACCTAGCGGTCGCTAGGCTGGTCGCGAGGTATCCCCAGCGAGCACCGAGGGAGGACGCGGTCGCAAGTCGCGCACGCGAGCAACCCCCAAAGCCGAGATAGCTACTGTACGATTTCTCGTGGCCCTTGCTAGCGATCGCTAGCCAGGCCGCGAGGCTACCCTGGCGAGCGCGAGCTTCAGATGCGGGAGAGAGGAGCGCGCGGAATGATGCCTAGTGACCGCTAGCCACGGTCGCGAGGCGTGGCGGCAGGCACGCAAATTAGGGTTTTCACCCTTATCTATAAATAGGGCAAGCTCCCCCTCGCGCCTCCTCAGACCCAGACACCCCCAGACACGTTTTCACAACTTTTTCCTCAGTTTTTATAGATTTTAGTCTTTAATTTTCATCCTGTTTAGTTCTAGCTTTAATTTTTCGTTGTTCTAGTTTAGTTCTTCGTTGTTATCAATTCGAACGTTTGTCCGATTGTTTTCCGCTTATCGCTTGGGATTGGATTCAAGACCAACCATTGTTCATCCAACGCTTCATCACGGGTTTTATATATTTATTTTCCGCTTTCATGATTTATTCGTATTTTATTCCGCTTATTATGTCTAGGTAATTTTCGCTCTAATCCTAGAGTTTGCATGATCCGATCCTATATGTTGTGATTCTGTTATCTCTATTTACCTTCCGCATTGATTCATGATTCTTGGTGCTTATTTATATGTGTTAATTTCGATCAATCTTGATGCATATCTAGTTGCCGCTAATTACGTGAATCGTATTAATTGTCAATCGTTCTTGAATGCATGATACTGAATAAGCCTTGAGTCGTGGTGAGATAGGATATTCGTAGGAAGCATATTCTTTGTGATCTGTTTGAGTTGCTTGTTTTCACTTAGAGACGTAATGTAATAGGGAAAACTAGTAATCTCAGTACCGCAATTGTCATAATGTGTTGTCGGTTATATATGTGATCTTCCATCTTGTCCGGATTAAAATTGGTTAATAGGAACAGGATAAACATACGTTGTGGATAGGATTTGTGCATCCCTAGGGTTAGTCTTTCTTATCTGTTTTATCATCCGTGATTTTATTGCTTTATTTTATTTTCTGCATGGTTACATCTGCTTTGGATTAAATTCTGAAGCCCTTAAACCTCTCACCCAATTTCTGTGCTTGAATAATAATAAATTATCGTTGAGCTAGCTTCTGTGTTTCCGTATTACAATCCCTGTGGATACGATACTCTGCTTACCTTCTTCTATATACACCTTTTACGTGTGAAAATGGAGCGATCAAATTTTGGCGCCACTTGGGATTATTAAGATTGCATAGGAATAATTTGACGATTTGGATTTATTAATTCAAGTTATATATTATATTATTTATTTATTGTTACCGAGCTAAATTCTCTTTTCTCGTGTGGTTTATGCGTATAAGATCTCGTGGACCTCCGAAATCGAAAGCTCTCAAAGGAGAAGAGGACGAGAAGAGACGGCTTCAATGGCGCCTAATCCACGTAATCCGGGCATTCCTCCCGAGCAAGCCGCACGCATGTTAGCTGATTTCGCAGAGATGCAACGCCAGATGGTGATTATGGGACCCTTGTCCCTACCCCAGACGCGACCGCTGAATTTTATGTACCGACCTCCCACCGAATCAGCCCAAGGAGGCGGATGGGGCCCGCGTGGATGCAAACAATTTTGAGTCAAGCCGCCCGATCAAGATGGTCCAAGGAGAGCAGTTTGGGAGGAGTTATCAAGACCGAATGCGCATCTCGAGACCTTTCTCGATATTTGTGATACCATCAAATGTAAATGGGGTGCCACAAGACACGATCCGGATCGCATGTTCGGTTTCTCTCAAGCCACCAGCGAAAGATTGGTTCAAGAGTTTTGACCGAATCGGCATCGACACTTGGGGAAACTTTATGCGAGTTTCTCTCGAAATATTTTCCACCGCGAAAGCGCAGAAGATCATCGCCGAAATCTCCATTTTGCCAAAACCATGACGAATCTCTATTCGAGGCATGGGAGAGATTCAGAGGTCTATTGAGGCGATGCCCACAAAGATGGATTCTCCAAGGAGCAGCAGATCACGCAGTTCTACAATGGACTGACATTTCAGACAAGGAGCATAGTGGATGCATCGGCAGGGGGCTGTTTGCTGAACCGACAAGTAGACGAGGCGAGCTGTATTTTAGAGGAGATGGCTGCCAACAGCTATCAATGGCCGACGGAGAGGACGCTAGTGGTTAAGGCAGTGGCCGTAGAGGTTGACTCGAGATATGATGAACTAATGAAGCAAATCACCCTCTTGAAGAGTCAGATCGAAACGGAGGACGTCAATTTCATCAATTAAAAGAACCGTCCTGGGGACAATCCGGCATACCATCCGAATAACAGAAATCATCTAAATTTCTCGTATGCCAACCCCAACAACTTCCAACAACCTCCAGCTGGCTTCACGGTGCAGAATGGTATGATCCAAGAGCCGAAGAAGCCAAGTTTAGAAGATATGATGCAACAGATGGCGACTCAACAGAGTGAATTTATAAGCAGTACCGGGCAGAAAATAACTCATTTGGAGTCGACTGTGACGGCTATGGGGAAACACGTAAAGATGTTGGAAAATCAGATTGGTCAAGTAGCCGTACAGTTGAATGCTAAAAGACGGGCCAATTTCCGAGTAATACGGTGGTGAACCCGAAAAATCAATGTTTTGCCATCCAGACGAGGAGTGGACAAGCTTACCCGAGCCATACGGAGCAAGAAAGTAAACTGGAGCACAAACTCGCGACCGCGAAGAGTCCCGAGTTTTCCCCATAGAAGATCGCGACCGAGCACGCGCCCACGAGCCTGACCGCGAGCCATCAGATTGTGCGCGCCCCAGATTTGTTCACGAACGACCCAGCGTCCAAAAGCGCGACCGCGAAGTATTCTGATGAAGAGTCAGCGAGCGACCCAGCGCCCGCAAGCTCGAACGCGAAGAAGGATTGCAGCGCAGAGCAGACGCCTCGCGACCTGCCCAGCGGTCGCGAGGTCAACCGCGAAGAGCTTCAAAAATCAAATTCTCGCATGTACACTCCTCCGGTCCCATTTCCGAGTCGACTAGTCAAGTCGAAATATGACGAGGAGTTTGCTCGTTTTAAAGAGATTTTTCAAAAAGTTGAGATCAATTTACCTCTCTTTGAAGCACTGCGAAACATGCCGGATACATGAAATTTTTAAAAGACGCTTGCAAGAAAGAAGAAATTGGGAAATTTTAAAAATTACCCTATCCGAAGAATGCAAAGGTTGTCTTGCGAGAAGCTCCCTCTAAAGCGTATGGATCCCGGCGCTTTTACGTTAGAATGCGAGATCGCCGAGCATACTTTTCCAAATGTGTTGTGCGACTTGGGCGAGCATCAATCGATGCCTTTGAACGTATTCAACCGGCCGCACCTAGGAAAGATGAAATCGACGAAGATATCATCGATGATGGTGATGTCACCACATATCCTAAAGGTATCGTCGAAGATGTGTTGGTGAGAATTGGGACTTTGTTTTTCCCGCCGATTTTGTGATTTTAGATATTCCCGAATTCAAACAACAACCGCTAATCTCGCGGACCTTTTCTAGCAACCGGTCGTGCTTTGATTGATGTGCGAAGGTAATCTCACATTTCGTGTTAACGATGAGGACTCCTCATAGATTTCCATATATGACGCCATCAAGCAACACGACAGTGAAAAGCCGGAAGATTGCTACTCGATCACGACTGCTGCTGCCGCACACGTCGCGCGCTTAGAGAGTACTTGCCCAATCGACGGGCATGATGCAAGGAAGAAGTGGACTCGGCATAAAAATCCGAGTGATTCGTTCAAGCTTTGTGGAAGCAATTGTTGTGCAAATTGGTGGTCTGTTGTCAATGCCAAGTACAAGGGCAAATTGAAGTTTGGAAAGACCACAGTTGCCAAATCACCTGATTGATAAGAGGTAACGTCGAGCTAGCAACGATAAATCCATGCACTGGTTGGGAGGTAACCCAACATTTTTTTTAGTGCTTTATGTCTTTTGTTTTGTTTTTCTTGTTTTCGTTGTTTTCTTGTGTCTTGTTTGTTTGTTTTTAAGTCCCAATGTATATCATCAATGGTGAGGATTCTATCGACCGCCAGAGTAGCACAACATATGAGGTACGGTCTCTCCCAATCACTCTCTTCTGCAAACATTATTGCCTCCATTGCACACTGTTGACAATATTATTAGTTTGGGGGGGAGTGGTCGAGTGTGTTATGATTGAGAGTCCTTGTTATGTTTTGCGTTGTTTTGTTAAGTTATTATATGTTGGGGCTTTTGTCGGGTCTTTTGTCTGTCTTTTCGTGTTGTGTCTGTCGATCAACGAGTTAAGTGAAGATAGAAATTTTTTGTGAAATTTAATGATAGTGCACATGATATGTTAGAAAATGATGAATGAATGACGTGAGAGTGCTTAGGCTTGTTGTTTTTCACCATTTGCTTATCCTGTGAGACTTGAGCTTCACTGTATAAATATCTTGATACAGTTTCTTTTAATTGTGTGATATCATGCATGTGATTCTCTTCTAGAACTTGCCGTTTTTCTGTTTCGAGATTGCAATATGTGTTTTCGAATTTGGAAAGGATAAAAGGCCATCTTTGTTAACCACATATTCACCCAAACACTAACCCGATGATATATACCATTTGTCGCCTTCTTTGAGCCTTTATTAGACTTATTCTTTCGATTAACCGGATGATAGGAGGTGAGGATGGATATGGAATCAAAAGGGGTTGAAATTTTGATATAGTTATGACGAGAAAAGTTTCTTTTAGAAAAATACATCCGTGGTGAAGAATAGTACCTTTGTTGTGAATGATAAACCCTATAAGCTCTAGAAAAGAAAAGAAAAAAACAATGATAAGTTCACTATGTGTTTTGAGCATAAAGGGTCTTTAATCAAAGTATAGGTACCTTCTGTGGCATAAAACGTCGATTTAGCACATTGGGAAAGAAGAGAAAAATGGACAAAGTCCATATGTTTCGAAAAAAGATAAATGGGGGTGCTTGGAATATACTTGAGTCACTTAGCCATATATTATCCTACCTTAACCAATGTGCCTACATTATAACCTATGAAAAGACCTTTTTGATCCTAATTTGAACACATTTGACGCGGTGGAGATATTAGAGAAATGGCAAGCCTATGGTAAGATGTTCATTGCATTGATCTGTGAGTGTATACATGTCCTTAATTTCTTTATGAGTTTGAGTGTATCCTCTATATTTTACACACATGCCGTTGTGAGGGTTGAATTAAATGAGTTTTTGCCTTCAATTGTTGTTTGTGTTGAGTTGACTAATGTCGTCATGTGAGCTAAATCTTTTTGAGCGTTGAGATGTTTCCGAGGCATATAATGGTTATCCTCTTTGCTACGCTCGTTGATGTTTCGTTGTGTCTTTCTTTTTGATTTTGTTTGAGGACAAACAAAGATTTAAGTTTGGGGGGTTTGATAAACGCGCATTTTACACGTTTATTGTTGATATTTAAAGATGAGTTTAGATCATTTAATGTGCGTTTATGTATCGATTCTTAATGTTTTATCTATTTCTAGAAGATACTGCTCTTGGGTGTTCCTTCGATGTTTTGTAGTTTATATGTTGATAATCGAAGCAAGGAACGAAGACGAGCCAAAACCACGTTCTGCCCAGTTCCCAGCGACCAACCTAGCGGTCGCTAGGCTGGCCGCGAGGTATCCCCAGCGAGCACCGAGGGAGGACGCGGTCGCAAGTCGCGCACGCGAGCAACCCCCAAAGCCGAGATAGCTACTGTACGATTTCTCGCGGCCCTTGCTAGTGACCGCTAGCCAGGCCGCGAGGCTACCCTGGCGAGCGCGAGCTTCAGATGGGAGAGAGAGGAGCGCACGGAATGATGCCTAGTGACCGAGCTAGCGACCGCTAGCCACGGTCGTGAGGCGTGGTGGCAGGCGCGCAAATTAGGGTTTTCACCCTTATCTATAAATAAGCAAGCTCCTCGCGCCTCCTCGCACCCGACACCCCGCACACGTTTTCCACGCCTTTTTCCTCGCTTTTACAGATTTTAGTCTTTAATTTTCATCCCGCTTAGTTCTAGCTTTAATTTTCGTTGTTCTAGTTTAGTTCTTCGTTGTTATCAATTCGAACGTTTTGTCCGATTGTTTTCCGCTTATCGCTTGGGATTGGATTCAAGACCAACCATTGTTCATCCAACGCTCATCACGGGTTTTATATATTTATTTTCCGCTTTCATGATTTATTCGTATTTTATTCCGCTTATTATGTCTTGGTAATTTTCCGCTCTAATTCTAGGGTTTGCATGATCCGATCCTATATGTTGTGGTTCCTCGTTATCTCTATTTACCTTCCGTGCATCGATTCATGATTCTTGGTGCTTATTTATATGTGTTAATTTCGATCAATCTTGATGCATATCTAGTTGCCGATTAATTACGTAATCGTATTAATTGTCAATCGATCTTGAATGCATGATACGAATAAGCCTTGAGTCGTAGCCGAGATAGGATATTCAGAGGAAGCATATTCTTTGTGATCTGTTTGAGTTGCTTGTTTTCACCTAGAGACGTAAAAGAATAGGGAAAACTAGTAATCTACACCGCAATTATCATAATGTGTTGTCGGTTATATATGTGATCTTCCATCTTGTCTCGGATTAAAATTGGTTAATAGGAATGATAAACATACGTTGTGGATAGGATTTATGCATCCCTAGGGTTGTTAGTCTTTCTTATCTGCTTTATCATCCGTGATTTTATTGCTTTATTTTATTTTCTACATGGTTACATCTCGCTTTGGATTAAATTTCAAGCCCTTAAACCTCTCACCCAATTTCGTGTGCAATAATAATAAATTATCGCTGAGCTAGCTTCGTGTTTCAGACATAATCCATGTGGATACGATACTGCGCTTACCTTCTATATACACCTTTACGTGTGAAAAGGAGAGCGATCTTTGGTCTATCAAGCCGACTGATTACAAGGCGTCTAGTTCTTTTTACATCCAAAATTTTAACACCTTTTTAACATATGCACAAAATTTTCCAAACTACGTCTATTTTACATGTTATAATCACACCATTTTCATCATATACCATTTTCTACATATATGTCTCATAGGATCCTAAGATTCTATGTCTCTGAGTGACCTTCGTCGGAGTCGTACTCCTCCCTTGGAAACTTGCCTTTTTTCAAGTACGTTTTTGTTTCATACTTCTGATGATCATTCTCTTCGAGAGCCGGGTCCACCGCCCCTGCTTTTCAATAACGTGTTGGTGTTATTTTTATCAGAAAGTATGGTTGGGTTGGTAGCGGTAATTCTCCCAATCCTCGAGGGCGATAAGATCATGTCCTTTTTGCCATTCTCGTCACTTCCAGGTATTATTGACGGCACAGGACGTGGGGTGGCATTTGGAACATCAGGGTACAAACATTCCTTTATACCATGCTGTGTAACTTGCCGGGGACCAGGACTAGTACTCGTGGGTGTCATTTCATACACATAATATGTATACTTGAGCCTGTTGACAAATCCTTTGAAATTTTTCTCATAGAGAAAATATTCTCTTGATCCTTCTTTTGCAAAATTTCGCTAACTGTTGGCAAACGATGGATAAGTTGTCGGATATCATCCTCATCCGCCACCCATAGTTCGAGTATCCATCCGTAGGCAAAATTACTCCAAAACTGTTTCTAAATCCATGCCTAGTTCATAATAAAAGAGCCGATATGCGTGTGAGTTCCATGCTTGTAGGCCCGTGGTTAATTTCACCTTAAACTCCTTTTCCTCGCCATTTGTAAACGGATATTTCTAGATAAGTCCGACTTAAATTAAGCAATTGAGGAAATTTTAAACAAGAAGGATCTCTTAAGGAATTATACACTTTAAGACGTATATATAACTCAGAGACTACTTATGACACGACTCATGACACTTATCTTAATACTCATTTTACGCTTACACCATTAGTCGATATCGCTTAAATTTGTTCGCATATGCGAATAGTGGTACTAATATCCCGTCACAGAAAACTTTTTAACGAAAAGACTAGGCCCAGGTCACTGATCATGTAAATGACAACCATTTCCGAAACTTCTTGTCTCTAGAATTATATCTACATTCCACATAGATATAATGATCCAAATCATTGGACAACACTTTAGGCGATTCTAGGTTCAATTCTAAGCTTGAGCAACACTTGTGATGGTCATAATTCTCGTATAGGTAAGGAGATTCTAAATCTTCATTTGCTTACCCTAATTTGGGTTCTATCGCTTCTTTGCATACTTGTATGATGTCAAAAAGCGAAGCATCTATATTGAACAAAATCTTATAGGTATTCTGAGAAATTTTTCTCATACATATCAGGCCTCCCGATTTTTATGTTCGTTCAATTATCGGTACGTAGCATAGGTTATGTCTATGGTGTTCCCGTCTATTCAAGTAACATCTTTTTCGTATGTCATTGTCCTTTCCATTGGGACATTATGTTCCCATGCTATGGCCTTCTGTTGCCTCATTCATCCTATACTTCTCGGTATCAGTCTCGTTATGCTCTTACCAATAGCATTTGTGATTAGGTCTACTTCAACCTATCTTTTGATATTGGTATATTTCGACAACTAAGTCTTATCGTAGAGATCGTCATGTCTCTATCACTATCATTCATTCCTCATCCAAGATGAATGATTTAATTCCCTTTCACTTTATCGATCTTAGGAATATATTTCATATATCCTTACTTTAAACTCCTTTCCGAGAAATCCTTGTCTTGGCATTCAAGCCATCGCTTGTAATATCCCCTTGGATATACGCCATTTCTTCTTAATCCTTTATTGATTCATCATGCAATTTCGCATAAGTTAAAATCCTTTGTCCATTGGGATGTATTATACTTTTGCCTTGACGCCAAATATCTTTACCATTTTCTCGACATTCAATGATTTCTTCATTTCCATGTCGAGATACTTAATACCCCACTTTATTGATCATCACAAAGTATGGGGTAAGATTTACAATTAGGTCTACCTTAAGATCCTTCCATGTGAATCTTTTCCCGTGTTCTCTCGATGTATTTCCTTTGCAAGATCTATAGAAACTATCTTGCTTGTTAACTATTAAGTTACACGAGACACAGCGTTTAGTGCCATTATAACTTAGGTATTAAGATTCATTTCAAAATAATGAATCTGCTTTTAACTGCTTTTACTTCCAAGGAATTACCTTACTTATCAAGTCATATCATCTCGAAGCTTATATCATATCATGAACTATCTAATTGTATAGCTCATAATTTCTTCTCCTATTTTGACTTTTGTCCATTTCCTCGAGCATGGTATCTAAAGTAATCTTACTTTAGTTATACTTGGTTCCCACTTTCGTGACTAGAACCGCTTATCATTGTCATATGGCTTGGTAGGGTAGTACATTCGTACACCATAACTTAAATTCCAAGCATCTTATTTCCATATCTTGGCCTTGGAGACATTTTCTCCATACTTAGTTTACATACTAGGGCTATTCTATTTGTTCACACAATCTCAAGGATTATGGTTCCGCAATCTCATTATCATTTGTTTAACAAAGTTTCAATTACTTGGAATTGATTATGCTTCAGCATAATCTCATTGATTGAGGTATAAGACGAGAGATCTATTTTCTGAGATGCTATCATTTCCTTATATATATATATTTTTGAAAAGAATATTTTGCATACATCTTTATTTTTTTAACATGTCCAACCTACTAACGAGGGTTTAAGTACAACCAATTATCTTAAAGATAAGTTGCAATCTCTCTATGACATAATAAGAGAATTCATATCCCATGTATATCATATACTTTTCTTTGCTCTTACTCATGCATTCAATGCTAAAGAGTATCTCATTCATAACTTTATTATCATAACGATGTATGAAGGTATAACTTCAACGCTTTTTCAATCTTTGTAAAGCCCATCAGTCACATTCATGTGTGGTCATCACATTAATTTCATGTGTATCATAGAAAAATATCTCATTTTATCGAGATTTTCTTTACATCATAATTTTTTCAATGATTGAATCGATGTTTCTCATCACTTATCGAGATTTCTTTGGTCATATGGTCTACCATCACAATTATATTCTCAACACACAAGAAAAAGGACTTTTATAAATTTGGGTTGGTGACTAAAATAATTGTCAACCTATTTCATATACTGTCCGATATTAATCGCTTCTACTAATTTCTCACTCTATACGTCACTTAGGTGACATGGTAAGTCGATGGCATTAGGGGGCACGAGGCGAAAACCGTGACGTAAACGTAGTTCGCACGATCGAGAACTAGTCAAAACAAAATCATCGCAGTTGTAGGAAATTTTCATGCCGTCAAGACCGAGGTCATAAGCGATGCCGATGCTAAGGTCGTGCACGCCTTGTTATCACCGCCGAGGTAGTATAGAGAGTCATACCGATGCCGAGGTCGTCTGTGCTACCAAAGTCGACATATCAAAGTCGATGTTACTAATTCCTCAAGTCAACGCCGACAATCGCATGCCGAGGTCAGAAGTCGAGGTCGCACAATTTCAGATAAATCTTTTGCTTTTCGATACTCAAGATGGAATGAAGTTCTCAAATCCATCGCTTACTTTTGTTCTTGTAATGGAAGGAAGTTCTTACTTCTATGTTCTTCGTAACAAGTGATCATGCTTCTTAAAAAGTCTACGCTACGTTGAGCTAGCATGCTCGCCATCATAATCAACTTTAATGTTAGAAGTAAACTTCAAATATTCAAACGTAGCTCATCTCATGCGCATGTATTTCGGTAAATTTCAAGAATTCAACATATCATTTTCGACAAATCAATGTTCAATCTCAATCATTTTAAAACATGAATAACATAACTTTGTTCATAACAATGAACCTTGTCAATTTCAGAATTGAAACATTTCTTTCGCATATCATGCGAAACTTTCTCACATCATTGTCATCATCTTTCTTATATCTTCCTTCTTTTCATAACTTTCGACAAATCATTTGTCATAATATTCATTCTCAACCTTCCTCATAGCTTTCATTTCTTTTGAAAAATCACTTTAATCATCCTTCACCTCAAACTTTTCATTTCATTTGAAAAAAAATCATTTCATAAACATTCGTCTGCGCCGAGTTAATTTTCAAAACTTTGGAAAAAGAGTCATTTACCTCATTTCGGCTGAGCTTGATGTGAAACAGTACAAGTTGGTGTTATTTTTATCGTCATGGTAGCATGGTTGGGTTGGTAGCGGTAATTCTCCCAATCCTCGAGGGAAGCGATAAGATCATGTCCTTTTGCCATTCTCGCCTATCTTCCGTATTATTGACGGCACAGACGGGTGGCATTTGGAACATCGTGGTACAAACATTCCTTTATACCATGTCAGTAACTGTCATGGTATGACCGTGACTAGTACTTAAGTCACGAGGTGTCATTTCATACGATAATATGTATACTTATTTCAGCCAACACTCTGTTGACAACCCTCGTAAGTCCGCCTGCATTTTGAAATTTTTCTCATAGAGAAAATATTCTCTCGATCCTTCTTTTGCAAAATTCGCCAATCCGTTGTAACAAGAACTACATGTTTCATAAGTTTAAAGTTGGCTAGTTGGAATGGATAAATTTCGAGTAGGTGACTTTGGGTCAATGAAAGGTATACCTATAAGACTTGGTTTGGGATCAAACTTTTCAGATCAAAACTAGACATGGTAGGGAACATTTCTTATGAAGGAACCCAAGTCAAAATCGGACTACAAACGGCTTGAACATCTCACGTAAAAGTCGGACTCAACAGCTAATTAACATAGAAATTGACTAAGGCAGCTTTGTCAATAAGACTCACCGAATGCGTCAACTTTAAAAATTTACAGAGAGCTTATTATAAAGAATCTGGAAATTCCACCCATTAGATTGAAAAGCCACTTAATTCTATATTAATTCAGAAAAAGCCTCACTCAATGATTCAAAATAGATTGGGAGATAAAATATTTTACTACAAGCTATCGTTATAAAGGACAGCTTTGTGCGCTGCTTGTAAAATCTGGAATAAATAGTAAACATTTTTAGAAAATTCTGAAAATTTATGCCAAATTTTAGAGTTTTACCATTATTAGCCAAACTCAAAACGAAAGCCATGGACCGTGGGTGATGAACACGGCAATTTCACAGATTTGTGCAGTGTTTTTGATAAATACAATTAAAATAGTAAATCAAGTTGGATTGACTTGAAATTTTACAGAGACGTGATAGACATGTTTAATTTCAACATAGCTAAATTTCACATTCATCGGACCACTGTAACTTAATCAAATAAATTTATGAAGTTACTGTCAGGCAGCCAACTTCCGCTTTCATATAAGCTTATAGTTCAACATTAATACTTTGATTTCTTGTAAGCCTTTCATCAACACTTCATATGCACACATAACACATGAAATCTTGGTGAATTAACACCCCAATCCACAACCAAGTTCATCAAAACAAACATGCAATGGTCAAAAGTGATGAATCTACTCATTTATTTAACATGCAATTACATTTAAACAAAACCTATTACATTCAAACATGTATAGGATTTAATGAATTCAAGAGTCAAAGGTATAGATATCTACCTTGGTAAGAGAATTGGGTAGGGGTGGAGAGGTGACAAAGCTTGGTCTACCTCTTGCTAATGGTGGCAATCACCAACTTGAACTCTGGCTATGGAACGAGTTGGTGTTGTGAGTATTGTCTTCCATTGTAGAAGAATTGAGATGAGGAGATGAGAGGGGAAGGGGACGGCTGAAATGAGGAGTGTGAGGGGTGGTGTTGGGTGGTGAGAGAGGTATGGGGTGGTGTTGGGTGACAAGTGTCCCTACCTTTCCCATGCATCCTACACTTGTCACACAGATGCACAACTCACACACTCTATCTCTATACACACACACACACACACACACCGACACTATACCTATATATATACATGTATATAATTGTTTAGTTAGGTTATATAATTAATCACATTGTCACTTAATAGATACATGTAATAGTTGAAAGTCAACAAGATATAATTTGTTATGCATATAGTAGTTCTCGGCCAATCACTATACTAATAGGTCCAATTTTTATTTTCCATGCCAAACATTGATATATGTTATAACATATAGTTTAGATAATAGATAATATCATAGGATAATTTAATGGCATCATTTTATGCGATAAAAATCGAGTTTGAAAATTAGGGTTTTCGAACGTTTGAAAAAAATTGATCACTATAAATCCTTAATGATCTAGCATTGATTTAATGCTAAATAATACTGTAATTACATATAATAATCATAGGAAATTAATTTCTATAATTCCTTGATCAATAAACCCGCTTTTCATTTCATCTCTAAACGTTAACGCTTGAAAACGTTGCAAAACGTTCATTATCGACTCATCTCGAAATGGTCATAGTAAAGTCGTAATCACTTTATTAAATTATTCCATTAATAATGGAATTTAATTCTAAGCTTAATTGCTTAGAAAATATCATGAAATGTTAACTATCGATACGCAATCGACGTTAAAATTATACTGCCGATACCCTTCATAAACTTCTATTCCTTAATTTACGATTCTTAGTGAACATAAAATATGAATTCATCCCTTCGTAAACAATCGAAATCATTATTCGATATCTTACGATTTTAATATCTCCGCGAAAACTCTAATTTACGGGTTTTAAATACCGTAATTAGGCATTTAATTTACGGGTTTTAAAAGAAATTTTGTCCCGAAATTTGCATACATCATAAAGTATGGGGTATCTTAACGTCATAACATCATAACTTTCCACGTGCTCTTTTTTTTTGTTCATGGTTCCTTCATTGGATTTTCATTAAAAGACCCAAACTTGCTTCTTTAATCGTTGAATCGTACGATCAAATTAGTCGTAGATTTTCATCATAACTCATCTGAGTTAAAGGTCACGTCATCCAACATGGTTTACGTGAATTGGGTCATTTTCGTGTTTCCTTAACTGCGACACGTGGAAAACCATTTCGTACTTTCCCCCAAATGTGGTGGAAGTATCAGCTATAGGCTACTAGGCCTATTATTGTTGGGATCTCTCAAGGTCCTATAAAACGTGGTCTCTGCATTCATGTATTTGACTTTGTAATTCCTCTAGATGGAAAAATCTTAAGAAACTTTAATTCCGCATTTTAAAAGGCAGTTCAAATTTACGCAGACGTCAGAAGACTTTGTCCGTCTCCGAGCTTTTATTATTCTTTGCCTCGTATGCATATCTTAATCGCTTCATTACAACGTCAGACCTTATACCCTTTTCTCACCCACTTTATTACAATAAAGTGGTGGTCGATACTTCTTCCAAAGACCATGCCTCATAAGGCTATATTGATCGTTGTTTGGCGCTACGGTCGCACATAAACTTACCAAGTGATACAATACGCTCCCGCTTAACCTCGGTTTAACACTTATGTTCTATCGTATCCTTAAACGCTCATATAGTCCTTTGATCCCCTTCCGCTCGTGAGTAGATATCTATGTTGTTGTTCAATCTCATAACTAACTCCTTTTTGTGAGTTAGTTCAAAATCTAGGGGTACTCTTGGAGTTTTTTTTTTTTTTCTGAAACGATAGGTTTTGGTACTCCTTGTAAATATACGATCTCCTTTATGTACTACTGAGTTATCTTATCGGATCTACGAGTCATCCAATATGCAGAGAAAAACATAATTGGTGGGTCAATCCACTACTACCCATAGGTAGTGCGATTTCTTTATGACTTTGGCAAAACCTGTCATAAGATCCATTGCTATATCATTCCATTTTCATTCGTGTATCTCTAGAGATCATAACTTCTTATAAGGCCTTTGATACGATGTCTTCACTTGTTGGTAACCGAGACACTGCTCGACAATCATGGTTACATCTCATTTTATTCCTTACTATCTAACCTTTCTCATAATTCACAATATTACTTAATAATGCCTGGTGGGGCGATATGAGAAGGATCATCAACTTCATTCATGATTTTATTTCTAAGCTTATTATTGCTTGGAAATATATGTATATATCTCTCTTTTAGACAATATAATGGTCCAGCGTTCCTTAAAATATCCTTTAGCTCTCTCTTCATTCCTTATTTAAATTTGTATTCTATTCCTATCTTCATTCTCTCTTTTTAGTAATATTTTACCTTGGTTGTGAGAGTACAACTTACGTTCGTCCCTGATTGCCCGACGATTTCTGTTCTCGTTTTCCTAAAATTTCTAATGAGTTTTCCTTTTCTATAAGGACATACCGTAAATTTGACTGAATTTTATAACTTAGGGTATTAGATTCTACCTTAACCTTCCTTAGGTGATCATTTATCACAATTGTAATCTTTTACTGATTCGTGCCATCTTTTCTATCCTGTATCCAAGTTTCTTTGCTCGACTAATAACTTCAAACTTTTGTGAATTGTGAAGGGTTCTTAACTTATTGTCATAGGAGTGATGTCTCCAAGACTTTGGTATTTATACTGTTGTTACTATTTCAAGTCATGAGTTGGGAAATTATATTCATGTGGCCTAAGTTATTGTGATTGTAAGCTATTATCTTGCTCATATTAATACATAGCCTTACTTTTATTAATCCTCGTAAATTTGATTCCATTTTAGGGTAGCTATGTGATTGGCCTTGTTACCTTAGAGGGTTCTCACTGGATTTCTGATATTAGTCAATTGATCTAAGAAACTGCTGATCTTACTTTAGGTCTTTGACGGCATTCATTTTTAGTTGCTTTATCCTTTGCCAGATATCTACATTGATTTTTTCTAATGACACTATGTGCCTGAGGAATATTTCTTTAGCCAGAATTCACAATATTGTACTTGGAAAAAGTTTGCTCGGCTTCTTAAAAGTCGTAAGACAGTCCTTCGATGTTCTCTATGTTCTATCCCGTCCTTTGAGTAGATAAGGACATCGTCCATAAAAGTTAGATAAAAATTTATCTAAGTACGTGTGGATCACTCGATTTTTAAGGTTTATGGTCAGGGCTGATGCATTTGTCAGTCCGAATGGCTTAACTATTATCTCATAGTAGCCATGTCTTATTCGGAACAACTTGTTTTCGTAATTCGGATATCATTCTATAAAGACCATATAATATTTCATCAAAATGCCTTAGTGAGGATTTTCATATATATTACTTACGAGGGTTGGTCTATCGAGCCGAGTGATTACAAGGCGTCTAGTTCTTTTTACATCCAAAATTTTGACACCTTTTTAACATATGCACAAAATTTTCCAAACTACGTCTATTTTACATGTTATAATCACACCATTTTCATCATATACCATTTTCTACACATAAGTCTCATAGGATCCTAAGATTCTATGTCTCCGAGTGACCTTCGCTCGAGTCGCATCTCCCTTGAAACTTGCCTTTTCCAAGCACGCTTTGTTTCATACTGATGATCATTCTCTTCGTAGAGCTAGGGTCCAAATCGCCCCTGCTTTTTCAATACCGTGTTGGTGTTATTTTTATCGAAAGTATGGTTGGGTTGGTAGTGGTAATTCTCCCAACCTCGAGGGCGATAAGATCATGTCCTTTTTGCCATTCTCGTCTCTTCCCGTATAATTGACGGACAGACGGGGGTGGCATTTGGAACATCGTGGTACAAACACTCCTTTATACCATGTCGTAAACTTGTGGGACCAGACAAGTACTCGTAGGTGTCATTTCATACGCATAATATGTATACTTGAGCCTGTTGACAAATCCTGGTAAGTCTGCCCAGACTTTGGAATTTTTCTCATAGAGAAAATATTCTCTTGATCATTCTTTTGCAAAATTCTGCCAATCCGTTGGCAAACGATGGATAAGTTGCTGGATACCATCCTCATCTGTCACTCCATACTTACGAGTATCCATCCAGAGGTGCAAAATTACTCCAAAACTGTTCTAAATCCATGCCTAGTTCATAATAAAAGAGCCGATATGTACGTGTGAGTTCCATGCTTGTAGGCCTGTGGTTAATTTCTTACCTGTTAAACTCCCTTTTCCTGCCATTTGTAAACGGATATTTCTAGATAAGTCCGACTTAAATTAATCAATGGAGGGAAATTTTAAATAAGAAGGATCTCTTAAGGAATTATACACTTTAAGACGTATATAACCTGTAGACTACTTATGACACGACTCATGACACTTATCTTAATACTCATTTTACGTTTACACCATTAGTCGTATATCGCTCTAAATTTGTTCGCATATGCAAATAGTGGGTACTAATATCCTGTAGCGTAAAAACTTTTTAACAAAAAGACTAGGCCCAGGTCACTGATCACGTAAATGACAACCATTTCCGAAACTTCTTGTCTCTAGAATTATATCTACGTTCCACATAGATATAATGATCCAAATCATTGGACAGCACTTTAGGCGATTCTAGGTTCAATTCTAAGCTTGAGCAACACTTGTGATGGTCATAATTCTTGTATAGGTAAGGAGATTCTAAATCTTCATTCTTTACCCTAATTTGGGTTCTATCGCCAGATACTTGTATGATGTCAAAAGCTAAGCATCTATATCGAACAAAATCTTATAGGTATTCTGTGAAATTTTTCTCATACTTATCAGGCCTCCCGATTTTTATGTTCGTTCAATTTTCGGTACGAAGCATAGGTTATGTCTATGGTGTTCCCGTCTATTCAAGTGACATCTTTTTCGTATGTCATTGTCCTTTCCATTGGGACATTATGTTCCCGTGCTATGACCTTCTGTTGCCTCATTCACCCTATACTTCTCGGTATCAGTCTCGTTATGCTCTTACCAATAGCATTTGTGATTAGGTCTACTTCAACCTATACTTTGATATTGGTATATTTCGACAACTAAGTCTTATCGTAGAGATCATCATGTCTCTATCACTATCATTCATTCCTCATCCAGTATGAATGATTTAATTCCCCTTTTCACTTTATCGATCTTAGGAATATATTTCTCATATATCCTTACTTTAAACTCCTTTCCAGAGAAATCCTTGTACTGGCATATTCAGTGCCATCGTTTGTAATATCCCCTTTTGGATATATGTCATTTCTTCTTAATCCTTTATTGATTCATCATGCAATTTCGCATAAGTTAAAATCCTTTGTCCACTAGGGATGTATTATACTTTTGCCTTGATGTCAAATATCTTTACCATTTTCTCGACATTCAATGATTTCTTCATTTCCATGTAAGAGATACTTAATTCCCCACTTTATTGATCGTCACAAAAGTATGGGGGTAAGATTTACAATTAGGTCTACCTTAATATCCGTCCATGTGAATCTTTTCCTGTGTTCCATTGCATGTATTTCCTTGCAAGATCTATAGAAACTATCTTGCTTGTTAACTATTAAGTTACACGAGACAAGCGTTTTGTGCCATTATAACTTAGTATATTTGTCACATCCCCTAAATCCTAAGTAGGATTTAGAAGGGATTGTAACTCTAAATAGGTATAATTAAACAGGGAATTCTCCTTAACAAAAGCCGTAATTCATATGACAAGCATGTTCTCGGACTTTAGTACATAACTTAAGTTCTTGCAATGAAAACATGTGATATGTACATATGACGATGTACTATCAAGGTATAAACTTTTCAATGACAATATTCCTATTGCTCAACACCGCCCATCCATCATCCGCTCAACCTCGCACATTTAAAAACAACATGCGTGGTCGAGTACAAGAATGCACTCAGTGGACTCATGCCAAAACATTTGATAATATTCAATTACGCCAATGTCGAGTAAGTCACAAGGTTTTAGTTAAAAGGCCTCAGGCTTACTAAAATCATTTCAGTCATAAAAGTAGCTTGGCCAAGCATTTTCTTGTGTGTATGGTCCGTATCTCATAGTCACAATACATAATAATAATAAATAATAAACGCCGAGAGGAGGCCTCCCATCTACGACGCCGTGACCGACCGTAATCCCGACAAAGACACAATACTGCAAGCATATGTTAACACAACAGATAGTTCCAACCTTCACGCCAATCCTAGCTGTGCATTTATCATCCGACACAGACCCGACATTAAAAAGGTTGGGTGCTACCACAACAAATGATATAATAGTTCCAACTATTCCACACTTACCCGGCATAACAGATAGATCCATACACAAAACGAAATATTTTGGCGGTGTAATGCAAGAAAACATTTAATAACAGCTTGTAGAATAAGTATCAGAATAAACTCATTTGGAATAACATTAAAGTCACATTTTAGTGGGTAAGAAAAGCCCACATTTTGAAGATAAGAAGCCCACCGGACGTAGATTGTCTAACCGATTTCGATTATGAGTCCCAGCTTAGCCTATCTATTCTCGGCTTTGAGGTTTTGAGTTGAAACATCCATCGGGTCTTAGAACCCATATTTCTACTTGAGTGTATATCATGGCATGATATACAATTAATTGATCATGTAGTAGCACCTAGTCAAATATTTCACGCTAAGACATGCTTCCGTAAAAATATCATATTGTTGTTTTATCCTAAATTGCATCTTATTAATGCTTTAATGTACCTTATGCATATCATATGAATGCATCAATTAATAGCATGTTAGTCACATAAGGCATGTTTCACATAGGGAGTTTCAACACTTAGTTAAATTTCAAGTGTTTAATTTTCAGCAAAACAGCTTAGAAACAACCCAAGTGTCATACTTTGACGATCTATAACTCTCGATTAAAAATACGTATGACCGCACAAAGACACATTCTGAAACCACTAAACATGTACTGTAAGTTCTAAGAAGGAAGTCGATCCAAAAGAGTTTTGGTTCTGGAGATATAGGGTCTCAAAGTGGGCAACTCGAACTGACTTCTATACTTAGAATATTTTTCAGGATTTCCAGATTTAGCTTAACGACGAGGGATTTTATGAGGCTCGTAACTTTGACTCACAATACCAAAATGATTGAAAGATATCATTTTAGAAACCTTGTAATAAGAACTACATGTTTCATGAAGACTGTACTGGAAGATACTTGATGCATCGAGAAATACGTAAGTTCAAAGTTGACTAGTTGGAAAGGATAACATTCAAGTAGGTGACTTTGGGTCAGTGAACAGTATACTTATAAGGCTTGGTTTGGGATCAAACTTTCCAGATCACAACTAGACATGGTAATGAACATTTCTTATGAAGAAACCAAAGTCAAAATCAGATTACAAACGGTTCGAATATCTCACGCAAAAGTCGTACACGGACAGTCATTTAGCATAGAATTTTACTAAGGCAGTTTGTCCAAAAAGCTTACTGTAATACGTCAACTTTAAAATTCACCGTGAGTTCATTATAAGGAATCTAGAATGCAACCAATCATATTGAAAAGCCACTTAAGTCTAGTTTAATCCAGAAAAGCCTTACTCAATGATTCAAAATAGATTGGGAGATAAAATATTTTACTACAAGCTATCACTACAGTGACAGTTTTGTGCAGTTCGTTTGAAAATCTGGAATAAATAGTAAACATTTTTAGAAAATTCTGAAAATTTACATAGATCTTCTAGACACGCTAATTTAGGTTTATGCCAATTTTATAGTTTTACCATTAGCCAAACTCGAAACGAAAGCCACGGACCGTGGGTGATGAACACCGAAATTTTACAGATTTGTGCAGTGTTTTTGAAAAATAGAATTAAAATAGAAAATCAAGTTGTATTGACTTGAAATTTTACAGAGACGTAATAGACATGTTTAATTTCAACATATTAAAATTTCACATTCATCGGACTACTGTAACTTAGTCAAATAATTTTATGAAGTTACTGTTTTCGTAAAATACTTCCAGTTTTCAGTTTTAAGCTTATTCTTTATGTATGCATTTCATATAACCACGAAAATGGTGAATCTATCACCCCAAATCACCACCAAGATCATCAATCTAACCATGCAAGTATGATTTAATCATGTCTAAGAGTCATAGGAGATAGTTATACCTTAGTCACGAATTTGAAGATGAATGAGAGAGATGGAGCTTGAGCTCTCTTCCATGGTGGAAATGGTGTAGAGAAGAAGAAGAGAGGAAAGGAGAGGAGAGGTCTGAAAATTTTGGGGGAGAGAGGGAGAAAATGTATTATGAGTGAAATGAAGTGTATGGGAAGAGTTTCTCCCATGTATCTCTCTCTCTCTCTTAGGCACACACACACACACAATAGGAATCATGGTTGAGTGTGTAGAGTGGTGATGATTAGTGTAGGCTAGAAAGGCTTTCATGCATCGGGGTTAAAGGAGGTGATAAGCATGCCTTGTCCATTCATGATGGCCTAAGGTTTAGGGGTCCAAATAGGTAGGATTTATTTTCTTTTTGTACATTAATGCAATATATATATCATACATGATCATAGGTATAAAATACAAGTCATAAAAATAATTAAATCATACCTTAGCCAATAATTCAAATTATCAAGCTAAATTGAAAAATAGGATTAAAAATATCAATTACACCTATTATTGATACTCATGTAATTTTCGATCATATATATCATAATATATGATTTAGATAATAATTAATAGCATAGGATAAAATTATAGCATATTTTGTGCAAGGAAAACCCTAATTTGTATAATTAGGGTTTTCAAACCCATTTCATAAATATCGAGTTTTAATAACTCAAAATTGATTTTAATATTTAATATTACTGTAATTATATAAATTAATGATAGGAAATTAATTGGGATAATTTCCGGATCATTGAACTCATCTCTCAAAACATCTCTAGACGTTAACGCTCAAAACGCCTCAAATGATCATAATCGACTCATCTCAAAATGGTCGCAGAAGTTTGAACTTACTTTATAATTAATATTCTAGTAACATAGGAATTAATATGAAAATTAATTCCAATCTTCGCCGTCAAAATTTCACAAAATACTAACGTAGGATGTGTAATCGGCGTAAAATAATACCGTCGATATGCTTTACAAACTTCTATTTCTAAATTCACAATTTCATGAATATAAAATAGAATTGCCTTCAGAAATAATCGAAACCATTATTCACTATCTTATTGATTGAATCGTCACAATAATTCCTAATTTACGGGTTTTAAAACCGTAATTAGCATCTAATTCTACGGATATTACATCCTACCCCTTAAAAGAAATTTCGTCCAAATTTGCATACCTCATAAAGTATGGGGTATCTTTGTATCTTAACATCTTATCTTTCCACGTGTTTTCCTTTTGTCCATGGTTCTTCCATCGATTTTCATTAAAACCCAAACTTGATTCCTTAATCGTTGAATCGCACGATCAAATTAGTCGAGATTTTCATCATAACTCATCTCGAGTCAAAGGTCACGCCATCATGTTGGTTTACGGAATTGGGTCATTTTCGATTTCTTAACTATGACATGTGGAAAAAATATTTCGATTTTTCCGAATTTGGTGGAATACCAAGTTATAGGCTACTAGGCCTATTATTATTAGAAGCTCGTAAGGTTCTACAAAACGTGGTCTCATCATTCTCAGATTCGATTTTGTAATTTCTCTAGATGGAGAAATCTTAAGAAACTTAATTCGCATTTAAAATGCAATGATTTACGCAGATCAACGTAAGACTTTGTCCGTCTTAGCTTTTCTTATTCTTTGCCTTATTGGGCAGATATCTCACCGCTTCGCCACGACGTCAGAACTTTATACCTCTCCTCACCTACTTTGTTACAATAAAGTGGTGGTCGATACTTTTCAAGACAATGCCTCATAAGGCTATATTGATCGTTGGTTGACAGCCACGGTTGTACATAACTTAACAAGTGGTACAATACGCTCACTGCATCCCGGTTTAACATTTATGTTCTCATCGTATCCTTAAACGCTCATATCGTCTTTTGTTCGCCTCTTCCGCTTGTGAGCGGGCAACTATGTTAAGGTTCAACCTCGTGTTTAACTCTTTTGGGAGTTAGTTCAAAATCTAGGGTACTTCGAGTCTCTATCCAAGCGATAGGTTTTGGTACTCCCGTAAATATACAATTCCCTTTTATACGCCCCGAGCTTAACCTATCGGGTCACGAGTCATCCGAGTAGGCGAGACAAAACATAATTGGTGAGTCAATCCACTACTACCCATATAGTAGTGCGACTTTTTACGACTTTGGCGTAACTCGTCATAAGATTCATTGCTACATCATTCCATTTTCATTCGTAGCTCTAGAGATTATAACCTCTTATAAGGCCTTTGATATAATGCCTTCACTTGTTGGTAACCGAGACATTGCTCGACAATCATGGTTACATCTCGCTCATTCCTTACTATCTAACTTTTCTCGTAAATCGTAACATATCTTAAAGTTGTCTAGTCAAGCGGAGAAGGGTCATGACTTCATTCTTGGTTTCATCTCTCACTTTATTATTGCTTGGAGATATTTATATATATATAATCCTTCTTTAGACGATATAACATTGTCCAACATCCTTAAAATTCTTCACCTTTCATTCCTTATCTTAATTTGTATTCTACTCCCATCTCCATTATCTCTTTAGTCATATATCACCTGGGTGTGAGAGTACAACTTACGCTCACACCGAATGCCCGACTATTTTTGTTCTCATTTTCTTAAACTTTCCAATGAGTTTTCCTTTTTGTTGGGACATACTATGATTTAGGCTGAATTTTATAACTCGTATTAGATTCTACATTTACCATCCTCGTGTGATCATTTATCACACTTATAATCTTTTACTAATTCGAGCCATCTTTCTCATCCTCGCATCCACATTTCCTTGCTCAAGAATAAATTCAAACTTTCGCAAGTTGAGAAGGGTTCTTAACTTATCATCATAGGAGTGATGTCTTCAAGACTTTGGTATTTATACCATCGTTACTATTTCAAGTCGTGAGTTGGGAAATTCTATTCATGTGGCCAAGTCATTGTGATCATAAGCTATTATCTTTCTCATATTAATACATAGCCTCTTTTATTACTCCACGTAATTTCATCCCTTTCTATGTTATTGATCTTGCTACTTTAGAGAGTTCTCAATGGCTCTTTTGATAGCAAGAATTAATCTATGAAATTGCTCATCTTATCTTAGGTCACCGGCGACTTTCATTCTTAATTGTTTTACCTTTGTCGTCCACATTGATTTCTTCTAAGGATACTATATGCCCGAGGAATATTTCTCCTTTACCCGAAATTCACACATCAGATTGCAAAATCGCCCTATTTAAAAGTCGTGAAGACGCCCTTAAATGTTCTTTATGTTCTTCCTCGCCTTTTCAATAGGTAAGAACTTTATCCACAAAGATTAAGATAAAATTATCTAAGCACGTGTGGAACACTCGACTTTTGAGGTTCATGATCAAGGCTGGTGCATTTGTCATCCGAATGGCTTAACTATTATCTCATAGTAGCCATATCTTATTCTAACGATCTGCTTTCAGATTTCGGATACCATTCTATAAAGGCCATATAATATTACACCAAAATGCCTAAATGAGGACTTTTTATTCATTATCTACGAGGTCGGTTTATCGAGCCGATCGATTACAAGGCTGCCTAGTTCTTTTACACCCAACTTTCGACACCTCTTCAACATGTCTCGCAAAATTTTCCCATTTACGCCTTTAGCATACTATAACCACGCCATTTTCATCATAAACCGCCTATATATAAGTCTCGTGTTATCATAGGGTTCTATGTCTCGAGTGACCTTCGCGGAGTCGCATCTCCCTCGAAACTTGCCTTTCTCCAAGTACATTTTTGTTTCATACTGATGATCATTCTCTTTAGAGAGCCGGGGTCCACCGCCCCTGCTTCTTCTTCAATACCGTAAATTGGTGTTACTTTTGTCGAAAGTATGGCTAGGTTGGTAGAGGTAATTCTCCTAATCCGCGAGGGCGATAAGATCCCGTCCTTCGCCTTCTCGCCTCTTATCGGGTACCATTGACGCACAGACGGGGTGGCATTTGGAACATTAGGTACGAACATTCTATCATGCCGCGTGTAACTTGCCGAGGACTAGGACAAGTACTTGTAGGTGCTGCTCCATACGACATGGGTATACTTGAGCCTCGCTGACAAATCTCGTAAGTCCGCCACCTTTGAATTTTTATCATGGAGAAAATATTCTTTCAAACTTCTTTGCAAAATCCTCGCCAATCTGTTGGCAAATGACAAGTAAGTCGTGGATACCATCCTCATTTGTTACTCTATAACTTTGAGCGTCCATCTAGAGGTGTAAATTTTCTCCAAATTTGTTCTAAATCCATGCCTAGCTCATAATAAAAGAGCCGATGCGCCGTGTGAGTTCCATGCTTGTAGGCCCTCTGGATTACCCGTTAAACTTCCGTCGCCATTTGTAAACGGATATTTCTAGATAAGTCCGACTTAATTTAAGCAATGGAGGAATTTTAAACAAGAAGGATCTCTTAAGGAAGTATACACTTTAAGACGATATAACTCAGAGACTACTTATGACACAACTCATGACACTCATCTTAATATTCATTTTACGCCTACACCCTTAGTCGATCGCTTAAATTTATTCGCATGTGCGAATAGCGGTACTAATATCCCGTCACAGAAACCTTTTACCGAAAAGATTAGGTCCAGTCACGATCACGTGAATGACAACCATTTTCAAGCTTCGACTCTAAAATTATATCTACGCTCCTCACGTATATAGTGATCCAAATCATTGAGTAGAACTTTAGGCGATTCTAGGCTCGAATCTACGCTGAGCAACTCTTGCGATGGCCATGATTTTCGTGATAGGTAAGGAGGTCTACATCTTGATGCGCTTACCCTAAATTGGGTTCTATCGCTTTTTGCGCATCATGATGTCAAAAAGCGAAACACCTAAATTGAATAAAATCTTATAGGTATTCGAGGAAATTTTCTCATACCTATCTTGTCTTTGGGTTTTGTTTGTTTTGTTTTCTGCATAAGTATAGGCTTTAGTCTACGGTGTTCTCGCTATTCAAGTAAACATCTATTTCATATGTCATCGTCCTTTCCATCGGGACATTATGTTCCTTGCTATGGCCTTCGTCGACTCATTCACCTTATACTTCTCGGCATCAGATCGCTATGCTTTTACCAATAGCATTTATGGTTAGGTCTACATCAACCTATCCGCTGATATTGATATTTCGATAATTAAGTCTTATCGAGAGATCGCCGTGTCTCTATCACTATTATTCATTCTTATTCCAATATGAATGACTCCATTCCTTTTTCACTTCATCGATCTTAGGAATATATTTCATATATCCTTACTTTAACTCTTCTCAAGGGAAATTTTATTTATCAAGTCATATGTCTCTCGAAGCTTATATTATGTCATGGCTATCTTATAATCGTATAGCTCATAGTTTCTTTAGTTATTTCCGACTTTTGTCCCTTTTTCGACACGATATTTGAAAGTAATCTTACTTTCTATAATTCGGTTCCCACTTGTCGGACTAGAACCGTTATCATGTCGTATGGCTTGGTAGGGTCGCATATCTGTACAATTCATAACTTAAATTCCAAGCATCTATCTTCCATGCCTTGTTTTTGAAGATATTTTCTTCACACTTAATTTACATACTAGGCTATCCTCGCTGCTCACACAATCTCAAAGATCATGATTCCTTAATCTCATTATCATTTGTTTAACCAAGTTTCAATTATTTGAATCGATTATGCTCAAGCATAATCTCATTGATCGAGGAATATGGCGAGAGATCTATTTTCCGAGATGCTATCATTTCCTTATAAATATATATTCCTCGAAAGGAATATTTTGTATGCATCTTTATTCTTTAAACATGTCCAACCTACTAACGAGGTTTCAAGGACAACCAACTATCTTAAGGATAAGTTGTAATCTCTCTTTATAAAAAGAGGAGTTCATATCCCATGGATATCATATACTTTTCGCTTTTACTCGCATTCAATGCTAAAGAGTATCTTATTCATAACTTGATTATCGTAATAATGTATGAAGGTATAACTTCATCGTTATCAATCTTTGTAAAGCCCATCATGGTCATCACATCCATGTGTATCATAGGAAAATATCTCATCTCATCGAGATTTTCCTTACATCCCGATTTCTTGATGTCTATCATTTTACCGGTCTCAAAACATTTGGGTGATCGGAATAAGTCAACCTATTTCATATCTCGATGTTTATCGCTTCACTAATTGCACTTAGGTGACAAGGTAAGTCAACGTCATTATACTTGATGGTTTCAAGAGTCGAAAGAATTATCACGACTACTTAAAAAACGTTGTCTCACAAATTGAAATAACATCTTTCAATGATTGATTCGATATGCTTTTAGACCGAATAAACGGGGCTCTAGGTCCAAGACCGTAATGACGACTATCGAGATTTCTTTGGTCATATGGGCTGGCTGCACTGTCACAAATATTTTCTCACCACGCTAGGATTTGGGTTCAAAAGGACACTTTATGAATTTTGGGTTGAAAATTTTCTTCGTAAGAAGTGAGAAACTCGAATGAATTCTCAATTGAACTAGGTCATGAGTTAAACTCAACGATGTATATTGGGTGATGAATATAATTTTGAAAGCTTATATACCCATAATAGGTCATCAACAAAGGTTCTTATGTACGCCGTGGCTCTACTTGTATTGTCGGCAATCTTACTTTCTTAGTAACATTCTAAGATTCAGATCGCACTATAACGCTCTTACTTTCTATAAATCATGAGCTAGCTTCAACTGATCCTCGTGAATCTTGGAGTAGAATCAAGAATTTGGTCCTTCATAAGAAATGAAGTACAGACATTAGGGCACGTAGGCAAAACCGACGAAATCGTAGTTCACACGATCGAGAACTAATCAAAACAAAATCACCGCGCAAAGCAGGAAAAATTTACGCGTGCTCGCTACCGAGGTCATAAGCGATGCCGACGCCAAGGTCGCATGCATGCTACCGATGCCAGTAGTACAGAGAAATACCGACGCCGAGGTCGCATAAGCTACCAAAGTCGATATTCAAAGTCGATATTATTTCTCAAATCAAAGTCGACAAATACACATGCCGAGGTCAAAGTCGAGGTCGCACAATTTTGTATAAATCCTTTTCTTTTCGATACTCAAGATGGAATGAAGTTCTCAAATCCATCGTTATTTTGTTCTTGTAATAGGAGGAAGTTCTTACTTCTATATTCTTTCGTAAAGGGATCATGCTTCTTAAAAGTTCTACGCTCGCTGAGCTAGCATGCTCATCATCATAAAGAACTTTGAAGTTGAAGTAAACTTCAAATATTCATACGTAGCTCATTTGTACGATGTACTTCGTCAATTTCACTAATTCAATATATCATTTTGACAAATCGTGTCCAATCTCAATCACTTTAAAGCATGAATAATATAACTTTGTTCATAACAATGAACACTTATCAATTTCGTGATTTCAAATATTTCATCTTCGTATATCATGCCGAAACTTTCTCACATCATTGTCATCATCTCCCTTATATCTTCCTTCTTTTCATAACTTTCTCGACAAATCATTTGTCATAACATTCATTCTCAACCTTCTCATAGCTTTCATTTCTTTTGAAAGATCATTTCAATCATCCTTCACTTCAAACTTTTCGATTTCAAAACCGAGAAAATCATTTGTCTATCATAAATCAAACCTTTAAGTTTCCTTAAATATGAAGTCCCATACCGCATATTGTGGGAATCTTTGAGTTTCTTAAATATGCATCCATACCGCATATTGTGGAATCTCTTTTGAAAAAAATCATTTTCATCCTTTTTCACTTTCAATCTTTTCATTTTATTTGAATAAAAATCATTTCATAAACATTCATCCGCCGTGGAAATTTTCAAAACTTTGAAAAAGAATCATTTACCTCATTTCGGTTGAGCTTGATGTGATGGAGTGTTGAGCATTGTCACCGACCTTTAGAAGTCTAATGACTCAATCTAGACTTAATCTTAAAGGAGATTTTGGGTTCAAGAGCTAACCGCCTCGATACCACTGTTACATCCCCAAATCCTAAGTAGGATTTAGAAGGATTGTAACTCTAAACAGTATAATTAAACAGTGAATTCTCCTTAACAAAAGCCGTAATTCATATGACAAGCATGTTCTTGGACTTTAGTACATAACTTAAGTTCTTGCAATGAAAACATGTGATATGTACATATGACGATGTACTATCAAGGTATAAACTTTTCAATGACAATATTCCTATTGCTCAACACCGCCCATCCATCATCCGCTCAACCCGCACATTTAAAACAACATGCGTGGTCGAGTACAAGAATGCACTCTGGACTCATGCCAAAACATTTGATAATATTCAATTACGCCGCCAATGTCGAGTAAGTCACAAGGGTTTTAGTTAAAATGCCTTGTGCTTACTAAAATCATTTCAGTCATAAAGTAGCTTGGCCAAGCATTTTCTTGTGTGTATGGTCCGTATCTCATAGTCACAATACATAATAATAATAATAATAAACGCCGAGAGGAGGCCTCCCATCTACGACGCCGTGACCGCCGTAATCCCGCATAAAGACACAACACTGCAAGCATATGTTAACACAACAGATAGTTCCAACCTTCACGCCAATCCTAGCTGTGCATTTATCATCCGACACAGACCCGACATTAAAAGGTTCATGCTACCACAACAAATGATATAATAGTTCCAACTATCTCCACAAATTTCTACCCGGCATAACAGATAGATCCATACACAAAACGAAATATTTTTATGTGTAATGCAAGAGAACATTTAATAACAGTTGTAGAATAAGTATCAGAATAAACTCATTTGGAATAACATTAAAGTCACATTTTAGTGGGGTAAGAAAAGGCCCACATTTTGAAGATAAGAAGCCCACCGGATCGTAGATTGTCTAACCGATTTCGATTGCAGTCATAGCTTAGCCTATCTATTCCTCGGCTTTGAGGTTTTGGAGTTGAAACATCCATCGGGTCTTAGAACCCATATTTCTACTTGAGTGTATATCATGGCATGATATACAATTAATTGATCATGTAGTAGACCTAGTCAAATATTTCACGTTAAGACGTGCTTCCGTAAAAATATCATATTGTTGTTTTATCCTAAATTGCATCTTATTAATGCTTTAATGTACCTTATGCATATCATATGAATGCATCAATTAATAGCATGTTAGTCACATAAGGCATGTTTCACATAGGGAGTTTCAACACTTAGTTAAATTTCAAGTGTTTAATTTTCAGCAAAACAGCTTAAAACAACCCAAGTGTCATACTTTGACGATCTATAACTCTCGATTAAAATACGATGACCGCACAAAGACACATTCTGAAACCACTAAACATGTACTGTAAGTTCTAAGAAGGAAGTCGATCCAAAAGAGTTTTGGTTCTGGAGATATAGGGTCTCAAAGTGGGCAACTCGAACTCGACTTCTATACTTAGAATATTTTTCAGGATTTCAGATTTAGCTTAACGACGAGGGATTTTATGAGGCTCGTAACTTTTGACTCACAATACCAAAATGACTGAAAGATACCATTTTAGAAACCTTGTAATAAGAACTACATGTTTCATGAAGACTGTACTGGAAGATACTTGATGCATCGAGAAATACGTAAGTTCAAAGTTGACTAGTTGGAAAGGATAACATTCAAGTAGGTGACTTTGGGTCAGTGAACAGTATACTTATAAGGCTTGGTTTGGGATAAAAATTTCCAGATCACAACTAGACATGGTAATGAACATTTCTTATGAAGAAACCAAAGTCAAAATCGGATTACAAACGGTTCGAATATCTCACGCAAAAGTCGTACACGGACAGTCATTTAGCATAGAATTTTACTAAGGCAGTTTGTCCAGAAAGCTTACTGTAATACGTCAACTTTAAAAATTCACCGTGAGTTTATTATAAGGAATCTAGGAATGCAACCAATCATATTGAAAAGCCACTTAAGTCTAGTTTAATCCAGAAAAAGCCTTACTCAATGATTCAAAATAGATTGGGAGATAAAAATATTTTACTACAAGCTATCACTACAGTGACAGTTTTGTGCAGTTCGTTTTAAAAATCTGGAATAAATAGTAAACATTTTTAGAAAATTTGAAAATTTACATAGATCTTCTAGACACGCTAATTTAGGTTTATGCCAATTTTATAGTTTTACCATTAGCCAAACTCGAAACGAAAGCCACGGACCGTGGGTGATGAACACCGAAATTTTACAGATTTGTGCAGTGTTTTGAAAATAGAATTAAAATAGAAAATCGTTGTATTGACTTTAAATTTTACAGAGACGTAATAGACATGTTTAATTTCAACATATTAAAATTTCATATTCATCGGACTACTGTAACTTAGTCAAATAATTTTATGAAGTTACTGTTTTCGTAAAATACTTCCAGTTTTCAGTTTTAAGCTTATTCATTATGTATGCATTTCATATAACCACGAAAATGGTGAATCTATCACCCCAAATCACCACCAAGATCATCAATCTAACCATGCAAGTATGATTTAATCATGTCTAAGAGTCATAGGAGATAGTTATACCTTAGTCACGAATTTGAAGATGAATGAGAGAGATGGAGCTTGAGCTCTCTTCCATGGTGGAAATGGTGTAGGAGAAGAAGAAGAGAGGAAAGGAGAGAGAGGTCTGAAAATTTTGGGGAGAGAGGAAGAAATGTATTATGAGTGAAATGAAGTGTATGGGAAGAGTTTCTCCCATGTATCTCTCTCTCTCTTAGGCACACACACACACACAATAGGAATCATGGTTGAGTGTGTAGAGTGTGGTGATGATTAGTGTAGCTAGAAAGGCTTTCTATGCATTGGATGTTAAAGGAGGATAAACATGCCTTGTCCATTCATGATGGCCTAAGGTTTATGGGTCCAAATAGGTAGGATTTATTTTCTTTTGTACATTAATGCAATATATATATCATACATGATCATAGGTATAAAATACAAGTCATAAAAATAATTAAATCATACCTTAGCCAATAATTCAAATTATCAAGTTAAATTGGAAAATAGGATTAAAATATCAATTACACCTATTATTGATACTCATGTAATTTTCGATCATATATATCATAATATATGATTTAGATAATAATTAATAGCATAGATAAAATTATAGCATATTTGTGCAAGGAAAACCCTAATTTGTATAATTAGGGTTTTCAAACCCATTTCATAAATATCGAGTTTTAATAACTCAAAATTGATTTTAATATTTAATATTACTGTAATTATATAAATTAATGATAGAAAATTAATTGGGATAATTTCCGATCATTGAACTCATCTCTCAAAACATCTCTAGACGCTAACGCTCAAAACGCCTCAAATGATCATAATCGACTCATCTCAAATGGTCGCAGTAAGTTTGAACTTACTTTATAATTAATATTCTAGTAACATAGGAATTAATATGAAAATTAATTCCAATCTTCACGTCCGAAAATTTCACAAAATACTAACGTAGATGTGTAATCGGCGTTAAAATAATACCGTCGATATGCTTTACAAACTTCTATTTCTAAATTCACAATTCTCAAATGAATATAAAATAGAATTGCCTTCAGAATAATCGAAACCATTATTCACTATCTTATTGATTGAATCGTCACAAATAATTCCTAATTTACTTGTTTCAAAACCGTAATTAGCATCTAATTCTACGGATATTACAAGATTAAGATTCATTTCAAAATAATGAATCTGCTTTCTTAATCCGCTTTTTACTTCCAAGGAATTACCTTACTTATCAAGTCATGTCATGAACTATCTAATTGTATAGCTCATAATTTCTTCTGCTATTTTTTACTTTTGTCAATTTCCTTGAGCATGGTATCTGAAAGTAATCTTACTTTCGTTATACTCCGATTCCCACTTTCAGGACTAGAACCGTTATCATTGTCATATGGCTTGGTAGGGTAGTACATTCGTACACCATAACTTAAATTCCTAGCATCTTATTTCCATGTCTTGGCCTCGGAGACATTTTCTCCATACTTAGTTTACATACTAGGGCTATTCTATTTGTTCACACAATCTCAAGGATTATGGTTCCGCAATCTCATTATCATTTGTTTAACCAAGTTTCAATTACTTGGAATTGATTATGCTTCAGCATAATCTCATTGATTGAGGTATAAGGCGAGAGATCTATTTTCCGAGATGCTATCATTTCTTTATATATATATATATATATATATATATATATATATATATATATATATATATATATTTTGAAAAGAATATTTTGCATACATCTTTATTTTTTAACATGTCCAACCTACTAACGGGGTTTTAAGGACAACCAACTATCTTAAAGATAAGTTGCAATCTCTCTCGTTATGACATAATAAGGAATTCATATCCCATGGATATCATATACTTTTCTTTGCTCTTACTCATGCATTCAATGCTAAAGAGTATCTCATTCATAACTTTATTATCATAACAAATGTATGAAGGTATAACTTCAATGCTTTCCAATCTTTGTAAAGCCCATCATGGTCATCACATTCATGTTTATCATAGAAAAATATCTCATTTTATCGAGATTTTCTTTACATCATAATTTCGATGTCTATCACTTTCATCGGTCTGAAACTTTTAGGTGACTAAAATAAGTCAACCTATTTCATGTCTGATATTAATCGCTTTACTTATTCGCACTTAGGTGACATGGTAAGTCAACATTCATCATACTTGATGGTTTCAGAATCAAGGAGAAATTATCACGTGCCATGGACTTTCCTCGCGTGCCATGGACTTTCCTCGCGGCCGACCTAGCGTGTCACGACCCCACTCCGGACCAACCCGGACTGGAGGGCGACTAATACTAGGAGTAGTATTTTAGGGGTTACATGGGTAAAATAAAGATGCATAAAAATAAACTAACATGCTTGAGCAGAATATGAGGTGATGTCATAATGTTTTTGAAAAAGGTTTAGGCCATCGGACCCCAAAACTTGGCCTGATCCGATGGACCTCGATAGTTTGTAAACATAAAGCATAAATAAAGGAGTTCAGAGTATAGCAGCGGAAAGTGTGTGAATACATATATGACGATATGCATTCAAGGTATAACCCACAAATTCAAGTAAATCGGTCGAGGACATCTGACCTCAACACATCCCCCATCATCACCATCGAGCTCAACCTCGCACATTTAAAACAAACATGCAGGGCTAAGTACAAGAAATTGCACTCAGTGGACTCATGCCGAAAACATTTGATAATATTTGGATTACGCTGCCAATATCGAGTAAGTCACAAGGGTTTTAGTTAAAATGCCTTGTGCTTACCAAATCATTTTCGTCAGAACATAGCCGCCGCATTTTCTTGCGTGTATGGTCCGTATCTCATAGTCACAATACATAATAATAAATAAATAAGCGCCGAGAGGAGGCCTCCCATCTACGACGCCGTGACCGGCCGTAATCCCGTCTGAAGACACAATACTCTGCAAGCATATGTTAACACAACAGATAGTTCCAACCTTCACGCCAATCCTAGCTGTGCATTTATCATCCCAAGCATAGAACCCGACATTAAAAGGTTGGGTGCTACCACAACAATTAATATAATAGTTCTAACTATCTCCACATTTCTACCCGGCATAACAGATAGATCCATACACAAAACGAAATATTTTGGCGGTGTAATGCAAGAAACATTTGTTAAACAATTGTAGGATAAGTGTTGTAAATAAACTCATTTGGAATAACAAGAAAGTCACGCTTTAGTGGGTAAGAAAAGGCCCACATTTTGAAGATAAAAGCCCACCGACTATGGTTCGTTGTAAAAGTCCCAGTTCGCTCGCTCAAAATCAAAATCCCGTCACGCGTTATGCCCACACCTTTACGAAAAAGCGAGGCTTTAGTACGTCGCTCAAGTCTCTCGAGACTTTCAAAAGCTATGATAAACTTCGATATTTCTTATCGATGTAGACTGAATTCCTTAGTGAATTCAATACGTCTCTAACACGTATACGATTGACTTGTTCTCGTTCCTCGAGATACGTTCAACGTATAAGTACGTTTTTCGATATATGGATTTCATTTGTGAAATCTTTTCTTACTAATGAGGTATCATACTCAATTAGTATATCTTACGCGTACTGACGTATTTATAATCGTAAAACGTACGTTTGACTTAAAAAGTCAACGAAGTCAACACTGGTCAACAAAGTCAATGATTTTGACTTTTAAATAGTAATTTCTTACTATTTTTGTTTTATAAATCGAATTTGATCGATTTGAAAACGTAAAGTCCTATTTCTCGATTTATCACGTAAATCAAGGATTTATAAATAATTTCGTATTTTTAATAAACCTTTTTATAAATAAAAGGCGTATTTTGGAATTTAAAACGTTATAAAATGAACGTTCGTCTCAAACATAGCAATCTATGTTTATAAAATTTTTGTGAAATTTAAAACTGTCCAGAATATTAATTTAGTAAATATTTCAGTAATAAACTGTTTTAAAAAGGATTTAAAAATCCTTATTAATTATCGAAAACTCGATAATTAATTTAAAAATGTCAAATGACCTTTGAAAAATTTTCTAAATCAATATAGTGCATTATTATACACTATGGTCCAGAATATGAATTTATCAAATTCATATGATATTATTTGCTATTTATTTATCTATATACATATATATACTTACGGTATTTTCAATAATTAAGGAATAATTATCCAAAAATTCCCAAAATTGATATATACCTAGTATAATATCCCAACATCAATATACATTACCAATATAACCCATAGTTCACCATGACATTCATTTAATAATATATAGTAATTATTCACGGTAATAATTTGATAATTACCAAATAATTAGCAAACAATTTCTAAAAATTCCAAATAAATTCCAACATCATTAAACATTATATTATAACATTGTAACATCATAACATCAACCAAAAACATTTGAATCATCACCATATGGAGCTCAATAGCTCTCGGCTTCTTTGATTCAACATGTTATTTGATTTTCAAAAATTCCAACAATTATATACAATACATAAACAATATACTAAAGCATTAATACACCATTGCATGTTCAAAAATAAAATCATACACCAACCTATGAGGTCACAAAGCTCTCGGCCCTTTTTAAATAAATAGCAATTGATTTTCAAAAATTCTAATTAAATCATAGAACATATAATCAAGGTTCTAAAGCAATAATATGCCATTGGATGCTTGAAATAAAAATTATACATTAATGTACATGCATATATTGTTCACGGTTTTGACAAGATTTAAGCTAGGGTTTTCCAAAAATTGTTAAATAACATACTATAGTCTTAAATCATAACATAGATCAATAATACATGCTAAAAATATTTAAGGAGCATACGGTCATCATTTAACATTTTATAGCATTTTCAAAAATTTATATAAACATGTACTATGGTTCGAAAATCACCTATACATGCTAAATCCTTAAAAATATGTCATATATGATAACCTATGTTCATTTCAACATATATGTTCATATTTTGAAAATAAAAATCAACAAGAACATAGACATAACCATAGCTCATGCTCAAGAACACTTAAACACATATATAAATATTTCGAAACACACACATAACATATATGAACATGCTCGATTTTTTTGAATAAAAGGAGGATGAAATCGGTGCTATAGTCTAGTGTTTTACCTTGAGAATGGTATAATATCACAAGAACAAGGCTAGGTATCAAGGTTGTGTGAAGAAATGTAGAAGAATGGAAGAAGAAAATCTAAAATAGAGAGGAGGAGCTCTCGGTTTGAGGGCAGAAAATGGAGAGGAATGAGAGTGTTTTGTGTGTTTGAAATGTTTGTGAGAAGAATAATGGTAAGATGAAGAGCCTCTCTCCCTATACCTCTCTCTCACTCTCGATTTTCAGCCAAAAATTGGGGCAAAATCTGCAGCACAATGATGAGTATTAGTGTGATGATTAGGCTAAGTGAAAAGCTAAGCCATGCATTGGGTAGAAAAAGGGTGGAGTGCATGCTTGTTGGGGAGAGAGAGATCGGCGCATGGGGGGGTTTAAGGCTGATTTTATTTTATTGTTACACCTAATATATTGTATTAATCATATAATAGGTCATAGATATATAATACATGTCATAAAATAATTAAATCATCACATAACACAAAAGTTGGAATTACCGATTGCAAAATTTGAAAAATAGGATTAAAAATATAAATTACACCTATTATTGATATTCATGTAATTTTTGTCCCAAATATACACATATATATCATAATATATGATTTAGATATTAAATAATAGCATAGGATAAAATTATTACACATTTTATGAAATAAAAACCCTAATTTCGCAAATAGGGTTTCAATTTTTATAAAAACTGAAACCTTCGATTTTTATGGTTAAAAATCTGATTTTAAGCTTAATAATATCCATATATATCATATTATAAAGTTTAGATACCATAGGATAGTTTAATGGTATCATTTCATGCCAAAAACCATAGTTTAGAAAACTAGGGTTTTCGAATTCCATTAGTTGGAATTATCGAGTTTTATAACTCAATTATTGATTTTAATAATCATTAATACTGTAATTATATAAAATAATAATAGGAAATTAATTATTATAATTTCCTGAGCATTAAACTCATTTTTCAAATCGTCTCTAGACGTTAACGTTCAAAACGTCTCAAAACGTTCAAAATCGACTCATCTCAAAATGGTCGCAGAAGTTCATACTTACTAAATAAATATATTCCATTTAATAAAGGAATTAAGATGGAAATTAATTCCAAGCTTCACCGCCGTAAAATTTCATGAAAAGTCGACGCTCGATACGCTGTTTGACGTTAAAATATATCGACGAATCATTTCGTAATATTTCAATCATTTAATTCACAATCCTTAGTGAATTATGAAAGGAATTCGTTATAACGATATCGATCGAAATCACAAGATTCGATGTCGTAAAAGATAATATACTGAAAAACCCTAATTTCGAGTTTAGAATACCGTAATCGATATTCGTTTCTTTGAATATTACGATAAACTTCGATATTTCTTATCGATGTAGATCAATTCCTTAGTGAATTGAATATGTCTCTAACACGATACGATCGACTTGTTCTCGCCTCGAGATACGCTCAACGATAAGCACGTTTTCGATATATGGATTTCATTTGGGAAATCTTTTCTTACTAATGAGGTATCATACTCAATTAGTATATCTTACGCCGTCTCGACGTATTTATAAACGATAATCGTGCGTTTGACTCAAAAAGTCAACGAAGTCAACACCGGTCAACAAAGTCAACGATTTTGACTTTTAAAATAAGAACTTCTTACTATTTTGTTTTATAAATCAATTTGATCGATTTGAAAACGTAAAGTCCTATTTTTCGATTTATCTCGTAAATCGAGGACTTATAAATATTTTCGCATTAAATAAACCTTTTTATAAATAAAAAGCGTATTTTGGTTTTTAAAACGTTATAAAATGAACGTTCGTCTCAAACATAGCAATCTATGTTTATACAATTTTATAAAATTTATAAACTGTCCAGAATATTAATTTAGCAAATATTTCTTTAATAAACTATTTTAAAAAGGATTTAAAAATCCTTATTAATTATCGAAAACTCGATAATTAATTTAAAAATGTCAAATGACCTTTGAAAATTTTTCTAAATTAATATAGTGCATTATTATACACTATGGTCCAGAATATGAATTTATAAAATTCATATGATATTATTTGCTATTTATTTATATATATACATATATATGTTTACGGTAATTCCAATAAATAGGGAATAATTATCCAAAACTTTCCAAAATTGATATATACCTAGTATAATATCCCAACATCAATATACATCACCAATATAACCTATAGTTCATCATAACCATTCATTTAATAATATATAGCAATTATTCACGGTAATACTTGATAATTGCGAATAATTAGCAAATAATTTCTAAAAATTCTAAATAAATTCCAACATCATTAAACATTATATTATAACATTGTAACATCATAACATCAACCAAAAACATTTGAATCATCACCATATGGAGCTCAATAGCTCTCGGTTTTTTTTTATTCAAAATGTTATTTGATTTTCAAAAATTCTAACAATTATATACTATGTTTATACACTATAGTATACTAATATAACATCATAATATTTATCAATACTAATTAAATCATCACCTTCAAGAGCAACAAGCTCACGGCTTATTTGATTTAAAATAGTATTTGATTTCCAAAAATTCTAATTAATTCACACAATGCATAAATAATATACTAAAGCATTAATACACCATTGCATGTTCAAAAATAAAATCATACACCAACCTATAAATTATAATGCTCTCGGTTCTTTTAAAAGAATAGCAATTGATTTTCAAAATTCTAGTTAAATCATAGAATATATAATCAAGGTTCTAATGCCATAATATGTTATTACAAGCTTGAAATAAAAATTATACATTGAGGTACACACACATAAGCTCACGGTTTCCATAAGAATTCAAGCTAGGGTTTTCCTAAAATTTCTAAATTCATACCATAGTCTTAAATCATAACATAGATCATATATCCATGATAAAAAGATTAAAACATGCTCGGTCACTACCATTTCATTTTTAACTATTTTTCGAAAATTATAACAAATATATCCTATAGTTTCGAAAATAATATATGTAGGCAAGATGCATTCATATATTTCATATACACATAACCTATGTTCATCTAAACATTTTCACATGTATTTTTGTAAATAAAACCATCAAGAACATACATATAACAAAGGCTCATGCTCAAGAATATTTAACACATATATGTACACAATGAAACTTTCGAAACAAACACATATATATATAAAACAGTTTCGATTTTTCTTGGATAAATGAAGAGAGAAATCGGTACTATGGTCTATATATTACCTTGAGAATGGTATAGTATCACAAGGATATGGTATGGTATCACCTTGGTGAATGAATGGAGATGAAAATGGAAGAAGAAAAATTTTAGAAATGAGAGGGAGAGCTCTCGGTTTTGAGGGCAGAAAAATGGAGAGGAATGAGAGTGTTTTGTGTGTTTGAAATGTTTGTGAGAAGGATAATGAGTAAGATGAAAGCCTCCTCCTATACCTCTCTCACTCTCGATTTTGGCCAAGAAAGGGCAAAATCTGCAGCCCTGGAAGTTGTTTAAGTGATGATTGAAGTGTGTTAAAGGAGCTATTCATGTATTGGGCAATTTCAAAAGTGGAAATCATTGTGCATGGGGAAGAGATGGGCAAAATCAACGCATGGGGGAGGGGTTTAAGGCTGATTTTATTTTTAAAATACACTTAATACATTGGATAATTTAATGGTATCACTTCATGTGATTAAACCCTAATTTATAAGTTTAGGGTTTTCCGAAAATTAATAACCGAAAATATCGAGTTTAAATGCTAAAATTGATTTTAATAATTATTAATACTGTAATTATATAAAATAATAATAGGAAATTAATTATTATAATTTCCGAGCATTAAACTCATTTTTCAAAACGCTCTCAGACGTTAACGCTCAAAACGTCTCAAACGCTCAAAGTCGACTCATCTCAAAATGGTCGCAGAAGTTCATACTTACTAGATAAATATATTCCATTTGATAAAGGAATTAAGATGGAAATTAATTCCAAGCTTCACCGCCGTAAAATTTCATGAAAAGTCGACGTTCGATACGCTGTTTGACGTTAAAATATATCGACGAATCATTTCGTAATATTTCAATCCTTTAATTCACAATCCTTAGTGAATTATGAAAAGGAATTCGCTATAACGATATCGTATCGAAATCACAAGATTCGATGTCGTAAAAGATAATATACGGCAAAACCCTAATTACGGGTTTAGAAAACCGCAATCGATATTCGCTTTCTTTGGAATATTACATTCCACCCCTTACGAAAAATTTCGTCCCAAATTTGTATACCTCTAGAAAAATAGGTCGGGTATTTTTCCTCATCGCTTCTTCAGCTCCCACGTGGCTTCTTCTTGTCGTGGTGTCTCCACAAAGACTTTGACTAACGGAATCGACTTGCTCGTAGTTGCTGAACTTTGTGGTCAAGTATGGCTGCGGGTTCTTCCTTATAGCTCATGTCCGCCCGAGGATCACGTCGCCTTGGTGAATCACGTGCTTTGGGTCGTGAACGATTTTCGTAATTGTGAGACGTGAAAATATTATGGACATTTCCTAGGTTTGGCGGAAGAGCCAACCTATAAGCTCTCGGACCTATCCTTTCTAGGATCTCATAAGGTCCTATGAAACGGGGTCTAAGCTTTCCTTTCGTGCCAAACCCGACATCCTCAAGAAATACTTTGTCTCCATCCTCAAATCAGTAGCTCGGATCTACGCGACGTCAGAAGATTTCTCGTCTGTCTCTGAGCCTCTTTATCCTCATCCTAATTTGTCGAACGATTTGATCATTTCGCCACCGCATCGTGCCCTATGACTTTTCTCTCACCGACTTCATCCCAATAAAGTGGTGATCTACACTTCGCCATACAAGGCTTCAGTATGGGGCCATGCCGATCGTCGCTGATAACCGTTGTTGTAAGCAAATTCAATCGAGGTAAAATATCTTCCCATTTTGCACCTCGATCCAAAATTACAGTTCTAAGCATATCTTCTAGCGTTTGAATCGTTCTCTCCGACTGTCCATCGGTTTGTGGGTGGAATGTCAGATCAAGTTTAATCTCGCATCAGCTTCTCTCGCAAGCTAATCCAAAATCTGGATGTGAACTTGGAGTCTCGATCGAGGTAATAGATTTCGCACTCCATGTAGTCGTACAATTTCCTTAACGTACAGCTGGGCCAACTTATCGGATCCATAAGTGCTTTGAATAGGTAGAAAGTGAGCACTTTTGGTAAGTCTATCCACAATTACCCATATGGCTGTGTTTCCTCTTCTCGATTTGGGTAAGCTTGTAACGAAATCCATCGTTATATCGTCCCACTTCCATTCGGGATTTCCAACGGTTGTAACTTCCCGTAAGGGCGGTTGGTGTAGAGCCTTCACTTGTTGACAAACAAGACAAATGTTTCTGAAAGAAGCTATGTCTCGCTTCATGCCTTCCCACAAAAATTTTCCTTCGTGTCTTGGTACATCTTAGTACTTGCTGGGTGGGCGGTGTAGGGCGATCGTGAGCCTCACTCATGATTTCGCTCGAGCTCCGGCCGTCAGAACGCATATCCTACCTTCAAACAATAAGGCGTTATCCGCGCCTCTTGAAATTCTTGAATCCTTCGACCTTAGTCTTTCTCGGATCTTTTCCAACTTTTCCTCCATCCTTTGTCTCGACAATTCTTTTCTTAGATCGAGATGTCGGTGTGAGTGTAGCGACACACTCACAATTGTCCCGGGTGGTTCAACCAGCTCAATCTTCATTCTACCAAACTCTTCAACGAAGTTTTTCCTCTCAGATAAAGAGACATCCTAACTCGGTACGGCTCTTACGACTCAAGCGTCACTACTACATTCGCTTTGCCGGGTGATAGTTAATACCACAAATGTAATCTTTTACTAATTCTAGCCATCTTCTCCTGTCTCATATTCAAATCTCGTTGTTCAAGAAGTACTTCAAACCATTGTGGTCCGTGAAGATCTCACATCTCACACCATAGAGATGGTGTTCCAAATTTTAGGGCATGAACTACACCGCTAATTCCAAATCGTGGGTTGGGTAGTTCATTTCGTGGGTCCGAGTTGTCGGGATGCATAAGCTATCACTTTTCCTTCTTGCATCAAAACACAACCCACCCAGCCTTAGATGCGCTCGGTATAGACCACATACCCTTTATCCGCTCGGACCGCTAGAATCGTGCATCGTCAATTTTCCTTGAGTATTTGGAAACTCATCTCGCACTCATCTGTCCAATTGAACTTGGTTCCCTTCCGAAGTAGCTGGGTTATTGGCCTTGCAATTTTGGAGAATCCTTCGATGAATCTCCTATAGTAACCAGCTAATCCTAGGAAACTTCTGATTTCGTGTTGTGTTCTTGGTGATTTCCATTCTTGCACGGCCTCTACTTTAGCCGGATCTACTTTTATACCTTCAAGCAGACACGATGTGTCCAAGGAACATAACTTCCTTCAAATTAAAACTCACATTTGCTAAACTTAGCAAAGAGTCTTTCATTTCTCAAGGTTTGCAAACCGTTCTTAGATGTTCCTTATGCTCCTCTTCATTCTTTGAATAAATAAGGATGTCATCTATGGAGACCAATACAAATTTATCCAAAAATGGATGAAATACTCTGTTCATGAGGTCCATGAATACGGCTGGTGCATTGGTTAATCCGAATGGCATAACTATGAACTCATAGTGGCCATATCTGGTTCGGAATGTAGTCTTTGGTACATCTTCAGGCAGTATTTTCACTGGTGGTACTCGACTTAAGATCAATTTTCGAGAATACACCGCTCCTCGCAATTGATCAAACAGTCATCAATTAAGGTAAAGGGTATTTGTACTTTAGTGTCATCTTATTTAGCTCTCTATAATCGATGCACATCCTCAAAGAACCATCCTTTTCTTAACAAACAAAGCAAGCGCCTCCCAAGCGTGAAACACTCGGCCTAATGAATCCTAGATCCAAAAGCTCTTGGATTTGGATTTTCACTCTTCTAGCTCCTTTGGGGCCATCCTATAAAGCGCCTTGACCTTTGGGGCTGATCCTGGCCCAAGTCGATGGTAAACTCTAGTTGTCTATCGGGAGGCGGCCTGGTAGATTCTCGAAATATGTCGAAAAATTCTTGGACGACTTCGATGTCTTCTACCCGCGCTTCGGGTTTATCCTCTTCGTTCAAATAAACAAGGAATGCATGGCATCCCTTCTGGTTCATCATCCTCCTAGCTCGTAGTGCTGATACTATCGGGACTCTTCTTCCCATGCTGATCCCGTGAAAATGCGTAGCTTCTTGTCCAGGGAAGTGAAACGAAATTTTCCTTTCCTTACAGAGAATCGTGGAATGATTCTTAGCTAACCAGTCCATTCCTAGGATTATGTCTACATCATCCATGGGTATTATGTTTAGATCGTTGGCCAGAACCTTAAGTGATCCTAATGTCAACTCTAGGTTCGAGCAAAAGTGTGTGACAGTCATAATCCCTCCTATAGGCGATGAGATTCTCATATCCTGGCTTGACCTTTCAGACCTAAGGCCCAACATTTCTACGCATGATTTTGCAATAAAAGAATGCGAAGCACCCGTATCGAACAATACTATAACAGGTAGGTTGAGTAGAACTCCCATACCTGCCAAGTTTCATGGTTTTGTTCGCTTCGCCTCCTATGCAAGGCGTAGGCTCGCCCGAGCCGGTGGAGGGCCGACGGGCTAGTCACTCGCCGATTCGGCACCGTTGCACGCCTGTTGCCGCCGCTTTGGCGTTAGCGCGGTGGTTGCCGCCTCTGCCGTTGTTAGGGCGGTGGCGCCATCGCGTTGCGGATTTGTCTGCCGCGGCCGCAATTATTCTTGTTGCTGGAGTTGTTGTTGAGGCCGGGGTTGTTGCCACCGAGTTCTTGGGGTTGAAATTTGAATCCGCCGCGCGGCCCGGGGTTGGTCAGATAGCCATAGTGGTGAGCATTGCCGGTTGGTTCGGCCTTATATCCGAACGTGACATCGACAATTGTTGGCGTAATGCCCGCTTGCCCCGCACTTGTAATCGCTACCACGTTTGCCGTGCACACACCCTGTGTGCTCTATGGCATCTAGGGCATTGAGGTGCCTCGACTGCTTCTGTGGTCCCTTGCCGGTGGGCATAAGCTCGCTCTCCAAGCTCATCTCCTGCCGCCCGTGTTTCCTTACCACGGCGCCAGTGACTTGCTTCTCCATAGTTTCCGCGGTTGTTATTCCAGCGGTTGGGGTCCCATTCCCTTTCCCTTGTCAAATTACCGTGTGTCCGGGGCGACCGACTTATTCTCGGTCATGGTCAGCTCAATATCCAAAGCTCGTGCGAGCTTCGATGTAAGATATGTCTCCGGCGACAAGAGACATGCGTATCTCCATTCTTATTAGCCCCGACCAATTTCCGACATTTTCAAGTCGGTGTCCACCGATTCTGTGCATATCTCGACATCTCGCAAAGTGCGATCATAGTCGGTCACAAACATCCTTTCTTGCTTTAGCGGAAAAATTCCCGCTTCTTCTTCCTCTTATAGCTCTTAGAATGTACTTTTCATATAGCTCCTCTTGAAATCCTCCCACGAGAATTCCTCGAGTCGCTCAAATTGAAAAAGTCTTCTTTACGGCCTCCCACCGTGTCACCGGTCCGATCAGTGGAAGGTAACACACGACGACCTTTCCGTGTGCGTGCATCTTAAAAGGTAAAACTCCCTTCGATGGCCCTAACCCATTGTTCGCTTCTTCCGGCTCCCTTCCGTTAAAACAGGAGGGTTTGCCTCAAAATAGTTCTTCGATCCCGCGATCGGGTTGAGGTGGAGGCGGTGGTTGGGGATTATCTTACGGTTCTTGCTCGGGATTCTACCCTTCCTCTAGGTCTTCCTCGACCTCACGAGTTCTCTTTCTCGGTTTCTTCTGGAGGCATTACGCTATATAAAACATACCATCGTTAATTACTAAACGCTTTACAACTTAACAATATAAGGTTTTATAGCTCTTCTTAAAGCGATATAAAAATAAAACAACTCATCCATAACATAGACAATTGTTACCAAAAGGCCCCACTTGGGTCAAAATATATGTAGATAGATAACCAAGGTTTGTCAAAACAAGATGTCCAACATCGAGAATCATAGAAAATAGAAATAGCAAGGTTTCGCCCATATGGCCAAAAAGAAAATCCAAGTCCTAGGATCATGGTATCAAATAAAGCTAAAGCTAGCACACATCTAGTCATAACAAAACAGATCCTATTAAAACATCGCCAACGCCTTCACGAGTTTCCTCCCTACTCGCGTCTTCCTCGTGGTCTTCCTCCTCTTGAGTCGCCTTCCCATCTGAATCGTCCTCACGAGTCGCACCTGATGGTCTCGCACCACCGCTTCCATCATCGGTATGTCGCGCAGGGTCCAAAGTTATCCGCCCGCATAAGTCGAAGTTGTGGCGGATCGGACTCCGTAGCATACTCGGGTCGGGTCATATCCGTGGAAGGTATCTAATACTCATCCGCGCTGTCCGGCGGAAGGGTTCTTCGTCTCGGTGGTGGTGGATCGGACGAGGTGGTAGGGCGGTAGCAGCGACGATTGGGTGTCCAAAACCGCTGGTGGCAACACGGGCTCTCCCAAGGCTCTGGGGCGTCTTGCCCTATCTACCTCGTACATCCCGCCTCGTCCATCCAGTGCGGGGTATCATCGATCAACTCTGCCTCGAACCTCAAGGTGCAGCCACTCTGGCGACTCGTCATGTCAGTGTACTCCGTGAGTGGAGATAGGGTCCCATAGGTGCGGCTCGTGAATCAGACACGTAAGTCGGTGACTCACGAACACAGGCGGATCCTCAATCAAATCATAGCCTCGGGGATGCGATAGATGTAGTCTCCTCGATACCTCTCGGGCATAACCATCCTGTACAAGGGAGTATAGCTAGAGTCTCTTGATGCCATCGTGTCGGTCAGTTGCGCCATGGCTCGGGCGTTCCTCCACAACCGAGGTAGTACGCCAGAAACTCACCTAGGTCTTCCCGGCACACATCCAACATTCCCCCGCTGCGCATCAGCTCCTCGGGTGGGGCATGAGGTCCTACCTCCTCCTAGCGATATAGCGATCTCCTCCATCTGCCACGGTTAAAACTAACGTAAGTCAACTATCGTTATCTCAAAACAGAAAGGATAGCATAACGAGAAGCAACTAGGCTAGAACTAACAATTCTATAAGGTAGGCAACATCATAATGTACAATACATACCACAACTTACCTTCTTAGTCTTACCCAAACATATACATATAGCTAATGATATCTTAACATACACTACGAGATCCTTGTCTTATATTAAACACTTAAGCTAGAGTTCAACAGACTCTATCGTATTCTGGAGACAGAATTTGGGATTCTGTTCTTCATAACAAATGAAGATCAGTGCGTTAGGAGTACGTGAGGTGAAAACCATGCGTAAATCGGAGTCCCAACGAGGAGATCTAGCTAAAATAAATCTACTGCGCAGTGCAGGAAATTTGCGCGATCGTGCAAAATGTCAATCGGGACGTATGTCGACGTAATATGTCTACCATATTTGGGTTCTTAAGTCGAGGCTGAACATCCGAAGCCGTAAGTGACGCCCATGTCGTGATTCGTGTTGCTGCTCACTCGTGTCGGTGATGATGGAGTGCCACGTCATTCGACAAAGGTTGAGGTCGTCCTCGCTCATCCTTCTCGCTTTCGTCTTCCGTCGTCCGTGCCCAAGGGTATCGTTACTTTCATTCTTCCTATCGTTCTTTTGTTCGCATAAGGAAAAGAAGTTCGTACTTCTATGTTCTTTCACGATACGTGAGCATGCTCCTTAGAGTCTAAGTTCGTCTCATGATAACATATCATTCATCATAAATAAAATTTTGAAAGTCGGAAAGTAAAGTTTTATTTGTAAATTTGGAAGTATGATTTCAAAAGACAGTCATGATCAACTCATATAAATATTCAAAATGAATTCGTTCATTTCATGTTGATCATTCAACTCGATACTACCATACACTTCCACCTCAATACTTGAGCACTTGTATTAGTTCAATTTAAAAAAAAAAATTGGAAAAATTTTCTTGCTCATCTTCAAAAATTTTCATAATAATAAAATTTCTCAAAAAGTTCTTCTAACTTGCTCATCATGTAGAAATTTTCCATTTCATGAGTTTGAGAAAGAAATGCAATTACCTTATTCCCGGTTGAGCTCGATGTGATGGAGTGTTGAGAGGAGTCAGTAGGTTTCTAGAAGTCCAGTGACTCGATCTAGACTTAGAATAAAAGGTTTTGGGTTTACAAAGAGCAAAAGCGCCTAATACCACTACATCACGACCCCACTCCCACCAACCCGATTTGGAGGCGACTAATACTAGGAGTAGTATTTTAGGGTTACATGGGTAAAATAAAGATGCATAAAATAAACTAACATGCTTGAAAGCGAATATGAGGTGATGTCATAATGTTTTTGAAAAAGGTTTAGGCCATCGGACCCCAAAACTTGGCCTGATCCGATGGACCTCGATAGTTTGTAAACATAAAGCATAAATAAAGGAGTTCAGAGTATAGCAGCGGAAAGTGTGTGAATACATATATGACGATATGCATTCAAGGTATAACCCACAAATTCAAGTAATCGGTCGAGGACACCGGACTCCTCAACACATCCCCATCATCACCATCGAGCTCAACTTGCACATTTAAAACAAACATGCGGGGCTAAGTACAAGAAATTGCACTCGGTGGACTCATGCCGAAAACATTTGATAATATTTGGATTACGCCAATATCGAGTAAGTCGCAGGGTTTTAGTTAAATGCCTTGTCTTACCAAATCATTTTCATAGAACATAGCTGCCGGCATTTTCTTGGTGTGTATGGTCCGTATCTCATAGTCACAATACATAATAATAAATAAATAAGCGTCGAGAGGAGGCCTCCCATCTCGACGCCGTGTCGACCGTAATCCCGTCGACACAAATCATCTCTGCGCAAGCATATGTTAACACAACGATAGTTCCAACCTTCACGCCAATCCTAGCGGACATTTATCATCCGCACAGACCCGACATTAAAAGTTGGGTGCTACCACAACAATTGATATAATAGTTCCAACTATCTCCATAGCCCTACCCGGCATAACAGATAGGATCCATAAACAAAACGAAATATTTTTGGTAGGTAATGCAAGAAAACATTTGTTAAACAACAGTAGGATAAGTCTTTGTAAGTAAATTCATTTGAAATAACAATGAAGTTACGTTTAGTGGGGTAAGAAAAGGCCCACATTTAAAGATAGGAAGCCCACCGACTATGGTTCGTTGTAAAAGTCCCAGAGTTCGCTGGATTCGTCAAAATCCGTCGCCACGTTTCGTCCATCACGCTTCTGGCGAGGCTTTAGTCGTCGCTCAAGTCTCGAGACTTTCAAAAGCTATGATAAACTCGATATTTCTTATCGATGTAGACCGAATTCATAGTGAATTGAATATGTCTCAACACGTATCGATCGACTTGTTCTCGCTCATCGAGATCGCTCAACGTATAAGCACGTTTTCGATATATGGATTTCATTTGGGAAATCTTTTCTTACTAATGAGGTATCATACTCAATTAGTATATCTTCGCCGCATCGACGTATTTATAAACGATAATCGCACGTTTGACTGAAAAGTCAACGAAGTCAACATTGGTCAACAAAGTCAACGATTTTGACTTTTAAAATAAGATCTTCTTACTATTTTGTTTTATAAATCAATTTGATCGATTTGAAAACGTAAAGTCCTATTTTCGATTTATCTCAGAAATCGAGGACTTATAAATATTTTCGATTAAATAAACCTTTTTATAAATAAAAAGCGTATTTTGGTTTTAAACGTTATAAAATGAACGTTCGTCTCAAACATAGCAATCTATGTTTATAAAATTTTATAAAATTTAAAAACTGTCCAAAATATTAATTTAGCAAATATTTCTTTAATAAACTGTTTTAAAAAGGATTTAAAAATCCTTATTAATTATCGAAAACTCGATAATTAATTTAAAAATGTCAAATGACCTTTGAAAAATTTTCTAAATTAATATAGTGCATTATTATACACTATGGTCCAGAATATGAATTTATAAAATTCATATGATATTATTTGCTATTTATTTATATATATACATATATATGTTTACGGTAATTCCAATAAATAGGGAATAATTATCCAAAAATTCCCAAAATTGATATATACCTAGTATAATATCCCAACATCAATATACATCACCAATATAACCTATAGTTCATCATAACCATTCATTTAATAATATATAGCAATTATTCACGGTAATACTTGATAATTACCGAATAATTAACAAATAATTTCTAAAATTCTAAATAAATTCCAACATCATTAAACATTATATTATAACATTTTAACATCATAACATCAACCAAAAACATTTGAATCATCACCATATGGAGCTCAATAGCTCTCGGTTTTTATTCAAAATGTTATTTGATTTTCAAAAATTCTAACAATTATATACTATGTTTATACACTATAGTATACTAATATAACATCATAATATTTATCAATACTAATTAAATCATCACCTTCAAGAGCAACAAGCTCACGGCTTATTTGATTTAAAATAGTATTTGATTTCCAAAAATTCTAATTAATTCACACAATGCATAAATAATATACTAAAGCATTAATACACCATTGCATGTTCAAAAATAAAATCATACACCAACCTATAAATTATAATGCTCTCGGTTCTTTTAAAAAGAATAGCAATTGATTTTCAAAAATTCTAGTTAAATCATAGAATATATAATCAAGGTTCTAATGCCATAATATGTTATTACAAGCTTGAAATAAAAATTATACATTGAGGTACACACACATAAGCTCACGGTTTCCATAAGAATTCAAGCTAGGGTTTTCCAAAAATTTCTAAATTCATACCATAGTCTTAAATCATAACATAGATCATATCATCCATCATAAAAAGATTAAAACATGCTCGGTCACTACCATTTCATTTTTAACTATTTTTCGAAAATTATAACAAATATATCCTATAGTTTCGAAAATAATATATATGTAGGCAAGATGCATTCATATATTTCATATACACATAACCTATGTTCATCTAAACATTTTCACATGTATTTTTGTAAATAAAACCATCAAGAACATACATATAACAAAGGCTCATGCTCAAGAATATTTAACACATATATGTACACAATGAAACTTTCGAAACAAACACATATATATATATAAAACAGTTTCGATTTTTCTTGTGTAAATGAAGAGAGAAATCGGTACTATGGTCTATATATTACCTTGAGAATGGTATAGTATCACAAGGATATGGTATGGTATCACCTTGGTGAATGAATGGAGATGAAAATGGAAGAAGAAAAATTTTAGAAATGAGAGGGAGAGCTCTCGGTTTTGAGGGCAGAAAAATGGAGAGGAATGAGAGTGTTTTGTGTGTTTGAAATGTTTGTGAGAAGGATAATGAGTAAGATGAAAGCCTCTCTCCCTATACCTCTCTCTCACTCTCGATTTTGGCCAAGAAAGGGGCAAAAATCTGCAGCCCTTGGAAGTTGTTTAAGTGATGATTGAAGTGTGTTAAAGGAGCTATTCATGTATTGGGCAATTTCAAAAAGTGGAAATCATTGTGCATGGGGAAGAGATGGGCAAAATCGGCGCATGGGGGAGGGGTTTAAGGCTGATTTTATTTTTAAAATACACTTAATACATTGTATTAATCATATAATAGGTCATAGATATATAATACAAGTCATAAAAATAATTAAATCAACACATATCCTTAATTTCGAAAATATCGATTATAAATTGGGAAAATAGAAAATAAAATGTAAATCACACCTATTATTGATACTCATGCACATTTCGATCAAACATATCATAATATATGATTTAGATATTAAATAATAGCATAGGATAAAATTATTACACATTTCAAGCATATAAAACCCTAATTTCGAAAATTAGGGTTTTCGAAATTATAAAATTGAACTATCGAGTTCTAGGTCTTGAAAATTTATTTTAATGCTTAATAATATCCATATAGATCATATTATAAAGTTTAGATACCATAGGATAATTTAATGGTATCACTTCATGTGATTAAACCCTAATTTATAAGTTTAGGGTTTTTCGAAAATTAATAACCGAAAATATCGAGTTTAAATGCTAAAATTTGATTTTAATAATTATTAATACTGTAATTATATAAAATAATAATAGGAAATTAATTATTATAATTTCCTGAGCATTAAACTCATTTTTCAAAACGTCTCTAGACGTTGACGTTCAAAACGTCTCAAAATGTTCAAAGTCGACTCATCTCAAAATGGTCGCAGTAAGTTCATACTTACTAGATAAATATATTCCATTTGATAAAGGAATTAAGATGGAAATTAATTCCAAGCTTCACTGCTCAGAAAATTTCATGAAAAGGCGGCTTCGATCGCGTTTGACGTTAAAATAGATTGACAAATCATTTCGTAATATTTCAATCCTTTAATTCACAATCCTTAGTGAATTATGAAAAGGAATTCGTTATAACGATATCGTATCGAAATCACAAGATTCGATGTCGTAAAAGGATAATATACGTGAAAACCACAATTACGGGTTTAGAAAATCGCAATTGTATATTCGTTTCTTTGGAATATTACAAAAGCCGAGAGCATTGAGCTCCATATGGTGACGATTTCAAATGGTTTTGGTTGATGTTATGATTTAATTAGAATTTTTGGGAATTATTTGGTATTTATTCAAATAACCGTGAACATTTTGTGATATATATTGATATTGGGATATTATACTAAGTGTATATCAATTTTGGGAATTTTTGGATAATTATTCCATATTTTATAGAATTACCGAATTATATATATGTATATATATTAATAAATGGCAAACAATATCATATGAATGATATTAATTCATATTATGGACCATAGTGTATAATAATACACTATATTAATTTAGAAAAAATTTCGAAAGTCATTTGGTAATTTTAAACTAATTATCGAGATTTTTCGATAATTAATAAGGATTTTAAATCCTTTTTAATTCAGTTTATTAATAAATTATATGTCTAATTAATATTCTGGACATATTTGAAATTTATAAAATTTTATAAACATAGATTGCTATGTTTGAGACAAACGTTTATTTTATAACGTTTTAAATCAAAAATATACGTTTTTAATTATTAAAAGGATTAATAATTGCGAAAATTATTTATAAGTCCTTTGATTTACGTGACAAATCAAGAAATGGGATTTTACGATTTTAATCGATCGAAATTCGATTTATAAAACGAAATAGTAAGAAATTACTATTTGAAAGTCAAAATTGTTGACTTTGTTGACCAGTGTTGACTTCGTTGACTTTTTAAGTCAATCATACGATTATACGTTCGATAAATACGCCAATACGCGTAAGATATACTAATTGAGTATAATACCTCATTAGTAAGAAAAGATTTCACAAATGAAATCCTTATATCGAGAAACGTGCTTATATGTTAAAGCGTTTAAGCCCAAGCGTTAAGCCGAATAGTTGAGCGTATCTCGAGGAATCGAGAACAATTGATTGAATAACGTGTTTGAAAGCATATTGAATTCATTGAGGAATTCAGCCACATCGAAATAAGATATCGAAGTTTATCTTAGCTTTTGAAAGTCTCGAGAGACTTGAGCGACGTACTAAAGCCTCGCTTTTTCGTAAAGGTGTGGACGCAAACGCGGCAACTGGATACTGACGTACGAAGAAACCTATGACTCAAATTACAACGAACCATAGTCCAGGTGGGCTTCTTATCTTCAAAATGTGGGCCCTTTTCTTACCCCACTAAGATGTGATTTTACTGTTCTTCCAAAATGAGTTTCTTTACAATTCTTATTCTACAACTGTTGACAAATGTTTACTTGCATTACACCGCCAAAATATTCTGCTTGTGTATGGATCCTATCATTTACCCGTAGGGCTGTGGCGATGGTTGGAACTATATTGTGACAAGTTATGTCATTTGGGTCGCGAACCTTTTAAATGTCGGGTCCCGTCTTGGGATGATAAATGCCCGCTAGGATTGGCGTGAAGGTTGGAACTATTGCTATGTTAACATATGCTTGTGAGTGATCGTAGTGTCATGCGGATTACGGCGGTCACGGCGTCGTAGATGGGGGCCTCTCGACGTTTAATTTTAATCTTGTTATGAATTGTTACTATGAGATACGGACCATACACACCAAGAAAATGCTCGGCCGAGCTATGTTTATGAACGAAAATGTTTTAGTAAGCCAAGGCATTTCAACTAAAACCCTCATGACTTACTCCGATATTGGCGTAATCTTCTATCAAATGTTTTCGGTATGAGTCCACCGAGTGCAATTTCTTGTACTTAGCCCCTGCATGTTTGTTTTAAATGTGCAGGTTGAGCTTGATGATGGTGATGGGGAATGTGTTGAGGAGTCCTGTCCTTGACCAATTTATCTAGAATTTGTGGTTTTCACCTGAATGCATATCGTCGTATATGTATTCACACACTTTCCGCTACTACACTCAATTCGTTTATTTATGCTTTTTGTTATGGACTATTGAGGTCCATCGGACCATGGTTAAGATTTTGGGTCCGATGGCCTAACCTTTGAATCGTTATGACATTATCTTATATTATGTTCGAGCATGCTAGTTTATTGTTGTTATGCATCTTTATTTTAGCCAGTAACCCTAAAATACTACTCCTAGTATTAGTCGCCTCCATCCGGTAGTCGGGGTGGGGTCGTGATGTGGCATCGAGCCCTTTGCTCTTTGTAAACCACAAATTCTTTTTATTCTAAGTCAGATCGAGTCACCGACTTCTAGAAATCTCGACTCCTCTCAACACTCCATCACATCGAGCTCAACCGGAAAAAGGTAATCGCATTTCTTTCTCAAACTCATGAAATGGAAAATTTTACATGATGAGCAAGTTGGAAGAACTTTGAAAGATTATGTTATTATGAAAATTTTGATGATGGAAATGTTTGAGCAAGAAAGTTTTTCCAAAAAACTTTGGTTTGAAACCAATAAGTATTGATGCGAATACTCAAATTTTGAGATGGAAGTATATGGTGGTATTGAGTTGAATGATCAACATGGAATGAATGAATTCATTTTTGATATGAATATGAGTTGATCATGATTGTCATTTTAAAATCATATTTCCAAAATTCTCAAATAAGACTTTATTTTTCCAATCTTCAAAATTTCGTTTGTGATGAATGATATGTTATCACGAAGAGAACCTAGACTCTAAGGAGCATGCTCACGTATCGTGAAAGAACATAGAAGTACGAACTTCTTTTTCTTATGAGAACAAAAGAACGATAGGAAGAATGAAAGTGACGATATCCTCGAGCTCGGACAACGAAAGACAAGCGAGAAGGATGAACAAGGACGACCTCAACCTTGAAGATGAACGACGTCAACAGTTCCTCACACTTCGACATGAGTGAGCATCGACACGAATCATGACATGGACGTCACTTACGGCTTCAGAATGTTCAGCCTCAACCTAAAGACCTGAATATGGTAGACGTATTACGTCGACATACGTCTCGATTTACATTTTGGCACGATCGCGCAAATTTCCTGCACTGCGCAGTGAATTTGTTTTAGCTAGATCTCTTCGTTATGACTCCGATTTACATGATTTTCACCATGTGCTCTAACGCACTGATCTTCATTTATTATGAAGAACAGAATCCCTAATTCTGTCTCCAGAATACGATAGAGTCAGTTGAACTCTAGTTTAAGTGTTTGGTATAATACAAGGATCTCGTAGTATATATATATTAAGATGTTATTGGTCTATATGTATACGTTTGGGTAGGACTAAGAAGGTAAGTTGTAATATGTGTTGTACCTTATGATGTTGCCTACCTTATAGATTGTTTAGTTCCAACCTAGTTGCTTCTCGTTATGCTATCCTTTCTGTTTTGAGATGACGATAGTTGACTTACGTTAGTTTTGATCGTAGCAGATGGAGGAGATGTGCTATATTGCTAGGAGGAGGGTAGGACCTCATGCCACACCCGAGGAACTGATGCGCACCTATCGAGAATGTTGGATGTGCGCCGGCGAAGACCTGGCGAAGTTACGGCGTATTACTTGGTGTGGAGGAACGCCCGAGCCTATGGCGCAGCCGACAATGATGGCATTAGCGACTCCTATCTATACTCCCTTGTACATGGATGGTTATGCCCGAGAGGTATCGGAGATTACATTTATCGTATGCCCGAGGCTATGATTTGATTGAGGATCCGCCGTGTCCGTGAGTCATCGACTTACGTGTACAATATTTACGGAGCCGCACCTATGGGACCCTATCTCCTTCCACAGGTACACTTGGCGTGATGAGTCGCGGAGTGGCTATACCTTGAGGTTCCGAGACAGTCGATCCGGTGATACCCCTGCATCGAATAGATGAGGCGGGATGTACGAGGTAGATAGGGCGACGCCCTAGAGCTCTGGAGAGCCCGCCTTGCCACCGGCAGTTTTGGACACCCAAGACGTCCGCCGCCACCGCCCCTACCACTGCGGCCAATCCGCCACCACCGAAGAGGAAGAGCCCTTCCACGGACAGCGCGGATGAGCATATCGATGCCTTCAATGGCTATGACCACCCAGTATGTTACAGTCCGATCCGCCACAACTACGACTTATGCGGCGCGGATAACTTCGGACCGTGCGACATACCGATGATGGAAGCGGCGATGCGGACTGCCGTCGATGCGACCTCGCGAGGCGATTCGGATGGAGAAGACGACTCGAAGAGGAGAAGACCCCGAGGAAGGCGCGGAGTAGGAAGGAGCCCGTGAAGACGTTAAGCGATGTTTTAATTGAAATTGTTTTGTTATGACTAGCATGTGCTAGCTTTTCCTTTTATATTTCGATGCGATGGTTCTAGAACTCGATTTTTTGGGAGGCGTGTGGGCCCGAAACCTTCTTTGTTTTGTTTTTCTGGTGATTCTTGTTGTTGAACATCTTGCTTTTGACAGACCTTGATTACCTATCTATATAATTGTCTATGTTAAGGATGAGTTGTTTTATTTTGATATCGTTTTGCGAGGAGGCTATGAAAATCTTATGTATGTTAAGCTATGAAAGCGATGAGTGATTGACGATGATAAGTTTTATATAACAGAATGCCTCCGAGAAGAAACCCGGAACGAGAACCCAGAGGTCGAGGAAGACCTAGAGGGAGGGGTAGAATCCCCGAGCAAGAGGAAGAGGATATTTCCCAACCACCCCCACCTCAACCTGAACGAAGGATCGAGGAACTATTCCTGAGGCAAAACCCACCGGTCTTTAATGGAAAGGGAAGCCCAGAAGAAGCCGAGCAATGGGTTAGAACCATTGAGCAGTTTTCAATTTCTTAAGATGCACGGCCGAGAACGGCTGTCATGCGTTGCTTTCGGTGAATGGACCAATGACCACGGTGGGAGGCGGAAAAGACCTTACTTGAACAGCTTGAGGAGTTCTCATGGGAGGACTTGAGAGGGTGTTGTGAGAAATACATCCCCAAAGCTATAAGAGGAAAAGGAGCAAGAATTTTTCTGCTAAAGCAAGAAAGATTATGCATGACCGACTATGATCGCGCTTTCTGCGAGATGTCGAGATATGCACCAGAACAGGTGGACACCGACTTGAAAATGTCGGAGAAGTTTAGGTCGGGGCTGAGGATGGAGATACGGATGTCTCTTGCCAGCCATGGAGACCTAACTTACACTGAAGCTCTTGCACGAGCTTTAGATATTGAGGCGACAATGTCCGAAGATAAGTCAGTGTCGGCTCAGACACACAATACTTTGGACAGAGGAAAAGGGAAATGGGAACCCAACCATGGAATAACAACATGGGAGCTATGGGGCATAAGTCAAGCGCCCGTGGCAGAAAACGCGCAGCCTGTGGCAAAACCGGAAGAGAAGCTTATGCTCCACCGGCAAGGGGACCGCGAATGCGAGATAAGGCACCTCCATGCCTAGATGCCATAGAGCACACAAAGGAGTGTGCACGGCAAATGTGGGTAAGCTACAAATGCGGGCAAAAGGGCATTCGCGATAATTGCCCGGTGTCACGTTCGAAATAAGGCGAACCAACTGCAATGTTCACCATTAAGGGCTATCTACTTCAACCCCACCGCAACAATTCCAGCCCCAACCTCGGCAACTCGGTGGCAACAACCCGGCCAGAGTGGTGCGGCAACCACAATGGCGTGACCGCAACAACGCCAAGCATAGGCTCTAGCACAGGCTGGTCGGTGGGTGGGGTGCTTGCCCGCCGTTGATTCTTCTGTTGTTGCCTTAGCTCTTGTTGGCTTGTGTTGTTGTTGGCTTCTTCTTTGTTGTTGTTGTGGTGATCTTGAAATTTGTCTTGTATTGCCCTTAATGGCTGGGTTTGGGTTGGTTGATTTGGCCTCGCTGGTCCTGTTGGGTGTAAACCGGGGCATTCATTTGCGTAGTGGCCTCTCATGCCACACTTATAGCAACCGACATTGCCCAATAGACATACACCTGTGTGCAGCCTATTGCATTTTGGGCAGGGAGGAATCTTCCTCTGCTCTTGTTGTCCACCCATGGGCGTGGAAAATATCGGTATCCTCCACTCCTGCCCTTGGGGTGTCATGTTTCCTTACCATGGCCTTTTGTTGTTGTTGTTATTGAAACCTCCCCTGTTGAAGTTGTTATTGTAACCTCCTTCCCATTTCCGTTTCCCTTTATTGCCGGCAACTTGGGATTGAGTTGGTACAGGCTTGTCTTCAGGCATTGCAGCCTCAATGTCTAGATCTCGACTAAGAGCTTCCGTGTACGTTAAGTCTCCATGACTTGCCAGAGACATTTTGATCTCATGCCTTAGTCTCGATCGAAACTTCTCTGACATTTTCATGTCAGTACTTACTTGGTTCGGGGCGTATCTTGCCATGTCGCAAAAGATGCGATCATATTCAGTCACTGACTTACGTTCTTGCTTCAAGTTGAAAAACTCAACTTCTTTATTCTTCCTATAGCTTTTGGGAATGTATTTCTCATACATTTCCGTCTTAAAGTCATCCCAAGTGAATTCGTCCATTTGCCCTTATGTTAGGGTTTTCCTTCGTGCCTCCCACCAGAAATCAGCCGGTCCGGTGAGTTGGAATGTGACACAAGATAGTCTTTCTTGTGTAGTGCAGCGAAGGAAATCAAAGATCCTTTCAATGGACCTAACCCACTGTTCGGCATCCTCGGGGCTTCCCTTACCATTGAAGGTAGGAGGATTTTGCCTTAGAAAAAGTTCCTCGACCCTACGATCGGGTGGAGGTGGGGGTGGTTGAGGTACAACCTCTTCTTCTTCTGGTTGGGGTGCTCCGCCCCTTCTTCTCCCCCTTCTCCTATTTTCGGGTTCTGGTGCGCGTCTTGGCGGCATTCTGATAATGCAAAGATATTATTAGCATTGCATAATATTTACTGCAATTTACGCATATTTAACATCTTCATGAGATCTTTAGCATAAACAGCTTTAGCAAAACATTCATCTTCTTCAAACTCATTTTGCCGCAAAAGCCCATCTAGGGTCATCATATATATATATATATGGAAAATGCCTCAAAGAGGACTTTTCTGTACAAGTCATCAGACTCAAAAAGGATCTCAAGAACATAACGTGTTACAAAATACTATGCTTCTATATCTATTGCTACAGCATTACTAGTCACACTATACACATGCTACTCTTATACTACTATGTTTTATCGATTCGTCATTCTCATCTTTTAAAGCCTTCTACCATTGGTTGAACCTTCCGTTGTCGCCATCTTCCATGTTTACATCAGCATTCCTTCTACTTACTGGATTCTCATTTTGATTTCTTTCCTCATCCCGGTCTTCCTCTTCTGGATCCTCTTCAGGATCCTCCTCTTCCTCAGAGTCCTCGTCCGAACTCTCTTCACGTGGTCGTCTATGAGAAGGGCCTGCCCCGTCATCTCCTATGGCATACACGTCACGGATAGGAACATAACCTTCTTGATGGTCATATGCCTCCATGTAAGTCCTCTGACGATAGGGTGTTGTTGGGGGCGGCGGTGCTGTCATTGGTGGCAGAACTGGAGGTGACGGTCGCGTTGGATATCCAAATGTCATAGGTGGAAGAGCTGGAACTCCCAATGACCTGGGTCGCGACGCTCTAGTCACATGAGCGGGTCGATCTCCTGCTTCCAGTTCTCTCGGTATCACGGGGTTAACCACTCGTGGAACCTCCGTGTACAACCATTCTGGCGTGTCGTCGTGCCAAGTATATTCTCTTGGAGGAAGATAGGGCCCTCTCGGTGTAGCTCTGTATATACGCTGTAGACATAGATTAGGTGACTGACGAATCTCGGTAAATCCCCAATCAAGTCATAATCAATGCCCACACGGTAGATATAGTCGCCTGATATCTCTCTGGCATAGTCTTCCCAATCGACGGGCAATCGAGTCAAGAGCCGTTTCATACCATCATAATTCCATCATAATTCGTCACACCATACTGATGGGCATCCATCCAAAGTCGAGATAACTCATCAAAATCTCTCCCAACTGTCACCCCAACTCATCGCGTAAGTGCGATATGCTTCAAGGACTTCTCCTGGTATAACTCTCATTACTCTTCTCCGTGGAGAGTAATAAGGTCTTGCCATCTAACAAAGACAATACTAGCGTAAGTCAATCTATGTATATCTGATAAGCAGATAAGGTGGACAACAAATATATCTGTTAAGCAGATAAGATAACCAATATATCTGATAAGCAGATAAATGTTATCACAAAAGGTTCTTATGTAGCATGTGTCATAACTTCTACTTGTGTTACTAAAGAATATTACTTGCTAATAGCTTCCTAAGATTATTATTATGCTGTAGAGTTCTCGTTTTTTTATACGTTTTGAGACTATCTTCCTCTCACTTCTTAGTCTATCATAAGACTTTTCTTTCACTGATTCTCACGAATTCTAGAGAAGGATTCTGTCCTTCTTAAGAAATGAAATTCACTGTGATAGGAGTACGTAGGCGAAATCCGTTCGCAAAACGGAATTCAAACGAAAGAGAACGAGTCAAAACAAAAACACTGCACAATGCAGTTTTTGTATGCGCGCCCGCGCCCGTGGACGATTTATGACAGCCGAGCATGGACTCATGCTCCGCCTCGTACGTATTTCATTTTAAAGTTCGTTTAACTTTCTTTATTTCATCTCGCAGCCATACGTCTGACTCCTCTGGTTTCCTCTTTTGCTTTCGCCATCCTTCTGTTGAAAACTTGAATTGTTTTCAGTGGACTTTCACGTTCGTTCTCATGTCACCTTTTTCTATCGTTCTCGTAATGGGATAAAGTTCATCTAACTCGTACTTCTATGTTCTTTCGCAAGAAGTGAGCATGCTTCTTATAGCATCTATGTTCTTTGGGATAACATAACGATTTTCATAAAACTTTGAAATTCGAAATAAAAATTTCAAATAATCATAACATAACTCATGCTTTCTGAATTTCTGTGATTCAACAATCACCTTTGACATTGCTATGTCAACTGTTTCTCATTCTCTGTAAACTCTGTCTTATATCATTCTGACATATAATTGTCAACTCTTCTCATAAAACTGTAAAATTCTTTTTGGAATGCTTTCCAAAACTTTCACTTTCAACTTTCATAACTTTCACTACTTTCAAAATATAAGTTCAAATCTCATTCTCAAAACTTTCAAGTTCAACTTTCTTCCACTTTCAACACTTTTCACTGTCAAACTTTCTATTTCAATCTTTAAGAAGAAATAAGTTACCTCTCTCTGGTTGAGCTTGATGCGATGGAGTGTTGAGCACAGTCAGCTGATCTTTAGAAGTCTAGTGACTCAATCTAGACTTAACTTTTGAAAGAAGGTTTTAGGGTTTAAAGGACGAACTGCTCTGATACCACTCTGTCACAGCCCGCCAATCCTAAGTACGGATTAGCAGAGACTGGGACTCGTAAACGGGGATTAACGGGTCTTAATGATAATTGAATACAGAATTGAATAGGAAACGACAACCAAACTCATGTGACTTCAAACCATTATAGATAAGCACGCAACGTATTTCATACAAACTAGACCAACAGATCCTTAACAAAAGGGTTCGACTGATCTGAAGGTAATATGCATCAATATTCAAAATATAACTGAATGTTTCAAGCAGCGGAAAACATGTGAATTCATATATGACGATATGAATTCAAGGCTATACTATATCAGCGACAAAAACTCCGACTGCTCAACACTTCACCATCCATCAGCGGCTCAACCTGCACATTTAAAAACAAACATGCAGGGCTAAGTACAAGATTGCACTCAGTGGGCTCATGCCAAAAACACTTTCTTTAAATTACACTGCCCCTTAGTAAAACACGAGGATTTTAGTTGAAATAACTCGTGAATACCAAAACACTTTATCATTTCTCAAAAGATCGCCTGGCCATTTTCTGGTATGTATGATCCATATCACCTTGTAACACTTTCTCATGATTCTGTTCACGCCGTAGAAGTAGGCCTCCTTCTACAGACGTTGTGACCGGCCGAAGATGTTGCTTTCGGCACACAGTCACCTATGGTGTGTACACGTTAAACCTAGCCAGGTATAATCTTTCCGGCATAGGATCCGATATCGATTTTCTATAAAGTTGGGAGCGACCCAACAACTGTAACTCTTTCTCAGTTGGCTCACCCAACTGCTTGATAGGATCCATACATAAAACATAAACACTTTGGGCAGGTAATTGAACAACAGTTCATGATCATTTCTCAATTGAAAGCTTTGTAAATAAATACTTTGCATTTCGAAGAAAGCAGAATAAATAAATCAGTTCGAGTAAAGCCCACCTCGTATACGCTTTCCTCATGGTTCCCTTTCTATGTCGATGTTCAAGTCCACGTCCCACCTTAACGTAAGAACTATTTTAGTACATTGGTCACGATTCGATAATCATTCTAACCAATCGTGTCACAACCCCGAAATCCTAAGTACGATTTAGTAGGGATTGTAACTCTAAACAGGTATAATTAAACAGGGAGATTCTCCTAAACAAAAGCTATAATACATATATCAAATATGTTCTTGGACTTTAGTACATAACTTAAGTTCTTGCAGCGGAAAACATGTGATATGTACATGTGACGATGTACTATCAAGGTATAAATCTTTCAGCGACAAGATTCCTATTGCTCAACACTGCTCCATCCATCATCTACTCAACCTGCACATTTAAAAACAAACATGCAGGGCTGAGTACAAGAATGCACTCAGTGGACTCATGCCAAAAATATTTTATCATTTTTAGATTACACTGCCATATCTTGATAAGACACAAGGGTTTTAGTCGAAAGGCCTTGTGCTTATACTAAAACATTTTTAGTTCGTAAACATCGCTCGGCTGAGCATTTTCTTGATGTGTATGATCCGTATCCCATAGTCACAATTCATAACAATATCAAAGATCAAACGTCGAGAGGGAGGCCTCCTTCTCTTACGCCGTGACCGGCCGTAATCCCATCAAAGACACAAATACTTTCAAAAGTATATGTTAAACATATCATATAGTTCCAACCTTCACGCCGATCCCTAGCCGGGCATTATCCTTCCCAAGACGGACCCGATTAATAAAAGGTTGGTAGCGACCCAACAAATGACATAACTTCGTCATAATATAGTTCCAACCATCGCCACGATTCTACCCGGCATAATAGATAGGATCCATACACAAAACAGAATATTTTTGGCAGGTAATGGAATAAACATTTATCAACAGTTGCAAAATAACATTGTAAAAGAATTCATTTTGGAAGAACAGTAAAGTCACATCTTGTTTGAAAAGTAAGCCCACATGGACTATGGTTCGTCTTAATTGAGTCCTAGGTTTGATTGCTCGTCAATGTTCGGTCGTCACGTTCGCGTCCACACCTTTATGTAAAAGTGAGGGTTTAGTACGTCGTTCACGTTTTTCGAGACTCTCAAAGTCTAAGATAAACTTCGATATTCTATATCGATATAAACTGAATTCCTTAACGAATTCAATCGTTTTCAACTTCGTATTTCAATTGAATCTGTTCTCGTTCTTGAGATACGTTCAACTATTTTGATTTAACCTTTCCGGTTTAAACGTTCTACGTATTCATACGTTTCTCGATATAAGGGTTTCATTTACGAAACCTTTTCTTTACTAATGAGGTATCTTGACTCAATTAGTATATCTTACGCCGATTAGCGTATTTATCGAACGATATTTTGGTATGTTGACTTTAAAAGTCAACAAAGTCAACACATGTCAACAAAGTCGACAATTTTGACTTTTAAAAGTAATTTCTTACTAATCCATTTTATAAATCGATTTTCAATTGATTTTATTTCGTAAAGTCTTAACTCTCGATTTGTTACGTAAATCGATGGACTCATTAATATTTTCTCAAATATTAATCTTTTAAATCATTAACCATGTAATTCGTTTAATACGTTATTAAATATAACGTTTCGTTTCAAACATAAAATCTATGTTTATAAAATCTTATAAAATCCAAATATGTCCAAAACAATATTTAGACATATAATATATTATTACTCTTAATTAAAAAGGATTTAAAATCCTTATAATTCCTTTAATGCTCTCGAAAATTCTTAAAATTTTCAAATGATTTCCAAAAAAATTTCTAAATTCATATAGTATATTATTATACACTTAGGGTCATTAATATGTATTAATATCATCCATATAGCAATCGATCATCACCCTATTCACATATGGTATATTTCACCTAGGGGAGTTCCAACACTTAGTCAAATTTCAAGTGTTTAATTTTTGGCAAAACAGCTTAAAACAACCCAATGTCATACTTTGACGATTTATAACTCTCGACTCAAAATACGTATGACCGTAAAAAGACACATTCTGAAAACCTCTAAACATGTACTATAAGTTCTAAGAAGGAAGTCGATCCAAAAGAGTCGTGGTTCGGAGATATAGGGTCTCAAAGTGGGCAACTCGAATCGACTTCTATACTTAGAATTTTTTCGAGATTTCAGTTTAGCTTAACGACGAGGATTTTGCGAGGCTCGTAACTTTTGACTCAAAATACTAAAATGACTGCAAGATACCATTTTAGAAACCTTGTAATAATAACTACATGTTTCATGAAGACCATCTGGAAGATACTTGATGCATCGAGAAATCGTAGGTTCAAAGTCTGTCTAGTTGGAATGGACAAATTTCCGTGGGTGAATTTGGGTCGATGAACAGTATACCTATAAGGCTTGGTTTGGGATCAAACTTTCCAGATCAAAACTAGACATGGTAAGGAACATTTCTTATGAAGAAACCCAAGTCAAATTCGGACTATAAACGGCTTGAACATCTCGCACAAAAGTCGGACTCGTGGGGTTCATTAACAAAGGTATTAGACTAAGACAGTTTTGACAAAAACACCTACTGTAATGCGTCAACTTTAAAGATTCACTGAGGGCTTATTAAAATGAATCTAATAATGCAACCAATCAGATTGAAAAGCCACTTAAGTCTAGTTTAATTCAGAAAAAGCCTCACCCAATGATTCAAAATAGATTGGGAGATAAAAATGTTTTACTACAAGCTATCGCTACAGTGACAGTTTTGTGCAGTTCGTTTGTAAAATCTGGAATAAATAGTAAACATTTTTATAAAATTCTGAAAATTTAAATAAATCTTCTAGACATGTTAAAATATGTTTATGCCAAATTTTAGGGTTTTACCCTTAGCCAAACGCGAAACTAAAATCATGAACCGAGGGTGATGAACATGGCAGATTTCACAGTTTTGTGCAGTGGTTTTGAAAAATATAAATAAAATAGTAAAACACATCAGATCGATCTGAAATTTTAGACATATATACTATTCATGCTTAATCTAAACATATTTAAATTTCACCTTCATCGGACGACTTTAACTTAGTCAAATAAATTCCACAATCTACTGTTCGTGCAGCAACTTCCAGTTTCAGTTTAGTTATGGAGGAAATGGGTCTCCATTGCAAGAATGGAGTGAGGAGAGGAGAGGAGAAGAGAGGGGACGGCTGCAATCTGAAATTTGGGGGGAGAGAGAGAGGAATGGCTGATCCAAAGGGGTAGAGAGGGTATGGGGTGGTGTTGGGTGACAAGTGTCTCTACATACACATGCATGTCTACACTTGTCACTACCCTCCCATGCACTCTCATCGTCACATCCCTAAATCCTAAGTACGATTTAGTAGGGATTGTAACCCTAAACAGTATAAATAAACAGGAGATTCTCCTAACAAAAGCCGTAATACATATGTCAAGTATGTTCTTGGACTTTAGTACATAACTTATGTTCTTGCGTTGGAAAACATGTGATATGTACATATGACGATGTACTATCAAGGTATAAACTCCTCGGTGAAAACATTCCTATTGCTCAACACCGCCCATCCATCATCCGCTCAACCTGCACATTTAAAAAAAACATGCGGTGAGTACAAGAATGCACTCGGTGGACTCATGCCAAAACATTTGATAATTTAATTACACCGCCAATATCGGGGTAAGACACAGGGTTTTAGTCGAAAGCCTTGTCTTACTAAAACATTTTCGTTCGTAAACATCGTCGGCGGGCATTTTCTTGGTGTGTATGATCCGTATCCCATGGTCACAATTCATAACAATATCAAAGATCAAGCGTCGAGAGGAGGCCTCCCTTCTACGACGCCGTGACCGTAATCCCATACAACACACAGTCACTTTCAAAAGTATATGTTAACATATCATATAGTTTCAACCTTCACGCCAATCCTAGCCAGGCATTAGACTTCCGGCACAGGACCCGATATTAATAAAAGGTTGGGTGCGACCCAACAAATGACTTAACCCGTCATGATATAGTTCCAACCATCGCCACGGCCCTACCCGGGCATAACAGATAGGATCCATACACAAAACAGAATATTTTTGGCAGGTAATGTAGTAAACATTTGTCAACAGTTGCAAAATAAGCATTCTAAATAAACTCATTTTGGGATAACAGTAAAGTCGTATCTTGTTTGAAAAGTAAGCCCACAATAGTGAGGTAAGAAAAGGGCCCACCTAGACTGTAGATTGTCTAACCGATTTCTTGGATTGCGAGTCCTAGGCTTAACCTATCTATTCCTGGCTTTGAGGTTTTGGAGTTGAAACATCCATCGGGTCTTAGAACCCATATTTCTACTTGAGTGTGTATCATGGCATGATATACAATCAATTGACCATGTAGTAGCACCTAGTCAAATATTTCACGTTAAGACGTGCTTCCGTAAAAATATCATATTGTGTTGTTTTATCCTAAATTCGTGTATCTTATTAATGCTTTAATGTACCTTGCGACATATCATAATGAATGCATCAATTAATAGCATGTTAGTCACATAAGGCATATTTCACATAGGGGAGTTTCAACACTTAGTTAAATTTCAAGTTTTAATTTTCAACAACAACTTAAAACAAACCAAAGTGTCATACTTTGACGATTCATAACTCTTGATTCAAAATACGTATGGCCGCACAAAGATACATTCTGGAAACCTCTAAACATGTACTATAAGTTCTAAGAAGGAAGTCGACCCAAACGAGTCGTGGTTCTGGAGATATAGGGTCTCAAAATGGGCAACTCGAACAAACTTCTTCTATACTTAGAAAAATTTCCAGGATTTCTAGATTTTAGCTTAACGACGAGGGATACGAGGCTCGTAACTTTTGACTCACAACACCAAAATAGCTGCAGGCTACCAATTTTGAAACCTTGTAACAAGGACTACATGTTTCATGAAGACCATCTTGGAACATATCGGACGATCGAGAAATACATAAGTTCAAAGTTGACTAGTTGGAATGGACAAATTTCCAGATAGGTGACTTTGGGTCAATGAAAGGTACACCTATAAGGCTTGGTTTGGGATCAAACTTTCCAGATCCAAACTAGACATGGTAAGTAACATTTCTTATGAAGAAACTCACGTCAAAGTCGGACTACAAACGGCTTGAACATCTCACGTAAAAGTCGGACTCGTAGGGTTCATTACCAAAGGAATTAGACTTAGGTATTTTGACAAAAGACTTACTGAAATGTGTTAAATTTAAAAATTCACTGAGAGCTTATTATAAAGAATCTGGAAATACAACCCATCAGATTGGAAAGCCACTTAAGTCTAGTTTAATTTAGAAAAGCCTCACTTAATGATTCAAAATAGATTGGGAGATAAAATATTTTACTACAAGCTACCGCTACGGTGACAGTTTTGTGCAGTTCATTTCTAAAATCTGAAATAAATAGTAAACATTTTTAGACAATTCTGAAAATTTATATAAATCCTCTAGACATGCTAAATTATGTTTATGCCAAATTTTAGAGTTTTACCAATAGCCAAACTCGAAAAGAATATCATGAACCGAGGGTGATGAACATGGCAATTTCACAGTTTTGTGCAGTGGTTTTGAAAAATACAAATAAAATAGTAAATCAAGTTGGATTGACTTGAAATTTTACAGAGACGTAATAGACATGTTTAATTTCAACATAGTAAAATTTCACATTCATAGACCACTGTAACTTAGTCAAATAATTTTATGAAGTTACTGTTTTCGTAACATACTTCCAGTTTTCCTTTAAGCTCATTTTTCTTGTAAGCATTTCATGGGCATACGTATAAACAACGAAAATAGTGAATTTATCACTCCAAATCACCACCAAGATCATCAATCTAAGTATGCAAGTATGATTTAGCCATGTCTAAGAATCATAGGGTGTAGAATATACCTCAGCCACGATTTTGGAAGAAGAATGAGAGGGATGGAGCTTGAGCTCTCTCTTCCATGGAGGAAATGGTGTAGGGAGAAGAGAGAGGAGAGGAGAGGGGAGAGAGAAAGTCTGTTTTGGGGAGGGAGAGAAAATGGCTGATCCAAAAGGGAGAGAGAGAGGGTATAGGGTGGTGTTGGGTGACAAGTGTCTCTACATACACATGCATGCCTACACTCACTCACTACCCTCCCATGTACCTCTACACTTGTCACACACTCTCTCTCTCCCTACACACACACACACACGTTTTTTACACTTATATATATGTATATGTGTTTAATTATTTAGTTAGGCTATTTAATTAATCAAATTGTTACTTAATAGATGCATGTAATAGTGGAAAGTCGACAATTAAATCCTTAGTGTGTATATATTTATAGTTCTCGGCTATTACACATGTAATAGGTCAAATTTTATTTTCCATGCTATATATGTCATAATATATGGTTTAGATGATAAATAATATCATAGGATAAATTAACGGCATTAAATTAAGCGATAAAACCCTAAAATTCGAAACTAGGGTTTTCGAAATTGAGGAATTTGATCAATATAATTCCTTAATGTTCTAGCATTGATTTAATGCTAAATAATATGTAATTACATATAAAAATCATAGGAAATTAATTTCTATAATTCCTTGATCAATAAACTCACTTTCCATTTCGTCTCTAAACGTTAACGTTTGAAACGTCTCTAAACGTTAATTATCGACTCATTTAAAATGGTCGTAATAAAGCCGTAATCACTTTATTAAATTATTCCAATAATAATGGAATTAAATTCTAAGCTTAAAAACTTAGAAAATATCACGAGCATTTAATCATCGATACGTAATCGACGTAGAAATAATACTGTTGAAATACGTTACATATTCGTATTTCTCAATTCACATTCATTTGTGAATAAAACATAAAAATTTATTATTCCAAAGATAATCGAATCATTATTCGATATTTTAATAATCAAATTATCATAATAATACTCTAATTTACGAAATTAATTATCGTAATTTGGTTTTAATGTCACGACCCATTCCGGACCAACCCGGACTGGAGGGCGACTAGTACTAGAAGTAGTACTTTAGGGGTTACATGAATAAAATGGAGAAGCGTAACAATAAGCTAACATGCTTGAACAGAATATGAGATGATGTTATATTGTTTTGAAAAGGTTTAGAGCCATCGGACCCCAAAACTTGGCACGATCCGATGGGCCTCGATAGTTTAAAACATAAAGCGTAAATAAGGGAGTTCAGAGTGTAGCAGCGAAAAGTGTGTGAATACATATATGACGATATGCATTCAAGGTATAAACCACAAATTCAAGTAAATCGGTCGAGGACACCTGGACTCTCAACACATTCCCCATCATCACCATCGAGCTCAACCTGCGCACATTTAAAACAAATATGCGGGGCTAAGTACAAGAAATTGCACTTAGTGGACTCATGCGAAAACATTTGATAAATTTTGGATTCTGTTGCCAATATCGAGTAAGTCGCGTGGTTTTAGTTAAAATGCCTTGTCTTACCAAATCATTCGGTTAAATAAACATAGCTCGCCGAGCATTTTCTTGGTGTGTATGGTCCGTATCTCATAGTCACAATACATAATAATAATAAATAATAAGCGTCGAGAGAGGCCTCCCGTCTACGACGCCGTGACCGACCGTAATCCCGTCAAAAGACACAGTCACTCTCTGCAAGCATATGTTAACACAGCGTAGTTCCAACCTTCACGCCAATCCTAGCCAGGCATTTGTCATCCGGCACAGGACCCGACATTAAAAAGGTTGGGTGCTACCACAACAATTGATATAATAGTTCCAACCATCTCCATAGCCCTACCCGGGCATAACAGATAGGATCCATACACAAAACAAAATATTTTGGCGGTGTAATGCGAGAAACATTTGTTAAACAGTTGTAGGATAAGTGCTGTAAATAAACTCATTTGAAATAACAGTAAAGTCACGTTTTAGTGGGGTAAGAAAAAGCCCACGTTTAAAAGATAGGAAGCCCACCTGGACTATGGTTCGTTGTAAAAGTCCTAGGTTCGTTCGTTCGTCAAATCCGTCGCTTTCATGCGTTTGCGTCCACCTTCTGGCGAGGTTTTAGTGCGTCGCTCAAGTCTTTCGAGACTTTCAAAACTAAGATAAACTTCGATATTTCATATCGATGTAGACTGAATTCCTTAGTGAATTCAATACGTCTCTAACTGCGTATCGATTGACTTGTTCTCGTTCTTGAGATACTTTCAGCGTATAAATGCGTTTTCGATATATGGATTTCATTTGTGAAATCCTTTCTTACTAATGATTATCATACTCAATTAGTATATCTTCACAGCGTCTTGACGTATTTATAAGCGTATAATCGTGCGTTTGACTTGAAAAGTCAACGAAGTCAACATTGATCAACAAAGTCAGCGATTTTGACTTTTGAAAAGTAATTTCTTACAATTTTGTTTTATAAATCGAATTTGATCGATTTGAAAGCGTAAAGTCCTATTGCTCGATTTATCTTGTAAATCAAGGACTTATAGTTATTTTAGCATTTTAATAACCCTTTTATAAATAAAAGTGTATTTTGGTATTTAAAGCGTTATAACATGAGCGTTTGTCTCAAACATAGCAATCTATGTTTATAAAATTTTGTAACATTTAAAAACTGTCCAGAATATTATTTTAGTAACTTTTCCTTAATAAACTGTTTTAAAAAGGATTTTAAAATCCTTATTAATTATCGATAATTTCGATAATTAACTTAAAAATACTAAATGACCTTTGAAAATTTTTCTAAATTCATATAGTACATTATTATACACTATGGTCCAGAATATGAATTTATGAAATTCATATAATACTGTTTGCTAATTATTTATATATATACATATATATATTTTCGGTAATTCAAAATAATAGGGAATAATCATCCAAAAATTCTCAAAATTGATATATACTTATTATAACATCCCAACATCAGTATATAATATTTATATAACCCATAGTTCATCATAACTATTTATTTCACAAAATGTAACAATGTTCACGGTAATAATAAGATAATTACCAAACAAATAGCAAACAATTTCTAAAAATTCTAAATAAATTCCAACATCAATAAACATTATATTATAACATTGTAACATCACAACATTAACTAAAAACATTTGAATCATCACCATATGGAGCTCAAGAGCTCTCGGTTTTTGATTCTTTATGTTATTTGATTTTCAAAATTCTAATAATTATATACTATGTCTATACACTATAGTATATTAATATAACATCATATAATCATCAAGAACTAATTAAATCATCACCATATAAACATAAGCTTTCGGTTTATTTGATTTAAATAGGTAATTGATTTCAAAAATTCTAATTAATTCACACAATGCATAAATAATATACTAAAGCATTAAAACACCATTACATATTCAAAAATAAAATCATACATCAACATATAATTTCCTAATGCTCACGGTATTAATTAAAATTTAAGCATATGGTTTTCAAAAATTCTAATTAAAACATATAACATATAAACAATACATTAAAGCATTAATATGTCATTACAAGCTTAAAATAAAATTTATACACTAAGGTATGTACATATAAGCTCTCGGCATTCATAAATAATTAAGCTAGGGTTTTTCCAAAAATTTTAATTGATATACCATAGGTTTAAAACATATCATAGATCAATAATACATGCTTAGAAAATATTGAGAAGCATTCGGTCATCACATATGCATTTTTAACATTTTCAAAAATTATTTTAAACAAGGTTTATGGTTCAAAAATTGTATATACATGCTAGATCCATTCAAAAATTAAATAAACAATACCATATGCTTATTCTAACATATATTCACATACTTGGAAATATAAATCATCAAGAACAATATATCTCATGCTCTAGAACATTAAAACATACATATATATACATATACATTCGAAACACACATGTAACATATAAACATGATTTTTCTTGTCAAATGTGAGATGTAATCGGTACTAAGGTCTTATTTACCTTAGGAATGGTATATAATGATGAGAGCAATGTGGATATCAAACTTGGTGAGGAAGAATGAAGAAGAAAGGAAGAAGGAAGGTTTCGAAAATGGGGGGGTCTCGATTTTTCTGCTGAAATGGGAGAGAAATGGAGAGGAAATGAGAGTTCAAAAGAAAGGAAATGATGTTATGGTTGTGGGGTGTTCAAATGGAAGAGTTTCATTAATTAACTCTCCTCTCTCTCACTCGATTTTTTGTCCAAAAATCTGGACCAAATATGTAGCCAAATGATGTGAATAGAGTGATCATTAGGCTAGAGGAAAAAGGGTGATCATGGGTTGGGCAATAGAAAAGGTGATCCCATGCTTGAGTAAAGAGGGGAGCCGGCGGTTATGGGTGTGTTTGGGAGTGATTTAATTTTTGTTACACTATAATACTAGATATATATATCATACATAATCATAGATATATATTACAAGCCATTAAAATAATTAAATCAAGCATATAGCATTTATTTGAAATTACCGATCCAAAATTAGGAAAAATAGGAATAAAATACAAATCACACCTATTATTGATACTCATGCCATTTTCGATCCAAATATACATGTATACATCATAATATATGATTTAGATATTAAATAATATCATAGGATAGAATTATAGCATTAATTCATGCATATAAAACCCTAATTTCGAAAATTAGGTTTCGAAATTTATAAAAATCTGTTATCGATTTTTAATGATCTAAAAACTGATTTCATAGCTTAATAACACTCATATATATCATATTATAAAGTTTAGATACCATATGATAATTTAATAGTGTCATTTCATGTGAAAAACCAAAGTTTATAAACTTAGGGTTTTTGAAAATTTCAATAGCAAATTATCGAATTTTAATAACTGAAAATTCGATTTTAATAATTAATAATACTGAAATTATATAAATATTAATAGGAAATTAATTATTATAATTTCCTGAGCATTAAACTCATTTTTCAAATCGTCTCTAGACGTTGACGTTCAAAACGTTCAAAATCGACTCATCTCAAAATGGTCGCAGTAAGTTCACACTTACTAAATAAATATATTCCTTTTAATAAAGGAATTAAGATGGAAATTAATTCCAAGCTTCAACCGCTCGAAAATTTCATGAAAAGTCGGCGTTCGATCTGCGGTTGACGTTAAAATATATTGACGAATCATTTCGTAATATTTCATTCCTTTAATTCACAATCCTTAGTGAATTTTGAAAGGAATTCGTTATAACGATATCGTATCGAAATCACAAGATTCGATGTCGTAAAAAGATAATATCTGGTAAAACCCAATTACGGGTTTAGAAAACCGTAATCGTATATTCGTTTCTTTGGAATATTACATTCCACCCCCCTTACGAAAAATTTCGTCCCGAAATTTGTATACCTTTAGAAAAATAGACCGGGGTATTTTTCTCTCATTGCTTCTTCAAGCTCCCACGTGGCTTCTTCTTGTCCGTGGTGTCTCCACAGCACTTTGACTAACGGAATCGACTTGCTCCGTAGTTGCTGGACTTTGTGATCAAGTATGGCTGCGGGTTCTTCCTTATAGCTCATGTCTGGCTCGAGGATCACGTCGTCTTGGCGAATCACGTGCTTTGGGTCGTGAACGTATTTTCGTAATTGCGAGACGTGAAAAACATTATGGACATTCCCTAGGTTTGGCGGAAGAGCCAACCTATAAGCTACTGGACCTATCCTTTCTAGGATCTCATAAGGTCCTATGAAACGGGGTCTAAGCTTTCCTTTCAGGCCAAACCTGACAATCCCTTTTGATGGAGAGACCTTAAGAAATACTTTGTCTCCATCCTCAAATTGTAGCTCGGATCTCGTGTATCGGCGTAAGATTTACATACATCACGAGCCTCTTTTATCCTCGTCCTAATTTGTCGAACGATTTCGATCATCTCGCCACCGCATCGTGCCCTATGACTTTTCTCTCACGACTTCATCCCAATAAAGTGGTGATCTACACTTCTTGCCATACAAGGCTTCGTATGGGGCCATGCCGATCGTCGCTGATAACATTGTTGTAAGCAAATTCAATCAGAGGCAAAATATCTTCCCATTTTGCACCTCGATCCAAAATTACAGTTCTAAGCATATCTTCTAGCGTTTGGATCGTTCTCTCCGACTGTCCATCGGTTTGTGGGTGGAATGCTGTACTGAAGTTTAACCTCGTACCCAGTTCTCTTTGCAAGCTAATCCAAAATCTGGATGTGAACTTGGAGTCTCGATCAGAGATAATAGATTTTGGCACTCCATGTAGTCGTACAATTTCCTTAACGTACAGCTGGGCCAACTTATCAGATCCATAAGTGCTTTGAATAGGTAGAAAGTGAGCACTTTTGGTAAGTCTATCCACAATTACCCATATGGCTGTGTTTCCTCTTCTCGATTTGGGTAAGCTTGTAACGAAATCCATCGTTATATCGTCCCACTTCCATTCGGGGATTTCTAACGGTTGTAACTTCCCGTAGGGTCGTTGGTGTAGGGCCTTCACTTGTTGACAAACAAGGCATGCTTCCACGAAAGAAGCTATGTCTCGTTTCATGCCTTCCCACCAAAATTTTTCCTTCGGTCTGATACGTCTTAGTCTTGCTGGGTGGGCGGTGTAGGGCGTGTCGTGAGCCTCACTCATGATTTCGTTCAAGCTCTGCACGCATATCCTACCTTCAAACAATAAGGCGTTATCCGCGCCTCTTGAAATTTTGAATCCTTGGACCTTAGTCTTTCTCGGATCTTTTCCAACTTTTCCTCAATCCTTTGTCTCGACAATTCTTTTTCTTAGATCGGATGTCGGTGTGAGTGTAGCGATCTGATTCACGATTGTCTTGGGTGGTTCAACCAGGTTCAATCTTCATCTGCCAAACTCTTCAACGAGTTTTCCTCTTGTACAAAGAGACATCCTAACTTGGTATGGCTCTTACGACTCAGGCGTCGGCTACTACATTCGCCTTGCCGGTGATAGTTAATACCACGGTCGTAATCTTTTACCGCCTCAAGCCATCTTCTTTGTCTCATATTCGATCCCTTTGTTCAAGAAATACTTCAAACTTTTATGGTGCAGAAGATCTCACATCTCACACGTAGAGATGGTGTCTCCATATTTTCGATGCATGAACTACATTGCTAGTTCCAAATCGTGGGTTGGGTAGTTCGGTTCGGTAAGGTCCGAGTTGTCGGGATGCGTGGCTATCACTTTTCCTTCTTGCATCAAAACCAACCCAGTCCGGTCTTAGATGCGTGCAGATATAGACCACGTACCCTTGTCCGCACGGGACCGCTAGAACTGGTGCCTTTGGTCAATTTTCTTTGAGTATTTGAAAACTCGCCTCGCACTCATCGGTCAATTGAACTTGATTCCCTTAGAGTAGCCGGGTTATTGGCCTTGCAATCTCGGAGAATCCTTCGATGAATCTCCTATAGTAGCCAGCTAATCCTAGAAACTTCTAATTTCGTCTTTGCGTTTTGGTGATTTCCATTCTGCACGGCCTCTACTTTGGTGGATCTACTTTTATGCCTTGGCCAGACACGATGTGTCCAAGGAACATAACTTCCTTCAAATTAAACTCACATTTGCTAAACTTAGCAAAGAGTCTTTCATTTCTCAAGGTTTGCAGAACCGTCCGTAGATGTTCCTTATGATCCTCTTTATTCTTTGAGTAGATAAGGATTTCATCTATGAAGACCAAAACGAATTTATCCAAAAATGGATGAAATACTCTGTTCATGAGGTCCATGAACACGGCTGGTGCATTGGTTAATCCGAATGGCATAACTATGAATTCATAGTGGCCATATCTGGTTCGGAATGCAGTCTTAGGTACATCCTCAGACCGTATTTTCAGCTGATGGTATCCTGACTTAAGATCAATTTTAGAGAATACACCCGCTCCTCGCAATTGATCAAACAGGTCATCAATTCTGGGTAAAGGGTATTTGTTCTTTAGTGTCATCTTATTTAGCTCCCTATAATCGATGCACGTCCTCAAAGAACCATCCTTTTCTTAACAAACAAAGCAGCGCCCCAAGGTGAAACACTCGGCCTAATAAATCCTAGACCCAAAAGCTCTTGGATTTGGATTTTCAGCTCTTCTAGCTCGCTTCTGGCCATCCTATAGGCGCCCGACACTTTGGGGCTGATCACGGCTCCAAGTCGATGGTAAACTCCGTTGTCTATCGGGAGGTAGTCTGGTAGATTCTCGAAATCGTCAGGAATTCTTGGGCGACTTCAATGTCTTCTACCCGCTCGGGTTTATCCTCATCGTTTAAATAGACAAGGAATGCATGGCATCCCTTACGGTTCATCATCCTCCTAGCTTGTAGTCGATACTATCGGAATCCTCCTTCCCATGCCGATTCCGTGAAAATCGTTGCTTCTTCCGGAAAGTGAAGCGAAATTTTCCTTTCCTTCAGAGAATCGTGGAATGATTCTTAGCTAACCACCCATTCCGAGGATTATGTCTACATCATCCATGGGTATTATGTTTAGATCGTTAGCGTAACCTTAAGTGATCCTAATGTCAACTCTAGGTTCGAGCAAAAGTGGGTAACGGTCATAATCCCTCCTATAGGCGATGAGATTCTCATATCACGGCTTGACTTTTCGGACCTAAGGCTCAGCATTTCTACGCATGATTTTGCAATAAAAGAATCTGAAGCACCGTGTCGAACAATACTATAACGGGTAGGTTGAGTAGAACTCCCATACACGCGAAGTTTCCTTGGTTACATTAGATTCTGCCTCCTATGCGGGCGTAGGCCTAACTGAGCAGTTGAGGGCGACGGGCAGTCGTCCCGGCTGATTGGCGGTTGTTGCTGGCGATTCTTGCCGCCGTTGGCGTTAGGCGGTGGTTGTCGCCTCTGCTTTGTTGTTGGGGCGGTGCTGCTTGCCACCGCTTGCGCGAGATTTGTTGTTGTGGGCTGCCCTTTATTCTGCTGCCGCTGGAGTTGTTGTTGAGGCCGGCTGTTGCCATTGAAGTTGAGGGGTTGGGGCTGGCTGCGGTGGTGGGGTTGAAGTCATATAGCCCTTAATGGCCGAGCATTGCCGGTTGGTTGGTCTTACATCCGAGCGTGATCTTGAGCAATTGTTGGCGTAATGCCCGTTGCCCGCATTTATAACGACTTACCACATTTGCCGTGTACACCCTTGTGTGTCCTATGGCATCGAGGGCATTGAGGTGTCTCGATTGTTCATGTGGTCCCTTCTTTGGTGGAGCATAAAGTCGCTCTTTTCCAAATTGTCCACAATGGCGCTGCGTCTCCTTGCCACAGGCGCTTGTGACTCGTGTCCCCAAAGTTCCCACGGTTGTTATTCCGCGGTTGGGTTCCCATTTCCCTTTCCTCTATCCATTGCCTTTGTGTGTGTGAGGCGCCACCGACTTATTTTCGGTCATGGCGCCTCTATATCTAAAGCTCGTGCGAGAGCTTCGATGTAGACAGTCTCCATGGCGGCAAGAGACATGCGTATCTCCATTCTTAGCCACGCACGAACTTTTCTCGACATTTTCAAGTCGGTGTCCACAGTTACGGTGCATATCTCGACATCTCGCGAAGGTGCGATCATAGTCGATCACGATCGTCCTTTCTTGTTTTAGCGAGAAAAATTCACTGCCCTTCTTCCTCTTATAGCTTTTGGGATGTACTTCTCATCGACTCCTCTTGAAATCCTCCACGAAATTCTTCAAGCCTCCATTTGTGAAAGTTTTCTTTACGCCTCCCACCGAAGTCGGTGGTCTGTCACCGAAAGGTAACACACGACAACCTTTCACGTGCGTGCATCTTAAGAAGGTAAAGATCCGTTCGATGGCCCTAACCCATTGTTCGGCTTCTTAGGACTACCTTTCCGTTGAAGGCAGGAGGGTTCTGTCTTAGAAACATTTCTTCGATTCGTGATCGGGTTGTGGTGGAGGTGGTGGTTGGGAATTTCTTCGGCTCTTGCTGGGGGATCCTACCCTTCCTCTTGGCCTTCCCGACCTCGACCTCGGGTTCTTGCTCGGATTCCTTCTGGGAGGCATCTTTGCTATAAACGTAATCATTAGGCACTTATTCTTTCACCACTCAACATACACCAACGCTATTATGGCTTTACTGTAAAACGATTCCAAATAGAATATCATTCTTAACAAACATAACTTGCCGCAAAAGCCCTATTAGGGTCATGTGTATATATATCCAAAAATTTCTGCCATAGGCAGGATGTTCAAAACCAACGGTTATACAAAAAGAGAAATAAAACATAAGTTCCGGCCCACACGGCCTTCCAAAAGCTAAGGTTCTAAGTCCAAACTAAAGATTAGACATAGGAAAAGGAAAACAACAGAAGCTTAAGCACAAAAATCTCTTTAAGCTTCGCCAGGGTCTACATCATGCGTCTTCCCACTGTCCGTCCTCCTCGGGATCTTCCTCTTCCTCGGAGTCGTCCTCGCTGTCTGAAATGTCCATGCGGGGCAGTCCCCTGGATGGACCGGCTCCATTGCCTTCTACCATCGGTATGTCTCGCAGGGGGTTAAGAACATTCGTTGCATTCACCCGATGCTCGTAGTCATGGCGGATCGGGCTGTAGCCACCTGCGACATCTGTTACTCTCATCCGTGCTGTCCGATGAAAGTGCTCGACTGGTGGTATGGCTGGGACCATAGGTGGTGGAGGTGGTACTGGTGGACGTACGGGGTGTCCGACAGGTAAGGGTGGAAATACCGGCTCTCCCAAGGCCACAGGCGTCTTGCCTCTCTAAGCGGCGAGCCTTCCTTCGTCCGTCGAGGAAAGGAGGCACGGCCGGGTCAATCGCCTCGGAACCTCTGTGTAAAAGCCACTCTGCGACTCATCCCGCCAGTATACTCTCGGGGAGGAGGTAGGGTCCTCTCGTGCTGCCCGTAATCTTTGTATCGTAAGTCGGGTGACTCACGAACACAGGCGGATCTCCCACCAAGTCGTGGCTGCCCATCGCCCGGTAGATGTAATCTCCCGATATCTCGAGCATACCCATCCAGTGCGGGGAGTATCGCTAGTAGCGCTGGATGCCGTCATAATCACTCACGCCGTGAGCTCGGGCGTCTCTCCAAGGCGGAGATAATATGCGAGAACTCACCCAAGTCTTCCCAGCGCACATCAAGCTGGGCGATATATACTCACCTCCTCCTCCGGGTGGGGTGTGGTCCAATCCTCCTCCTCGCGAGATATCTCAACCCTCCATCATCACGAATAAAACTAACATAAGTCGACTATCGTCATCGCATAGCGGCGAGGATATCTTAAGCGTAGCGTGAAGCAACTAGATAAGGTCAAGCAAGTCTATAAGGTAGGCAACGTCATACTGCACAATACTCACCACAACTTACCTTCTTAGTCTTACCCAAACGTATACATAAGCCAACAACATCTTAATATAAGCTATGAGATCCTTATTCTATACCAAACACTCGAACTAGAGTTCAACGGACTCTATCGTATTCTGGAGGCAGAATTAAGGATTCTGTTCTTCATAACAAATGAAGATCAGTGCGTTAGGATACGCAGTGAAAACCATGTAAATCGGGGTCCTAACGAGAGATCTAGCTAAAACAAATCTACTGCGCAGTGCAGGAAATTTGTGCGATCGTGCCAAATTGCAAAGCGAGGCGTATGTCGGCGTGTCGTCTACCATCTTCAGGTCTTTAAGTTGAGGCTGAACATTCTGAAGCCGTAAGTGGCATCCATTTTGTGTTGATGCTCACTCATGTCGAAGTAGTGATGGAGTGCCGACGTCATTCAGCTTAAAGGTTGAGGTTGTCCTCGTCCATCCTTCTCGCTCGTCTTTCGTCGATCGTGCCCAAGGGTATCGTTACTTTCACTCTTCCTATCGTTCTTTCGTTCGCATATGGAAAAGAAGTTTGTACTTCTATGTTCTTTCACGATACGTGAACATGCTCCTTAGAGTCTAAGTTCGTCTTATGATAACATATCGTTCATCATACATAAAATTTTTGAAAGTCGAGAGGTTTCAATTGAAAATTTTTGGAAATACGATTTCAACATAGTAATCATAATTAACTTATATGCATATCAAAAATGGATTCATTCATCCCATGTTGATCATTCAACTAGTACCACCGTGTACTTTCATATCAATACTTGAGTATTGCATTAGTTCAACTAAAAGTATTTTGGAAAAAAAAAAAAAAAATTTCTTGCTCAACTTTCATTTTCATCATAAAAATTTTCATAATAATCAAATCCTTCAAAAGTCCATCCAATTGTTCAATCATGTAAAAATTCCCATTTCATGAGTTTGAGAAAGGAATGCAGTTACCTTTTTCCCGGTTGAGCTCGATGTGATGGAGTGTTGAGGGGAGTCAGTTGGTTTCTAGAAGTCCAGTGACTCGATCTAGACTTAGAATAAAAAGAATTTGGGTTTTCAAAGAGCAAATGCGCTCGATACCACTTCTCATCACGACCCATTCAGGACCAACCCGGACTGGAGGGCGACTAGTACTAGAAGTAGTACTTTAGGGGTTACATGAATAAAATGGAGAAGCGTAACAATAAGCTAACATGCTTGAACAGAATATGAGATGATGTTATATTGTTTTTGAAAAAGGTTTAGGCCATCGGACCCCAAAACTTGGCCTGATCCGATGGGCCTCGATAGTTTAAAAACATAAAGCGTAAATAAGGGAGTTCAGAGTGTAGCAGCGGAAAGTGTGTGAATACATATATGACGATATGCATTCAAGGTATAAACCACAAATTCAAGTAAATCGGTCAAGGACACTGGACTCCTCAACACATTCCCCATCATCACCATCAGAGCTCAACCTGCACATTTAAAAACAAATATGCAGGGCTAAGTACAAGAAATTGCACTTAGTGGACTCATGCCGAAAACATTTGATAAATTTTGGATTACGCTGCCAATATCGAGTAAGTCACAAGGGTTTTAGTTAAAATGCCTTGTGCTTACCAAATCATTCGGTTAAGTAAACATAGCTCGGCCGAGCATTTTCTTGGTGTGTATGGTCCGTATCTCATAGTCACAATACATAATAATAATAAATAATAAGCGTCGAGAGGAGGCCTCCCATCTCTGACGCCGTGACCGACCGTAATCCCGACTGACACACGGTCCTCTGCGAAGCATATGTTAACACAATGTAGTTCCAACCTTCACGCCAATCCTAGCCGGGCATTTGTCATCCCACACGGGACCCGACATTAAAAGGTTGGGTGCTACCACAACAATTGATATAATAGTTCCAACCATCTCCATAGCCCTACCCGGGCATAACAGATAGGATCCATACACAAAACAAAATATTTTTGGCAGGTAATGCAGTAAAACATTTGTTAAACAGTTGTAGGATAAGTGCTGTAAATAAACTCATTTGAAATAACAGTAAAGTCACGTTTTAGTGGGGTAAGAAAAAGCCCACGTTTAAAAGATAGGAAGCCCACCTGGACTATGGTTCGTTGTAAAAGTCCTAGGTTCGTTCGTTCGTCAAAATCCCGTCGCTGCGTTTGCGTCCACACCTTTACGAAAAAGCGAGGTTTTAGTACGTCGCTCAAGTCTTTCGAGACTTTCGAAAACTAAGATAAACTTGATATTTCATATCGATGTGGTGAATTCCTTAGTGAATTCAATACGTCCTAACACGTATCTGATTGACTTGTTCTCGTTCTTGAGATACTTTCAGCGTATAAATCGTTTTCGATATATGGATTTCATTTGTGAAATCCTTTCTTATAATGATTATCATACTCAATTAGTATATCTTCACGCGTCTTGGCGTATTTATAAGCGTATAGTCGTCGTTTGACTTGAAAAGTCAACGAAGTCGACATTGATCAACAAAGTCAACGATTTTGACTTTTGAAAAGTAATTTCTTACAATTTTGTTTTATAAATCGAATTTGATCGATTTGAAAGCGTAAAGTCCTATTACTCGATTTATCTTGTAAATCAAGGACTTATAGTTATTTTCGCATTTTAATAACCCTTTTTATAAATAAAAAGTGTATTTTGGTATTTAAAACGTTATAACATGAACGTTTGTCTCAAACATAGTGTAATAACCCGCAGTTTTAAAAGCCTAATTACGGTCTTTAAAACCCGTAAAATAAAATTTTGCCGTGAAACCAAATCAGATATGGAATCGAACATGATTTCATATTTTTACAAAGGAACAATTTCCTAGTACACACTCACTCAATTTAGTCAATGATAGAAATCGAAAGTTCTAACTTTTATCGGCAGTATATTTTTAACGTCGAATGCATATTGACTATTGAAATATCACGATATTTCTTAAGCAATCAAGCTTGGAATTATATTCCATCAATAATGGAATATTTTTATGATGAGATTACGAGTATTTACGATCATTTTAAAGATGAGTCAATACGTAACGTTTTGAGACATTTTCAAACGTCAACGTTTAGAGATAAGATGAACGATGGTTTAAATGATCAAGAAACTTTAGGAAATTATTTCTTATGATATTTTTATGATATTATAGTACTAATAAGCATTTAATTAATGCTTGAACATTAGAATGACTAAAAAGCTCAATTTTAGTTTCGAAAACCCTAAAATATTGAAATTAGGGTTTTCTTCAAAAAATTTTGCTCTTTCTAATTATCCTATGCTATAATTATTATCTAAATCATATACCATGGTATATATATACCTATTAATGACATGAAATGAAATTTTTAACCTATGATTTAATCAAATGGCCGATAGCCATTTTTCTTTGGCATAGGTTGAATTATTTTCTTCCTTTATGCTATTTAATTAACCTATGATATTAAATATCATCTAAACCATATATTATGATTTATATATCTATAATTAGCATGAAATAGGAATTTTATCCTATAGGTTGGCCAAATGGCCGAGAACTACATATATAGTTATATAAATCCTAATTGTTTCATTTATCTCACATTTGCATGTATGTATGTATAATTTCAGATTTTATGCTTGAGTCTCCACTAAATACATATACTTTACCTATTTCCAAGATATCTTGTGTAAGCACTAATGATTGGGAACCCATTAGTGAATAAAATACTATTAAGACTTGAAGAGTCTCTTGTGTGAGAGAGAGAGGGCCGAGAATGAGGGGGGTATAGGGGAGGATTACCTCTGATTTTTCATTTCTCACTTACACTCAAACACCCCAAACACTCCAAACATTTCATCTCTCTCAAGCCTCTCACCTCTCAAGAACATTCATCTTCTCCTTTTTTTTTTAAAAAGCCGTGAGCTTCTTGCCCTTCAAGCCTTGATTTTCTTCCTTTCATCTTCCATACCACACCTTGATACTTTGTATCTTGTTCATTAATCCATATCACCAAGGTAGGTGGCGATCAAGAGCCTTGTTCATTCTTGGTTCTTGAAAATTTTAGAAAAATAGTCTAAGTTATTGCATGTGTTATAGATGATCTTTGTTGGTGATGCTTTGCTATTGCATGTGTATAGATGATAAGCAAAGGGTTAGATATGTGTTCTTGTTTTCAAAATGTATTGCATGTATGTTTTAGTCTCAAAAACTTTCGAACTTATAGCTATATTAGGTTCAAGATTTTGTAACATGTTATTTTGAAGCTTAGATCATATTTTAAAATTTTAATTGAACAAGTATGAAAAATGCTAGTGATGGCCGAGAGCCTTGAGAAATTATTTGGGTTTGAATCTATGATCTATAATGTTATATGTGTCTATGGTATTTAATTGAAAATTTTAGAAAAATCTAGGCTATTTTTCTTAAAAGAACCGAAGCATATATGAATTTATAGGTGGATGTATGGTTTTATTTGATACATGCAATATGATATTATTGATTCATGATGTATTGAGAGTGCATATGATTTAAGCGAGAATTTTAAAACATTCCTCCTAATTTATTTCATAAAGACCAAGCATATATAAATATATATAAGTGGATGTATGATTTTGATTTGTACATGCAAAGTAGAATTATTGATCTATGATGTATTGAGAGTACATGGAAATTTATTTGGCATTTTTGGAATAACCTATACTATTTTTTCAAAAAAGCCGAAACATGTATATATTTATATATTAGTGTGTGAATTTATTTCATGACATGCAATTGCATAAAATTGATCTATGATATCATGTGAATCTATAGCCAATTGCTTGGAATTTTAGAAAAAAATCCTATCTATTTTTTTCAAAGGAACCGTGAGGTGTGTAATGATATATGTTAATGTGTGATTTTAATTTATAACATGCAATAGTGTTTTAGTGATCTAAAATATGAATTAAACATCCTATGATTTTGTTGAAATTTTTACAAAACAATTACTCCTTGAAATCAAATAAGCCGTGAGTATATACTCAAAAATGGTGATGATTCAAGAGGTCTTTGATGCATTTTATGATGTTATATTGTTACACTATAATGTATAAGCATGTCATAATTGTTTGGAAATTTTATAAAATTGTTAATCATGTTTAGTGAAAAGGGCCGAGAGTTAATATACCAATTACATGGTATATAAATGTCATATTATGGATTATATGACATAAGTATGTTATGGACTAATATTTGGACCTTATGATAATTTATTGGAATTTTAGAAAATTATTGGGCATTTTTTAAAAATGCCGAGACCTTGCATAAATAATAGGGTGATGATTGAACAATGTTTAGTTGATCTTATGACATATTAATGACCATAGTGTATATTAATACACTATATTATATTAGAAAAATTTTTAGACATCATTTGGTAATTTATTATAATTACCGAGAATATTTAAGAATTTTTAAGGATTTTTAAATCCTTTTAAACTAAGTTTATTAATAAATTATATGTCTAAATATTATTTTAGACATATTTGGAAATTATGGACAATTTTCGAAAATATTTGGTTGACAAAACCCAAAATAGCCGTAAGCTATTTTAAAAATAGAAATAAGGATTTTAAATCCTTAAATTCATTATTTATAATGAATTATATGTTTAAAAATTATTTTTAAACATATTAAAACAGTTTATAAAAAGAAATCAATTAGAAATTGATTTTCGAAGAATTTAATATTAAAATAAGACTTAGTAATTAAATTACTAAGGAAAAGTCAAAATTGTTGACTTTTGAAATCAACGCATTTAAAGACGTTCGATAAATACGTGAATATGCGTAAGGCGTATCATTTACTAATGATATCATGTTAATATGAAAAGATTTCATGTTTAAAGTCATGAAATCGAAAGACGCGAGAAAACGTTGGACCATTTACTAAGAGGGTAAATTGGTCATTTATAACACATATCTCGTTTCTATCGAAGAACGAAATGTTAAATTGATCTGGCGTCTAAGAAACTAATTAAATTCATTAAGGAATTCAATTCGCGTCGATATGAAATATCGAATTTATTATAGACTGATAAGTCTCGAATTACGCAAACGACGACTAAAGCATCCTTTTTATATAGGTGTGGACGACGACCACCGGACGCTGATTAGTAAGGAAAACGATAAAGACGAACAATAACTTGTGGGCTTTATTACCAAAATGGAACAACTTGTGCTCTTTTCAACCGCCTTTGTTTACTGATTTTCAACTAATGCTAAAATTTTTAAATGATTACCCCAAAATGTTTACATTTTGTATGTTGTATCCTATCCATGAATGATGTGATGTTGATGGGTTATTCCCAACTTTTGAATGAAAATCGATATCGGATCCTATGCCAAGGCTTATACCGCTAGGATTAACGTTACACCGATGGTGATGTGTCGTAAGGACAACCACGTGTCACGGGTCGCGAAGGAGGCCTCCTTCACGACTTTCGACTATGATAACATGATGGAATGATAATGAGGGATATGGATCACGACACCAAGAAAATGCTCACAAGCAACTTTTATAAACTCAGAAAATATTTTAGTAAAGATGCATTTTCAAATAAACCTCGGCTTACCACTATATGTAGTAATTAAATGATAATAAAATGTTTTCGCATAAGTCCACCGGGTACAATTTTGTACTTAGCCCATGTTTGTTTTTAAATGCAGTTGAGCTCGTTTGATAATGGAGAGTTGGGAAAGCCATACGTCCTGTTGTTCGTTAGGAATGGATAACCTCAATACATATCATATATGTATTCACACACTTCTCGCAAATTGAACTGCTTAATTTCATGTTGGATATTATAACAAAGTGAACTATAAGTCTTTCGATCATTATATCTTTTGGATCTCATTATAAGCCCTTGGACTAATTTGTGTAAGTGTATGTCTAATCTTAAGTTTTATATTCCTAATATTAGTCCGCTACCCGTCAACTGCGGGTCGGACATAGCAATCTATGTTTATAAAATTTTGTAACATTTAAAACTGTCCAGATATTATTTTAGTAACTTTTCCTTAATAAACTGTTTTAAAAGGATTTTAAATCCTTATTAATTATCGATAATTCATAATTAACTTAAAAATACTAAATGACCTTTGAAAATTTTTCTAAATTCATATAGTACATTATTATACACTATGGTCCAGAATATGAATTTATGAAATTCATATAATACTGTTCTAATTATTTGTATATATACATATATATATTTTCGTAATTCAAAATAATAGGAATAATCATCCAAAATTCTCAAAATTGATATATACTTATTATAACATCCCAACATCAGTATATAATATTTATATAACCCATAGTTCATCATAACTATTTATTTCACAAAATGTAACAATGTTCACGTAATAATAAGATAATTACCAAACAAATAGCAAACAATTTCTAAAAATTCTAAATAAATTCCAACATCAATAAACATTATATTATAACATTGTAACATCACAACATTAACTAAAAACATTTGAATCATCACATATGGAGCTCAAGAGCTCTCGGTTTTTGATTCTTTATGTTATTGATTTTCAAAATTCCAATAATTATATACTATGTCTATACACTATAGTATATTAATATAACATCATATAATCATCAAGAACTAATTAAATCATCACCATATAAGCTGTAAGCTTCGTTTATTTGATTTAAATAGGTAATTGATTTCAAAATTCTAATTAATTCACACAATGCATAAATAATATACTAAAGCATTAAAACACCATTACATGTTCAAAAATAAAATCATACATCAACATATAATTTCCTAATGCTCACGGTATTAATTAAAATTTAAGCATATGGTTTTCAAAAATTCTAATTAAAACATATATATATACAATACATTAAAGCATTAATATGTCATTACAAGCTTAAAATAAAATTTATACACTAAGGTATGTACATATAAGCCTCGGCATTCATAAATAATTGCTTGGTTTTTCCAAAATTTTAATTGATATACCATAGGTTTAAAACATATCATAGATCAATAATACATGCTTAGAAAATATTGAGAAGCATTCGTCATCACATATCATTTTAACATTTTCAAAAATTATTTTAAACAAGGTTTATGGTTCAAAATTGTATATACATGCTAGATCCATTCAAAAATTAAATAAACAATACCATATGCTTATTCTAACATATATTCACATACTTGGAAATATAAATCATCAAGAATAATATCTCATGCTCTAGAACATTAAAACATACATATATACATATACATTCAAACACACATGTAACATATAAACATGATTTTTCTTGTCAAATGTGAGATGTAATCGACTAAGGTCTTATTTACCTTAGGAATGGTATATAATGATGAGAGCAATGTGGATATCAAACTTGGTAGGAAGAAGAAGAAGAAAGGAAGAAGGAAGGTTTAAAATGGGGGATCTCTGATTTTTCTGAAATGGGAGAGAAATGAGAGAAATGAGAGTTCAAAAGAAAGGAAATGATGTTATGGTTGGGGTGTTCAAATGGAAGAGTTTCATTAATTAACTCTCTCTCTCACTCGATTTTTGTCCAAAAATCTGGACTCAAATATGTAGCCAAATGATGTGAATAGAGTGATCATTAGCTAGAGGAAAAGGATCAGGGTCTAATAGAAAAGTGATCCCATGCTTGAGTAAAGAGGGTTACGGTTGGTGTGTTTGGGAGTGATTTAATTTTTGTTACACTATAATACTAGATATATATATCATACATAATCATAGATATATATTACAAGCCATTAAAATAATTAAATCAAGCATATAGCATTTATTTGAAATTACCGATCCAAAATTAGGAAAATAGAATAAAATACAAATCACACCTATTATTGATACTCATGCCATTTTCGATCCAAATATACATGTATACATCATAATATATGATTTAGATATTAAATAATATCATAGGATAGAATTATAGCATTAATTCACGATATAAAACCCAATTTCGAAATTAGGTTTCAAATTTATAAAATCATATCGATTTTTAATGATCTAAAACTTATTTCATAGCTTAATAACACTCATATATATCATATTATAAAGTTTAGATACCATATGATAATTTAATAGTTTATTTCATGTGAAAACCAAAGTTTATAAACTTAGGTTTTGAAAATTTCAATATAAATTATCGAATTTTAATAACTGAAAATTGATTTTAATAATTAATAATACTGAAATTATATAATATTAATAGGAAATTAATTATTATAATTTCGAGCATTAAACTCATTTTCAAATCGCTCTCAGACGCGACGCTCAAAACGCTCAAAATCGACTCATCTCAAAATGGTCGCAGAAGTTCACACTTACTAAATAAATATATTCCTTTTAATAAAGGAATTAAGATGGAAATTAATTCCAAGCTTCACGCCGAAAATTTCATGAAAAGTCGACGCTCGACGCGTTCGACGTTAAAATATATCGACAATCATTTCGTAATATTTCATTCCTTTAATTCACAACCTTAGTGAATTTTGAAAGGAATTCTATAACGATATCGTATCGAAATCACAAGATTCGATGTCGTAAAAGATAATATACGTAAACCCAATTACGGGTTTAGAAAACCGTAATCGTGATATTCGCTTTTCGAATATTACATTCCACCCTACGAAAAATTTCGTCCCGAATTTGTATACCTTAGAAAAATAGACCGGGTATTTTTCTCTCATTGCTTCTTCAAGCTCCCACGGCTTCTTCTGTCCGTGGTGTCTCACAAGACTTGACTAACGAATCGACTTGTCCGTAGTTGCCGGACTTTGTGATCATGGCTGGGTTCTTCCTTATAGCTCATGTCCGCTCGAGGATCACGCCGCCTCTAATCACGTGCTTTGTCGTGAACGATTTTCGAATGCAGACGCGAAAACATTATGGACATTCCCTAGGTTTGGCGAAGAGCCAACCTATGTCATCGGACCTATCCTTTCTAGATCTCATAAGGTCCTATGAAACGGGTCTAAGCTTTCCTTTCGTGCCAAACCCGACAATCCTTTGATGAGAGACCTTAAGAAATACTTTGTCTCCATCCTCAAATGTAGCTCGATCTACGTATCCAGAAGATTGTCTCTCGAGCCTCTTTTATCCTCATCCTAATTTGTCGAACGATTTGATCATCTCGCCACCGATCGTGCCCTATGACTTTTCTCTCACCGACTTCATCCCAATAAAGTGGTGATTCACTTCTTGCCATACAAGGCTTCGATGGGGCCATGCCGATCGTCGCTGATAACGTTGTTGTAAGCAAATTCAATCGAGGTAAAATATCTTCCCATTTTGCACCTCGATCCAAAATTACGCTCTAAGCATATCTTCTAGCTTTGATCGTCTTCCGATCTTCCATCGGTTTGTGGGTGGAATGTCAGATCAAGTTTAACCTCGCACTCAGTTCTTTGCAAGCTAATCCAAAATCGGATGTGAACTTGGAGTCTCGATCGAGATAATAGATTTGCACTCCATGTAGTCGCTAATTTCCTTAACGCATACCCAACTTATCGATCCATAAGTGCTTTGAATAGGTGAAAGTGAGCACTTTTGGTAAGTCTATCCACAATTACCCATAGCTGTGTTTCCTCTTCATTTGGTAAGCTTGTAACGAATCCATCGTTATATCGTCCCACTTCCATTCGGGATTTCTAACGGTTGTAACTTCCGTAGGGTCGCTGGTGTGGCCTTCACTTGTTGACAAACAAGACAGCTCCACAAGAAGCTATGTCTCGCTTCATGCCTTCCCACCAAAATTTTTCCTCGTGTCCTGACATCCCGCGGGCGGTGTAGGATCGTGAGCCTCACTCATGATTTCGCTCAAGCTCGCGTCGTGAACGCATATCCTACCTTCAAACAATAAGGCTTATCGCGCCTCTTGAAATTTCAATCCTTCGACCTTAGTCTTTCTGATCTTTTCCAACTTTTCCTCAATCCTTTGTCTCGACAATTCTTTTTCTTAGATCGATGTCGCGAGTGTAGCGATACCACGATTGTCCGGTGGTTCAACCCAATCTTCATCCCGCCAAACTCTTCAACGAGTTTTCTCTTGTACAAAGAGACATCCTAACTTGGTATGGCTCTTACGACTCAAGGCCCCACTACATTCGCCTTGCCCGGTGATAGTTAATACCACACCGTAATTTTACCGCTCAAGCCATCTTCTTTGTCTCATATTCAGATCCCTTGTTCAAGAAATACTTCAAACTTTTATGGTCTGGAAGATCTCACATCTCACACCGTAGAGATGGTGTCTCCATATTTTCAGGCATGAACTCACGCTAGTTCCAAATCGGGGTGTAGTTCATCTGGTCCGAATTGTCGGATGCGAGCTATCACTTTTCCTTCTTGCATCAAAACACAACCCACCCGCCTTAGATGCGTCAGATAGACCACGCACTTTGTCCGCTCGACGCGAACCGTGCACGTCAATTTTTCTTTGAGTATTTGAAACTCGCCTCGCACTCATCCAATTGAACTTGATTCTCCGAGTAGCGGGTTATTGGCCTTGCAATCTCGGAGAATCCTTCGATGAATCTCCTATAGTAGCCAGCCTAATCCTAGAAACTTCTAATTTCGTCGCTTTTGGTGATTTCCATTCCTGCACGGCCTCTACTTTGGTCGGATCTACTTTTATGCTTCAGACGATGTGTCCAAGGAACATAACTTCCTTCAATAAAACTCACATTTGCTAAACTTAGCAAAGAGTCTTTCATTTCTCAAGGTTTGCGAATCCGTCAGATGTTCTCTTATGATCCTCTTCATTCTTTGAGTAGATAAGGATTTCATCTATGAAGACCAAAACGAATTTATCCAAAATGGATGAAATACTGCTCAGAGGTCCATGACACACCGGTGCATTGTTAATCCGAATGGCATAACTATGAATTCATAGTGGCATATCTGTTCGAATGCGCCTTAGGTACATCCTCGACGTATTTTCAGATGGTATCCGACTTAAGATCAATTTTAGAGAATACACCGCCTCTAATTGATCAAACAGTCATCAATTTGGTAAAGGTATTTGTTCTTTAGTGTCATCTTATTTAGCCCCTATAATCGATGCACATCCTCAAAGAACCATCCTTTTCTTAACAAACAAAGCAGCGCCCCGGGAAACACTTCTAATAAATCCTAGACCCAAAAGCTCTTGATTTGGATTTTCACTCTTCTAGCTCCTTCTGGCCATCCTATAGGCGCCGACACTGGGCTGATCCGGCTCCAAGTCGATGGTAAACCCGTTGTTCATCGAGGTAGCCCTGTAGATTCTCGAAACGTCCGAGAATTCTTGCGACTTCAATGTCTTCTACCCGCCGGTTTATCCTCATCGTTAAATAGACAAGGAATGCATGGCATCCCTCTCGTTCATCATCCTCCCATTGCATACTATCAATCCTCCTTCCCATGCCGATCGTGAAAATGCTTGTTTTGTCCGAAAGTGAAAAATTTTCCTTTCCTTACAGAGAATCGTGGAATGATTCTTAGCTAACCACCATTCCGAGGATTATGTCTACATCATCCATGGGTATTATGTTTAGATCGTAGCCGTAACCTTAAGTGATCCTAATGTCAACTCTAGGTTCGAGCAAAAGTGGGTAACTGGCATAATCCCTCCTATAGGCGATGAGATTCTCATATCCGCTTGACTTTTCGACCTAAGGCTCAGATTTCACGCATGATTTTGCAAAAGAATGCAAGCACCGTGATCGAACAATACTATAAGTAGGTTGAGTAGAACTCCCATACCGCCAAGTTTCTGGTTCTGCTGCTCGCCCCTATGCAGGCGAGCCCAGCCCGAGCCGGCCGAGGTCGACGGGCGCCGGTCCGCTGATTGGCGGTTGTTGCTCGCCGTTGCGCCGCTGTTGGCGCTGGCGTGGTTGTCGCGCCGTTGTTGGGGTGGCCGCCGCCTGTTGGGATTTGTTGTGTGCCGCCACCATGCGCGTGGAGTTGTTGTTGAGGCGGGTCGTGCCATTGAAGTTGAGGGGTTAGCTGAACGCGGCGGGTTGAGGTAGCCCTTAATGGCGAGCATTGCCGCTGGTTCGGCTTACATCCGAACGTGATACGGGCAATTGTCGAATGCCCGCTTGCCGCATTTATAACAGCCTACCACATTTGCCGTGTACACACCTGTGTCCTATGGCATCGAGGGCATTGAGGTGTCTCGATGCTCATGTGGTCCCTTGCCGTGGAGCATAAGTCGCCTCTTCCGCCTTGTCCCTCGTGGCCGGCCTCCACGGCGCCAGGACTGTGGTCCCAAAGTTCCCACGTTGTTATTCCCTGGTTGGTTCCCATTTCCCTTCCTCTATCCAAGATCAGGTGACCGAGACGCCACCGCACTTATTTTCGTCATGGCCGCTTATATCTAAAGCTCGCGAGAGCTTCAGAGGAGGTCTCCATGGCGGCAAGAGACATCGATTCCATTCTTAGCCCCGCTCGAACTTTTCCGACATTTTCAAGTCGGTGTCCACCGCCTGTGATATCTCGACATCTCGCAGGTGCGATCATAGTCGGTCACATATCCTTTTGTTTTAGCAGAAAATTTCGCCCTTCTTCCTCTTATAGCTTTTGGGATGTATTTCTCATGCCTCCTCTGAAATCCTCCCACGAGAATTCTTCAAGCCGCCACGAAAGTTTTCTTTCGCTCCCACCGTGTCACCGGTCCTATCACCGAAGGTAACACACGACAACCTTTCCCGTGCGCGCATCTTAAGAAGGTAAAGATCCGCTCGATGGCCCTAACCCATTGTTCGGCTTCTTCCGGCTACTCTTTCCGCTGAAGAGGAGGGTTCTGCCTTAGAAACATTTCTTCGATTCGCAATCGGGTGTGGGAGTGGTGGTTGGGGAATTTCTTCCGCTCTTGCTCGGGACCTACCCTTCCTCTTGGCCTTCCCGACCTCGACCTCGGGTTCTTGCCCGATTCCTTCTGAGGCATGCGCTATAGAAAATGTAATCATTAGCACTTATTCTTTCATACACAACATACACCAACGCTATTATGGCTTATCAAACCGATTCCAAATAGAATATCATTCTTAACAAACATAACTTCCGCAAAGCCCTATTAGGTCATGTGTATATATATCCAAAAATTTCGCCATAGTGGATGTTCAAACCAACGTTATACAAAAAGAGAAATAAAATAAGTTCCGCCCACACGGCCTTCCAAAAGCTAAGGTTCTAAGTCCAAACTAAAGATTAGACATAGGAAAAGGAAAACAATGTGCTTAAGACAAAATCTCTTTAAGCTTCGCGTGGTCTACATCACGTGCCTTCCCACCGTCTGCCCCTCCTGGGATCTTCCTCTTCCTGAGTCGCCCTCGCCGCTCGAATGTCCATGCGGGCGCCCCTGACGGACCGCTCCATTGCCTTACCATCGGTATGTCTCGCAGGGTTAAGAACATTCGTATTCACCCGATGCTCGTAGTCATGGCGGATCGGGCCGTAGCCACCGCGACATCTCGCTACTCTCATCCGTGCCGTCCGCGAAAGTGCTCGACCGGTGGTATGGCTGACCATAGGTGGTGGAGGTGGTACCGTGGACGACGGGTGTCCGAGTGGGTGGAAATACCGCCTCCCAAGGCCTCGGGCGCTGCCTCTAAGCGAGCAGCCTTCAAAAGGAAAGGAGGCACGAGGTCACATCGCCTCGAACCTCTGTAGAAGCCACTGCGACTCATCCCGCAGTATACTCGGGAGGGAGGTAGGGTCCTCTCGTCGCTCAGAATGTCGATACGTAAGTCGTGACTCACGAACCCGCGATCTCCCACCAAGTCGAAGCCATCGCCGTAGATGTAATCTCCGATATCTCTCGAGCATACCCATCCTGTGGGGAGTATCGCTAGTAGGCCTGGATGCCGTCATAATCAGCACGCGAGCTCGGGCGCCTCCAAAGACGGAGATAATATGCCAAGAACTCACCCAAGTCTTCCCAACAGACATCCAACCGAGGATATATACTCACCTCCTCCTCCGGGTGGGTGTGGTCCAACTCCTCCTCGCGAGATATCTCAACCCTCCATCCGTCACTAATAAAACTAACATAAGTCAACTATCCATCGCATAAGCGGCAAGGATATCTTAAACGAACGTGAAGCAACTAGATAAGGTCAAGCAAGTCTATAAGGTAGGCAACGCATACTGCACAATACTCACCACAACTTACCTTCTTAGTCTTACCCAAACGTATACATAAGCCAACAAATCTTAATATAAGCTATGAGATCCTTATTCTATACCAAACACTCGAACTAGAGTTCAACGGACTCTATCGTATTCTGGAGGCAGAATTAAGGATTCTGTTCTTCATAACAAATGAAGATCATGTTAGAGTACGCAGTGAAAACCATGCGTAAATCGGGTCCCAACGAGAGATCTAGCTAAACAAATCTATCACGCAGTGCAGGAAATTTGCGATCGTGCCAAATTGCAAACGAGACGTATGTCGAGAACACGCCTACCATCTTCGGTCTTTAAGTTGAGGCTGAACATTCTGCCGTAAGTGGCATCCATTTTGTGTTGATGCTCACCATGTCGGAGTGATGGAGTGCCACGCCATTCACCTTAAAGGTTGAGGTTGTCCTCGCTCCATCCTTCTCGCCTTCGTCGTCGATCGTGCCAAGGGTATCGTACTTTCACTCTTCCCATCGTCTTTCGTCGCATATGGAAAAGAAGTTTGTACTTCTATGTTCTTTCACGATACGTGAACATGCTCCTTAGAGTCTAAGTTCGCCTTATGATAACATATCGCTCATCATACATAAAATTTTTGAAAGTCAGAGGTTTCAATTGAAAATTTTGGAAATACGATTTCAACATAGTAATCATAATTAACTTATATGCATATCAAAAATGGATTCATTCATCCCATGTTGATCATTCAACTAGTACCACCGTACTTTCATATCAATACTTGAGTATGCATTAGTTCAACTAAAAGTATTTTGAAAAAAAAAAAAAAAATTTCTTGCTCAACTTTCATTTTCATCATAAAATTTTCATAATAATAAAATCCTTCAAAAGTCCATCCAATTGTTCAATCATGTAAAATTCCCATTTCATGAGTTTGAGAAAGGAATGCATACCTTTTTCCCTGTGAGCTCGATGTGATGGAGTGTTGAGGAGTCTGGTTTCTAGAAGTCCAGGACTCGATCTAGACTTAGAATAAAAGAATTTGGGTTTTCAAAGAGCAAATGCGCTCGATACCACTCATTACACATTCCCCAACCCGACCGAGGGCTACTAGTACTAGAAGTAGTACTTTAGGGTTACATGAATAAAATGGAGAAGCGTAATAAGCTAACATGTCGAATGTAATATGAGATGATGTTATATTGTTTTGAAAGGTTTAGGCCATCGGACCCCAAAACTGCCTGATCCGATGGACCTCGATGGTTGTAAACATAAAGCATAAATAAAGGAGTTGAGTATAGCGGCGGAAAGTGTGTGAATACATATATGACGATATGCATTGAGGTATAACCACAAATTGAGTAAATCGGTCGAGGATCTTGGACTCATCAACACATCCCATCATCGCCCATCGAGCTCGACTGCACATTTAAAACAAACATGCGGGGCTAAGTACAAGAAATTGCACTCGGTGGACTCATGCGAAAACATTTGATAATATTTGGATTCTGTTTTGATATCGAGTAAGTCGAGGGTTTTAGTTAAAATGCCTTGTCTTACCAAATCATTCGATTCGTAAACATAGCTTTGGCGGGCATTTTCTTGGTGTGTATGGTGGTATCTCATAGTCACGATACATAATAATAAATAAATAAGCGTCGAGAGGAGGCCTCCCGTCTGACGCCGTGTAAACCGTAATCCGTCTGCGACACGGTCGGCTCTCTGCAAGCATATGTTAACCTGACGTATAGTTCAACCTTCGCCAATCCTAGCGGACATTTATCATCCGGCGCGGGACCCGACATTAAAAGGTTGGGTTCTACCACAACAATTGATATAATAGTTCCAACCATCTCCATAGCCACTACGGGCATATGAGATAGGATCCGTACACAAGCGAAATATTTTTGGGAGGTAATGCGGTAAAACATTTGTTAAGCAGGTTGAAGGATAAGTCTTTGTAAGTAAATTCATTTGAAATAACGAGAAAAGTTACGTTTTAGTGGGGTGAAAAGGCCCGCATTTAAAGATAGGAAGCCACTTTGGACTATGGTTCGTTGTAAAAGTCTGAGGTTCGTTCGTTCGTCGAAATCCGTCATTGCGTTTGCGTCACGCTTCTGGCGAGGCTTTGAGTCGTGGCTCGAGTCTCTCGAGACTTTCAAAGCTATGATAAACTTGATATTTCTTATCGATGTGGTGAATTCATAGTGAATTGATACGTCTCTAACTGCATCGTCGATTGACTTGTTCTAGTTCGCCGAGATCGTTCGGCGTATAAGTCGTTTTCGATATATGGATTTCATTTGGAAATCTTTTCTTACTAATAATTATCATACTCAATTAGTGTATATCTTCACAGCGTCTTGGCGTGTTTATAAGCATATAACCGTCGTTTGACTTGAAAAGTCAGCGAAGTCGACTTGGTCGACAAAGTCAGCGATTTTGACTTTTAAAATAGTATCTTCTTACTATTTTGTTTTATAAATCGAATTTGATCGATTTGAAAGCGTAAAGTCCTATTTTCGATTTATCTCGTAAATCGAGGACTTATAAATATTTTGCATTAAATAAACCTTTTTATAAATAAAAAGCGTATTTTGGTTTTAAAGCGTTATAAAATGAGCGTTAGTCTCAAACATAGCAATCTATGTTTATAAAATTTTATAAAATTTAAAAACTGTCCAAAATATTAATTTAGTAAATATTTCTTTAATAAATTGTTTTAAAAGTTTAAAATCCTTATTAATTATCGAAAACTTCGATAATTAATTTAAAATGTCAAATGACCTTTGAAAATTTTCTAAATTAATATAGTGCATTATTATACACTATGGTCCAGAATATGAATTTATAAAATTCATATGATATTATTGCTATTTATTTATATATATACATATATATGTTTACGGTAATTCAATAAATAGGAATAATTATCAAAAATTCCCAAAATTGATATATACCTAGTATAATATCCAACATCAATATACATCACCAATATAACCTATAGTTCATCATAACCATTCATTTAATAATATATAGTAATTATTCACGGTAATACTTGATAATTGCGAATAATTAGCAAATAATTTCTAAAATTCTAAATAAATTCCAACATCATTAAACATTATATTATAACATTTAACATCATAACATCAACCAAAAACATTTTAATCATCACCATATGGAGCTCAATAGCTCTCGGTTTTGATTCAAAATGTTATTTGATTTTCAAAATTCTAACAATTATATACTATGTTTATATACTATAGTATACTAATATAACATCATAATATTTATCAATACTAATTAAATCATCACCTTCAGAGCAACAAGCTCACGGCTTATTTGATTTAAAATAGTATTTGATTTCCAAAATTCTAATTAATTCACACAATGCATAAATAATATACTAAAGCATTAATACACCATTGCATGTTCAAAATAAAATCATACACCAACCTATAAATTATAATGCTCTCGGTTCTTTTAAAAAGAATAGCAATTGATTTTCAAAATTCTAGTTAAATCATAGAATATATAATCAAGGTTCTAATGCCATAATATGTTATTACAAGCTTGAAATAAAAATTATACATTGAGTACACACACATAAGCTCACGGTTTCCATAAAATTCAAGCTAGGGTTTTCCAAAATTTCTAAATTCATACCATAGTCTTAAATCATAACATAGATCATATATCCATCATAAAAGATTAAAACATACTCGGTCACTACCATTTCATTTTAACTATTTTTGAAAATTATAACAAATATATCCTATAGTTTGAAAATAATATATATATAGGCAAGATGCATTCATATATTTCATATACACATAACCTATGTAATCTAAACATTTTCACATGTATTTTGTAAATAAAACCATCAGAACATACATATAACAAGGCTCATGCTCAAGAATATTTAACACATATATGTACACAATGAAACTTTGAAACAAACACATATATATATAAAAGCAGTTTCGATTTTCTTGTGTAAATGAAAGAAATCGGTACTATAGTACATATATTACCTTGAGAATGGTATAGTATCCAAGGATATGGTATGGTATCACCTTGGTGAATGAATGGAGATGAAAATGGAAGAAGAAAAATTTTAGAAATGAGAGGAGATCTCTCGGTTTTGAGGCGAGAAAATGGAGAGGAATAGAGTGTTTTGTGTGTTTGAAATGTTTGTGAGAAGGATAATGAGTAAGATGAAAGCCTCTCTCCTATACCTCTCTCACTCTCGATTTTGGCCAAGAAAGGGCAAAATCTGCAACCTTTGGAAGTTGTTTAAGTGATGATTGAAGTGTGTTAAAGGGCTATTCATGTATTGGGCAATTTCAAAAAGGAAATCATTGTGCATGGGGAAGAGATCGGCAAAATCGGTAGCATGGGGAGGGTTTAAGGCTGATTTTATTTTAAAATACACTTAATACATTGTATTAATCATATAATAGGTCATAGATATATAATACAAGTCATAAAAATAATTAAATCAACACATATCCTTAATTTCGAAAATATCGATTATAAATTGGGAAAATAGAAAATAAAATGTAAATCACACCTATTATTGATACTCATGCATTCGATCAAACATATCATAATATATGATTTAGATATTAAATAATAGCATAGGATAAAATTATTACACATTTCAACATATAAAACCCTAATTTGAAAATTAGGGTTTCGAAATATAAAATTGAACTATCGAGTTCTAGGTCTTGAAAATTGATTTTAATGCTTAATAATATCCATATATTTCATATTATAAAGTTTAGATACCATAGGATAATTTAATGGTATCACTTACTTGTGATTAAACCCTAATTTATAAGTTTAGGGTTTTTGAAATTAATAACCGAAAATATCGAGTTTAAATGCTAAAATTCGATTTTAATAATTATTAATACTGTAATTATATAAAATAATAATAGGAAATTAATTATTATAATTTCCGAGCATTAAACTCATTTTCAAAACGTCTTTAGGCGTTGGCGTTAACGTCTCAAAATGTTCAAAGTCGACTCATCTCAAAATGGTCGCGATAAGTTCATACTTACTAGATAAATATATTCCATTTGATAAAGGAATTAAGATGAAATTAATTCCAGCTTCTTGCTTTCGAAAATTTCATGAAAAGGCGGCGTTCGATACGCGTTTGACGTTAAAATAGATTAATGAATCATTTCGTAATATTTCAATCCTTTAATTCACAATCCTTAGTGAATTATGAAAAGGAATCGTTATAACGATATCGTATCGAAATCACAAGATTCGATGTCGTAAAAAGATAATATCTGTGAGAAACCACAATTACGGGTTTAGAAAACCGCAATCGTATATTCGTTTCTTTGGAATATTACAAAAGCCGAGAGCATTGAGCTCCATATGGTGACGATTTCAAATGGTTTTGGTTGATGTTATGATTTAATTAGAATTTTTGGGAATTATTTGGTAATTGTTTGGTATTTATTCGAAATTACCGTGAACATTTTGGGTTTATTCATGAATGAATGATTATGATGGACTATAGGTTATATTTGTGATATAAATTTTGGGAATTTTTGGATAATTATTCCATATTTTATAGAATTACCGAATTATATATATGTATATATATTAATAAATGGCAAACAATATCATATGAATGATATTAATTCATATTCTGGACCATAGTGTATAATAATACACTATATTAATTTAGAAAAATTTGAAAGTCATTTGGTAATTTTAAACTAATTATCGAGATTTTTCGATAATTAATAAGGATTTAAATCCTTTTAATTGATTTATTAATAAATTATATGTCTAATTAATATTCGGACATATTTGAAATTTATAAAATTTTATAAACATAGATTGCTATGTTTGAGACAAGCGTTTATTTTATAACGTTTTAAATCAAAAATATCGTTTTAATTATTAAAGGATTAATAATTGCGAAAATTATTTATAAGTCCTTTGATTTACGTGACAAATCAAGAAATGGGATTTTACAATTTTAATCGATCGAAATTCGATTTATAAAGCGAAATAGTAAGAAATTACTATTTGAAAGTCAAAATTGTTGACTTTGTTGACGATGTTAACCGTTGACTTTTAAGTCAATCATACGATTATCGTTCGATAAATCGCCAATGGCGTAAGATATACTAATTGAGTATAATACCTCATTAGTAAGAAAAGATTTCACAAATGAAATCCTTATATTGAAAGCGTGCTTATCGTTAAAGCGTTTAATAGGAGCGTTAAGCGAAATAGTTGAGCGTATCTAGGGCGAGAACAATTGATTGAATAACGTATTTTAAAGCATATTGAATTCATTGAGAATTCGGTTTACATCGAAATAAGATATCGAAGTTTATCTTAGCTTTTGAAAGTCTCGAGAGACTTGGCGGCGTCTAAAGCCTCGCTTTTAGTAAAGGTGTGGGCCGTAAGCGGCATTTGGATCTTGACGTGCGAAGAAACCTAGGACTCAATTACAACGAACCATAGTCGGTGGGCTTATCTTCAAAATGTGGGCCTTTTCTTACCCACTAAGATGTGATTTCTTGTTCTTCCAAAATGAGTTTCTTTACAATTCTTATTCTCATTTGTTGACAAATGTTTCTTGCATTACGAAAATATTACATTTTGTGTATGGATCTATCATTTACCGGGTAGGTGTGGCGATGGTTGGAACTATATTGTGACGAGTTATGTCATTTGGGTCGCGTGACCTTTTAAATGTCGGGTCTATGCGGATGATAAATGCACAGCTAGGATTGGCGTGAAGGTTGGAACTATTCTATGTTAACATATGCTTGTGAGTATTTGTGTCTTTGTGCGGGATTACGGCGGTCCGCGGCGTCGTGAGATGGGAGGCCTCCCTCGGCGTTTAATTTTAATCTTGTTATGAATTGTTACTATGAGATACGGACCATACGCGAAAATGCTCGGCGAGCTATGTTTATGAGCTGAAAATGTTTTAGTAAGCACAAGGCATTTCAACTAAAACCCTTGTGACTTACTCGATATTGGCGTAATCTTATATCAAATGTTTTCGGCATGAGTCCAGAGTGCAATTTCTTATACTTAGCCTTGCATGTTTGTTTTAAATGTGCAGGTTGAGCTTCGATGATGGTGATGGGGAATGTGTTGAGGTCGGTGTCTGACCAATTTATCTAGAATTTGTGATTTTCACCTTGAATGTATATCGTCATATATGTATTCACACACTCATTGCTACACTCTGATTCGTTTATTTATGCTTTTTGTTATGGACTATTGAGGTCCATCGGACCATAGTTAAGATTTTGGGGTCCGATGGCTAACACTGAATCGTTATGACATTATCTTATATTATGTTCGAGCATGCTAGTTTATTGTTGTTATGCATCTTTATTTTAGCCGTGTAACCCAAAATACTACTCCTAGTATTAGTCGCCTCTCGGTCCGGGTAGTCGGAGTGTGGTCGTGTGACAGTGGCATCGAGCCCTTTTGCTCTTTGTAAACCACAAATTCTTTTTATTCTAAGTCAGATCAGTCGGACTTCTAGAAATCTCGACTCCTCTCGACACTCCATCACATCGAGCTCAACCGGGAAAAAGGTAGCGCATTTCTTTCTCAAACTCGTGAAATGGAAAATTTTTACATGATGAGCAAGTTGGAAGAACTTTGAAGATTATGTTATTATGAAAATTTTGATGATGGAAATGTTTGAGCGAAAGTTTTCAAAAACTTTGGTTTGAAACCAATAAGTATTGATCACGAATACTCAAATTTTGAGATGGAAGTATATGGTGGTATTGAGTTGAATGATCAACATGGAATGAATGAATTCATTTTTGATATGAATATGAGTTGATCATGATTGTCATTTAAAATCATATTTCAAAATTCTCAAATAAGACTTTATTTTCCAATCTTCAAAATTTCGTTTGTGATGAATGATATGTTATCACGAAGAGAACCTAGACTCTAAGGAGCATGCTCACGTGTCGTGAAAGAACATAGAAATACGAACTTCTTTTCTTATGAGAACAAAGAGCGATAGGAAGAATGAAAGTGACGATATCCTCGAGCTCGGACAGCGAAGGCAAGCGAGAAGGATGAACAGGGCGACCTCAACGCGAAGATGAGCGGCGTCAGCGGTTCCTCACACTTCGACATGGTGAGCATCGACACGAATCATGACATGGGCGTCACTACGACTTCAGAATGTTCAGCCTCAACCTAAAGACCTGAATATGGTGGGCGTATTACGATCGACATCGTCTCGATTTACATTTTGGCGCGATCGCGCAAATTTCCTGCACTGCGCAGTAAATTTGTTTAGCTGAATCTCTTCGTTGGGACTCGATTCGCATGACTTTCACCTGCGTACTCTAACACGCTGATATTCATTTATTATGAAGAACAGAATCCTAATTCTGTCTCAGAATACGATAAGTCAGTTGAACTCTAGTTTAAGTGTTTGGTATAATACTGAGGATCTCGTAGTATATATATATTAAGATGTTATTGGTCTATATGTACGTTTGGGTAGGACTAAGAAGGTAAGTTGTAATATGTGTTGTACCTTATGATGTTGCCTACCTTATAGATTGTTTAGTTCAACCTAGTTGCTTCTCGTTATGCTATCCTTCATTTTGAGATGACGATAGTTGACTTACGTTAGTTTTGATCGTAGCGAGATGGAGGAGATGTGCTATATTGCTAGGAGGAGGTAGGACCTCATGCCACCCGAGAAACTGATGCGCACCCTCGAGAATGTTGGATGTGCGTCGGCGAAGACCTAGGCGAGTTTACGGCGTGTACCTTGGTGTGGAGCGCCCGAGCTATGGCGCAACCGACAATGATGGCATTAGCGACTCCTAGCTATACTCCCTTGTACATGGGATGGTTATGACCGAGAGGTATCGGGAGATTACATTTATCGTATGCCCGAGGCTATGATTTGATTGAGGATACGCGGTGCGTGAGTCATCGACTTACGTGTACAGTATTCTGAGCGCGCCTATGGGACCTATCTCGCTTCCACGGGAGTACACTTGGCGTGATGAGTCGCGAGTGGCTATACCTTGAGGTTCGAGGCAGTCGATCCGGTGATACCCATGCCGAATAGATGAGGCGGGATGTGCGAGAGTAGATAGGCGACGCCCTGAGCTACTCTGGGAGAGCCCGTCTTGCCACCGGCGGTTTTGGACACCCGATCGTCCGCCGCTACCGTCCCTACCACTGCGTCCAATCGCCACCGGGAAGGAAGAGCCCTTCCGCGGACGGCGCGGATGAGCATATCGAGATGCCTTCAATGGCTATGACCCGACCGAGTATGCTACGGTCGATCCGCCAACTCACGACTTATGCGGTGCGGATAACCCGGACCCTGCGCGACATACCGATGATGGAAGCGGTGATGCGGGGCCGTCGAGTGCGACCTCGCGAGGGCGGTTCGGATGGAAGGCGACTCGAAGAGGAGGAAGACCCAGGAAGGCGGAGTAGGAAGGGCCGTGAAGGCGTTGGCGATGTTTTAATTGAAATTGTTTTGTTATGACTAGCATGTGCTAGCTTTTCCTTTTATATTTCGATGCGATGGTTCTAGAACACGATTTTTTTGGGAGGCCGTGTGGGCGAAACCTTCTGTTTTGTTTTTCGGTGATTCTTGATGTTGAACATCTTGCTTTTGTGGAACCTTGATTACCTATCTATATAATTGTCTATGTTAAGGATGAGTTGTTTATTTTGATATCGTTTTGCGAGGCTATGAAAATCTTATGTATGTTAAGCTATGAAAGCGATGAGTGATTGGCGATGATAAGTTTTATATAATGAGAATGCCTCAGAAGAAACCGAGCGAGAACCAGGTCGAGGAAGACCTAGAGGAGGTCGAATCCCGAGCAAGAGGAAGAGGATATTTCCAACCACCCCACCTCAACTGAGCGAAGGATCGAGGAACTATTCACGAGGCAAAACCACGGTCTTTAATGGAAAGGAAGCCGGAAGAAGCCGAGCAATGGGTTAGAACCATTGAGCAGTTTTCAATTTCTTAAGATGCTGACCCGAGGCAGGCGTCATGCGTTGCTTTCGGTGAATGGACCGGTGACTTCGGTGGGAGGCGGAAAGAAGACCTTCTTGCGAACGACGAGGAGTTCTCATGGGAGGACTTGAGAGGGAAATATGAGAAATACATCCCAAAAGCTATAAGAGGAAAAAGGCAAGAATTTTCTGCTAAGCGAAAGATTGTGCATGATCGACTATGATCGCTTCTGCGAGATGTCGAGATATGCACGAGCAAGTGGACAACGACTTGAAAATGTCGGAGAAGTTTAGGTCGGGGCGAGGATGGAGATATGTATGTCTCTTGCCAGCCATGGAGACCTAACACTGAAGCTCTTGCGAGCTTTAGATATTGAGGCGACAATGTCAGAAGATAAGTCGGTGTCGGCTCGGACACACAATACTGAGACGGAGGAAAAGGAAATGGGAACAACAGCGGGAATAACAACCGCGGGGAGCTATGGGGCATAAGTCCTGGCGCCCGTGGCAAGAAGCGCGCAGCGAGCGAGGCGGAAGAGAGCGACTTATGCTCCACGGCAAGGGACGCGAGGGCAGATAAAGGCACCTCCATGCCCTAGATGCCATAGAGCACACAAGGAGTGTGCACGGCAAATGTGGTAGCTGCTACAAATGCGGGGCAAAGGGCATTCGCCGATAATTGCCCGGTGTCACGTTCGGAAATAAGGCCGAACCAACTTGCAATGTTCACCGTTAAGGCTTATCGACTTCAACCCGGACCCGCAACAATTCCGGCCCAACCTCGGCAACTCGGTGGCAACAACCCGACAAGTGGTGCGGCAACCACAATGGCGGCGGCGCAACAACAGCGCATAGGCTCTAGCACGGGGTTGGGCTGTGGTCGTGTGGGTGCTTCTTGCATTACCGTTTATTCTTTGTTGCCTTAACTCTTCTTGTATTGTTATTCTTCTTCTTCTTGTTGTTGTTGTGGCCGATCTTGGGCTGGTATTGTATTGCCCTTAATGGTTGGGTTTGGGTTGGTTGATTTGGCCTCATGGTCTGTTGGGTGTAAGCAGGGCATTCATTTGCGTAGTGGCCTCTCATACCACACTTATAACAGCGACATTGCCCGATAGACATACACACAATGCGACTATTGCATTTTGGGCGGGGAGGAATCTTCCTCGCTCTTGTTGTCCACCCATGGGCGTGGAAAATATCGGTATCCTCCACTCCACGCCCTTGGGTGTCATGTTTCCTTACCATGGCCTTTTGTTGTTGTTGTTATTGAAACCTCCCATTGAAGTTGTTATTGTAACCTCCTTCCCATTTCCGTTTCCCTTTATTGCGGCAACTTGGGATTGAGTTGAGTACGGAGCTTGTCTTCGGGCATTGCGACCTCAATGTCTAGATCTCGACTAAGAGCTTCGTGTCGTTAACTCTCCATGACTTGCGAGAGACATTTGATCTCATGCCTTAGTCTCGATCGAACTTCTCGACATTTTCATGTCGATACTTACTTGGTTGGGCGTATCTTGCCATGTCGCAAAAGATGCGATCATATTCGATCCAGCGACTTCGTTCTTGCTTCAAGTTGAAAACTCAACTTCTTTATTCTTCCTATAGCTTTTGGAATGTATTTCTCATACATTTGTCTTAAAGTCATCCCAAGTGAATTAGTCCATTTGCCCTTATGTTGGGTTTTCCTTCGTGCCTCCCACGTAAATCGACACTGTCCGGTGAGTTGGAATGTGACACAAGATAGTCTTTCTTGTGTAGTGCGTGAAGGAAATCAAAGATCCTTTCAATGGACCTAACCCATTCGGCATCCTCGGGGCTTCCACACCATTGAAGGTAGGAGGATTTTGCCTTAGAAAAGTTCCTCGACCCTACGATCGGGTGGAGGTGGGGTGGTTGAGTCAACCTCTTCTTCTTACGGTTGGGGTGCTCCGCCCTTCTCTCCCCCTTCTCTATTTTCGGATTACAGTGCGCGTCTTGGCGGCATTACGATAATCAAAGATATTATTAGCATTGCATAATATTTCTTGCAATTTACGCATATATAACATCTTCATGAGATCTTTAGCATAAACGACTTTAGCAAAACATTCATCTTCTTCAAACTCATTTTGCATAAAAGCCCGTCTAGGGTCATCATATATATATATATGGAAAATGCCTCAAAGAGGACTTTTACGTACAAGTCATCGAGACTCAAAAGGATCTCAAGAACATAACGTGTTACAAAATACTATGCTTCTATACCTATTGCTACAGCATTATTAGTCACACTATACACATGCTACTCTTATACTACTATGTTTTATCGATTCGTCATTCTCATCTTTTAAAGCCTTCTACCATTGGTTGAACCTTCCGTTGTCGCCATCTTCCATGTTTACATCGACATTCCTTCTACTTCTGGATTCTCATTTGATTTCTTTCCTCATCCGGTCTTCTCTTACGGATCCTCTTGGGATCCTCCTCTTCCTCGAGTCCTCGTCCGAACTCTCTTCACGTGGTGCGTCTATGAGAAGGGCTGCCCGTCATCTCCTATGGCATACACGTCACGCATAGGAACATAACCTTCTTGATGGTCATATGCCTCCATGTAAGTCCTCGGCGATAGGGTCTTTGTTAGGCGGCGGTGCTATCATTGGTGGCGAGGCGGAGGTGGCGGTCGCGTTGGATGTCCAAATGTCATGGGTGGAAGAGCTAGAACTCCAAATGACACAGGTCGCGACGCTCTAGTCACATGAGCGGTCGATCTCACTGCTTCAGATTCTCTCGGTATCGCGGGGTTAACCACTCGTGGAACCTCCGTGTACAACCGATACGGCGTAATCGTCGTCGTGCAGTATATTCTCTTGGAGGAAGATAGGGCCCTCTCGGTGTAGCTACGTATATCTGTTGTAGACATAGATTAGGTGTTGAGAATCTCGGCAAATCCCAATCAAGTCATAATCAATGCCCACACGGTAGATATAGTCGCTTTGATATCTCTCGGCATAGTCTTCCCAATCGACAGACAATCGAGTCGAAACGTTTCATACCATCATAATTCCATCATAATTCGTCACACCATCTTGATGGGCATCCATCCAAAGTCGGAATAACTCATCAAAATCTCTCCCAAGCTGTCACCCCAACTCATCGGCGTAAGTGCGATATGCTTGAGGACTTCTCACGGTGTAACTCTCGGTATTACTCTTCTCGTGAGTAATAAGGTCTTGCCATCTAACAAAGACAATACTAGCGTAAGTCGATCTATGTATGTCGATAAGCGGATAAGGTGGACAACAAATATATCATTAGCGGATAAGATAACAATATATCGATAAGCGGATAAATGTTATCACAAAGGTTCTTATGTAGCATGTGTCATAACTTCTACTTGTGTTACTAAAGAATATTACTTGCTAATAGCTTCCTAAGATTCTTATTATCTTTGTAGAGTTCTCGTTTTTATACGTTTGAGACTATCTTCCTCTCACTTCTTAGTCTATCATAAGACTTTTCTTTCCGATTCTCACGAATTCTAGAAGGATTCTGTCCTTCTTAAGAAATGAAATTCAACGTGATAGAGTGCGTGGCGAAATCCGTTCATAAAGCGGAATTGACGAAGAGCAGTCAAAACAAAAACCTTTGCACAATGCGGTTTTGTATCTTGCGCGCGCCGTGGACGATTTATGACCCGAGCATGGACTCATGCTCGGCCTCGTCGTATTTCATTTTAAAGTTCGTTTAACTTTCTTTATTTCATCTCGCAGCCATACGTCCGACTCCTCGGTTTCTCTTTTGCTTTCGCCATCCTTACATTGAAAACTTGAATTGTTTTGGTGGACTTTCACGTTCGTTCTCATATCACCTTTTTCTATCATTCTCGTAATGGGATAAAGTTCATCTAACTCGTACTTCTATGTTCTTTCGCAAGAAGTGAGCATGCTTCTTATAGCATCTATGTTCTTTGGGATAACATAACGATTTTCATAAAACTTTGAAATTGAAATAAAATTTCAAATAATCATAACATAACTCATGCTTTACGAATTTACGTGATTGACAATCACCTTTGACATTGCTATGTCAACTGTTTCTCATTCTCTGTAAACTCATCTTATATCATTCGACATATAATTGTCAACTCTTCTCATAAAAGCGTAAAATTCTTTTTGGAATGCTTTCCAAAACTTTCACTTTCAACTTTCATAACTTTCACTACTTTCAAAATATAAGTTCAAATCTCATTCTCAAAACTTTCGAGTTCAACTTTCTTCCACTTTCAACACTTTTCTTTGTCGAACTTTCTATTTCAATCTTTAAGAAGAAATAAGTTACCTCTACGGTTGAGCTTGATGCGATGGAGTGTTGAACACGGTCGGTGATCTTTAGAAGTCTAGTGACTCGATCTAGACTTAACTTTTGAAAGAAGGTTTTAGGGTTTAAAGGACTGACGCTCGATACCACTCTGTTACGCCCGCCAATCCTAAGTGCGGATTAGCGAGGCGGGACTCGTGTGAGGATTAGCGGGTCTTAATGATAATTGAATACGAAATTGAATAGGAAGCGACAACCAAACTCATGTGACTTCAAAACATTATAGATAAGCACGCAACGTATTTCATACAAACTAGACCAACGGATCCTTAACAAAAGGGTTCGTGATCGAAGGTAATATGCATCAATATTCAAAATATAGCTGAATGTTTCAACCAGCGGAAAACATGTGAATTCATATATGTGATATGAATTTGTAATATTCCAAAGAAGCGAATATCGATTACGGTTTCTAAAACCGAAATTAGGGTTTTCAGTATATTATCTTTTACAACATCGAATCTTGTGATTTCGATGCGATATCGTTATAACGAATTCCTTTCATAATTCACTAAGGTTGTGAATTAAAGTTGAAATATTACGAAATGATTACGTCGATATATTTTAACGTCAAGCAGCGTATCGAGCGTCGACTTTTCATGAAATTTTACGGCGGTGAAGCTTAGAATTAATTTCCATCTTAATTCCTTTATTAAAAGGAATATATTTATTTAGTAAGTATGAACTTACTGCGACCATTTTGAGATGAGTCGATTTTGAACGTTTTGAGACGTTTTGAACGTCAACGTCTAGAGACGTTTTGTAAAATGAGTTTAATACTCAGGAAATTATAATAATTAATTTCCTATTAATATTTTATATAATTTCAGTATTACTAATGATTAAAATCGAATTTTCAGTTATTGAAATTCGATAATTTGATATTGAAATTTTCAAAAGCCCTAAGTTTATAAACTTTGGTTTTTCACATGAAATGACACTATTAAATTATCATATGGTATCTAAACTTTATAATATGATATATATGAGTGTTATTAAGCTATGAAATCAGTTTTTAGATCATTAAAAATCGATAACAGATTTTTATGATTTTCGAAACCTAATTTTCGAAATTAGGGTTTTATATGCATGAATTAATGCTATAATTTTATTCTATGCTATTATTCAACATCTAAATCATATATTATGATATATATGTGTATATTTGATCGAAAATAGCATGAGTATCAATAATAGGTGTAAATTGTATTTTATTCCTATTTTTCCATTTATTATCGGTAAAATCGATATTAAGCTATATGTTGGATTTAATTATTTTTATGGCATGTATTATATATCTATGACCTATACTATGATTAATACATAGTATTAATGTGTAACAAAAATTAAAACAGCCCCTTACACCCTTGTAGCCGTCGGCCATCATGCTTGGACAAAGCATGATGTGCACCTTTTTATTGCCCAACCCATGAACACCCTTTTTGCTTAGCCTAATCATCACACATAATCCTCATCATTTCTACAGATTTTTCTCCCATTTGTTGGCCAAAATCGGCGAGAGAGAGAGAGGTAGTATAGGGGAGGACTCTTCCTATTCACCCCATTTCTCATTATACACACCTCCTACACTAAAACACTCTCATTTCCTCTCCATTTCTCCCATTTTGTGAGAAAAATTGAGAGCTTCCCCTCATTTTCAATTCTTCTTCTTCCATTCTTCTCTATTTCCTCTTCAAACCTTGATACTATATAGTTGCTTGTGAATCTATATCATCTAAGGTAAATAAGACCCTAACCGATTTATTTCTCCATTTATTCATGGAAATCGAAAATTTTATATATATATATGTATTGGTGTTGAATGCTATATGTATGTATATGTATGTTTTAATGTTCTAGAGCATGAGATATATTGTTCTTGATGATTTATATTTCCATGTATGTGAATAATATGTTAGAATAAGCATATGGTATTGTTTATTAAATTTTTGAATGGATCTAGCATGTTATATAATTTTCGAACCATAGAACTTGTTCAAAATAATTTTTCAAGATATTAAAAATGCATATGTGATGACCGATTATTTCTTGAACATTTTAATGATGAAATATTGATGTATGTTATGATTTAAGGCTATGGTAAGTTAATTAAAATTTTTGGAAAACCCTAGCTATTTATTTTAAAAATACCGTGAGCTATTTAAATAAATACCTTGGTGTATAATTTTTGTTTTAATCATATAATGACATATTAATGCTTTAATGTATTGATTATATGTTATATGATTTAATTAAATTTTGAAAATCAAATGCATGATTTTGAAAAATACCGTGAGCATGCTATATGTATATGTTGATGTATGATTTTATTTTTGAACATGTAATGGTGTTTTAATGCTTGAGTATATTATTTATGCATTGTGTGAATTAATTAGAATTTTTGGAAATCATTTACCTATTTAAATCAAATAAGCCGAAAGCTTACAAGCTTATGAGGTGATGATTTAATTAGTTCTTGATGATTATATGATGTTATATTAATATACTATAGTGTATAGACATAGTATATAATTATTGGAATTTTTGAAAACCAAATACTAAATTAAATCGAAAAAGCTGAGAGCATTACAAGCTCATATGGTGATGATTTAAATTATTTTGGTTGATGCTATGATGTTACAATGTTATAATATAATGTTTATTGATGTTGGAATTTATTTAGAATTTTTGGAAATTGTTTGCTATTTATTTGGTAATTATCTTATTATTACCGTGAATATTATTACATGTTGTAAAATAAATAGATATGACGAACTATGGGTTATATAAATATTATATACTGATGTTGGGATGTTATAATAAGTATATATCAATTTTGGGAATTTTTGGATGATTATTCCTATTTATTTAAATTAGTAAATATATATAAGTATATATATAAATAAATAGCAAAGCAGTATTATATGAATTTCATAAATTCATATTCTGGACCATAGTGTATAATAATACACTATATGAATTTAGAAAAATTTTCAAAAGTCATTTGATATTTTAAGTTAATTATCGGAACTATCGATAATTAATAAGGATTTAAAATCCTTTTAAAGCAGTTTATTAATGAAAATTTACTAAAATAATATTCTGGACAGTTTTAAATGTTACAAAATTTTATAAACATAGATTACTATGTTTGAGATGAGCGTTCATTTTATAACGTTTTAAAATACCAAATCTGCTTTTATTTATAAAAGGGTTATTAAAAGCGAAAATAATTATAAGTCCTTGATTTACAAGATAAATCGAGCAATAGGACTTTACGTTTTCAAATCGATCAAATTCGATTTATAAAACAAAATAGTAAGAAGTTCTTATTTTTAAAAGTCAAAATCGTTGACTTTGTTGACGATGTTGACTTTTGACTTTTCAAGTCAAGCGTGCGATTATCACGTTTATAAATACGTCGATGCGGCGTAAGATATACTAATTGAGTATGATACCTCATTAGTAAGAAAAGATTTCACAAATGAAATCCATATATCAACGTGCTTATCGTTGAAAGTATCTCGAAGAGCGAGAACAAGTCGATCGTATCGTGTTAGAGGCGTATTGAATTCACTAAGAATTCAGTCTACATCGATATGAAATATCGAAGTTTATCTTAGTTTTGAAAGTCTCGAAAGACTTGACGACGTACTAAAACCTCGCTTTTCGTAAAGGTGTGGACCTGACGCAAATGACGGGATTTTGACGAACGAGCGAACTGGGACTTTACAAGCGAACCATAGTCGGTGGGCTTCCTTTCTTACCTCACGAATGTGGGCTTCCTTTCTTACCTCACGAATGTGAGCTTCTTATCTTCAAAAATGTGACCTTCTTGTCGTACGAATGAATTTATTCTGACACTTATACTCTATTTGTTTATCAAATGTTTTACCGCATTACGCCAAAATATTTCGTTTTGTGTATGGATCTATCATTTGCCGGGTAGGCTGTGGAGATAGTTGGAACTATTATATCAATTGTTGTGGTAGCACCCACCTTTTTAATGTCGGGTCTGTCTTGGGATGATAAATGCACAGCTAGGATTGGCGTGAAGGTTGGAACTATCTGTTGTGTTAACATATGCTGCGAGTATTGTGTCTTGTGTGGGATTACGGCGGTCACGGCGTCGTAGATGGGAGGCCTCCTCTCGGCGTTATTATTTATTATTATTATGTATTGTGACCATAAGATACGGACCATACACAAAAGAAAATGCTCGGCGAGCTATGTTTCTGACGAAAATGATTTGGTAAGCCTGAGGCATTTTAACTAAAACCCTGTGACTTACTCAATATTGGCGTAATCCAAATCTATCAAATGTTTTCGGCATGAGTCCACTAAGTGCAATTTCTTGTGCCAGCCTGCATGTTGTTTTAAATGTGCGGGTTGAGCTCGATGGTGATGATGGGGAAAGTGTTGAGAGTCGGTGTCCTTGACGATTACTTGAATTTATGGATTATACCTTGAATGCATATCGTCATATATGTATTCACACACTTTCATTGCTACCTCGAACTCCCTTATTTACGCTTTATGTTTTAAACTATTGAGGTCCATCGGATCGAGGCGAGTTTTGGGGTCCGATGGCTAAACCTTCAAAAACAATATAACATCATCTCATGTCTGTTGAACATGTTAGCTTATTGTTACGCTTCTCCATTTTATTCATGTAACCCTAAAGTACTACCCTAGTACTAGTCGCCCTCATCCGGGTTGGTCCGGAATGGGGTCGTGGCAATTCAGCTATACTATATCGACGACAAAAACTCCATTGCTCAACACTTCACCATCGGTGACTCGACCTGCACATTTAAAACAAACATGCGAGCTAAGTACAAGATTGCACTCAATGGGCTCATGCGAAAACACTTTCTTTAAATTACACCGCCTTAGTAAAACCGAGGATTTTAGTTGAAATAACTCGTGAATACCAAAACACTTTATCATTTCTCAAAGATCGCTTTGGCGGGCATTTTACGTATGTATGATCCATATCACCTTGTAACACTTTCTCATGATTACATTCACGCCCGTAGAAGTAGGCCTCGCTCTCTGAGACGTTGTGACCGGCCGAAGATGTTGCTATCGGCACACAGTCACCTATGGTGTACACGTTAATCCTAGCCAGGTATAATCTTTCGGCATAGGATCCGATATCGATTTTCTATAAAGTTGGGAGCGACCCAACAACTGTAACTCTTTCTCAGTTGGCTCACCCAACTGCTTGATAGGATCCATACATAAAACATAAACACTTTGGGCAGGTAATTGAACAACAGTTCATGATCATTTCTCAATTGAAAGCTTTGTAAATAAATACTTTGCATTTCGAAGAAAGCAGAATAAATAAATCAGTTCGAGTAAAGCCCACCTCGTTGTCACGACCCCATTCCGGTCCAACCCGGACTGGAAGGCGACTAATACTAGGAGTAGTATTTCAGGGGATTACATGGGTAAAATAAAGATACATAAAAATAAACTAACATGCTTGAGTAGAATATGTGGTGATGTTATAATGTTTTTGAAAAAGGTTTGAGCCATCGGACCCCAAAACTTGGCACGATCCGGTGGACCTCGATAGTTTGTAACATAAAGTATAAATAAAGGAGTTGAGTATAGCGGCGGAAGGTGTGTGAATACATATATGACGATATGCATTCAAGGTATAACCAAAATTGATAAATCGGTCGAGGACCTTTGGACTCCTCAACACATCCCATCATCACCATCGAGCTCAACTGCACATTTAAAAACAAACATGCGGGGCTAAGTACAAGAAATTGCACTCGGTGGACTTATGCCGAAAACATTTGATGATATTTGGATTCTCGCTAATATCGAGTAAGTCGCGAGGGTTTTAGTTAAAATGCCTTGTGCTTACCAAATCATTTCGTTAATAAACATAGCACGGCGGGCATTTTCTTGGTGTGTATGGTCCGTATCTCATAGTCACAATACATAATAATAAATAAATAAATAAGCGTCGAGAGGAGGCCTCCCATCTACTGACGCGTGACCGACCGTAATCCGTCTGACCACGGTCCTCTGCAAGCATATGTTAACACAGTATAGTTCCAACCTTCACGCCAATCTAGCGGGCATTTATCATCGGCCACGGGACCCGACATTAAAAGGTTGGCGCTACCACAACAAATGATATAATAGTTCCAACCATCTCCACGGCCTACCCAGGCATAACAGATAGGATCATACACAAAGCGAAATATTTTTGGCGGTGTAACGGTAAAACATTTGTTAAGCGGTTGTAGGATAAGTGCCGTAAGTAAATTCATTTGAAATAACGATGAAGTTACGTTTGGTGGGGTGAAAAGGCCCGCATTTAAAGATAGGAAGCCCTTTGGACTATGGTTCGTTGTAAAGTCCCAGGTTCGATTGTTCGTCAAAATCCGTCATTGCGTTTGCGTCCACGCTACTGGCGAGGCTTTAGTCGTCGCTCAAGTCTTCGAGACTTTCGAAAACTAAGATAACTTTGATATTTCATATCGATGTGAGGCCGAATTCCTTAGTGAATTGATACGTCTTTATCGTATAACATTGAATTGTTCTCGTTCATCGAGATCGTTCGGCGTGTTAGTGCGTTCTCGATATATGGATTTCATTTGTGAAATCTTTTCTTACTAATGATTATCATACTCAATTAGTATATCTTACGCGTCTTGGCGTATTTATAAGCGATATAATCGTATGTTTGACTTGAAAAGTCAACGAAGTCGACAGTCGACAAAATCGATGATTTTGACTTTTAAATAGTAATTTCTTACTATTTTGTTTTATAATCGAATTTGATCGATTTGAAAAGCGTAAAGTCCTATTTCTCGATTTATCTTGTAAATCAAGGACTTATAAATATTTTAGCATTTTAAATACCCTTTTATAAATAAAAAGCGTATTTTGGTTTTAAAACGTTATAAAGTGAGCGTTTGTCTCAAACATAGCAATCTATGTTTATAAAATTTTGTAAAATTTAAAACTATCCAGAATATTAATTTAGCAAAAATTTCATTAATAAACTGTTTTAAAAGGATTTAAAAAATCCTTATTAATTATCGAAACTTCGATAATTAATTTAAAATGTCAAATGAACTTTGAAAAATTTTCTAAATTAATATAGTGCATTATTATACACTATGGTCCAGAATATGAATTTATCAAATTCATATGGTATTATTGCTATTTATTTATATATATACATATATATATTTACGGTAATTCAATAAATAGGAATAATTATCAAAAATTCCCAAAATTGATATATACTTAGTATAATATCCCAACATCAATATATATCATTAATATAACCTATAGTTCATCATAAGCATTCATTTCACAATATCTAACAATTATTCACGGTAATTACAAGATAATTACCAAATAAATAGCAAACAATTTCTAAAAATTCCAATTAAATTCCAACATCATTAAACATTATATTATAACATTGTAACATCATAACATCAACCAAAAACATTTGAATCATCACCATATGAAGCTCAATAGCTCTCGGCTTTTTGGATTCAAAGTGCTATTTGATTTTCAAAAATTCTAACAATTATATACTATGTTTATACACTATAGTATAGTAATATAACATCATAATATTTATCAAAACTAATTAAATCATCACCTTCAAGAGCAACAAGCTCACGGCTTATTTGATTTAAAATAGCATTTGATTTCTAAAAATTCTAATTAATTCACACAATGCATAAATAGTATACTAAAGCATTAATACACCATTGCATGTTCAAAAATAAAATCATACACCAACCTATGAGGTCACAAAGCTCTCGGCCCTTTTTAAATAAATAGCAATTGATTTTCAAAAATTCTAATTAAATCATAGAACATATAATCAAGGTTCTAAAGCACTAATATGTCATTACATGCTTGAAATAAAAATTACACACTAAGGTACATACATATATACCTCACGGTATTCACAATATTTTAAGCTAGGGTTTTCCAAAAATTGTTAAATCAATACCATAGTCTTAAATCATAACATAGATCAATAATACATGCTTAGAACATATCAATAAGTATTCGGTCCGCATCCAAAAAAATTTATACTATTTTCAAAATTATATCAACATACACTATGGTTCGAAAATGTCAGTAAACATCTTTAGGCCATTCAAAATTTTAATATACAACTCCTATGCTCATTTAACATATATTCACATGTATTTTCAAAATAAAATCCTCAAGAACATATAAATAAACAATAGCTCATGCTCAAGAACATTTAAACACATATATAAACATACATGAAACTTTCGAACCTATACATATATACTAAAACAGTTTCGAAAATTTCAGATTAAAGGAGGTGAATAATCGAAGCTATTGGTCTCATTTACCTTGGATTTAAAATGGTTTCAAGAGCAATGTATGTATCAAGGTTGTGAAGTGGAGAAATGGAGAAGAAAAATCTGAAAATGGAGGGGAAGAGCTCTCGATTTTTCTGCTGCAAATGGGAGAGAAATGAGGTGTTTGAGAGAGTGTTTAGTGTTGGAGAAGTGTATAGGAGAGGGTGAAGAATGGGAAGGGTCTCCCTATGTTATCTCTCTCTCTCCCTCTCGCCGGTTCTCTCTCTCTCTCTTTCCCACCCAATGAAAAAAAATGCAGCCAAATGATGGAGTGAGAGAGTGATCATTGAAGAGTGTTAAAAGAGCTCTCCATGTATTGGGCAAATTTAAAAGTGGGAATCATTGTGCATGGGTGAAGAGCGGTAGCATGGGGAGGGGGTTTAGGCTGATTTTATTTTTAAAAAAACTCTTAATACATTGTATTAATCATATAATAGGTCATAGATATATAATACAAGCCAATAAAATAATTAAATCATCACTTATGCTTAATTTCGAAATTACCGATAATAATTGAAAAAAAAAATAGGATTAAAATATAAATTACACCTATTATTGATACTCATGTATTTTTCGATCATATATATCATAATATATGATTTAAATATTAAATAATAGCATAGGATAAAATTATTACACATTTCAAGCATATAAAACCCTAATTTCGAAAATTGGGGTTTCAATTTTATAAAAACTGAAACCTTTGATTTTTATGGATAAAATTTTGATTTAATGCTTAATAATATTCATATATATCACATTATAAAGTTTAGATACCATAGGGTAATTTAATGGTATCATTTCATGTGATAAAACCCTAATTTACAAGTTTTAGGGTTTTCGAAATTAAAATAGAGAATATCGAGTTTTAATATCTCAAATATTGATTTTAATAATAATTAATACTGTAATTATATAAAATAATAATAGGGAATTAATTATTATAATTTTCCGAGCATTAAACTCATTTTTCTAATCGTCTCTAGACGTTAACGTTCAAAACGTCTCAAAACGTTCAAAATCGACTCATCTCAAAATGGTCGCAGTAAGTTCGTACTTACTAAATAAATATATTCCATTTAATAAGGAATTAAGATGGAAATTAATTCCAAGCTTCACTGCTCAGAAAATTTCATGAAAAGCTGACGTTCGATACGCGTTTGACGTTAAAACATATTGACGAATCATTTCGTAATATATCTTTCCTTTAATTCACAATCCTTAGTGAATTATGAAAAGGAATTCGTTATAACGATATCGTATCGAAATCACAAGATTGACGTCGTAAAAAGATAATATACCAAAACCACTAATTACGGGTTTAGAATACCGTAATCGTATATTCGTTTCTTTGAATATTACACTCAGACACGCTTTCCTCATGGTTCCTTTCTATGTCGATGTTCAAGTCCACGTCCCACCTTAACGTAAGAACTATTTTAGTACATTAGTCACGATTCGATAATCATTCTAACCAATCGTGTCACTGACCCGAAATCTAAGTGCGATTTAGTAGGGTTGTAACTCTAGCAGTATAATTAAGCGGAGATTCTCCTAAACAAAAGCTATAATACATATATCAAATATGTTCTTGGACTTTAGTACATAACTTAAGTTCTTGCGCGGAAAACATGTGATGATGTACTATCAAGGTATAAATCTTTCAAATGACAATATTCCTATTGCTCAACACCGCTCCATCCATCGTCTACTCTCTGCATTTAAAACAAACATGCGGTGAGTACAAGAATGCACTCGGTGGACTCATGCGAAAACATTTTATCATTTTAGATTACTTTGCCATATCTTGATAAGGCAGGGTTTTAGTCGAAAGGCGCGTGCTTATACTAAAACATTTTTAGTTCAGTAAACATCGCTCGGTGAGCATTTTCTTGATGTGTATGATCCGTATCCCATAGTCACAATTCATAACAATATCAAAGATCAAGCGTCGAGAGGCCTCCTCTTCTGACGACGCCGTGACCGCCGTAATCCCATCTGACACGGATCGCTTTCAAAAGTATATGTTAAACATATCATATAGTTCCAACCTTCACGTCAATCCTAGCGGGCATTATCCTTGAAGCGGGACCCGATATTAATAAAGGTTGGGCGACCCAACAAATGACATAACTGTCATAATATAGTTCGACCATCGCCACATACTACCGGGCATAATAGATAGGATCCATACACAAGCAGAATATTTTTGGCGGTAATGGAATAAACATTTATCATGATTGCAAAATAACATTGTAAAGAATTCATTTTGGAAGAACAATAAAGTCACATCTTGTTTGAAAAGTAAGCCCACATGGACTATGGTTCGTCTTAATTGAGTCCTAGGTTTGATTGCTCGTCGATGTTGGGTCGTCGCGTTCGGCGTCCACACCTTTATGTAAAAGTGTGGGTTTGATACGTCGTTCACGCGTTTTCGAGACTCTCAAAGTCTAAGATAAACTTGATATTCTATATCGATATAAACTGAATTCTTAACGAATTCAATACGTTTTCAACTACGTATTTCAATTGAGCATTCTCGTTCTTGAGATACGTTCGACTATTTTGATTTAACCTTTTCGGTTTAAGCGTTCTCACGTATTCATACGTTTCTCGATATAAGGGTTTCATTTACGAAACCTTTCTTTACTAATGAGGTATCTTGACTCAATTAGTATATCTTCACGCGTATTAGCGTATTTATCGAACGTATTTTCGTATGTTGACTTTAAAAGTCGACAAAGTCAACACATGTCGACAAAGTCGACAATTTTGACTTTTAAAGTAATTCTTACTAATCCATTTTATAAATCGATTTTCAATTGATTTTATTTAGTAAAGTCTTAACTTTCGATTTGTTCGTAATCGATGGACTCATTAATATTTTCTCAAATATTAATCTTTTAAATCATTAACCATGTAATTAGTTAATCGTTATTAAATATAACGTTTCGTTTCAAACATAAAATCTATGTTTATAAAATCTTATAAAATCCAAATATGTCCAAAACAATATTTAGACATATAATATATTATTACTCTTAATTAAAAGGATTTAAAATCTTATAATTCCTTTAATGCTCTCGGAAATTCTTAAAATTTCCAAATGATTTCAAAAATTTCTAAATTCATATAGTGTATTATTATACACTTAGGGTCATTAATATGTATTAATATCATCCATATAGCAATCGATCATCACCCTATTCACGTATGGTATATTTCACCTAGGGAGTTCCAACACTTAGTCAAATTTCAAGTGTTTAATTTTTGCAAAACAAACTTAAAACAACCCAATGTCATACTTTGACGATTTATAACTCTCGACTCAAAATACGTATGACCGTAAAAGACACATTCTGAAAACCTCTAAACATGTACTATAAGTTCTAAGAAGGAAGTCGATCCAAAAGAGTCGTGGTTCTGGAGATATAGGGTCTCAAAGTGGGCAACTCGAATGACTCTATACTTAGAATTTTTCGAGTTTCAGATTTAGCTTAACGATTTGGGATTTTGCGAGGCTCGTAACTTTGACTCAAAATACTAAAATGACTGCAAGATACCATTTAGAAACCTTGTAATAATAACTACATGTTTCATGAAGACCATACTGGAAGATACTTGATGCATCGAAATCGAGGTTCAAAGCTGTCTAGTTGGAATGGACAAATTTCAGATGGGTGAATTTGGGTCGATGAACAGTATACCTATAAGGCTTGGTTTGGGATCAAACTTTCCAGATCAAAACTAGACATGGTAGGTAACATTTCTTATGAAGAAACCCAAGTCAAATTCGGACTACAAACGGCTTGAACATCTCACACAAAAGTCGGACTCGTGGGGTTCATTAACAAAAGTATTAGACTAAGACAGTTTTGACAAAAACACCTACTGTAATCGTCAACTTTAAAGATTCACTGAGGGCTTATTAAATGAATCTAATAATGCAACCAATCAGATTGAAAAGCCACTTAAGTCTAGTTTAATTCAGAAAAAGCCTCACCCAATGATTCAAAATAGATTGGGAGATAAAAATGTTTTACTACAAGATATCGCTACAGTGACAGTTTTGTGCAGTTCGTTTGTAAAATCTGGAATAAATAGTAAAATTTTATAAAATTCTGAAAATTTAAATAAATCTTCTAGACATGTTAAAATATGTTTATGCCAAATTTTAGAGTTTTAACATTAGCCAAACTCGAAACTAAAATCATGAACCGAGGGTGATGAACATGGCAGATTTCACAGTTTTGTGCAGTGGTTTTGAAAAATATAAATAAAATAGTAAAACACATCAGATCGATCTGAAATTTTATACATATATACTATTCATGCTTAATCTAAACATATTTAAATTTCACCTTCATCGGATGACTTTAACTTAGTCAAATAAATTCCACAATCTACTGTTCGTGCAGCAACTTCCAGTTTCAGTTTAGTTATGGAGAAATGGGTCTCCATTGCAAGAATGGAGTGAGGAGAGGAGAGGAAAGAGAGGGACGGCTGCAATCTGAAATTTGGGGGAGAGAGAGAATGGCTGATCCAAAGGGGGTAGAGAGGGTATGGGGTGGTGTTGGGTGACAAGTGTCTCTACATACACATGCATGTCTACACTTGTCACTACCCTCCCATGCACCTCTACTGTCACATCCCCTAAATCCTAAGTACGATTTAGTAGGGATTGTAACCCTAAACAGATATAAATAAACAGGGAGATTCTCCCTAACAAAAGCTGTAATACATATGTCAAGTATGTTCTTGGACTTTAGTACATAACTTATGTTCTTGCAGTGGAAAACATGTGATATATACATATGACGATGTACTATCAAGGTATAAACTCCTCAGTGAAAACATTCCTATTGCTCAACACTACTCCATCCATCATCTGCTCAACCTGCACATTTAAAAAAAAACATGCAGGGCTGAGTACAAGAATGCACTCAGTGGACTCATGCCAAAAACATTTGATAATGTAATTACACTGCCAATATCAGGGTAAGACACAAGGGTTTTAGTCGAAAGGCCTTGTGCTTACTAAAACATTTTCAGTTCGTAAACATCGTCTGACCAGGCATTTTCTTGGTGTGTATGATCCGTATCCCATAGTCACAATTCATAACAATATCAAAGATCAAACGTCGAGAGGGAGGCCTCCCTTCTACGACGCCGTGACCGGCCGTAATCCCATCTGACACACGGTCACTTTCAAAGTATATGTTAACATATCATATAGTTTCAACCTTCACGCCAATCCTAGCCAGGCATTAGACTTCCGGCAGGACCCGATATTAATAAAAGGTTGGGTGCGACCCAACAAATGACTTAACCCGTCATGATATAGTTCCAACCATCGCCACGGCCCTACCCGGGCATAACAGATAGGATCCATACACAAATGAATATTTTGGCGGTAATGTAGTAAACATTTGTCAGCGGTTGCAAAATAAGCATTCTAAATAAACTCATTTTGGGATAACGATGAAAGTCGTATCTTGTTTGAAAAGTAAGCCCACAATAGTGAGGTAAGAAAAGGGCCCACCTAGGCTGTAGATTGTCTAGTTTCTTGGATTGCGAGTCCTGAGCTTAACCTATCTATTCACGGCTTTGAGGTTTTGGAGTTGAAACATCCATCGGGTCTTAGAACCCATATTTCTACTTGAGTGTGTATCATGGCATGATATCTGATCAATTGACCATGTAGTAGCACCTAGTCAAATATTTCACGTTAAGGCGTGCTTCCGTAAAAATATCATATTGTGTTGTTTTATCCTAAATTGTGTATCTTATTAATGCTTTAATGTACCTTGCGACATATCATAATGAATGCATCAATTAATAGCATGTTAGTCACATAAGGCATATTTCACATAGGGAGTTTCAACACTTAGTTAAATTTCAAGTTTTTAATTTTCAAAGCGACTTAAAACAGCCAAAGTGTCATACTTTGACGATTCATAACTCTTGATTCAAAATACGTATGGCGCACAAAGATACATTCGAAACCTCTAAACATGTACTATAAGTTCTAAGAAGGAAGTCAACCCAAAGCAGTCGTGGTTCGGAGATATAGGGTCTCAAAATGGGCAACTCGAACAAACTTCTTCTATACTTAGAAAATTTCGTGATTTCTAGATTTTAGCTTAACGACGAGGGATCGAGGCTCGTAACTTTGACTCACAGCACCAAAATAGCTGCAGGCTACCAATTTGAAACCTTGTAACAAGGACTACATGTTTCATGAAGACCATCTTGGAACATATCGGCGATCGAGAAATACATAAGTTCAAAGTTGACTAGTTGGAATGGACAAATTTCAGGTGGGTGACTTTGGGTCAATGAAAGGTACACCTATAAGGCTTGGTTTGGGATCAAACTTTCCAGATCCAAACTAGACATGGTAAGTAACATTTCTTATGAAGAAACTCACGTCAAAGTCGGACTACAAACGGCTTGAACATCTCACGTAAAAGTCGGACTCGTAGGGTTCATTATCAAAGGAATTAGACTTAGGCATTTTGACAAAAGACTTACTGAAATGCGTTAACTTTAAAAATTCACTGAGAGCTTATTATAAAGAATCTGGAAATACAACCCATCAGATTGGAAAGCCACTTAAGTCTAGTTTAATTTAGAAAAAGCCTCACTCAATGATTCAAAATAGATTGGGAGATAAAAATATTTTACTACAAGCTACCGCTACAGTGACAGTTTTGTGCAGTTCATTTCTAAAATCTGAAATAAATAGTAAACATTTTTAGACAATTCTGAAAATTTATATAAATCCTCTAGACATGCTAAATTATGTTTATGCCAAATTTTAGAGTTTTACCAATAGCCAAACTCGAAAAGAATATCATGAACCGAGGGTGATGAACATGGCAATTTCACAGTTTTGTGCAGTGGTTTTGAAAAATACAAATAAAATAGTAAATCAAGTTGGATTGACTTGAAATTTTACAGAGACGTAATAGACATGTTTAATTTCAACATAGTAAAATTTCACGTTCATAGACCACTGTAACTTAGTCAAATAATTTTATGAAGTTACTGTTTTTGTAACATACTTCCAGTTTTCCTTTAAGCTCATTTTCTTGTAAGCATTTCATGGGCATACGTATAAACAACGAAAATAGTGAATTTATCACTCCAAATCACCACCAAGATCATCAATCTAAGTATGCAAGTATGATTTAGCCATGTCTAAGAATCATAGGGTGTAGAATATCCTCGACGCGATTTTGGAAGAAGAATGAGAGGATGGAGCTTGAGCTCTCTCTTCCATGGAGGAAATGGTGTAGGAGAAGAAGAGAGAGAGGAGAGGGGAGAGAACGTCTGTTTTGGGAGAGGAGAGAAAATGGCTGATCCAAGGGAGGGAGAGGGTATAGGGTGGTGTTGGGTGACAGTGTCTCTACATACACATGCATGCCTACACTTGTCACTACCCTCCCATGCACCTCTACACTTGTCACTACCCTCCCATGTATCCTTATCATAGTTTCTTCAGTTATTCTTGACTTTTGTCCTTTTTCTTGAACATGGTCTCTGAAAGTAATATTACTTTCGTTATACTTGATTTTCACACTCGTGGTTAGAACCGTCATTATTGTCGTATGGCTTGGTGAGGTAGTACATTCGTACACCATGACTTAAATTCCAAGCATCTTATTACCATGTCTTGGCTTTGGAGATATTTTCTCCATACTTGATTTACAACTAGGGCTATCCTAGTCGTTCACACAATCTCAAGGATTATGATTCCTCAATCTCATTATCGTTTGTTTGCCAAGTCTCAATTACTTGGAATCGATTATGCTCAAGCATAATCTCATTGATTAGGTATAGGTATAGAGATTTATTTTACGAGATGCTATCATTCATTTATATATATATTCTTTGAAAGAATATCTTGCGTGCATCTTCATTCTTTAAACATGTCCAACCTACTAACGAGGTTTAGGGACAAACAACTATCTTAAAGATAAGTTGTAATCTCTCGTTATCACATGGTGAGGGAAATTATATGCCACGGATATCATATACTTTTCTTTACTTTTACTCTTGCATTCAATGCTAAAGAGTATCTTATTCATAACCTTCATTATCATATGATCATATGAAGGTATAACTTAATCATTATCAATCTTTGTAAAGCCCATCAAGGGTCATCACATCCATGTGTATCATAGGAAAATATCTCGTCTCATGAGATTTTCTTTACATCATAATTTCTTGATGTCTATCACTTCTTTGATGCGAAACTTTTAGGTGGTGAAATAAGTCAACCTATATCATGCGATGTTTATCGCTTTACTAATTCGCACTTAGATGACAAGGTAAGTCAACATTCATCATACTTGATGATTTCAGAATCGAGGAGAAATTATTACGACTACTTACAAGAGTCTTGTCTCACAAATCAAATTAACATCTTTTAATGATTGAATCTATATGCTCTTTGAATGAATAATTGGGATCTAGGGTCCGAAGACCGAATGACGACTCTCGAGATTTCTTTGGTCATATGGGCTGGCCGGACCGTCCAATTATATTCTCGATCTACGAGGCTTGGTTTCAAAGGATACTTTATAAGATTTACGGTTGTAAATTTTCTTGGAAGAAGTGAGAAATTCAAATGATTTCTCAATTGGGACTAGGTCATAGAGTTAAACTTAATGACGTAAATTGGGTAATGAATATAATTTGAAACCATATATACCGTAATAGGTCATCAAAAAAGGTTCTCATGTACGTCATGGCTCTACTTGTATTCTCGAAATCTTACCTTCTAGCACATTCTAAGACTCTTATCATACTATAAGGTTCTGGTTCTATATAACCCACAAACTAACTTTCAACAGACTCTCATGAATTCTGGAGAAGGAAACAGGGGTTCATTCCTTCATAACAAATGAATTTCAGTGTGTTAGGAGTACGCAGGCGAAAACCGTGCGTAAATCAGAGTTTACACGAAGGAGAACGGGTTAAAACAAAATCACTGCGCAGTGCAGAAAAATTCGCTCGCTCGCGCCGAGATCGTAAGCGATGCCGACGCCAAGGTCGTGCATGCCGTTACCGATGCCGAGGTAGTACAGACTACCAAGGTCAACATGTCAAATTTGATGTTATAAAATTACCGAAGTCAAAGTCGACGGTCGCACATGCCGAAGTCGAAGTCGAGTCGCACATGCCGAAGTCGTAATCGAGTCGCACATGCCGAAGTCGAAGTCGAGTCGCACATGCCGAAGTCATAATCGAGTCGCACATGCGAAGTTGAAGTCGAGTCGCACATGCGAGTCGTAATCAGTCGCACATGCCAAGTCGGTCGAGTCGCACATGCCGAAGTCGTAGTCGAGTCGCACATGCCGAAGTCGAAGTCGAGTCGCACATTTTCACATTCATCTTTTGCCTTCCAAGCTCGAGTCTAACTTTACTTTCGTTCTTCATGTCGTTCTTTTGTTCTTGTAAGGGAATGAAGTTCGTACTTCTATGTTCTTTTGCAATACGTGATCATGCTTCTTACATCGTCTATGTTCTTCTTGAGATGACATATCATTTGTCATAATCAATCTCGAGATTTGAAACTAAAGTTTCAAATAATGAAAACAGTTCATTTATACATGCACATTTCTTTGAATTTCGAAGAATTCATCATTCCAACTTTGGCCATTTACGTTCGTTTCAAGCATATTTATTCATTACACAAAATCTTGAAATTTGAACGAATTCGGTTACGAAAACTCGAAAGTTTTATTCAATTTCATAACATAACTTATTAAAGCATGTATTAATTGAATTTTTCTAATTCAACATTTCATTCTTGGCACATTTTGCCCATCATCAATCATAAGCATTCATTTCTAACTTGATCACTTTGCATAACTTCTATTCTCAATATTATTCATAACTTCCATTTCATATCATTCATCTTTCATATCTTTCATTCCTTTTGAAAAAAAATCATCTCGATTCTTTTTCTTTCAACTTTCATTTCAAAATTTTGAAAAGGAGCATTTACCTCATTTGGTTGAGCTTGATGTGATGGAGTGTTGAGCATTGTCGGTGACCTTTAGAAGTCTAGTGACTCAATCTAGACTTAACCTTAAAGGAGATTTTGGGTTCAAAAGCGAACCGCCTCGACACCACTGTAATGTACCCCTAAATCCTAAATACGATTTAGCGGTGGATTATTACTCTAAGCATGGATGAATAAACAATGAGACCATTTAACATTAAAGCTGTAATACATATATCAAGTATGTTTTGGACTTTACTACATAACTTATGTTCTTGCGGCGGAAATCATGTGATATGTACATATGACGATGTACTATCAAGGTATAACTTTCAACGACAACCTTCCTATTGCTCAACTTCGCTCCATCGCATCATGTACTCAATCGCACATTTAAAACAAATATGCGGTGAGTACAAATAATGCACTCGGTGGACTTATGCAAAAACATTTTACATTCTTTAAATTACATCGCCCATTATGGTAAAGACACGAGTTTTATTTAAAGGCCTTGTGCTTACTAAACATTTTCATCATTTTCGTAATCGTTTGTCTGCAGACATTTTCCTTGTATGTATGATCCATATCCCTTCATTTCATCATAACATTAACATTTACGCCGTGAAGGAGGCCTCCTCTCACGTCGGCTGTGACCGCCGTGAATTGTCCTTACAAAGACACAAATACCATTAGGTGTACGTTAAGCCTTTAGGCATAGGATCGATATCGATTTCATTCATAAGTTGGGAGCGACCCAACAACATTCATCATTCATTCATTCATGGATAGGATACATACATAAAACATAAACATTTTGGACGAGGTAATTTCATCATCATTTCATAATCATTTCTCAAAAAGAGCATCATAAATAATTATTTTTCATTTCAAGAAAGCATCATAAATAGAGCATTTTATCCTGAGGATAAGAAAAGAAAAGCCCACTGGATTGTAGACTTTCTTAATTCGATTTGGTTCTCGCCAACGATCGCATCCGCCTCACCTTACGTAAAAAGATTTCGGTATGTACATCACGTTTTGAGATTTTCAAAGTTTACAATAAACTTTGATAACTTATACTATAATAATTTGAATTCCTTAACGAATTCATCGGCGTTCAATCGCGTATCTTAAACTAAGCATTTCTCGCACCGATAGAAAGCGAGATATGTTCAACTATTTCATTTTAACCGCTTTGGGTTAAGCGTTCGGCGTATTCTAACGTTTTCGATACCAAGATTTCAATTATGAAATCTTTTCTCACCATAGAGATTTCCTTATATAATGTCGTTTTCACGTATTAGCGTATTTATCGAGCGTATTTCATCGTTAATTTCAAAAGTCAACAATTTTGACTTTTCTTTATGAATTCTTTAATAATTCATTTATTTAATAACTAATTTCCATATAAATCGACTTTCAATCGATTTCTTTTCATAAAGCCTTAATTCTCGATTTTTCACGCAAATCGATAAACTTTATTAATATTTTTCTTAAATATTAATCAACTTATTCATTTAACATTATTTTTCATTTCTAACGTTATTTAATATAACGTTTCGACATAAACATAGTATTCTATGTTTATAAAATTCCATAAATTCTTAATATGTCTAAAATAATTTCTAGACATATAATGTATTATTTTTCTTGATATTAAGGAATTAAATCCTTAATATAACCATTCTAAAGCTTACGGTTTTAAGCTTAAATTTTCAATCTTCTTCCAAAAATTCTTCTAAATTCATATAGTGTACTATTTTATCATAGTATCACTAATATGTATTAACATTAGCTATAGGAAAATTTGAACACCACCCTTCTATCCTTATAGCTCTCGGCCAATTGCTCTTTCTATAGCAAAATTTTTCTAAAATTCTTATTAAATCATACAACCCATAATTATCAATCTACATTACTTATATGTCATAATATCCAACAATTACAACCTATTAATCAATATCCCAACTCTAGTATCTTTCGAAAATTCTCCAACAATATAAACAAATCATAAAAAAAAATCTAATGAATTAATCACAAGCCTCAAATTTACTATAGATCCAAAATATGCTTCTACATTTAGTATAGCACAAGTATACATTACAATTCAACTTCATGAAGCTCACGGTATCAAAAGTTTTTTTTTTTTCATTTTTCTTCTTCTTTATACTTAAACAATAATTATACACCAATATTTTATTTCCACAACATTTTCGGTAGTTTATATATATAACATATGATCTCCAAAATTTTCCAAATAATCACAAAGAGCTTAACTATCATCATAGATCTCTAATCCATCAACATATGAACTTAATAATTTTCGATCAACACTTATAAACTTCATAACATGCTTAGGCCTTTGATTTAATCCAATATATATGCTTATTTAAAGAACAATAACATGTTAGCATAAATTCTTTCATAAGAACATATGCTCCAACATTAGAATCAAACGGTTGGATAATTAAAATTCTAGTGTATAATTGAAGCTTGTTCGATTTCTAACCTTTTTAACGATGTCGATTTAATGTGCAAGGCTTTAGTACCAAGGTTTTGGTGATTGAAAAGCAAGAACACTCAAGGCTTTCCTTCTCACTTTGCTCTCGGCAATGAGGTGTTTTAAATGAGGTAATGAAATGTTTCCACTATCTATTTCTTTTGTACAATCAAAAAGGAATAAAATAATTAAAATACTTAATTCCTTCCTACCACTCTTATAACTCACGGTAGTAACAATTTGTAAAAAGGAAATGGTGTTTTATTTGATGTATTTATTACTTAAGTAAAAAAAAAACAATTTATATAATAAATTCCTTCCCATATCACACGGTCATGCTTTCAAACAATGCAAGCCTTTTATTAATGATGACTCACTACACTTTAATATGTCATCACTTGTTCCTTTAATAATTGCTCCTTACAAGAATTAATTGAATGGAATCAAATCCTACTCCTTGATACAAAATAGACGTCGGCCACTTCATTGATTTAACCAAGGATGAGTTATATTTTATTTGTTTTATTCCTTGATAGTTAATCTCACACATTGTCTTGAACAAAACAAAATGAATTCATTTGCTCTTGTGATGTATGAGCCGTCGGCTATCTCACTTTGCACAAGGAAGGAAGTTTAATTCTTGTCCTAATTCATGATATAAATATCTACACTCATCCCCAAATGTAAGAATACATCATCACATTAGTTGAAAGAAATCTTCCTACCTCCAATTCATTCATATTACACGGCCCTTATGCCCTCACACACATCCACTTGGTGTCTTTTATTTTACTTGATTTATGTGCATAAATATCCCACTTGCATGCTTAAATTCCCTAACAAAACATAACAATGCAAGAACTCGCGTAAATCATGGTTCTCAAATGTTTGGTCACTTAATTCCAAATTAATAGGGCCAAAATTTGATTTTCATGCTATAAGTATTTATATATCATAATATATATCTTAGATGATAAATTATATCATAGGAAAAATTATTGGTATCATTTTCGTGTGAAAACCCTAATTTTCTAATTAGGGTTTTCGAAAATTCTAAACTTGTCCAATAATTAATCATTAATGTTCTAGCATTATCTTAATGCTAAATAATACTCTAATTACATATAATAATCATAGGAATTTAAATACTTTAATTCCTTGATCATTAAACTCATTCTTCTATTCATCTCTAAGCGTTAACGTTTGAAGCGTCTCAAAACGTTAATTATCGACTATCTCAAAATGGTCGTAATAAAGTCGTAATCACTTTATTAATTTATTCCATTTATAATGGAATTTAATTCTAAACCGTTGCTTAGAAAATTTTCTTAAATTTTAACTATCGATACTCGATCGACGTTAAAATACTCGCCAAAATACTTTATATAATTCTATTCCTTAATTCACAATCCTTAGTGAATATAAAATAGAATTCATTACCTCATAATTAATCGAAATCATTATTCGACAAATTACTAATTCATTTATTTGGTGAAATCTAATTTACAATTTTAAATATCGTAATTAGGCATTTAATTCTCCGGGATATTACAGGTCGTAATCACTTTATTAAATTATTCCATTAATAATGGAATTTAATTCTAAGCTTAATTGCTTAGAAAAATTTTCGACGTTTTAACTATCGATACGAAATCGACGTTAAAGTAATACTGTCGATACGCTTTATAAACTTTATTTCCTTAATTCAGGATTCTCAGTGAATATAAAATAGGAATTCATTCCTTCGTAAATAATCGAAATCATTATTCGACATCTTACTGATCGAATCATCTCAGCGAATTTCTATTTTACGGGTTTTAAATATCGTAATTAGGCGTCTAATTCTGCGGGATATTACAAATCGAGTACGTTTCATACGTCTTAGCGTATCTAATCAACGTTAATCGCATTCCTAATAGTCGTATCACATCACGTTGATCACGTATTCTCGTTTTTTGTGTAATTTTGACTTTTTAGTCAACGTTTCACTTTTCAGTCAATATTTTGACTTTTTCAGTCAACAATGTTGACTTTAGTCAACATTTTGACTTTTATTAAACATTTTGACTTTTAATTATACATATATATATTTCGAAAATTATACATATATAATTCTCGATTTTTTAGTCAACATTTTGACTTTTATTAAACATTTTGACTTTTAATTATACATATATATATTTCGAAAATTATACATATATAATTCTCGATTTTTATTCAATTATCAATCCTAATATCATAAGTCTCGATTTTTCACGTTTTCCAACATCATACTCAATAATACGCACAAATATGATTAAATTCACACGTAGCACGTTAATTTCAATCTTACGTCACTTAAATAATTATTTGACGTAAACATAATATTTCATGTTCTAAAAATCACATAAAATCATAGTATGTCTAAAACATTATTTTAGAACATATTATGTGATTATACCTTATAAAATAAATTTATAACATTAATACACATAACCTATAGTTTTCGGTCATTATCGAATAATTATCTTAGACTTGTGCAAAAATTCTCATAAATTCACATAACACTCTATTTTAACATAGGATCAATAATATGTAATTATATTGATCATATAAATTTTGTACATTACTTAATTTAATCCTCATGTTTTCGGTAATTTCAAAAAGTATAGCAAACATTTTTCAAAAATTCTAATTAAATCACATAACACATAATTACTACCATATAACATCACTATAACATAATTTTTATCAATTATGAACTATTCATTAAAAATTACTAAGGTCATGTTTCGAAAATTTGACTTAGGTCAAAATAATTTTTAAAAACTCCAATAAATTCAAACAACCATATATTATGAATCTACAACCTTAATATGCTATAATAACACTTAAACATGAATTATATCTCATCATTTTATTTTTTCTAAAACTTTCGGTAATCATATATATATATGCTATAGTTTTCAAAAATTCCACATAAAATCATATAAGCCTATTTAATACTATAGATCATTATTTCATGCTCAAATCAACAATTAAAAATCATAATCATCAACATATGGCAACCTCATGGTTTCGGTCAACATGTATAATTTGATAACATGCTTAACTTTGTAATATAATCATAATATAAGCTTAATAACATCATATAAACATGATTTCTAAACACTTAACACATAAATCATACTTTTCAAAATTCAACATAATCAAACTAAGCTTATAACATGAAATTTAACGGATGAAATTCAAAAATTCTAGCATTTATACGAAGCTCGTAAGATTTCTAACCTTTTAATCGGAGTCGATTTAATCGGCGAAGGTTTATTTGAACTAAGTTTGGAATTAAACTTTGATGAATACTCTCAAATTTTTCTCACTATGTTTCGGTTCTTAGGGGTTCAAAATGGGAGAAATGTTGATCCCATCCCCTATTTATAGAATTAATCAAGTTGTAGTGTAATTATTACATGAAATAACAATTATTATCCCACTTTAATTTGTCAACAAAATCGGCACCCACTTGGAACAATTGGACAAAATTTTATCTCATCATTTAATACTTTATTATGTCATCTTATCTTTTAATAATTACATTGTGTCCTAATTATCTTGAAATAAAAGAATTATCACATTATGTGTTACATCTGTAATTTTCGGTCAAGTTCTATAGATTAGGATCAATTTTTATTTTTTTCATATCATATACTATATTATTATTATATAATAAAGTCATGTTTGAAAAGTCAAATTTTTCAACTACACAAGTGTTCTTATCATAAGGTTGGAAAAATTATTTTCCAACCTAAATATTCAAAGTTTTCGGCCCCCTCTAGAAGACAACCATAGATTACTTGTTTCACTTGCTAACTACTACTACTTTACACCTAATAATATGATAAGATCCAACTCATACCATCCCATTAATTATAGTTTGATATTTATCAAAAATATCACATAAAATGCCTCAAATTTTCGGCACTTATAGCACAATTGTCATCCAACTTGTGCAAGTTGATGATACAACTCATATTATCTCTAATAATATCATATTAATATAATAATTATGATATATCTCAATTGGATAAGAAAATATTTAAAACATTTAAAACAATTTTAGACCACAAAACCCATAATTTCGATGATTTTCATAGGTTTTAGACCACAAACCCTAAATAACTACATTGTTCAATTTTTATTCCTTAATTCTCTAGAATTATTTTGATGATAAATAATGCTCTTATATCATAAAATAATCATAGGAATTTAAATATTATAATTCCATGATCATTAGACCACTTTATCGAATTGTCTCTAAACGTAGACGTTTAAAACATCTCAAAACGTTAATAGTTGATTCACCTCTAAAATGTTCATAAATGAATTAGAAACACTTTATTCACTTCTATACTGGTAAGGAATTCGAATTCTAAGCCTTAATGCTTAGAAAATATCGTAAAGCTTAACTGTCGAATTTTATCGACGTTAGAAATATATACGTTCAAAGGAATAGCATAAGCTACATTCCTTAATTCACTAAGCGTCAGTGAATATCATATATAACTCACCAAATTATGCTTAGTCAAAATCGAGCATTGACTAATTAAGATTTTAATTATCGAGATTAAACTCTAATTACGATTTATGTTATCGTAATTAAGCATTAAAACTGCGGGATATTACATAACTTGAGTACCAACAATCTATAATGTAATAACATTTAGAAGAACACTAAGATTAGAGTCGATGTTAGACTCAGAGTATAAGACTTATAAGTTCAGGTTCATCTACGAAAGATGAAGGAATATAGTTTGGGAGTTGAAAATGTAAGATAATAGAAATTATCTTAAAACCATCGCATGAAGTCACAAAGAAACCCTAATTGGGAACTTTAAGTTGTAACTTATAAACGACCCTCGGTCAATAGAAGGAATATAATAAAAGCTATTTTCTTATGAAGGGAATGTTCGTACGTAGTTGCCGAGGAATGACAACCACACCCTGCTTGCTTAGGACTTATAGCTCAGGACTAGCAGGTGAGCTCTCTTGAAACAAAATGATATGCATACCTCAAAGCATGATTTACAAAAGCTTTATGAAATATTATTGCATGAACTGTTATTGACTGCCAAATGTTTATGTTTTATTGTGATCCTATCTGAGGTTTTTATATCCAACGTGGTATGAGAATGTGTTGGTCCACCAACGTTAAAAAAGGGTAACGATCGGATCTGACTTAGTTAAGGACTAACTCAGATTGTGTACACGTGTGACTGTGTGTTAAAGTTAGCTACCTTGACCGATCACGACGACTATGTGTAGGTGGCCACCTCTATTGTTCGCACATGAATGAATGAATGAATGATCGGATATGGGACATCGTGGATGAAATAGTCCGACCGGACACTCTGGAAAATGATAAAATATTTTGATAGGCATGGATCTTTCCAACTAAAACCCTCATATGCTAATGTGGACAGTTCAATGACTTTTAAAAGAAAATATTTTCGGCAATGTGTACACTAAGTACTTTTCTACTCAGCCTTGCATTTCGTTTTTGATGTGTAGGTTGAGCAGGATATGGCGATAAGTGCAAGGTGGTGCAGAGTGACAAGTGTTTTTGTTGCTATATTAGAAATGATTTCTAGAACCTTGGACATGCATCTTCATATGTATGTATTGCTGCCAAACTCTGATATCATTTTGTGTCTTTTGTTCATGACTAGTATTTACTTTTGTTATTGAATTGGAGGTCATACCTCGTCCCTTGAATTGTGCCCTGATTGAGTTATATTTGGATATTGAATCTTTTGACAAGTCCTTCTGTGACTTGAGTTTGTATTGAAACAGCGTATTCCTTTTAATCCATGCTTTTATGAGTAGTTGATGGTTAATTATATTGATTTAGTTATATATATCCGCTACATTATCATACCAGTGGCGATCCGTTTAATCCGTACTTCCTCGAGAAGTCAGGTCATCACATTAAGTGAGCTTTACATGTAAGAACAATGCTAAACATAGGTTGCACTCACTCTAACCTCTATTACATATTAGACAATGAAGTGTGGTTCTGAGATATGAGAGACTAGTCCAAATTAGTTTAATTGTAGACGAAGTGGTGAAACCATCTATAAATTTGGAAAAACGAATTTTGTTCATGACTCGTCAGAGTCAGAGGTTTGGAGCTGTGTTCTCTTTGTTAGAACATCCAACTTCCCAACTCTTTTTCTCGAAGTGTGGAAGTCATTTATAAAGGATTGAATTCAAACTAGCCATCAAAAGTGAGCCCATTGAAATTCAAACTTTATTCTTGTTAGATTTGTATACTGAAAGCAGATTGATTGAGCTTGTATACAATATATCTTGTTACCACTATTCCGATCTCCTATCTGAATTGTTTACTTGATTGCATATATTGTGCTATTATCTCATACAAAAGTTAGATCATTCAGTATGTAGAAGATCACAAAAGTTTATATGATTGGCTAAGCTAGTTGAGATATAAAAAATATTACAGTCGAGACAATTTGAGAACGAGTTGTTGGTATAAGTTGCATTATAAATAAGAAGTAACTTGACTTGGTTGCTTGTCTATGCACTGGTAAGTTTTGACGTATTGATGGATTACAATGAGATGAGTTCTTCTATCTGACCGTCGAGAAAAACCAGATCTCGATGACTTTAAGTTGATCTAAACCTTGATAAGATTTCAAATGAGTATGAGTTACTGACCATCGCTTTGACTTGTTATAGGTGAGGGTTACATGGGATAACCTAATATTATCCGTATCTTGGATGGTGGTAGTGTTTGTATGTCATGTTGTGATGTCCCCTTAAAGAGCTCAAAAGGTTTATTATACTAAACCATGCAGATAGAGTTAGCTCAAGTACAATATAATAAGATTGAGTGGTACTACTTAAGGAATTAATAAAAAGATTAATTATTTTAAGCAGTCATAGAACTATAAATAATTAATGGACGTGCGATATCTTAAATACGAGGATTCATAAGTCTAACTATAAGCCCAACTCAACTTCAGTAATAAAGGATAAGTCAATATTTATTCTCTAGTGAAATGAATAAATATTTATAAATTTTATGTTCTGGGCTGAATATAAGATAATTAATTCATTTTAGATCCATCTTTATTCCTTGTATTTGATCCTGGTTGGCCCATCAAGGCCTTTAAACCAAGGAACTTCCGAGCATAATGCAAAGTCCCACTGGGACTGTATTTTGATTAATATATTATTTATTTAATACATCTCCTAGTCTATATAAATATAATCGTATATCAAAAGGTATTAAGAGATAATTATTCTAGAAATGAATTATCTTCATGAAAGAAGATAATTATTGTATTTATTAGATATGCCAAAGTCCTATTACATTAGAATTCTAGGGAGAGAAAAAAATCAGTATTATCCTCACAAGAAGTGTGATTTTCGAAAATCACAAAGAGATGTTAAAAGTTTGGTGTTCTCCACAGATTGTTCTTACTCAGTATTATAGATCAAGCATCTTGGACACAGTCCAAAAGATCAAAGCTAGAGTAAGCCATTGATTAGATTTATCAGAAATTCACAGGCAAACACAAGAAAACCCTTATGTATTGCAATTAATTATAAAGGAGCATGCTAGGAATTTAATAAATGTATGATGAATTAAACATCTAAGATAGATCATCGGGAGCAAGGAAAACCATATTTCTCTATATAATTGGTATCAAAGCCTGAGAACAATTATTGGCTCTGTTGAATTAATTGAGATTAGATTATTACGTGTGCTATATTTAATAATTAGTTATAAATCCATCATTCATCGTGGCTCTATTATTATTGTTTTTTGTTGAATTATTTTTCACCACGAAAAAATCTGTGGTCAGATTAAGATTTATTTTTCTGTAAATTATATATGTGAAAACGAAGAACGTAGATGAAGAACACGTAGAATGAGATGATGCAGGATGTGCGATGCGAGGCACACAACGGACGATGTGTGATGAGTAGCACGCGTAAGCACATAGGAAATGCGTGACTAGGTGCACGACACACCCATACGTGTACAGGCGAACAAGAAGCAGCATCAGCAATGTGTGGCGCCCATTGCGTGGGTAGGCCCAGCACACGACCGTGAGTATGAGCAGGGCACAGCGCCATCATTCATGGACGAGTGCCGGTGCACGCAAGGTACAACGCCAGGTGTGCATGTGCACGCTCACAACAACGACGGATGGCATGCACATACGCGAGAGTTGACAGCCTACGCACGTGGTGGCACGGGATGAAGGGTCGATCAGATGAGGCACGCGACGAGCTCACGGGCTCGTGCGAGCACCCCATGCACAACAGCAGTAGCAAGGGCGATGAGGGTGGTTGCACTATGGCAGGCCTGGGCGTGCGCTAGGGCTCTAGCCCAGTGCGCGCAACCCAGCCATGTTGAGTCCGACCCGACCTGACCTAGAACCGATTTGATCCGGATCCATTTTTTCGACCCATCCCGTTATGAACCAAATGACTGATCCAACCCAGATTCAGTTTTTCGGCCCAAATCCAGTTTTGACGAGTCATATTCATGCTTGAGCATGCGAGGCCCATTTCAAAACAAAATAAAGATATGTACTTTGCAAATTTCAGTAATAAGAGTTAGGCAAGGACGTACAAGATGCACGAAGTTATCACGATGAACAAATTTTATTTTATCTTTTATCGTTTGAAGCATGTTGTAGATATTTAATTATTCAGTAGCAGGCAATATAGGTTTAATTACGTGGAAGAATGGGTTATATGTTTACGTGATTAACTGCGTCTAGCAAGCATGTTAGGTTTATCACGTTTTAAAGCATGATATAAAATTCTATGAGCATTTTTTACATGTTGAGTTCTAGAAGAGCATGTTTTAGCTTACGCGATCTGCATGGGAAAACTTTTTGAAACAAAAAGACTAAGTAAGACACCCGATGTTTTAATTTTAAATTAAAATCATTAAAACCTCCACACTTTGATATCTAAACAAAGTGATACGCACTGTGAGTAAACATGCACAAGTGTGGCTTACTTGCATTGTTTATCATAAGTTTGTTAGATGAGATTTCTAAATAAAATATTTAATCTATTGAGAAGTGGGGGTTTCATGTGTAAACGTCCACACGCGTTAACGTCCACATGCGTGGCTTGCATGTGCGATTTTCATAAGTTCTCTAGAGATAGATGTACAATGAGATGACAAACTAAATTGAATTGGAAGCAGTATGGTTCGAGTGAGTATGCTAATTCTAAGAATTCAATTGTTGCTGTCAAAACTATGGTCTAGGTATCACCTCAAGTACAACTTCTCGCGAAGTCTCTTCTTGCATTAGTGATGTGGTCTAGTTAAAGGTCCAATTATAAATTTCATTTGTTATAAGGATAGCTTGACATGGAATGGAATCAAACAACTAAATAGTTAATTTTAGTCTGGTCGAGGGGTTCATGTTTAAACGTCCACACGCGTGGCTTGTATGTGGGATTCCTTAAGCAATTGGAGGTTTCAATTAATATTGTTTTATCAAAAGGTTACAATATTATTGTTACGAATTATATGTGATCGTATGCTTATGTGTTTACATTACTTTTCAGATATGTCTCTTATTCCAATTACCAATATTCTCACAGAAAATTTTTTATCTGGTCTGAATTATATAGAGTGGAAATGAAACATGAAATATGTTCTTATCGCTGAAGAACACATGTTTGTTCTTACTACTCCCAAACCCGTTGCCCTTACATAAATATCGACTGATGGCCAGTGAGAGACAAACAGACTTTGGCATAAGTCATACAATATGGCTAAGTGTTATATGATCACTACAATGTCAAAAGACTTGCAGTTGTAGCATCAATTGATGGCAGATGCGATCGAGATCTGGTCAAGTCTTAAGAACAAGTTTGGGTAGTCAGATTTAACTGTTCATTTCCACACGATGAGAAAAATCTTAGCGTATAGGATGGAAGAAAAAAGTTTAGTCCATGAACATGTCTCCCACATGACACATCTCATGGATAGTGTTGATCAGTTAAGAGGAGGTATCAGCGGTGAAGTCAAGGTCGATATCATTCTCAACACTCTGCTAAAGTCTTTTGAGAACTTCAGCGTGAATGCAATCATGAGAAAGATCGAGTATACACTTAATCAGTTGCTCAATGATCTCGTGGCAGTGGAACGAGACATGGAAAAATAAGCACATGCCCTCGCTAGCACATCCAAGGGTTCCAATGTTCCAACGAAAAGTGGAAAGAGAAAAAGGGATGCCAAGGGTGGTAGAGGCATGGGAAACAGTGGGAGCAAGGGCATCAATGCCACCGGTGGCATGAAAAGCCAAAGGAGAAGGGTAAGTGCTTCAAGTACGTAAGACTGGGCATTAGAAGGCTAAGTGCCCTATGCTCAGGGTAAAAGCTCAATGCACGTCATTCGCTCTTGTAATGGAAATATGTTTGGCGACTTGTTCTACTTATTTCTGGGTAGTAGATACAGGTGCGACTGGTCATGTTTGTTACACCTTGCAGGGGTTCCTGCAAGCAAGGCAACTGAGTGAAGGCGAGATAACGACCTCCATGGAAAACAAAGCAAAAGTCGAGGCCATTGTGATTGGAGATGTTACTTTATGTTTTGATATGACAGTTTAGTTTCGAGAGATGTTCTTTATGTGCTGGAGTTTCGACGTAACCTTATTTTCATTTCTAAATCATTTATTAATGGATATTCTGTTATTTTTTATAATGGTGTTTCTATCATGAGAAATGATGAATTTATTTGTGGTGGCACATTATAACTCTCTATATACTATTTCTGCTAATCATAATACCTATAATTATGTTGCATCTACTACATCGAACCATACGAAGAGAAAATTTTCTTTGCAAGAGGACTAACATATCTTTGGCATCTTAGATTAGGTCACATCAATCAAATTGGGACTCAAAGACTAGCTAAGAATGAAGCGTTGGGTAATTTTATGATTACTCTGTTCCTAATCTACGAATCCTATATAGAGGAAAAAATATCGACCAGGGCTTTCAAAGCGAAGGGATATAGAGCAAAAGAAGTGTTGAAATTAGTCCACTCTGATTTGTATGGATCGATGTCCATAAAAGCTCATGGATGGTACGAGTATTTTTTTACTTTTGTTGATGATTACTCAAGGTACGGGTACGTTTACCTACTTCACCGCAAATCTGAATGCTTTGAGAAATTCAAAGAATTTAAGGCAGAAGTAGAGAAAAAGCTAGGTAAGAATATCAAGTCATTACGGTCTGATCACGATGACAAATACCTCAGCAACGAGCTTAAAGATTACCTATTGGAGTGTGGGATTATGTCCCAATTGACTACACCAGGTACACCACTACAAAACGGTGTGTCTGAGCAAAGAAAGAGGACTCTTTTTTTGGAGATGGTTAAATCAATGATGAGTTATACAATGTTGCCTATTTCGTTCGAGGGGTATGTCTTAGAAACAATGGTATACTTGCTCAATCAAGTACCGTTCAAGTTAGTGGATAAGATCCTTTTCAAGTTATGGTTTGGGCACAAGCCAAGTTTAAGCCATATAAGGATATGGTGCAGTCCAGCACATGTGCTAAACAATCTGGCTGAGTTGAAGGCTAGATCTGACGCAATGTTATTTGTTGGATATCCCAGAGGAACGAAAGGTGGTTATTTCTATAGTGTTAAGGACCAGCAGGTCGTTATTAGCACCAACACCCGATTCTTGGAGGAGGACTACATGAAAAACCACAAATCCAATGTTAAAATCATTCTTCAAGAAATTGAAGATGATCGTATTCCACCATCGATTTCACTAAAGATATAAGAAGTGACATCTAGTGGGAGGGATCGACACATAATACTTCAAGAAATTGAAGTGGGTCGAGTTCCACTAGTGAAATTGACTGTACGAGTGGTGCATACACAACAAAGTGTGCAAGAACTGATACCACAAGTTATTGCACCCACCATTGCCATAGTGCTAGTAGCGCTAATTTCAGTGGAAGGGGTGTTTTTGTCAACCTGATCGATATATGTTCGTGGAAGAATCTTTGGATTTGATCCCAACAGACGAACAGGTTATAGTCAACCCATGGACATACAACGAGGCATTACAACACATAGATGCAGGAGAATGGCACACCGCTATGGACTTAGAGATTGAGTCCATAACCGCTATGGATGTATACGAGGTGATACAAGACATAGATTCATAACTTGTGTTTTGACGAGGTGGTAAAAACCTATGGGTTTGCTTAGTTTCCAAACGAGAGTTGCACGTACGGTTTAGATGTCAACTGTGACATGGTATTTCTTACACTTTACGTAGATGACATCCTTCTACTTGCTAATAATGTGAAGCTGTTATCAGACGTAAAGAGTTGGTTATCCAATCAGTTTCAAATAAAAGACTTAGACGATGCAGCGTACATTCTTGGGGATCAAGGTTTACCGAGATTGCAAGAAGAAAATATTGATCTTATATCAAGTATCTTACATTGATACTGTGATTACTCGTTTTAGCATGAAAACCGTCAAGAAGAGATTGCTACCCTTTAGGCATGACATTTCTTTATCTAAGGAGCAGTCTCTGAAGACTACAAAGGAGATAGCAAAAATGAGACACGTTCCCAATGCTTCTGCCGTAGGTAGTCTCATGTATGCAATCCTATGCACGAGGCCCAATATCTGCTATGTGGTAGGCATAGTGGCAAGGTATCATTCTAATCTAAGACAAGTTCATTGGACTGCGGTAAAGCATATATACTCAAGTACTTGAAAAAAGGACTCAAGATTATAGGCTAGTTTATCAGTCAGGCAGTCTAATTCCTTTGGGTTATTCTGACTTAGATTTCCATGCTGACCGTGATGATAAGAAGTCTACCTCTGGCTATTTGTTCACCTTGGGAGGTGGAGTTGTATCTTGGCGGAGTGAAAAACAGCGTTTCATTGCAGACTCCACCATGGAAGCTGAATATGTAGCCACATCAGAGGCTTCTAAGGAGGCGGTATGACTCACGAATTACCTCTTAGATCTAGGTGTGATACCTCGTTTGTCAAAGAGTAACAAAGTGTTCTATGATGACACCGATACAGAAGCAAACTCGAAAGAACCACGGACCCATAAGACGATGAAACACATAGAGAGAAAGTACCACATTGTATGAGAAATCGTACAATGAGGAGACATGCTTATAGAGAAAATTGGTATGATGGACAATCTAGCTGATCCATTCACAAAGAGCTTGCCGCAAATGGTCTATGACAAGCATTTTTAAGGACTTGGATTATGCAAGATGTACCCCACTTAGTTCAAGAAAACTTTTGTATAAGTGGGAGAAGCAAAGTGATGGTGTTTGTAATAGCTACTAGGGAGACACATTGTATACTAAATTTTTTCTTTAATATAAATGGGATGTTGTTGGATTTGTATACTAAAAGAAGGTTGGTTGAACTTGTATACAATGTTTTCAGTAACCACTATTCCGATCTTTTCTCTGAATTATTTACTTGATTTCATATGTTATCCCTTAACTCATGCAAAAGTTAGATCATACTGAATATTGAATTTTCCTTTCTCCCGAGGATCTATCTTGAATGTTAATTCACCATGCATAGAGATTTTTTTGTGTTTACCTATGAATTTCTGACAAATCTAATCAATGGTTGACTTCAACTTTTATTTTCTTGACTGTGTCTCGGATGCCCAATCTCCAATACTCCGTGAGAGCAATCTTTGGAGAACATTAATTTTTTACCACCTCTTTGTGATTTTTGAAAATCACACTTCTTGTGAGGATAATATTGATTATTCCTTATCATGTATTCATTCTCTCACTTTTTGAAAATCACACTTCTTGTGAGGATAATATTGATTCTCCCTTATCATGTATTTATAGTTCTCTCATTAGAATCCTGATGTGATAGGACTCTGGTATAACTAATAAATATAATAATTATCATCTTCCCTGAAGATAATTCATTTCTAGAATAGTGATCTCTTAATATCTTTTGATATCTGATAATATCTATATAGACTAGAAGATGTATTAAATAAATAGTATATTAATCAGAACGTAGTCCCAGTGGGACTCTGCATAGTGGCCAAAAATTTCATGGCCGAAAGACCTTGATGGGCCAGCCTTAGGATCAAATACGAGGAATAAAGTTTGGCCTAAAATAATTTAATTATCTTATGCTCATCTCAAAACATAAATTAATTCATAAACATTTATTCATTCCACTAGAGAATAAATATTGATTTTTTCATTTATTACCCAGTTTAGTCAGATTGTACTTAGACTTACGAATCTCCGTATTCAAGATATCGCACGTCCATTAATTGTTTATAGCACTCTGAATGCTTAAAATAATTAATCTCTTTATTAATTTATTAAGTAGTACCACTCAACCTTATTATTGTACTTGAGCTAACTAACCTGTGGGGTTTAGTACAATAAACCTTTTGAGCTCCATAAGGGGACATATCATCCTAAACGGGTACGGTGTTGGAAAAATTTCTAACTATTGGGAATGAGTCTATCTTAATTGTGTGTTCTAATTAGATCCTCAAACCTCTTATGATTGTCTTGCTATTGTAACTAATGTTGCTGACTTAATTTTGGGTTAGGCGTTTTTGTTATAGGTTTTAGCAGTAGAACTACTAGGTTGGACATGTCTAAGACTGAAAAAGTTCAAGTAGTACTGAAGCTAGTCTTACTGTTAGGAGTATCTGTTGGATTTGTATACTGAATGTCACGCCCCAATTCCCGAGGGAAGGCACGGATGCCGGGGTGTGATTAGGGGTGGGGGTTAAGAAGCGGGGAAGAAGGGGGAAGACATATAACATACATGATAAGGAGATGTGACCATGAAATCGGGCAGCATCTCCTCTATAACTAGGACATATCCTGAAGGGGAGGAGTGCACAAACAATCCACCAACAGAATAATATCGATATCATAACCTCAGAAAACGTGATCTTGGTTTATTATAAGTAATGCAAGAAGGCAAAATAGCATTACATCCTGTCAACTAGACCGGTCAACCACATAGTATGCTCGTATCGAGACTCACATCAGAATAACATAACAAATCTTGTTCCCAATCAGAAAGTAAATAAGGGACAAGAATACATAATTATCAGAGTACGTATATAACACAACATCGCGGAAGCGAGCATGAAGAACCCGCAGCCCACCCCTCGTCATCCGTCCGTTCTCCTCCATCCGTGAAAAGATTTGAAAAAGAGTTTGGGGTGAGTACTAGCGCACTCACCGGGTTTTATCATAAATCAAAAGAATCATGAGGCCGTGTTTAGAGCACTTACCTTAGAAGGTTTTAAAGCGTAAACCACTTCTAAGTAAGCAAAATAGATTTTCATTTTTCGATACCGATCCGTTATTTATGTTACTCCCATCATAGAACCATGAACCACGGCTCGAGCGTATCCCGCCACCCATCACATGACATTCATTCGGCCGGAACATATCCGATCCCACGCCGAACGTATCCACCGGCTAACTCGGTGTGGACTTCAGGGGTCAAATTCCCGTCGAACCATAACCACCTCATTACCTTTTTCGTGTGGACTTCCGGGGTCTATCCCCTTCAGAACCATAACCACGTGTTCGGGGTCTATCCCCTTATGATCAATACTCAAGATGGTGATCAACCCACCGAATAGAGATCCGTGCACAACCATGATAGAACCATATCTTGGATCAGAGAACAGTAATAATTTCACAAAACATTTTACGGCGTACATGTTTTATTTTGAAATATCAGAGTAAATAACTCAAAATAAGCATATATAACCCAACCTGAACAGATGAAAACGTCAACCGAGAGATATCTACGGATCCGATGACTTCACCGATCGCACTGGTAGGTACCTGGTAACAAGACGGAACAACTTTTGGGTCACTTCCCACAAAGCAAAGCAACAACGTGATCCAAACGACGATCGTAGCAAAATTAGGGTTTTCGACTTTCTGAACCCACATTTGGCACTCTCCGGGTTTTCAAATCAACTCGATGCAGAAGGGAAATATATTCAGGGCATCAAGATCTATAATAGGGTACTTTCAAAATATGCATGCATGCAAGTTGACTCAAATCTTAGCAGCGAAGAAGCTTCAAAAATCGATGCCTATCCTCATATCTAGGATAAACCATCCAAAACCAATGCATGAAAATGGAAACATAAGCAATATGCATAACGGCGAACATGGAATGACAAACGGCGTTGAAAATGGATAACCGGGCATGTACTTCCTTTAGAAAACTCAAGCAACGGAAAACATCCCGACATGCGAAGCGAAAGCGAAAAAGCGGAATCGGTACTTTAGTAGAATGCATAGCCGGAACTCAAAACCTAAAGGACCAGAGCAAAGGTGGCCGTCGGCCACCAAGCGGTGGCCAACAGCCCCATGGCGGTAATGGGCGGCGGCGGTTTTGGCGAAATGGCCACCTCCGACCGTTCCTCGCCCGTCCCTTTAGAATCCCGAGTTCTATGCTATACGATCTACTAAAAGGCGGAATCAAAACAAGAAAAGGACAAAACCAGAAAAATGGGCTGCGGGGGTGGTTGATCGGCGGTGGTGGCTCGGCGGCCAGCCAAGAATGGCGCCGGCTCGAGCCTCCCTACCGATCCCCACTCCTCCAGCGGGCGCACAGCACTGAGCTGCTCGGCTCTTCCGTAAACACGGAGAGACGAAGGAAATGAACATTGAAAATGAAGGCCCTAGCCTCCTATTTATAGGAAAGCAGTGGGTCACAGCAGCTTGCATGCAAGCGACTTTTCGAAAACGCAAAATCGACGCAACTTTGCAAACGGACTCAAATTTAGCAAACTTGGTACCCATGGACACGAAATAAAATACGGACACAATGACTATAAACAAGATATGCTTTTAAAGACCAATGAAAATTCGGTTTTCGATAACTTCCTGAGTGCCAAACCTTCATGGGTGGTCGAAAACACTGCATACTTAGTGTCTATGAATTCGTCATAAGACACTCTTCATTAACGCTCGAGGTTTCGTGATGGTCGCATCACCGAAACAAAAGTTAACCTTTAACCTTTTCTCGAAAAACATGCCATGCAAAATGAAGCTTAAAAAGGCGGGTATTACATCCTCCTCCTTAGAAAAATTTCGCCCCGAAATTTCAAACACGTGGAGAAAACAACTCGAGTCTCGAGCCCCGCACTTGTCTTCCAACTCCACGTAGCTTCCTCCTCTCCGTGGTGATTCCACAACACCTTCACCAACGGAATCGCTTGTCCTCAATTCCTTGACTTCTCGTTCCAAAACAGCCCACCTGGCCTTCCTCGTAACTCGGATCCCGAGCAAGAACCACTTGGTCATGCTTGATCACGTGTTTGGGTCGAACACGTACTTTCTCGGTGAGAAGCGTGAAACACGTCATGAACATCTCCGATGCTAGGTGGCAAAGCTAACCTATAGCAGCAGGGGCCTATCCTCTCGAGAACTTGAAGGTCCAACGAACCTCGGTCGTAACTCACCTCGCTTCCCAAAACGAACGACTCCTCTCGTCGGGAAACCTTAAGGAAAACGCGATCTCCGATCATGAATCAAGATCCAGACGACGCTTGTCCGCATAGGACTTCGCGCATCCCGCGCTTCCTTGATCCTTCGCTGATCTCGATCGATAACCTCGACCGCCTGTTGAACCATCTCGGTCCTAACATCTTCCTCTCGCCCACTTCATCCCAATAAAGTGGCCATCGACACTTCCTTCCGCATAACGCTTCATAGGAGCCATTCCTATGGTGGCTCGATAACTATTGTTATAGGCAAACTCTACCAAAGGTAGTATCTCTTCCCAATTTCCTCCTCTGTCGGCCACGACTGCTCGCAGCATATCTTCCAAGACCTGAATCGTTCTCTCCGACTGACCGTCCGTTTGAGGATGGAATGATGTACTAAGATTCAGCTTGGTCCCCATGGCTTCCTGCAGACTCCTCCAAAACCTTGACGTGAACCTCGGGTCACGATCTGACGTAATCAATATCGGCACACCATGTAACCGTACGATTTCTCTGACGTAAAGCTGAGCAAGCTTATCCAACCCGTACGTCATCCGGATCGGTAAGAAATGAGCTGACTTCGTCGATCCATCGACGACAACCCATATAGCGGTGTTTCCTCTCACGACCTTGGAAAACTCACGAGAAAATCCATACCGATATGATCCCATTTCCACTGCGGGATTGGTAGCGGTTGCAACAAACCCGACGGACGTTGGTGTATGACTTTCACTTGTCGACAAGCCAAACAACGCTCCACAAACGCGACTACATCCTTTTTTCATCCCTTCCCACCAAAAGTTCCTCTTAAGGTCTCAGACATTTTGGTGCTTCCTGGATGAGCTATATACGGTGCCTCATGAGCTTCACTCATGATTTTATCTCTCAATTCCTATCGAGTGGCACACATAACCTTCCTCGGAATAGTAGCGTTGTCCTTCGGCTTCGTGAACCCCTTGCTATCTTCTAGCCTTGCTTTCAAACGCATCTTTCCAAGAATTTGTCTCCTCGCCGCCACTCACGATGGCTTCTCTCAGTCCGGTTCAATTGTCAAAGTCAATGACGAATCCTTGCACCGATTCGGCGGTGAATCACTTCAGTCGAGCTTCTCGAAATCTCGAATAAGCTCTTTCTTTCAGAAGAAGATATCCCAACTTCGCCTCGACTTGCGATCGAGGGCATCTGCACGACATCGCTTTCCCCGTGATAACCGATAGAGCAATCATAATCCTTCACCAACTCTAGCCATCTCCTTCGCTTCATGTTCACTCTTTTTGTTCAAAGAAGTACTTGAGGCTCTTGTGATCCGTAGAGATAGTGCCTCCAAATCTTCAACGCATGAACGATCGCCGCTAACTCCGTGTCGTGAGTTGGGTAGCTCAACTCGTGCGGTTTCAATCGACGAGACGCGTAAGCTATAACCTTCCCGCTCGCATGAGAACGCAACCCAAACCAAGTTTGGATGCATCGTGTAGACCACAAACCCATCGCTCTTCCCAGCACGGCTAACACCGGAGCGGTTGTTAGCTTCTTCTTTAACTCTTGAAACTTGCTTCACAAGCTTGGACCATGAAAACTTGATTCCCTTCCCGAGTGTTGCGTCATCGGCCTTGCCAACTCGAAACCCTTCGATGAAACGCGTCTATAATATTCGCCGTTTAGAAAGCTTCAACCTCATTGGCATTAGTGGAACCTTCCGGTTACTTACCGCTTCAACCTTCATCGGGTCGACTTTGATTCCTTCGCAGACACGATATGTCCAGGAACATCACTTCTTTGAGCCAAAATACGACTTACTATACTGGCATACAACCTCTCTCGCCGTAACGCTTCCAAACGACGGAGGTGTTCTCTATGCAACTCGCATTCTGGAATAGATGAGAATATCATCGATAAAACCAAGACGAAACTATCTAGACATCGATGGAAAACTCGATTCATCGATCCATGAAGATCGCCGCGCATTGGTCAAACCAAACGGCATCACGATGAACTCTTAGTGCCCATACCTCGTCCCGAACGCGGTTCGCAACGCCCTCCTTCCCGATCTTCACCGAGGGTAAGCCCGACCTCAAATCGATCTTAGAGAAGACACTCGCTCCTCGAGGTGGTCAAAAGATCGTCGATCCGGAAGAGGATATCTGTTCTTCGATCGTCACTTATTCGCCTCTCGTAGTCAATGCACATCCGCATCGACCCATCCTTCTTGACGACGAACAGTAATCGCTCTCCCACGGCGACACGCTAGGTCGGATAAAACCTAGATCCAACAGCTCTCGCAATCGCGCTTCGGTTCTTGCAATTCTTTAGGTGCCATTCTATATGGTGCCTTTGATCATCGGTGTTGCTCCTAGTTCCAAATCAATAGTGAATTACACTTGTCTATTAGGCGGTAAACCCGGCAAGTCCTCGGGAAACACGTCCGATATTCACACACCATCGCTCCTCTTGCAACTGCTTTGCGTTTTATCGTGCTCGTCAAACTTACCAAGAAAGTTTGATGCCTTCCTTCCCGATCATCCTCAACGCCTTCGTCTTTGAGATTATCGCACGCAAACACCCATCCTTATGCCGTGGAAACAAACTTCCACTCCTTCTACTGTTCGAAAACAACTTTCTCGAGACAACGATAGTTGCCATGTGCTTTTCCAACCAATCCATGCCAAAGATGACATCAAAATCTTCCATTCCGATGACATGCAATTGACAAGGACCTTCGCTCACGATTTACTTCTACCGTTCGCAAATCTCTTCGCTTTTAGCACTTCTCGACGGATGCTAATTTGTGGTACTCTGTGATTTATTGGGTACCAAACCCAACCTCTCACATGCGATTTTCAAACGAAGAATGCGAGGCTCTCGATCAAACAAAGCGAAAACGGTATATCACTCATATGGATTATACCGCAAGATTTCCGGGAGCTTGAGCGCTGCTGGCGATTCAAGGCGTACACCCTTGCTTCACGCGGTGGCCTTTGGTTTGTCGCCTAGGGTGACCTCCCGCCCGTTGTTTGTCCCCATGAGCATGATTACGCCTCATGAGCTGGATGTGCTGGCATCGGCGGTCGCGGCTGGCCTCCTAACGGACAATCTCGAGCGTAATGTCCGGACTTCTTACAACGATAGACTTTCGGTGCTACCTTGCCCGCACTCGTCGAAATGATTCCTTCGCATTTACGGCACCGTTTTTCCACACCGCCGCATGGGTTGGAAATTCCTTCCCCAAGGTTGCCTTTCTCTCTCAATGCCTTGATTCCTTGGAATCATCGACCGCCCGTTCCCTCGAACACCGATCGCCTTTCCTCGATCTTCCCATTTCCTCTTACCTCTTCCTCCGCCGATGGCTGTCCGTGGCATCGTTTTTTCCGGGCAACATCGACTCAATGTTTAATGCTCGATTCAAGGATCGCGATACGCCGATCTCCCGATCGACGAGCGAAATTCGATCTAGGGTCTGAGTCCTCTTACGAAACTGCGCCCGGCGCACCACCGGTGCCGACAGTGCACGTAACGTGACGACGCTTGAACGAGCGATCGCACTCGGTGACCGCCCTTCTTCCTTAACAAAGATTCCGCATTCATTTTGCCTTCTCTCATCAGAACGCCAGCACGCATTTCTTCCATGAGTTCCTCCTCGAAATCTTCCCACGATATACCGCCCATCGTCCCGGTGTTAGAGTCCTTCTCACGGATTCCACCGTAAATCGCCTCATCGGTTAGCCGAAGATCGCGCATTCAGCTTTTACGCTTCTTCGCAGCCGATGTATTCAAGATCCTTTCGTGGATCGTATCCGGTTCATTGCCGATCGGTTCGCCGGATCGCCGAACGAGGGGATTCGCCACGAAAACTCTCGATCGCATGCACTGAACCAAAGGTGGTTCCCGGCTTCTTCCACGTTATTGTTCCTCCGATTCCTTGTTCTCGCATTCGCATCGACGTTTGAAACATTAGAAACGCCGCATAGATAACCGTATCATCGCATAACATATATCATCACCCATAGCACATATCATCACATATACCACATATCACGCACGATCACATATAATCATGAAATCATGTCAAGATATCATCGTTATGCATTTCACATAACATTATCATCACACATCACATAGATCATATATCATCACGGCATAGCTCATATCACATATAAGCATCAAACATAAACATCCCGCATAGATGCGTTAGTATCAAGAATATTCGTCCATGAAGGACCACAAAATACAAGATCAAGGTATGTCACCAAAAGGTCGATGTGAGCAAAAGAATCGACCGATTCATCGCTAAAAGATGCCGCTCTGTCCATGCTATTGCGGACTACTCATGATCGCCACCGCATACACCGATATCTCGATCCTCGCCCTGCACTTCATTCACTATTCCCCATCCGCTTCCATCGCTCCATTCTGCTCTCCTCATCTTCTTTCCTTCCAATCGTGGCTGAATTGGCCGCCGCTTAAAAGCGATCCGCATGGAAGCAAGCTCTCGTGGGTATGATCCCATCCAAGGCGTGCTCGATCGCTCGAGTGTCGTGAAAGCCGCCCGAGTCCTGTCTCGCGCTGCTCTTCCTCAATGTGCCCGACCTCATCGAGTCATCGGCTATCCGATCACCGGGTCCTCCGAATCCTCACTATCCTCCTCGCTCTCATCGGGTCCTCCTCTTCCTCGTAGTCGCCTTCCCGGATGCCGGCTGACACGTTTGGTGGCATGAAGATTGATTCGGGCTTCGTTGCCACCGCTCGGACGGACAATATCTCTCGTCCTGGAAGTTCCTGCCTCAAAGTCGTTTCGGGTCCTCCGGAAGGTAAGGATCGTCGATGGAGGTGTAGTGGCGGTGTATCTCGTCAGACCGGGCGATCGCTCGATTGATGGTTGTTCTCCCAATGGCTCTTCGGGAACATCATCCCTATCATCGATCTGGATCGGTCCTCGAGGGTGTCTCGCAACCACATTCTCCTCAGATGGTATACCTCGGTGGTCTGTCCACTGTCTCCATACTCGAGCAGCGAACTCAGTAAAGTCCAAGGTAAGGTGCCTCGTGATAGGATCTCGTCTGAACAACACATGTCCTTGCTTCCGCCCACGGCCGCCATCCCATCGGTAGCCTTTCGGTCATCCGATAGTAGGCCTCAGATTCGACACTTTCCACTGCCTCGAACCTTTCTCCATAACCCAACAAATCTTCCCGAAATACTCCCAATGGCTCATGAATATTCCGGCACATTCCACGAATTTACTGGATATGCTCATCCATTCGTGAGATCTCAACCAACGTTGTTCGGGCCATCAATATCCATAAACCTACATGTTAGTTCACCATAAAACAACAACAAATATTCACGTTTCTTTTTTCCGCCCCAGTCATCTGGGTAATCATGTCTCATACACATGTTCATTTCAACACATATTCATATCATTATCGATATTTATCACGTAAGCAAATACAGGATTCACTTACAAGCACTCGTTTATCAAAATAAACAAGATTTTCAATCAACAACGTATTGCTATGTAAACACGTAGACTTTGATGAGTCAAGTCCAAGCAATGATGATTCAAACCCGGAGTTGCGGTTGAGAGGCCCGATTAAGAATTGCGAGCTAAGCGGCCCAAGGCTATCTCGGTGCATTATCCGAAAGAAATTGGAAGATGAAGATGTTGGGCTCAAGCAAGACAAATTGGTGAGCGGATCATTGTCCAAGACTAAGTTCGTGCATGACGAAGGCCCGTTTAAGTGGGTCCTTTTTATTTTCGTGGGTTTTAAACAAAGCCCAATTATCTTTAGTTGTTAGTTGGTGTCTTGGGCCTTTGGCCTTTCGCTTTAGACTAGTATTTATATGCTTTTTGTGTCTTTTGTAAGGTAGGCAATTTTGATAAGAAATATATTTTCATCTTTGTCTCACGTGTTTTAACAAAGCACAAACCCTAGTTCTTGGTAGAGTTCTGAAGTTGGCGACTTTTGAGCTTGAAATCAATTGTCTCGTTCGTGATATCCAGTAGTATCCGGGTTAGACAAGCCACGAAGATCGTTCCTTCGACGCGTTCGATTCCAAGAACTGAGGTTCATTTCGGTAAGTTCTTCATCCCTTTCTGTTCGTTTTTCCCCAGCCTCCATATTCCACCGTTCATCCTTTCCCAACCATCCATACCCCACTGTTCGTCCCTTTCCAGCCTTTCTTTTTCCGTGCGAATTGTGTTGAATCTTGGGTACGTAGTTTGTGTTTTCAATTTAAATAATCTGAAACTATCGAAAGTTGAGATCGAGTTTAGGGTTGAACCAACCTATCTGTTGACGAGAGTTCTTTCCGTTGCTTCCGCGTTATAGTTGGTCATATCAAATGATGAGTCAAGTCCAAAGAATGATGATTCAAACCCGAGTTGCGGTTGAGAGGCCCGATTATAAGATTGCGAGCTAAGCGGCCCAAGGCTATCTCAGATGCATTATCCGAAAGAAATTGGAAGATGAAGATGTTGGGCTCAAGCAAAGACAAATTGGTGAATCGATCATTGTTCAAGGCGAAGTTCGTGCATGATGAAGGCCCGTTTTTGGGTCCTTTTATTTTCGTGGGTTTTAAACAAAGCCCAATTATCTTTAGTTGTTAGTTGGTGTCTTGGGCCTTTGGCCTTTTCGTTTAGACTAGTATTTATATGCTTTTGTGGTCTTTTGTAAGATGCAGGCAATTTTGATAAGAAATATATTTTCATCTTTGTCTCACGTGTTTTAACAAAGCACAAACCCTAGTTCTTGGTAGAGTTCTGAAGTTGGCGACTTTTGAGCTTGAAATCAATTGTCTCGTTCGTGATATCCAGTAGTATCCGGGTTAGACAAGCCACGAAGATCGTTCCTTCGACGCGCGCTTCGATTCCAAGAACCGAGGTTCGTTTTCCGTAAGTTCTTCATCCCTTTCCGTTCGTTTTTCCCCAGCCTCCATATTCCACCGTTCATCCTTTCCCAACCATCCATACCCCACTGTTCGTCCCTTTCCAGCCTTTCTTTTCGTGCGAATTGTGTTGAATCTTGGGTACGTAGTTTGTGTTTTCAATTTAAATAATCTGAAACTATCGAAAGTTGAGATCGAAGTTTAGGGTTGAACCAACTAACTGTTGAAGAGTTCTTTCCGTTGCTTCCGCGTTATAGTTGGTCATATCAAATGATGAGTCAAGTCCAAGAATGATGATTCAAACCCGAGTTGCGGTTGAGAGGCCCACATAAGATTGCGAGCTAAGCGACTCCAAGGCTATCTCCGAGGCATTATCCGAAAGAAATTGGATGATGAAGATGTTTGGCTCAAGCAAGACAAATTGGTGAACTGGATCATTGTCCAAGACTGAAGTTCGTGCATGATGAAGGCCCATTTTCGTGGGTCCTTTTATTTTCGTGGGTTTTTAAACAAAGCCCAATTATCTTTAGTTGTTAGTTGGTGTCTTGGGCCTTTGGTCTTTTCGCTTTTAGACTAGTATTTATATGCTTTTGTGGTCTTTTGTAAGATGTAGGCAATTTTGATAAGAAATATATTTTCATCTTTGTCTCACGTGTTTTAACAAAGCACAAACCCTAGTTCTTGGTAGAGTTCAAGTTGGCGACTTTTGAGCTTGAAATCAATTGTCTCGCTCGTGATATCCAAGAGTATCCGGGTTAGACAAGCCACGAAGGTCGTTCTTCGACGGCGTTTCGGATTCGAGAATCGAGGTTCGTTTTGATAAGTTCTTCATCCCTACGCTCGTTTTCCCCGACCTCCATATTCCACCGCTCATCCTTTCCCAACCATCCATACCCCACCGTTCGTCCCTTTCCACCTTTCTTTTCCGTGCGAATTGTGTTGAATCTTGGAGTACGTGGTTTGTGTTTTCAATTTTAATAATCTGAAACTATCGAAAGTTGAGATCGAGTTTAGGTTGAACCAACCTATCTGTTGACGAGAGTTCTTTCCGTTGCTTGCGTGATCACATCATATCATATAAACGATATAGTTGGTCATATCGCACTTACATCAACCATACGTGATCACATCAATCACATCATATCATATAAACGATTTTCACATCACAAACCACACGAGGCCCTTTTGTTCCATCAACAATCACTTCCACATCCACATCACCATCCAACCACATCTCATCCACATCACGTTTACATCACGTAAACTCTACCAGCCAAAACACATGAAACCAAGATCACATCAAGCATCACATAACCACATAAAGCATCGGCAGAATAAACACATACCTCATCCCCTTTTAAAGAGGCGGCTGACGGTGGTGAGGGTAGTTGTGACGATAAGCAGTTTAGAAGAACAAGTTCTAAACACTCAATTTCAAGAACGCACATACGATATAAAGCAAACAAACCGCTTTGATATCAAACGATATGAACACATACACAAAGCAAGAAAAGCGCTCGATACCTATGTGTCACGACCCGATTCGAGGGAAGGCACGGATGCGGGGTGTGATTAGGGGTGGGGGTTAAGAAGCGGGGAAGAAGGGGAATACATATAACATACATGATAAGGAGATGTGACCATGAAATCGGGCATCTTCTCTATAACTAGGACATATATCACGAAGGGAGGGTGCACAAACAATCCACCAATGAATAATATCGATATCATAACCTCGTAAAGCGTGATCTTGGTTTATTATAAGTAATGCAAGAAGGCAAAATAGCATTACATCCATCGACTAGACCGGTCAACCACATAGTATGCTCGTATCGAGACTCGCGTGAATAACATAACAAATCTTGTTCCCAATCGGAAAGCAAATAAGGGACAAGAATACATAATTATCGTGCGTATATAACACAACATCGCTGAAGCATAGCATGAAGAACCAGCGGCTCCACCCCTCGGCGCCCGTCCGACCCTCCTCCATACGTGAAAAGATTTGAAAAGATTTTGGGGTGAGTACTAGCGACTCACCGGGTTTTATCATAAATCAAAAGAATCATGAGGTCGTGTTTAGAGCACTTACCTTAGAAGGTTTTAAAACGTAAATCCACTTCTAAGTAAGCAAAATAGATTTTCATTTTTGATACCGATCCGTTATTCTCATTACTCCCATCGTAGAACCATGAACCACGGCTCGGAACGTATCCCGCCAGCCCATCACATGACATTCATTCGGCCCGAACATATCCGATGCATTACGCCCGGGCGTATCCGGCCGGCTAACTCGGTGTGGACTTGGGGTCAAATCCCGTCGTAACCATAACCACCTCATTACCTTTTCGTGTGGACTTAGGGTCATCCCCTCGTAACCATAACCACGTGTTGGGGTCTCATCCCTTATGATCAATACTCAAGATGGTGATCAACCCACGAATAGAGATCCGTGCACAACCATGATAGAACCATATCTTGGATCGGAGAACGATAATAATTTCACAAAACATTTTACGGCGTACATGTTTTATTTGAAATATCGTAGTAAATAACTTCGAAATAAGCATATATAACCCAACTCGAATGCATCGAAAACGTCGATCGAGATATCTACGGATCAGATGACTTCACCGATCGCATTGGTAGGTACCGTAACAAGACGGAACAACTTTTGGGGTCACTTCCCATAAAGCAAAGCAACAACGTGATCCAAACGACTAGCAAAATTAGGTTTTCGACTTTCTGAACCAACATTTGGCACTCTCCGGGTTTTCAAATCAACTCGATGTAGAAGGGAAATATATTCAGGGCATCAAGACCTATAATAGGGTACTTTCAAAATATGCATGCATGCAAGTTGACTCAAATCTTAGCAGCGAAGAAACTTCAAAAATCGATGCATATCCTCGGATCTAGGATAAACCATCCAAAACCAATGCATGAAAATGGAAACATAAGCAATATGCATAACGACGAACATGGAATGACAAACGACGTTGAAAATGGATAACCGGGCATGTACTTCCTTTAGAAAACTCAAGCAACGGAAAACATCCCGACATGCGTAAACGCGAAAAAGTAAAACGGAACTTTAGTAGAATGCATGTCTTAACTCAAAACCTAAAGGACTCAGAGCCAAAAGCAGGTGGCTGTCGGCCACCAAACGGAGGCCAACAGCCCCACGGCGGCATAATGGGCGGCATGGTTTGGCGAAATGGCCACCTCCCATTGTTCTCACCCCGTCCTTTAGAATTCGAGTTCTATGCTATACGATCTACTAAAAGACGGAATCAAAACAAGAAAAGGACAAAACAAAAACGGGCTGCTGGGTGGTTGATCGGCGGTGGTGGCTCGGCAAAGAACAAGAATGGCGCGCCACCGAGCCTCCCGGCTCGATCCCCACTCCTCCAGCAGCGCAACAGCACTGAGCTGCTCGGCTCTTCCGTAAACACAGAGAGACGAAGGAAATGAACGTTGAAAATGAAGGCCCTAGCCTCCTATTTATAGGATAAAGCGGGAGGTCACAGCAGCTGCTTGTAATGCCCTTTTCGAAAAACGCAAAACCGACGCAACTTTGCAAACGGACTCCAAATTTAGCAAACTTGGTACCCATGGACACGAAATAAAATACCGACACAATGACTATAAACAAGATATGCTTTTAAAAGACCAATGAAAAGTCGGTTTTGATAACTTCCGGTGCAAACCTTCATGGGTGGTCGAAAACACGTGATACTTAGTGTCTATGAATTCGTCGTAAGACACTCTTCACAACGCCTACGAGGTTTCGTGATGGTCGCATCACCGAAACAAAAGTCAACCTTTGACCTTTTCTTAAAAGCGTGTCACGCAAAGCTGAAGCTTAAAAGGCGGTATTACATCGAAAGTTAGAATGGTTGAGCTTGTATCAATGTTTCTCGTTACCACCGCTATAATCTCCTATCTGAATTGTTTACTTGATTGCATAAGTATGTCCTTTAATCTCATACAAAAGTTAGATCATACAATGTGTAGGATATCACAAAAGTCTGTATGATTGGTAAAGATTATTGAGATATAAAAAGGATCACAGCTGAGACAACTTGAGGACGAGTTGTCGGTATAGGCTGCAGTATAGATAAGAAGTAACTTGACTTGGTTTCTTGTCTATGCTGATACGTCTCAGACGTATTAATGGATCATAGTGAGATAAATTCTTCTATCTGACCGTCGTGAAGAACCTAGATCTCGATGACTTTACGTTGATCTAAACCTCGATAATGTTTTAGGTGAGTATGAGTTGCTGACCATCACTTTGACTTGTTATGGGTGAGGGTTATATGAGATAACCCAAGATTCTTCGCATCATGGGTGGTGGCAGTGCTTATATATCATGCTAGTTACATATATCGAGTCACTGTATCCGTTTAGGATTATAACGTCCCCTTAAGGAGCTCAAAAGGTTTATTGTACTAAACCCTGCAAGTTTAGTTTAGCTCAAGTATAATAATAAGGTTGAGTGGTACTACTTAAGGAATTAAAGAGATTAATTATTTTAAGCAGTCAGAAAGCTATAAATAATTAATGGACGTGCAATATCTTAAATACGGGGATTCGTGAAGTGTAAGTGCAAGCCCGACTCAACTTCGGTAATACAGGGGTAATGAGGGTTGATGCGATAAATCATATAAATCAAAAAAATCTGATTCATTTTGATGGAACGTCGATGTTTTATGTCCTCTATCTACGATGTCGTTTATATCACTAATCAGTTTGTCTATAGTAAATTTTCGAGATGCCAAGTTAGATCTAATTTGGCCTGAATTTGAAATTGTGGTAAAATCACTAAAATGATTAAGTTTATGTATTTTGTGATAATTTTTAAAATTCGTGAGAAAAACAAAAATGGACTCATAGTTGGTTTATTTATGAGCCAATAACCCTTTTATATATGTCGAAGTATATGGGAGCTTCTTCCTGAGAAGAACAAAGATCTATTAGGTTCATACATTGTCACGTCCCCACTCCGGATTTCCCAGACTAGAGGGTGACTAACACTAGGAATAGTATTATGGGTCAAACAGACTAAGATAGAGGTACATATCGATTATAATTAGCATGCTTGATAGGTTCGATAATACAATATCCCAATGATTAAAAAGGTTTAGGCCATCAGACCCAAAGACTTACCATGGTCTGATGGACCTCAATAGTTTAAAATAGAAACATATGTAACAGAGTTCAGAGTTTAGCAGCGGAAAGTGTGTGAATACATATGTGATGATATGTATTCAAGGTGAAAGCCAAATCCTAAATAAAGCGGTCGAGGGCGCGGACCTCAACACATCCTCCATCATCACCATCAGAGCTCAACCGCACATTTAAAAACAAACATGCAGGGGGGTACAAGAAATTGCACTCGGTGGACTCATGCCGAAAACATTTGATAATATTTGAATTACGCCGCTAATATAAAGATAAGTCGCGAGGTTTTAGTTAAAATGCCTCAGGCTTACTAAATCATTTTCGGTCAGAACATCGCCGGCCGAGCATTTTCTTGGTGTGTGTGATCCATATCCCGATATCATAATTCATCATAATGCCAAAGATCAAATGTTCAAACGTCGTGAAGGAGGCCTCCTCAACGACGCCGGAACCGGCCATGGCCCACACAGCACACAGTCCCATTCAAGTGTACACGTTAACAATCATATTGTTCCAACCTTCACGCCAATCCTAGCCAGGCATTAACCTCCGGCTCAGGACCCGACATTAATAAAAGGTTGGGAGCGACCCAACAAAATTCATAACATATAGCTCCAACCTTCACGCCAGATAGGATTCAAACAAAACAGAATATTTTTGGCAGGTAATATTGTAAACAGTTGATAACAGTTGGAATAGTGCTGTAAATGAATTCATTTGTAAAGAGCAGTAAAGTCACTGTTTGTTTGAAAAGAAAGCCCACCTGGACTATGATTTATCGTAAGATGAGTCCTAGGTTCGTTTGCTTGTCAATGTCCAATCGTCTCGTTCACGTCCACACCTTTACGCAAAAGCGATATTTTAGTACGTCGTTCACGCTTATCGAGACTCGCAAAGTCTAAGATAAAATTCGATATTCTATATCGATGTAAATTGAATTCCTCAATGAATTCAACACGCTTTCAAATACGTAATCAATTGAATTGTTCTCGTTCCTCGAGATACGTTCAACTATTTCGGTTTAACCCTTCCGGTTTAACGTTCAACGTATAAGCACGTTTCTCGATATAAGAATTTCATTTGTGAAATCTTTTCTTACTAATGAGGTATTATACTCAATTAGTACATCTTACGCGTATTGGCATATTTATCGAACGTATAATTGTACGTTTGACTTTAAAAGTCAACGAAGTCAACACTGGTCAACAAAGTCAACAATTTTGACTTTTAAATAGTAATTTCTTACCATTTCATTTTATAAATCGAATTTCGATCGATTTGAAATCGTAAAGTCCTATTTCTCGATTTATCACGTAAATCAAAGGACATATAAATAATTTCGCATTTATTAATCCTTTCTATAATTAAAAACGCGTATTTTCGATTTAAAAACGTTATTAAATAAACGTTTGTCTCAAACATAGTAATCTATGTTTATAAAATTTTACAAAATTCAAATATGTCTAAGATAATTATTAGGCATATATTTTATTAATAAACTGAATTAATAAGGATTTAAAATCCTTATTAATTATCGGTAATTCTCGGTAATTAACGAAAAATTACTAAATGATTTTCGAAATTTTTTCTAAATTAATATAGTGTATTATTATACACTATGGTCCAGAATATGAATTAGTAACATTCATATGATATTGTTTGTCATTTATTAACATATATATGCTACGGTAATTCCATTTGTCACGACCCCATTCACGGACCCGACCTGGATTTGGGCGACTAATACTAGGAGTAGTATTTTAGGGATTACGGGTAAAATAAAGATGCATAAGAATAAACTAACATGCTTGAGTAGAATATGAAGTGATGTTATAATGTTTTTGAAAAAGGTTTAGGCCATCGGACCCCAAAACTTGGCCTGATCCGATGGACCTCGATAGTTCATAACATAAAGCATAAATAAAGGAGTTCGAGTATAGCGCAATGAAAGTGTGTGAATACATATATGACGATATGCATTGAGGTATAACCCAAAATTCAAGTAAATCGGTCGAGGACACTGACTCCTCAACACATCCCCCATCATCACCATCGAGCTCAACCTGCACATTTAAAACAAACATGCGGGGCTAAGTACAAGAAATTGCACTCGGTGGACTAATGCGAAAACATTTGGTAATATTTGGATTCTACGCCAATATCGAGTAAGTCGCAGGGTTTTAGTTAAAATGCCTTGTCTTACCAAATCATTTTCGTTTCGTAAACATAGCTTTGGCGAGCATTTTCTTGGTGTGTATGGTCCGTATCTCATAGTCACAATACATAATAATAAATAAATAAATAAGCGTCGAGAGGAGGCTCCCATCTACGACGCCGTGACGGCCGTAATCGTCTGACCTGCGGTCACTCTGCAAGCATATGTTAACACAACAGTATAGTTCCAACCTTCACGCCAATCCTAGCAGGCATTTATCATCCAACACAGGACCGACATTTAAAAGGTTGGGCGCTACCACAACAAATGATATAATAGTTCCAACTATCTCCACGCCTACCCGGCATACAGATAGGATCCGTACACAAACGAAATATTTTGGCGGTGTCGGTAAAACATTTGTTAAGCAGATTTGTAGGATAAGTCGTAAATAAACTCATTTGAAATAACGGAAGGTCACGTTTTAGTGGGGTGAAAAAGCCCACGTTTAAAGATAGGAAGCCCACCGGACTACGGTTCGTTGTAAAGTCCAGGTTCGATCGTTCAGTCAAAATCCCGTCATTGCGTTTGCGTCACACTTTCTGGCGAGGCTTTAGTACGTCGCTCAAGTCTATCGAGACTTTCGAAAACTAAGATAACTTTGATATTTCATATCGATGTGAGACTGGATTCTTAGTGAATTCAATACGCCTCTAATCGTCTGACATTGAATTGTTCTGGATTCGCCGAGATCGTTCAACGACGCACGTTTTTCGATATATGGGTTTCATTTGTGAAATCTTTTCTTACTAATGAGGATCATACTCAATTAGTATATCTTACAGCGTCTTCAAGTATTTATAAGCGTATAATCGTATGTTTTGACTTGAAAAGTCAACGAAGTCAATTTCTTGGTATACAAAGTCGATGATTTTGACTTTTAAATAAGAATTCTTACTATTTTGCTTTATAAATCGAATTTGATCGATTTGAAAGCGTAAAGTCCTATTTCTCGATTTATCTTGTAAATCAAGGACTTATAAATATTTTCGATTTTTAATAACTCTTTTTATAATTAAAAGCGTATTTTGGTTTTAAAGCGTTACAAAATGAGCGTTAAGTCTCAAACATAGCAATCTATGTTTATAAAATTTTGTAACATTTAAAAACTGTCCAGAATATTATTTTACCAAAAATTTTATAATAAACAGTTTTAAAAAGGATTTAAAATCCTTATTAATTATCGAAATTTTCGATAATTGTCTTAAAAATAGCAAATGACCCTTGAAAAATTTTCTAAATTCATATAGTGCATTATTATACACTATGGTCCAGAATATGAATTTATCAAATTCATATAGTACTGTTTTCTATTTATTTATATATACATATATATATATTTACGGTAATTCCAATAAATAGGGAATAATCATCCAAAAATTCCCAAAATTGATATATACCTATTATAATATCCCAACATCAGTATATAATATTTACATAACCCATAGTTCATCATAACTATTTATTTCAATATATAACAATATTTCACGGTAATTATAAGATAATTACCAAATAAATAACAAACAATTTCTAAAAATTCCAAATAAATTCCAACATCATTAAACATTATATTATAACATTGTAACATCATAACATCAACCAAACTAATTTAAATAGTCACCATATGAGCTTGTGATGCTCGCTTTTTCGATTTATTTAGTATTTGGTTTCAAAATTCAACAATTATATACTATGTTTATACACTATAGTATAGTAATATAACATCATAATATTTATCAAAACTAATTAAATCATCACCTTCAAGAGCAATAAGCTCACGGCTTATTTGATTTAAAATAGCATTTGATTTCTAAAATTCTAATAAATTCACACAATGTATAAATAATATACCAAAGCATTAATACACCATTGCATGTTCTAAAATAAAATCATACACCAACCTATATATTTATAAAGCTCTCGGCCCTTTTAATTAAATAGCAATTGATTTTCAAAATTCTAATTAAATCATAGAACATGTAATCAAGGTTCTAAAAGCACTAATATGTCATTACATGCTTGAAATAAAAATTATACACCAAGGTATAACATACATAAGCTCACGGTTTTGTAAGAATAAAAGCTGGGTTTTCTAAAAATTAAATAACATACCATGGGTTCTAAACATATCATAGAGCATATATCTACCATAAAATGATTAAGAAGCACACGGTTCTCATCTACCATTTTATAGCATTTTCAAAATTTATAAAAACAAGTACTATGGTTGAAAATCACCTATACATGCTAAATCCTTAAAAACATGTCATATATGATAACCTATGTTCATTTCAACATATATGTTCATATTTTGAAAATAAAATCAACAAGAACAATGTTCATCCATAAGAACATTTAAAACATCCATGTACATATATATATAAAATTGAACACACATACATATACATATAAAGCGGTTTCGATTTTTCTTGTGCAAATGAAGGGAGAAATCGGTACTAGGGTTTTTGTATTACCTTGAGAATGGTATAGTATCACCTTGGTGAATGAATGGAGATGAAAATGGAAGAAGAAAAATTTTAGAAATGAGAGGGAGAGCTCTCGGTTTTTCAGGCAGAAAATGGGAGGAAATGTGAGTGTTTGTGAGTTTGAAATGTTTGTGAGATGAATAATGGGTAAAATGAAAAGCCTCTCTCCCCCTAATCTCTCTCTCACTACACGGCTACACACACACACATAGGGGAAATTATGGCTGCACTTTGGGAAGGGGAGATGATGATTAAAGAGTGCAAAAGGAGCCTTCCATGTATTGGGTGATTTTAAAAGTGGAAATCATTTGCATGGGGTGAAGGAAATCGGCGCATGGGGGGGTTCAAATGGCTGATTTCATTTCAATTTTGTACATAATACATGTATTAATCATAGTATAGTTCATAGATATATAATACAAGCCAATAAAATAATTAAATCATCACTTATGCATAATTTCGAAAGTACCGATCCAAAATTGGAAAAATAGGATTAAAATATAAATTACACCTATTATTGATACTCATGTAATTTTCGTCCCAAATATACACATATATAACATAATATATGATTTAGATATTAAATAATAGCATAGGATAAAATTATTACACATTTCATGAATTAAAAACCCTAATTTCGAAAGTTTGGGTTTCAATTTTATAAAAACTGAATCCTTCGATTTTTATGGCTGAAACTCTGATTTAATGCTTAATATTATTCATATATATCATATTATATAGTTTAGATACCATAGGATAATTTAATGGTATCATTTCATGTGATAAAACCCTTATTTATAAGATTAGGGTTTTCGAAATTGAAATTTGGAAATATCGAGTTTAATAACTCAAATATTGATTTTATTAATCATTAATACTGTAATTATATAAAATAATAATAGGAAATTAATTATTATAATTTCCCGAGCATTAAACTCATTTTTCAAAACGTCTCTAGACGTTAACGTTCAAAACGTCTCAAAACGTTCGAAATCGATTCATCTCAAAATGGTCGCAGTAAGTTCATACTTACTAAATAAATATATTCCATTTAATAAAAGAATTAAGATGGAAATTAATTCCAAGCTGCACTGCTCAGAAAATTTCATGAAAAGGCGGCGTTCGACACGCGTTTGGCGTTAAAATATTGACGAATCATTTCGTAATATTTCAATCCTTTAATTCACAATCCTTAGTGAATTATGAAAAGGTCGTTATAACGATATCGTATCGAAATCACAAGATTCGACGTCGAAAAGATAATATACGGTAAAACCTTAATTACGGGTTTAGAATACTGTAATCGTATATTCGTTTCTTTGGAATATTACACCATTAAATATGGAATAATTGTCCAAAAATTCCCAAAATTGATATACTCATAGTATAATATCCCAATATCAATATATATCACAAATATAACCTATAGTCCATCATAACCATTCATTCATGAATATAATTCTCAAAGCAATCGGTAATTATAAGTTAATTACCAAATAATTATCAAACAATTTCTAAAAATTCCAAATAATTTATGACATGATTAAATATTATGTTATAACATTGTAACATCACAACATCAACCAAAAACATTTGAATCATCACCATATGGAGCTTAATAGCTCTCGGCTTTTTTTGATTAAATGTAGAAATTGGTTTTCAAAATTTCCAACAATTATATACTATGCTTATACACTATAGTATAACAATATAACATCATTTAATCATCAAAAAACCAATTAAATCATCACCTTAAAGAGTATGGTAGCTCACGGCTTCTTTGATTTAAATATGGTATTTGATTTCCAAAAATTCTAATAATTATACACTATGTTTATATACTATAGTATAACAATATAAAATCATTTAATCATCAAAAACCAATTAAATCATCACCTTATAGAGTATGGTAGCTCACGGCTTGGATGTTCAAAATAAAAATCATTAATACACCATTGGATGTTCAAAATAAAAATCATACACCAACATACACATACTATATGCTCACGGTAATATTGAAATATTAAGCATATGATTTTCAAAATTCTAAATAAACCATAGAGCAATCAAGGCTCTAAAGCATTAATATGACATTGTATGCTTGAAATAAAAATTATACACCAAGGTATACATCTACTAGCTCTCGGTACTATTGAGAAAAATAGCTAGGGTTCTCCAAATTTTTTCAAATAATACATATGAACTCCAAACATGACATAGAACAATAATCCATTACTAAAATACATAAGCAATAATCGGTCATTATCATATCATTTTATAAAGTTTTTGAAAATTTTATTAAACATCTCCTATGGTTCGAAAATGATGTAAACATGCTAGATCCATTTCAACAATTTAATATACAAACATCTATGCTCATCTATCATATACTCACATATATTTTCGAAATAAAATCATCAAGAACAACATTCATCCATAGTTCATTCATATATAGAACATTTAAAACATACACAAATATATATATATAGCATTCGAAATACCTATACACATATATATATATATATATCACGATTTTTGCTTGAACAAAGGATGATAAAATCGAAGCTATGGTGTCTTGTTTTACCTTGAAATGGTATAGAATCACAAGAATGGGGTAGGTATCAACTTGGTGGAGAAGAAAGGAGAAGAGAAGAAGCGAGGCTTTGAAAATGGGGAGGGCTCTCGGTTTCAGCTGACAAAATGGAGAGGGAGAGTGTTTTGGGTGCTCTAAAATTTTAGGAAGTGAAAAATGAGTGTAATGAGGTTTGAGGGTGAAGGCTCCCCCCTATACTCTCCCTCTCTCTCTCTCGCCGTCCCTCTCCTTCTCCCTTACTCAATTAAAGTGCTGCAGCCCCTTGGAAGTTGGAGATGATGATTGAGGAGTGTAAAAGGAGCTCTTCATGCATTGGGTGATAGGGAGGTGACCATCATGCCATACCATCTCATGATGGCCGACGGCTATGTAGGGGTTTAGGGGTGGGATTAATTTTATTTTTGTACCATAATACAATGTATTAATCACACATGATCATAGGTATATAATACAAGCCATTAAAATAATTAAATCCAACATATAGTACATATTCGAAATTACCGAAAATAAATGGGAAAATAGGAATAAAATTATAAATTACACCTATTATTGATACTCATGTAATTTTCGATCAAAATATACTCATATATAACATAATATATGATTTAGATAATAAATAATAGCATAGGATAAAATTATTGCATCAATTCATGTAACAAAACCCTAATTTTGAAATTAGGGTTTCGAAAATTATAAATATACAATACCGAGTTTTAAATGCTCAAAATTTGATTTTAAAGCTTAATAATACTCATATATATCATAACATATATGTTAGATACCTTAGGATAATTTAATGGTATCATTTCATGTGAAAAACCATAGTTTAAGCAATTAGGGTTTTCGAAAAACCCATTTCCAAAATATCGAATTTAACTAGCTAAAAATTCGATTTTAATAATTAATAATACTGTAATTATATAAAATAATAATAGGAAATTAATTATAATAATTTCTCGAGTATTAAACTCATTTTTCAAAACGTCTCTAGACGTTGACGTTCGAAACGTCTCAAAACGTTCAAATCGACTCATCTCAAAATGGTCGCAGTAAGCTCGTACTTACTTAATAAATATATTCCATTTAATATAGGAATTAAGATGGAAATTAATTCCAAGCTTTACTGCTCAGAAAATTCCATAAAATACTGACGTTCGATACGCGTTCGACGTTAAAATATATTGACGAACCATTTCGAAATACTTCGATTCCTTAATTCACAATCCTTCGTGAATATAAAAAGGAGTTCGTTATAATAATACTAAATCGAATTCACACTATTCGATGTCGTAAAATAATATACGGCAAAACCCTAATTCACGGGTTTAAATTACCGTAATCATACGTTCGTTTCTTTGGAATATTACATTCCACCCCCCTTAAAAGAAATTCCATCCCGGAATTTGCATACCTCTATAAAAATAAGTCGGGGTATCGTTCTTTCATCGCTTCTTCAAGCTCCCATGTGGCTTCTTCTTGCCCATGGTGTCTCCACAGCACTTTGACTAACGGAATTGACTTGCTCCGTAGTTGTTGGACTTTATAGTCGAGGATTGCCGCTGGTTCCTCTTCGTAGCTCATGTCGGGCTTGAGAGTCACGTCGTCTTGGTGGATCACGTGCTTTGAATCGTGAATGTATTTTCGCAGTTGCGACACGTGAAAAACATTATGCACATTCCCTAGGTTTGGCGGAAGAGCCAACCTATAAGCTACTGGACCTATCCTCTCTAGGATCTCATATGGTCCTATAAAGCGAGGTCTCAGCTTTCCTTTCAATCCAAATCTGACAATTCCTTTCGATGGAGAGACTTTAAGAAACATTTTGTCTCCACTTTAAAATTGTAGCTCAGATCTAAGCGTATCAGCTTAAGATTTCTGCCTATCTTGAGCTTCTTTGATTCTTAGCCTAATTTGTCGGACGATCTCGATCATCTCGTTCACTGCATCAAGCCCTATGACTTTTCTCTCACCGACTTCATCCCAATAAAGCGGTGATCTACACTTCTTGCCATACAAGGCTTCGTATGGGGCCATACCGATCGTTGCTTGATAGCTGTTGTTGTAGGCAAACTCAATCAGAGGTAAAATTTCTTCCCATTTTGCCCCTCGATCCAATACTACTGTTCTAAGCATGTCTTCTAGCGTTTGGATCGTTCTTTCCGACTGTCCGTCAGTTTGTGGATGAAATGCCGTACTGAAATTGAGTTTAGTACCCAATTCTCTCTGCAAGCTAATCCAGAATCTGGATGTGAACTTGGAGTCTCTATCAGAGGTAATAGATTTTGGCACTCCATGTAGTCGTATAATTTCCTTAACGCATGGTGGGATAATTTACATCACGGCCGGTTCGACTTATCCTCATCGGACCGTGACTTGGGGTTCGGTTTAAGTAAATATGAAAGAATAAGGTTTCAACTTATTTCATCTACGAAGAAATATAGATGTTTCAAACGTAAGCGAGAATCACGATGAATCAAAATAGCTTATATATATAAGGTGTTTTCATGGTTTCAACAAAGCAAAGACTTTTGCAAAGCTTAACATAGTAACAAAAGATAATGAGTCTCAAGAGTTTGGCGTGAACAAACGTGTGAGACATGCATGTGAAGACGCATTCTCAGGTGAACCAAAATACTTCATACTTCAAAAGATTCCGCTCAACTCCCGCTCTGTTCCATCACCCGCTCAACCTGCACATTTAAAAACAAACATGCAGGGCTGAGTACAAATAATGCACCCAGTGGACACATGCCGAAAACATTTTACTTTACGAAATATTGGTTGCCTACTTCACAAGAAGACACGAGGGTTTTGTTTGAAAAGGCCATGCTCACTAAATACATTTTCATACTTTTCACAAGATCGCTCGACGAGCATTTTCTCATCTAGCGTATATTCCAGTCGGCATATGGATTAGCTACGGAGGAGGCCTCCTTCACCCGGACGCACGACCGACCATGAGCAGTTCAGAGGTGAAACAATGACCGTAACTTCGGTTGGTTTAAGTGTACACAACCTAGCTAGGATTCCCCTTCACCTCCGACAGGATCCGAATTCGTAATACTTTTCTGTTGCCCTGTGCAACCGAATGGACATATCTGAAACATAAAACATTTTACGCGCGACAATATCGTATCTCAAAATTTTTCGATTAAACGATGCGGTAATAATAGTAAACATTTTTCAAAAAGCTCATAAAAGTTTTGGTAAGAAAGCCACCTCGAGGACTTAAGGTTTCTTAAGTCACTAGTTCTATTCTCGGTTTCGTTCTCGGCGAGTCGGACCTTATCAATGTAAAGCGAAATTTTAGCATATCATCATCTGCGTAAGATTCTTCGATGCGCACGCACTATCCTTCCATTCATTCTTTTGTTCAAATCGTTCGGTGAGGCGAACATAGTCTATAACGTTCTCACAGCGTCGAATAAGGCTTGCTTGGGATTTATTTTCGACGTTTCCTAATCAATTAATGTCGATTATGAATTTTCTCAATTTATAAGAGATATTCTACCTTTAGTATATAATGTGCGTTTTAATGTACTTACGTAACGTAAGTTACATTGTTGCTAAATGTCTTCGTCACGTAGATCACGTATTATCGAATTACGTGCCCTTTGACCTTAATCGACTTTTTGGTCAACAATTTTGACTTAGTCGACATTTAGTCAACAATTTTGACTTTGGTCGATTCAAAGTCAACATTTGACTTTTCAATTCTTATGAAATTCTATCATTTTATGTGCAATTCTTGTTCTAAAATTCTATAAAATCATAATATGTCTAAAACATTATTTTGGATCATATTATGAAATTATATCTTATAAAATAAATTTATAACATTAATACACATATCTCATAGTTTTCGAAAACCTTAATTAGACTAGCGAACAATTTCCAAAATTCCCATAACATCACATAACACATACTTATCTATAAGCATCCTTACTATAACATAATTTTATTTATTGTGAACTATTCAATTTAATTTTCCTAAGTCACTTTTGAAAATTTGGACTTAGGTCGATAAATTCTTAACAATTCGATAAATTCACACAACCATATATTATGAATCTACATCATCAATATGATATGATAACACTTAAATATGGTTCATATCTCAAAATCATATCATATATTATAATTTTTGAAATTCTTGAACTTAGGTACTAAAGTTTTCCAAAAATTCTATATAAATTCATATAAGCTTATTTAATACCCTAGATTATTATTCCATGCTTAAATCAACAATTAAAAATCAAAATCATCAACATATCATCCTCCTAAGTTTTCGGTCCAATTTTTAAATTAAATAGCATGCTTGATTTTATGATATAATCATACTACATGCTTGATAACATCATATAAACATAATATCTAAACATATTAGCATGTGTTATGTAATTTTCGAAAATCACATGAACATACTAAGCTTACAACATGAATTCTAACGTATATATGAAACTCGTAAGAAATCTAACCTTTTAATCGGTATAGATTTGATCGGTGTCGCCTATATGATCTAAGTTTGGAATCTTGCACAAGATGAACACTCTCTCCTTCTCTCCTTATTATTTTCGAAATCTTTAGTATTTGATGAATAAATGAAGAGCTCCTACCATGTATTTATAGGCATTTTGTAATACCCATAAAATTAAATGCCTAATTGCGGTATTTAAAACCCGTAAATTAGAGTTTTCACTGAGATATTCAATCAGTATGACATCGAATAATGACTTCGATTAATTACGAAGGAATGAAATCCTATTTTATATTCACGAGAATTGTGAATTAAGGAATAAAAGTATATGAAGTATATCGGGTATAATTTTAACGTCGATCGCGTATCGATAGTTAAAACTTCATGAAATCTTTCTAAGCAATTAAGCTTAGGATTGAATTCCATTATAAATGGAATAATGTAATAAAGTGATGACGACCATTTCGAGATGAGTCGATAATGAACGTTTTGCAACGTTTTCAAACGTTAACGTTTTGAGATGAAACGAAAAGCGTTTTAATCGATCAAGAAATTATAGGAATTAATTTCCTATGATTATGATATGTAATTACAGTATTATTAAGCATTAAATCAATGCTAGATCAACAAGGATTTATAGTGACCAATTTTTCAAACGTTCGAAAACCCTAATTTTCGAACTCGATTTTTATCGCATAAAATGATGCCATTAATTTATCCTATGATATTATTTATCATCTAAACTATATGTCATAACATATATCAATGTTTGGCATGGAAAATAAAATTTGGACCCTATGGTTTATGTGTAATAGCGAAAACCCTTGAAGGTGTAACAAAGTGTGTTGTTGATTTTCCTATTACATGTATCTAAGTGACATTGGATTAATTATAACTACACTATTAAAATATGATATATATACATATATATATGTAAAGTGTGTGCCGTGAGTTAGGGGTGTGAGTGTGTGCATATGTGTAGTTGTGTGCATGCATGAAATGTGACAATTGTCACTAAGAAACCACCCACCCTCTACCACCACACCCCCCAAACTTCAGCCTCTCCCACACGACCTCTCCCTCCCCAATTTCAGATTTGCAGCCATCTCCTCTCCTCCCTCTCTCCAAGGTTTGCAAGGAGGCCAAGAGCTCCTTTCCCCCCACTTTCATCTCAACGGAGCATGAGCTCCGTCGCACCTCCATCTCTCCTCAACCTTGTTAAAATCTGATCCAAGGTAAAATCCCTACACCCATAAGTTACTTTGATCGAAATATACACATGCATGTTCATCAATAAGCTTGATGGTGTTGGTTCTATACTTGAAAGTGATTGCATGTTGTTAATCTGGACGATCAGTAACTTCACGAATTTATTTGACTAAGTTTCAGTGGTCCGATGATTGTGAATTTTGATATGTTGAAATTATATGTGTCTAGTATGCCTCTGTAAAATTTCAAGTCCATCCAACTTGATTTTCTATTTTAATTGTATTTATCAAAACACTGCACAAATCTGCGAAATCGCCGTGTTTATCACCCATAGTGCGTGGCTTTCGTTTTAAGTTTGGCTAATGATAAAACTCTGAAATTTGGCAGAAACATAATTAAGCATGTCTAGAAGATTCCTGTAATTTTCAGAATTTTCTAAAACTTTTACTATTTATTCCAGATTTTACAAGCCAACTGCACAAAATTGTCACGGGAGTGATAGCTTGTGGTAAAATATTTTATCTCCCAATCTATGGTGAATCATTGGTGAGGATTTTCTGAATAAAACTAGACTTAAGTGGCTTTTCAATATGATTGGTTTCATTTCCAGATTCCTTATAATGAACTCACGGTGAATTTTTAAAGTTGATACATTACAGTAAGTTGTTTTGGACAAACTGCCTTAGTAAATTTTTCATATAATAGGCTGTTCGAGTATGACTTTTACGTGAGGTGTTCAAGCCATTTGTAGTCCGATTTGGACTTGGGTTTCTTCATAAGAAATGTTCCCCACCATGTCTAGTTGTGATCTGGAAAGTTTCATCCCAAACAAACTCTTATAGGTATACCTTTCACTGACCCAAAGTCACCTACTGAAACTGTCCATTTCCAACTAGTCAACTTTGGACTTATGTATTTCTCGGTGAGTTAGATATTTTCCAGTATGGTCTTCATGACATATGTAGTACTTGTTACAAGGTTTCTAAATTGGTATCCTGCAGCCATTTTGGCATTGCAAGTCAAAAGTTACGAGTCTCATAAAACCCTCGTCGTTAGCTAAAACTGAAAATTCTGAAAAATTTTCTAAGTATAGAAGTCAGTTTGAGTTGCCCACTTTGAGACCCTATATCTCCCGAACCACTACTCGTTTGGATTTAATTCCTTCTTAGAACTTGTAGTACATGTTTAGAGGTTTCCAGAATGTATCTTTGTGCGACCATACGTATTCTGAATCGAGAGTTATGGGTCGTCAAAGTACGTCACTTGGGTTGTTTCAAGCTGTTTTGCTGAAATTAAAACACTTGAAATTTGACTAAGTATTGAAACCCCTATGTGAAGTATGCCTTATGTGACTAACATGCTATTAATCGATGCATTCATTATGTTATGTCGCAAGTGCGATAGAGCATTATAAGATGTGCAATTATGATAAAACATCATGATACGATATTTTCACGAAAGCATACCTTAACGTGAAATATTTGACTAGTCTTCCTACATGCTCAATTGAGTGTATATCATACCTTGATATACACTATAGTAGAAATATGGATTCTAAGACTCGAAGGATAGTTTCTACTCCGAACTTCAAGGCGAGAATAGATAGGCTAAGTGCAGGAATTACGGTCCAAGAAATCGATTTAGACAATCGATAGTCCGGTGGGCTTTACTACTACTCAACAATAAAATGCTTACGAAATATTTATTTACGATGCTTATTTCAAGCTGTTGATAAAATGTTTACGAGATTACACCGCCAAAATGTTTATGTTTTGTGTATGTATCCTATCCATGAGATTGATATGAATAGCATGAATGATATGAATGTATTGGGTCACTCCCAACTTATGAATGAAATCGATATCGGATCCTATGCCTGGAAGAACTTATACAGCTAGGATTAACGTGTACACTAAGGTGATTTGTGTCTTTGTAAGGACAATTCACGGCGGTCACGGCGTCGTGAGAGGAGGCCTCCTTCACGGCGTTCGACTATGATGTTATGATGAATGATGATAAGGGATATGGATCATACACACGAGAAAAATGCACGGCAGCGATGATTTTATTAAGCGATAAAATGCTTTAGTAAGCACAAGGCATTTTCAACTAAAACCCTTGTGTCTTACCATGATGTGGCGATGTAATCTTGAATGATAAAATGTTTTGGCATGAGTCCTTGAGTGCATTCTTGTACTCGACACCGCATGTTTGTTTTTAAATGTGCGGGTTGAGCGAGATGATGGATGGGCGGTGTTGAGCATTAGGGCTGTTGTGTTGAAAAGTTTATACCTTGATAGTACATCGTCATATGTACATATCACATGTCTTCCATTGCAAGAACCCCAAATTATGTAATATAGTCCAAAAATATAAATGACATATGTATTATGCTTTTTATTAAAGAGAGTCTCCATGTTGTTCATTCATGTTTTGATTATAGTCCCGCTAATCCGTATTTAGGATTGTGGGGCATGTCGAGTGGTATCGAGGCGGTTCGCTCTTGAACCTAAAATCTCCTTTAGGGTTAAATCTAGATTGAGTCATTAGACTTCTAGAGATCAGCTGACAATGCTCAACACTCCATCACATCAAGCTCAACCGAAATAAGGTAAATGACTCTTTTTCCAAAGTTTTGAAAATTAGCTTTGGCGGATGAATATTTATGAAATTATTTTTCTCAAGTTGAAAACGAAAAGTTTGAAAGTGAAAAAAAATTTATCAAGTGAAATGAAAGCTATGAGAAAGGTTGAGAATGAATGTTATGACAAATGATTTGTTAAGAAAGTTATGAAAAGAAGGAAGATATAAAAGATGATGACAATGATATGAGAAAGTTTTGTACGATATGCGAAGATGAAATGTTTGAATTCACGGAATTTAATAAGGGTTCATTATTATGAACAAAGTTATGATTTTTCACGTTTTAAAATGATTGAGATTGGACATTGAATTGTCAAATATGATATGTTGAATTTTTTTTAAATTCAACGAAATAAGTGCGTATAAATGAGCTACGTAGGAATATTTGAAGTTTTACTTCAATCTCAAAGTTGATTATGATGATGAGCATGCTAGTCCAAACAGAACATAGACTTTATAGGACGCATGATCCCTTTCTACGAAAGAACATAGAAGTAAGAATTTCCTTCAATTACAAGAACAAGATTAGTGATGGATTTGAGAACTTCATTCCATCTTGAGTGAAGAAAAGTGAAAGATTTATACGAAATTGTTCGACCTCGACATGTACGACCTCGGCTTCGACCTCGGCATGTGCGATTGTCGACTTCGAAATCGGCATTTATAACATCGCCTTTGACATGTCGACTGGGGTAGTTTGTCTGACCTCTGTGTCGGCAATATTCTGTACTACCTCGGCATCGGTAACGGCATGCACGACCTTGGTGTCGGCATCGCTTATGACCTCGGCGCGAGCGCGTGTAAATTTCCCTGAACTGCGCAGTGATTTTGTTTTGACTCGTTCTCGGTCGTGTGAACTCCGATTTACGTACGGTTTTCGTCTACGTGCTCCTAATGCACTGTACTTCATTTCTTATGAAGAACCAAATCCCTTATTCCTACTCCAGAATTCACGAGAATCAGTTGAAGTTAGATCTATGATCTGTATAGAGTAAACGTTATAGTATGATCGGACCTTAGAATTTTATAAAGAAAGTAAGATTTCGATAATACCGGTGGAGCCACGATACACATGAGAACCTTTATTGATGACCTATTACGGGTATATGAGTTTTCAAAATTCTATTCGTTACCCAATTTTTGTCGTTGAGTTTAACTCTATGACCTAGTTTCAATTGAGAAATCATTCGAGTTTCTCACTTCTTACGAAGAAAACTTCCAACTCAAAATTTACAAAGTGTCCTTTTGAACCCAAAGCCTTGTGTGGTGAGAATATGATTGTGGACGGGTGCAGCCAGCCCATGTGACCAAAGAAATCTCAGTAGTCGTCATTCTGGTCTTCGGACCCTAAAGCCCCATTCATTCAGTCTGAAGAACATATCGATTCAATCATTGAAAAGATGTTATCTTGATGGATGAGACAATACCTTTTGTAGGTAATCGTGATAATTTTTCTTTGATTCTTGAAACCATCAAGTATGAAGAATGTTGACTTACCTTGTCACCTAAGTACGAATTAGTAAAGCGATAAATGTCGGGCATGAAATAGGTTGACTTATCTCAGTCACCTAAAAGTTTCAGATCAGTAATGTGATAGACATCGAGAAATTATGATGTAAAGAAAATCTCGATGAGACGAAATATTTTCCCTATGATACACATGGATGTGATGACCGTTGATGGGCTTTGCAAAGATTGATGACAGTGAAGTTATACCATCATACGACTGTTATGATAAAAAAGTTATGAATAAGATACTCTTTAGTAGTGAATGCAAGAATAAAAGTAAAGAAAAGTATATGATACCTGTAGGATATGAATTTTCCTTATTATGTCATGACGAGAGCGATTACAACTTATCTTTAAGATAGTTGGATGTTCTTGAAACCTCGTTAGTAGGTTGGACAGGTTTAAAAAAATGAAGATGCATACAAGATATTCTTTTCAAAGAATATATATATAAAGAAGTGATAGCATACCGGAAAATAGATCTTTCGCCTTATACCTCAATCAATGAGATTATGCTTGAGTGTAATCGATTCCAAATAATTGAAACTTGGTTGGACGAATGATAATAAGATTTAAAGATCATAATCATTGAGATGTGTGAATAGCTAGGATATCCCTAGTATGTGAACTAAGTAGGGAGGAAATAACTCCGAAGTCAAGACATGGTAATGAGATGCTTAAAATTAAGTTATGGTGTACGAATGTACTACCCTACCAAGCCATACGACAATGATATGATTCTAGTCACGAAAGTGGGCGAAGTATAAGCGAAAGTAAGATTTCTTTCAAATACCATGCTCATGAAAGCAGACAAAAGTCGAAAATAGCGGAAGAAATTACGAGCTATACAATTAGATAGTTCACGATATGACATAAGTTTGAAATGTTATGACTTGATAAGTAAGGTAATTCCTTGAAGTAAGGAAGCGGATTAAGAAATAGATTCATTATTTTGAAATGAATCTTAATACCCTAAGTTATAATGACACAAAGCGCTTGTCTTGTGTAACTTAATAGTTAACAAGCAAGATAGTTTCTATAGATCTTGCAAAGGAAATACATCGAGAGAACACGGGAAAAGATTCATATGGAAGGATCTTAAGGTAGACCTAATTGTAAATCTTACCCCATATTTTTGTGTCGATCAATAAAGTGAGGTAGTAAGTATCTTTGACATGGGAATGAAGAAATCATTGAATGTCGAGAAAATGGTAAAGATATTTGACGTCGAGGTAAAAGTATAATACATCCCGATGGACAAAGAATTTTATCTTATGCGAAATTGCATGATGAATCGATAAAGATTAAGGAGAAATGACTATATCAAAAGGGATATTACAAGCGATGGCGCTAAAGGCGGTCAAGTTTCTCTAGAAAGGAGTTTAAAGTAAGGATATATGAAATATATTCCTAAGATCGATAAAGTGACAAAGAAAATTAAATCATTCATCTTGGATTAGAAATGAATGATAGTGATAGAACATGACGATCTCTACGATAAGATTTCATTATTGAAATATATCGATATCAAAGGATAGGTTGATGTAAACCTAACCATGAATGCTATTAGTAAAAGCATAACGATACTAATACCGAGAAGTATAGGGTGAATGAATGACGAAGACCATAGCGAGGAACATAATGTCCCGATGGAAAGGACGATGACATATGAAATAGACATTTACTTGAATAAGCGGGAACACCGTAGACCAAAGCCTATACCTTGCATCGAAAAGCAGAACAAAGCAGAACCAAAGGCGAGAATATGTATGAGGAAAATTTCTCGAATAGCCATAAGATTTTGTTCAATTTAGGTGCTTCGCTTTTGACATCGCACAAGTATGCGTAGAAGCGATAGAACCCAACTCGAGGTGCGAATCAAGAAATGAAAATCTCCTTACCTATACGAGAATTTTGACCATCGCAAATGTTGCTCAAGCTCGAATTGAACCTAGAATCGCCTAAAGTGCTATCCAATGATTTGGATCATTATATCTATGTGGAGCGTAGATATAATTTTAGAAACAAGTTTGGAAATGGTGTCATTCATGTGATTAGTGACGGGGCCTAGCCTTTTCGTTAGAGGTTTTACACGAGAATATCGGTACCTTTGTTAGCCTATGCGAATATCTTTAAAGCAATATCTGTTGAAGATGTAAAGCGTAAAATGAGTATTAAGATAAGAGTCGTGAGTCATCTACGGGTTATATATGTCTTAAAGTGTATAATTCTTTAAGAGATCCTTCTTGTTTAGAAATCCCCTCCATTGCTTAAATTAAGTCGGATTTATCTAAAAATGTCCGTTTACAGATGACAAGAAAAGAGAGTTTAACGGGTAAGAGTTAACCCCAAGGCCTACAAGGTTATAACTCACACGAGCATATCGGCTCTTTTATTATGAACTAGGCATGGATTCAGAATAGTTTTGAAGAAATTTTTGCACCTCTGGATGGATACTCGTAACTATAGAGTGTCAAATAAGGATGGTACCCAACGACGTATCTGTCAGTTGCCAACAGATCGGAGGAATTTTTACAAAAGAAGTATCAAAAGAATAATTTCTCCATGAGAAAAATTCCAAATGCAGACGGACTTACGGGTTGTCAACAAGTTTAAGCATACATATAATGCGTGAGGAGCGACACCCACGAGTACTTGTCACGAACCTCGGCAAGTTACACAACACGGCATAAAGGGTGGTTGTACCACGATGTTCCAAGCGCCGTCCCGTCTGTGCCATCAATGGTACCGAGAAAGAGGCGAGAAGGGCAAAAGGACAAAATCTTATCGCCTCGCGGATTAAGAGAATTACCGCTACTAACTTGACCATACTTTCGATAAAAGTAACACCAACTTCTAGTATTGAAGAAGAAAGCGGAAGCGACTTGACTCACGGCTCTGCGAAGAGAATGATCATCAAAAGTATGAAAACAAAAGCGTGCTTGGAGAAAGGCAAATTTCGAGGAGATGCGACTACGACAAAGGTCGTTCAAAGACATAGACTCTTAAGAACATATAAGACTTATATGTAGATAATGGTTTATGATGAAAATGATATGATTATAATATGTAAAATAAGCGTAGTTTGGAAGAGTTTATGAATATGGTGAAAGAATTGTCAAAGTTTTGAGTGTAAAAAGAGCTAGGCAGCATAATCGGTCATTTCGGTAGACCGACCCTCGTAAGTAATGTATGAAAAGTCCTCTTTGAGGCATTATGATGTAATATTATGTGGTCTTGAAGAATGGTATCTGAAACACGGAAATGAATTGTTACGAATAAAATATGGTTACTATGAGATAATAGTTACGTCATTCGGACTAACCAATGCACCACATTTATGAACCTCAAAAATCGAGTGTTTCACACATACCTAGATAATTTTATCTCAATCCTCATAGATGATGTTCTTATCTATTCAAAGGACGAGAAAGAACATAAAGAAAATCGAAGAATTGTCTTACGACTTTTAAGAGCAGGCGAATTTTGCCAAATCTGATTTTGTAAATTTCGACTTAAAAGAAATATTCTTGAGGCACATAGTGTCTTTAAAAGAGAACAATGTAGATCGACAAAGGACAAAACAAATAAAGATGAAAGACATCAATGACCTAAAATAAGATCATGAATTTTATAGATTAATTGACTTACATTAGAGATCCATTAAGAACTCTCTAAGGTATGAAGACCAATAAGATAGTTACCCCAAAATAGAGTCACAATTCTCACGGATTAATAAAAGTAAGACTATGTATTAATATGAGATAAATAATAACTTATGTGTCACGATGACTTAGGCCACATGAGCAAATTTTCTAACTCATGACTTGAAATAGTGATGAGAATCGATTTAAAAAAGGATCGTCGAGACAAAGGATGGAGGAAAAGTTAGAAAAGATCCGAGAAAGGTTAAGGGCTGGAGGATTTAAGAACTTCGGGAGGCGTCGACAACGCCTTATTATGCGAAGGAAGAATATGCGTTCGAGACGACGCAAAACTTCAAAATGAAATAATGGGTGAGGCTCACGATACACCCTACACCGCTCGTCGAGATAGTACTAAGATGTACAGACACGAAAGAAAAGTTTTGGTGGGAAGGCATGAAGCGAGATATAGCTTCTTTCGTAGAACACTTGTCTTGTTTGCCGGCAGATGAAAGCGTTACACCAACCTCCATACGGAAAGTTCGGCCGTTGGAAATACCCAGTGGAAATGGGATGAAATAACGATGGACTTCGTTCGAACTTACTCAAATCAAAAAGGAACACCGCTATATTGGTAATTGTTGATAGACTCACCAAGAGTGCTCACTTCCTACCAATCAAAGTACTTATGGATCGACAAGTTAGCCGGTTGTATGTAAAGGAAATTATCGACTTCACGGTGCCAAAATCTATTACCTCGATAGTGTGATGGTATAAATACCCAAGTCGCGAGGACATCACTCTATATCGATAAGTCGAGAACCCTTCACAATTCACAAAAGTTGAAGTTATTCGTCGAGCAAAGAAACTTGGATACGGGATAGAAAAGATGGCTCGAATCGGTAAAGATTATAATTGTGATAAATAATCACCTAAGGAAGGTTAATGTAGAATCTAATGCCTAAGTTATAAAATTCGGTCTAAATTATGGTATGTCCTTATAGAAAAGGAAAACTTCGTTGGAAAGATTAAGAAAGCGAGAACGGTAATAGTCGGGCGATCGGGGACGAATGTAAGTAGTATTCCACAACAAGGTGAAATATGACTAAAAGAGAATGAATATGGGAATAGAATACAATTAAGATAAGAAATGAAGAGTGAAGGATTTTAAGGCGTTGGACAATGTTATTATCTAAAGAGATATATATATACATATATTTCAAAGCAATAATAAGCTTAGAAAGCGAAATCGTGAATGAAGTTCATGATCCATCTCATACCGCCCAACCGAGGCATTATTAAGTGACATTGTAAATTATGAGAAAGGTTAGATAGCGAGGAATGAGATAAGATATAACCATATAGTCGGCGATTGCCTCGGTTACCAATAAGTAAAGGCATTGTATCAAAGGCGCATAAGAGGTATAATCTCTAGAACTACGCGAATGGAAATAGAATGATATAGAAATAGATCTTGTGATGATTTTACCAAAGTCGTAAAAAGTTGCACTACTATATGGCTAGTAGTGGATTGACTCACCATTTATGTTTTGTCTCTGCCTATTTAAATGACTCATAGATCCGATAAGTTAGCTCAGTCGTACATAAAGGAAATCGTATATTTACAAGGAGTACCAAAACCTATCAGTTCAGATAGAGACTTCAAGAGTACCCCAAGTTTTGGAACTAACTCACAAAAGGAGTTAGATACGAGGTTAAGCCTTAACATAGATGTCCACTCATGAGCGATAGACAATTAGAAAGGACAACATGAATGTTTAAGGATACGATAAAACAAGTGTTAAACCGAGATCAAGTGAGCGTGTTGTACCACTTGGTAAGTTTATGTCGACCATAGCTACCAAATAACGATCAATGTAGCCTTATGAGGCGTATTGCGAAAAAAGTATTGACCACCACTTTATTGTAACAAAGTAGGTGAGCAAAGGTATAAAGTCTGACGTTGTAAATGAAACGATTAAGATATCTACCAGCGAGGCGAGGAATAAGAAAAGCTCGGAGACGGACAAAAGTCTTACTGTTGATGCGCGTAAACCCGAAGCGCATTCTTGAATGCGGAATTAAAGTTTCTTAAGATTTCTCCATCTAGAGGAATTATAAGTTTAGATCTGAGAATGTTGAGATCACATTTTAAAGGACCTTACGAGCTCCTAGCAATGATAGGCCTAGTAGCCTATAGCTTGGTACTTCCATCACATTTGGGGGAAAGTACGAAATGTCTTCCTCGTGTCATGATTAAAGAAATACGAAAATTGCCCAATTTACGAAAACCAACAGCGGTGGCGTGACCTTTGACTCGGATGGGTTATGATGAAAATCTCGACTAATTTGATCGTGCGATTCAGCGATTAAAAAAAAAGCAAGTTCGGGTTCTTAATGAAAGTCGATGGAAGAACCATGGACGAAAGAAAAGCACATGGAAAGTTATGATGTTATGATGTTAAGATACCCATACCTTATGAGGTATGCAAATTCGGGACGAAATTTCTTTTAAGGGGTAGGATGTAATACCCATAAAATTAAATACTAATGCGGTATTTAAAACCCGTAAATTAGAGTTTTCTTTGAGATATTCAATCGATATGACATCGAATAATGACTTGATTAATTACGAAGGAATGAAATCTATTTTATATTCCTTGAGAATTGTGAATTAAGGAATAAAAGTATATGAAGTATATCGGTATAATTTTAACGTCGATCGCGTATCGATAGTTAAAACTTCATGAAATCTTTCTAAGCAATTAAGCTTAGGATTGAATTCCATTATAAATGGAATAATGTAATAAAGTGATGACGACCATTTCGAGATGAGTCGATAATGAGCGTTTTGCAGCGTTTTCAAGCGTTAACGTTTTGAGATGAAGCAGCGTTTTAATCGATCAAGAAATTATAGGAATTAATTTCCTATGATTATGATATGTAATTACAGTATTATTAAGCATTAAATCAATGCTAGATCAACAAGGATTTATAGTGACCAATTTTTCAAGCGTTCGAAACCCTAATTTTCGAACTCGATTTTTATCGCATAAAATGATGCCATTAATTTATCCTATGATATTATTTATCATCTAAACTATATGTCATAACATATATCAATGTTTGGCATGGAAAATAAAATTTGGACCCTATGGTTTATGTGTAATAGCGAAAACCCTTGAAGGTGTAACAAAGTGTGTTGTTGATTTTCCTATTACATGTATCTAAGTGACATTGGATTAATTATAACTACACTATTAAAATATGATATATATACATATATATATGTAAAGTGTGTGCCGTGAGTTAGGGGTGTGAGTGTGTGCATATGTGTAGTTGTGTGCATGCATGAAATGTGACAATTGTCACTAAGAAACCACCCACCTCTCTACCACACACCCCCCAAACTTCAGCCTCTCCCACACGACACTCTCCCTCCCCAATTTCAGATTTGCAGCCATCTCTCTCCTCCCTCTCTCCAAGGTTTGCAAGGAGGCCAAGAGCTCCTTTCCCCCCACTTTCATCTCAACCGGAGCATGAGCTCCGTCGCACCTCCATCTCTCCCTCAACCTTGTTAAAAATCTGATCCAAGGTAAAATCCCTACACCCATAAGTTACTTTGATCGAAATATACACATGCATGTTCATCAATAAGCTTGATGGTGTTGGTTCTATACTTGAAAGTGATTGCATGTTGTTAATCTGGACGATCAGTAACTTCACGAATTTATTTGACTAAGTTTCAGTGGTCCGATGATTGTGAATTTTTGATATGTTGAAATTATATGTGTCTAGTATGCCTCTGTAAAATTTCAAGTCCATCCAACTTGATTTTCTATTTTAATTGTATTTATCAAAAACACTGCACAAATCTGCGAAATCGCCGTGTTTATCACCCATAGTGCGTGGCTTTCGTTTTAAGTTTGGCTAATGATAAAACTCTGAAATTTGGCAGAAACATAATTAAGCATGTCTAGAAGATTCCTGTAATTTTTCAGAATTTTCTAAAACTTTTTACTATTTATTCCAGATTTTACAAGCCAACTGCACAAAATTGTCACGGGAGTGATAGCTTGTGGTAAAATATTTTATCTCCCAATCTATGGTGAATCATTGGTGAGGATTTTCTGAATAAAACTAGACTTAAGTGGCTTTTCAATATGATTGGTTTCATTTCCAGATTCCTTATAATGAACTCACGGTGAATTTTTAAAGTTGATACATTACAGTAAGTTGTTTTGGACAAACTGCCTTAGTAAATTTTTCATATAATAGGCTGTTCGAGTATGACTTTTACGTGAGGTGTTCAAGCCATTTGTAGTCCGATTTGGACTTGGGTTTCTTCATAAGAAATGTTCCCCACCATGTCTAGTTGTGATCTGGAAAGTTTCATCCCAAACAAACTCTTATAGGTATACCTTTCACTGACCCAAAGTCACCTACTGGAAACTGTCCATTTCCAACTAGTCAACTTTGGACTTATGTATTTCTCGGTGAGTTAGATATTTTCCAGTATGGTCTTCATGACATATGTAGTACTTGTTACAAGGTTTCTAAATTGGTATCCTGCAGCCATTTTGGCATTGCAAGTCAAAAGTTACGAGTCTCGCAAAACCCCTCGTCGTTAAGCTAAAACTGAAAATTCTGAAAAATTTTCTAAGTATAGAAGTCAGTTTGAGTTGCCCACTTTGAGACCCTATATCTCCCGAACCACTACTCGTTTGGATTTAATTCCTTCTTAGAACTTGTAGTACATGTTTAGAGGTTTCCAGAATGTATCTTTGTGCGACCATACGTATTCTGAATCGAGAGTTATGGGTCGTCAAAGTACGTCACTTGGGTTGTTTCAAGCTGTTTTTGCTGAAATTAAAACACTTGAAATTTGACTAAGTATTGGAAACCCTATGTGAAGTATGCCTTATGTGACTAACATGCTATTAATCGATGCATTCATTATGTTATGTCGCAAAGTGCGATAGAGCATTATAAGATGTGCAATTATGATAAAACATCATGATACGATATTTTCACGGCATACCTTAACGTGAAATATTTGACTAAGTCTTCCTGCGTACTCAATTGAGTGTATATCATACCTTGATATACACTATAGTAGAAATATGGATTCTAAGACTCGAAGGATAGTTTCTACTCCGAACTTCAAGGCGAGAATAGATAGGCTAAGTGGGAATTACTGAGTCCAAGAAATCGATTTAGACAATCGATAGTCCGGTGGGCTTTACTCTACTCAACAATAAAATGCTTACGAAATATTTATTTACGATGCTTATTTCAACTGATTGATAAAATGTTTACGAGATTACGCCAAAATGTTTATGTTTTGTGTATGTATCCTATCCGTGAGATTGATATGAATGACATGAATGATATGAATGTATTGGGTCACTCGACTTATGAATGAAATCGATATCGGATCTATCTTGGGAAGAACTTATACAGCTAGGATTAACGTGTACACTAAGGTGATTGTGTCTTTGTAAGGACAATTCACGGCGGTCGCGGCGTCGTAGAGGAGGCCTCGCTTCACGGCGTTCGACTATGATGTTATGATGAATGATGATAAGGGATATGGATCATACACACCGGAAAAATGCACGGCGGCGATGATTTTATTAGCGATAAAATGCTTTAGTAAGCACAAGGCATTTTCAACTAAAACCCTTGTGTCTTACCATGATGTGGCGGTGTAATCTTGAATGATAAAATGTTTTGGCATGAGTCCACCGAGTGCATTCTTGTACTCGACCACGCATGTTTGTTTTAAATGTGCGGGTTGAGCGGATGATGGATGGGCGGTGTTGAGCATTAGGATTTGTTGTCATTGAAAAGTTTATACCTTGATAGTACATCGTCATATGTACATATCACATGTCTTCCATTGCAAGAACCCCAAATTATGTAATATAGTCCAAAAATATAAATGACATATGTATTATGCTTTTTATTAAAGAGAGTCTCCATGTTGTTCATTCGTGTTTCTGATTATAGTCCCCGCTAATCCGTATTTAGGATTGTGGGGGGTGTCGCATTCTGAGTGGTCTTAATAAAATATCTAATGTACAACTTGCATAAAATCTTATCTAAAATCTTATCATATTTTATCTAAAATCTTATCCTTTTAATACTTTATATTATCACCTTATCACAATAAATGCTTTGGATAATGCTTATCACATTATTTGTTCCACTTGGTGATTGCTAAAAACAAAATCCTTTTCTTTTCTTCTTGATGAAGCTTACGGCAACTCCATGAAAATGAAATAAAAAAAATTCATTCCATTTATACTTATATGCACGACACTCACAAGTAGATTGAAGAAGATTTTTCTTTTTATCTTGATAATAATACTCTTTCTCATAATCATTAATGCACAAATATTTTATTAAATCCTTTTGTTTGAAATACACGACAACTACTATATTAATGTACATTCATTTGTTTATTTTATTTTCTATATTATATACTATAAGATTATCCTATAATAATATCATTTTAGAAAAGTCGACAATTTCAACTATAGGATAAGGTCTATTATTACTAGGTTGGAAGATTATTTTCTAACTTTATAAAGTCAAAATTTTGGCTATATACATCCAAAACCATAGGTTACTTGTTTTAATTGCTAACTATCTCTACTTTACAACTCATAACATGATAAGATCATAATCATCATCCTTCATTAATTATAGTATGATATTTGTATCGATTTACACTTAAATATTAATATTTTCGCCCCTATATATGATATATGCTAAATAATTTATTTTCTTACAATTAATAACTATGTGACATAATATTGATCTTAGATAATGATTTAGATCACAGAAAAATTAATTAAGATCAATTTCATATACTTTAGTAAAGTTATCGGCAAATAATCCAAAATTAAGGATAAATTATCAAACTATTATTCTTTTTATAACCAATATTATTTTTATGATTAATTACATAAATATAATGATATTATATCATAAAATAAATTTTTGGAACATTTCTAAGCATTTTCCCCAATTTTTCGAAAATTAGGGTTTCTAGGATTTAATTTTTATAAAATCCTATTCTTGCCTTATTTCATAAATTTCGAAATTTTTATATTTCATATGAGATAAAATTGATCTCGAATCATGATATTTATCAATTATATAATTAAATAAATTATTTAATACATTTATCACATAATATTATGATTTTCGAGAATTACACATAAAATAATACATTAATTTCGAAAATCATGCACATAAATATCCAAAATATTATTTCCTATGATACTCTACACATTTCTACACATTTCTAAGAGATAAACATTATCTCTTAATTAATTATGATCTTATCTTATCTTTTAATAAAATATCTTAACAAGCTTATCTTATCTCTAATGTCATTTTCAACCTTATCACTTACACCTCATGCTTGGGTGTTAAAGATAATTATCTTATCATATAATATAAGATAAACATGACAACTCATCACATAAAATCAAGTGATCACATAATAAATCACAAATTAATTCCTTGTTCTTTAAATTTTCGAAAATCACTATTAAATAAGGAAAAATATTTCTTTTTCTTCCTTAATGTAAATAATATCCCAAATATACTTAAAAACATTTTTAAAAATTATTTCGTTCAAATTTTCAAGAGAAATTTCGATTTATTCAAAATCGACGATTCTGAAGCGTTCAACTTTTATACTCGTTTCTATCGTCTTTCCTTTTATTTTGAAATTTTTTAGGCCCAAAAATTCGGGGTATTACAATTTCTCAGATCCATAAGTGCTCTGAATCGGTAGAAAGTGAGCACTCTTGGTAAGTCTATCCACAATTACCCATATGGCTGTGTTTCCTCTTTTCGATTTGGGTAAGTTCGTAACGAAATCCATCGTTATCTCATCCCATTTCCACTCAGGGATTTCCAATGGTTGCAACTTTCCGTAAGGTCGTTGATGTAACGCCTTCACCTGTTGGCAAACAAGACAGCGTTCTACGAAAGAAGCTATGTCTCGTTTCATGCCTTCCCACCAAAACTTTTCCTTCAGGTCTTGGTACATTTTAGTACTACCTGGGTGGGCGGTGTAGGGTGTATCGTGAGCCTCACTCATAATTTCATTTTGAAGCTCGGCGTCGTCTGGAACGCATATTCTATCTTCAAACAATAGGGCATTGTCTGACGCCTCTTGGAAATTCTTAAATCCTTCAGACCTTACCCTTTGTCTGATCTTTTCTAACTTTTCCTCCATCCTTTGTCTTTCGACAATCCTTTTTCTTAGATCAGATGTTAGTGTGAGTGTTGCGATACAGCTCACAATTGTCTCAGGTGGTTCAACCAATTCGACCCTCAATCTTTCAAACTCTTCAACGAGTTTTTCTTCCCGCGTAAGGAGACATCCTAGCTTGGATTGGCTCTTACGACTTAAGGCGTCGGCTACTACATTCGCCTTGCCCGGGTGATAGTTAATACCACAGTCGTAATCCTTCACTAGTTCAAGCCATCTTCGTTGCCTCATGTTCAAATCTCTTTGCTCAAAGAAATATTTCAGACTTTTATGGTCTGTGAAGATCTCACATCTCACTCCATAGAGATGGTGTCTCCAAATTTTCAGAGCGTGAACTACTGCCGCTAATTCCAAGTCATGGGTTGGGTAGTTCAGTTCATGCGGTCTGAGTTGTCGGGATGCATAAGCTATCACTTTCCCGTCTTGCATTAAAACACAACCCAGTCCAGTCTTAGAAGCGTCTGTATAGACTATATACTCTTTGTCCGCTTCTGGAACTGCTAGGACTGGTGCACTTGTCAACTTCTCCTTGAGTATTTGGAAACTCGCCTCACATTCGTTAGTCCAGTTAAATTTGATTCCTTTTCGGAGTAGCTGGGTTATTGGCCTCGCAATCTTGGAGAATCATTCGATGAACCTCCGATAATAACCAGCGAGTCCTAGGAAACTTCTAATCTCGTGTTGAGTTTTTGGTGATTTCCACCCTTGCACTGCTTCTACTTTGGCTGGGTCTACCTTTATGCCCTCTGCAGACACGATGTGTCCAAGGAACATAACTTCCTTTAGCCAAAACTCACATTTGCTAAACTTAGCAAAAAGTCTTTCATCTCTCAAGGTTTGCAAAACCATTCTCAGATGTTCCTTGTGATCCTCTTCATTCTTGAATAAATGAGATATCATCTATGAAGACCAAAGCAATTTATCCAAAATGGATGAAATACCCCACATTCATAAGATCCATGAATACGGTGGTGCATTGGTTAATCCGAATGGCATAACTATGAACTCATAGTGGCCATATCGGTTCGAATACGGTCTTAGAGTGCGTCCTCGGACCGTATTTTCAGGTGATGGTATCCTTACTTAAGATCAATTTTCGAGAATACACCGCTCCCATATGGCGATCAAGCGGTCATCAATCACAGGTAAAGGGTATTTGTTCTTTAGCGTCATCTTGTTTAATTCTCGATAATCGATGCACATCCTCAAAGAACCATCCTTTTTCTTGACAAACAAAACAGGCGCTCCCCAAGGTGAAACACTTGGCCTAATGAAACCTAGATCCAACAATTCTTGAATCTGGATTTTCAGTTCCTCCAACTCTTTTGGGGCCATTCTGTAGGGTGCCTTCGACACTGGAGACGATCCTGGTTCCAAGTCGATGGTAAATTCTAATTATCTATCAGGGGGTAATCTTGGTAGATTCTCGGGAAATACATCCGAAAATTCTCGAACAACTTCAATGTCCTCAATTCTCGCTTCGGGTTCATCCTCCCCATTCAAGTAGACAAGGAATGCATGGCATCCTTTACGGTTCATCATCTTCCTCGCTTGTAGGCCGATCGATCGAACTCTTCTTCCCATGCTGATTCCATGGAAATCGTGGCTTCTTGTCGAGGAAAGTGAAGCGAAATTTTCCTTTCCTTACATAGAATCGTGGAATGATTCTTAGCTAACGATCCATTCCTAGGATTAAGTCTACATCGTCCATGGGTATTATGTTCGGATTGTTGGCGAGAACCTAAGTGACCCTAGTGTCGATTCTAGGTTCGAGAAAAAGTGTGTGTGATCATAATCCCTCCTATAGGCGATGAGATTCTCATATCACGGCTTGCCTTTTCGGACCTAAGGCCCGGCATTTCTCGCATGATTTTGCTATAAAAGAATCGAAGCACCCGTGTCGAACAATACTATAACGGTATGTTGAGAAGAACTCCCATACGCAGGTTTCCCGGTTTTGCTCGTTCGCCTCCGATGTAGGCGTAAGCTCTAGCACTGGGCCGGTGAGGTTGACAGGCCTTGGTCCTTGTTGATTCGGCGGCTTGCTGGCTTTATTCTTCTTCTTCTTGTTGGCGTTGTCGCGGTGGTTGCCGCCTCTGTTGTTGAGTGGTGGCTGCCATTCTTTGTTGTTAGATTCTTTGTTGTTGGGGTTGAAACTGGGCATTGCGGAGGCTGGGGTTGGGCCTTATAGCCCTTAGTGGTGAGCGTTGCGGGTTGATTCGGCCTTACATTCGTTTCAAGCGTGCCCACAGGCATTTGTTGGCGTAATGCCCTTTGCTCGCACTTGAAGCGATTCACAACATTTGTCGTGCACACTCCTTTGTGCACCCTATGGCATCTAGGGCATGGAGGTGCCACTTATCATTCTGCGGTCCCTTGCGGTGGAGCATAAGTTGCTCTCTTCGATTACGCCTGGCTGCGCCCCGGTTCCTTGCCAGGGTCGCTTGTGGCTTGTGTTCTCATAGCCTCCCCTGGTATGATTGCCGCGATTGGGTTCCCACTTCCCTTTTCCTTTGTCCGCAGTATTGTGTGTATGAGCCGACACTGACTTATCTTCGGACATTGCCGCCTCAATATCTAAAGCTCGTGCAAGAGCTTCAGTGTAAGTTAGGTCTCCATGGCTGGCAAGAGACATCCGTATCTCCATCCTCGGTCGACCTAAACTTTTCCGATATTTTCAAGTCGGTGTCCACCGACTCACAGTGCGTATCTCGACATCTCGCGAAAAGCGCGATCATAGTCGGTCACATACAACCTTTCTTGTTTCGGCGGGAAAAATTCTGCTCCTTTCTCTTCTTATAGCTTTTGGGTATGTATTTCTCATCGATTCCTCTTGAAGTCCTCCCATGAGAACTCTTCCGGTTGCTCGGTAGTAAGGTCTTTTCACGGCCTCCCACCGTAAATCTGGGTCCATTTAATTAGAAGGCTACAGGACAATCGCTCACGTGTCGCGCATCGTAGAAATTTGAAGATCCGTTCGATGGTTCGGACCCATTGTTACGCTTCCTCTGGGTTACCCTTCCCATTAAAGGTAGGTGGGTTACGCCTTAGAAAGCGACTCTTGATCCTGCGATCGGGTTGAGGTGGAGGTGGTGGTTGGGGAATGTCCTCGACTTCTTGTTCAGAATTCTAACCCTTCCTCAGGCCTTCCCGACCTCGACCTCGGGTTCGCGCTCGGATTTCTTCTCGGAGGCATCTTTGCTATAGAAAGCAGGTAATTATCGACACTTATTCTTTCCATAACTCAACATACACAATACTATCATGGCCTTCTTGAAAGCGATTCTAAACAAAATATTTCACCCTTAACAACCATAATTTGCAGCAAAAGCCCTATTCAGGGTCATATGTATATATATATCAAAAAATTTCTGCCATAGGCAGGATGTTCAGCACCAAAAGTTGTAAAGAAAACATAAATCCCGGCCCACACAGCCTTCCAAAAGTCAAGGTTTCTAGTTCCATCAAAACCAAACATAGAAAAAGGAAAACAACGGAAGCTTAAACATAACAAAAATCTATTTAGGCTTCAGCAGGTGCCTGCATCATGCATCCTCCCACTGCTCGTCCTCCTCGGGATCTTCCTCTGCCTCGGAGTCGTCCTCACTATCGGAAACGTCCACGCGGGGTCGTACCCTGGATGGTCCTGCTCCATCGCCTTCCACCATCGATATGTCCCGCATGGGGTTGAAGTCATCGTCGCCATATAGCTCGTAGTCGTGGCGAATCGGACTATAGCCATCAAAAACATCCGATACGCTCATCCGCGCCGTCTGGCGAAAATGCTCGACTGGCGGTACGGGTGCGGCCATAGGCGGTGGAGGTGGTATCGGTGGACGTACGGGGTGTCCAGTAGGTAGAGGAGGGAACACAGGCTCTCCCAAGGCTCTAGGGCGTGGTGCCCTCTCCAAGCGGGCGGGCCTGCCCTCGTCAAAAAGGAATGGAGGCACGACTGGGTCGATCTGCCTCGGAACCTCCGTGTATAGCCACTCTGGCGACTCATCCCGCCAGTGTACTCTCGGGAGGAGGTAGGGTCCTCTCGGTCTGCCCGTAAATCTTATACACGTAAGTCGGTGACTTACTGAATGCTGGGCAAATCTCCCATCAAGTCATAGGCGCCCATCGCCCGGTAGATATAATCCCCGATACTTCCGAGCATAGTCCTCCCAATCACAGGGAGTATGGCTAGGAGGCGTCGATGTCATCATAGTCGGTAGCTTTGTGGGCTCGGGCGTCTCTCCAAAGGCGGAGGTGTCATGGACTTCGTCCAAATCCTCTCGGCGCACATCCGGTGGGCGATAAATACTCATTACCTCCTCGGGGTCGGGTGTGGTCAATCCTCCTCCGGCGATGTATCTCATTCCTCCATCATCACGATCAAAACTAACATAAGTCAACTATCGTCATCTCAAAAGCAGACAAGGATAACTTAAGCACAACGAGAAGCAACTAGGTTAGAACCAAGCAATCTATAAGGTAGGCAACATCATACGGTACAACACATATCACAACTTACCTTCTTAGTCTTACCCAACGTATACATATAATCTAATAATGCCTTAATATATAGGCTATGCCATGAGATCCTTGTCTTATACCAAACACTTAAACTAAAGTTCAACAGACTCTATCATATTCTAGAGACAGAATTAGGGATTCTGTTCTTCATAACAAATGAAGATCAGTGCGTTAGGAGTACGCAGGTGAAAACCATGTGTAAATCGGAGTCCTAACGAAAGAGATCTAGCTAAATCAAACTTACTGCACAGTGCAGGAAATTTGTGCGATCGTGCCCAAAAAAAAAAAAAAAATTCGAGACGCATGTCAATGTAATACGTCTACCACATCCACGTCCTTATGTTGAGGCTGAACATTCTGAAGTCGTAATTGATGTCCACATCATAACCTATGTCGACGGTCACTCATGTCGAAGTGGTGATGAAATGTCGACGTCGTTCATCTTCAAGGTTGAGATCGTCTTCGTTCTTCCTTCTCACTCGCCTTTCGTCGTTCGAGCTCGAGGCCATCGTCACTTTCATTCTTCCTATCGTTCTTTTGTTCCCGTAAGGAAAAAGAAGTTCATACTCCTATGTTCTTTCACGATACGTGAGCATGCTCCTTAGAGTCTAGGTTCGTCTCGTGATAACATATCGTTCATCATAAACAAAATTTTTAAGATTGGAAATAAGGTCTCATTTGAGAATTTGGAAATACGGTTTCAAAATGACAATCATAGTCAACTCATATACATATCAAAAATGAATTCATTCATTCCAAGTTGATCATTCAACTAGTACCACCATGTACTTTCATCTCAATACTTGAGTACTTGCATCAGTTCAACTCAAGGTATTTGGAAAAATTTTCTTGCTCAACTTTCATTTCATCATCAACCTCATAATATCATATCCTTTCCTCCAAGGATAACCCTTCCAATTTCTTTCAAAAGTTCTTTCAACTCGCTCAAAAACTTTTTCATTTCATGAGTTTGAGAAAGAAATCAGTTACCTTTTTCCCGGTTGAGCTCGTGTTGAGGGGAGTCAGTAGGTTACTAGAAGTCCAGTGACTCGATCTAGACTTAGAATTTAAAAGGATTTGGGTTTTCAAAGAGCAACAGTGCTCTGATACCACTCTGTCACGACCCCACTCCGGATTTCCCAGACTAGAGGGTGACTAACACTAGGAATAGTATTATGGGTCAAACAGACTAAGATAGATGTACATATCGATTATAATTAGCATGCTTGACAGGTTCGATAATATAATATCCCAATGATTAAAAAGGTTTAGGCCATCAGACCCAAAGACTTACCATGGTCTGATGGACCTCAATAGTTTAAAATAGAAACATAATGTAACAGAGTTCAGAGTTTAGCAGCGGAAAGTGTGTGAATACATATGTGATGATATGTATTCAAGGTGAAAGCCAAATCCTAAATAAAACGGTCAAGGACGCGGGACTCCTCAACACATCCTCCATCATCACCATCAGAGCTCAACCTGCACATTTAAAAACAAACATGCAGGGCTAAGTACAAGAAATTGCACTCAGTGGACTCATGCCGAAAATATTTGATAATATTTGAATTACGCTGCCAATATCAAGATAAGTCAAAAGGGTTTTAGTTAAAAATGCCTTGTGCTTACTAAATCATTTTCAGTTCGTAAACATCGCTCGGCCGAGCATTTTCTTGGTGTGTGTGATCCATATCCCGATATCATAATTCATCATAATGTCAAAGATCAAATGTTCAAACGTCGTGAAGGAGGCATCCCTCAACGACGCCGGAATCGGCCGTGGCCCACACAGCACACAGTCCCATTCAAGTGTACACGTTAACAATCATATCGTTCCAACCTTCACGCCAATCCTAGCCAGGCATTAACCTCCGGCTCAGGACCCGACATTAATAAAAGGTTGGGAGCGACCCAACAAAATTCATAACATATAGCTCCAACCTTCACGCCAGATAGGATTCACACAAACAGAATATTTTTGGCAGGTAATATTGTAAACAGTTGATAACAGTTGGAATAGAGCTGTAAATGAATTCATTTGTAAAGAGCAGTAAAGTCACTGTTTGTTTGAAAAGAAAGCCCACCTGGACTATGATTTGTCGTAAGATGAGTCCTAGGTTCGTACGCTTGTCAATGTCCAATCGTCTCGTTCGCGTCCACACCTTTACGCAAAAGCGATATTTTAGTACGTCGTTCACGCTTATCGAGACTCGTAAAGTCTAAGATAAAATTCGATATTCTATATCGATGTAAATTGAATTCCTCGAGATACGTTCAACTATTTCAGTTTAACCCTTCCGGTTTAACGTTCAACGTATAAGCACGTTTCTCGATATAAGGATTTCATTTGTGAAATCTTTTCTTACTAATAAGGTATTATACTCAATTAGTACATCTTACGCGTATTGGCGTATTTATCGAGCGATATAATCGTACGTTTGACTTTAAAAGTCAACGAAGTCAACCTTTCGTCAACAAAGTCAATAATTTTGACTTTTAAATAGTAATTTCTTACCATTTAATTTTATAAATCGAATTTCGATCGATTTGAAATCGTAAAGTCCTATTTCTCGATTTATCACGTAAATCAAAGGACTTATAAATAATTTTGCATTTATTAATCATTTTTATAATTAAAAACGCGTATTTTCGATTTAAAAACGTTATTAAATAAACGTTTGTCTCAAACATAGTAATCTATGTTTATAAAATTTTACAAAATTCAAATATGTCTAAGATAATTATTAGGCATATATTTTATTAATAAACTGAATTAATAAGGATTTAAAATCCTTATTAATTATCGGTAATTCTCGATAATTAACGAAAAATTACTAAATGATTTTCGAAATTTTTTCTAAATTAATATAGTAACACACTATGGTCCAGAATATGAATTAGTAACATTCATATGATATTGTTTGTCATTTATTAACATATATATGCTACGGTAATTTCATTAAATATGGAATAATTGTCCAAAAATTCCCATGTCACGCCCCGGCTCATCTAATCTTGGATTAACTAGCTAACCGGAATGCGACGGGTGGAAGGAAGGAAATGACTAACCATTTCAAACAAAGATTCGCAGATATGAATGATTTAAATTCAAAGAAAGAAGAATCTTTGAAATTATGATCAATTAATAAGCAAAAGCCGACACTTATTAAATAGCTATTAGCAAGTGAATTCTATACTCATTGACTCAAGTTTTGTAATCATTAGCCAAATGTCTAACCCATCAGAAATCTGTATCATAACACGTCGAAATCATATGAAACACAAATATAATAGATTATCCATTCTAAAGAGGCGAGTCGATGGACAATTGATTAACCAAAAGATCAAGGTAGAATATTAATCAAACCTGTTTGGCAACCGATACCATAATCCTTGACACAAGTTATACTTGTTATCAAATATTCAAACCCATCAAGATTCAAACTAAGGGGTGTACACAACTAAAGCGAGTTGGCGACAAAAAGAGTAGGCGAGTTTATGTGTGAAGACATAACTCGAGGCAAGACATAAGACATAACAATTTAGGCCTTCGCTCGACATTGATCCACATTGTCATCTCGCATTACGCACATTTAGAAATACATGCGGGGCATGAGTACTGAGGCACTCGGTGGGCATTTGCCGAAAATACTTGAAACATGCTCTTAGAGCTATAAAATCGACTTGCCACTTTATAGATTCACGAGGATTTTTGAAATAGCCTATGAATCATGCTTTAAGAAATCACTTACTTCATGATTAATGCACGTGCTTAACAATTCTAATATAACATGTCTGCAGACAATCATTAACAAACACCATATCTCGCACTCTTGTGTTGAGAAGTAGGCCTCCTTCTCAAACACCTTGGCCAAAGGCACACTGTACACATACCCTTACTAGCGGCTCGTCTAGCATAGGGCCGATATCGTCATTCTCTCGTAGATGGGATATCTGATATGCTCAAAACAGCAAGTCGATTATCTTTATAAAAGAGACACATGCTCATCATCATAAACTTGTATACAAACATATTTTTAGTTTAGAAAGCCCACCTGTAGCTTACTTACTCAGAACTTTCTGCTTTTCCCTTCTTGATCTCTACTCCGCTCCGCTTGCTCCTTAAAAGAGATAAGAGGAATGAATACGGAAAGAGGAACTAAGAGTTTCTAACTCTTGAGCCTCTACTAAAACTCTCTCGATACTCTATGGTTAAGCTAAGTCCTGCTAGGTCAATGCATCCCAAAACTAACTACTTAACTTATTAAGAAAGTGTTTATAAGAGCATTAGCCCTTTTTAATTCCTTATATACATAAGGAATATCATATTGCTATAATAACATATTTAATCATTCAAATCGATTTCTTTGAGAACTTTGATCAAGTAAGCCTTAATCGAGCTATATAATTGTAAGGATCTATGTTTTGAAATCAAATTCCAAATATTAAACCAAAATCACAAGATCCTTTGTAAAAGCGTAAACTAACGAAATCCAAATTTTTAGTATAAAGTAGAAAAATCTCAATAATTCAAAATAAGCTTCTTTCATATACTAGATCATACTTTTGAAATTATTAAATCAATATAAAGAAAATAGAAATATGGAAACTTCTCGTAAATCAAAACTTTCATAAACCAACGTCGAAATAAAATAATAGCTGAAAGATTTATCGATTAATCAATCGACTTTAAAATTCTAAAATAAATCTTTAACTTAAAACCTTAGAAAATCTTATCGGAAATACTTTATTGCAATCTAATGGGAAATCTTATCGAAATCTTGTAATATTAAATCGAGGATGCATTATCCTAGTCACTTACGTAATTAATTTCTAATTAATTACGTCTTAGAGCTTAATCGAGTTATGAGACTACGGGGTATTACATTCTCCCTTACAAAAATTTAGTCCTCGAAATTTAGTACCTCTGTGAATAACTCGGGTACTTCTCTTCATCTTCTCCTCAATTCCCAAGTTGCTTCTTACGGGCCATGATGCTTCCATAGAATCTTGTGAAGGAATCGACTTATTCCTTAATTGTTGATTCTTTCGATCTAGGATACGTTCTGGCTTCTCTTCATAGCTTAGGTCAGACTCAGGAACTATATCTTCTTGATTGATAACATGGTTCGAGTCTTAGACGTACTTCCGTAACTGAGATACGTGAAATACGTTATGAACATTACCAAAGCTGGCGTAACGCCAACTGCACCTATAACAGGTCCAATCTTTTCTAAAATCTCGTATGGTCCGATAAATCTCGGCTTGAGCTTTCCTTTGATTCCAAATCTGTGCACTCCTTTTGTAGGTGAAACCTTCAGGAATACTTTATCTTCGATATCGAAACTTAACTCAGTTCGTCGCGTATCGGCATAAGACTTTTGGCGATCCTGAGCTTCTTGGATTCTCTTCTTATTTTGGCGTATGATATTGATCATTTCTTCATTTCGCATGCCGAGCATTCTTTTCTCCAACCGTCCCAATACAAAGGAGATCGACATTTCTTGCCGTCAATGCTTCGTAGGTGCCATATTAATGGTTGCTTGGTAGGCTGTTATTGTAAGCAAACTCGATTAGAGGCAATGCTTGTTCCCTTTGTTCTCCTCGATCTAAAGCGATGGTTCGATCATGTCTTCTAGCGTACGAATAGTTCTTTACGTCGTCCGTCGGTTTGTGGATGAAAATTTGTCTTGAAATTCACTGGTGCCCATTTCCTTTTGGAAGCTTGTCCAAAATCTTGAAATGAACTTGGAATCTCTATCGGAGGTGATCGAAACAGGAATGCCGTGTAGACGTACAATCTCTCGTACGTAAATCTAGGCTAACTTATCAGCTCTGTATGTTACAGGAAGTGGAATAAAATGGGCGCTCTTGGTTAATCGATCGATAACCACCCAAATTGCCGTATTTCCACGCTTGGACTTAGGTAATCCGATAATGAAATCCATGGCAACATAGTCCCATTTCCATTCAGGAATGTCAAGGGGTTGTAACATTCCATGCGGTCTCTAGTGTGGCGCTTTGACTTGTTGACACGCCAAACACTTCTCGACAAATGCCGACATCTCTTGTTTCATACCTACCCACACAAAATTTCGTTTCAGATCTCAATACATTTTTGTGCTTCCAGGGTGAGCGGTATAAGGCGTGTTGTGCGCTTCTTTCAGAATTTCTTCTTTTAAGTTCTTGTCATTGGGTACACATATCCGGTTCCCGAGCATAAGGGCATTATCTCTTGCTTCATGATATTCTGCTGATCCTTCGGTTCTCACCTTCATCCTCAACTTTTCTAATTGCTCATCTTGACGTTGAGCTTGAACAATTCGGTTTCTCAAATCAGGTTCTAGAACAAGGGTTGCGATGATACCCTGTATGGTCTCAGGTGGTAATACCACTTCCTGTTCCATCTTCTCAAACTCCTTAACTAGCTTTTCGTTCGGGTAAGAACATGATACGATCCTCGCTGGTGCGAAGGATCTATCGACCGTGACGGAAGAACTAACAAGATGGAATATCCCAAAACCTCTCGAATCTAACCACCGAGTGATATAGGTCGATGTTCGCTATACCCCAACTAGATAGTTGACGCGGCAACTCGGGACGATGAATGACACACGAGCGAGGGATGGATGTCTCGTCGATCGTCGATAATTGAATTTCTTGGCAAACACAAGAAAATTCAAGAGCTAATGAAGAGAGAATAAAACTCAAATATATTAAGTAAATCAAAAGTGAATATTTTCAGTATGCTTACAAGCCTTTATATAGGTGAAAAATAAAGAACCCTAATCCTTGTCAAATAAGGTTCCTAATCAAAACAGGAAAATAAAGAACCCTAATCCTAATCAAAGAAGGAATCTAATTAAACTAGGAAACTAACTTATAGAAGAGATCTAATTAAACTATGAAACTATTTAATCTAACAACTAAATGGGCTGCGAAAATAATTAAAAAAATAACGTGGCCCACAATATCAAACGGACCTCGGTTCCATCGAGCGGATGCTAGTTGAGTCGGTTCTTCTGCTAACGCATCGGCGACCACATTCGCTTTTCACGGGTGATACTTAATCTACATGATCGTAGTCTTTGACTAGCTCTAGCCATCTTCTTTGACGTAGATTAAGATCCTTTTGTTCAAAGAAGTATTTTAGGCTCTTGTGGTCTGTGAAGATTTCACATTTTGATCCATATAAATAATGTCTCCAAATCTTCAACGCATGAACCACAGCTGCTAGTTCTAGGTCATGAGTAGGGTAATTAAGCTCATGTGACCTTAGCTGTCTTGAAGCATAAGCAATTACCTTACCTTCCTGCATGAGCACACATCCTAGCCCGTTACTTGAAGCATACATGTCAGCGTATATTCTTTGTCGGGCTCAGGTACTATTAATACTGGGGCTGCAGTCAACTTATCTTTCAATTCTTGAAAACTTATCTCGCACTCATTGTTCCATTGGAATTTTACTCCCTTTCGAAGTAATTGCGTCATTGGTCTAGCAATCTTGAGAATCCTTCGATGAATCTTGGTAATAACCGGCTAGACCAAGAAAACTCGAATTTCATTCGGTGTTGTAAGCGATTTCAATCGCGCACCGCTTGTACTTCGCGGGATCCACTTTGATCCCCTCACGAGACGATATGACCGAGGAAATTCACTTGGCGTAGCCAAAACTCGCACACTCTCGAACTTGGCATACAACTTTTCAATTCTCAATGTGTCCAAGCGATTCTAAAATGAGTTTCGTGTTCTTTTTCCGTCTTGAATACACAAGAATGTCGTCGATAAAGACCAAGACAAACTTATCTAGGTATTCGTGGAAAACACGGTTCATTAGATCCATGAACACGGTGAAGCATGAGTGGTCGACCAAAGGCATCACGGTAAACTCATAATGACCATATCGAGTTCGAAAAGCAGTCTTCGGTACATCTTCTTGCTTAATCTTTAGCTGATGATACCCTGATCTCAAATCGATTTTTGAGAAAACTCCTGCGCCTTTCAACTGATCGAACAAATCATCAATCCACGGTAACGGATACTTATTCTTTAGGGTCAACTTATTTAATTCCCTGTAGTCGATGCACATCCTCAAAGTGCCATCCTTTTTCTTGACGAACAGCACTGGCGCTCCCCACGGAGATACGCTTGGGCGGATAAATCCCAAATCCAATAGTTCTTGTAATTGGATTTTCAATTCTTGAAGCTCTCTTGGCGCCATTCTGTATGGTGCTTTCGATATTGGGGTGACCGGGTTCTAAATCGATTGAGAACTCTAACCGCTCTATCCGGTGGTAATCGGTAAGGATTCGGAAAAACATCGGGAATTCTCTCACGGTAGCACATCGTTTACTTTCCTTTCAACTCCATCCTTTCCACCAAAACACTATATATAGCGCGCTTCTTCTTGTCTTAGCGCTTTTTGCTTGTAAGGTGAGATGATGGTCTTGTCTTATGCCTTTCTTCTATCCGTAAAAGCAGGTTGGTTCTTTCTCGGTGATTGGAAGGAGATCTCACGACTTTCGTAGCGAATGTTGCGAAGTTTTAAGTTAACCAATCCATTCCTAGAATTATGTCCACATCCTCATAGGCAAAAGGCGTAAAGATTACGCTCTCGACTTGAGAGGACCTAACTCAAATTCTAAGTTAGGGCACTCATGTGTGATTCTATCTCTTACGCCTAATGGTGTAAGGACTCTTATCTCGTGATTAGATCGTTTCTTTGGAAGCTCAAGAGTATCTACACATCTTTGTAGAAATAAAGAATCTGAAGCTCGATGTCGAAAAAATTATAGCGGTATATCTCTTAAAATTCCCATACACATCAACTGTCCATTTCTTATCTGTCGATTTCGATTCAGCGAAAAGCTCTTTGATCTTTGAGTTTGAGGTTGCACTTGTTGTCTTGGCCGTATCCGAGGTGGTTGTTGTGGAGCCACCGAAAGCGCGCTATCGAATCTGAGGAACATCGAATTGTGGCGGGGATAAGCTATCATAGCTTTCATTGATTGAGTCTTGCGGGAAGGATTTGATCTGGATCCACTTCCGATGCCTTATCTCTGTTTGGACGGTTGTTAGCATAGTGGCCCACTTGACCACAGTTGTAACAATTTCACTTCCCACTTACATACTCCGAATGTATCCGATTGCATTTCGCACATGAGCCTAGCTTGATTTGGGGTAACGAGGTTGGCTTTGAAGCGATGGTCGAGATTGACCTTGGGAAAAGCTGTCCGGTTTACGCGCTCGCTTCTTGTTCGGAAAATTCTTATTTTCCCATCTTCTTTTATTCCCGATCTTTTGATCAGTCAGCAAGAACCTTGATTGACTAAGATTCTGGGTGGATGCTGGAGTCTGCTCTGGCGTAATCTTCTCAGGACGCATCTCCATTTCCATATCAAGCGCACGATTCAGAGTCTCCGCATAAGACATCGGAGGCTGGCTGGCTAGTACTATTCTCATTTCTTGTTGTAATCCAGAACGGAATAACTCGGCCATTTTCTCGTCAGAGTCGACCTTATGAGGTGCATATCGTGCCAACTTACAGAACTCTCTGTCATATTCAGCCACAGTCTTCTTCCCTTGCTTAAGATTTGTGAATTCAATCTCCTTCTGCCTGTGATAGCTTCGTGGAATGTACTTGGCTAGGAGTTCTTCCTTAAAACGCCCCACGTGAAAGCGTCTGGCGTTACATCGTGAAAGTTCTCTCGACGGGACTCCCACCAATAATCCGCAGATCCTTGAGCCGAAAGAGATACATAACATACATTCTCGATCGGTGCATTCCAAGTCGGAAAACACGATCCATGGCCCTAACCACTCCTCACCTCAGATGGATCACCAGATCCAGTAAAGTTGGTGGATTTTGGCGAAGAAAAAGCTCGGCGATCTTGCGATCCAGACGAGGAGGTGATTGATTAGGTGAATTCTGAGGTGTAGGTTGACTCTCTTGAGTCTCTTCTTCAGGTATTTGATTTTGACGTCTTCTCGGCATGCTACAAAGATTTGGAAATTTGAATATCAAATCGAGGGAGAACATTTCATATCAAATAACAAGTTAAGGTTATTGCAAAAAAAAAAAATTCAAACAAATTTAGGATAGGTTGCACAATGTGAATAAAAAGTTGAACAGTTCATATAATATCCGATTCATATATTGGGAAAATTTGCCTTCTTGAGGACTTTTACAAAAAGAGGTAAAATTGCCAAAAGTGGGTCTTTTGGGCCATGGCGATGCTCTACGGCATCCCAACAACTACCCTATTACAAACATACTACTACAGATACATCAACAAACTATTAAACTATCATATGCATCATTACTGTACATCACCACATGGAATCTACTGCTGACGACTACTGCTTGGTTCGGGCTCTTCACTCCTGGTGAGATCCATCTCCATCTCATCTTCACTGGTTGCTATTTCTTCTTGAGAATCGTTTCGATCTCATCTTCCCATCGTATTTGCCATATCTTGGGGTTGCAAACTATAGAGGCTCCATCTCTTCTTCATTGTAGTCAGCCTTTGGTGGTTTAGGAGCATTGGGGTTGTTGTCATGCAATTACTTTAATCTCGGGATGCGAGAATGTATGGGTCGGTGATAAAGACATTTCACCGATTGGGAGATACTCAAGTATACACTTACCAATGACTCAATATGTTCGGGTTCATACCGATAAGATCGGAAAGACCGATGGTCTAGAAGAACTGGTACCATCATCGATTGGATGAGATGGTTGTTGATATATGTGAATCTCACGGGGTTCACTAGAAGGACCGGCCAATTTGGTGAGACTCGAGAGTTACGATTGGAGAGAGTTACGAGGAACTACGTGAACTGGATAAGATCCGGAACTACTTACGGAGCGAGTTACTAGGGCCACTCACGAAAGACACCGGGTTGTCAAAATAAGCAGGATAAGTGTGGCGAGTCAAAACAATTGGTCGCTCTAGAAGATCCGCATCGGTTCCGGTATCATTGGATCCGGATTGGGAGAAGGAATGTTTTCAGCAAGAAGCACATCAATGAGCCACGGATCAAATGCAGGGTGTAAATGTGAATCATCAGGACCCTGATGAATATTCGAGTCCATCAATGGAGGAGAATCAACTGGCTCGACAATATCAGGAACTAAAGGAGTATGATCAACCAGCATAGGCTCATCAATTCTTGGGCGGGGAATATCAAAAGTGGCTCACTAGCGGCGGTCGGGGAAGGATCTTCTCGCCTTACATAATGTTACGCAAAGAGTCGGCGGATATGAGAATGAAAATGATCGAGAGAAGGATAATCACACAGGGTGGACCTTGATGATCCCGATTACGTGCTCGAATGAGAGCATGGAATCAAAAAATCCCTGACTCTTGAGGTCTGGAAAAATTAATATAGTCGAAACCTTTGGAAGAAGCCCAACCTTGCGATATCTTGGCGGGACTGAATCAACCAAGTATTGCATCAAACTCGCTAACCCATGCTGCTTAACGAAACCGGTTCAACGAAGCGCTCGAAAATTCGAGAAGTTCGCATGTTGCTCGGCCAAGCTCGTAGAATGCATGCATGCGTCCGATCCGCAACGGCCTAACACTAAAGCTTTCATGCGGCGTAACCCGCATCTCCGGCATCCTAGATAATAATCGTAACTTAAACATTAGGACAATCACATCGATATGTCCCATTTCTCACCTCAAGATACTAATCAAATTGTATGCATAAACAACTCATACAACATACAATACTAAGCATGTAAAGATCGTACAAAGCCATAAGCAATGCACAAAGAATTCTGAACTCTTTATGAAAATCAACTACTCGTACCTGATCATGCTGGAGATGACAGACTTGATATGCTGAGCTTGAATGACTTAGGACAACTGGGTTAGACTCAAGGAAGACTCACAGGACCAGAGCGAACAACTGCTCTGATACCATTCTGTCACGCCCCGGCTCATCTAATCTTGGATTAACTAGCTAACCGGAATGCGACGGGTGGAAGGAAGGAAATGACTAACCATTTCAAACAAAGATTCGCAGATATGAATGATTTAAATTCAAAGAAAGACGAATCTTTGAAATTATGATCAATTAATAAGCAAAAGCGGACAACTTATTAAATAGCTATTAGCAAGTGAATTCTATACTCATTGACTCAAGTTTTGTAATCATTAGCCAAATGTCTAACCCATCGAACTCGAAACACAAATATAATAGATTATCCATTCTAAAGAGGCGAGTCGATGGACAATTGATTAACCAAAAGATCAAGGTAGAATAATAATCAAACCTGTTTGGCAACCGATATCATAATCCTCGACCACAAGTTATACTTGTTATCAAATATTGAACCCATCAAGATTCAAACTAAGGAGTTTACACAACTAAAGCGAGTTGGCGAAAAGAGTAGGCGAGTTTATGTGTGAAGACATAACTCGAGGCAAGACATAAGACATAACAATTTAGGCCTTCGCTCGGCATTCGGTCCACATTGTCATCTCCCTGCATTACCGACATTTAGAAATACATGCGGGCATGAGTACTGAGGCACTCGGTGGGCATTTGCGAAAATACTTGAAACATGCTCTTAGAGCTATAAAATCGACTTGCCACTTTATAGATTCACGAGGATTTTAAGAAATAGCCTATGAATCATGCTTTAAGAAATCACTTACTTCATGATTAATGCACGTGCTTAACAATTCTAATATAACATGTCTGCAGACAATCATTAACAAACACCATATCTCGACTCTTGTGTTGAGAAGTAGCCTCCTTCTCAAACACCTCGCCAAAGGCCACCGTACACATACCCTTACTAGCGGCTCGTCTAGCATAGGGCCGATATCGTCATTCTCTCGTAGATGGGATATGCTGATATGCTCAAAGCAGTAAGTCGATTATCTTTATAAAAGAGACACATGCTCATCATCATAAACTTGTACACAAACATATTTTTAATTTAGAAAGCCCACCTGTAGCTTGCTTACTCAGAACTTTCTGCTTTTCCCTTCTTGATCTCTACTCCGCTTCCGCTTGCTCCTTAAAAAGAGATAAGAGGAATGAATACGGGAAAGAGGAACTAAGAGTTTCTAACTCTTGAGCCTCTACTAAAACTCTCTCGATACTCTATGGTTAAGCTAAGTCCTGCTAGGTCAATGCATCCCAAAACTAACTACTTAACTTATTAAGAAAGTATTTATAAGAGCATTAGCCCTTTTTAATTCCTTATATACATAAGGAATATCATATTGCTATAATAACATATTTAATCATTCAAATCGATTTCTTTTAGAACTTTGATCAAGTAAGCCTTAATCAAGCTATATAATTGTAAGGATCTATGTTTTGAAATCAAATTCCAAATATTAAACCAAAATCACAAGATCCTTGTAAAACGTAAACTAACGAAATCCAAATTTTTAGTATAGGCGTAGAAAATCTCAATAATTCAAAATAAGCTTCTTTCATATACTAGATCATACTTTTGAAATTATTAAATCAATATAAAGAAAATAGAAATATGGAAACTTCTCATAAATCGAAACTTTCCTAAACCAACGTTGAAATAAAATAATAGCTGAAAGATTTATCGATTAATCAATCGACTTTAAAATTCTAAAATAAATCTTTAACTTAAAACCTTAGAAAATCTTATCTGGAAATACTTTATTGCAATCTAATCTGGGAAATCTTATCGAAATCTTGTAATATTAAATCTGAGGATGCATTATCCCTAGTCACTTACGTAATTAATTTCTAATTAATTATGTACTTAGAGCTTAATCAGAGTTATGAGACTCTGGGGTATTACATCCCAAAATTGATATACTCATAGTATAATATCCCAATATCAATATATATCACAAATATAACCTATAGTCCATCATAACCATTCATTCATGAATATAATTCTCAAAGCAATCGGTAATTATAAGTTAATTACCAAATAATTATCAAACAATTTCTAAAAATTCTAAATAATTTATGACATGATTAAATATTATGTTATAACATTGTAACATCACAACATCAACCAAAAACATTTGAATCATCACCATATGGAGCTTAATAGCTCTCGGCTTTTTTTGATTAAATGTAGAAATTGGTTTTCAAAAATTCCAACAATTATATACTATGCTTATACACTATAGTATAATAATATAACATCATTTAATCATCAAAAAACCAATTAAATCATCACCTTAAAGAGTATGGTAGCTCACGGCTTCTTTGATTTAAATATGGTATTTGATTTCCAAAAATTCTAATAATTATACACTATGTTTATATACTATAGTATAACAATATAACATCATTTAATCATCAAAAACCAATTAAATCATCACCTTATAGAGTATGTTAGCTCACGGCTTCTTTGATTTAAATATGGTATTTGATTTCCAAAAATTCTAATAATTATACACTATGTTTATATACTATAGTATAACAATATAACATCATTTAATCATCAAAAACCAATTAAATCATCACCTTATAGAGTATGGTAGCTCACGGCTTCTTTGATTTAAATATGGTATTTGATTTCCAAAAATTCTAATAATTATACACTATGTTTATATACTATAGTATAACAATAATACATCATAACATTAATCAAAACCAATAAAATCATCACCTTATTGAGCATATCACTCACGGCTTATTTGATTTAAATTGGCATTTGATTTCCAAAAATTCCAATAAAATCATACAATACATAATCAATATAGTAAATCATTAATACACCATTGGATGTTCAAAATAAAAATCATACACCAACATACACATATTATATGCTCACGGTAATATTGAAATATTAAGCATATGATTTTCAAAAATTCTAAATAAATCATAGAGCAATCAAGGCTCTAAAGCATTAATATGACATTGTATGCTTGAAATAAAAATTATACACCAAGGTATACATCTACTAGCTCTCGGTACTATTGAGAAAAATAGCTAGGGTTTTCCAAAATTTTTCAAATAATACATATGAACTCCAAACATGACATAGAACAATAATCCATTACTAAAATACATAAGCAATAATCGGTCATTATCATATCATTTTATAAAGTTTTCGAAAATTTTACTAAACATCTCCTATGGTTCGAAAATGATGTAAACATGCTAGATCCATTTCAACAATTTAATATACAAACACCTATGCTCATCTAACATATACTCACATATATTTTCGAAATAAAATCATCAAGAACAACATTCATCCATAGTTCATTCATATATAGAACATTTAAAACATACACAAATATATATATATATATATATATAGCATTCGAAATACCTATACACATATATATATCACGATTTTTGCTTGAACAAAGGATGATAAAATCGAAGCTATGGTGTCTTGTTTTACCTTGAAATGGTATAGAATCACAAGAATGGAGTAGGTATCAACTTGGTGGAGAAGAAAGGAGAAGAGAAGAAGAAGCAAGGCTTTCGAAAATGGGGGAGGGGCTCTCGGTTTTCAGCAGCAAAATGGAGAGGGGAGAGTGTTTTGGGTGCTCTAAAATTTTAGGAAGTGAAAAATGAGTGTAATGAGGTTTGAGGGTGAAGGCTCCCCCCTATACTCTCTCTCTCTCTCGTCGTCCCTCTCTCTCTCCCTTACTCAATTAAAGTGCCGCAGCCCCTTGGAAGTTGGAGATGATGATTGAGGAGTGTAAAAGGAGCTCTTCATGCATTGGGTGATAGGGAGGTGACCATCATGCCATGCCATCTCATGATGGCCGACGGCTATGTAGGGGTTTAGGGGTGGGATTAATTTTATTTTTGTACCATAATACAATGTATTAATCACACATGATCATAGGTATATAATACAAGCCATTAAAATAATTAAATCCAACATATAGTACATATTCGAAATTACCGAAAATAAATGGGAAATAAGAATAAAATTATAAATTACACCTATTATTGATACTCATGTAATTTTCGATCAAAATATACTCATATATAACATAATATATGATTTAGATAATAAATAATAGCATAGGATAAAATTATTGCATCAATTCATGTAACAAAACCCTAATTTTCGAAATTAGGGTTTCGAAAATTATAAATATACAATACCGAGTTTTAAATGCTCAAAATTTGATTTTAAAGCTTAATAATACTCATATATATCATAACATATATGTTAGATACCATAGGATAATTTAATGGTATCATTTCATGTGAAAACCATAGTTTAAGCAATTAGGTTTTCGAAAAACCCATTTCCAAAATATCGAATTTAACTAGCTAAAAATTCGATTTTAATAATTAATAATACTGTAATTATATAAAATAATAATAGAAAATTAATTATAATAATTTCCCGAGTATTAAACTCATTTTTCAAACGTCTCTAGACGTTGACGTTCGAAACGTCTCAAAACGTTCAAAATCGACTCATCTCAAAATGGTCGCAGTAAGCTCGTACTTACTTAATAAATATATTCCATTTAATATAGGAATTAAGATGGAAATTAATTCCAAGCTTTACTGCTCAGAAAATTCCATAAAAATCGACGTTCGATACGCGTTCGACGTTAAAATATATTGACGAACCATTTCGAAATACTTCGATTCCTTAATTCACAATCCTTCGTGAATATAAAAAGGAGTTCGTTATAATAATACTGAATCGAATTCACACTATTCGATGTCGTAAAATAATATACGACAAAACCCTAATTCACGGGTTTAAATTACCGTAATCATACGTTCGTTTCTTTGGAATATTACATACATTGATTTGTAGTTTGTTTTTGGGTATGTTTTTCTGCAAGAATAGAAACCTTATCAAGTCCTTGGTGGTTTTGAGTCCTGGGTGAAAGAAGGATGTCACGTTAAAGAGCTGAAACCTGAGACAATGCTTACTATACTCAACGAGGTACGATTCTGCTACTCGACTGCAATGAACCAACTTAAGTTTTATGCCTGATGATCTACATTGAGTAGACTTGTTTGTTCTATATTAACAAAAGCTCAGGCATACTGAGTCGAAGAAGTTATACACGATGTTCGATTTAGGGTTTCAAATTTTCGACATACAGAAAAAAAAACCTATGTTTGCAGGAAGCTAAAGCCATCTTGGAAGAAATCAAACCAACGCCACTAAAACTTGTTGGTTTTGGAGTGGTGAGGATGTTTCGTCGTTCCAATCTCGTATTTCTTTATTCTTTCGAACAGTTTTGTGTATGTATATGTTATTGAAGGTTTGCAACTTAATGTTTAATACGAATTGTATAGATAAATTAGTTTCTAGAATTTGGTAGCATAGCGTTTATTTCTTGCCTAAATAACTAACACGAAGCTCTCTATGTATAGGGTATTGCTGCAGCAGCTTATTCAATATTAGGTAAATTATTCTTGCACAATTTCTTATCATCTATAAAATTGAATCATCTACAAAGGAAACGAGACGCCACACCTCCGTGGCAGGTTTTTTTTACCGAGCTCCAACCAAACGCTTACATCCCTCTCTTTTTGGCAGAGTGGGAAACGGCGCTGCAGTTCGTCAGTGTCATCGGTCTCGGACAGGTACGAGAGGCACCATCGATTTTCCGTTCGAATCCGAAACTATCCAAATCTAACATCATCACCACATTCGACCATTAAACAGACTATATCCCGACGAATCACGACATATCAAGGCGCACAAGACTTTAAGCAAGATTTAAGGTTACCATCTTAACAATAAAAGCTTTCTATAAATACGGTTATACAACATATATTTGACACCTAATTTTTGGCTAGATAATGTGAAAAAAACTACTACTACTACCTCAGATCTCTGCTAGCTCCAGTCGCACTCGGAGGTCAGGCGATTTCATGGGTTGCTAGGAAGCTGGAGACGAACCGTAACGGACTCCCGACATCACCCTCTTCGCCGGACGTCCAAAGCCAGGTCCTTCAAGCAGCAGCAAAGCTCGAGTCTCACCCCCCTGACACTACAGAAACACAAGATCTGCCTCAATTTGCAGCTTTGGGTAATGAGGAAGTAAATATATCTGAAGCATAGGAATATTCGAACTCGAAAAGTACTTGCATGGAATCTGTTTGGATTCTGTTTTCCTCATGTTGCAAGAAATCGTGCGAACCACTCTTGATTGCATCTTATAGTGTTCTTTTTTTCTTTTTTCTTTTTTTTTTTGAGCAATTAAGTATGATCAAAGGATAGTATTATGCAAGCAATGTAGGTTATCTTTCTTTATAGTTAAAGAGCACTGTAGTTTGATTTACCAGAGAATAGGCAAAAAGAAAAATATTAATGTGATCCCAAAAGAAAAGGGAAGAGAGAGGGCAATAATGTTCTTTCTTCACTCTCCCTGCAAACTATCATATTCTGTTCAAGAGCAACTATTCAGACAAATCATCCTCCGCGCCACTGTAATTATCGGGTTCCATGTCCTGACTACTCATCCTACGCAGTCGACCGGGCCCCCGATCCATGCTGCTGCCCCTTCCACTTCTCGAGGAGAGGTTACCCCTTGACGGTACATAATCCTGATGAGTGCGGAAGAGTGAGAACCTGCACTGTATAGCTGAATGATGGGAGTATAATGTGTGTTTTTACATACCTCTTCTTCTGTCAAGACTTTGATAGCAACCTCGGTTCGCCTCCTCACTGTTACTGATCTAGGCACCGGAAATTGTTCCACCTCCTCGGTTGATTTTCCCTCTCTCGCGCGCTTTTTCCTTAAGATTAGCTTCTTCGGAAGGGGCTGCACGAAGAAGAATCAGTCAAGCATGCTAACACTATAAGGGACTTAAAAGCTGAACATGAGAGAAGGACAGACCAAGTATCTGGCTTCTGTATCACTAAACGACACAAGGTACGTCGTGGGATCATCCACATCGCTGCCTCGCACCTGTCAAGTGATTAAAGTACATAATAGATAAGCAGTAGTAGTAACAGAAAATCCAAAAATAAAAGGGGGAAAAAAGCATCTCGGAAGCATACATCATAGTGATACTCGCGAACCCATGAATATGAGATATCTTCAGTTTCATCGTATATATCCTTCTCTATCTGCCACCATAGCCAAGAAACGATGATCAATTTGAACGAATATTATTGAATATACACAAATTTAACCCTCAGTTTTGAGAAAAGTATACCTCGTCTACTGATGGCACCATGTACGCCAAGAATCCATCAGGTCTTTCTGAATCAGTACTTGTTGACGCATAACTTTTCATGATTGCCTGCAAAGCCATTTGACTTGTTACACCAGAAGGTCCTATATCTTACATACTCAACACTATCTAAATTATCAATTTCACAATTCTATTGACAGTTAATCAACATATACTTACTTTCTGTTCGTACTCATCACGTTCAGCTGCAGTCAATTTTCTGTAGATTTCTGAATCCACAGTTGGAGCACTATCAAAAGTTGCAACCACAAAGTGTTCATCGTACCTGAAAAAGAAATAAGGATTTTAAAAATGTTATCTTCCAGTCTCGCAAAACTATTGCAGCAAGTTCGGATTGTAACACAACACCTGCAGATCAAGGTCGTTGAAAAAGAAGCACAATGATACTTCTATTTTGTACCAGATTACTCCTCTCAAAGCACACAACTGGAAATAGCTAAAACTATGAAGTATATAAAGACACAATATACCTGTCAAAATCAGGTAAAAGCGGGAGAATCCTTCTCGGCTGTAGATGGCGATTAACTGCATGAACAGGTTTGGTCTTGCACGCCTCAAAAGATGCCACAATATCCTGAATTTTCCTGTCCCTGAAGAAAAGAAACAGGAATCAACAAAGTTATTTGATGTAAATGGCTCAATTGTAATTCTACTTGCACGAATGGAGAACAACTCAACTAACCTACTATTGAGGTTCTCCAAAAGGCTCCGACCTCGAGATTCCCGCAATTCTTTTGCTTGTTTTTCAGTCAGAGACTGCAAGTAATATTAAATTTTATAGTTAAGTTTCCAGTAGAGTCTTCAATAACTCATAGCGAGCAAATAACTAGCTGTTACCTGCTTAGTGGACTCAATACTGAGAGGCGATATGTACTGAGTTTTAACAAGCCAAGAGACACCTTTGTCCGTAGGCCTTTCTTTCTTTTTAATGCCATCAGTCTTAATCGGGATTATAGGATCATCATCACGTAACAACTCCTCATCCTCGTGATCAAGGGGTATCCGTTCACCCTTGGGAGGACTGATCAACAGAGAGAGTGATAGAATGAATCAGACAAGCAACTCAACCTAAAGAGCATGAAAGAAAGAAGGGCCAGAGAAGTTTACTTATATACACTCAGGTCAAGGAGGTCCAAAGGTATCCCGAGATCAGGTTCAACATGTAACTGAGGTTTCCAATTCTTCTCCAACGATGTTATTTGATATTTACAGTATCTGCAAAGATCATATGTATCAGACTTGAAGTAGATCAGCATGAGAACTGAACCAGCTTAATCGATTTGCAAATTTGTGACGATTGATAAGGCGCTAAATTAGGGCCATTTGATGCTAGACAGAACTGCGACGGAAAGCACAGATAATGGACTAAAAAGGTGAATTTCAGCCAAGTATTCTCATTGTGGCAGTTGAACTATAAATATGATACACAATACCATACCTATCTGGGTCTCTTTTCAATGACAAAAGCTTCATCTTTGCAGACGGATCAGGCAGTTCATTTCGAAACCTACATAAAGCACAAAATTGTTAGTAAATATTCTATCTAAATAATAATGATTAAGAGAATAGGGAAAACTCTTAAGCACATTCATAATATGCCCTAGTGCTTTCAGTTGTTACTAGCTTTGACGAAAACAATTGCACAATAAAAGGAAGAGTTGTTTAACTTTTGACCAAATTTCAGTGTTGTTTAACTTTTGACCAAATTTCAGTGTTTGCTATATAAATTAACAACAATTAAAGAAAATAATAATGAAATCGACAGCTGCAGAAGAATATGCATCTAAGGCATAGAGGAACTTATTGAAGTAGGGGGGGGCAACCAGGATTCCAGCAGCTTCCTTAAGCAGATAACGTGATTTCCAAACTAAAAACTCAATAGATAAATATCAAAGGCAATGAAGAACGAATTCAAACATATCAAAGAAGTAACTGTAAAAATCAATTTCGTCATTCCAGCAACAAGGCGAAATCAGAAAATTGTGACAATCCCCTGATCTCGAAAAAAATAACTGGCTGCTAAAAACAATCAATTTGTGCCCAACAACACGCAATGCTACCACTTCATACTAAAAGTAAAAGTAGAAATGCTGCATCATTCTTGCCGAGTTCTTATATGAAGCTAAACTTTACGAAATTAACAATTACCTAAGAATAGGCTAAACTACAACAATAGAATAACAAAGTCAAACGAAGAACTCAGATATACTCACTTCAACTTGCAGAGGAAGGTTGTTGGCTTCTTCAGCCGGTTTTCAATTCTATCACCACCTAACAATGGAGTGCTCCTTCTGTCACCAATATGTGATCCACTAATCGATCCGTGGCCCTTGGCTCCAGAGGCCAACATTTGGGTCTTCTGCAGCACTTTATTCTGGGACTCTCGAAGATGCTGCTTCAGTTTCTCCTCTTGCTTCTGCTTCTCAAACTCCCTCTTCTTTCTCAACCTTCTCTCCTCCTCCATCTCAACCCGGCCTGCTCCCGGTCTCTTACTGTTCAATGGAGGCTTTTGCTCGTTCCTAGATGAAGCTGCGGGATTGGGTTGCCTGCTCTCCCTGCTCGAACCCACGGCCAGAGGCACGGAAGAAGGTAATGGCGGAGGCGGAGGAGGAGGAGGAGATGAGGGAGGAGGCGGTGGAGGTGGTGGCTGCATAGATGGGGGCTGATTGAACTGCGAATACTGAGATGATGGGTAGTACATTGCGGCAGCCGGGGCAGACTGCAGCGGTGGAGGCCGGTAAGAAGATGATTCCGGCGGTGGAGGGGGAGGTGGAAATTGAAACGGCTGCTGCTGAGGGGCCGGAGGGAGCTGGTTTCTCGCCGGAGAATTAAAAAGCTGCGCTGGAAGCTGATAGTTGTAATTCGAGCTATCGCCGCTGCTGTAAGGACCCCAATTCTGCGAATACTGACCGCCGCCGCCGCGCGGCGGCGGCGCTGCTGCTGCTGTAGGCTGCAGCAGGTTCTGATTCGAGGGCGGTGGAGGCGGCGGTGGTGGAGCAAACGTTGACTGCAGCGGTGGGTGGAACGGCCTGTACGACGCCATGGCTAGGCTCCGAATGCAATAGGGAAAAGCCTCACAAAATCAAATTACACACAAAAAAATGTGATTCTCTCAAATTCTACGCTTGGAACATGCGGAAACAAAACCCTAAATCTCGAAAAGGGGAAACTAAGAAATACCGTCTTTATACTTTTTCTCTTAATTTATTTATTAAAGAAAAATTGCTTGCGCGAAAAGATTCCTAATTGAACTTCTCAATCTGGGCTTCAAGGAAAAGTAAAGGAAAAACCTAGCAACGAATTCTCGGCTTTACGAATTCAGGAATTCAAAGTTGAGCAATCGAGATATGGCAGCTGAGAAAAAGGGTTCGATTTCGGAGATATGGGGAAGAGATCCGGCCTCTCAAAAGGGGGAATAGCGGACTCAAATCCAAAACCCCAATTGAAATTCAAGAACCTTGGCATCTGAAGTCAATTAACGAGCTGAAATTCTGAGAAAAACCATGCATCACTATGTGTTCTGCGTGTAGGCTGAACAAGGAACAGTAAAATCTTTGGCAGGTGCTCAGGTTCATTTATTTATATATGATTATGCAATCTCTACTTTCCTTTTTTCTTTTTTTGTCAATTTTGGGACAACAGAAAATTAGAGGAAAATATGAAGAAAATTATTTGACTATTTCTTAAAGAAACTAGGAATTGGATATTTTATGTAGTATGGCTTACTTGTTAGAAATGGATGGTTATATTTAAGGCAATGTATGGATATAAGTTGGTTTTTGTGCTGGGAATCCTTAGATGCAACATTATTTTCTAATATTGCGCATATAAATCAAACTACCATTAGATGATACAACAAACATCTTTATATGTGAAATAGCATCGGGACTATATAAATTTTATTTATTTAAAATTTACCATTAGATGATACAATAAACATCTTTATATATGAAATAGCATTGGGACTATATAAATTTTATTTATTTAAAATTAGGTTATGAAAATTAAGTCGTTAATTAGAGTTTTTGTTTCGATAATCGGAATAGTAATTTATCGAAGCTTATTTTCGATTATCCATAATGCGAGAAGTTTTATATTATATTTTTAAGCAATTAGTAAAACAAGGAATATATATGTTATTCCTTTTGAGAGCGATTTTCCAAAGACGATTAATTTTCGATAATTAATCTTACGTTATTTTCTAAGCGACGAAGCTTAGAATTTAATTACATATTAACGAAGAACAAATAAAGTAAGTACGACTTTCTTATTAACATATTTACATGACTCGAAATTTTTAGTATAAAGTTTAAAGAATTTTGATCTTGAAAGTTCTATGAATGTTTTAAGAGACAAGGGCATTTTTTTTTATATATTCATTCTCTACAATATTTTTATATATTAAAGAAAGGGGAATTGGAAAAATAATTTCTATTTTTCTAATGATAGGTCAAAATTATCATTTTGAGATATAGAATTGTTCTTGTTCTTTTTTTTTCATGATCTATACCATCACCTAAGATCTATATTATGCTATATTATTATTAAATGAAAAAAATGGAGACATGTGTTATTTGTGTAGTGATGGCCGAAAATTCCAAAAGGAAAAAGAAAGAAAGATATTTCATTTTCTGTTTGATAGTGAAAGGTATTTAATTTGATGATAAGATAAGATATTTATTTTGATGATAAGATAAGATATTTTATTTTTGTTTGGTAGTGAAAGGTGTTCATTTTTATGAGATAAGATAATATCTTATGTTAACTAAAGAGGATTTAAAAAAAAACATGAATAAAGAGGATATATCATCAAGTGGATGAATTTTCTTCCTCAATTCCCCTAAACCACCGAAAACTTAGAGAAAAAAATAGCGAAAGTGTTCTTCCATTTTCTCTTGAATTCCATGTTAGAAAAATCGATTTTTTCGTCGATCGACTCCGATTAAAAGATTAGAAATTGTCTAAGCTACTTAGATATACAAAAATATGAAAAATCCATCCATGAAAAATGGAGTTATATGCTTTGGTTAATTCATGAGAAAATTGAGGATTTTTGTTAAATATTTTGGTTGTTAATTAAATATGTTTATATGATGGTTATGAGCATGTATTATGAATTTGGTACAAAGTTGAACATGTTAAAATTTTTCTTATTATAGTTGAGATATATGAGATTTATATGTAGGTGATCATGATTTTTGATTGTTGTTTCTGAGCATGAATTAATAATAGTGAGTATTGTTTAAGCATGTATGAATTAATTCATAATTTTTGTAAAATGTTGGAAATTATTTTTAAAAAAATTCGAAAACTTGGGGCATGAATTATTGAGGTATGATTTATGTATGATGGATATTAGTGTATATTATTGATGTATGATGAGATTCATGTATAGTGTGAATTAATAGGATGAAGGGTTTTGATGTCAAATTTTTCTATGTCTAATGTTATTAGATATTAATTATCATATGTTAATATAGTGTGTTATGTGTGTTATAGAATACTATCCGACATTAGTTTCTATGTTGTAGAATATTATCCCACATTGATTTTGTATCCAATTTGGCTTAGTATCTTGTATTATATATAAGTGCTTTATGCAGTGATGAATATATAACTACTACTTTTCTCCTACATGTCTCTATATTTTTCTCCTACATATCTTTATATTTTATTGTTCTACATGGTATCAGAGCGGATTCGAATCCGTCTCTGACTTAGTCTTTCAAAAAAACAAAAAAAAACGAAATTAGGGTTTTGCTCTCTACCCTATTTTTTATCATGTTCGATTCTAAACCTTCTATCGGAACCACCATTAAGTTGAATGGTTCCAACTATATGCTCGGTCCGTGCTTTTCTCTGTTTTGGGATCACGGAAGAAAGCAGAGCCATGTTACGACCGACCCACCGCCGCTACGGATGCCAACTACGAAACTTGGTCTGCGATGATTGCTCCATCATGACTTGGCTACTCAATAATAGTGTAACAACCGCCTTTCCAAAGTACGGATTAGCGAGAATGTTACTAATGACGGGATTAACAACAAGAATAAACACTAATTATGGAACTGCGAGATATATATAATAGACAAATTTCGTAAACTTCATATCATTTAATGTGACACACATATCGTACATCTGGCCGGATCATTTAGACTCTTGACTAAAGGGTTCGACTTGAAACATAACCTATATAACTGCAATGGAAGGCGTGTGATTACACATATGACGATATGTAATCAAGGCTATACTTATCGTGATGAAGACTCCAACCGCTCAACACTTCAACATCCAACATCAATCGCTCAACCGCACATTTAAAACAAATATGCAGGCTAAGTACAAGAATGCACCTAGTGGGCTCATGCCAAAACATTTTCCTTAATTACATCGCCCATAAGTAAGACCTGAGGTTTTAGTTGAAAATGCTTTGTGCTTACTAAAACATTTTCTCATTTCTCAAAACGTCGCTCCGAGCATTTTCTCTGTATGATCCATATCATATTTCACATGATTGTTCATACGGATCTCACGTCTGCAGTAGGCCTCTTCTACTGGTAGCCGTGATCGGCGAAGATGTTGCTAACGGCTCCCAATCACATAGTCGGGATTCTCCATCCGACTAGGATCCATGACCGCCGATGATGTTGCTAACGGCTCGCGATCACAAAAATTTCATATAATATGACATCACATCGGGATCATCATACGTTGGTAGCGAACCAACAAATTTGATTCATCGTTCCAACCATCACCACAAATAATAATATCATCGTCCAACCATCACCACAAATAATATCATCATTCCAACCATCACCACAAATAATATCATCATCCCGACCATCACCACAAATAATATCATCATTCCAACCATCACCACAAATGACATCATCACATCGGATCAATCTGGCGGTATAATCCTTCCTTGGGATCGATATCGATTCTCATAGTTGGCTTGCCCAACAACTCGATAGGATCATACATAAAACATAAACACTTTGGGCGGTAATCATCATTTCTCGGTGAAAGCTTGTAAATAAATAAATACTTTGCATTTGGCAAAATAAATAAAAGGGTTTTGAATAAAGCCCACCGATGCGTAGCTTTTCAATAACGTTCCTTTCTAAGTTGAAAGCTCAAGTCCACGCCCCACCTTAATGTAAGAACTATTTTAGTACGTTGATCACGTTCGAGAGAGGCGAACATAGTCATAACGTTCTACGTGTCAAATAAGGCTAACTGTGGGACTTATTTTGTCGTTTCCTTTATCAATTAATGTCGATTATAAATTTTCTCAATTTATAAGAGATATTCTACCTTTATATATATAATGCGTTTTAATGTACTTACGTAGCGTAAGTTACATTGTTACTAAACGTCTATGTCACATAGTTCACGACATCGAATTCGTGCCCTTTGACCTTGGTCAACGTTTTGGTCAACAATTTTGACCAAGTCAACCTTTAGTCAACAATTTTGACTTTAGTCAACTCAAAGTCAACATTTTGACTTTTTCAATTTCTTATGTAATTTTCGATTTTAATGTACAATTCTTGTTCCAAAAATTCCTATAAAATCATACTATGTCTAAAACATTAATTTAGATCATATTATGTAATTACTTTGGTCAGATAAAAATTATATACCATAGAATTATATTATATGGTTTTCGATTTTCATAATTCACTAAGCAAACAATTTTTAAAAATTCTAATAAATTCATATAATACTTAATCACCCTTAACTATGCTTACTATAACATAATTGTTATTTATTATGAATTATTGAATTTAATTTACCTAAGTCACTTTCGAAAATTTTGACTTAGGTCAAAATAATTTTATAAATTCGATAAATTCCTACAACCATATATTATGAATCTACATCGTCAATATGATATGATAACACTTAAATATGGATCATATCTCAATATCATATCATATACTATAATTTTGAAATCCTTGAACTTAGGTACTAAAGTTCTCAAAATTCTACATAAATTCATATAAGTTTATTTAATATCCTAGATTATTATTTCATGCTCAAATCAACATTTAAAAATCAAAATCATCAACATATCCTACCTACATGATTTCGGTCAACATATAGAATTTGATATCATATTTAATTTTGTGATATAATTATAATACATGCTTAATAGTTTCATATAAACATAATTTCTACACACTTTAGCATATATACAAAATTTTCGAAAACTACCATAAATGACTAAGCTTATAACTTGAAATTTAACGGACGAAAATCAAAAATTCTAGCATGTATATGAAGCTAGGATGAATTCTAACCTTTTAATCGGAGTCGAATTCTAACGGCAACGTTTTTCTATCAAAGGTTGAAGGAAAATTGAAGAACTCTCCTCTCTATTTTTTTTTTTGTTGCTCACGGTTCTAAAGTTTGAAATGAGAGGAGTATTATGATTTTATAGACATTTTAGGATAAGGCCACTTGCAAGCTAAATATCTTAATAATTAAGTTCATAACACTTGCACACAATTTACATAGTTTTCGTCCACTTGCTTAACATAATATCTAATAATTAAGATCATATCATTTGTATAATAGGTCAACAATTTCGTCCACTAGGATTTGCTAAGGACAAAGTTGATCTTACCATATTACCATAATTTACATACATTACCTATATATATCTATATCATTCTCGTAAATTTTGCACACAACTTCACACTTAATCAATTATTTCAAATTTTAAAAGTCAAAGTTTCATACATCCTACAATTCTTCTAAATGTACACGGCTCTTATCAATTTGCATGGAGTGATTTTAATTACTTTAGTGATAATACACAATATTACACTTGTACACCTATTTTAAAAAAAATCTCGTCCATTTGTCTTAGCTTAGGGATAAGATTTTTTTATTTCTTTCATAATATACTCCAATATGTCATCTTATCCTTTTAATTAATGTATGTCATTTTCCTTGCCTACTAATTTCATAATTGAAGAAAATTTACACTTGAACAATATATATGTAGCATCGGCTACTTTAATATTAAGGGGATGAATTTTTATTTTGTCTCATACTAATGTTCATGAACTAATATGTCATTATCAAAGTGTAATCCAATGATAATACCTTAGGAAAACTCAACTTTGAAAAGTCAAAAATATACACATGATATTTTCAACATGTTCACACCATTTTTTCCAAACTTTCGGCCCTTACTAATCAATTGGGCACCCCACTTGTATATATATCATGATACCTTATCTAATAGCTTAAAATATCTTATTATCTTAATTATAGCTTATCATTATCAAAAGATAGAAACTTTTCATTTACACATTATATTAAAAATTTGGTATTTCTATCAAATAAATGCTACACATTTTATTCTTTTGCAATTTAATAGCTATGTGACATAATATATGTTCTAGATGATAAATTAAATCATAGGAAAATTATTAAAATAATCCCATGTCACAACTTTAATATTTTGAAACTTATTTTTAAAATAGGAACAATTCATCAATAATTGTTCCTTAATTCTCTAGCATTATTTAATGATAAATAATGCCCTTATATAATAATATAAATATAGGAATTTGAATTTTATAATTCCGAGATCATATCGAAAGTTATCGCATTATTTCAAAACGTGAGCGTTTGAAGCGTCTCTAAATTCTCATAGTTTAATTATCTCTAAAGCGTTCAAAATAAAGTTTGTTACAACTTTATTTATTCCTATAATAATAGGAATTTGAAATTAAGCTTAACGCTTATGTCTTGTAAGACGTAAACGTCGAATTCATTTAACGTTGAAAATTACGTTCGAAGGAATATTGAAAATTATATTCCTTAATTCACTAAGGCTCAGCGAATCTCATACAGAATTTATCCAATTATGCTTGGTCAAAGTCAAGAGTTGACTAATTAAGATTTTAATTATTGAATTAATAATGCTAATTACGTAATTAATTATCGTAATCTAGGATTTAAAATTACGGGATATTACATTCTACCCCCCTATAAAAAAAATTTAGTCCTCGAAATTTGCATACCGTAAAAATACGGGTATCTTTGTACTATAACAACCTCAAGTTTCCACGTAATTTTCTTTTGTCCATGGTTTCTCCATCGACTTTCCCCAACAGTATAAACTTCTTTCTTAACCGTTGAATCGGCGTTCAAACAATCGCAGACTCTTTCTCATAACTCATTTCTTGATGTAAGAATAACGTCATCATGATGGTCATGTATTTTGGACCATATTCGTACTTCCTTTAATCGTAACACGTGGGAAAACATTCTATATATTCTCCAAACTTGGTGGAAATACCAATCTATAGGCTACTAGGCCTTATTATTTCTAGGATCTCACAAGGTCCTATAAAACGATTTCAACTCCTTTTTCTCCAACATTGAAATTCTTTCAATGGAGAACTTTAATACACTTTATCTCTGCATTCAAGATGCAGCTCATATCTACGCACATCAACGTAAGACTTTTGTCTATCATGAGCTTCTTTCTTTCATTGCCTAATTCGGCAAACATTTCATTCATTCATTTCATAGAATTGGCTTTAAAACTTTTCCTCTTATTTTCTTTATCTCAATAAAGAGATGATCGATACTTTCTTTTATACTATGCCTCACATGGGCTACTCCACAGTTATTGTCGTAGGTAAACTTAATAAGTGGAAAAGTACGTTTCCAACTTGTATGTCCATTCTTTCTTTTCTAAGCCAATTCATATTCTAAAGGTAACCTCAAAATCTTCATACGATGCAAGACGTACGATTTTCTTAGTAAATAACCGGCTAACTTATCAGATCCAAAAGTAGCCTAAATAGGCATGAACTGAACATTTTTGGTAAGTCGATACACTACTACCCATATAGCAGTGTTATCTCTTAACTTTGGTAAGTTTATCTCAAAATCCATTGTTACGTCATCCTATAGGATCATTGATACAATGCCTTCACTTACGGCAATTGAGATGATGTTCGACAATTTCTATCTTCCTCTTCTTAACTCTCTTCGACGAGTTTTTCTTTTATGCAAGGATTTATTATTACTTAGACCGAATTTTTCAACATAGAACATCAACCACTATATTTACCTTTTGTAGGTGATAATTTATATCACATTCATAATCTCTTACTAATTCGAGCCATGTCTCTTGCTCGAAGAAGCATCTTAAATTCTTATGATCTATGCAGATCTCACACCTCATTTCATAAGGGTGATGTATCAAACTTTAATACGGTATTCTTGTTGCTAATTTTAAATCGTGAGTTAGGTAGTTTTACTCATGTGGACTAAGTTCTTCAGAATGCATAAGCTAACACCTTTCTCTCTTGCATTATCATACGCCTAGTCAACTCTTTGGGAGGCTCACCTCGCATTTATCAATCCAAGTAAACTTTATCCCTTTTTGAGTAACTATATTGTTGGCCTTGCTATCTCAGAGAATCTTTAATAAATTTTCGATAGCAGCCAGCGAATTCTATGAAACCTTTAATCCTATTTGGGTCGTTGATTGCTTCTATACTCTCATTGCTCTTAGCTCTTGCTGGATCCATATGGATTCCTTTGGAAGACACGATGTGTCTAAGGATTTTTATTTCCTTAAGTCGAATCTGCCTTAAATAACTTGGCGAAAATTTGTTTGACTTTTGATGTCCGCAAGATAGTTCTCAAGAGTGCTCTATACTCTTTCTTGCCCTTCGATTAGATGGGAATATCATCTATGAAGATTTAAGACAATTTGTCTTAGTATGTGCGAAACACTCGATTTCTGAGGTTTATGAACACGACTAGCACATTAGTTGGTTCGAATGGCACGACTATAAACTTATAGTAGCCATATCTTGTTCGGAAAGCCATTTTGGGTACATTGTTAGCTCGTGCCTTAAATTGATTATAGTCCAATTGAGATCGGTTCTCAGGACTACTCTTGTTCCTTTTGACCGAATACTCATTTACCCTTGGTAATGGATTATTAACTTTCGAAAATCTATATACTTTCTTAATGGGCTATCTTTCTTCTTTGACAAGCAAGTCGGGTGTTTCTTAAGGTGATACACTAGGTTCGATGAAACTTAGATTTTAAAGCTTTTAAACGTGAGTCTTTATTTTTTTCACTTTCCTTGAATCCATTTGATAAAGGTACTTTTAACTTGGTTTAATAATGGTTCTAACTTGATAGTAGAATTCTAGCTGCTTATCAGAGGTAATCTTTGCTAAATTGTCAGGGTATCTCTAGAAATTCTCGAAAAAAATTTCACACCCTCTACCTTCATTTCCGCTATCCATCCTTTGATCAGATAAATATGGAGTGCTCGACATCCCTTCTTGTTTAATAATTCCCTTATTTGTAGTGTGGGTATGGTTGGAATTTCCTTCCCCATGTGGATTCCATAGAAATTCGTAACTTCTTATTCGGAGGAATGGAACGAAATTTCCCTTTTCTTGTACAGAATTGTGGAATGGTTTTCAACTAATCAATTTCTTTCTTAGGATTATCTCTATGTCTCATATAGGTACTATGTTCGAGTTCTTTATTAAAGTCTTAAATGATTCTAAGTTCAATTCTAAGTTCAACTCTAAGTTCAATTCTAAGTTCGAGTAAATACGTATGGCGACCAATCCTTCTTTTAAGTGAAGAGATTCTCATCCTTTGATTTGCTTATTCTGATTTGAGCTCTAACGTATCCACGCATGCTCTTACTATTCTTGTGATAATGAAATGTGAAGCACTTGTCTTCGAACCAAAGTATTTTAGGTATACTGAGAAGTTTTCTCATACCTACCAGGTTTTCCTGATTTTGTTCGTTCTGTCATTATCATACTTTCTTTACCAGTATGAATGATTCAGCTTCCTTCTTTCTCTTTATCGTTCCTTAGAATATATGTTCCATATATTCTTTCCTTTAAAATTCCTTCAAGAAGAATCCCTATATTAGCATTTATTATGCTATCATGCGTAATATCTTTTTTTGGGTATACGTCATTTCTCTTAATCTCCATTGGTTTGACTAAGTGGTTTCGCTCAAGTTAAAATCCCTTGTTTACTGAGAACGCATCATACTTTTTCCTTGATTTCATATATCTTACTATCTTCCCAACATTCTATGTTTACTTCCTTTCAATGCTAAGGTACCCAATATTTCACCTTATGGGTCATCTCATAAATATGAGGAAACTCTTTTCAATTAGATTCACCTTAAGGTCCTTCCTTGTGAATTCCTTCCTTTGTTCGCTTAAACGTATTTCCTTTGTAATCGTCTTTTAAAGTTATCTCACTTTGTTTAATTACTAAATCACGCATAAGATGAGCGTTTTGTCTCTATAAACTTAGGGTACGACGGTTTTATCTCAAATAACAAATCTACTTCTTGATCTACTTTTTTTTTTCTTCAAAGGATTTGCTTTACTTATCGTAATCAAACTGTTTGCAAAACTTATCTCATGTTCTGGCTATATCATAACTGTATAGCTGGTAATTTCCTCAGCTATTCTCAACTCTTGCTCTTTTTCTTGAGCATGATATCCGAAAGTTATATTACTTTTATACATTGATTCTCACTTTTAAGATCAAGACCGTCATCTTTACAATCTAGACTGGTAAGGTAGTATGTTTGTACATTATAACTTATATTCCAAGTACCAATGTCCTATTGCCAAGTCTCAACTTCGGGTATCTCTCTCTTTCTTGGTTTAAAACTAGGAATAGCCTAGCTACTCACATATCTTATTATTGATCCGTTGATCATACTATCTTTGGTTTAACCAAAGTCTCAAATTCTTGGAATCAATTCCACTTAAACATAATCTTATTGATTTAGGGATGAAGCGAGAGACTTACTAATGGAGATGTTTTCATTCCTTTATATCTATCAACTGTGTCTTATTCTTCTCCATACTTTTAACAGGTCCGACCTTCTAACGAGGTTTTAGGGACAATCAACTATTTTAAAGATAAGTTGTATTCCTTCTTATTATGATATAATAATAAGAGGAGGGCATATCCCGAGGATATATAATATACTTCTCTTTGCTTTTACTCTAGCACTCAACGCTATAAAGTATCTCGTTCATGACTTAATCATCATACTCTCACGTGGAGGTATAACTTTACTGTTATTCTCAATCTCTGTAAGCCCATTAAGGGTCATTGCATCAATGTGCACCATAGAAGAGAATATATCTCGTCCCTTTGAGAACTCTTTACATCATAACTTGATGTCTATCACTTTACTGATTTGAAAAACTTAAGTGGCGGAATAAGTCAATCTTGTCTCATACTTATTTGTTTCAAGCTTTGAAGAAGAATTCGTCATGACAATTTAAAAGAAGTATTGGTTTACAACTTTTGATGACAATCTCAAAGACTTGAATCAATATGCTTTTTGAACTGAATAATTGGGGTATAGGGTCCGAAGACCAGAATGACGACTACTGAGATTTCTTTGGTCATATGGGGTGGCCAGACCCGTCACAAATACTTTCTCAGTCACACAAGGCTTGGCTTCAAAGAACACTGTATAAAATTTTGGTTTTGTAAACTTCTTTCCAAGAAAATGAGAAACGCAGTGGTTTCTCGATAGAAACTAGGTCATAGAGTTAAACTCGATGATGAAATTGAGTAGAACTTGAAACCTTATACACTCATAATAGGTCATCTACAAAAGTTCTCATGTACATCATATCTCTTCTTGTACTCATGGAAATCTTATTTTCTAGCAATTTTCTAATATTTTGCTATAATCGTAAGGTTTTCGTTTCATGGACATCATAGACTAGTCTTTAACTGATTCTCACGAATTCTGAAGAAGGAATCAAGGATTTGGGTCTTCTTAAGCAATATAGTAACTTGTGATAGAGATCGTGGTAAAACCGTTCAGAATCGAATTCAAACGAGGAGAACGAGCTAAAGTCAAAACATCACAAGAAGACAGTTTCTTTGGCGCCGAAATCAGGCAGCCAAGGTTGAACTAAATTGCTAAGTTCTGAATTAAAGAGGTCGACGTCAAAGTTGAAGTTGGCAAGGTTAATGTCGAAGTCGAGCATAAAAATGCCGACGTGGTCCACTTTATATCTTTTTTTTTTTCTTGTTTTGAAAACTCGTAATGTTTTCACTGATCTTTGTTCTCGTTCTCATGTCGATACTTACTTTCGTATTCGAAAAGAACTAAAGTTCTCAGATTCTTACTTCTATGTTCTCGCAATAAGCGATCATGCTTCTTATCACGTCTATGTTCTTTTGCAAAAAGGGATCATGCGACTTAACAGTCTATGTTCCTTGGGATAACATATCCATCATCAAAATAACTGGAAATTTCGTAATCAGAAACATTCATAACATAATCATATGTTGGTAATAACCAACAACTTTCATAACATAAACTTTCATTGAATTCCACAAATTCAAAAACTTCTCCTTTGACATCTCAATGTCAATACTTTCTCATATCATTTTCAACTCTTCACAACATATAACATCATTGCAACACTTGCAATTACTTTCACCTTCAACAATCCTCATAACTTTCATCTCTTTGGAAATATCATATTCCATGTTTAAACTTTTCATTTCAAAATTTTGAAAAAGGGCATGTACTTTCAAACTTTTTCATTTCCAATTTGAGAAAATCATTTACTTAACGCTTATTAGATCTTTTTTGTTTTCCATGAATATGTAGTCCCATACCCACATATCCTTGGAATCCTTTGAGTTTTCCTCGAATACGCGGTCCCATACCGCATATTCTTAGAATCTCCTAGTTCTAACTTTCATTTTCTTGAAAATTCATTTCACTTTAACGACTTTCACTTTCCAACTTCTTATCCTTATTATCAAACCGTGAGAAAATCATTTACCTTTTCCGGTTGAGCTTGATGTGATGGAGTGTTGAGCATAGTCGGTGATCTCTAAAAGTCTAGTGACTCTATCTAGACTCAACTTTGAAAGAAGTTTTGGGTTTAGGTACGACCGCTCGATACCAATCTATAATGAGCGCGCTTTCCAAAGTACGGATTAGCGTGAGCTGTACTATTAATGACGGGATTAACAACAAGAATAAACACTAATTATGGAGCTGCGAGATATATATAATAGACAAATTTCTAAACTTCATATCATTTAATGTGACACACATATCGTACATCTGGCTGGATCATTTAGACTCTTGACTAAAGGGTTCAACTTGAAACATAACCTATATAACTTTGCAATGAAAGACGTGTGATTACACATATGACGATATGTAATCAAGGCTATACTTATCGTGACGAAGACTCCAAGCGCTCAACACTTCAACATCCAACATCAATCGCTCAACCTGCACATTTAAAACAAATATGCGTGGCTAAGTACAAGAATGCACCTAGTGGGCTCATGCCAAAACATTTTCCTTAATTACACCGCCCATAAGTAAGACACAGGGTTTTAGTTGAAAATGCTTTGTCTTACTAAAACATTTTCTCATTTCTCAAAGCGTCGCTCGCCGAGCATTTTCTCAGATGATCCATATCATATTTCACATGATTGTTCATAATGATCTCACGTCTGTAAGTAGGCCTCTTCTACAGTGCGCCGTGATCGGTCGAAGATGTTCTAACGGCTCCCAATCACATAGTCGTGATTCTCCATCCGACTAGGATCCGTGACCGCCGATGATGTTGCTAACGGCTCACGATCACAAAATTTCATATAATATGACATCACATCGGGATCATCATACGTTGGTAGCGAACAACAAATTTCAATTCATCGTTCCAACCATCACCACAAATAATAATATCATCGCTCCAACCATCACCACAAATAATATCATCATTCCAACCATCACCACAAATAATATCATCATCCCAACCATCACCACAAATAATATCATCATTCCAACCATCACCACAAACGACATCATCACATCGGATCAATCTGGCGGTATAATCCTTCCGCTAGGATCCAATATCGATTTCTCATGGTTGGCTCGCCCAACAACGATAGGATCATACATAAAAACATAAACACTTTGGGCGGGTAATCATCATTTCTCGGTTGAAAGCTTGTAAATAAATAAATACTTTGATTTGGCAAAATAAATAAAAGGGTTTTCGAATAAAGCCCACCGGCACGTAGCTTTTCAATAACGTTCCTTTCTAAGTTGAAGCTCAGTCCACGTCCCACCTTAATGTAAGAACTATTTTAAGACGTTGATCACGCTCGAGAGCGAACATAGTCTATAACGTTCACGTGTCAAATAAGGCTAACGCCGGACTTATTTTGTCGCTTCCTTATCAATTAATGTCGATTATAAATTTTCTCAATTTATAAGAGATATTCTACCTTTATATATATAATGACGTTTTAATGTACTTTACGTAACGTAAGTTACATTGTTACTAAACGTCATTATGTCACATAGTTCACGATTATCGAATTACGTGCCTTCGACCTTGGTCAACGTTTTGGTCAACAATTTTGACCAAGTCAACCTTTAGTCAACAATTTTGACTTTAGTCAACTCAAAGTCAACATTTTGACTTTTCAATTTCTTATGTAATTTTCGATTTTAATGTACAATTCTTGTTCCAAAATTCCTATAAAATCATACTATGTCTAAAACATTAATTTAGATCATATTATGTAATTACTTTGGTCAGATAAAATTATATACCATAGAATTATATTATATGGTTTTCGATTTTCATAATTCACTACAAACAATTTTAAAAATTCTAATAAATTCATATAATACTTAATCACCCTTAACTATGCTTACTATAACATAATTGTTATTTATTATGAATTATTGAATTTAATTTACCTAAGTCACTTTCGAAAATTTTGACTTAGGTCAAAATAATTTTTATAAATTCCAATAAATTCCTACAACCATATATTATGAATCTACATCGTCAATATGATATGATAACACTTAAATATGGATCATATCTCAATATCATATCATATACTATAATTTTCAAATCCTTGAACTTAGGTACTAAAGTTCTCCAAAATTCTACATAAATTCATATGTTTATTTAATATCCTAGATTATTATTTCATGCTCAAATCAACATTTAAAAATCAAAATCATCAACATATCCTACCTACATGATTTCGGTCAACATATAGAATTTGATATCATATTTAATTTTGTGATATAATTATAATACATGCTTAATAGTTTCATATAAACATAATTTCTACACACTTTAGCATATATACAAAATTTTCGAAAACTACCATAAATGACTAAGCTTATAACTTGAAATTTAACTGATTTAAAATCAAAAATTCTAGCATGTATATGAAGTTGGATGAATTCTAACCTTTAATCGAGTCTAATTCTAACGGCAACGTTTTTCTATCAAAGGTTGAAGGAAAATTGAAGAACTCTCCTCTATTTTTTTTTTGTTGCTCACGGTTCTAAAGTTTGAAATGAGAGAGTATTATGATTTTATGACATTTTAGGATAAGGCCACTTGCAAGCTAAATATCTTAATAATTAAGTTCATAACACTTGCACACAATTTACATAGTTTTCATCCACTTGCTTAACATAATATCTAATAATTAAGATCATATCATTTGTATAATAGGTCAACAATTTCGTCCACTAGATTTGCTAGGACAAAGTTGATCTTACCATATTACCATAATTTACATACATTACCTATATATATCTATATCATTCTCGTAAATTTTGCACACAACTTCACACTTAATCAATTATTTCAAATTTTAAAAGTCAAAGTTTCATACATCCTACAATTCTTCTAAATGTACACGGCTCTTATCAATTTGCATGGAGTGATTTTAATTACTTTAGTGATAATACACAATATTACACTTACACCTATTTTAAAAAAATCTCGTCCATTTGTCTTAGCTTAGGGATAAGATTTTTATTTCTTTCATAATATACCCAATATGTCATCTTATCCTTTTAATTAATGTATGTCATTTTCCTTGCCTACTAATTTCATAATTGAAGAAAATTTACACTGAACAATATATACGTAGCATCGGCTACTTTAATATTAAGGGATGAATTTTATTTTGTCTCATACTAATGTTCATGAACTAATATGTCATTATCAAAGTGTAATCCAATGATAATACCTTAGGAAAACTCAACTTTGAAAAGTCAAAATATACACATGATATTTTCAACATGTTCACACCATTTTTCCAAACTTTCTACCTTACTAATCAATTGGGCACCCCACTTGTATATATATCATGATACCTTATCTAATAGCTTAAAATATCTTATTATCTTAATTATAGCTTATCATTATCAAAAGATAGAAACTTTTTCATTTTACACATTATATTAAAAATTTCGGTACTTCTATCAAATAAATGCTACACATTTTATTCTTTTGCAATTTAATAGCTATGTGACATAATATATGTTCTAGATGATAAATTAAATCATAGGAAAAATTATTAAAATAATCCCATGTCACAACTTTAATATTTTCGAAACTTATTTTCGAAAATAGGAACAATTCATCCAATAATTGTTCCTTAATTCTCTAGCATTATTTAATGATAAATAATGCCCTTATATAATAATATAAATATAGGAATTTGAATTTTATAATTCCGAGATCATATGCGAAAGTTATCGCATTATTTCAAAACGTAGACGTTTGAAACGTCTCTAAATTCTCATAGTTTAATTATCTCTAAAACGTTCAAAATAAAGTTTTCTTTATCTCAATAAAGAGATGATCGATACTTTCTTTTATACTATGCCTCACATGGGCTACTCCACAGTTATTGTCGTAGGTAAACTTAATAAGTGGAAAAGCACGCTTCCAACTCAGATGTCCATTCTTTCTTTTCTAAGCCAATTCATATTCTAAAGGTAACCTCAAAATCTTCATACGATGCAAGACGTACGATTTTCTTAGTAAATAACCGGCTAACTTATCAGATCCAAAAGTAGCCTAAATAGGCATGAACTGAACATTTTTGGTAAGTCGATACACTACTACCCATATAGCAGTGTTATCTCTTAACTTTGGTAAGTTTATCTCAAAATCCATTGTTACGTCATCCTATAGATCATTGATACAATGCCTTCACTTACGGCAATTGAGATGATGTTCGACAATTTCTATCTTCCTCTTCTTAACTCTTCGACGAGTTTTCTTTTATGCAAGGATTTATTATTACTTAGACCGAATTTTCAACATAGAACATCAACCACTATATTTACCTTTTGTAGGTGATAATTTATATCACATTCATAATCTCTTACTAATTGAGCCATGTCTCTTCAAGAAGCATCTTAAATTCTTATGATCTATGCGCATCTCACACCTCATTTCATAAGGGTGATGTATCAAACTTTAATACGGTATTCTTGTTGCTAATTTTAAATCGTGAGTTAGGTAGTTTTACTCATGTGGACTAAGTTCAGTAATGCATAAGCTAACACCTTTCTCTTGCATTATCATACGCCTAGTCAACTCTTTGGGAGGCTCACCGCATTTATCAATCCAAGTAAACTTTATCCTTTTTGAGTAACTATATTGTTGGCGCGCTATCTCGTAGAATCTTTAATAAATTTTCGATAGCGACCAAATAATTCTATGAAACCTTTAATCCTATTTGGGTCGTTGATTGCTTCTATACTCTCATTGCTCTTAGCTCTTGGCCGATCCATATGGATTCTTTGGAAGACACGATGTGTTCAAGGATTTTATTTCCTTAAGTCGAATCGCTTTAAATAACTCGCTAAAATTTGTTTGACTTTTGATGTCCGCAAGATAGTTCTCAAGAGTGCTCTATACTCTTTCTTGCCCTTCGATTAGATGGGAATATCATCTATGAAGATTTAAGACAATTTGTCTTAGTATATGTAAACACTCGATTTACGAGGTTTATGAACACGACTAGCACATTAGTTGGTTCGAATGGCACGACTATAAACTTATAGTAGCCATATCTTGTTGGAAAGCCATTTTGGGTACATTGTTAGCTCGTGCCTTAAATTGATTATAGTCCAATTGAGATCGGTTCTCGTGACTACTCTTGTTCCTTTCGACCAATACTCATTTACCCTTGGTAATGGATTATTAACTTTCAAAATCTATATACTTTCTTAATGGGCTATCTTCTTCTTCGACAAGCAAGTCGGTGTTTCTTGGGTGACTTATCGAGGTAATCTTGCTAAATTGTCAAGGTATCTCTAGAAATTCTCGAAAAAATTTCACATCCTCTACCTTCATTTCCGCTATCCATCCTTTGATTAGATAAATATGGAGTGCTCGACATCCCTTCTTGTTTAATAATTCCCTTATTTGTAGTGTGGGTATGGTTGGAATTTCCTTCCCATGTGGATTCCATAGAAATTGTAACTTTTATTCGGAGGAATGGAACGAAATTTCCTTTTCTTGTATGTGATTGTGGAATGATTTTCAACTAATCAATTTCTTTCTTAGATTATCTCTATGTCTCATATAGGTACTATGTTCAAGTTCTTTATTAAAGTCTTAAATGATTCTAAGTTCAATTCTAAGTTCAACTCTAAGTTCAATTCTAAGTTCGAGTAAATACGTATGGCGCACCAATCCTTCTTTTAAGTGAAGAGATTCTCATCCTTTGATTTGCTTATTCGATTTGAGCTCTAACGTATCCACGCATGCTCATACTATTCTTGTGATAATGAAATGTGAAGCACTTGTCTTGAACCAAAGTATTTTAGGTATCTTGAGAAGTTTTCTCATACTACCGGGTTTTCCCGATTTTGTTCGTTCACATTATCATACTTTCTTTGATGAATGATTCAACTTCCTTTCTCTTTATCTTAGAATATATGTTCCATACTAAAATTCTTCAAGAAGAATCTATATTAGCATTTATTATGCTATCATGCGTAATATCTTTTTTGGGTATTCATTTCTCTTCCATTGGTTTGACTAAGTGGTTTCGCATCAAGTTAAAATCCTTGTTTATCGAGAACGCATCATACTTTTTCCTTGATTTCATATATCTTACTATCTTCCCAACATTCTATGTTTACTTTGTTTCAATGCTAAGGTACCCAATATTTCACCTTATGGGTCATCTTATAAATATGAGGAACTCTTTTCAATTAGATTCACCTTAAGGCGAATTCCTTCCTTGTTCGCTTAAACGATTTCCTTTGTAATCGCCTTTAAAGTTATCTCACTTTGTTTAATTACTAAATCACGCATAAGATGAGCGTTTTGTCTCTATAAACTTAGGGTACGACGGTTTTATCTCAAATAACAAATCTACTTTTGATCTACTTTTTTCCTTCAAAGGATTTGCTTTACTTATCATAATCAAACTGTTTGCAAAACTTATCTCATGTTCTCGCTATATCATAATCAGATAGTGGTAATTTCTCACTATTCTCAACTCTCGCTCTTTTTCTTGAGCATGATATCCGAAAGTTATATTACTTTTATACATTGATTCTCACTTTTAAGATCAAGACCGCCATCATTACAATCTAGACCGGTAAGGTAGTATGTTTGTACATTATAACTTATATTCCAAGTACCAATGTCCTATCGCCAAGTCTCAACTTCGGTATCTCTCTCTTCTTGGTTTAAAACTAGGAATAGCCTAGCTATTCACATATCTTATTATTGATCCGTTGATCATACTATCTTTGGTTTAACCAAAGTCTCAAGTTCTTGGAATCAATTCCACTTAAACATAATCTTATCGATTTAGGGATGAGCGAGAGACTTATTAATGGAGATGTTTTCATTCCTTTATATCTATCAACCTGTGTCTTATTCATCTCCATACTTTTAACAGTCCGACCTTCTAACGAGGTTTTAGGGACAATCAACTATTTTAAAGATAAGTTGTATTCTTTCTTATTATAACATAATAAGAGGAGGTATATTCGAGGATATATAATATACTTCTCTTTGCTTTTACTCTAGTACTTAATGCTATAAAGTATCTCGCTCATAACTTAATCATCATACCTCACGTGGAGGTATAACTTCATCGTTATCCTCAATCAGAAGCCCATTAGGGTCATTGCATCAATGTGCACCATAGAAGAGAATATATCTCGTCCTTTGAGAACTCTTTACATCATAACTTGATGTCTATCACTTTACCGATTTAAAACTTAAGTGGCGGAATAAGTCAACTTGTCTCATACTTATTTGTTTCAAGCTTTGAAGAAGAATTCATCATGACAATTTAAAAGAAGTATTGGTTTACAACTTTGATGACAATCTTGAAAATTTGAATCAATATACTTTTGAATCGAATAATTGGGATATAGGGTCCAAGACCGAATGACGACTCATCGAGATTTCTTTGGTCATATGGGGTGGCGGACCGTCACAAATACTTTCTCATCACATGAAGGTTTGGTTTCAAAGAACTTTATGAAATTTTGTTTTCTCTTTTGTTCATGGAAGTCGAGACATGTATATATATATGTGTGTATGTATTTTAAATGTTCTTATAGATGATCTATTGATGTATATGCAATGCTTGATGATTTTATTTTTAAAAATAGGAGATATATGCTTAGATGATCATATGACCTGCTTGTTAAATTTTGAATGGATCTAGATATATATATGATTTTCAACCCTGGACATGTCAAATAATTTTGAAAATATTAAAATGTGTATGATGACCGATTGTTTTTGATTTATTTTGAGGGTGGAATATTGATCTATGATATGTTTAGAGTCCATAGAAATTTATTTAGAATTTTGAAGAACCTAGCTATTTTTTTGAGGCGTGAGCTTTTTAATTATGTACCGTGGTGTATGATTTTATTTTGAACATGCAATAGTATATTAATGCTTTAGTATATTGATTATGTGATGTATGATTTTATTAATTTTGGAGATCAAAGCTAATTTAAATCAAAACCGAGGAGCTATCTATCATACGTGATGATTGAATTTGGTTTTATGAATATTACTATGTTATATCATATATTATGATGTATAAACATAGTGTATAATTGTTAGAATTTTGGAAATCAAATACCAAATTTTATCAAAAAGCCGTGAGCTTTGAACTCTTTAAGGTGATGATTTAATTGGTTTTGATGAATGTTATTATGTTATAATGTTGTACTATAGTATATAATCATAGTGTATAATTTTGGAATTTTGAAACCAAATACTATAATTAATCAAAAAACCGAGCTTGTAGCTCCATATGGTGATGATTTCAAATGGTTTTGGTTGATGTTATGATGTTACAATGTTATAATATAATGTTTGAGCATGATATAATTTATTTGGAATTTTGGAAATTGTTTGATAATTATCGTTAATTACATGAGCATCAGGATAAATTCCTTGATGAATAAAGTGTTTATGATGGACTATAGGTTATAATTATGACATATAGTAATATTGGGACAATATAATAATCGATATCAATTTTGGGAATTTTTGGACAATTATTCCATAATTAATGGAATTACGAGATATATATATATATATATATATATATATATATATATATATATTAATAAATGACAAACAATATCACATGGATAATATTAATCTATTCGGACCATAGTGTATAATAATACTATATTAATTTGGAAAAATTTAAAATCATTTGTAATTTTTATGTAATTACAGAATTTTCGAATAAATATAAGGATTTTAAATCCTTTTTATTTCAGTTTAATAATAATTTATATGTCTAATAATTATTTTAGAAATATTTAGATTTTACAAATATTATGAACATAGATTACTATGTTTGAGACAAACGCTTTATTTAATAACGCTTTAAACGAAAATATACGCTTTATTTATCAAAAGGGTTAATAATTGCAAATTATTTATAAGTCCTTTGATTTACGTGACAAATCGAGAAATAGGACTTTCTAATTTAAATCGATCAAAATTCGATTTATAAAAGGAAATAGTAAGAAATTACTATTTAAAAGTCAAAATTGTCGACTTTGTCGACTGTGTTGTCGTGATTTTAAAGTCAAACGATGAATATCGCTCGATAAATGCAATAGCGCAGCGTAGCATTACTAATTGAGTATGATACTCATTAGTAAGAAAGAATTCAAATGAATCTTTATCGAGACGTATGAATCGTACGTCCTAGAAAAGGTTAAAATATATGATTGAACGATCTCAAAGAGAACTATTCAATTGAAATACGATTTGAAAACGTATCAATTCATTAAGAATTCAGTTACATCGATATTGAATATCAAGTTTATCTTAGACTTTGAAAGTCTTGAGAGACTTGACGCGTACAAACACGCTTTTAGAAGGTGTGGCGAGCGACGACGGACATGACGAGAATTCAAACCTGGACTCTTGTTAAGATGAATCATAGTCAGGGCTTCTTTCCAAAATAAAATACGAGCTTTCTTATTCCCAAATGAATTTACTTATACCCTTATTTTCAAGTTGATAAAGCGTTTATACTATTACCGCCAAAATGTTTCGCTTTTGTGATGGATCCTATCAAATAAATGCGGATGGAATAACATGATATGAAATGTTATTGATTTTGTTGGTCAAACCTTTTATGGAATCGATATCGGGTCCTATTGACCCAAATCCTACATCGATTTAGTAGGATTGTAACTCTACATGTATAAATAAGGAGATTCTCATAACAAAAGCCGTATCATATGTCAAGTATGTCTTGACTTTAGTACATAACCTAAGTTCTTGCGGAAAACATGTGATATGTACATAGCGATGTACTATCAAGGTATAAATCTTTCATGACAATATTCCTATTGCTAACACCGCCCATCCATCATCAACTCAATCGCACTTTAAAACAAACATGCGGTAGTACAAGAATGCATGCTGGGCCTCAAAATATTTTATCATTTGTAGATTACATCCACATCATGGTGAGCGAGGTTTTAGTTGAAATGCCTGTGCTTACTAAAATATTTTCATTCTAAAATCATCGCTGCAGGCATTTTCTTGTGTGTATGATTAGTATCCCATATTCTCATCATAACATCAAAGATCAAACGCGGAGGCCTCCCCCGAGCGGACCGACGTGAATCGCCCACTCACATCCCGTTCAGTTACACGTAACCCTAGCGGCATAGTCTTCCGATAGGATCCGATATCGATTTCATAAAGGTTGCGCGACCCAACAAAATTCAAGACATTTCATATCATGTCATTCCATCCTTCACACCATTCATACATTTCATATCATATCGCTCCAACCTTCACACCATTCATTCGGATAGGATCCATACACAAACATGAACAATTTTGGGTAATCTTATAAGCTTTATCAACAGTTGAAAATAACATTGTAATTAAATTCATTTTGAAAGAACGACAAGGTCAGTTTTGTTTGAAAGAAAGCCCACCGGACTATTGTTCGCTTAAACGAGTATTCATCAGGTCCGTCGTCTCGCGTTCACGCTTTAGTAAAGCGATGTTTGATACGTCGTTCATTCTCGAGACTTTCTCCTAGAATAAACTTGATTTATATCTATATAAATTGAATTCAATGAATTATATGCTTTTATTTATTATCATTGACAGTTCTTGACGATTCAACTATATCGTTTCCAACCTGTTTAAGCGTTCAGCGTTTACGTTGCTCGAACACTGATTTAATTACGAAATCTTTCTTACCAACGATTTCTTTCCTCTTGGTGCTTTCGTAGCGTATTTATCGACGTATCTCACGTTGACTTTAAAAGTCAAAATTTTGACTTTCAATGTAATTTCTTCTAATTCGTTATAAATCGATTTCCAATCATTTCTTTTAAAAGTCCTAATTCGATTTGTCACGTAAATCGTGAACTTTATTAATACTTTTCTTAAATATTAATCCATTTATCCATAAATCCTCATTATTCATTTATAACGTTATTAGATATAACGTTCGTTATAAACTATAGTCGTTATAAAATTTTATAAATTCCAAATATGTCCAAAATAATATTTAGACATATAATATATTATCACTCTTAATTAAAAAGGTTTAAAATCCTTATAATTACTTTAATGCTCTGAAATTCTTAAAATTACCAAATGATTTCCAAGAATTTTTCTAAATTCATATAGTTATTATTATACACTTATATGGTCATATATATTAATATCATCCATATAACAATCGATCATCACCCTATTCACATATGGTATATTTCACTAGGGGTTCCAACACTTAGTCAAATTTCAAGTATTTATTTTTACAAAACATTAAAAAACCCAAGTGTCATACTTTGACGATTCATAACTCTCGATTCAGAATACATATGGCCGCACAAAGATACATTCTGGAAACCTCTAAACATGTACTACAAGTTCTAAGAAGGAATTAGATCCAAAAGAGTCTGGTTCTGGAGATATAGGGTCTCAAAGTGGGCAACTCAACTGACTTCTATACTTAGAAAATTTTCAGGTTTCATTTTTAGCTTAACGACGAGGGATTTTGAGGCTGCAACTTTGACTCACAATACCAAAATGACTGCAGGCTACCAATTTTGAAACCTTGTAACAAGGACTACATATTTCATGAAGACCATACTTGAAGATATCGACGATCGAAAATACATAGTTCAAAGTTCAGTTGAATGGATAAATTTTGAAGGTGACTTTGGGTCGTGAACACTATACTTATAAGGCTTGGTTTGGGATCAAACTTTCCAGATCAAACTCATGGTAAGGAACATTTCTTTGAAGAAACCCAAGTCAAAGTCGGACTACAAACGGCGAACATCTCACATAAAGTCGGACTTGTAGAGTTCATTAACAAGGAATTAGACTTAGGCGTTTGACAAAACACCCTCAATGTGTTAACTTCAAAAATTCACTGAGCTTATTAATACGAATCTAGAAATGCAACCCATTAGATTGAAAAACCACTTAAGTCTAGTTTAATTCAGAAAAGCCTCAGTCAATGATTCAAAATAGATTAGGAGATAACAATATTTTACTACAAGCTATCCTACGGTGACAGATTTGCGAGTTCGTTTGTAAAATTAGAATAAATAGTAAATATTTTAGAAAATTCTGAAATTTACTAAATCTTCTAGACATGTTAAATTATGTTTATGCAAATTTATAGTTTTACCATTAGCCAAACTCGAAACTAAAATCATGAACCGAGGGTGATGAACATGGAAAATTTCACAATTTTGTGCAGTGGTTTTGAAAATATGAATAAAATAGTAAAACACATCAGATGGACTTGAAATTTTATACATATATATATTCATTCTTAATAATAATATACTTAAATTTCACCTTCATGGACCACTTAACTTAGTCAAATAAATTCCACAATCTACTGTTGTGCGAACTTCGTTTCAGTTTAGCTATGGTGGAAATGGGTCTCCATGCAAGAATGGAGGAGAGAGGAGAGGAGAGGAGAGGAGAGGGACGGTTGAGTTTGGGGAGAGAGAGAAAGGGATGATCCAAAGGGGAGGGAGGTAGGGGTGGTGTTGGTGATATACATGGGTGACACTTGTCACTACACTCACATGCATATCACACATCCCTCACACTACACACACTCTCTCACACACACACACACATTTTTTACATATATATATGTATATGTGTTTAATTATTTTAGTTAGTCTATATAATTAATCAAATTGTCACTTAATAGATGCATGTAATGGTGGAAAGTCAGCTTAAATCTTAGTGTATATATATGTTCTCGCTATTACACGTAATAGGTCCAATTTTATTTTCATGCCATATATGTCATAACATATGGTTTAGATAATAAATAATATCATAGGATAAATTAACGGCATCAAATTATGTCGATAAAACCCAAAATTAAACTAGGGTTTTCGAAATTGAGAATTTGATCAATATAAATCCTTAATGTTCTAGCATTGATTTAATGCTAAATAATACTGTAATTACATATAATAATCATAGGAAATTATACTATAATTCCCATCATTTTACTCGCTTTCCATTTCGATAAAGCGTTAGCAAGCGTTGCAAGCGTTAATTATCGACTATCTCGAAATGGTGTAATAAAGTCGTAATCACTTTATTAAATTATTCCATTTATAATGAAATTTTTCTTAAGGGGTGAAATGTAATATTCGAAAAGCGAACAAGCGATTACGGTATTCTAAACTGTGAAGGGTTTTCGAATATTCTTATTGTATGACATCGAATTGTATTTGGTTCGTTGTACATATCAATTCCTTTTATAATTCACGAAGGATTGTGAATTGCAATTGAAATTTATGAAATAATCGGCATTATTATTTTAACGTCGAGCGTGTCGAGCGTGGTATTTTATGAAATTTTCAGCGGTGAAGCTTGGAATAAATTTCGTATTAATTCCTATAATAATGATATTTATTTATTTAGTAAGTATGAACTTCTGCGACCATTTTGAGATGAGTGATTTTGAGCGTTTGAGGCGTTTGAGCGTGCGTACAGAGCGTTTGAAAAATGAGTTTAATGCTCGGAAATTATTATAATTAATTTCCTATTATTATTTATGTAATTACAGTATTAATAACTATTAAAATCAATTTATTTGCTATTAAAACTCGATAATTCCAATTAATGGAATTGAAAACCTAATCTTATAAATTATGGTTTTCATGAAATGATACCATTAAATTATCATATGGTATCTAAACTATATATTATGATAAATATGGATATTATTAAGCATTAAAATCAAATTTTGCACCATAGAACTCATGGTTTCAATTTATAAATTTGAAACCCTAAACTTTCGAAATTAGGGTTTTATTGCATGAAATGATGCAATAATTTTATCCTATGCTATTATTTAATATCTAAATCATATATTAGGATATATATGATCGAAAATTACATGAGTATCAATAATAGGTGTAATTTATCTTTTAATCCTATTTTCCATATTAACTCGATAATTTGAATTATTAGCTGGCGTGATTTAATTATTTTTATGACTTTATTATATATCTATGATCATGTATGATATATATAATGTATTATGGTACAAAATGAAATTAAAACATTAAACCCTCCCCCCATCCGTCATTGGAGCAAACATGCCTCACTCTAAATTGAGATGCATGCCTTTTTATCAGCCTAATCATCACTAAACTCCATCATTGCTGCAGATTTTATCCCATTTGTTGGCTAAAAATCGAGAGTGAGAGAGAGAAAAGGAGAGACTCTTCACTCAACACACCATCCTCATTATACACTTCCACTTTTTGGAACTCTTCTCAACTCTCATAATTCTACCCAAGAACACCCTCTCTCATTTTAAATTTTTCTCTCTATTCTCCTCTCCATTTTCTTCACTAAGTTGATACCTAGCTTTGTTCTTGGACTCATAGCTATTTCAAGGTAAATGAGACAAAGCTTCGATTCTTATCCTTCTTTAACAAAAAATCGAACTGTTTGATATATATGTATGTGTTTGAAAGTCTTATATATGTATACATATGTGTTTAAATGTTCTTGAGCATGAGTTATTGTTTATTTACATGTTCTTGAGGATTTAATTTAAAAATATGAGGAATATGTTTAGATGAACATAGGATATTAGTATATGAAATGTATGAATATACTTCTTTATATATGATTTTGAACCTAAGCATGAATTAAAATAATTTTAAAAATAGTATAAAATGACTAGTGATGACGAACACTTGTGAAGATGTTTTAAGGATTGATTATTGTTCTATATCATGTTTAGAGTTCATATGTATCATTTAGAAAAATTTTGAAAACCTAGCTAATAATTTGAAATGGCGAGCATCATGACATGAAACATTGGTGTATAATTTTTATTTCAAGCATGTAATGACATATTAGTACTTTAGAACCTTGATTACATGTTCTATGATTTATTTAGAATTTTGAAAACCATATGCTTGATGTTTAATACCGTGAGCATCTGAATGTATATGTTGGTGTATGATTTTATTTTAATCATGCGATGGTGTATTAATGCTTTAGTATATTGTTTATGTGTTGTATGAATTTGTTGGAATTTTGGAAATCAAATGCTAATTTAAATCAAATAAACCGTGAGCTTCAAGCTCTTGAAGGTGATGATTTAATTAGTTTTGATTAATGTTATGATGTTATATTAGTATACTATAGTGTATAATCATAGTATATAATTGTTGGAATTTTGAAAACCAAAACCATAAAAAAAAAACGGCGAGCATTGAGCTCCTATGGTGATGGTTTCAAATGGTTTTGTTGATTTTATGATGTATGTTATAATATAATGTTTGATCATATTAGAATTTATTTAGAATTTTAGAAATTGTTTGATAATTATTGGGTAATTATCTTGAAATTATGAATATTACTATATATTGTTGAATGAATGGTTATGATGAACTATAGGTTATATTTATGATATATATTGATGTTGGGATATTATACTATGTGTATATCAATTTGGGAATTTTGGATAATTATTCCATATTATATGGAATTACCAATTATATATATGTATATATACTAATAAAGACAAAAATATCATATGGATTTTATAAATTCATATTCTGGACCATAGTGTATAAAATACATTATATTAATTTAGAAAATTTTCAAAAGTCATTTAGTATTTTAAATTAATTATCGAGATTTTGATAATTAATAAGGATTTTAAATCCTTTTAATTCGTTTATTATTAAAATATATGTCTAATTAATATTTGGACATATTTGAATTTTATAAAATTTTATAAACATAGATTGCTATGTTTGAGACAAAGCTTATTTAATAATGTTTTAAATAAAATACGCGTTTATTATTAAAAGGATTAATAATTGCAAAATTATTTATAAGTCCTTGATTTACGTGATAAATCGAAATAGGACTTTCGATTTCAAATCGATCAAATTCGATTTATAAAGCGAAATAGTAAGAAATTACTATTTGAAAGTCAAAATTGTGACTTTGTTGACCGTGTTGACCGTTGACTTTTTAAGTCAACATACGATTTCGATTGATAAATATGTTAGTGCGCGTAAGATATACTAATTGAGTATGACCTCATTAGTAAGAAAAGGTTTCACAAATGAAATCATTATATCGAGCGTGCTTATCGTTGAGCGTATCTCGAGCGAGAACAATTCGATTATATCGTGTTGGAAGCGTTTAATTCATTGAGAATTCGGTTTACATCGAAATAAGATATCGAAGTTTATCTTAGCTTTTGAAAGTCTCGAGAGACTTGACGTCTAAAGCCTCGCTTTTAGTAAAGGTGTGACCTGACCTGGGATATTGACGTTGAACAAACTGTATCAATTACAACGAACCATAGTCGGTGGGCTTCTTATCTTCAAAAATGTGGGCCCTTTTCTTCCCACTAAGATGTGACTTTCTTGTTATTCCAAATAAGTTTATTTACGATTTATTCTACAACCGTTTACAAATGTTTACTACATAACCCGCCAAAATATTTCGCTTTGTGTATGGATCCTATCTGTTATACCGGTAGAAATTTGTGGCGATGGTTGGAACTATATCGTGACGAGGTTATGTCATTTGGTCGCTACCAACCTTTTAAATGTCGGGTCTGTCTTGGGATGATAAATGCACAGCTAGGATTGGCGTGAAGGTTGGAACTATTGCTATGTTAACATAAGCTTGTGAGTGATTGTGTCTTTGACGGGATTACGGCCGGTCACGGCGTCGTAGAAGGAGGCCTCACTCTCGGCGTTTAATTTTTTAATCTTATTATGAATTGTTACTATGAGATACGAACCATACACACCAAGAAAATGCTCGGCGAGCTATGTTTATGAACTGAAAATGTTTTAGTAAGCCAAGGCATTTCAACTAAAACCACTCGTGACTTACTCGATATTGGCGATGTAATCTTATATCAAATGTTTTCGGCATAAGTCCACCGAGTGCAATTTCTTGTACTTAGCCCCGCATGTTTGTTTTAAATGTGCGGTTGAGCTTCGATGATGGTGATGGGGAATGTGTTGAGGAGTCCGTGTCCTTGACCAATTTATCTAGAATTTGTGGTTTCACACCTTGAATGCATATCGTCGTATATGTATTCACACACTTTCCGTTGCTACACTCGAACTCATTTATTTATGCTTTATTGTTATGAACTATTGAGGTCCATCGGACCATGGTTAAGATTTTGGGGTCCGATGGCTACCCTTTGAATCGTTATGACATTATCTTATATTATGTTCGAGCATGCTAGTTTATTGTTGTTATGCATCTTTATTTTAGTCGTGTAACCCCTAAAATACTACTCCTAGTATTAGTCGCCCTCCAGTCCGGGTAGTCCGTAGTGGGGTCGTGACAGAAGTGGTATCAGAGCGCTTTTGCTCTTTGTAAACCCAAATTCTTTTTATTCTAAGTCTAGATCGAGTCACTGGACTTCTAGAAAGCTACTGACTCCTCTCAACACTCCATCACATCGAGCTCAACCGGAAAAAAAAAGGTAACTGCATTTCTTTCTCAAACTCATGAAATGGAAAATTTTTACATGATGAGCAAGTTGGAAGAGCTTTTGAAAGATTATGTTATTATGAAAATTTTGATGATGGAAATGGATGTTTGAGCAAGAAAGTTTTTCCAAAAACTTTGGTTTGAAACCAATAAGTATTGATGCGAATACTCAATTTTTGAGATGGAAGTATATGGTGGTATTGAGTTGAATGATCAATATGGAATGAATGAATTCATTTTTGATATGTATATGAGTTGATTATGATTGTTATTTTGAAACCGTATTTCCAAATTCTCAAATGAGACTTTATTTCCAACTTTCAAAATTTTGTTTATGATGAACGATATGTTATCATGAGACGAACCTAGACTCTAAGGAGCATGCTCACGTATCGTGAAAGAACATAGAAGTACGAACTTCTTTTTTCTTACGAGAACAAAAGAACGATAGGAAGAATGAAAGTGACGATATCCTCGAGCTCGGACAACGAAGGCGGCGAGAAGGATGAACAGGGACGACCTCAACCTTTAAGATGAACGACGTCAACACCTCACACACTTCGACATGAGTGAGCATCGACACGAACCATGACATGGACGTCACTTACGGTTTCAGAATGTTCAACCTCAACCTAAAGGCCTGAATGTGGTAGACGTATTACGTCGACATACGTCTCGATTTACATTTTGGCACGATCGCGCAAATTTCCTGCACTGCGCAGTAAATTTGTTTTAGCTAGATCTCTTTCGTTAGAACTCCGATTTACGCATGGTTTTCACCTGCGTACTCCTAACGCACTGATCTTCATTTATCATGAAGAACAGAATCCCTAATTCTGTCTCCCGAATACGATAGAGTCTGTTGAACTCTAGTTTAAGTGTTTGGTATAATACAAGGATCTCGTAGCATATATATATTAAGATGTTATTGGTCTATATGTATACGTTTGGGTAAGACTAAGAAGGTAAGTTGTAATATGTGTTGTACCTTATGATGTTGCCTACCTTATAGAATGATTAGTTCCAACCTAGTTGCTTCTCGTTATGCTATCCTTTCTGTTTTGAGATGACGATAGTTGACTTACGTTAGTTTTGATCGTGGCAGATGGAGGAGATGCGCTATATCGCTAGGAGGAGGTAGGACCTCATGCCACACCCGAGGAGCTGATGCGCACTCTATCGGAATGTTGGATGTCTTGGCGAAGACCTAGGTGAGTTTACATGGCGTACCCTTGGTGTGGAGGAAGCAGAAAATATGGCGCAACCGACTATGTGTCACGCCCCCACTCCGGACGACCCGGACTAGAGGGTGACTAATACTAGGAATAGTATTATAGGACAAACCGACTAAGATAAGGGTACATATCAATTATAATTAGCATGCTCGATAGGTTCGATAATACAATATCCAAATGATTAAAAAGGTTTAGGCCATCGACGAGACTACCATAGTGCGATGGACCTCAATAGTTCATGACATAAAGTAAAGGAGTTCGGAGTTTAGCAGCGGAAAGTGTGTGAATACATATATGATGATATGTATTCAAGGCGAAAACCAAATTCTAAATAAGCGATCGAGGACACCGGACTCTCAACACATCCTCCATCATCACCATCGAGCTCAACCCGCACATTTAAAACAAACATGCAGGGCTAAGTACAAGAAATTGCACTCGGTGGACTCATGCCGAAAACATTTGATAATATTTGAATTATTTGCCAATATTAAGGTAAGTCACGAGGTTTTAGTTAAAATGCCGCAGGCTTACTAAATCATTCGGTTCAGTAAACATAGCTCGGCCGAGCATTTTCTTGGTGTGTATGGTCCGTATCTCATAGTAACAGATTCATAACAATATTAAAGTTAAACATCGAGAGTGAGGCCTCCCGTCTACGACGCCGTGACCGCCATAATCCGTCTGACAACACATCGCTCTCAAGCATATGTTAACATAGCAATAGTTCCAACCTTCACGCCAATCTAGCCGGGCATTTATCATCCCAGCGCAGACCCGACATTTAAAAGGTTGGTGCGACCCAAATGACATAACTGTTATAATAAAGTTCCAACCATCGCCATACCCTACCCGGCATAACAGATAGGATCCATACACAAAATGTAATATTTTGGCGGTAATATAGTAAACATTTGTCAGCGGTTGTAGAATAAGCATTGTAAATAAACTCATTTTGGAATAACGATGAAAGTCACATCTTAGTGGGGTAAGAAAGGGCCCACATTTTGAAGATAAGAAGCCCACCGGACTATGGTTCGTTGTAAATTGAGTCTAGGTTTGTTCGTACATCAAGATCCGATGGCGTTTGCGTCCATACTGCGCGGGGTTTTTTACGCTCAAGTCTCTCGAGACTTTCAAAAGCTAAGATAAACTTGATATCTTATATCGATGTAAACTGAATTCTCAATGAATTGATATCGTTATTCAATTGAATTGTTCTCGCCTCGAGATCGTTCAACTATTTCGGTTTAACACTTGGGTTTAAGCGTTTTAACGTATGAGCACGTTTTCTCGATATAAGGTTTCATTTGTGAAATCTTTTACGTTACTAATGAGGTATTATACTCAATTAGTACATCTTACGCCGTATTGGCGTGTTTATCGAGCGATAATCGCACGTTTGACTTAAAAGTCAACGAAGTCAACATCGGGTCGACAAAGTCAACAATTTTGACTTTCAAATAGTAATTTCTTACTATTTCGCTTTATAGATCGAATTTGATAGATTTGAAATCGTAAAGTCCTATTTCTCGATTTATCACGTAAATCAAGGACTTATAAATAATTTTCGCATTTATTAATCCTTTTAATAATTAAAAACGCGTATTTTCGATTTAAAACGTTATTAAATAAACGTTTGTCTTAAACATAGCAATCTATGTTGATAAAATTTTATAAAATTCAAATATGTCCAGAATATTAATTAGACATATATTTTATTAATAAACTGAATTAAAAAAAAGGATTTAAAATCCTTATTAATTATCAAAAATCTCTATAATTAATTTAAAATTACCAAATGACTTTCGAAATTTTTTCTAAATTAATATAGTGTATTATTATACACTATGGTCCAGATTATGAATTAATATCATTCATATCTTATTGTTTGCCATTTATTAATATATATATATATATATATATAATTCGGTAATTCCATTAACTATGGAATAATTATCCAAAAATTTCCAAAAATTGATATACACATAGTATAATATCCCAACATCAATATATATCACAAATATAACATATAGTCCATCATAACCATTTATTCCACAATATATAATAATATTCACGGTATTTTCGAATAAATACCAAACAATTACCAAATAATTCCCAAAAATTCTAATTAAATCATGACATGATTAAAAATTATATTATAACATTGTAACATCATAACATCAACCAAAAAAATTTGAATCATCACCATGTGGAGCTCAATAGCTCTCGGCTTTTTTGATTAAATGTAGTAATTGGTTTTCAAAAATTCCAACAATTATATACTATGCTTATACACTATAGTATAACAATATAACACCATTTAATCATCAAAAACCAATTAAATCATCACCTTATGCACATAGTTTCTCTCGGTTTTTTTTGATTTAAATAGGTATTTAATTTTCAAAAATTCTAACAATTATACACTATATTTATATACTATAGTATAACAATATAACACCATGACATTAATCAAAACCAATTAAATCATCACCTTAAGAGCATCAAAGCTCACGGCTTATTTTATTTTTATTGGTAAATGATTTCTCAAAAATCCAACAAAATCATATATCACATAAATAATATACTAAAGTATTAATATATCATTGGATGATCAAAATAAAAATCATACACCAACATCTATGTACTATATGCTCACGGTATTATTGAAATATTTAGCATATGGTTTCCAAAAATTCTAAATACATCATAGAACATATAAACAAGGTCCTCAAGCATTAATATGACATTACATGCTTCAAATAAAAATTATACACCAAGGTACAAACCATATAGCTTTCGGTATTCTCAAATAATTAAGCTTAGGGTTTTCCAAAAATTCTAAATGAAACCCTATGGACTCTAAACACATCATAGAACATTAATCAATCCTTAAAACATTTTTACAAGTATTCGGTCATCATTAAACATTTTATAAGGTTTTCAAAAATTAGTTCAACATGTCATATGGTTCGAAAATCATATATACACACTAGATCTATTCTAAAATTTAATAAGCAAGGTCATATGATTATTTAAGCATATATACTCACATTTTACACAATATAAACATCAAGAACAATACATGAACACATAGTCCATTTATATGAACATTAAAACATACGAAAATATATATGTGCAAGCTCTCGATTTTTGCAAAAATGGAGATAGAATCGGTACTAGGTCTTTTGTTTTACCTTGAAATAGTATGGAACCACAAGAGTATGGTATGGTATTAAGCTTGGTGAAGGAATGAGAAGAAGGAGAAAAAGCAAAGCTCTCGAAAATGGGGGAGGGATGGCTCATTTGTTTGATTTTGGGAGAGGAAGGAGAGAAAAATGGGAGTTCAAAATGGTATGAGAGTGTATAATGAGAGTGGAGTGAAGAAGGGGAAGAGTTCCCTCCCTTATTGTCTCTCTCTCTCTCGGTCACTCACCCACACACACAATAGGAATTATGGCTGAGTGTGTAGAGTGTTGTAATGATTAGAGTAGGCTAGAAAGGCTCATCAGCATTGGCCATGGAAAGATGCACATCATGCCTTGTTGGGGCATGATGGCCGACGGTTAGGGCTCCAAATATGTGGGATGATTTTTATTTTACTCCTTAATACATTATATATATAATACATGATCATAGGTATATAATACAAGCCATTAAAAATAATTAAAACATCTTATAGGCATATAATCGAAATTACCGTTAATAAATAGGAAAATAGGAATAAAATTATAATTTACACCTATTATTGATACTAATGAAATTTTCGATCAAAATACACTTATATATATGATAATATATGATTTAGATAATAAATAATAGCATAGGATAAAATAATTGCATTAATTCATGCATATGAAACCCTAATTTTAAAAATTGGGTTTCGAAACCCATATATATGTATTATCGAGTTTTAATGATTCAAGAATGATTTTAATGCTTGATAATATTCATATATATCATAACATATAGTTTAGATACCATATGATAACTTAATGGTATCATTTCATGTGAAAAACCATAGTTTATAAACTTAGGGTTTTCGAAAAACCCACTTCCAAAAATATCGAATTTTAATAGCTAAAAATTCGATTTAATAATTAATAATACTGTAATTATATGAAATAATAATAGAAAATTAATTATTATAATTTCCTGAGCATTAAACTTATTTTTCATAACGTCTCTAGACGTTAACGTTCAAAACGTCTCAAAACTTTCAAAATCGACTCATCTCAAAATGGTCGTAGTAAGTTCGTACTTACTTTATAAATATATTCCATTTAATAAAGGAATTAAGATGGAAATTAATTCCAAGCTTTACAGCTCAGAAATTTCCATAAAATATAGATGTTGGATACGCGATCGACGTTAAAATATATTGACGAATCATTTCGTAATATTTCAATTCCTTAATTCACAATCCTTAGTGAATATAAGAAGGAATTCGTTACTATAGTACTGAATCGAAATCATAATATTCGATGTTATAAAAATAACATACGGCAAAACCCTAATTCACGGGTTTAAATGACCGTAATCATACGTTCGTTTCTTTGGAATATTACACTATGATGGCATTAAGCGACTCCTAGCTATACTCCCTAGTACATGGGATGGTTATGACCAAGAGGTATCGGGAGATTACATTTATCGTATGCCCCGAGGCTATGATTTGATTGGGATCCGCCTGGTTCGTGAGTGATCGACTTACGTGTACGCAAGATTTACGAGCCGCACCTATGGGACCCTATCTCCTCCACGGGAGTACACTTGGCGTGATGAGTCGCCAGGTGGCTATACCTTGAGGTTCCGAGACAGTCGATCCGGTGATACCCCTGCACGGATAGATGAGGCGGATGTCGAGGTAGATAGGCGGACGCCATGCAGAGCTACGGGAGAGCCCGTCTTGCCACCAGCGGTTTTGGACACCCAAGATGTCGCGCTACCACCCCTACCACTGCGTCCGATCCGCCACCACCGGAAGAGGAAGAGCCTTCCACCGGACAACGGCGGATGGCGTATCGATGCCTTCAATGGCTGTGACCCAACCCGAGTATGCTGCTAATCCGATCCGCCACAACTACGACTTATGCGGTGCGGATAACCCGGACCCTGCGCGACATACCGATGATGGCGGCCGGTGCGGGACCGTCAGTGCGACCTCGCGAGGACGATTCGGATGGAGAAGACGACTCCGAAGAGGAGAAAGACCCCGAGGAAGACGCGGAGTAGGAAGGAGCCCGTGAAGACGTTAGGCGACGTTTTAATTGAAATTCGTTTTGTTATGATTAGCATGTGCTAGCTTTTTCTTTTTATATTTCGGTACTGATGGTTCTAGAACTCGATTTTTTTTTGGGAGGCCGTGTGGGCCCGAAACCTTGCTGTTTGGTTTTCTTGTGATTTTGATGTTTGAACATCTTGCTTTTGACAGACCTTGATTACCTATCTATATAGTTGACCCAAGTGGGGGCTTTTGCGATGAATTGTCTATGTTAAGGATGAGTTGTTTTATTTTGATATCGTTTTGCGAGGAGGCTATGAAAACCTTATGTATGTTAAGCTATGAAAGCGTTGAGTAATTGACGATGATATGTTTTATATAACAAAATGCATCCGAGAAGAAACCCGGAACGAGAACCCAGAGGTCGAGGAAGACCTAGAGGGAGGGGTAGAATCCCCGAGCAAGAGGAAGAGGATATTCCCCAACCACCCCACCTCAACTGAGCGAAGGATCGGGGAACTAATCTCGAGGCAAAACCCACCGGTCTTTCACGAAATGGAAGCCCGGAAGAGGCCGAACAATGGGTTAGAACCATTGAGCGGTTTTCAATTTCTTAAGATGCGGACCAGAGCAGTGTCATGCGTTGCTTTCAACCGAATGGACCACCGACTTACGGTGGGAGGCGAGAAGAAGACCTTTCTTGCCGAATAGCTTGAGGAGTTCTCATGGGAGGACTTGAGGGAACTGTATGAGAAATACATCCCCAAAAGCTATAAGAGGAAAAAGGAGCAAGAATTTTTCCTGCTAAAGCAAGAAAGATTGTCTGTGACCGACTATGATCGCGCTTTCTGCGAGATGTCGAGATATTCACCAGAACAGGTGGACACCGACTTGAAAATGTCGGAGAAGTTTAGGTCGGGACCGAGGATGGAGATCACGGATGTCTCTTGCCGACCATGGAGACCTAACACTGAAGCTCTTGCGAGCTTTAGATATTGAGGCGACAATGTCCGAAGATAAGTCGGTGTCGGCTCGGACACACAATACTGGACGAGAGGAAAAGGAAATGGGAACCCAACCGTGGAATAACAACCGCGGGAGCTATGGGGACGTGAGTCACAAGCGCCGTGGCAAGGAAACGCGCGCAACAAGGGCGGAGGCGGAGAGCGACTTATGCTCCACGGCAAGGGACCGCGAGGAATAGTTGAGGCACCTCAATGCCCTAGATGTCATAGAGCACACAAGGGTGTGCACGGCAAGCGTGGTGAGCTGTTACAAGTGCGGGGCAAAGGGCATTACGCCAACAATTGCCCGGTGTCATGTTCGGATATAAGGCGAACCAACCCAGCAATGCTCGGCCATTAAGGGCTATCTGACTTTAACCTCGGCCGCCACAACAATTCCATTTCAACCTCGGCAACTCCGGTGGCAACAACCCTAGCGGTGGTGCGGCAACCAACAATGGCGGCCGCCGCAACAACAACCCAAGAATCGCGGTGGCGTACCGCCTCAACAACAGCGGGCGGCAACCACCATGACAACGCCAAAGAAGCGGTAGCAACATGCCGAGCAACAGCGAAGAACCAACAAGGACCGGCGCCCGTCGGCCTCGGCCGGCTCAGGGCTGAGAGCCTACGCCTGCATAGGAGGCGAACGAACAAAACCAGGGAAACCTGGTAGGTATGGGAGTTCTCCTCAACCTACCTGTTATAGTACTGTTCGATACGGGTGCTTCGCATTCTTTTATTGCAAAATCATGCGTAGAAATGCTGGGCCTTAGGTCTGAAAAGTCAAGCCATGATATGAGAATCTCATCGCCTATAGGAGGAATTATGACTGTTACACACTTTTGCTCGAACCTAGAGTTGACATTAGGATCACTTAAGGTTCTGGCTAACAATCTAAACATAATACCCATGGACGACGTAGACTTAATCCTAGGAATGGACTGGTTAGCTAAGAATCATTCCACGATTCTATGTAAGGAAAGGAAAATTTTGTTTCACTTCCCTGGACAAAAAGATACGCATTTCCACGGGATCAGCATGGGCAGAAGAATCCCGATTGTATCGCACTACAGGCGAGGAGGATGATGAACCAGAAGGGATGCCATGCATTTCTTGTTTATTTGAACGAAGATGATAAACCCAAAGCGCGGGTAGAAGACATAGAAGTTGTCCAAGAATTTTCGGAAGTGTTTCCCGAAAATCTACCAGGACTGCCTCCTGATTGACAAATAGAGTTTACCATCGACTTGGAGCCGGGATCAGCCCGATGTCGAAGGTGCCCTATAGGATGGCCCCAAAGAGTTGGAGGCGAAAATCTAAATCCAAGAGCTTTTGGATCTAGGATTCATTAGGCAGTGTTTCACCTTGGGGCGCTTTGTTTTGTTTGTCGAGAAAAGGATGGTTCTTTGAGGATGTGCATCGATTATAGAGAACTAAATAAGATGACACTAAAGAACAAATACCCTTTACCCAGAATTGATGACCTGTTTGATCAATTGCGAGAAGCAGGAGTATTCTCGAAAATTGATCTTAAGTCAGGATACCATCAGCTGAAAATACGGTCTGAGGATGTACCTAAGACTACATTCCGAACCAGATACGGCCACTATGAGTTCATAGTCATGCATTCGGATTAACCAATGCACCAGCTGTATTCATGGACCTTATGAACAGAGTATTTCATCCATTTTTGGATAAATTTGTTTTGGTCTTCATAGATGATATCCTTATTTATTCAAAGAATGAAGAGGATCATAGAGAACATCTAAGAACGGTTTTGCAAACATTGAGAGATGAAAGACTCTTTGCTAAGTTTAGCAAATGTGAGTTTTGGTGAAGGAAGTTATGTTCCTTGGACACATCGTGTCTGCGAAAGGTATAAAGTAGATCCGGCCAAAGTAGAGGCCGTGCAGAATGGAAATCACGAAGACTCGACGAGATTAGAAGTTTCCTAGGATTAGCTAGTTACTATAGGAGATTCATCGAAGGATTCTCCAAAATTGCAAGGCCAATAACCCAGCTACTTCGGAAAGGAATCAAGTTCAATTGGACTGATGAATGCGAGACGAGTTTCCAAATACTCGAGGAAAAATTGACAAGTGCACCAGTTCTAGCGGTCCGAAGCGGACAAAGGGTATGTAGTCTATCTGAGCGCATCTAAGATTTGGGCTGGGTTGTGTTTTGATGCAAGAAGGAAAAGTGATAGCTTATGCATCCCGACAACTCGGACCGCATGAACCGAACTACCCAACCCATGACTTGGAATTAGCGGTACCGTAGTTCATGCATCGAAAATTTGGAACACCATCTCTATGGTGTGAGATGTGAGATCTTCACGGATCATAAAAGTTTGAAGTACTTCTTGAACAAAGAGATTTGAATATGAGACAAAGAAGATGGCTCGAGCTTGTAAAGATTACGACGTGGTATTAACTATCACCCGGGTAAGGCGAATGTAGTAGGCCGACGCTTGAGTCGTAAACCATACCAGTTAGGATGTCTCTTTGTCAAGAGGAAAAACTTCGTTGAAGAGTTTGGAAGAATGAGGATTGAGCTGGTTGAACCACCGAGACAATTGTGGTCAGTATCGCTACACTCACACCGACATCCGATCTAAGAAAAGGATTGTCGAGAGACAAAGGATGGAGGAAAAGTTAGAAAAGATCGACAAAGGGTAAGGTCCGGGATTTAAGAATTTCAAGAGGCGCGACAACGCCTTATTGTTTGAAGGGAGGCTATCGTCCCGACGACGTAAACTTCAAAATGAAGTCATGAGTGAGGCTCATGATACACCCTACACCGCCCACCCAGGCAGTACTAAAATGTACCAAGACACAAGGAGGAAAGTTTTGGTGGGAAGGCATGAAACGAGATATAGCTTCTTTTGTGGAATGCTGTCTTGTTTGCCAACAAGTGAAGGCACTACACCAACGTCCATACGGAAAGTTGCAACCGTTAGAAATTACCGAGTGGAAGTGGGACGATATAACAATGGATTTCGTTACAAGCTTACCCAAGTCGAGAAGAGGAAACACAGCAATATGGGTAATTGTGGATAGGCTTACAAAAAGTGCTCATTTTCTACCGATTCATAGCACTTATGGATCTGATAAACTAGCTCAACTGTACGTTAAGGAAATTGTAGGATTACATGGAGTGCCAAAATCTATTACCTCTGATCGAGACTCCAAGTTCACATCCAGATTCTGGATTAGCTTGCAGAGAGGACTGAGTGCGAGGTTAAATTTCATCTGACATTCCACCCATGGTGCATGGATGGACAATGAAAGGACGATCCAAACCTTAGAGGATATGTTAAGAACCGTAGTCTTGGACCGAGGTGCCAAGTGGGAAGATATTTTACCTCTTATCGAATTTGCTTACAACAACAGCTATCAAGCGACGATCGGCATGGCCCCATACGAAGCCTTGTATGGCAAGAAGTGTAGATCACCGCTTTATTGGGATGAAGTCGGTGAGAGAAAAGTCATAGGGCCTGATGCAGTGAACGAAATGATTGAGATCGTTCGACAAATTAGGCTGAGGATAAAAGAGGCTCAGGACAGACAGAAATCTTACGCTGATACGCGTAGATCCGAGCTACAGTTTGAGGATGGAGACAAAGTATTTCTTAAGGTTTCTCCATCAAAAGGGATTTTCAGGTTTGGCCTGAAAGGAAAGCTTAGACCCCGTTTTATAGGACCTTATGAGATCCTAGAAAGGATAGGTCCAGTAGCTTATAGGTTGGCTCTTCCGCCAAGCCTAGGAAATGTTCATAATGTTTTTCCTGTCTCGCAATTGCGAAAATACGTTCACGACCCAAAGCATGTGATTCATCAAGACGACGTGATCCTCGAGCCAGACATGAGCTATAAGGAAGAACCCGCGGCCATACTTGACCACAAAGTTCAGCAACTACGGAGCAAGTCGATTCCGTTAGTCAAAGTGATGTGGAGACACCACAGACAAGAAGAAGCCACGTGGGAGCTTGAAGAAGCAATGAGAGAAAAATACCCCGATTTATTTTACTAGAGGTATACAAATTTCGGGATGAAATTTTTCGTAAGGGGGGTGGAATGTAATATTCCAAAGAAACGAACATACGATTACGGTATTCTAAACCCGTAATTAGGGTTTTTCCCGAATATTCTTATCTGTATGACATCGAATTGTATTTCGGTTCAGTGTCTATATAACGAATTCCTTTTTATAATTCACGAAGGATTGTGAATTGCGGAATTGAAATTTATGAAATAATACGGCAGTATTATTTTAACGTCGAACGCGTATCGAACGTCAGTATTTTATGAAATTTTCTGAGCAGTGAAGCTTGGATTAAATTTCCGTATTAATTCCTATAATAATGATATTTATTTATTTAGTAAGTATGAACTTACTGCGACCATTTTGAGATGAGTCGATTTTGAACGTTTTGAGACGTTTTGAACATAAACGTCTAGAGACGTTTTGAAAAATGAGTTTAATGCTCAGAAAATTATTATAATTAATTTCCTATTATTATTTTATGTAATTATGTATTAATAACTATTAAAATCAATTTATTTGATATTAAAACTCGATAATTCCAATTAATGGAATTGAAAACCTAATCTTATAAATTATGGTTTTCATATGAAATGATACCATTAAATTATCATATGGTATCTAAACTATATATTATGATAAATATGGATATTATTAAGCATTAAAATCAAATTTTGAACCATAGAACTCGATGCACTACTACAAAACCACTTTTCTCTGGCACATATACTACGCTTTTTAGTGAAAAGCGTGGTGTATAGTATAGACTCTCTGTTTTATCAAAAGCGTAGTCTATGTCTTAATTTTTTGAAGTATAGACTACGCTAACAAAGCTTGGTGTATGTGCGTAGTCTATGGTGGGTATAGACTACGCTTAAAAGCGTAGTGTATGTGCGTGTTTTTAATTAAAAACGTAGTCTATGTCATAAATTAAAAAAAAGGAAGTAAAACTAAACTCAGAACCCGTTGCAAAATGAGGAAAGCGTTGTAGCGATTTATAAACCTCATCTCAAATGCGGCAGTAAACACGAATCCCACCCTTTCGGTCTACATCACCACCACCATAGAATGGGGCTCTCGGACTCCCTCCTCGGTTCTCTCTCTCCGCCGCCGCGGCGGTTCCAAGTTACAACCGCGCGCTAGCTGCGTCTCCTCCGTACCTCTCCGATGCAAAATTTTACGTACAAAGCGGCCGTCGAGAAGAGATCGCCTCAACTCCTCCCGAACTTGAGCCTACCTCGCAAGCCCGGACTACAAATGGAAAAGGATAGAGTTATCACTCCTCGATCGCGGGACTTCAATGCAGGTACTTGGACATAATTGCGAACGCGAGTTAGGTGATTATGGCCCCTGTTCATGCACTATGGTTATTCGTCCCTCACGGCTCGCCATTTGGGAAGCAATTCAGGTTTATTGCCATATTTATCATATCATCCTTCCCTACTTCAACACCACAAATATACTACAAGAACCTCCCCGTTTTCAATAATTCTTGATAGCAAAATATGTTTTCTTGACTTTTGATTTTGAAATTTGATTCTTGGTATCTTGCCTTCTACGTAAAATATGAAATTTCGATTACATTGGCATATTTTATGTGATTATTTTGTTATCAACCAAATGGGTTTTCCGGGTTTGTTTCTCTCTTGAATTTGGTTATGATAATTTTCCTTTTCTAGTGAGGCATGGATGCAACTCGGAAAAAGGAAAAATTTATTTCCTTTGTGAAGTCGATACGCATAGAAATAGAATTATGGGTGTCCTCAAGAATAAAAATTTCCATATACGTAAGGAAAATTGGATCTTTTATTATATTACATTGATATATTTTGTTTCCTTTACGAAAGAATCCTCTAGTATATTTGGTTAGTTACGTGTTCAATATTTTTACTTACCGTTTAATTTCTTGAGCGAACTCACTACTTGTTCTTTGGAAGTCGAAACTTGATTTCTCGGTATTCTTCTTTCACGTTAATTTATTACTATTTATCACGCAATTTTCAGTATTTTATTTGGAAGATAGCGATGCTGATGATAAAGAAACACTCATAGTCTAGAAGGCTTCTGGTTTCCAATTAACTTTTTATAGACATAAATGTGTGAATGAATGAAGGATACCCAAAGATCTATTTTGTGTAGTTGTAATAAATCAAGTCTTGATGACCATATTTTCTAGAAGGATTTTTCAGCTCCACGTTTCCACAGTCGTAGTTCTCAATATATGAAGAGTGTTTGTGTTCCATAACAAACTTTTGGGAATATATCTCTACAATAGTTACCTACAATTTTCTTTTGAATTTAGTTTTTCTTGTAAAGATTGGCATAGTTTTACAACTAGATTTTTAAGAGTTATTTCCATTCTCTCCAATCAAATAGTAGGATTCTTTTCTTAACATCAGTCCGGAAATTGCTTATTTTCATTTTCAAGAGCCAATTTCTATTATATGTGTATGGAAAATATAACATATCAAACAAATAATTATGTAACATGAACATATCCTAACACTTCGTTTATGTGCTTTGTGTTGGGAACATCTTTGTCGGGTCATAATCACTTGAGTTAGAGCTCACTCTTTGCATGAGTTAGTGTTAACTTAGAAGGTATTACATGGTCCCAGGTAGGGGTGACTATTTGGGTATCGGGTGATGGGTGCCGATACCCGACCAAATTTCTCGGTATCGGCACCGATTATTACAAAATCGGGTGTAGGGTCGGGGTCGGGTATGTCTTTTAGGTGAGGTCGGGTATCGGGTATACCCGATACCCGATTTTTTGCTCCAAACCGATAATAGCACGCAATATAACCCTAAGTTTTGAGGTGCCTTTGCTTTGACACATGTAAGGCAATTTCATTTGAGATGATGCATATCATGACTAGGATGAATTTCTTCTGCGTGGTCGAAATTCGACTTATAATTATTTTGGGTTTTAACATTTATGTTACTACTATCGATTTAGTTAATTCATATTCTCTCCTTCAATAGAGCACTAGACTCATGTTTGGAGGCCTCTTTTATCCAAAATATAAACTTTACATGCAGTGGTATAGCAATTATGCTTAACATAGCACAAAAACGAGGATTCTATCAGCTGAAATTCGAAAATTGAATTTAGGATGTGCCCAAAAAAATAAAAAAATGAATAAATAAACATTTGAAAATAGAAATATAAGGAGACGAAACAACCACCACCACTGTAATTCAATAGTAGGAAGCGTATTTATTATTCATAACAAGCACGCAAAATTTGTGGTCCGATTCGGTTTCTTTGCAATTCTAGACGAGTTTCAGGGCATTTCATCATCAAGGCCCGATTTTAAGCTTTTGGTGAACACCTCTAGTTCTTTTAGGCCATCTTCGTGATTTTGCATCACCAAGTATTCTTACCATGGCACTCCCAACAATCACACCATCTCGCTCCCCAATCCACCACAGATCGCGTCATGCCAAAAGTATGTCGATATCCATACGAGATAACTTAGATTCATAAATGTGTTCCCCATCAACAACAAAAACACGCATCATATGCTAAACAATCTCATGTTTGAGAAAACACCTTAACATGTTACGGTTTTGATATGCCAAACCCATCTCTTGGCTTGCTCGTTACTGCGGGAGGAGAAGGGTGCATCAACTTCCGTCAAGATAGCCTTGATGTTCTATGAATATTGAACTTCCAAACATGGGCATGGACAAATATATTTGAAGATATTTCCAGTTTGGGTGAGACTCGCTATAAAATAAAAATCTTTACAAAACTAAATCGGTATTCGGTACCTAATACCGATTCTGCACCGACTTCGGTATTGGTGCCGATTTACAAAATCGGTCGGGTCGGGTAGCATATTTTAGGTATAATCGGGGTGGTGCCGATTTTTCGAGTAAGTGCACCCGACCGACCCGATTAGCCACCCTAGTCCTGGGATGTCAACGGGCGGTCTTTACCCGGACCGATCCGGAACCGTTCAAAGCCCATTAAATTTTAAAGCAACGGTTCTGGTTTCGGTTCTGGTTCTAGAACCGCTTGGACCCGACCAGTTCAGACCCGGCCCATTTTGTCCGGTTCCGGTCCGACCCGGTCAGATATTTTTTTTTATTAATTTTTTTTTAAATTTGAGCATTACATATCCACTTTTTTTGTAAGAGCATTTTACATTTGCGTTAACTAGTACATGGTGCCTTGGGCCAAATACATAATTAGGTGACGATTCTTGAAAAATCACTTGCTTGGAAATAAATAAATTAGTATCAAGTGTTTGAATAAGTAATTATGAGCGCATTGAACACGAATTGAAATGTGCAAATAATTATATATTGTGTTGAACCCGAATCCATTGTCGATTCTTACCTTTCTCGCTCATCTTGTGCTCACAATGTTTGAATTTGAAAACCATTTAAGCATTGGATCCATAGTATTTAGTATGAGACGCGTTCAACGGTCCATGAAAGATTGCTCTAGAAGACATCTCGATCGTGCCTCACTACATAGCATTAAGAAGAGACCTACATTTTAGATGGATTAAATATTTCCTTTCATGCTTGATATCGATCCGCAAATCGGTTCACTAGACATGATTCGGGTTTGAATTAGGAGGAAGTCCTTATCATCTTTCAAATGATAGGACTAGTGTATATGCCTTATATCCGATTTCTTTTCCTTCTTTTCATTAAGATAACAAAATGACCGAACAATAGATTTGAAGTTTTATGCTAATTAGTTTCTTTAATTGGTGCAGGGTATTTGAATTTGAAGTTTAAGGAGACGATATGTATTTCCTCGGGTGAGTTTATCCATCACTAGTATCGAGTATTGGATAGTCATATGATTAGTTTCGCTTTAAATTCTTGGTTATGGCGGTTGAAGTGGTGGTGTGTTGGAATAAAATAAATTTACTTTCTGATGAGCTTGTGAGTTGTCCTAAAGACGGAACTCAAATCGGTGGCCGTGTCCAATCAATGATTTGTTTGGTCTAATCTTGGTAGTTTCATATGCAAAAGGACAAAATGTTATGATGGGGTTCTGATGTGACTGCTTTGTTGTTCGTTGTCGCCTCTTTGAGGATTAAGAATAATCCTTAGAGGATGTCCGTGATAGGGTAATTTCTTGAGTTGGTTATAGTGTCTCAAATCACAAGAATTAAATTTTTTTTTTCTTTTCTTTTCTTTTTTGTTTGGGTTGGGGGGAGTTGGAGTTGTATCTTTAGCTAGGATGTCATCACTTTTTGGGGATTACTCATTCCTTTGTAACGTTTTATCCCTTTTCTAATAAAATTTATTGTTTCTTTCTTTTAGAAAATAGTTAGTATTAGTAGTATCATATATAAAGTTGGGGCCTTCATTTATTTCTCACTCTTAAATTATCGTGAATTGTGATACTTGTCCCCGCTTGAAGTGGCTATTACTTAGGTAACAAACCAATAGGAATTAGATACATGTTTTCTCCCGCACGTAATCGGACTAAACTTATGACTTCTAAATTCACTATGATTGCGGTTTATCCCATACTCATTCATTGAAAAAAAGCTAGCCATGTTGAAGGTTTTAGTCGAAATTAGCTCTTGTGACAGTTGGAGGAGAAAGGAGCTTGAAGAAAAGCTTGTGGTATATATTAGTTGCTATGAAATTTCAATGTTCTTATTTCCCTACTTTTAAGGATTCATCATTTTCCTCGAATTTCTTTTACGTAAAAGTGATCCATATCTTTTTTTTAAAAGATATAACGAGTGTGCTTTTTGATTATTGTACTTCTTGAGGTTACGGCGGTTCGACCTACAAATGAAACAATTGTCAACCACGTGTTCACTCAATGGATTCATAGTTACCGCGATCTTCCACTAATGATCAACCAGGTTTTACGGATCTTTTGCGATCTATCGGAGCATACCGTACTCTTATTTAACTGTTTAATTTGTTTTAGTGGGCAAATGTAACAAGATGGGAACTGCGCACCAAACCATTTGTGAGAACTACGAATTTCTCTGGCGGGAAGGTCACACACTCATGCTAGTCCGGAGGAGGCGAGAAAAGGAGGTTAATTTTCTCTTTATTAAATAGAATTGGATATATGTTCTTATATCTGCAGCTAACAATTTTCATGCTCGGATTGCGGGCATTGCGGATGATAGATGTGTACACAAAATTTGCTTATGAGCAAGCCAATACACATTGTTGTGGGTCGTAAATCAAAGGTGGAGACCTTTCTTTGGTGCTTCAAAGACATATACCATTGAAGCAATGATGGGTGATCGAAGGCTTTCTACAGTGGAACTAGCCACAACCTTGGGCGTAATGTTTCACGTGCATTTGGAACTCGGTTGTTAGCTTACTTATATAAGACTTTCTTGAGCAGCTCCTTTCAATATTTGCTTAATTTACAAACACCGCTTTGAGATAAAGTAAAATAATAATTGTAAGTTATTAAGTTTACAATAACTTTATGTACATATGTTACATTGCAATATTCTCAAGCGTTAGAATAATGATTGTAAAGTTATTAAGTTAGATTTAGCCCTTTTTCGGAAGAAAAGGGTAGAAAGACAAAGTTCACTAAGGATTATCGAAGGAAAATGCGAAATGAGACATTATTAGATGCTTAGGTGAATCTACTAAGTTTGAAACCAGGGTTGGAATCTACTATGTACCTTGCTTATTTACACTTGCATCAATCTCTTATTCCTTGGCTTTAACAGATGGTTCTTGGCCAATTCTCTTGCATTCCATCTGGTATTATTCTTGGCTCCAGTTCTAGATAGTGGGTGGCATATTTTGTTTGAATTTTGCATTGTGATTTACTCTTAGTAGTGTTCCTTCTCATTCATGACCAAATTATGAAATCCAAATATGCAAGTTTTTTTTCAATCTACAGTGCACTTGCTTCCTTCATGTCATTGTGATGAAGTAGATGAAATGATGCTAATATCATCTTTTATTATTTCTTCTGTCAATTTCATCACTAAAGTATAACTTCCAATCATGATCAGTTCATTCTTGTTCTTTATTTTCAATTAGTGTGATGTTTAAATTTAATTTGTTTTATGGTGTACTATTTTTTTTGTATTTTGGCAATTAATGGAAGTCATTTTGACACCTTACCCGAACCTCGACCTACAAAATACAAGCTCCCCCCAACCCTCACTAATTAGAAAATATCTTTGGGGCCCACCAAACCTCATCCTCACATAGTATTTTTAAGTGGGGTTAGGGGCAGCGGGTATTGAACCATAGACCTGTTTCTTTGAGAGTTTGTGTTGCAATATTCTGTGTGTGGGCTGATTCCATATATATGTACATAGTTTGAATACTAAATTCCAAAAAGGTACAGTATGTTCTGTTGTAAATTCTATGTATAAACTATACTTGGAATTGTGATGTTGTTACTGCATTGCCATGAACATAATGTTTGAGCATTCTTGACACTGTATTGTACTTTGAAATGTGTGTATTTGTGGTAGTATCTAATTACTATTAATTGCTTGAAGGGCAATTTTTATGTTTAATCCAAAATTGGAGAAAAGATGGAAGAAGCAACCAACTTGGGAAATTGTAAAGGTATTTTCATTTATCAAATCACATTTGTTTTATGTTGGATTTCATATACATCTACATGTTGCTAATATTTTATATTTTAAAAAGTGTCCAAGACAACCCGATTCCAAGCAATGCGGGTTATTTGTACTATGCTTCATGAAAGATATAATTGAAGAAGTTATGAAGAGTGGTTCCATTTCTTTACGTTCACGTGTAAGATAAACATTTCATTTCTTTAATATAATCATTTTTTTCATACAAGAGTGCTAATATTCTATTTTTGAATTGTTAATAGTTTCAAAATCGGTCTTACTCTCAAGAGGACATTGATGAAGTTCGCGTTGAATGGGCAAATTTCATGCTTCTTCACATATAGTCTTGTGATGTTTTAGTTGTAAGTTATTGATCTTTTGAATTATTTTGTACTGTGATATGGGGATCTGGTCTTATTGTTTTGTTATGTGATGTGCATAGTATTTTTGTATAGTGATTTTGTAGGCGTAATGAAAGCAGTTGTATATTTTGTATAGTGATTTTGTAGCTATAATGAAAACAGTTGTATATTTTTGAATAGTGATTTTGAGCGTAGTCATGAGTATATTTTAATCTCATTTGCTTGTGCGTTATTAATTATGCGAGGTTTAAATAAAGAAATTAACTACGGTTGAAATTGAAAAATCGTAGTTGTTATTAAATTGACTACGGGTTGTAATAGAAAAGCGTAGTAAATTTGGCATTAAAACCGTAGTAAATAAACTCAAAACCGTGGTTAATACATATAGACTACGACAAAAAGCGTGTGTATGTGCGAACTATTGTGTGATCATGAGTATAGACTAGCGTAAAAGCGTAGTCTATGTGCTAAAAGCGTAGTCTATAGTGGGTATAGACTACGACAAAAAAACGTAGTGTATGTGCGAACTTTTGTGTAGTGCGTGGGTATAGACTACGCGTGGCGTGGTCTATGTGCGGCGTGGTCTATAGTGGGTATAGACTACGCAAAAAGCGTAGTGTATGTTCGAACTTTGTGTGAGTGCGTGGGTATAGACTACGGCGTGGCGTGGTCTGTGTGCGGCGTGGTCTATGGTGGGTATAGACTACGCATAAAAGCGTGGTGTGTGTGCGAACTTTTGTGTGAGTGCGTGGGTATAGACTACGGCGTGGCGTGGTCTATGTGCGGCGTGAGTCATGGTGGGTATAGACTACACAAAAAGCGTGGTGTATGTGCTCCTACTTTTCTCTACACCACTTTTCTCTACACTACGAGACGCACATACACTACACATAAAACGCGTAGTCTATACTGTTTTTTGTAGTAGTGATGGTTTCAATTTATAAATTTCGAAACCCTAAACTTTCGAAATTAGGGTTTTTATTGCATGAAATGATGCAATAATTTTATCCTATGCTATTATTTAATATCTAAATCATATATTAGGATATATATGATCGAAAATTACATGAGTATCAATAATAGGTGTAATTTATCTTTTTAATCCTATTTTTCCATATTGAACTCGATAATTTCGAATTATTAGCTAAGGCATGATTTAATTATTTTTATGACTTGTATTATATATCTATGATCATGTATGATATATATAATGTATTATGGTACAAAAATGAAATTAAAACAGCCCTTAAACCCCCCACGCGCCGGCCCCCTTGAGAACAAGCATGCACTCCACCTCCTAAATTGACCAATGCATGGCTTACCTTTTTATCTAGCCTAATCATCACTAAAACTCCATCATTCTTTGATTTTTATCCCATTTGTTGGCTAAAAATCGAGAGTGAGAGAGAGGAAAAAGGGAGAGACTCTTCACTTCAACACACCCCACTCTCATTATACACTTCCACTCCACTTTTGGAACTCATTCTCACTCTCCATCCTCTCCCAAATTCTGCCCAAAACCGAGAGCACCCTCTCTCATTTTTAAAATTTTTCTCTTCTATTCTCCTCTCCATTTTCTTCACTAAGTTGATACCTAGCTTTGTTCTTGGACTCCATAGCTATTTCAAAGGTAAATGAGACCCCAAAGCTTCGATTCTTATCCTTCTTTGTACAAAAAAATTGAAACTGTTTTGATATATATGTATGTGTGTTCGAAAGTCTTATATATGTATACATATGTGTTTAAATGTTCTTGAGCATGAGTTATTGTTTATTTACATGTTCTTGAGGATTTTATTTACAAAAATATGAGGAAATATGTTTAGATGAACATAGGATATTGTATATGAAATGTATGAATATATCTTGCCTATATATGATTTTCGAACCCTAAGCATGAATTAAAATAATTTTCGAAAATAGTATAAAATGACTAGTGATGACCGAACACTTGTGAAGATGTTTTAAGGATTGATTATTGTTCTATATCATGTTTAGAGTTCATATGTATCATTTAGAAAAATTTTGAAAACCCTAGGCTAATTATTTGAAATGGCCGAGACATACATGACATGAAACCTTGGTGTATAATTTTTATTTCAAGCATGTAATGACATATTAGTACTTTAGAACCTTGATTACATGTTCTATGATTTATTTAGAATTTTTGAAAACCATATGCTTGATGTTTGAAGTAATACCGTGAGCATCATGAATGTATAGGTTGGTGTATGATTTTTATTTTAATCATGCAATGGTGTATTAATGCTTTAGTATATTGTTTATGTGTTGTATGAATTTGTTGGAATTTTTGGAAATCAAATGCTAATTTAAATCAAATAAACCGTGAGCTTCAAGCTCTTGAAGGTGATGATTTAATTAGTTTTGATTAATGTTATGATGTTATATTAGTATAAAATAGTGTATAATCATAGTATATAATTGTTGGAATTTTTGAAAACCAAAAACCATAAAAAAATCGAAAAAGCCGAGAGCATTGAGCTCCATATGGTGATGGTTTCAAATGGTTTTGGTTGATGTTATGATGTATTATTATTATAATATAATGTTTGATCATATTAGAATTTATTTAGAATGTTTAGAAATTGTTTGATAATTATTGGGTAATTATCTTGAAATTACCGTGAATATTACTATATATTGTTGAATGAATGGTTATGATGAACTATAGGTTATATTTATGATATATATTGATGTTGGGATATTATACTATGTGTATATCAATTTTGGGAATTTTTGGATAATTATTCCATGTTATATGGAATTACCGAATTATATATATGTATACATACTAATAAATGACAAACAATATCATATGGATTTTATAAATTCATATTCTGGACCATAGTGTATAATAATACACTGTATTAATTTAGAAAATTTTTCAAAAGTCATTTAGTATTTTTAAATTAATTATCGAGATTTTCGATAATTAATAAGGATTTTAAATCCTTTTTAATTCAGTTTATTAATAAAATATATGTCTAATTAATATTCTGGACATATTTGAATTTTATAAAATTTTATAAACATAGATTGCTATGTTTGAGACAAACGTTTATTTAATAACGTTTTTAAATCAAAAATACGTGTTTTATTATTAAAAGGATTAATAATTGCGAAAATTATTTATAAGTCCTTGATTTACGTGATAAATCGAGAAATAGGACTTTACCATTTCAAATCGATCAAATTCGATTTATAAAACGAAATAGTAAGAAATTACTATTTGAAAGTCAAAATTGTCGACTTTGTTGACCAGTGTTGACTTCGTTGACTTTTTAAGTCAAACATACGATTTTACGATTGATAAATATGTTAGTACGCGTAAGATATACTAATTGAGTATGACCCCTCATTAGTAAGAAAAGGTTTCACAATTGAAATCCGTATATCGAAAAACGTACATATACATTGAACGTATCTCGAGGAACGAGAACAATTCAATTATATACGATTGGAAACGTATTGAATTCATCGAGGAATTCAGTTTACATCGAAATAAGATATCAAGTTTATCTTAGCTTTTGAAAGTCTCGAGAGACTTGAGCGACGCATCTAAAGCCTTCGCCAGAAGCGTGGACGCAAACGCGACGATCGGATATCGACGCATTTAACAAACTAGACTCAAATTACAACGAACCATAGTCCAGTGGGCTTTATCTTCAAAATGTGGGCCTTTTCTTACCCCACTAAGATGTGACTTTCTTCGTTATTCCAAAATGAGTTTATTTACGCATTTATTCTACAACCGCCGACAAATGTTTACTACATTACCGCCAAAATATTCTATTTTGTGTATGGATCCTATCTGTTATGCCGGGTAGGGTGTGGCGATGGTTGGAACTATATCGTGACAGTGTTATGTCATTTGGGTCGCGCCAACCTTTAAATGTCGGGTCCCGTGTGCGGATGATAAATGCCCAGCTAGGATTGGCGTGAAGGTTGGAACTATTGCTATGTTAACATATGCTTGAGAGCGATTTGTGTGCTATACGGGATTACGGCGGTCACGGCGTCGTAGAAGGAGGCCTCCTCTCGACGCTTAATTTTTAATATTGTTATGAATTGTTACTATGAGATACGAACCATACACACAAAGAAAATGCTCGGCCGAGCTATGTTTATGAACGAAAATGTTTTAGTAAGCCTGAGCATTTCAACTAAAACCCTCGTGACTTACTCGATATCGCAGTAATCTTATATCAAATGTTTTCGGCATAAGTCCACCGAGTGCAATTTCTTGTACTTAGCCCCGCATGTTTGTTTTAAATGTGCGGTTGAGCTTCGATGATGGTGATGGGGAATGTGTTGAGGAGTCCGTGTCCTCGACCAATTTATCTAGAATTTGTGGTTTTCACCTTGAACGCATATCGTCATATATGTATTCACACACTTTCCGCTGCTACACTCTGAACTCATTTATTTATGCTTTATTGTTATGAACTATTGAGGTCCAGCGGACCATGGTTAAGATTTTTGGGGTCCGATGGCCTACCCCTTTGAATCGTTATGACATTATCTTATATTATGTTCGAGCATGCTAGTTTATTGTTGTTAAGGATCTTTATTTTAGCCGTGTAACCCCTAAAATACTACTCATAGTATTAGTCGCCCTCCAGTCCGGGTAGTCCGGAGTGGGGTCGTGACAGAAGGGTTCTTAACTTATTGTCATAGGAGTGAGGTCTTCAAGACTTTTGAATTTATACTATTGTTACTATTGCAAGTCGGGAGTTGGGAAATTCTATTCATGTGGCCTAAGTCATTGTGATGCATAAGTTATTAACTTTCTCATATTAGTACATAGTCTTATTTTTATTACTCCACGTAAATTTCATTCCTTTTTTTGGGGTAGCTATGTTATTGGTCTTGCTACTTTAGAGAGTTCATAATGGCTCTTTGATAGTAGTCAATTTATCGAAGAAATTCCTGATCTCATTTTAGGTCATCGACGACTTTCATTCTAAATTGCTTTGTCCTTTGTCAGATCCACATTGATTTCTTCTAAGGATACTATGTTCCTGAGAAATATTTCTCCTTTAAGCCGAAATTCATAATACTGTACTTGGCAAAATTCGCCCGGCTCTTAAAAGTCGTAGGACAGTCCTTTGATGTTCTTTATGTTCTTTCTCGTCCTTTGAATCGATACGAACATCATCCAAAAAAAATTCAGATAAAAATTATCTAAGTACGTGTGGAACACTCGATTTTTGAGGTTCATGATCAGGGCTGGTACATTTGTCAGTCCGAATGGCTTAATTATTATCTCATAGTATCCATATCTCATTCGGAACCATTCGTTTTCGTACTTCGGATACCATTCTATAAAGACCATATAATATTATACCAAAGTGCCTCAATGAGGACTTTTTATACATTACTTACTAGGGTCGGTCTATCGAGCCGACTGATTACAAGGCGTCTAGTTCTTTCACACCCAAAATTTTGACACCTCTTCAACATGTGTGCAAAATTTTCCAATTTACGTTCATTTAACATACTATAATCACATCATTTTTTTCATCATAAACCAGCGTCTATATATAAGTCTCGTGTTATCATAGGGTTCTATGTCTCTGAGTGACCTTCGTCGGAATCGTACCTTTCATTTAGAAACTTGTCTATTTCTCGATACGTTTTTACCTCATATATCCGACGATCTTTCTCTTTCAAAGAGCCGGTCTCACATCGCCCCTGTTTCTTCTTTGGTACCGTATGTGTGTTACTTTTATCAGAAAGTATGGCTGGGTTGGTAGCGGTAATTCTCCTAATCTGCGAGGGCGATAAGATCCTGTCCTTTTTGCCCTTCTTGTCTCTTACTGGTACCATTGACGGCACAGGACGTGGGGCGGCATTTGGAAACATCATGGTACAATCATTCCTTTATGCCGTGCGGTGTAACTTCCGAGGACTAGGACAAGTACTCGTAGGTGCCGTTCCATACGCATTATATGTATACTTGAGCCTGCTGACAAATCACGATAAGTGCGCGGACTTATGGAATTTTCTCATAGAAAAATATTCTTTTGATACTTCTTTGCAAAACCACGCTAATCTGTTGGCAAGCGATGATAAGTCGTTGGATACCATTCTCATTTGTCACTCTATAGTTACGAGTATCCATCCAGAGGTGCAAAAATTACTCCAAAACTGTTCTAAATTCATGCCTAGTTCATAATAAAAGAGTCGATACGCTCGTGTGAGTTATAAATTTGTAGGCCTTGGGGTTAACTTCTTACCCGTTAAACTCCCTTTTCCTACCATTTGTAAACGGATATTTCTAGATAAGTCCGACTTAAATTAAGCAATGGAGGGAAAATTTTAAACAAGAAGGATCTCTTAAGGAATTATACACTTTAAGACGTATATAACCTGTAGACTACTTATGTCACGACTCACGACACTTATCCTAATACTCATTTTACGTTTACACCTTCAGTCGTACATCGCTCTAAATTTATTCGCTTATGCGAATAGTGGGTACTAATATCCTGTCGCGTAAAAACTTTTTAACGAAAGGACTAGGCCCAGGTCACTGATCACGTAAATGACAGCCATTTCCGAAACTTCTTGTCTCTAAAATTATATCTACGTTCCTCATAGATATAATGATCCAAATCATTGGATGGCACTTTAGGCGATTCTAGGTTCAATTCTACGATGGAGCAACTCTTGCGATGGCCATGATTTTCGTATAGGTAAGGAGGTTCTAAATCTTGATTCACTTACCCTAAATTGGGTTCTATCGCTTCTTTGCGTACTGGTGCGATGTCAAAAAGCGAAGCACCTAAATTGAACAAAACCTTATAGGTATTCTGAGGAATTTTCCTCATACCTATCCTGCCTTTTGGGTTTTGTTTGTTCTGTTTTCGGTGCGAAGTATAGGCTCTGGTCTACGGTGTTCCCGTTTATTCAAGTAAACATCTAATTCATATACCTTTGTCCTTTCCATTGGGACATTATGTTCCCTAGCTATGGCCTTCTGTTGCCACATTCACCCTATACTTCTCGGTATCAGCATCGTTATGCTTTTACCAATAGCATTTGTGATTAGGTCTATATCAACCTATCCTTTGATATTGATATTTTTATAATTAAATCTTATCGTAGAGATCGTCATGTCTCTATCACTATCATTCATTCCTATACAGTATGAATGACTCCATTCCCTTTTTCACTTCATCGATCTTAGGAATATACTTCTCATATATCCTTACTTTAACTCCTTTCAAGGGAAATTCTTATTTATCAGGTCATATGTCTCTGAAGCTTATATCATGTCGTAGACTATCTTATAATCGTATAGCTCATAGTTTCTTTAGTTATTTCCGACTTTTGTCCCTTTTTCTTGGACATGGTATTTGAAAGTAATCTCACTTTCGTTATACTTCGGTTCCCACTTTCAGGACTAGAACCGTTATCATTGCCGTATGGCTTGGTAGGGTAGTACATTCGTACACCATAACTTAAATTCCAAGCATCTTTCTTCCATGTCTTGGCTTTGAAGATATTTTCTTCACACTTGATTTACATACTAGGGCTATCCTCGTCGTTCACACAATCTCAAAGATTATGATTCCTCAATCTCATTATCATTTGTTTAACCAAGTTTCAATTACTTGGAATCGATTATGCTCAAGCATAATCTCATTGACTGAGGTGTAAGGCGAGAGATCTATTTTCTGAGACACTATCATTTCCTTATATATATATATTCATTGAAAAGAATATCTTGTATGCATCTTTATTCCTTTAAACATGTCCAACCTACTAACGAGGTTTCAAGGACAACCAACTATCTTAAAGATAAGTTGTAATCTCTCTTGTTATGACAAAAAAAATGGGGAGTTCATATCCCACGGATATTATCTACTTTTCCTTGCTTTTACTCTTGCATTCAATGCTAAAGAGTATCTTATTCATGACTTCATTATCATAACGGTCGTATGAAGGTATATCTTCACTGTTATCAATCTTTGTAAAGCCCATCAAGGGTCATCACATTCATGTGTATCATAGGAAAAATATCTCGTCTCATCGAGATTTTCCTTACATCCTGATTTCTTGATGTCTATCACCTTACTGGTCTGAAATCTTTAGGTGACTGGAATAAGTCAACCTATTTCATGTCTGATGTTTATCGCTTCACTAATTCGTACTTAGGTGACAAGGTAAGTCAACATTCATCATACTTGATGGTTTCAAGAATCGTGAAGAAATTATCACGACTACTTACAAGAGGTATTGTTTCACAAATCAAAATAACATCTTTTCAATGATTGATTCGATATGCTTTTTGAATTGAATAAATGGGGATCTAGGGTCCGAAGACCAGAATGACGACTACTGAGATTTCTTTGGTCATATGGGCTGGCCAGACCCGTCACAAATATTTTCTCAGTCACGCAAGGATTTGGGTTCAGAAGGACACTTTATGAATTTTCGGGTTGAAAATTTTCAGAAAAAGTGAGAAACTCGAATGAATTCTCAATTGGAACTAGGTCATAGAGTTAAACTCAATGACATAAATTGGGTAATGGATATAATTTGAAAATTTATATACTCGTAATAGGTCATCAACAAGGGTTCTCATGTATAACAGGGCTCCACTGGTATTACTGGCAATCTTACTTTCTTAGTAACATTCTAAGATTCGTATCATCCTATAACGTTCTTACGCTATACAGATCATAGATTCTAACTTCAACTGATTCTCGTGAATTCTGGAGTAGGAATTAGGGATTTGGTCCTTCATAAGAAATGAAGTACAGTGCATTAGGGGCACGTAGGCGAAAACCATACGTGAATCGGAGTTCACACGATCGAGAACAAGCCGAAATAGAATCATTGCGCAGTGCAGGAAATTTTCCGCGCGCTCACGCTGAGGTCATAAGCGATGCCGACGCCAAGGTCGTGCACGCCGTTATCACTGCCGAGGTAGTACAGAGTCATACCGATGCCGAGGTCGTACAGGCTACCAAAGTCGACATATCAAAGTCGATGTTACTAATTCCCGAAGTCAAAGTCGACAGTCACACATGCCGAGGTCGAAGTCGAGGTCGCACAATTTCGTATAAATCTTTTGCTTTTCTATACTCAAGATGGAAGGAAGTTCTCAAATCCATCGTTACTCTTGTTCTTGTAATGGAAGGAAGTTCTTACTTCTATGTTCTTTCGTAAAAAGTGATCATGCTTCTTAAAAAGTCTATGTTCTGATTGAGCTAGCATGTTCATCATCATAATCAACTTTGAGGTTTGAAGTAAAACTTCAAATATTCATACGTAGCTCATCTGTACGCATGTACTTCGTCGAATTTCAAGAATTCAACATATCATTTTTGATAAATTAATGTCCAATCTCAATCATTTCAAAACATGAATAACATAACTTTGTTCATAACAATGAACCCTTATTGAATTTCAGGAATCCAAACATTTCATCTTTGGCATATCATGCCGATACTTTCTCACATCATTGTCATCATCTTTCTTATATCTTCCTTCTTTTCATAACTTTCTTGGCAAATCATTTGTCCTAACATTCATTCTCAACCTTTCTCATACTTTCATTTCTTTTGAAAGATCATTTCAATCATTCTTCACTTCAAACTTTTCGATTTCAAAACCGAGAAAATCATTTATCTATCATAAATCAAATCCTTTAAGTTTTCCTTAAATATGCAGTCCCATTCCTGCATATTGTTGGAATCCTTTGAGCTTTCCTTAAATATGCAGTCCCATACCTGCATATTGTGGGAATCTCTTTTGTTTCAAAAATTTGGCGAAGAAAAACATTTCCATCCTTTTTCACCTTCAAACTTTTCATTTTATTTGAAAAAAAATCATTTCATAAACATTCGTCTGGCCAGGCTAATTTTCAAAACTTTGGAAAAAGAGTCATTTACCTCATTTCGGTTGAGCTTGATGTGATGGAGTGTTGAGCATTGTCAGCTGATCTCTAGAAGTCTAATGACTCAATCTAGACTTAACCTTAAAGGAGATTTTGAGTTCAAGAGCGAACCGCTCTGATACCACTCAGTCACAGCCCCTAAATCCTAAGTACGATTTAGTAGGATTGTAACTCTAAATGTATAAATAAACAGGGAGATTCTCCTTAACAAAAGCCGTAATACATATGTCAGTATGTTCTTGGACTTTAGTACATAACCTAAGTTCTTGCAATGAAAACATGTGATATGTACATATGACGATGTAATATCAAGGTATAAATCTTTCAATGACAATATTCCTATTGCTCAACACCGCCCATCCATCATCAACTCAATCGCACATTTAAAACAAATATGTGGTGAGTACAAGAATGCACTCTCGGTGGGCTCATGCCAAAACATTTTATCATTTGTAGATTACACTTCCACATCATGGTAAGACACAAGGGTTTTAGTTGAAATGCCTTGTGCTTACTAAAATATTTTAGTTCAGAAATCATCGCCTGGCCAGGCATTTTTCTTGGTGTGTATGATCTGTATCCCATACTCTCATCATAACATCAAAGATCAAACGTCGCGAAGGAGCCTCCCTCAACGACGCCGGGACCGGCCGTGAATTGCCCTTACAGCTCACAGTCCCATTCAGGTGTACACGTTAATCCTAACCAGGCATAGTCTTCCGGCATAGGATCAGATATCGATTTCATAAAAAGGTTGGGCGCGACCCAACAAAATTCAAGACATTTCATATCATGTCATTCCATCCTTCACACCATTCATACATTTCATATCATATCGTTCCAACCTTCACACCATTCATTCCGGATAGGATCCATACACAAAACAGAACAATTTTGGCAGGTAATCTTATAAACAGTTTATCAACAGTTGAAAATAAGCATTGTAATTAAATTCATTTTGAAAGAACAGCAAGGTCACGTTTTGTTTGAAAAGAAAGCCCACCTGGACTATTGTTCGTCTTAAACTTGAGTATTCGTCAACGTCCAGTCGTCGCGTCCGCGTTCACACCTTTACGTAAAAATGATGTTTAGTACGTCGTTCACGATTCTCGAGACTTTCTAAACCTAGAATAAACTTCGATATTCAATATCGATATAAACTGAATTCCTTAATGAATTCAATATGCTTTTCAATTACGTATTTCAATTGAACAGTTCTCGTTCTTCGGGACACGTTCAACTATATCGTTTTAACCTTTCCGGTTTAAACGTTCAACGTATTTATACGTTGCTCGACATACGGATTTCAATTACGAAATCTTTTCTTACCAACGAGGTTTCTTTACCTACTTGGTACGTTTTACGCATATTAGCGTATTTATCGAACGTATCTCGTACGTTGACTTTAAAAGTCGAAAATTTTGACTTTCAATAGTAATTTCTTACTAATTCATGTTATAAATCGATTTCCAATCGATTTCTTTTCGTAAAGTCCTAATTCTCGATTTGTCACGTAAATCGGTGAACTTTATTAATACTTTTCTTAAATATTAATCCATTTATCCATAGATCCTCATTATTCATTTATAACGTTATTAGATATAACGTTTCGTTATAAACATAGTGATCTACGTTTATAAAATTTTATAAATTCCAAATATGTCCAAAATAATATTTAGACATATAATATATTATCACTCTTAATTAAAAAGGGTTTAAAATCCTTATAATTCCTTTAATGCTCTCGGAAATTCTTAAAATTACCAAATGATTTCCAAGAATTTTTATAAATTCATATAGTGTATTATTATATACTTATATGGTCCTTAATATGTATTAATATCATCCATATAACAATCGATCATCACCCTATTCACATATGGTATATTTCACCTAGGGGAGTTCCAACACTTAGTCAAATTTCAAGTATTTATTTTTCAGCAAAACATCTTATAACAACCCAAGTGTCATACTTTGACGATTCATATCTCTTGATTCAGAATACGTATGGCCGCACAAAGATACATTCTGGAAACCTCTAAACATGTACTACAAGTTCTAAGAAGGAATTAGATCCAAAAGAGTCGTGGTTCTGGAGATATAGGGTCTCAAAGTGGGCAACTCGAACTGACTTCTATACTTAGAAAAATTTTCAGGATTTCCAGATTTTAGCTTCACGACGAGAGATTTTGCGAGGCTCGCAACTTTTGACTCACAATACCAAAATGACTGCAGGCTACCAATTTTGAAACCTTGTAACAAGGAATACATATTTCATGAAGACCATACTGGAAGATATCTGACGCATCGAAAAATACATAAGTTCAAAGTTGACTAGTTGGAATGGCCAAGTTTCCAGTAGGTGACTTTGGGTCAGTGAACAGTATACTTATAAGGCTTAGTTTGGGATCAAACTTTCCAGATCAAAACTAGACATGGTAAGGAACATTTCTTATGAAGAAACCCAAGTCAAAGTCGGACTACAAACGGCTTGAACATCTCACGCAATAGTCGGACTTGTAGAGTTCATTAACAAGGAATTAGACTTAGGCAGTTTTGACAAAAACACCTACTATAATGTGTTAACTTCAAAAATTCACTGAGATCTTATTAATACGAATCTGGAAATGCAACCCATCAGATTGAAAAGCCACTTAAGTCTAGTCTAATTCAGAAAAAGCCTCACTCAATGATTCAAAATAGATTGGGAGATAAAAATATTTTACTACAAGCTATTGCTACAGTGACAGATTTGCGCAGTTCGTTTGTAAAATTAGGAATAAATAGTAAAATTTTTAGAAAATTCTGAAAATTTACATAAATCTTCTAGACATGTTAAATTATGTTTATGCCAAATTTTATAGTTTTACCATTAGCCAAACTCGAAACTAAAATCATGAACCGAGGGTGATGAACATGGAAAATTTCACAGTTTTGTGCAGTGGTTTTGAAAATATGAATAAAATAGTAAAACACATCAGATGGACTTTAAATTTTATACATATATACTATTCATGCTTAATAATAATATACTTAAATTTCACCTTCATCGGACCACTGTAACTTAGTCAAATAAATTCCACAATCTACTGTTCGTGCAGCAACTTCCAGTTTCAGTTTAGCTATGGTGGAAATGGGTCTCCATTGCAAGAATGGAGTGAGGAGAGGAGAGGATAGGAGAGGAGAGGAGAGGGGGATGGTTGAGTTTGGGGGAGAGAGAGAGAAATGGCTGATCCAAAGGGGGAGGGAGGTAGGGGTGGTGTTAGGTGATATACATGGGTGACACTTGTCACTACACTCACATGCATATCAACACTTGTCACACACATCACGACACACACACTCTCTCTCCCTACACACACACACACACATTTTTTTACATATATATATATATATGTGTTTAATTATTTTAGTTAGTCTATATAATTAATCAAATTGTCACTTAATAGATGCATGTAATAGTGGAAAGTCAACAATTAAATCCTTAGTGTATATATATATAGTTCTCGGCTATTACACATGTAATAGGTCCAATTTTATTTTTCATGCCATATATGTCATAACATATGGTTTAGATAATAAATAATATCATAGGATAAATTAACAAGATCAAATTATGCTATAAAACCTAAAATTCAAACTAGGGTTTTCAAATTGAGAATTTGATCAATATAAATCCTTAATGTTCTAGCATTGATTTAATGCTAAATAATACTGTAATTACATATAATAATCATAGGAAATTAATTACTATAATTCCCTGATCATTTTACTCGTCTTTCCATTTCGTCTATAAACGTTAACGCTTGAAACGTTGCAAAACGTTAATTATCGACTCATCTCGAAATGGTCGTAATAAAGTCGTAATCACTTTATTAAATTATTCCATTTATAATGGAATTTAATTCTAAGTTTAATTGCTTAGGAAAATTTTACGGCGTTTTAACTATAGATACGAAATCGACGTTAAAGTAATACTGTCGATACGCTTTATAAACTTCTATTCCTTAATTCACGATTCTCAGTGAATATAAAATAGGAATTCATTCCTTTGTAAATAATCGAAATCATTATTCGATATCTTACTGATTGAATCATCTCAGCGAATTTCTAATTTACGAGTTTTAAATACCGTAATTAGGCATCTAGTTCTGCGGGATATTACACCTATGCCGGAGGATAATGCCTGGCTAGGGCTAACGTGTACACCTGAACGTGACTATGTGTTGTATGGGTAACGGCCGGTTACGGCGTCGTTGAGGGAGGCCTCCTTCACGACTTTTGAATTTTGATATTGTGATGAGATATGATTATGGGATATGGATCATACACACCAAGAAAATGCTCGGCCGAGCGATGTTTATGAACTGAAAATGTTTTAGTAAGCACAAGGCATTTCAACTAAAACCCTTGTGACTTACCATGATATTGGCAGCGTAATTAAATTATCAAATGTTTTCGGCATGAGACCACTGAGTGCATTATTTGTACTTAGCCCTGCATATTTGTTTTTAAATGTGCAGGTTGAGCTCTGATGATGGTGATGGAGGAAGTGTTGAGGAGTCCAGTGTCCTTGACCGTTTTTATTAAGAATTTGTGGTTTCACATTGAATAATATCTTCATATATGTATCCACACACTTTCCGCTGCAATCTCTGAACTCTTTTATGTTATGTTTACTGTTATGAACTATTGAGGTCCATCAGATCATTGTTAAGTCTTTGGGTCTGATGGCCTAAACCATTTGAATTGTTTTGATATCGTCTTATGTTACGATCAAGCATGCTAGTTTACAATTGATATGTATCTTTATCTTACCCTTTTTGTCCTAAAATACTATTCCTAGTATTAGTCACCCTCCAGTCCGGGTTATCCGGAGTGGGGACGTGACAGAGTGGTATCGAGCAATCGCTGCTTTTGAAACCCAAATTCTTTTAAAATCTAAGTCTAGATCGAGTCACTGGACTTCTAGAAATCTGCTGACTCCTCTCAACACTCCATCACATCGAGCTCAACCGGGAAAAAGGTAACTGATTTCTTTCTCAAACTCATGAAATGAAGAGTTTTGAATGATGAGCAAGTTGGAAGGGTTTTTGAAAGAAAATGGAAAAGTTATTTTTGGAAGGAAGGTTATGATATTATGGAAGTTTTGATGATGAAATGAAAGTTTGAGCAAGATAGTTTTTCCAAAAACTTTGATTTAAAATCAATAAGTATTGATGCGAGTACTCAAGTCTTGAGATGGAAGTATATGATGGTACAAGTTGAATGATCAACATGGAATGGGTGAATTCATTTTGATATACATGTATGAGTTGACTATGATTGACACTTTGAAACTTTACTTCTGAATTTTCAAATGAAGCATTATTTCAAAACTAGAAATTTTATCTTCGATGAACGATATGATGTCACAAGAAGAACCTAGACTTTAAGGAGCATGCTCACGTATCGTGAAAGAATGTAGAAGTATGAACTTCTTTCCCTTTTTGAGCACAAAAGAACGTTAGGAAGAATGAAAGTGACGATAGCCACAAACTCCAATGACAAAGGGCAAACGTGAAGAAGATAAATGAGGACGACCTCAACCTGGGAGATGAACGACGTCGACATTTCATCACCACTTCGACATGAGTGACCGTCGACACGAATTATGACGTGAACATCAATTATAGCTTGGGATGTTCAGCCTCAACCTAAAGACGTGGATATGGTAGTCGAATTACGTCGGCCTATACCTCGGATTTTTGGCACGATAACGCAAATTTCCTGCACTGCGCAGTAAATTTGTTTTAACTAGATTTCTTTCGTTAGGACTCCGATTTATGCATGGTTTTCACCTGCGTACTCCTAACGCCCTAATCTTCATTTGTTATGAAGAACAGAATCCCTAATTCTGTCTCCAGAATACGCTAGAGTCCGTTGAACTTTAGTTCAAATGGTTGGTATAGGACAAAGATCTCATAGCATATCATATATATTAAGACGTTATTGGCTTATGTGTATACGTTCGGGTAAGAGTAAGAAGGTAAGTTTTGATGTGTACCATATCTTGTGACGATACCTACCTTATAGATTGTTTAGTTTTAACCTAGTTGCTTCTCGTTGTGCTTAAGTTATCCTTCCTGCTTTTGAGATGGCGATAGTTTGACTTATGTTAGTTTTGATCGTGACAGATGGAGGGGATGCGATATATTGCTAGGAGGAGGATTGGACCACACCCTACCCCCGAGGAGGTGATGAGTATTTACCGCAAGTCGGATGTGCGCCGAGAGGACCCAGGCGAGGTTCGGCATATTACCTCCGCCTGGAGAGACGCCTGAGCCCACGGCGCGATCGACTATGATGGCATCCAGCGCTTTGTCTATACTCCCCGCACTTGGGAAGATTACGCCCAAGAGATATCGGGGATTATATATACCGGCAACAAGCATTACGACTGACAGGAGATTTGCCCGATTCGTAAGTCATCCGACTTATGTCTACATATTCTGAGCAGCACCGGGGACCCTATCTCCTCCACGGGAGTACACCAAGGGACGAGTCGCCAGAGTGGCTATACACCGAGGTCCCGAGGCAGATCGACCCGCCAGCCTCCATACCCATTCGACGGGCGCGCCTCGCGCTTGGAGAGGCAAGATGCCCGAGAGCTTTGGGAGAGCCCGTGTAACATCCTCTACCTATAGGACACCTCGTACGTCCACCGCTATCACCTCCACCGCCTATGCCCCACCCGTACCACCAGTCGAGCACTTCCGCCAGACAGCGCGGATGAGGGTAACAGACGCCTCAGATGGTTATAGCCCGATCCGCTATACCTACAGCCCGATCCGCCATGACTACGAGCTCTATGGCGATGACGACTTCAACCCCGTGCGTGACATACCAATGGTGGAAGACAATGGAGCGGGATCATCTAGGGTACGACCCCGCGAGGACGATTCTGACGGAGAGGACGATTCCGAGGAAGAGGAAGACCCCGAGGAAGACCCCGAGGAGGACGATCAGTGGGAAGTTGCCTGATGAAGGCACTGGATGAAGCTTAGTTAGAATTTTGTTATGGATGGTTTATGTCATTTCTTTTTGTGTATGGTTTTGATGGAACTAGAACCTTGACTTTTTGGAAGGCCGTGTGGGCCGGGAATCATGTTTTGCTTTTATGACTTTTAGTTTTTGAACATCCTGCTTATGGTAGAGCTTGATTATCGTTATATATATACACGACCCCAAGCGGGCTTTTGCGGCGAAATTTTGGATGAGAATGACGAAGTATTTTTATTTAAAATCGTTATGCAATGAGGCTATGATGATTTTACACATGTTAAGTTATGGAAGAGACAAGTGATTAACGGTTATATGTTTTATATAGCAGCATGCCTCCGAGAAGAAACCCGGAGCAAGAACCCAGAGGCAGAGGTCGGGGAAGACCTAGAGGAAGGGGTAGGATACCCGAACAAGAAGCTGAAGACATTCCCCAACCACCACCTCCACCTCAACCCGATCGCAGGATCGAGGAGCTATTCCTAAGGCAGAACCCACCTACCTTTAATGGGAAAGGCAACCTCAAGAAGGTGAACAATGGGTCGAACCATTGAACTAATCTTTAATTTTCGAGATGCACAGATACGAGCGATCGTCCCTGTAACTTTTAATTAAATGGACCCGCAGATTTACGGTGGGAGGCCGAAGAAGACATTTATCGCCGAGCAACTAGAAGAGTTCTCATGGGAGGACTTTAAGAGAGAGTCAGATGAGAAATACATACCTAAGAGCTATAGAAAGAGAAAGGAGCAGAATTTTTCCTCAAGCAAGAGAAACTATCTCAGGATCGACTATGATCGCGCTTTGCGACATGTCGAGGTATGCACCAGAGCAGGTAGACACCGACTTGAAAATGTCGGAAAAGTTTAGGTCAGGCCTGAGGACGGAGATACGGATGTCTCTTGCCAGCCATGGAGACCTGACTTACACTGAAGCTCTTACACGAGCTTTAGATATTGAGGCAAAGAATGTCCGACGATAAGTCAATGTCACCGTATACATAGCACAACGGAAAAGGAAAAGGAAAGTGGGAACCGAGTCGCGGCAATAATAGCAGGGGAGGCTATGAGAACGCAAGCCACAAGCGACCCTGGCAAGGAACCGGGCACGCCTGTAAGGGAAAAAAAGTGCTCGCTGATCCTCCGACGAGAGGACCGCAAGAGCAAATGAGGGCTCATCCATGCCCTAAATGCCATAGGGTGCACAAGGAATATGCACGACAAGCAATGTGAATTGCTTCAAGTGCGGGCGAGAGGGCATTACGCCAACAATTGTTCGAGGGCACGCTCGGATATAAGGCCGAACCAACCCGGCAATGTCCAGCCACTAAGGGCTATCCAATTCCAGCCCCAACCTCAGCAACAACCGTGGCAACAACCCCAACAATTGGTGCAGCAACAACGATGGCAAGAACAACAAAGAAGGGCGAACCACCTCCACAAAGAAAGGCGCCAACCATCGCGACCACGCCTAACAAAGCGAATAGCAGCGGCGTGCAGCAACAATAACCAACAACAGGCAAGCACCCCGTCACCCTCGGTCGCCCAGTAAGAGCTTACGCTCTACATCGGCGGCAGAACGAGCAAAATCAGGGAAACCTGGCAGGTATGGGAGTTCTTCTCAACATACCTGTTATTATATTGTTCGATACGGGTGCTTCGCATTATTTCATTGCCGAATCATGCGTAGAATTGCTGGGACTTAGGTCTGAAAAGGCAAGTCAGGATATGAGAATCTCTTCACCTATAGGAGGGATTATGATTGTTACACACTTTTGCTCGAACCTAGAGTTGACACTAGGATAACTTACGGTTCTGGCAGATGATCTAAACATAATGCCCATGGATGACGTAGATATCATCCTAGGAATGGATTGGTTAGCTAAGAATCATTCCACGATTCTTTGTAAGGAAAGGAAAGTCTCGTTTCACTTTCCTGGGCATGAAGCCACGCATTTTCATGGAATCAACATGGAAAGAAGAGTCCCGATTGTATCAGCTCTACAGGCGAGAAAGATGATGAACCAGAAGGGATGCCATGCATTCCTTGTTTACTTGAACAGGGAAGACAAGCCCGAAACGAGGATTGAAGACATAGAAGTTATCCAAGAATTTTCGGACGATTTCAAGATCTACCAGATTGCCTCCCGATGAGATGTTAGAGTTCACCATCGACTTGGACCCCGAGCGGCTCCAAAGGTCGGGCGCCTATATAGGATGGCCCCAAAGGAGTTGGAGGAATGAAGATCCAAATTCAAGAATTGTTGGATCTAGGTTTCATTAGGCCGAGTGTTTCACCTTGGGGAGCGCCTGTCTTGTTCGTTAAGAAAAGGATGGTTCTTTAAGGATGTGCATCGATTATCGAGAGCTGAATAAGATGACACTAAAGAACAAATATCATTTACCCAGAATTGATGATCTGTTTGATCAATTGCGAGGAGCAGGAGTATTCTCGAAAATTGATCTCAAGTCAGGTTACCATCAGCTGAAGATACGGTCGGAGGATGTACCTAAGACTGCATTCCGAACCAGATATGGCCACTATGAGTTCATAGTTATGTCGTTCGGATTAACCAATGCACCAGCCGTATTCATGGACCTTATGAACAGAGTGTTTCATCCATTTTGGGATAAATTCGTTTTGGTCTTCATAGATGATATGCTTATTTATTCGAAGAATGAAGAGGATCACAAGGAACACCTGAGAATGGTACTGCAAACCTTGAGAGGCGAGAGGTTGTTTGCTAAGTTTAGCAAATGTGAGTTTTGGCTGAAGGAAGTTATGTTCCTTAGACACATCGTGTCTGCAGAAGGCATAAAAGTAGACCCACCCAAAGTAGAAGCGGTCTGAGGGTGGAAATCGCCAAGGACTCAACATGAGATTAGAAGTTTCTAGACTAGTGGTTATTACCGGAGATTCATCAAGAATTCTCCAAGATTGCAAGGCCAATGACCCGCCTATCTCGAAAAGGAATCAAATTTAACCGGATGATGAATGTGAGACGAAGTTTCCAAATACTCAAGGAGAAGTTGACAAGTGCACCGCCTAGCAGCCCGTGCGGACAAAGAGTATGTAGTCTATACGGACGCTTCTAAGACTGACTGGGTTGTGTTTTGATGCAAAACGGAAAAGTGATAGCTTATGCATCCCGACAACTCAGACCGCATGAACTGAACTACCCAAGAGTTTAGCGGCAGTAGTTCATGCCCTGAAAATTTGGAGACACCATTTCTATGGAGTGAGATGTGAGATCTTCACGGATCACAAGAGTTTAAAGTATTTCTTCGAGCAGCGAGATTTGAATATGAGGCAAAGAAGATGGCTCGAACTAGTGAAGGACTACGATTGTGGTATTAACTATCACCCGGGCAAAGCGAATGTAGTGGCTGACGCCTTGAGTCGTAAGATTCAACCCAAGCTAGGATGTCTCTTTACGCAGGAAGAAAAACTCGTTGAAGAGTTTGGAAGATTGAGGATTGAACTTATTGAACCACCCGAGACGATCGTGAGTTGTATCGCTACGCTCACACTGACATCTGATCTAAGAAAAAGGATTGTCGAGAGACAAAGGATGGAGGAAAAGTTAGAAAAGATCGTAAAAAGGGTAAGGTCCAAGGATTTAAGAATTCCAAGAGCGTCGACAACGCCTATTATTCAAGAGAGGATATGCATTCCGCATTTATCGAGCTTCAAAATGAAATTATGAGCGAGGCTCACGATACACCCTACACTGCAGTACTAAGATGTACCAAGACCTGAAGGAAATATTCTGGTGGGAAGGCATGAAACGAGACATAGCTTTTTTTTGGAACGATGTCTTGTTTGCCAACAGGTGAAAGCGTTACATCAACGTCCTCACGGAAAGTTGCAACCGTTGGAAATACCTGAGTGGAAATGGGACGAGATAACGATGGATTTCGTTACGAGCTTACCCAAATCGAAAAGAGGAAACACAACCATATGGGTAATTGTGGATAGACTTACCAAGAGTGCTCATTTCCTACCGATTCAAAGCACTTATGGATCTGATAAATTAGCCCAGCTATACGTTAAGGAAATTATACGACTACATGGAGTATCAAAATCTATTACCTCTGATAGAGACTCCAAGTTCACATCCAGATTCTGGATTAGCTTGCAGAGAGAATTGGGTACAAATTAAATTTCAAGACGGCATTTCATCCACAAACCGATGGACGATGGAAAGAACCATCCGCACACTAGAAGATATGCTTAGAACAAGAGTGTTGGATCGAGGTGCAAAATGGAAGACATTTTACCTCCGATTGAGTTTGCCTACAACAACATCTATCAAGCGATGATTGGTATGGCCCCATACGAAGCCTCAGATGGCAAGAAGTGTAGATCACCACTTTATTAGGACGAAGTAGGTGAGAGGAAAGTCATAGGCCGTAAGCGTTGAACGAGATGATTGAGATCGTCCGACAAATTAGGTGAGGATAAGAGAAGCTCGTGACGATCAAGTCTTACGCTGATACGCGTAGATCCGAGCTACAATTCGAAGACGGAGACAAAGTGTTTCTAAAAGTCTCTCCATCGAAAGGAATAGTCAGGTTTGGAGTGAAAGGAAAACTAAGACCCCGTTTTATATGACCTTATGAAATCCTAGAGAGGATAGGTCCAGTAGCTTACAGGTTGGCCCTTCCGCCAAATTTAGGGAATGTTCACAATGTTTTTCACGTGTCACAACTGTGAAAATACGTTCACGATCCCAAGCACGTGATCCACCAAGATGACGTGATCCTCAAGCCAGACATGAGCTATGAAGAAGAACCATCGGCGATGCTTGACCACAAGATTCAGCAACTCGGAGCAAATCGATTCCGTTAGTCAAAGTACTGTGGAGACACCACGGACAAGAGGAAGCCACGTGGGAGCTTGAAGAAGCGATGAAAGAACGATACCCCGAATTGTTTTTCTAGAGTTACGCAAATTCGGGATGGAATTTCTTTTAAGGGGGGTGGAATGTAATATTCCAAAGAAACGAATGTCTAATTACGGTATTTTAAACCCATGAATTAGGGTTTTACCGTACTTTATGTCTGTATGACATCAAATCTTGATTTCGATTCAAGATATAATAACGAATTCCTTTTATATTCACTAAGGATTGTGAATTAAGGAATCAAATATTATGAAATGGTTCGACACTATTATTTTAACTTCGATCACGTATCGAACGTCCGTATTTTGGAAATTTCTGAGCAGAGAAGCTTGGAATTTATTTCCATATTAATTCCTATATTAATAGGAATATTATTTATTAAGTAAGTACGAACTTACTACGACCATTTTGAGATGAGTCAATTTTGAACGTTTTGAGACGTTTTGAATGTCAACGTCTAGAGACATTTTGAAAAATGAGTTTAATGCTCATGTAATATTCCAAAGAAACAAACGTCTAATTACGGTATTTTAAACCCGTGAAATAGGGTTTTGCCGTATATTATTTTCTGTATAACATCGAATATTGATTTCGATTCAGTACTATAATAACGAATTCCTTTTTATATTCACTAAGGATTGTGAATTAAGGGTTTGAAATATTATGAAATGGTTCGACGGAATTATTTCGACGTCGAACGCATATCGAACGTCAGTATTTTATGAAATTTTCTAAGCAGCGAAGCTTAGAATTAATTTCCTATATCATTGTGATATAATTATGAAGTAAGTACGAGCTTACTACGACCATTTTGAGATGAGTCGATTTTGAACGCTTTAAGACGCTAACGCCAACGCCTCAGAGACGTTTTGAAAATGAGTTTAATACTCAGGAAATTATAATAATTAATTTCCTATTATTATTTTATATAATTACTGTATTATTAAGCATTAAAATTAATTTTTGAACTATTAAAACTCGATAATTTAGAATTATGAAATTCGAAAACCCTAATTTTTCAAACTAGGGTTTTTCACATAAAATGATATCATATTTTTATCCTATGCTATTATTTATTATCTAAATCATATATTATGATATATATGAGTATATTTTGATCGAAATTGACATGAGTATCAATAATAGGTGTAATTTATAATTTTTATTCCTATTTTCACTATTTTTATCGGTAAATCGAAATAATTGCCATATAATGTTTTAATTATTTTTAATGGCTTGTATTATATGTCTATGACCTATACTATGATTTATATATAGTATTAAGGATGAAATAAAATTTAATCCCACCCTTGAACCCCCTATAACCGCCGGCCACCCTTATCCAACAAGGCATGCATCCACCTTTTTATTGCCCAATGCATGGACACCCTTTTTGCCTAGCCTAATGATCACCCTCTCACTCCATCATTTGGCTGCAATGTATCCTATTGGGTTTGTGTGTGTGAGTGTGACCGAGAGAGAGAGAGAAGTATAGAGGGGGAGAGACCTTTCCCCTTCAACACAATATCATCCAAAATATTTGGAACACTCAAAATACTCTCCACTCTCCCATTCTTCAGCCAAAAAGCCGAGAGCTCCCTCTCCATTCCTCTCAAAAATCTTCTTCTTCCTTCTCCATTTCTTCACCCAAGCTTGATACCCTAGTGTTGTTCTTGAGAATCAATACCATTCCAAAAGTAAACCAAGGACCTAGCTTCTATTTTTCATCCCCCATTGTCACAAAATTTTCGAACATGGATATATGTATGTGTGTGTGTTTCGAATATTATATATATGTATTGGTATGTTTTTGAATGTTAATGTTGTTTAAATATATTGTTCTTGATGATTTTTATTTCAAAATATGTGAATATATGTTAGGATGAACATGTGATGTTGTATATTAAATTTTTGAATGGATCTAACATATATATGAGATTTTCGAAACCTTGAGTATGTTTAAAATTATTTTCGAAAATTTTATAAAATGTTTAGTGATGATCGAATACTTTTAAAAATGTTTTAGGGATTGATTAATGTTCTATGATGTGTTTAGAGTTCATAGGATTTTATTTGAAAATTTTTGGAAAACCCTAGCTTAATTATTTGAAAATACCGAAAGCTATATGGTTTGTACCTTGGTGTATAATTTTTATTTCAAGCATACAATGACATATTAATGCTTTAGGACCTTGATTATGTGTTCTATGATTTATTTAAAAATTTTGAAAATAAAATGCTTAAAGTTTCATAAATACCGAAAGCAATATGACTCTATATGTTGGTGTATGATTTTTATTTTTGTCACGACCCCATTCCGGTCTACCCGGACTGGAGGGCGACTAATACTAGGAGTAGTATTTGTCACGACCCCATTCCGGACCAACCCGGACTGGAGGGCGACTAGTACTAGGAGTAGTACTTTAGGGGTTACATGAATAAAATAGAGGTGTGTAAAAATAAGCTAACATGCTTGAACAGAATACGAGACGATGTTATATTGTTTTTGAAAGGGTTTAGGCCATCGGACCCCAAAACTTGGCCTGATCCGATGGGCCTTAATAGTTTAAAAACATAAAGCGTAAATAAGGGAGTTCAGAGTAGCAAATGAAAGTGTGTGAATACATATATGACGATATGCATTCAGGTATAAACCACAAATTCAATTAAACCGGTCAAGGACATTGACTCCTCAACACTTTCCCCATCATCACCATCAAAGCTCAACCTGCACATTTAAAAACAAACATGCAGGGCTAAGTACAAGAAATTGCACTTAGTGGACTCATGCCAAAACATTTGATTGATTTGGATTACGCCAATATCGGGTAAGTCACATGGTTTTAGTTAAAATGCCTTGTGCTCACCAAATCATTTTCGGTTGAAACATAGCTCGCCGAGCATTTTCTTGGTGTGTATGGTCCGTATCTCATAGTCACAATACATAATAATAAATAATTAAATAAATAAACGCGTCGAGAGGAGGCCTCCCATCTACGACGCCGTGACCGCCGTAATCCCGTCATAAGACACGATCACTCTCACAAGCATATGTTAACACAGCAGATAGTTCCAACCTTCACGCCAATCCTAGCTGGCATTTATCATCCCACACGGACCCGACATTAAAAGGTTGGGTGCTACCACAACAATTGATATAATAGTTCCAACCATCTCCACAAATTTCACCCGGCATAACAGATAGATCCATACACAAACGAAATATTTTGGCGGTGTAATGCAAGAAAACATTTGTCAACAAATAGAATAAATGCGTAAATAAACTCATTTGGTATAACAAGAAAGTCACATTTTAGTGGGGTGAAAAGGCCCACATTTTGAAGATAAAGCCCACTTTTGAGATAAGAAGGAAAGCCCACCGACTATGGTTCGTTGTTAAAGTCCTCGTTCGATCGCTTAAATCAAAATCCGTCATTGCGTTTCGTCCACACCTTTACGAAAAGCGGGGCTTTAGTACGTCGCTCAAGTCTTTCGAGACTTTTGAAAACTAAGATAAACTTCGATATTTCATATCGATGTAGATCAATTCTTTAGTGAATTCAATACGCTTCTAACACGTACGATCAATTGTTCTCGCTCTTCGAGATACTTTCAACGTATAAGTCGTTTTTCGATATATGGATTTCATTTGTGAAATCCTTTCTTACTAATGAGGTATCATACTCAATTAGTATATCTTACGCAGCATCTTGGCGTATTTGTAAAGGTAAAATCGCACGTTTGACTTGAAAGTCAACGAAGTCGATGATCATCAAAGGTCAACGATTTTGACCTTTAATAATAGTAACTTACTATTTTATTTTATAAATCGAATTTGATCGATTTGAAAACGTAAAGTCCTATTGCTCGATTTATCTTGTAAATCAAGGACTTATGATTATTTTAGCATTTTAATACCTCTTTTATAAATAAAACGTATTTTGGTTTTAAACGTTATAAAATGAACGTTTGTCTCAAACATAGCAATCTATGTTTATAAAATTTTGTAAAATTTAAAACTGTCCAGAATATCATTTTAGTAAATTTTCATAAATAAACTGTTTTAAAAGGATTTTAAAATCCTTATTAATTATCGATATTTTCGATAATTAGTTTAAAAATATCAAATGACCTTTGAAAATTTTTCTAAATTAATATAGTGTATTATTATACACTATGGTCCAGAATATGAATTTATGAAATTCATATAATATTGTTTACTAATTATTATATATATACATATATATATATTCACTTAGAATTCAATAATAGGGAATAATCATCCAAAATTCCCAAAATTGATATATACTTATAATAACATCCCAACATCAGTATATAATATTTATATAACCCATAGTTATTCATAACTATTTATTTCACAATATGTGACAATATTCACTAGATTACAGGATAATTACCAAATAAATAGCAAACAATTTCTAAAATTCTAAATAAATTCAACATCAATAAACATTATATTATAACATTGTAACATTATAACATCAACCAAAATAATTTAAATCGTCACCATATGAGCTTTGTAAGCTCTCGGCTTTTTCGATTTATTTTAGCATTTGGTTTTCAAAATTCCAATAATTATATACTATGTTTATACACTATAGTATATTAATATAACATCATATAATCATCAAGAACTAATTAAATCATCACCATATAAGCTTGTAAGCTCACGGTTTATTTGATTTAAATAGGTAATTGATTTCAAAAATTCTAATAAATTTACACAATGCATAAACAATATACTAAAGCATTAATACACTATTGCATGTTCAAAAATAAAATCATACATTAACCTATACAACCATATGGTTCACGGCATTTTGAAATAATTAGCAATTGATTTTCAAAATTCTAATTAAAACATAGAACATATAATCAATACATTAAAGCATTTATATGTCATCACATGCTTAAAATAAAATTTATACATCATGTACATATTTAAAAGTTCACGGTAATATCAAAATTTTAAGCTAGGGTTTTCCAAAATTTTAAATAACATACCATAGTCTTAAATCATATCATAGATCATATATTTCATCATCAAAATGTTCAAGAACATAATCGGTCATCAACATATTACTTTATAAAGCTTTAAATTTTATTAATATATCCTATGGTTTGAAAATCATATATATGCTAGATCCATTTCAAACATTAAATATACAACAATATATGATTATCTAAACATATTTTCATATATTTTCAAATAAAATTCATCAAGAACAACATATAAACAATAGCTCATGCTCAAGAACATTTAAACATATACATAAATATATATATATAGCATTCGAACATATATGAATATATATCAAGGGCATGCTCGAAATTTTCGAATAGAAGGATGAAAATCGTGACTAGAGATCATGTATTACCTTAGAAATGGTATAGGTTCACAAGAATAATGTAGTATCAAGTTTGGAGAAGAAATGAAGAAGAAAGAAGAAGGTTTTGAAAATAATGGGGAGAGGCTTGGCTCTCGGTTTTTGGTGAAGAAGGAGAGGAAATGGAGTATTTTGTGTGTTTGTAAGTGTGAGATAATGAATGAATGTGGAGAGGCTCCCTAATACCTCTCTCTTCAATTACACAAACAATATATGACACATTGCTGCACTTGGGAAGGAAAAGTGATGATTGTAGAGTGCATTGGCTAGGTGTGCATGTATTGGGCATTTATAAAGTGAAATCATTTGTTTATGGGGTGATGATGGAGCATAGCAGTATGGGGGGAGGTTAAAGGCTGATTTTATTTTCAATTACACATAATACATGTATTAATCATATAATAGATCATAGATATATAATACATGTCATAAAAATAATTAAATCATCACTTAGGTAATAATCGAAATTACCGATCAAAATGGAAAAAATAGGATTAAAAATATAAATTACACCTATTATTGATACTCATGTAATTTTCGTCCCAAATATACATATATATCATAATATATGATTTAGATATTAAATAATAGCATAGGATAAAATTATAGCATTAATCAATGCATAAAAACCTAATTTAAAAATTAGGGTTCAAATTTATATAAAGAGGCATTATCGATTTTAATGGTCTAAAACTGATTTCATAGCTTAATAACACTCATATATATCATATTATAAAGTTTAGATACCATATGATAATTTAATAGTGTCATTTCATGTGAAAAACCAAAATTTATAAACTTAGGGTTTTGAAACCTTAATATCAAATTATCGAGTTTAATAACTCAAATATTGATTTTAATAATTATTAATACTGTAATTATATAAAATAATAATAGGAAATTAATTATTATAATTTCCTGAGCATTAAACTCATTTTTCAAAACGTCTCTAGACGTTGACGTTCAAAACGTCTCAAAACGTTCAAAATCGACTCATCTCAAAATGGTCGCAGTAAGTTCATACTTACTAAATAAATATATTCCATTTAATAAAGGAATTAAGATGGAAATTAATTCCAAGCTTCACTGCTCAGAAAATTTCATGAAAAGTCGACGTTTGATCTGCGTTTGACGTTAAAATATATTGACGAATCATTTCGTAATATTTCAATCCTTTAATTCACAATCCTTAGTGAATTATGAAAAGGAATTCGTTATAACGATATCGTATCGAAATCACAATATTCGATGTCGTAAAAAAATAATATACGGCAAAACCCTAATTACGGGTTTAGAAACCGTAATCAGATATTCGAAATTTGTTACCTCTAGAAAAATGTCACGACCCACTCGAATATTACGATAGTATTTTAGGGGTTTCATGGCTTTAAGTAGAGATGCATAACAAAAATAAACTAGCATGCTTAAACATAATATGAGATAATGTCATAATGGTTTAAAAAGTTTTAGGCCATCGGACCCCAAAAATCTTGGCCATGGTCCGATGGACCTCAATAGTTCATAAACATAAAGCATAAATAAAGGAGTTCAGAGTGTAGCAGCGGAAAGTGTGTGAATACATATATGACGATATGCATTCAAGGTAAAAACCACAAATTCTAGTTAAGTTGGTCAAGGACACTGGACTCCTCAACACATTCCCCATCATCACCATCAGAGCTCAACCTGCACATTTAAAAACAAACATGCAGGGCTAAGTACAAGAAATTGCACTCAGTGGACTTATGCCGAAAATATTTGATAATATTTGAATTACGCTGCCAATATCGAGTAAGTCACAAGGGTATTAGTTAAAAATGCCTTGTGCTTACCAAATCATTTTCAGTTCGTAAACATAGCTCGGCGAGCATTTTCTTGGTGTGTATGGTCCGTATCTCATAGTAACAATTCATAACAGTATTTAAAAGTTAAACGTCGAGAGGAGGCCTCCCATCTACGACGCCGTGACCGGCCGTAATCCCGTTACAGCACACAGGTCCTCTCACAAGCATATGTTAACATAGCAATAGTTCCAACCTTCACGCCAATCCTAGCCAGGCATTTATCATCCGGCACAGGACCCGACATTTAAAAGGTTGGGCGCGACCCAAATGACATAACCTGTCATAATAAAGTTCCAACCATCGCCACAGCCCTACCCGGGCAAACAGATAGGATCCATACACAAAACAGAATATTTTTGGCAGGTAATGTAGTAAAACATTTGTTAACAGTTGTAGAATAAGTACTGTAAATAAACTCATTTTTGGAATAACAGTAAAGTCACATCTTAGTGGGGTAAGAAAAGGCCCACATTTTGAAGATAAAAAGCCCACCTGGACAATGGTTCGTTGTAAATTGAGTCCTAGGTTCGTTCATACGTCAAAATCCGATCGCGCGTTTAGTCCACGCCTTCTGGCGAGGTTTAGTGCGTCGCTCAGTGTCACGAGACTTTCAAAAGCTAAGATAAACTTGATATTTCATATCGATGTAGACTGAATTCCTTAGTGAATTGATTCGTCTCCAACACGTATCTGATTGAATTGTTCTCGTTCTCCGAGATCGTTCAACGTATAAGTCGTTTTTTCGATATATGGATTTTATTTGTGAAATCTTTTCTTACTAATGAGGTATCATACTCAATTAGTATATCTTACAGCGTCTTGGCGTATTCATCAATCGTAAACGCGTCGTTTGACTTAAAAAGTCAACGAAGTCGACAACGTCGACAAAGTCGACAATTTTGACTTTCAAATAGTAACTTCTTACTATTTCGTTTTATAAATCGAATTTGATCGATTTGAAAACGTAAAGTCCTATTTCTCGATTTATCACGTAAATCAAGGACTTATAAATAATTTCGCATTTAATAAACCTTTTTATAAATAAAACGCGTAATTTCGATTTTAAAACGTTATAAAATGAACGTTTGTCTCAAACATAGCAATCTATGTTTATAAAATTTTGTAAAATTTAATTATGTCTAGATTATTAATTAAACATATATTTTATTAATAAACTGAATTAAAAAGGATTTAAAAATCCTTATTAATTATCGAAAATCTCGATAATTAATTTAAAAATATCAAATGACTTTTGAAAAAATTTCTAAATTAATATAGTGCATTATTATACACTATGGTCCAGAATATGAATTTATAAAATCCATATGATATGGTTTGCTATTTATTAATATATATAGCTACGGTAATTTCAATAATTAGGGAATAATTATCCAAAAATTCTCAAAATCGATATATACATAGTATAATATCCCAACATCAATATACATCACAATTATATCCTATAGTTCACCATAACCATTCATTTAACAATATATAGCAATATTTACGGTAATTACAAGATAATTACCATATAATTAGCAAACAATTTCTAAAAATTCCAAATAAATTCTAACATGATTAAACATTATACTATAACATTGTAACATCATAACATCAACCAAAACCATTTGAATCATCACCATATGGAGCTACAAGCTCTCGGCTTTTTGTAAAAATGGTATTTGATTTTCAAAATTCAACAATTATATACTATGTTTATACACTATAGTATAGTAATATAACATCATAATATTTATCAAAACTAATTAAATCATCACCTTCAAGAGCTCAAAGCTCACGGCTTATTTGATTTAATTTGGTATTTGATTTCCAAAAATTCCAATAAATTCATACAACACATAAACAATATACTAAAGAATTAATACACCATTGCATGTTCAAAAATAAAATCATACACCAACATATACAACTATATGGTTCACGGCATTTTTGAGAAAATGTGCAATTGGTTTTCAAAAATTCTAACCAATTCATAGAACATATAATCAAGGTTCTAAAGCATTAATATGTCATTGTATGCTTGAAATAAAAATTATACATCAATGTACATATTTAAAAAGCTCACGGTAATATCAAAATTTTAAGCTAGGGTTTTCCAAAAATTCTAAATAACATACCATAGTCTTAAATCATATCATAGAACATATATCCATCATAAAAATTATATCAAGAACATTCGGTCACTACCATATCATTTTAACTATTTTCAAAAATTTTATAAATATATCCTATGGTTTCGAAAATCATATATATAGGCAAGATGCATTCATACATCTCATATACACATAACCTATGCTCATCTAAACATATTCACATGTATTTTCAAATAAAATTCTCAAGAACACATATATAAACAATAGCTCATGCTCAAGAACATTTAAACATATATGTATACCTACATAAACTTTCGAACACCATACATATATATCAAAACAGTTTTCGATTTTTTTGAATAAATGGAGAAGGAAATCGGTACTATAGTTCATGTATTACCTTAGAAATGGTATAGAATCAAAGAACAATGAAGGTAGCAAGCTTTGGTGAAGAGATGAAGAAGAAAAAAGGAAAGAAAATCTTAAAATGGAGAGGGGTTTGGCTCTCGGTTTTCAGGCAGAAAATGGGAGAGGAAGAAGTGCATTTTGTGTGTTTGTAATTGTGAGAAGAATGAAGAGCTTCTCTCCCTAATACCTCTCTCTCCCTACACGGTTACACACACAATATAGGAGGAATTATTGCTGCACTTGGGAAGGGAAAAGTGATGATTAAAGAGTGCAAAAGGGGCTCTCCATGCATTGGGCAATTTAGAAAGTGAAATCATTTGTTTATGGGGTGTAGGAGCATAGCCGGCGCATGGGGGAGGTTAAAGGGGCTGATTTTATTTTTCAATTACACATAATACATTGTATTAATCCTATAATAGGTCATAGATATATAATACAAATCATAAAAATAATTAAATCATCACTTAGGTAATAATCGAAATTACCGATCCAAAAATTGGAAAAATAGGATTAAAAATATAAATTACACCTATTATTGATACTCATGTAATTTTCGATCATATATATCATAATATATGATTTAGATATTAAATAATAGCATAGGATAAAATTATAGCACATTTCATGCAATAAAAACCCTAATTTCGAAAATAGGGTTTCGAAATTATATAAAGGGGCATTATCGATTTCTATGGTTCAAAAACTTTTTAATGCTTAATAATATCTATATATATCATATTATATAGTTTAGATATCATATGATAATTTAATGGCATCATTTCATGTGACCAAACCCTAATTTATAAGATTAGGGCTTTCGAAAATTAATTTTGAAAATATCGAGTTTAATAACTCAAATATTGATTTTAATAATTATTAATACTGTAATTATATAAAATAATAATAGGAAATTAATTATTATAATTTCCTGAGCATTAAACTCATTTTTCAAAACGTCTCTGAGCGTTGACGTTAACGTCTCAAAGCGTTCAAAATCGACTCATCTCAAAATGGTGTGATAAGATCATACTTACTAAATAAATATATTCCATTTAATAAAGGAATTAAGATGGAAATTAATTCAAGCTTCATTGCTCGAGAAAATTTCATGAAATCTTGACGTTCGATCTGCGTTTGGCGTTAAAATATATTGATGAATCATTTCGTAATATTTCAATCCTTTAATTCACAATCCTTAGTGAATTATGAAAAGGAATTCGTTATAACGATATCGTATCGAAATCACAATATTCGATGTCGTAAAAAAAAAATATATCGGCAAAACCACAATTACGGGTTTAGAATACCGTGTCGTATGTTCGTTTCTTTGGAATATTACATTCCACCCCTTCACGAAAAAATTTAGTCCCAAAATTTGTATACCTCTAGAAAAATAAATCGGGTATTTTTACGTCGCTTCTTCAAGCTCCCACGTGGCTTCTTCTTCCGTGGTGTCTCACACACACTTTGACTAACGGAATCGACTTGCTCCGTAGTTCTTTGAACTTTGTGGTCAAGTATGGCTGCGGGTTCTTCCTTATAGCTCATGTCGGCTCGAGGATCACGTCGTCTTGATGAATCACATGCTTTGGGTCGTGAGCGTATTTTCGTAATGCGAGGCGTGAAAACATTATGGACATTCCCTAGGTTTGGCGGAAGAGCCAACCTATAAGCTCCTGGACCTATCTTCTCTAGGATCTCATAAGGTCCTATAAAACGGGGTCTAAGCTTCCCTTTCAGGCCAAACCTGACAATCCCTTTCGATGGAGAGACCTTAAGAAATACTTTATCTCCATTCTCAAGCGTAGCTCGGATCTCAGCGTATCGGTAAGATTACATCGTCTGAGCCTCTTTTATCCTCAGCCTAATCTGTCGAACGATCTCGATCATTTCGTTCACTGCATCAGGCCCTATGACTTTTCTCTCACCGACTTCATCCCAATAAAGCGGTGATCTACACTTCTTGCCATACAAGGCCTCGTATGGGGCCATGCCGATCGTCGCTTGATAGCTGTTGTTGTAAGCAAATTCGACAAGAGGTAAAATATCTTCCCATTTTGTACCTCGATCCAAAATTACGGTTCTAAGCATATCTTCTAGCGTTTGGATCGTTCTTTCCGACTGTCCATCGGTTTGTGGGTGGAATGCTGTACTGAAATTTAATCTCGTACCCAGTTCTCTCTGCAAGCTAATCCAGAATCTGGATGTGAACTTGGAGTCTCGATCAGAGGTAATAGATTTTGGCACTCCATGTAGTAGTACAATTTCCTTAACGTGCTGGTGGGCGACTTATCGGACCCGTAAGTGCTCGAGATCGGTGAAAGTGAGCACTTTTGGTAAGCCTATCCACAATTACCCATATGGCTGTGTTTCCTCTTCTCGACTTGGGTAAGCTTGTAACGAAATCCATGGTTATATCGTCCCACTTCCACTCAGGGATTTCCAATGGTTGCAACTTTCCGTATGGACGTTGGTGTAGTGCCTTCACTTGTTGGCAAACAAGACAGCGTTCCACAAACGAAGCTATATCTCGTTTCATGCCTTCCCACCAAAACTTTTCCTTCAGGTCTTGGTACATTTTAGTACTGCCTGGGTGGGCGGTGTAGGGCGTATCGTGAGCCTCACTCATGATTTCGTTCTGAAGCTCTGCGTCGTCAGGGACGCATATCCTTCCTTCAAATAATAAGGCGTTATCCGGCGCCTCTTGGAAATTCTTGAATCCTTCAGACCTTAGTCTTTCTCGGATCTTTTCCAACTTTTCCTCCATCCTTTGTCTCTCTACAATCCTTTTTCTTAGGTCAGATGCCAGTGTGAGGGTAGCGATACAGCTCACAATTGTCTCAGGTGGTTCCACCAGTTCAATCCTCATTCTACCAAACTCTTCAACGAGTTTTTCCTCTTGTATAAAGAGACATCCTAACTTGGTATGGCTCTTACGACTCAAGGCGTCAGCTACTACATTCGCTTTGCCCGGGTGATAGTTAATACCACAGTCGTAATCTTTTACTAATTCAAGCCATCTTCTTTGTCTCATATTCGAGATCTCTTTGTTGAAGAAATACTTGAAACTTTTATGATCCGTGAAGATCTCACATCTCACACCATAGAGATGGTGTCTCCAAATTTCGGTGCATGAACTACATTTGCTAATTCCAAATCGTGGGTTGGGTAGCTCGGTTCGTGGGGTGCGAGTTGTCGGGATGCATAAGCTATCACCTTTCCTTCTTGCATCAAAACACAACCCAATCCAGTCTTAGATCGTGCAGATAGACTACATACCCTTTGTCCTTCTAGGGATTGCTAGAAGCTGGTGCACTTGTCAATTTTTCTTGAGTATTTGGAAACTTCGTCTCGCATTCATCGGTCCAATTGAACTTGATTCCTTCCAAGTAGGCGGGTTATTGGCCTTGCAATTTTGGAGAATCCTTGATGAATCTCCTATAGTAACCAGCTAATCTGAAACTTCTAATCTCGTCTTTGAGTCTTTGGTGATTTCCATTCTTGCACGGCCTCTACTTTGGATCTACTTTTATACCTTGACGGACACGATGTGTCCAAGGAACATAACTTCCTTAAGCCAAACTCACATTTGCTAAACTTAGCAAAGTCTTTCATCTCTCAAGGTTTGCAAAACCGTTCGTAGATATTCCCTATGATCCTCTTCATTCTTTGAATAAATAAGGATATCATCTATGAAGACCAAAACAAATTTATCCGAAATGGATGAAATACTACATTCATAAGGTCCATGAATACGGCTGGTGCATTGGTTAATCCGAATGGCATAACTATGAACTCATAGTGGCCATATCTGGTTCGGAATGCAGTCTTAGGTACATCCTCAGACCGTATTTTCAGCTGATGGTATCCTGACTTAAGATCAATTATCGAGAATACACCCGCTCTTCGTAATTGATCAAACAAGTCATCAATTCTGGGTAAAGGGTATTTGTTCTTTAGTGTCATCTTATTTAGTTCTCTATAATCGATGCACATCCTCAAAGAACCACCATTTTTCTTAACGAACAAAACAGGCGCTCCCCAAGGTGAAACACTCGGCCTAATGAATCCTAGATCCAAAAGCTCTTGGATTTGGATTTTCAGCTCTTCTAGTTCCTTTGGGGCCATCCTATAGGGCGCCTTCGACACTGGGGCTGATCCGGGCTCCAAGTCGATGGTAAACTCTAGTTTTCTATCAGGAGGCAGTCCTGGTAGATTCTCGGGAAATACGTTCGAAAATTCTTGGACAACTTCAATGTCTTCTACCCGCTTGGGTTTATCCTCTTCGTTCAAATAAACAAGGAATGCATGGCATCCTTTACGGTTCATCATCCTCCCAGCTTGTAGTGCGGATCAATCGGTTCTTCTTCCCATCTTGATCCGTGGAAATCGTAGCTTCTTGTCGAGGAAAGTGAAGCGAAATTTTCCTTTCCTTACATAGAATCGTGGAACGATTCTTAGCTAACCGATCCATTCCTAGGATTATGTCTACATCATCCATGGGTATTATGTTTAGATCGTTAGCCATAACCTTAAGTGATCTAATGTCGACTCTGGGTTCGAGCAAAAGTGCGTGTGATCATAATCCCTCCTATAGGCGATGAGATTCTCATATCACGGCTTGACCTTTCGGACCTAAGGCCCGGCATTTCTCGCATGATTTTGCAATAAAAGAATCTGAAGCACCCGTGTCGAACAATACTATAACGGTGGGTCGAGTAGAACCCCATACACCAAGTTTCCCAGGTTTTGTTCGTTTTGCCTCCTATCTGGCGTAGGCTTTAGCTGAGCCAGTGAGGTGACGAGCGCTGGTCCTTGTTGATTCGGCTATTCTTTGCTGGCTTTATTGATGCCGCTTCTTTGGCGTTAGTCGCGGTGGTTGCCGCCTCTGTTGTTGTTAGGCGGTGGGCTGCCACTGCGATTCTGAGGTTGTTATTCTTGTTCTTCCATTGGGGTTCTTTGCACCACCTTGGGGTTGTTGCCCTTTGGAGTTCTTTGGGGTTGGGGTTGGGCTGTTGTGGCGGGGGGGTTGAAGTATATAGCCATAATGGTGAGCATGGCCCGTTGGTTCGACCTTATATCGAGCGTGACCTTTGGGCAATTGTTGGCGTAATGCCCGTTTGCCCGCATTTGTAACAGCTCACCACGTTTTCGTGCACACTCCTTGTGTGCTCTATGGCATCTAGGGCATTGAGGTGCCCTCAACTATTCTGCGGTCCCTTGCCGGTGGATCATAAGCTGCTCTCTTCCAGCTCATCCTTGCTGCGCCGTGTTTCCTTGCCACGGGCGCTTGTGACTTCGTCTCCATAGTTCCATGGTTCCGCGGTTGGGCTCTAATTCCCTTTTCCTTTGTCAAAGTGCGTATGTGCGAGGCGACACCGACTTATTCTCGGTCATGGCGCCTCGATATCTAAAGCTCGTGCGAGAGCTTCGATGTAAATAGGTCTCCATGGCTGGCAAGAGACATCGTATCTCCATTCTTAGCCACGACACGAACTTTTCCGACATTTTCAAGTCGGTGTCCACGATTCGGTGCATATCTCGACATCTCGCGACGCGATCATAGTCGATCACGAGACATCCTTTCTTGCTTTAGCGGAAAAATTCTGCTCCTTCTTCCTCTTATAGCTCTTAGGGATGTACTTCTCATCTGACTCCCTCTTGAAGTCCTCCACGAGAATTCCTCAAGTCGTTAATTTGTAAAGTCTTCTTCGGCCTCCCACTGAAGTCACCGGTCGGTCGGTGGAAAGTAACACACGACGACCTTTCTGTGCGTGCATCTTAAGAAGGTAAAAATCCGTTCAATGGCTCTAACCCATTGTTCGAACTATACAGGCTCCTTTTAGTTAAAAGCAGGAGGGTTTGCCTTAGAAATAGCTCTTGATCCTGCGATCGGGTTGAGGTGGAGGTGGTGGTTGGGAATATCCTCTTGCTCTTGCTGCGGGATTCTACCCTCCTCTAGGTCTTCCTCGACCTCACGGGTTCTCGTTCGGGTTTATTCTTTGAGGCGTTACATTATATAAAACATATCATCGTTAATTACTCAACGCTTACAACTTAACAACATAAGGTTTTCATAGCTTCTCCTCAAAACGATATCAAAATCAAACCACTCATCCTTAACATAGACAATTTGTCACCAAAAACCCCCATTTGGGTCAAATATATATATATAGATTGATAAACCAGGTTTGTCAAAAGCGAGATGTCCAACATCGAGAATCACAAGAAAATAGAAATAGCAAGGTTTCGGGCCCACACGGCCTAAAAAAAAAATTTTGAGTTCTAGAACCACGGTACTGAAATAAAAAGGGAAAAGCTAGCACATGCTTGTCATAACAAAACGAATTCTAATTAAAACGTCGCCTAACGTCTTCACGGGTTCCTTCCTACTCCGCGTCTTCCTCAGGGTCTTCCTCCTCTTCGGAGTCGTCTTCCCCATCCGAATCGTCCTCACGGTCGTGCCTGGATGGTCTGCATCGGCTTCCATCATCGGTATGTCGCGCAGGGGTTCGAAGATATCCGTGCCGTACAAGTCGTAGTTGTGGCGGATCGGACTGTAGCATACTCGGGTTGGGTCATAGCCATTGAAGGCATCTGATACTCTCATCCGCGCTGTCCGGCGGAAGGGCTCTTCGTCTTCCGGTGGTGGTGGATCGGACGCAGGTGGTAGGGGCGGTAGCGGCGGACGTACTGGGTGTCCAAAAACTGCTGGTGGTAAGAGGGTCTGTCCCAGGGCTCTAGGGTGTGCTGCCCTATCTACCTCGTACATCCTGCCTCGTCCATCCGATGCGGGGTATCCTTTGGATCAACTGTCTCGGAACCTCAAGGTATAGCCACTCACGGTGACTCGTCACGCCAAGTGTACTCCGTGGAGGAGATAGGGTCTCATAGGTGCGGCTCGTGAATCTTGTACACGTAAATCGGATGACTCACGAACACAGGCGGATCCCCAATCAAATCATAGCCTCGGGAATCACGATAAATGTAGTCTCCGATACCTCTCGGGCATAACCATCCCATGTACAAGGGAGTATAGCTAGGGTCGCTTGATGCCATCATAATCGGTTGCGCCATAGGCTCGGGCGTTCCTCCACAACCGAAGGTAGTATGCGCATAAACTTCGCTTAAGTCTTCCCGGCGCATCATCCAACATTCCCATAGGTGCGCATCAGCTCCTCGGGTGGGGCATGAGGTCCTACCCTCCTCCTAGTGATATAGCGCATCTCCTCCATCTTCTTAGTCTTACCCAACGTATACATATAAGCCAATAACATCTTAATATATGCTACGATATCCTTGTCTTATATCAAACACTCGAACTAGAGTTCAACGGACTCTATCGTATTCTGGAGACAGAATTAGGGATTCGGTTCTTCATAACAAATGAAGATCAGTGCGTTAGGGAGTGCGTGGGTGAAAACCATGCGTAAATCGGTCCTAACGAGAGATCTAGCTAAAACAAATTTACTGCACAGTGCAGGAAATTTGTGCGATCGTGCAAAAATGTAAATCGAGGCGTGCGTCGGCGTGTCGCCTACCATATACGGGTCTTTAAGTCGAGGCTGAACATTCTGAAGCCGTAAGTGGCGTCCATGTCATGATTCGTGTTGATGCTCACTCATGTCGAAGTGGTGATGAAGTGTCGGCGTCGTTCGGCGATAAAGGTTGAGGTCGTCCTCGTTCATCCTTCTCGCTCGTCTTTCGTTGTCCGCGCTCAAGGATATCGTCACTTTCATTCTTCCTATCGTTCTTTTGTTCTCATAAGGAAAAAGTTCATACTTCTATGTTCTTTCACGATCGTGAGCATGCTCCTTAGAGTCTAAGTTAGTCTCGTGATAACATATCGTTCATCATAAACAAAATTTTGAAAGTTGGAAAGTAAAGTCTTATTTGAAAATTTTGAAATCGATTTCAAAATGATAATCATGATCAACTCATATACATATCAAAAATGGATTCATTCATTCCATGTTGATCATTCACTCGATACTACCATACACTTCCATCTCAATACTTGAGCACTTGCATTAGTTCAATTCAAAATTTTTGGAAAAATTTTCTTGCTTAACTTCTAAAATTTTTATAATAACATAACCTTTCAAAATTTCTTCCAACTTGCTCATCATGTAGAAATTTTCCATTTCATGAGATTGAGAAAGAAATGTAGTTACCTTTTTTCGGTTGAGCTCGATGTGATGGAGTGTTGAGAGGAGTCAGTAGATTTCTAGAAGTCCAGTGACTCAATCTAGACTTAGAATAAAGGATTTGGGTTTACAAAGAGCAAAAGCGCTCTGATACCACTTCTGTCACGACCTCATTCCGGTCTACCCGGACTGGAGGGCGACTAATACTAGGAGTAGTATTTTAGGGGTTTCATGGCTTTAAGTAGAGATGAATAACAAAAATAAACTAGCATGCTTAAACATAATATGAGATAATGTCATAATGGTTTAAAAAGTTTTAGGCCATCGGACCCCAAAAATCTTGGCCATGGTCCGATGGACCTCAATAGTTCATAAACATAAAGCATAAATGAAGGAGTTCAGAGTGTAGCAGCGGAAAGTGTGTGAATACATATATGACGATATGCATTCAAGGTAAAACCACAAATTCTAGTTAAGTTGGTCGAGGACCTTTGGACTCTCAACACATTCCCCATCATCACCATCGAGCTCAACCTGCACATTTAAAACAAACATGCGGGGCTAAGTACAAGAAATTGCACTCGGTGGACTTATGCGAAAACATTTGATAATATTTGAATTACTGTTGCCAATATCGAGTAAGTCGCGAGGGTTTTAGTTAAAAATGCCTTGTCTTACCAAATCATTCGGTTAAGTAAACATAGCTCGGCCGAGCATTTTCTTGGTGTGTATGGTCCGTATCTCATAGTAACAATTCATAACATATTTAAAAGTTAAGCGTCGAGAGGAGGCCTCCCATCTACGACGCCGTGACCGCCGTAATCCCGTATAGCACACAAATACTCACAAGCATATGTTAACATAGCGATAGTTCCAACCTTCACGCCAATCCTAGCCAGCATTTATCATCCGCACGGGACCCGACATTTAAAGGTTGGTGCGACCCAAATGACATAACTGTCATAATAAAGTTCCAACCATCGCCACAGCCCTACCCGGCAAACGGATAGGATCCATAAAATAAGCAGAATATTTTGGCGGTAATGTAGTAAAACATTTGATAACAATTGTAGAATAAGATCTTGTAAATAAACTCATTTTGGAATAACGAGAAAGTCACATCTTAGTGGGGTGAAAAGGCCCACATTTTGAAGATAAGAAGCACACGGACTATGGTTCGTTGTAAATTGAGTCGAGGTTCGTTCAATGCGTCGAAATCCGATCGCCGCGTTTGCGTCACCTTTACTGAAAAAGCGGCTTTAGTACGTCGTCTCTCGAGACTTTCAAAAGCTAAGATAAACTTGATATTTCATATCGATGTAGTGAATTCATAGTGAATTGATTAGTCTCCAACATGTATACTGATTGAATTGTTCTCGTTCGCCGAGATCGTTCAACATATAAGCGTTTTTCGATATATGGATTTCATTTGTGAAATCTTTTCTTACTAATGAGGTATCATACTCAATTAGTATATCTTATGCGTACTGGCGTATTCATCAATCGTGTAAGCGTACGTTTGACTTAAAAAGTCGGCGAAGTCGACACCGTCGACAAAGTCGACAATTTTGACTTTCAAATAGTAACTTCTTACTATTTCATTTATAAATCGAATTTGATCGATTTGAAAACGTAAAGTCTTATTTCTCGATTTATCACGTAACTCAAGGACTTATAAATAATTTCGCATTTAATAAACCTTTTTATAAATAAAACGCGTAATTTCGATTTTAAAACGTTATAAAATGAACGTTTGTCTCAAACATAGCAATCTATGTTTATAAAATTTTGTAGAATTTAATTATGTCCAGAATATTAATTAAACAAATATTTTATTAATAAACTGAATTAAAAAGGATTTAAAAAATCCTTATTAATTATCGAAAATCTCGATAATTAATTTAAAATTATCAAATGACTTTTGAAAAATTTTCTAAATTAATATAGTGCATTATTATACACTATGGTCCAGAATATGAATTTATAAAATCCATATGATATTGTTTGCTATTTATTAATATATATATACATATATAGCTACGGTAATTTCAATAATTAGGGAATAATTATCCAAAAATTCCCAAAATCGATATATACATAGTATAATATCCCAACATCAATATACATCACAATTATATCCTATAGTTCACCATAACCATTCATTTAACAATATATAGCAATATTTACGGTAATTACAAGATAATTACCAAATAATTAGCAAACAATTTCTAAAAATTCCAAATAAATTCTAACATGATTAAACATTATACTATAACATTGTAACATCATAACATCAACCAAAACCATTTGAATCATCACAATATGGAGCTACAAGCTCTCGGCTTTTTTGACTAAAAATGGTATTTGATTTTCAAAAATTCCAACAATTATATACTATGTTTATACACTATAGTATAGTAATATAACATCATAATATTTATCAAAACTAATTAAATCATCACCTTCAAGAGCTCAAAGCTCACGGCTTATTTGATTTAATTTAGTATTTGATTTCCAAAAATTCCAATAAATTCATACAACACATAAACAATATACTAAAGCATTAATACACCATTGCATGTTCAAAAATAAAATCATACACCAACATATACAACTATATGGTTCACGGCATTTTGAGAAAATGTGCAATTGGTTTTCAAAATTCTAACCAATTCATAGAACATATAATCAAGGTTCTAAAGCATTAATATGTCATTGTATGCTTGAAATAAAATTATACATCAATGTACATATTGTCACGACCACGCTCGGGATAACCGGGTGGCGGACTAATACTAGGAATAGTATTCATGGATACGGAAAAATTCTATCATATATAAACAACTTACACATGAGAATATAGAACTTAGGATTAAACATACATTTATAACATTTGGGATCAAAGGTTTAAGCCAGCGGATCGAAAGGATATTACGATCGAAGGACTTCATAGTTCACATTATCTTATCATCCAACATAAAAATAAAGCAGTTCGAGTTGCGGCGGAAAGTGTGTGAATACATATATGGCGATATGTATTGAGGTTAACAATTCTAACAAACATCGAGGATATGACGAAGGACTTTCTCAACACTCCTCCATCATCGACATCAAACATCGAGCTCGACACTCCTCCACGTTTAAAAACAAACATGCGGGGCTAAGTACAAAATTTGTACCCGGTGGACTTATGCGAAAACATTTTATTTTCTTTGAATTACTACGCGATATAATGGTAAGACCGAGGGTTTTATTTGAAAATGCTTCTTTACTAAAATATTTTCACGAGTTCATAAAAGTTGCTTGGCGAGCATTTTCTTGGTGTGTATGATCCATATCCTTATTATCATTCCATCGTCTTATCATAGTCGAAAGTCGTGAAGGAGGCCTCCTCTACGACCCGTGACCGACCGTGAATTGTCCTTACTGACACGGTCACCATCGGTGTACCGTTAATCTAGCGGTATAAGCCTTGGCATAGGATCCGATATCGATTTTCATTCATAAGTTGGGAATAACCCAACAACATCACATCATTCATGGATAGGATACGATACACAAAATGTAAACATTTTGGCGGTAATCATTTAAACAATTTTATCCATAGTTGAAAATCTATAAACAAAGGCAGGTTGAAAAAGCGACAAAGTGATTTTGTTTTAGTAATAAAGCCCACACGAAATTATTGATCGTCTTTAACGTTCGCTTACTCGTCGGCGTCCGGTGGTGCGTCGGCGTCCACGCTTTATATAAAAGGATGTTTTAGTGCGTCGTTTACGTAATTCGAGACTTCAAAGTCTATAATAAGATTCGATATTTCATATCGATATGAATTGAATTCTTTAATGAATTTAATTAGTTTCTCAACAGCGTATCATCTTAACATTTCTCGTTCTTGATAGAGGCGAGATATGTATTGAAAGTTACCAATTTACCCTCTTGGTAAATGGTCCAGCGTTTTCTCACGTTTTCGATTTCACGACTTCAAATATGAAATCCTTTCATATCAGCGTGATGTCATTAGCAATTGATCGTCTTCGGCGTATTAGCGTGTTTATCGAGCGTATTTAAATGCGTTGATTTCAAAAGTCGACAATTTTGACTTTTCTTAGTAATTAATTACTAAGTCATACTTTAATATTAAATTCTTTGAAAATCAATTTCAATTGATTTCTTTTTATAAACTGTTTAAATATGTTTAAAATAATTTTTAAACATATAATTCATTATAAATAATGAATTTAAGGATTTAAAATCCTTATTCGATTTTAAAAATAGCTCACGGCTATTTTGTATTTTATCGACCAATTATTTTGAAAATTGCTCATAATTTCCAAATATGTCTAAAATAATATTAGACATATAATTTATTAATAAAATTGATTAAAAGGATTTAAAATCCTTAAAAATTCTTAGAAATTTCTCGGTAATTATAAAAAATTACCAAATAATGTCAAATTTTTTCTAATATTATATAGTGTATTATCATACACTATGGTCATTAATATGTCATAATATCAACTAAACAACTTTCAATCATCACCTTATTATTTTCATAAGGTCTCGGCATTTTGAAATAAAATGCCCAACAATTTTCTAAAATTTCATAAATTATCACAAGGTCGAACATTAGTCCATGACATATTTATGTCACATAATTCATTATATAACAATGTTATATCATACATATATTCCCATATGTCTCGGCTTTTTCATAAAATTCATCAAACAATTTTCTAAAATTTTCCAAAAATCATTATATGCACATAAATCATATTATAGCAACATTTCAACATAACAACTATCAAAACCAATTTATTCATCACCATATTGAGCTTAGCTCTTGGTTTATTTGAATAAAGTAGGTAATTGATTTTCAAAATTTCCAATAACAACATAGAATGCATAAAACATATTCTAAGCTAATAATTTAGCATTGCATGTACTAAATAAAAATCACACATCAACTTATATATATATATAGGCTTCGGTATTTTTTAAAAATAATTGATAAGATTTTCTAAAAATTCTCAATAATTTACAAGAGATATATATATCATCTTGAATCAACAATATGTACTTGCATGTTCTAAATGAAAATTATACATCAATTTATATATGCATATAGCTTCGGTCCTTTTGAAAAAAATATGTAGGATTTTTCTTAAAATTTTCAATTAAATCATAGGGTATAAAATTCATGCTCTAGAGTAATAAAACATCATTGCATGTTATAAAATAAAATCATACACATATATATACATATATATGGCTTCGGTATTTTTTTGAGAATTAAGGTAGGAATTTTTCTAAAATTTCAAATAAAAGGCTATGGACTCACATAATATCATAGATTCACTATATGCAATTGCATGTCTTAAATAAAATTCATCACCCACATAATATACATATAAGTCTCGGTTCTTATGAAATAAAATAGCAAGAGTGTTCTAAAAATTCTCAAATAAATTATATGCATTCTCAATACATCATAAATCCATAATATCACATTGCATGTACAAAAATAAAATCATACACCCACTTATATTTCTTATGCTCTCGGTTTCAAGAAGGAAAATACCATAGTTTTTTTTCTAAAATTTTCAAATAAATACTATAGACATATATAACATCATAGATCACAATTTCATGCTCTAATTCATACCTTCAAGCCTCGGTCATTAACTACATTTTTCACCCATGGTTCGAAATTTTTTAAAACATGTATCAACCTCAATTTATCATGCTACACATTCTTAGAACAATACATAACCATAGATTCATAAGATTTTTATCTTAGATCATACATGCAAGACTTAGAAAAATAAGAACACTAACATCTACACATCTTTCCATCACAAACAACATGCATACTCAAAATCTTTCAAAATAAAACTCAAGAACACATAAAATGTTCTTGCACATTTTCAGCGATTTTAAAAGAAGCAAGAATGGTTGAATCGATTCCTACCTTGTTGATATAGATTAATGGAACAAGGTACAAGGTATTGAGGTGTGGTATGGAAGAAGAAGGAAGAAAATGAAGCTTGAAAATGGTGGTGGTGCTCTCGGTTTTGAGAAAAAATGGAGAAGGAGATGGTGTTCTTGAGAGAGATGAGAGGTTTGGAGAGAGATGAGAGTGGGGTGTTTGAGTGTAGAGTGTTTGAGTGAGTGAGATAATGAATAAAATCTGAATATCTACCCCATATCCCCCATGCTCGGCCTCTCTCTCCTTGCACACACACAAATCTCTTGAACTTTTAATAGTATTCTATGTAGATAGTGGAGGTTAATCATTGTTATCTTACACAATCTTCTTGAAAATAGCTACAATACATCATTAGTGGGAGATTTGTTGATATAAAATCTGAATATATACATATATATATGCATGTAAGATTGATATAATTAAAACACACTTTGTTATATACATATACATAGTTCACGGCTTTTATGCCTAAATCACATTAAATAATTTAATTCCATGCTAAACATACATATATACATCATATAATATAATTTAGATGATAATTAATATCATAGGTTAATTAGATAGCATAAGTGAAGAAAATAAAATAATCGAACCTTGTGCACATAAAATGGCTATCGGCCATTTGGCTAAACTATAGGTTAAATATTTTATTTCATAACCTTTATAGGTATGTGCACCTTGGTATATGATTTAAATGATAATTAATAGCATAGGATAATTAAAAGGCATGAATTTTGAAGAAAACCTAATTTGAAATATTAGGGTTTTGAAACTAGATTGAGATTTTACTAATTCTAATGTTCAAGCATTAATTAAATGCTTATTAGTACTGTAATATCATAAAAATATCATAGGAAATAATTTCCTAAAGTTTCTTGATCATTAAAACCATCGTTCGTTTCATCTCTAAGCGTTGGCGTTTGAAAGCGTCTCAAAGCGTTACGTGTCGACTCATCTTTAAAATGGTCGTAAATACTCGTAATCCCATTATTAAAATATTCCATTAATAATGGAATATAATTCTAAGCTTGATTGCTTAGAAAATATCGTGAAATTTCAACGATCGATATGCGTTCGGCGTTAAAAATGTCTTCTTAGATAAAAGTTAAAACTTTCGATTTCTTACATTCACGAGTTTGAGTGAATGTGTAACAAAATCATTCCTATGTAATTAATTGAAATCATATTCGATTTCAAATTTGTTTTGATTTCACGGTGAAATTCTATTTTCGGGTTTTAAAGGCCGTAATTAGGCTTTTAAAGCTGCGGTTATTACATCCTACCCCAAAAAGAAATTTCATCCGAAATTTGTATACCTTAAAAGAATAATCTGGGGTACCGTTCCTTCACTGCATCTTCTAGCTCCCACGTAGCTTCTTCTTGTCCGTGGTGATTCCACAGCACTTTGACCAGCGAAATTGATTTGTTTCTCAATTGTTGAACTTTATGGTCTATTATTGCTGTAGGCTCCTCTTCATAGCTCATGTCTGAGTTGAGAACTACGTCGTCTTGACGGATCACGTGTTTTGGATCGTATACATATTTCCTTAATTGAGATACGTGAAAAACATTATGCACATTTCCCAGTTTGGCGGAAGAGCGACTTATGAGCTCTTGGGCCTATTCTTTCTAGGATCTCATATGGTCTATGAAGCGGGGTCTTAGTTTTCCTTTCACACCAAATCTTGTGATCCCTTTCGATGGAGAGACTTTGAAATACTTTGTCTCAATTTCAAATTGCAGCTCCGATCTGCGGCGTGTCGGTAGGATTTTATCTATCTTGAGCTTCTTTGATTCTTTGCCTAATCGTCGGACGATTTCAATCATTTCATTCACTTTGCTTACGGCCTATTATTTTCCTTTCACCCACTTCATCCCGATAAAGTGGTGATCTACACTTCTTGCCATACAAAGCTTCGTATGGGGCCATATCAATCGTCGCGATAACTATTATTGTAGGCAAACTCGATAAGAGGTAAAATGTCTTCCCATTTGCACCTCGATCGATCTACGGTTCTCGGCATATCTTCTAGAGTTTGGATTGTCCTTTCATTGCCCATCGGTTTGTGGGTGAAATCTTGTCTTGAAGTTCAACTTTGTTCCCAATTCTCTTTGTAGGCTCTTTAAAATCTTGATGTGAACTTGGAGTCTCTATCGATGTAATAGATTTTGGTACTCCATGCGATCGTATAACTTCCTTTACATATATTTGGGCTAGTCTATCGACTCCATATGTATTTTGAATTGGTAGAAAATGGCGCACTTGGTGAGTCTATCACTATTACCCATATGGTAGTGTTTCCTTTTCTAGACTTGGGTAAATCATGTGAAATCCATCGTTATTTCATCCCACTTCCATTCGGTATACCCAGCGGTTGTAACTTTCCGTAGGGACGTTGGTGTAAAGCTTTAACTGGCGGCAAACAAGGCGTTTCTCTGAAAAAGCTATGTCTCGTTTCATGCCTTCCACGAACTTTTCTTTTAGGTCTTGGTACGTCTTACGTCTTGCTGGGTGGGCGGTATAAGGTGTATCATGAGCCTCGCTCATTATGTCGTTCGAATCTCGGCATCATCGAGAATACATATTCTCCTTCGAACATTAAAGCATTATCGATGCTTCACGGAAATTTTCAATTCGCGATTCTCGCTCTTCCTCTTATCTTTTCTAACTTTTCCTCCATCCTTTGTCTCTCAATGATCCTTTTCTTAGATCGGTGTCATGGTGAGTGTAGCGATCTGATTCATGATCGTCTCTGGTGTTTAACCAATTCAATTCTTAATTTGCTGAACTCCTCAATGAGTTTATCTTCTTGCGTGAGAGACATCCCAATTTAGTTTGATTTTTACGACTCAAGCGTCGGCTACTACATTCGCTTTACGGGTGATAGTTAATACCACGATCGTAATCTTTTACTAGTTCGAGCCATCTTCTGCGCCTCGTGTTTAGATCTCTGCTCGAAGAAGTATTTCAAACTCTTATGATCGTATAAATTTCACATCTCACTCCGTAGAGATGGTGTCTCCATATTTTCGGTCATGAACCACTGCTTGCTAATTCTAAATCATGTGTTGGGTAGTTCAGCTCATGTGGTCTAAGTTGCCGTGTGGCGTATGCTATTACTTTTCCTTCTTGCATCAAAGCGCATCCTAGTCCGTTCTTGAGGCGTCGGTATAAACCACATATTCCTTATCGATTACGGGATGCTAACACTTTGGTGCACTTGTTAACTTTTCTTTGAGTTTTGAAAACTTCGCCTCACATTCTTGATCCAGTGTACTTAACTCCCTTCGGATGGTTGGGTCATTGGTCTTGCTATTTTGGAGAATCCTCAATGAATCTCCTATAATAACCAGACCAACCTAGAAAACTCGGATCTCATTACGAGTTCGCGGTGATTTCCACTCTTGCCTTCTTCCACTTTGGTGGATCCACTTTGATTCCATCGGCGGACACGATGTGTCCTAGGAACATTACTTCCTTGACCAAAATTCGCATTTCTTGAACTTAGCAAATAATCTTTCATTCCTCAAAGTTTGTAACACCATTCTTAGATGTTCCTTATGGTCTTCCTCATTTTCGAATAGATGAGAATATCATCTATGAAAACCAAGACAAACTTGTCTAAATATGGATGAAACACTCGGTTCATGAGGTCCATAAATCTGGTGGTGCATTTGTTAATCCGAGCGGCATAACTACAAATTCATAATGGCCATATCTTGTTGAATGCGGTTTTAGCTATGTCTTGGTCGTACCTTGAGTTGATGGTATCGACTTGAGATCAATCTTTGAAAATATGCTGCTCCTCTCAATTGATCAAACAAATCGTCGATTCTTGGTAAAGGATATTTGTTCTTGAGTGTCATCTTGTTCGACTCTCGATAGTCTATACACGTCCTTAAAGATCCATCCTTCTTCTTAACAAACAATACGAGTGCTCCCAGGCGAAACACTAGGTCTAATGAAACCTAGGTCCAGCAGTTCTTGGATTTGGATTTTCGGTTCTTCCAATTCCTTTGGGGCCATTCATGGGGTGCCTTTGACCTTTGGAGCGATCACGGTTCCAAGTCGATGGTAAATTCAATTGTCTATCGGGAGGTAATCTGGTAGATCCTTAGAAATACATCAGGAAATTCCACGACAATATCTATGTCTTCTACCTTGATTCGGCTTTTCTTCTCCGTTCGGATAAGCGAGAAAAGCATGGTATCCTTTCTTATTCATCATTTTCCTGCTTTCAATGCGGATACAATCGGGACTCTCTTTCCCGTACTAATTCCGTGGAAGTGCGTTGCTTCTTGTCGGGAAAATGAAATGATATTTTCCTTTCCTTGCAAAGAATCGTGGGTGGTTTGCAGCTAACGATCCATTCCTAGGATTATATCTCGTCACCCATGGGTATTATGTTCAAATTATTTGCGAACCTAAGTGATCCTAAGTTCAACTCTAGGTTCGAGCGATAATGTATGTGATCATAATCCCTCCTATAGGTGAAGAGATTCTCATATCTGATTTGCTTTTATAGCACTAAGTCCCAGCAGATCTCGCATGATTTTGCTATGAAGGAGTCTGAAAGCACCGTGTCGAACAATACTATAACGGGCATGTTGAGAAGGATTCCCATACACGCGGGTTTCCACTGGTCTGTTCGTTTTGTCGCGGTGCAAAGCATATGCCTAACTTGGGGTAGCTGCGGTGACGTTGTGCTTGCCTTTCTTTGAAATTTATTCTTTGTTATCTTGCTTCTTGTTGCCGTGCAGCGTTGCCGTAGTGGTTGTTGTCTTCGTTCTTGGGGTAGTTGCCCTTCTTTGTTGTTGTATTCTTTGTTGTGGCTGCTGCTGCTTGTTGTTGTGGAGGTTGTTGCCATTGTTGTGGTTGTATTCTTTGTTGAGGTTGGGGCTGAAATTGGATAGCTCTCGGTGGTTGGACATTACGGGTTGGTTCGGCCTTCATTTGTTTCGAGCGTACCCGGACAAAAGTTTGCATAATGTCCTTTCATACCACACTAAAATAATTCCGCTGCCCGCCATGCACATTCCGTGTGCATCTTTCGGCATTTAGGCGCGGAAGAGCCCTTCGTTGCTCTTGTAGTCCTCTTGTTGGAGGAACAAATGCTGGCTTCCTCCATCCTTGCCCTTGACTTCTTGAATTCCCTTGCCCTTTGTTGTTTGTTATTCTTGTTCTCAAAATTTCCCTATTTCTTTTACTAAAACTAGTATCCCATTTCTCTTTCCCTTGTCCATTGTATTACGCATCGGTGATGCCGACTTATCATCGGCATTCTTTGCCTCAATGTCAGAGCTCGTGTAAGAGCCTCTGTATAAGTCATGTCTCCAAGACCGGAGAGACATTCTTATTTACGGCCTTAACCACGACCTAAATTTTTACGCCATTTTAAGTCCGTGTCCACTTGATCCGGTGCATATCTAGACATTTCATAAAATGTGCGATCGTGTCGATTACCGACATCTTTTCACCTTTAACAAGAAAAATTCATGTTCCTTCTTCTTCTTATAACTTTTCGGTACATACTTATCATACACTTCCCTTTTAAAATCTTCCCATGTCAACTCTTCCATCTGCTCTGCTGTGAATGTTTTCTTTCTGGCCTCCCACCAGAAATCAGCAGGTCCATTTAATTGGAAGGCTACACATGATAGTCTCTCTTGTGTTGTGCACCTTAAAAATGTGAAAATTCTCTCGATAGTTCTCATCCACTGTTCAGCATCTTCTGGACTACCTTTCCCATTGAAAGTAGGAGGGTTTTGTCTTAAGAATAATTCCTCTATCCTGCGGTCAGGTTGAGGTGGAGGTGGTTGAGGTATAGCCTGTTCTTCTTGCTCAGGAGTTCTACCTCTTCTCCTAGGTGCCTCCTCTGCCCTTACTTCTCGTTCGGGTCTTGTCTAGGAGGCGTTACATTGTGTAAAATATATCATTAGCATCATGCATCATTTTTTTTAATAACTTGAATATGTAAAATTTTATTATTGCCTTTTTGGAAATAATAACTTAAATAAAGCATTTCATTCTTGTCATACACAAATTTTGTTGCAAAAGCCCTCTCGGGTCATATATACATATAATTGCAAAAGTACCATAGATAAAGTACTTTGCAAACAAAATCATTACATCAAGGATTACTTACATGCTTACTTCCAAAACATTTCAAAAGGAAAGAGCCATACACATATCGGCTTTAAGGCTTTACAAAAATTAAAAGTCATGCACAGTGGCTTTATAGCCTTACAAAAATCCAGTTCCCTCGTCGTTCAAGTTCTTCAAAAACATAAATAAAACATACATAAAGTAGATAACATAATCCTTCAAATTTTTACATCAACATCAATATTAACATCAACTCCTCGAATCTTCCTCATCCTCCTCAGGATCCTCTTCCTCCTCGTCCAGTCATCCATACAGCCATATACTCTAGAGGGTCCAGCTCCATTACTCTCTACCATAGGGATGTCCCGTAGTGGACCATAATCCACACGAATCGGACTGTAGCTGTCATGGATGGGGTTATACCCATCAAGTACTGTCACACTAATCCATGTTGTCGCGGAAACTCTCGTTGGCGGTAGGGGTGCTTGCCATCGGTGGTAAGGCGGGAGTGGTGAGCGTGCGGGTGTCCAAATATCGGAGGTGGGAAAGCAGGGGCTCCCAAAGGCTCTAGGTGCAGGCTGCTCCGTCACTTTGAACAAGTGCGCCTCGTCGATCCGATGTCGAGGCACCTTGGTCAACTATCCGTGGAACCTCGGTGTCTGACCACTCGGGTGACTCGTCACGCCATGTATACTCCGTGGAGGAGATAAGGTCCTCTCGGTGCTGCGCCATAAATCTATATACATATGTCGGTGGTGATAAACACTGGGTAGATCGCCTATCAAATCATATCCTCCGGTCGCTTGCGGTAAATGTAATCTCCGGAAACTTCACGAGCATAGTCTTCCCAATCACATGGAAGTATAGTAAGAAGGCGTTTGATGCCATCGTGATCCGTCACGCCATATGCTCTGGCGTTCCTCCACGATCTAAAATAGTACATCAAAAACTCTCCTAGATCTTGGCGGCACACATCCAGCTTTCCGGTGAATCGGATAGTCTCCTCGGGAGTCGGGTCGGGTCTATCCTCCTCCTCGCAATGTAGCGCATTTCCTCCATCATCGCGATCAAAACTAACGTTAGTCACTACTATTATCTGATAGCAGATAGGGTAGCTTAGTACTTCGATTAATCAACTAGGATGAACTATTCAACCTATAAGGCAATAAATGCTAACGATTACAACCCATAACCAGACATTCTTAATCTACCTAGTAAACAAAACTCCTATTGCTATTTTAAGCTACACGAGGTATTATAGGTTTTTCTGCTCTAACTAAAACTCGAGCTAAACTTTAACCAGACTCTACTGTATTCTGGAGATGGAAAAAGAGATTCTGTCCTTCATAACAATTGAAGTTCAGAGTGTTAGGGATACGCAGGAGAAAACCACGCGTAAAACGGAATTTCATCGAAGGAGTACGATTAAAAACAAATTTACTGCGCAGCACAGAAAATTTTCGCGATTGTAGCAACGTTTCGAGAAGATGCCGATGACGAAATTGTGCACGCTATGGCTGCTGCCGACGTAGTATAACTATTACATCCACGTCTTCAAATTGATGCTTATCATTCTGAAATCGGTCAGCGGTCACGCATGTTGAAATTGTGATTATGGTCGCTTGCATTAAAGCGTGATACGATATCCACCTTCTTCATTCTTCATGGTCAACGTTGTTCTCGATCATCTTTACGTTCCATTCTCGTCGTTCAAAACCAAAAATTAAAAACACATTCATGCTTCCTATCATTCTTTTGTTTTCTTTCATTATGTGAACATACTTCCTATATCGTCTACGTTCTTCTCAAGAGAATAGCATACTTTGTTATCAACATAGATTTCATAATTCATAAACATAACATCCAAACAACATCATAGTTCATTCATACATATTTGTACATATCATCTTGCTTTCATACATTCGTCTTTAATCATCATGATTCGTTTCAAACATACATTTCAACTTAACCACTTCATATCATTACTATTCAATTTCAAAATTTAGAATTTTGAAAATCTTTACTCATAACTCTTCATTTCAATCATCATCACATTATAACTTTCCTTTTCCTTTTCTTCAAAATCTTTTCAAACTTGATCATCATATAAAATTTTCACTTCATAAGTTTAAAAAAACTAGTTACCTTTTCGAGTTGAGCTCGATGTGATGGAGTGTTGAGGATAGCGATAGATTTTCTAGAAGTCCGGTGACTCAATCTAGACTTAGTTTTAGAAGGAATTGGAGTTTGAAAACAGCTGCTCGATACCACTCTGTCGCGACCACGCTCGGGATAACCGGGTGGCGGACTAATACTAGGAATAGTATTCATGGATACGGAAAACTATCATAATAAGACTTACCATGTGAGAATATAGAACTTAGGATCAAACATACATTTATAACATTTCGGATCAAAGGTTTAAGCCAGCGGATCGAAGGATATGGCGATCGAAGGACTTCATAGTTCACATTATCTTATCATCCAACATAAAAATAAAGCAGTTCGAGTTGCGGCGGAAAGTGTGTGAATACATATATGACGATATGTATTGAGGTTAACAATTCTAACAAACATCGAGGACGAAAGGACTTTCTCAACACTCATCCATCATCGACATCCGAGCTCGACTGCACGTTTAAAACAAACATGCGGGGCTAAGTACAAAATTTGTACCCGGTGGACTTATGCGAAAACATTTTATTTTCTTTGAATTACTACGCGATATAATGGTAAGACCGAGGGTTTTATTTGAAAATGCGCTTGCTCTTACTAAAATATTTTCACGAGTTCATAAAAGTTGCTTGGCGACATTTTCTTGGTGTGTATGATCCATATCCCTATTATCATTCCATCGTATTATCATAGTCGAAAGTCGTGAAGGAGGCCTCGCTCTACGACCCGTGACCGACCGTGGTGTCCTTACGGACTGCGGTCACCATCGGTGTACCGTTAATCTAGCGGTATAAGCCTTGGCATAGGATCCGATATCGATTTTCATTCATAAGTTGGGAATAACCCAACAACATCACATCATTCATGGATAGGATCGATACACAAAGCGTAAACATTTTGGCGGTAATCATTTAAACAATTTTATCCATAGTTGAAAATGCGTAAACAAAGGCAGTTGAAAAGAGCGACAAAGTGATTTTGTTTTAGTAATAAAGCCCACAGAAATTATTGATCGTCTTTAACGTTAAACTTACTCGTCGGCGTCCGGTGGTGCGTCGGCGTCCACGCCTTTATATAAAAGGATGCTTTAGTGCGTCGTTTACGTAATTCGAGACTTCTGAAAGTCTATAATAAGATTCGATATTTCATATCGATATGAATTAATTCTTTAATGAATTTAATTAGTTTCTCAACAGCGTATCATCTTAACATTTCTCGTTCTTGATAGAGGCGAGATATGTATTGAAAGTTACCAATTTACCCTCTTGGTAAATGGTCAGCGTTTTCTCACGTTTTCGATTTCACGACTTCAAATATGAAATCCTTTCATATCAGCGTGATGTCATTAGCAATTGATCGTCTTCGGCGTATTAGCGTGTTATCGAGCGTATTTAAATGCGTTGATTTCAAAAGTCGACAATTTTGACTTTTCTTAGTAATTAATTACTAAGTCATACTTTAATATTAAATTCTTTGAAAATCAATTTCAATTGATTTCTTTTTATAAACTGTTTAAATATGTTTAAAATAATTTTTAAACATATAATTCATTATAAATAATGAATTTAAGGATTTAAAATCCTTATTCGATTTTAAAAATAGCTCACGGCTATTTTGTATTTTATCGACCAATTATTTTGAAAATTGCTCATAATTTCCAAATATGTCTAAAATAATATTAGACATATAATTTATTAATAAAATTGATTAAAAGGATTTAAAATCCTTAAAAATTCTTTAAATTTCTCGGTAATTATAAAAAATTACCAAATAATGTCAAATTTTTTCTAATATTATATAGTGTATTATCATACACTATGGTCATTAATATGTCATAATATCAACTAAACAACTTTCAATCATCACCTTATTATTTTCATAAGGTCTCGGCATTTTGAAAACAAATGCCCAACAATTTTCTAAAATTTCGATAAATTATCACAAGGTCGAACATTAGTCCATGACATATTTATGTCACATAATTCATTATATAACAATGTTATATCATATAAATGTCTCATAGCTCTCGGCCTCTTCATAAAATTTAACAAACAATTTTCTAAAATTTTCCAAAAATCATTATATGCACATAAATCATATTATAGCAACATTTCAACATAACAACTATCAAAACCAATTTATTCATCACCATATTGAGCTTAGCTCTTGGTTTATTTGAATAAAGTAGGTAATTGATTTTCAAAATTTCCAATAACAACATAGAATGCATAAAACATATTCTAAGCTAATAATTTAGCATTGCATGTACTAAATAAAAATCACACATCAACTTATATATATATATAGGCTTCGGTATTTTTTTTCAAAATAATTGATAAGATTTTCTAAAAATTCTCAATAATTTACAAGAGATATATATATCATCTTGAATCAACAATATGTACTTGCATGTTCTAAATGAAAATTATACATCAATTTATATATGCATATAGCTTCGGTTCTTTTGAAAAGAATATGTAGATTTTTTCTTAAAATTTTCAATTAAATCATAGGGTATAAAATTCATGCTCTAGAGTAATAAAACATCATTGCATGTTATAAAATAAAATCATACACATATATATACATATATATGGCTTGGTATTTTTGAGAATTAAGGTATAGATTTTTCTAAAATTTCAAATAAAAGGCTATGGACTCACATAATATCATAGATTCACTATATGCAATTGCATGTCTTAAATAAAATTCATCACCCATAATATACATATAAGTCTCGGTTCTTATGAAATAAAATAGCAAGAGTGTTCTAAAATTCTCAAATAAATTATATGCATTCTCAATACATCATAAATCCATAATATCACATTGCATGTACAAAAATAAAATCATACACCCACTTATATTTCATATGCTCTCGGTTTAATAAGAAAATACCATAGATTTTTCTAAAATTTTCAAATAAATACTATAGACATATATAACATCATAGATCACAATTTCATGCTCTAATTCATACCTTCAAGCCTCGGTCATTAACTACATTTTTCACCCATGGTTCGAAATTTTTTAAAACATGTATCAACCTCAATTTATCATGCTACACATTCTTAGAACAATACATAACCATAGATTCATAAGATTTTTATCTTAGATCATACATGCAAGACTTAGAAAAATAAGAACACTAACATCTACACATCTTTCCATCACAAACAACATGCATACTCAAAATCTTTCAAAATAAAACTCAAGAACACATAAAATGTTCTTGCACATTTCAGCGATTTTAAAAGAAGCAAGAATGGTTGAATCGATTCCTACCTTGTTGATATAGATTAATGGAACAAGGTACAAGGTATTGAGGTGTGGTATGGAAGAAGAAGGAAAAAAATGAAGCTTGAAAATGGTGGTGGTGCTCTCGGTTTTGGTGAAAAATGGAGAAGGAGATGGTGTTCTTGAGAGAGATGAGAGGTTTGGAGAGAGATGAGAGTGGGGTGTTTGAGTGAATAGAGTGTTTGAGTGAGTGAATAATGAATAAAATCTGAATATCTACCCCCATATCCCACTCCGCTCGGCCTCTCTCACTGCACACACATGAGACTCTTCACTTTTAATAGTATTTTATGTAGATAGTGGAGGTTAATCATTGTTATCTTACACACAATCTTCTTGAAAATAGCTACAATACATCATTAGGGGAGGATTTGTTGATATAAAATCTGAATATATACATATATATATGCATGTAAGTGTGATATAATTAAAACATACTTTGTTATATATATATACATAGTTCACGGCTTTTATGCCTAAATCACATTAAATAATTTAATTCCATGCTAAACATGCATATATACATCATATAATATAATTTAGATGATAATTAATATCATAGGTTAATTAGATAGCATAAGTGAAGAAAATAAAATAATCAACCTTGTGCACATAAAATGGCTATCGGCCATTTGGCTAAACTATAGGTTAAATATTTTATTTCATAACCTTTATAGGTATGTGCACCTTGGTATATGATTTAAATGATAATTAATAGCATAGGATAATTAAAAGGCATGAATTTTGAAGAAAACCTAATTTGAAATATTAGGGTTTTGAAACTAGATTGAGATTTTTACTAATTCTAATGTTCAAGCATTAATTAAATGCTTATTAGTACTGTAATATCATAAAAATATCATAGGAAATAATTTCCTAAAGTTTCTTGATCATTAAAACCATCGTTCGTTTCATCTCTAAACGTTGACGTTTGAAAACGTCTCAAAACGTTACGTATCGACTCATCTTTAAAATGGTCGTAAATACTCGTAATCCCATTATTAAAATATTCCATTAATAATGGAATATAATTCTAAGCTTGATTGCTTAGAAAATATCGTGAAATTTCAACAGTCGATATGCATTCGACGTTAAAAATGTCTTCTTGGATAAAAGTTAAAACTTTCGATTCTTACATTCACGAGTTTGAGTGAATGTGTAACAGAAATCATTCCTATGTAAATATTTGAAATCATATTCGATTTCATATTTGGTTTTGATTTCACGGTTATCTGATTTGTAAATTCTATTTTACGGGTTTTAAAGGACCGTAATTAGGCTTTTAAAGCTGCGGGTTATTAAATAGGAAATTAATTATTATAATTTCACGAGCATTAAACTCATTTTTCAAAACGTCTCAGACGCGTTGGCGTTGGCGTCTCAAAACGTTCAAAATCGACTCATCTCAAAATGTCGCGATAAGATCATACTTACTAAATAAATATATTCCATTTAATAAAGGAATTAAGATGGAAATTAATTCCAAGCTTCACCGATCGAAAATTTCATGAAATCTTTGACGTTCGATCTGCGTTTGACGTTAAAATATAATGATGAATCATTTCGTAATATTTCAATCCTTTAATTCACAATCCTTAGTGAATTATGAAAAGGAATTCGTTATAACGATATCGTATCGAAATCACAATATTCGATGTCGTAAAAAAAATAATATACGGCAAAACCCTAATTACGGGTTTAGAATACCGTAATAGTATGTTCGTTTCTTTGGAATATTACAATTTTGAACATCCAATGTTATAAAAATGCTTTAGTATATTGATTATGTGATGATGTATGATTTTGTTGGAATTTTTAGAAATTAAATGCTAATTTAAATCAAAAAAACCGAAGAGCTATTGCTCAATAAGATGATGATTTAATTAGTTTTGATGATTGTTATTACATTATATTGTTGTACCATAATATATAATCATAGTATATAATTGTTGGAATTTTTGAAAACCAAAAACATAAATTAATAAAAAAAAGCCGAGAGCTTATATGCTCATATGGTGATGATTTCAATTGGTTTGGTTGATGTTATGATGTTACAATGTTATACTATAATGTTTAATCATGTTATAATTTATTTGGAATTTTTGAGAATTGTTTGATAATTATTTGGTAATTAATTGATAATTACCGATTGCATACTTAGTTTAATTCTTGATAATGAATGGTTATAATGGACTATAGGTTATAATTGTGATATACATTGATGTTGGGACATTATACTAAGTGTATATCAATTTTGGGAATTTTTGAACAATTATTCCCTAATTTTTGAAATTACCGTGAGATATATATGTATATATATTAATAAATATCAAACAATATCATATGGATGATATTAATTCTTATTCTGGACCATAGTGTATAATAATACACTATATTAATTTAGAAAAAATTTGAAAATCATTTGGTAATTTTAAATAATTACAGAAATTTTCAAATATTATAAGAGTTTTAAATCTTTTTAATTCGGTTTAATAATAAATTATATGTCTAATAATTATTTTAGACATATTTGGTTTTATAAAATTTTATAAACATAGATTACTATGTTTGAGACAAACGTTTATTCAATAACGTTTTTAAAACGAAAATATCGTTTAATTATTAAAAGGATTAATATTGGGAAAATTATTTATAAGTCCTTGATTTACGTGACAAATCGAGAAAAAGTTTTACTGAAATTAAATCGATCAAATTCGATTTATAAAAGGGAAATAGTAAGAAATTACTATTTAAAAAGTCAAAATTGTTGACTTCGTTGACCTGTGTTGACCTCGTTGACTTTTAAAGTCAAACGTGCGATTATCGTTCGATAAATACTCTATTACACGTAAGGCGTCTTGATTGAGTAAGATACCCCAAAAGTGCGAAAGATTTCACAAATGAGATCCAGTATATCGAGAAGCGTGCTTATCGTTGAGCGTTTAAGCCGGAAAGGTTAAGCCGAAATCGTTGAACTATCTCGAAGAGCGAGAACCGTTCGATTGAAATACGTATGTGAAAATGTATTGAATTCATTGAAGAATTCAGTTTATATCGATATAGAATATCGAAATTATCTTGAACTTTGAGAGTCTCGATAGCGTGAACGACGTACTAAAATATCGCTTTGCGTAAAGGTGTGGGCGAGCGAGATGATTAGACACCGACAAGCAAACAAACCTAGGACTCGATTTACTGACGAACCATAGTCGGTGGGCTTTCTTTTCAAACAAAATGTGACTTCGCTATCTTTCCAAAATGAACTTATTTACAATGCTTAGTCTTATTTGTTGATAAATGTTTACAATATTACACCGCCAAAATATTACATTTTGTGTATGGATCTATCTCAAATAAATGGTGTGAAGGATGGAATAACATGATATGAAATGTTATTAATTTTGTTGGGTGGCGCCAACCTTTTGTGAAATCGATATCGGGTCTATCTTGGGAGGATGATGCACAGCTAGGGCTAACGTGTACACCGAGCGTGTTGTGTCTTTGTATGGGTAAGGGCGGTCACGGCGTCGTAGAAGGAGGCCTCCTCTCGACGTTTGATCTTTGATATTGTGATGAGATGTGATTATGGGATATGGATCGGACACGCGAGGAAAATGCTCGACCGAGCGATGTTTACTGAACCGAAAATGTTTTAGTAAGCCTGAGGCATTTCAACTAAAACCCTTATGACTTACCATGATATTGGCAGTGTAATTAAAATTATCAAATGTTTTCGGCATGAGTCCACTGAGTGCATTATATGTACTTAGCCCTGCATATTGGTTTTTAAATGTGCAGGTTGAGCTCTGATGATGGTGATGGGGAAGTGTTGAGGAGTCCAAAGTGTCCTTGACCGTTTATTAAATTTGTGGTTTCACCTGAATACATATCCCCATATATGTATTCACACACTTTCCGCTGTAATCTCTAAACTCTTTTATATTATGTTTACTGTTTTGAACTATTGAGGTCCATCAGATCATTGTTAAGTCTTTAGGTCTGATGGCCTAAACCATTTGAATTGTTATGATATCATTTTATGTTATGTCAATCATGCTAGTTTACAATTGATACGTATCTTTATCTTAGCCGTTTGTCCTAAAATACTATTCCTAGTATTAGTCACCCTCCAATCCGGGTTATCCGGGGCGGGGGCGTGACAGAGTGGTATCAGAGCGAGGTTGCTCTTTGAAAACCCAAATTCTTTTAAATTCTAAGTCTAGATCGAGTCACTGGACTTCTAGAAATCTACTGACTCCTCTCAACACCCCATCACATCGAGCTCAACCGGGAAAAAGGTAACTGATTTCTTTCTCAAACTCATGAAATGAAGAGTTTTGACTGATGAGCAAGTTGAAAGGGTTTTTGAAAGAAAATGGAAAAGTTATTTTTGGGAGGAAGGTTATGATATTATGGAAGTACATGGTGGTACTAAGTTGAATGATCAACATGGAATGGATGAATTCATTTTGATATACATGTATGAGTTGACTATGATTATCGTTTTGAAACTTTACTTTTAAGATCTCAAGTTGGACTTTATTTTCAAACTCAAAACTTTGTCTTCGATGAACGATATGATATCACAAGAAGAACCTAGACTCTAAGGAGCATGATCACCTATCGTGAAAGAACATAGAAGTATAAACTTCTTTTTCCTTACGAGAACAAAAGAACGATATGGAGAATGAAAGTGATGATAGCCACGAACTCAAACGACGAAAGACAAGCGTGAAGGATGGACGAGGGAGACATCAACCTTAAGGAAGAACGGCGTCGACATTTCATCACCACGTCCACATGGTGACCGTCGACACGAATCATGGCGTGGACATCAATTACTGACTTCGAATGTTCAGCCTCAACCTAAAGGCGTGGATATGGTAGGCGTATTACATCGACATACGTCTCGAATTACATTTTAGCGCGATCGCATAAATTTCACGCCTGCGCGATAAATTTTGTTTAGCTAGATCTCTTCGTTAGGACTTTGATTTACGCATGGTTTTCACTGCGTCTTGCTAAAACCCTAACCTTCATTTGTTATGAAGAATGAATCCTTAAATTCTGTTTCGAATCGCTAGTGTCCGTTGAACTTTAGTTCAGTGTTTGGTATAAGACAAGGATCTCATAGCATAGCCTATATATTAAGGCATTATTAGATTATATGTATACGTTGGGTAAGAGTAAGAAGGTAAGTTGTGATGTGTGTTGTACCTTATGATGTTGCCTACCTTGTAGATTGTTTAGTTTTAACCTAGTTGCTTCTCGTTGTACTTAAGTTATCCTTTCTGCTTTTGAGATGACGATAGTTTGACTTATGTTAGTTTTGATCGTGACAGATGGAGGGGATGCGATATATTGCTAGGAGGAGGATTGGACCACACCCTACCCCCGAGGAGGTGATGAGTATTTACCGCGCAAGCTGGATGTGCGCTGGAGAGGACTTGGGCGAGTTTCTGGCATATTATCTCCGCCTTTGGAGGCGCCGAGCCCATGGCGCGACCGACTATGATGGCATCCAGCGCCTACATCTATACTCCCATGCTTGGGAAGATTACGCTGAGAGATATCGGGGATTATATATACAGGGCGGTTGGCGACTACGACACGATAGGAGACTGCCCAGTTTCGTAAGTCATCGACTTATGTCTGATATTCTGAGCGCACCGGGGACCCTATCTCTCTCACGGGAGTACACAGCGGGATGAGTCGCGAGTGTCTATACTGAGGTCCCGAGGCGGATCGACCAGTTGTACCTCCATACCGATTCGGCGAGGCATACATGCTCGCTTGGAAGGCGGCCTTGCCCGAGAGCTTTGGGAGGCCGTGTTCCTCCTCTACACCAGTAGGACACCCGTCGTCGACCGCTAGCACCTCCACCGCTTATGGCCCCACCGTACCACCCGTCGAGCACTTCCGCCAGACGCGCGGATGAGGGTAACAGATGCCTCGGATGATTATAGCCCGATCCGCTATACCCACGGCCCGATCCGCCATGACTATGAGCTCTATGGCGATGGCGACTTCAACCCCATGCGCGACATACCGATGTATGAAGATGACGGGCGGGATCGCGAGAGTGCGTACTCGCGAGGCGATTCGATGAAGAGGAAGATTCGAGAAGACCAGGAAGATGATCGATGGGAAGATGCACGATGTAGGCACTTGATGAAGCTTAAATAGATTTTGTTATAATTAAACTTATGTTGTTTTCCCTTTCTATGTTTGGTTTTGATGGAACTAGAACCTTGACTTTTTGGAGGCCGTCTGGGCCGAGATTCATGTTTTGTTTTTATGACTTTTGGTTTTGAACATCCTGCTTCGGCATAATTTTGAAGATATATATATGTGACCCTGAATAGGGCTTTTGAGGCAAATTGTGTATGTTGAGGGTGAAATGTTTTGTTTAGAAATCATTTTGCAATGCGGCTATGATAGTATTATGTATGTTAAGTTATGGAAGGAATAAGTGTTTGATAATTATCTGTTTTATATAGCAGAATGCCTCCTAGAAGAGATCCGGAGCAAGAACCCAGAGGCAGAGGTCGGGGAAGACCTAGGGGACGAGGTAGAATCCCCGAACAAGAAGTTGAAGAGATTCCCCAACCACCTCAACAACCAAGGCGGCAACCCCTTCGACATGCCAGCAGCCGCAACAGCAGCCCAGGCAGCAGCCGCCGAACCAACAAGGACCAGCGCCCCATCAGCCTCAGCCGGCCCAGGCTAGAGCTTACGCTCTACACCGGAGGCAGAACGAGCAAAATCAGGGAAACCTGGCAGGTATGGGAGTTCTTCTCAACATACCTGTTATAGTATTGTTCGATACGGGTGCTTCGCATTCTTTTATAGCAAAATCATGCGTAGAAATCTTTGGGACTTAGGTGCGAAAAGGCAAGCCGAGGATATGAGAATCTCATCGCTTATAGGAGGGTTATGGTATTACACTTTTGCTCGAACCTAGAATTGACACTAGGATCACTTAAAGTTCTGGCTAACAATCTAAACCTAATACCCATGGATGATGTAGACATAATCCTAGGAATGGACTGGTTAGCTAAGAACCACTCCACAATCCTTTGCAAGGAAAGGAAAATATCATTTCGCTTTCCGGGACAAGAAGCTACGCATTTTCACGGGATCAGCATGGGAAGGAGAATCCCGATTGTGTCAGCACTAAAGGCTAGAAGGATGATCAACCAGAAGGGATGCCATGCATTCCTTGTCTACTTGAACGGGGAAGATAAACCCGAAGCGAGGATTGAAGACATTGAAGTTGTTCGGGAATTTTCGGACATATTTCCCGAAGATCTACCAGGATTGCCTCCTGATAGACAGTTAGAGTTCACCATCGACTTGGAACCCGGATCGGCTCCAGTGTCGAAGGCGCCCTATAGGATGGCCCCAAAGGAGTTGGAGGAACTGAAGATCCAAATTCATGAGTTATTGGATCTAGGTTTCATTAGGCCAAGTGTTTCACCTTGGGGAGCGCCTGTTTTATTCGTTAAGAAAAAGGATGGTTCTTTGAGGATGTGCGTCGATTATCGAGAGCTGAATAAGATGACACTAAAGAACAAATATCCTTTACCGAATTGATGACTGTTTGATCAATTGCGAGGCGGAGTATTCTCGAAAATTGATCTCAAGTCAGGCTACCATCAGCTGAAGATACGGTCTGAGGATGTACCTAAGACTGCATTCCGAACTAGGTATGGCCACTATCATGTTCATAGTTATGCCGTTCGGATTAACCAATGCACCAGCCGTATTCATGGACCTCATGAACAGGGTATTTCACCCATTTTTGGATAAATTTGTATTAGTCTTCATAGACGACATTCTTATCTATTCGAAGAATGAAGAGGATCACAAGGAACATCTGACGACGATACTGCAAACCTTGAGAGATGAAAGGTTGTTTGCTAAGTTTAGCAAATGTGAGTTTTGGCTGAAGGAAGTTATGTTCCTTGGACACATCGTTTCTGCCGAAGGCATAAAAGTAGACCCAGCCAAAGTAGAAGCGGTGCGAGGATGGAAATCGCGAGGACTCGACATGAGATTAGAAGTTTTCTAGGACTAGTTGGTTACTATAGGAGATTCATCGAAGGATTCTCCAAGATTGCAAGGCCAATAACCCGACTACTCGAAAAGGAATCAAATTTAATCGGACCGATGAATGTGAGGCGAGTTTTCAAATACTCGAGGAGAAATTGACAAGTGCACCGTCTAGCGCCCCATGCGGACAAAGAGTATGTGGTCTATCTGACGCTTCTAAGGCCGGGCGGGTTGTGTTTTGATGCAAGAAGGAAAGGTGATAGCATATGCATCCGGCAACTCGGACCGCACTGTTGAACTACCCAACCCACGATTTGGAATTAGCGTGATGGTTCATGCCTTTGAAAATTTGGAACACCATCTCTATGGGTGAGATGTGAGATCTTCATGAGACCATAAGAGTCTGAAGTACTTCTTTGAGCAAAGAGATTTGAATATGAGGCAACGAAGATGGCTCGAACTAGTGAAAAATTACGACTGTGATATCAACTACCACTCGGGCAAGGCAAATTGTAATATTCCAAAGAAACGAATATACGATTACGGTATTCTAAACTCGAAATTAGGGTTTTGCCGTATATTATCTTTTTACGACATCGAATCTTATGATTTCGATACGATATCGTTATAACAAATTCCTTTCATAATTCACTAAGGATTGTGAATTAAAGGATTGAAATATTACGAAATGATTAAATCGATAAATTTTAACGTCGAACGCGTATCGAGCGTCGACTTTTCATGAAATTTTACGGCGGTGAAGCTTGGAATTAATTTCCATCTTAATTCCTTTATTAAATGGAATATATTTATTTAGTAAGTATGAACTTCTGCGACCATTTTGAGATGAGTCGATTTTGAGCGTTTGAGGCGTTTTGAGCGTTAACGTCTGAGACGATTTGAAAAATGAGTTTAATGCTCAGGAAATTATAATAATTAATTTCCTATTATTATTTTATATAATTACAGTATTAATGATTATTAAAATCAATAATTGAGTTATAAAACTCGATAATTCCAACTAATGGAATTCGAAAACCCTAGTTTTCTAAACTATGGTTTTTGGCATGAAATGATACCATTAAACTATCCTATGGTATCTAAACTTTATAATATGATATATATGGATATTATTAAGCTTAAAATCAGAATTTTAACCATAAAAATCGAAGGTTTCAGTTTTTATAAAATTGAAACCCTATTTGCGAAATTAGGGTTTTTATTTCATAAAATGTGTAATAATTTTATCCTATGCTATTATTTAATATCTAAATCATATATTATGATATATATGTGTATATTTGGGACGAAAATTACATGAATATCAATAATAGGTGTAATTTATATTTTTAATCCTATTTTTCCAATTTTGCAATCGGTAATTCCAATTTTTGTGTTATGTGATGATTTAATTATTTTATGACATGTATTATATATCTATGACCTATTATATGATTAATACAATATATTAGGTGTAACAATAAAATAAAATCAGCGTTAAACCCCTCCCCCATGCGCCGATCTCTCTCTCCCCAACAAGCATGCACTCCACCCTTTTTCTACCCAATGCATGGCTTAGCTTTTCACTTAGCCTAATCATCACACTAATACTCATCATTGTGCTGCAGATTTTGCCCCAATTTTTGGCTGAAAATCGAGAGTGAGAGAGAGGTATAGGGAGAGAGGCTCTTCATCTTACCCATTATTCTTCTCACAAACATTTCAAACACACAAAACACTCTCATTCCTCTCCATTTTCTGCCCTCAAAACCGAGAGCTCCTCCTCTCTATTTTCAGATTTTTCTTCTTCCATTCTTCTACATTTCTTCACACAACCTTGATACCTAGCCTTGTTCTTGTGATATTATACCATTCTCAAGGTAAAACACTAGACTATAGCACCGATTTCATCCTCCTTTTATTCAAAAAAAATCGAGCATGTTCATATATGTTATGTGTGTGTTTCGAAATATTTATATATGTGTTTAAGTGTTCTTGAGCATGAGCTATGGTTATGTCTATGTTCTTGTTGATTTTTATTTTCAAAATATGAACATATATGTTGAAATGAACATAGGTTATCATATATGACATGTTTTAAGGATTTAGCATGTATAGGTGATTTTGAACCATAGTACATGTTTATATAAATTTTGAAAATGCTATAAAATGTTAAATGATGACCGTATGCTCCTTAAATATTTTAGCATGTATTATTGATCTATGTAATGATTTAAGACTATAGTATGTTATTTAACAATTTTGGAAAACCCTAGCTTAAATCTTGTCAAAACCGTGAACAATATATGCATGTACATTAATGTATAATTTTATTTCAAGCATCCATGGCATATTATTGCTTTAGAACCTTGATTATATGTTCTATGATTTAATTAGAATTTTGAAAATCAATTGCTATTTATTTAAAAGGGCCGAGAGCTTTGTGACCTCATAGGTTGGTGTATGATTTTATTTTGAATATGCAATGGTGTATTAATGCTTTATTATATTGTTTATGTATTGTATATAATTGTTGGAATTTTGAAAATCAAATAACATGTTGAATCAAAGAAGCCGAGAGCTATTGAGCTCCATATGGTGATGATTCAAATGTTTTTGGTTGATGTTATGATGTTACAATGTTATAATATAATGTTTAATGATGTTGGAATTTATTTGGAATTTTAGAAATTGTTTGCTAATTATTTGGTAATTATCAAATTATTACCGTGAATAATTACTATATATTATTAAATAAATGTTATGGTGAACTATGGGTTATATTGGTAATGTATATTGATGTTGGGATATTATACTAGGTATATATCAATTTTGAGAATTTTTGGATAATTATTCCTTAATTATTGAAAATACCGTAAGTATATATATGTATATATATAAATAAATAGCAATAATATCATATGAATTTGATAAATTCATATTCTGGACCATAGTGTATAATAATGCACTATATTAATTTAGAAAATTTTTCAAAGGTCATTTGACATTTTTAAATTAATTATCGAGTTTTCGTTAATTAATAAGGATTTTTAAATCCTTTTTAAAACAGTTTATTAATGAAATATTTACTAAATTAATATTCTGGACAGTTTTAAATTTCACAAAAATTTTATAAACATAGATTTCTATGTTTGAGACGAACGTTCATTTTATAACGTTTTAAATTCCAAAATACGCCTTTTATTTATAAAAAGGTTTATTAAAAATACGAAATTATTTATAAATCCTTGATTTACGTGATAAATTGAGAAATAGGACTTTACATTTTCAAATCGATCAAATTCGATTTATAAAACAAAAATAGTAAGAAATTACTATTTAAAAGTCAAAATCATTGACTTTGTTGACGATGTTGACTTCGTTGACTTTTTAAGTCAAACGTCGTTTACGATTATAAATACGTCGATCTGCGTAAGATATACTAATTGAGTATGATACCTCATTAGTAATAAAAGATTTCACAAATGAAATCCATATATCGAAAACGCTGCTATATCGTTGAGCGTATCTCGAGGAACGAGAACAAGTCAATCGTATACGTGTTAGAGACGTATTGAATTCACTAAGGAATTCAGTCTACATCGATAAGAAATATCGAAGTTTATCATAGCTTTTGAAAGTCTCGAGAGACTTGAGCGACGTACTAAAGCCTCGCTTTTTCGTAAAGGTGTGGACGCAAACGCAGCGACGGGATTTTGACGAACGAACGAACTGGGACTTTTTACAACAAACCATAGTCCAAAGGGCTTCTTATCTTCAAAATGTGGGCCTTTTCTTACCCCACTAAAACGTGACTTTACTGTTATTCCAAATGAGTTTATTTACAACGACTTATCCTACAACTGTTTAACAAATGTTTCTTGCATTACACCGCCAAAATATTTCGTTTTGTGTATGGATCCTATCTGTTATGCCCGGGTAGGGCTGTGGAGATGGTTGGAACTATTATATCAATTGTTGTGGTAGCACCCAACCTTTTTAATGTCGGGTCCTGTGCCGGATGATAAATGCCTGGCTAGGATTGGCGTGAAGGTTGGAACTATCTGTTGTGTTAACATATTCTTGCAGAGAGTGTCTTGTGCGGGATTACGGCCGGTCACGGCGTCGTAGATGGGAGGCCTCCCTCTCGACGTTTATTTATTATTATTATGTATTGTGACTATGAGATACGGACCATACACACCAAGAAAATGCCTGGCCAGGCTATGTTTACGAACTGAAAATGATTTGGTAAGCCAAGGCATTTTAACTAAAACCCTCGTGACTTACTCGATATTGGCGTAAATCCAAATATTATCAAATGTTTTCGGCATGAGTCCACCGAGTGCAATTTCTTGTACTTAGCCCCGCATGTTTGTTTTAAATGTGCGGTTGAGCTCGATGGTGATGATGGGGGATGTGTTGAGGTCGGTGTCCTCGACCGATTTACTTGAATTTGTGGGTTATACCTTGAATGCATATCGTCATATATGTATTCACACACTTTCATTGCTATACTCGAACTCCTTTATTTATGCCTTATGTTACAAACTATCGAGGTCCATCGGATCAGGCCAAGTTTTGGGGTCCGATGGCCTAAACCTTTTCAAAAACATTATGACATCACCTCATATTCTGCTCAAGCATGTTAGTTTATTTTTATGCATCTTTATTTTACCCATGTAACCCCTAAAATACTACTCCTAGTATTAGTCGCCCTCCAATCCGGGTTGGTCCGGAGTGGGGTCGTGACAGAAGTGGTATCAGAGCGCTTTTGCTCTTTGTAAACCCAAAACCTTTTATTCTAAGTCTAGATCGAGTCACTGGACTTCTAGAAATCTACTGACTCCTCTCAACACTCCATCACATCGAGCTCAACCGGAAAAAGGTAACTGCATTCTTTCTCAAACTCATGAAATAGAAAATTTCTGCATGATGAGCAAGTTAGAAGAACTTTTTGAGAAATTTTATGATTATGAAAATTTTCGAAGTTGAGCAAGAAAATTTTTCCAAATATCTTTTTTTTTGAATTGAACCAATACAATTGCTCAAGTATTGAGATGGAAGTGTATGGTAGTATCGAGTTGAATGATCAACATGGAACGAATGAATCCATTATTGAATATGTATATGAGTTGATCATGTCTGTCTTTTGAAATCATACTTCCAAATTTGCAAATAAAACTTTACTTTCCGACTTTCAAAATTTTAATTATGATAAACGATATGTTATCATGAGACGAACTTAGACTCTAAGGAGCATGCTCACGTATCGTGAAAGAACATAGAAGTACGAACTTCTTTCCTTATGCGAACAAAAGAACGATAGGAAGAATGAAAGTGACGATACCCTTGAGCACGAACGACGAAAGACGAGCGAGAAGGATGAACAAGGGTGACCTCAACCTTAAAGATGAACGACGTCGGCACTTCATCATAACTTTTACACGAGTGAGCAGCAACACGAATCACGACATGGACGTCACTTACGGCTTCAGGATGTTCAGCCTCGACTTAAGAACCCGAAGATGATAGACGTATTACGTCGACATACGCCTCGATTGACATTTTTGCACGATCGCACAAATTTCCTGCACTGTGCAGTAAATTTGTTTTAGCTAGATCTCCCTCGTTAGGACTCCGATTTATGCATGGTTTTCACCTACGTACTCCTAACGCACTGATCTTCATTTGTTATGAAGAACAGAATCCCTAATTCTGTCTCCAGAATACGATAGAGTCTGTTGAACTCTAGCTTAAGTGTTTGATATAAGACAAGGATCTCGTAGCGTATATTAAGATATCATTAGCTTATATGTTATACGTTTGGGTAAGACTAAGAAGGTAAGTTGTGGTTGATCGCTCCTTTTTCACACGTAAAGAGTGTAATGATAGGGTGGCAATATCGTATCCACGAGATTGTATCACGAAAACATAGAAGCTAGCTCAGCGATTATTCATCATTATTGAAACACGGATAAAGGGTGAGAGGTTTTAGGGCTTGAATTTAATCAAAGCAAAGGTAACCAAGCGAAATATAAATAACGCAAAAACACGATGGAAGACTATAAAGAAAGACTAACCTAGGGATGCACCAGTCCTATCCACAACGATGTTTATCCCGCTTGTTACTAACCGTTTTAATCCGGACAAGACGGAAGATCACATATATAACCAACAACTTGATTCGACAATTCGGCGGTTGATTACTAATTTTCCTATTACGATTGACAAGCTTACGAAAATAAGCAACTCGAAATGGATCACTAAGACTATGCTTCCTCTGACGATGTCTATCTCGATTCACGACTCGAGGCTTATTCGTATCATGCATTCAAGATCGATTGATAATTAATGATTCGTCGTTAACAACCGACAACTAGATATGCATCAAGATTGATTAGAAATCAACACATATAAATAAGCACCAAGAATCATGAATCAATGCCCGGAAGGTAAATAACAATAGCGGGAATCACAACATATAGGATCGGATCATGCAAACCCTAGGATTAGAATAGAAAACTAGCCGGACATCATAAGCGGAATGAAATACGATTTAACCATAAAAATGAAATTAAATATATAAAACCCGTAGGAAGCGTCGGATGAACAATGGTTGGTCTTGAATCCAATCCCAAGCAAGCGAGCGGAAAACAAAGGAAAGCGATCGGACAAAACGTTCCGATCGATAGCAACGATAAACTAAACTAGAATAACGTAAAAACAATACTAGAATTAAACTAAACGAAGACTAAAGCTAAAGAATGGAAAACAGAGGAAAAAGCTGAGTAAAATAGGTGCGGGCGTGTTGGGTTCCTTGGGCGCGGATGACTTGCCTATTTATAGAAAAGGGTGGAAACCCTAATTTTGCCTCTGTCGCGCCGCTCATGACCGGTCCTCGCGATCGCTAGAGCGATCGCTAGGTAATCTCGCTACGACGACTTCTCATTTCGCCTTCTGCGCTCTCTTTGAACCTCGCGACCAAGCTGGCGGTCGCTAGCCATTATGAGCTGGTCGCGAAATCGTCCCATGAGTTCTCGACGCTAGGCTTCGCTCGCGGCACGCAGGTCGTGTCACGCGGCTCTTCGGGTGCTCGTTTGGTTTTCCTCGCGACCAACCTAGCGACCGCTGGGCTGGTCGCTAGAAATAGGTCGGTTGCTCGTTTTGCTCGTGCTTGGTTCCTTGCTTGATTTTCAATACATAACCCTACAAAACACCAAAATAACACCCAAGAGCAATATCTTCTAAAGTAGATAAAACATTAAGAATCGATACATAAGCAGCACATTAAGCGAGCTAAACACATCTTCAAATATCAACTATAAGCGTGTAAAATGCGCGTTTATCAAACCCCCAAACTTAAAGCATTGTTTGTCCTCAAACAAGAGCGAAATGAAAGACAAACGAAAGATCAGCGAGCGTAGCAAAGAGGATAACCATTCTAGGCCTCCGAAACATATCAGCGCTCAAAACATTAGCGCATACATGACGGCGTTAGTCCACTCAACACAAACAACAATTTACGGCAAAAACTCATTTATTTCAACCTCACAAAGGCATGTGTGTAAAATATATATAGGATACACTCAAGCTCATAAAGAAATTAAGGGCGTATACACTCAAAGATCAATGCAATGCAACATCTTACCATAGGCTTGCGTTTCTCTAACATCTCCACCGCGTCAAATGTGTTCAAATGAGGATCAAGAGGACTTTTCATAGGTTGTAATGTAGGCACATTGGTTAAGGTAGGATAATATATGGCTCGTGACTCAAGCAAACTCCAAGCACCACCATTTATATATTTCGACACATATGGACTTTGTCCATTTTCTCTTTCTTTCCCAGGTGCTAAATTGACATTCTATGCCTCATAAAATACCTATACTTTGTTTAAAGACCCTTTATGCTCAACACTCATAGTGAACTTAACATTTTTCTTTTCTTTTCTTTTCTAGAGCTTATAGGGTTTAACTTTCACGAACAAGGTACTATTCTTCACCACAGATGTATTTTCTAAAAAAACTTTTCTCATCATCACTACATCAAAATTTCACCTTTTGATTCCCATATCCATCCTCACCTCCTATCATCCGGTTAATCGAAAGAAAAAGTCTAATAAAGGCTCAAAGAAGGCGACAAATGGTATATATCATCGGGTTAGTGTTTGGGTGATAAGTGGTTAACTGTGATGGCCTTTATCCTTTCAAATTGAAACACATATTACGGTCTCGAAACACGAAACACGGCAAGTTCTAGAAGATAATCACATGCGATATCACACAATTAAAAGCGTATCAAGATGTTTATCGGTGAAGTTCAAGTCTCACGGTTTAAGCAAAATGGTGAAAAAACAACAAGTCTAAGCCATCTCACGTCATTCATGCGTCATTTCTAACATATCATGTGCCTATCATTAAATTTCACAAAAATTTTCTATCGTCATTGGCCACATGGATTAACACACTTCACTTAACTCGTTGATCGACGGACACGAAAGCGAAAAGAAAAAGCAGAGACACGACAAAAGCAACACAAGCGAAAACAAAAACAAAACACGAAAACAAAAACAAAGCGTTGGGTTACCTCCCAACAAGTGCTTACTTTAACGTCTTTAGCTAGACCATCACTAACCTCGTCAATCGGCATTTTAGTAGCACTTGACATCTTTCCCGACTTGTGGAACCTTCTAAACTTAGCATTCACGGATGACCACCGCGGTATGGAAGTGGCCCCTGAAACTTAAATGATACACTCGGGTTCCATGCCGAGTCCACTTTTGCCTTCTCGCAGCTTCCTCGAGTGGTTTGGTACCCTTTAGCGTGAGTTGTGTGCGGCGGCAGTCGTGATCGAGCAACAATCTTAGGCTTTTCAGCGTCGGGTTGCTTGATGGCGTCGTATATAAATTTTGAGCTCCTCATCGTTAACCCGAAGCGTGAGGTTTCCTTCTGCACATCAATCAGCGCGACCGGTTGCTAGAAAAGGTCTACCAAGGATTAGTGGTTGTTGTTTGAATTGGGAATATCTAAAATAACAAAGTCGGCGGGAAAACAAAATCCCGATTCTTACCAACACGTCTTGACGATACCTTTTGGATATGTGACTGATCGGTCACCATCATCGATGAAATCTTAAGTCGGCTTCATTTTTCCTAGGTGTAGCGGTTGAAAACGTTCAACGACATCAGTTGATGCTGCCCCAAGTCGCACAAAACATTTGGAAAAATTTGCTCGGCGATCTCGCACTCTAACGTGAAACTACCGGGATCATACGCTTCAAAGGGCTTCTTTTGCAAGGCGGCCTTAGGGAAATTCTCTCAAATTTCCCAGTTTCTTCTTGCTTGCAAAGGCGTCTTTTAAGAACTTCATGTAGCCGGTATGTTTATAGCGCTTCAGAGAGGTAAATTTATTTCAACTTTTGAAAAACCTCTTTGAAACGAGCAAACTCCTCGTCATATTCGACTTGACAAGTCGACTCGGAAAGCAGGACGGAGGAATGCGTGCGTGCGGATTAGCCTGCAGGGTTGCTTGGCGGTCGACCTCGCGACCGCCGGGATGGTCGCGAGGAGTATCTTTGTGGACTCGCTTCCGCGTGCGAGCTGCGGGCGTTAGGTCGCTCGCGAGCAAATCTGGCGCTCGCATGCTTGGATGGCTCATGTGGCGCTCGCCTCGCCATGAGCGTCTGTGGACAAAACTTCGGGATGGCTCGCGATCGGGCTCGTGATCGCGAGCTTCGATCGCAGTTCTGCGTCGGCATGTTTTCTTGCTCTTCTTTCTCGGTGGGGCTCGGGTGGGCTCGTCCTCCTCGTCTGAATGGCGAAGCATTGACTCTTGGGTTCACCTCCGTATTACTCGGAAATTGGCCGTCTTTTGTAATGCATTCACTTATGCGGCAATTTGACCAATTTAATTTTCCAACATCTTTATGTGCTTCCCATGGCGTCATAGTCGACTCAAGTGATTTATCTTACGCGGTGTTGGCGATGAGCAATTACGATTCGTTGCCAATTGTTGGTTGCTTACAACCAGCTGCTGCATCATGTCTTGAGACTTGGCTTCCTCGGCTCTTGAATCGATCGACTATTGAAACTTCTTTGAAGGTTGTTGGAAATTTGAATGACTCCTCGATTTATGTGGTGGCGTTCTCTGTCTCAATCGACTTTTCAAAAGTGAACTTCTTCATGAGTTCGTCATATTTGAATCACTCTCAGCGGTAATGCTTTGAGCGATGGCGTTCTCTCCGTTGGCCATTGATAGCTGTTGGCGACCATTTCTTCTGTCTGGCTTGCTTGGATCGGTGGTCGGTTTAATAAGCAACCCCGCGACGCGTCTACCATGCTCCTAAATGCGCCATGTCGGTCCACCGTAGAAGCTGTGTGATTTGTTGCTCTTGGAGAACCCATGTTGTGGACATCGTCTCGATAGACCTCTGAATCTCTCCCATACCTCGAATAATGATTAAATCGTGGTTTTGGCAAAAATAGAGATTTGGCGATGATCTTTAACGCTTTCGCGGTGAAGTATTTGAAAAAACTTCTATAAAGTTTCCCCAGTGTCGATACCAGCTCGGTCCAAACTCTTGAACCAATCTTTCGCTTTGTTGTGCAATGAGAAACCGAACATGCGCATCCGGATTGTGTCTTGTGGCACCCCATTCATTTGATGGTGTCACAAATGTCGGCGTCTCGAGATGCGCATTGGGTCTTCGTGACTCCTCCCCAAGCTGTTCTCCTTGGACCATCTTGATCGGGGCGGTTTGAGCTCAAAATTGTTTGCATCTCGTGCGGGCTAACCGCCTCCTTGGGCTGACCGGTGGGATGTCGATACATGTGGTTTAGAGGTCTATCCTCTGGAGGCGGGGACAACGATTCCCATTTTAGCCATCGTGTTGCATTTACGCAAAGTCGGCTAGCATACTGCTACTTGCTCGGGAGGAATGCCCCGTTCTGCAGTTCTTTGCCATTGCAGCTCGTCTCTTCTCTCGTCCTCTTCTCCTTTGAGAACTTTCGATCTCGAGATCTAAAAATATTCGGAGGTCCACGAGATCTTGTGCGCATAAACCACACGAGAGCGAGAGAATTTAGCTTGTGAAAATAAATAAAATAATATATATATATATATCACTTGAATTAATAAATCGAATCGTCAATTATTCCTATGTGATCTTAACAATCCCGACAGCGCCAAAATTTGATCGCTCCTTTTCACACGTAAAGAGTGTAATGATAGAGTGGCAGTATCGTATCCATAGAGATTGTATCACGAAAACATAGAAGCTAGCTCAGCGATTATTCATCATTATTGAACACGGATAAAGGGTGAGAGGTTTTAGGGCTTGAAATTTAATCCAAGCAAAGGTAACCAAGCGAAATATAAATAGCAACAAAAACACGATGGAAGACTATAAAGAAAGACTAACCACTAGGATGCACGGTCCTATCCACAGCGATGTTTATCACGCTTATTACTAACCGTTTTAATCGAGACAAGACGCAAGATCACATATATAACCAACAACTTGATTCACGACAATTCGGTAGTTGATTACTAATTTTCCCTATTACGATTCGTCTCTGGAAAATAAGCAACTCGAATGGATCACTAAGACTATGCTTCTCTGAATGTCTATCTCGATTCGACTCGAGGCTTATTAGTATCATGCATTCGAGATCGATTGACAATTAATACGATTCGTCGTTAACCGACAACTAGATATGCATCAAGATTGATTGAAATCAACACATATAAATAAGCACCAAGAATCATGAATCGATGCACGGAAGGTAAATAACAATAGCGGAATCACAACATATAGGATCGGATCATGCAAACCACAGGATTAGAATAGAAAACTAGCAGACATCATAAGCGGAATGAAATACGATTTAACCATAAAAACAGAAATTAAATATATAAAACCCGTGGGAAGCGTCGGATGAACAATGGTTGGTCTTGAATCCAATCCCAAGCAAGCGAGCGGAAAACAAAGGAAAGCGATCGGACAAAGCGTTCCGATCGATAGCAACGATAAACTAAACTAGAATAACGTAAAAACAATACTAGAATTAAACTAAGCGAAGACTAAAGCTAAAGAATGGAAAACAGAATTGCCTATTTATAGAAAAGGTGGAAACCCTAATTTTTGCCTCTGTCGTGCCAGCTCATGACCGGTCCTCATGATCGCTAGGGAGATCGCTAGGTAATCTCATGTGACTTCTTCGCTTTCGCGCGCCTTCTGCGCTCTTTGAACCTCATGACACAGCTGCGGTCGCTAGCCATTATGAAGCGGTTTGATCGTCGATGAGTTCTCGGCCTTCTAGGCTTTCGCTGCGGGCGAGTGTAACGGTCGCGGCTCTTCAGGGTGCTCATTGGTTTTCTCGCGACCAACCTAGCGACCGCTGGGCTGGTCGCTAGAAATAGGTCGGTTGCTCGTTTTGCTCGTGCTTTGTTCCTTGCTTGATTTTCAATACATAACCCTACAAAACACCAAAATAACACCCAAGAGCAATATCTTCTAGAAGTAGATAAAACATTAAGAATCGATACATAAGCGCACATTAAGCGAGCTAAACACATCTTCAAATATCAACTATAAGCGTGTAAAATATCGCCTATGTATTGTACATTATGATGTTGCCTACCTTATAGAATTGTTTAGTTTTAGCCTAGTTGCTCCTTTTATGCTATCCTTTGCTTTTGAGGTGATGATAGTTGACTTACGTTAGTTTTAATCGTGGCGGATGGAGAGATGCGCTATATCGCTAGGAGGAGGTAGGACCTCATGCCCCACCCGAGGAGCGTGATGCGCACTTATAGGAATGTTGGATGTGCGCCGGGAAGACCTAGGTAAGTTTACGGCGTACTACCTTCGGTTGTGGAGGAACGCCCGAGCCTATGGCGCAACCGACTACGATGGCATCAAGAGACTCCTAGCTATACTCCCTTGTACAGGATGGTTATGCAGAGAGGTGTCGAGAGACTACATCTATCGCATTCCCCGAGGTTATGATCGATTGGGGATGCGCTTGGGTTCGTGAGTCACGACTTACGTGTACGATATCTGAGACGCACCTATGGGACCCTATCTCCTCCAGGGAGTACACTTGGTGTGACGAGTCGCCAGAGTGGCTGTACCTTGAGGTTACGAGGCAGGTTGACCCGGTGATACCCACATGCACCGGATGGGCGAGGCGGGATGTACGAGGTGGATAGGCGGCCGCCCTAGAGCCTTGGGAGGCCCGTGTTGCCACCAGCGGTTTTGGACACCCAAGTCGTCCGCCGCTACCGCCCTACCACTGCGTCCGATCCACCACCACCGAAGCGAAGAGCCCTTCCGTCGGACAGCGCGGATGAGTATTAGATACATTCCACGGATATGACCCGACTGAGTATGCTACGGTCCGATCCGCCACAACTACGACTTATACGGCGCGGATAACTTTGGACCCCTACGCGACATACCGATGATGGAAGCCGGTGCGGGATCATCCAGTGCGACCTCGTGAGGGCGATTCGGATGGGGAAGGCGACTCAAAGGAGGAAGACCACGAGGAAGGCGCGAGTAGGAAGGAAACTCGTGAAGACCTTAGGCGATGTTCTGATTAGAATTTGTTTTGTTATGACTAGCATGTGTGCTAGCTTTTCCCTTTTTATTTCCATACCATGGTTCTAGGTCTCGGTTTTGCTTTTTGGCCATGTGGGCCCGAACCCTTGCTATTTCTATTTTTTTTTATTCCCTATGATTGTCGATGTGGGACATCTTGTTTTTGACAAACCTTGGTTATCTATCTACATATATTTTGACCCAAGTGGGGCCTTTTTGGTAACAATTGTCTATGTTATGGATGAGTTGTTTTATTTTTGATATCGCTTTAAGAAGAGGCTATGAAAACCTTATATTGTTAAGTTGTAAGCGTTTAGTAAATAACGATGGTATGTTTTATATAGCAGAATGCCTCCGAGAAGAAACCCAGAAAGAGAACCCAGAGGTCGAGGAAGACCTAGAGGAAGGGGTAGAATCCCCGAGCAAGAACAAGAGGATAATCCCCAACCACCGCCTCCACCTCAACCCGATCGCAGGATCGAATAACTATTTTTGAGGCAAAACCCTCCTGTTTTTAACGGAAAGGGGAGCCCGGAAGAAGCCGAACAATGGGTTAGGGCCATCGAGCAGTTTTACCTTTTAAGATGCACGGCACGGAAAGGCTATCGTGTGTTACCTTCGACTAATCGGACGGTGACTTACGGTGGGAGGCGGAGAAGACTTTTAATTTGAGCAGCTCGAGGAATTCTCGTGGGAGGATTTCGAGAGGAGGCAGATGAAAAGTACATTCTAAGAGCTATAAGAGGAAGAAGGGCGAAATTTTTCTGCTAAAGCAAAAGGATATGCATGACCGACTATGATCGCACTTTCTGCGAGATGTCGAGATATGCACAGGCGGGTGGACACCGACTTGAAAATGTCGGAAAAGTTCGTGTCGGGGCTAAGAATGGAGATACGCATGTCTCTTGCCAGCCACGGAGACCTATCTTACACCGAAGCTCTTGCACGAGCTTTGGATATTGAGGCGGCCATGACCGAGAATAAGTCGATGTCATCTCATACACACAATACACTGGACAAAGGAAAGGGGAAATGGGAACCCAACCGCGGGAATAACAACCGCGGGAGCTATGGGGACGCGAGTCACAAGCACCCGTGGCAAGGAGACGCGGCGCCACAAGGACAAGGCTGGAAGAGAGCAACTTATGCTCCACCAGCAAGGGGACCACAGGAACAGTCAAGGGCACCTCAATGCCCTAGATGCCATAGAGCACACAAGGGGGTGTGCACGCAAGCGTGGTAGGCTGTTACAAGTGCGGGGCAACAGGCATTACGCCACAATTACCCGGTGTCACGTTCGGATGAGGCCGAACCAACCGGCAATGCTCGGCCACTAAGGCTATCTGACTACAACCCCACCGCGCAGCAATTCCAACCCCAACCCCTCAACTCCGGTGGCAGCAACCCGGCCTCAACAACAACTCCAACGGCCGCAACAATGGCGGCCGCGGCCAACAAATCCCGCAGCAGCGATGGCGGCAACCACCGCCCAACAACAGCAGAGGCGGCCACCACCACGCCAGCGGTAACGACAACAATAAAGCAACAACAACCGCCCGAATCAGCGGGACCGGCGCCCGTCGACCTCGGCCGGCTCGGTGAAGCTACGCCTGCATGGGAGGCGAGCGAATGAACCAAGGAAACTTGGCGGTATGGGAGTTCTACTCAACCTACCGTTATAGTCTTTGTTCGATCACGGGTGCTTCGCATTCTTTTATTGCAAAATCATGCGTGAAATGCTGGGCCTTAGGTGCGAAAGGTCGAGCGGGATATGAGAATCTCATCGCCTATAGGAGGGATTATGGTATACCCACTTTTGCTCGAACCTAGAGTTGACATTAGGATCAATTAAGGTTCTGGCTAACGACCTAAACATAATACCCATGGATGATGTAGACATAATCCTAGGAATGGACTGGTTAGCTAAGAATCATTCCACGATTCTCTGTAAGGAAAGGAAAATTTCGTTTCACTTTCCTGGACAAGAAGCTACGCATTTTCACGGGATCAGCATGGGAAGAAGAGTCTCGATAGTATCAGCACTACAAGCTAGGAGGATGATGAACCAGAAGGGATGCCATGCATTCCTTGTTTATTTGAAAGAAGAGGATAAACCCGAAGCGCGGGTAGAAGACATTGAAGTCGTCTAAGAATTTTCTGACGTATTTCCCGAGAATCTACCAGGATTGCCTCCTGACAGACAACTAGAGTTTACCATCGACTTGGAGCCCGGATCAGCCCCAGTGTCGAAGGCGCCTTATAGGATGGCTCCAAAGGAGCTAGAAGAGCTGAAAATCCAAATCAAAGAGCTTTTGGATCTAGGATTCATTAGGCCGAGTGTTTCACCTTGGGGAGCGCCTGTTTTGTTTGTTAAGAAAAAGGATGGTTCTTTGAGGATGTGCATCGATTATAGAGAGCTAAATAAGATGACACTAAAGAACAAATACCCTTTACCCAGAATCGATGACCCCGTTTGATCAATTGCGAGGAGCGGGTGTATTCTCTAAAATTGATCTTAAGTTAGGATACCATCACTGAAAATACGGCTGAAGATGTACCTAAGGCGCATTCAACGAGATATGGCCACTATGAGTTCATAGTTATGCCATTCGGATTAACCAATGCACCACCGTATTCATGGACCTCATAAGCAGTATTCCATCCATTTACGGATAAATTTGTTTTGGTCTTCATAGATGATATCCTTATTTACTCAAAGAATGAAGAGGATCATAAGGAACATCTACGACGGTTTTGCAAACCTTGAGAAATGAAAGACTCTTTGCTAAGTTTAGCAAGTGTGAGTTTTGGTGAAGGAAGTTATGTTCCTTGGACACATCGTGTCTGCTGAAGGTATAAAAGTAGATCCGGCCAAGTAGAGGCCGTGCAAGAATGGAAATCACCAAAGACTCGGCGACGAGTTAGAAGTTTCCTAGGATTAGTGGTTACTATAGGAGATTCATCAAGGATTCTCCAAAATTGCAAGGCCAATAACCCAACTACTTGGAAGGGAATCAAGTTCAAATTAGACGATGAGTGCGAGATGAGTTTCCAAATACTCAAGAGAAATTGACCAAGCACGAGTTCTAGCAAATCGAAGCGGACAAGGGTATGTGGTCTATACCGACGCATCTAAGGCCGGGCCGGGTTGTGTTTTGATGCAAGAAGGAAAAGTTATAGCTTACGCATCCCGACAACTCAGACCCCACGAATTGAACTACCCAACCCACGATTTGGAATTAGCAACTGTAGTTCATGCCCTAAAAATTTGGAGACACCATCTCTATGGTGTGAGATGTGAGATCTTCACGGATCACAAAGTTTGAAGTATTTCTTGAACAATGAGATTTGAATATGAGGCGAGAGAGATGGCTAGAATTAGTAAAAGATTACGATTGTGGTATTAACTATCTCCCGGCAAAGCGAATGTAGTAGGCGACGCTTGAGTCGTAAAGAGCCATACCAGTTAGGATGTCTCTTTATACATGAGGAAAAACTCGTTGAAGAGTTTGGTAGAATGAAGATTGAACTGGTTGAACCACCCATGACAATCGTGAGCTGTATCGCTACACTCACACTGACATCCGATCTAAGAAAAAGAATTGTCGAGAGACAAAGGATGGAGGAAAAGTTGGAAAAGATCCGAGAAAGACTAAGGTCTGAAGGATTCAAGAATTTCAAGAGGCGCGATAACGCCTTATTGTTTGAAGGTAGGATATGCGTTCACGATGGCGCAGAGCTTGAGCGAAATCATGAGTGAGGCTCACGATCGCCCTACACCGCCCACCCAGCGCGACTAAGATGTACAAGACACGAAGGAAAAATTTTGGTGGGAAGGCATGAAGCGAGACATAGCTTCTTTCAGTAGAACGTTGTCTTGTTTGTCGACAAGTGAAGGCTTTACACCAACGACCCTACGGAAGTTACAACCGTTGGAAATCCCGAATGGAAGTGGGACGATATAACGATGGATTTCGTTACAAGCTTACCCAAATCGAGAAGAGGAAACACAGCCGTATGGGTAATTGTGGATAGACTTACTAAAAGTGCTCACTTTCTACCTATTCAAAGCACTTATGGATCCGATAAGTTGGCCTACCATGCGTTAAGGAAATTGTGCGACTACATGGGTGCAAAATCTATTACCTCGATCGAGACTCCAAGTTCACATCCAGATTTTGGATTAGCTTGCGAGAAGGCTGATGCAGATTAAACTTGATCAACATTCCACCCACAAACCGATGGATGATCGGAGAGAGCGATCAAACGCTAGAAGATATGCTTAGAACGAAGAATTTTGGATCGAGGTGCAAAATGGGAAGATATTTTACCTCGATTGAATTTGCTTACAACAACGATTATCAGCGACGATCGGCATGGCCCCATACGAAGCCTTGTATGGCAAAAGTGTAGATCACCACTTTATTGGGATGAAGTCGGTGAGAGAAAAGTCATAGGGCACGATGCGGTGAGCGAAATGATCGAGATCGTTCGACAAATTAGGATGAGAATAAAGAGGCTCGGGATGATAGAAATCTTCTGACGTCTGGCGTGATCAGAACTACGGTTTGAGGATGGAGACAAAGTATTTCTTAAGGTCTCTCCATCAAAAGGGATTGTCGGGTTTGGCACGAAAGGAAAGCTTAGACCCGTTTTATAGGACCTTATGAGATCCTAGAAAGGATAGGTCGATGAGCTTATAGGTTGGCTCTTCCGCCAAACCTAGGAAATGTCCATAATGTTTTCACGTCTCACAATTACGAAAATCGTTCATGACCCAAAGCACGTGATTCACCAAGGCGGCGTGATCCTCGAGGCGGACATGAGCTATAAGGAAGAACCCGACCATACTTGACCACAAAGTCCGGCAACTACGGAGCAAGTCGATTCCGTTAGTCAAAGTCTTGTGGAGACACCACGACGAAAGAAGCCACGTGGGAGCTTGAAGAAGCAATGAGGAAAAATATCCCGATCTATTTTTCTAGAGGTATACAAATTTCGGACTAAATTTTTCGTAAGGGGTGGAATGTAATATTCGAAAGAAACGAATATCACGATTACGGTATTCTAAACTCGAAATTGTGGTTTTGCAGTATATTATCTTTTACGACATCGAATCTTTTGATTTCGATACGATATCGTTATAACGAATTCCTTTCATAATTCACTAAGGATTGTGAATTAAAGGATTGAAATATTACGAAATGATTCGTCGATATATTTTAACGTCAAACGCGTATCGAGCGTCGACTTTTCATGAAATTTTACGAGCGGTGAAGCTTGGAATTAATTTCCATCTTAATTCCTTTATTAAATGGAATATATTTATTTAGTAAGTATGAACTTCTGCGACCATTTGAGATGAGTCGATTTTGAGCGTTTTGAGGCGTTTTGAGCGTTAACGTCTGAGACGATTTGAAAATGAGTTTAATGCTCGTGAAATTATAATAATTAATTTCCTATTATTATTTTATATAATTACAGTATTAATGATTATTAAAATCAATAATTGAGTTATAAAACTCGATAATTCCAACTAATGGAATTGAAAACCCTAGTTTTCTAAACTATGGTTTTGACATGAAATGATACCACTAAAATATCCTATGGTATCTAAACTTTATAATATGATATATATGGATATTATTAAGCTTAAAATCAGATTTTAACCATAAAAATCGAAGGTTTCGATTTTATAAAATTGAAACCCTATTTATGAAATTAGGGTTTTATTTCATAAAATGTGTAATAATTTTATCCTATGCTATTATTTAATATCTAAATCATATATTATGATATATATGTGTATATTTGGGACGAAAATTACATGAATATCAATAATAGGTGTAATTTATATTTTTAATCCTATTTTTCCAATTTTGCAATCGGTAATTCCAATTTTTGTGTTATGTGATGATTTAATTATTTTATGACATGTATTAAATATCTATGACCTATTATATGATTAATAAAATATATTAGGTGTAACAATAAAATAAAATCAGCCTTAAACCCCCCCCATGCGCCGATCTCTCTCTCCCCAACAAGCATGCACTCCACCCTTTTTCTACCCAATGCATGGCTTAGCTTTTCACTTAGCCTAATCATCACACTAATACTCATCATTGTGCTGCAGATTTTGCCCCAATTTTTGGCTGAAAATCGAGAGTGAGAGAGAGGTATAGGGAGAGAGGCTCTTCATCTTACCCATTATTCTTCTCACAAACATTTCAAACACACAAAACACTCTCATTCCTCTCCATTTTCTGCCCTCAAAACCGAGAGCTCCTCCTCTCTATTTTCAGATTTTTCTTCTTCCATTCTTCTACATTTCTTCACACAACCTTGATACCTAGCCTTGTTCTTGTGATATTATACCATTCTCAAGGTAAAACACTAGACTATAGCACCGATTTCATCCTCCTATTATTCAAAAAAAATCGAGCATGTTCATATATGTTATGTGTGTGTTTCGAAATATTTATATATGTGTTTAAGTGTTCTTGAGCATGAGCTATGGTTATGTCTATGTTCTTGTTGATTTTTATTTTCAAAATATGAACATATATGTTGAAATGAACATAGGTTATCATATATGACATGTTTTTAAGGATTTAGCATGTATAGGTGATTTTCGAACCATAGTACATGTTTATATAAATTTTTGAAAATGCTATAAAATGTTAAATGATGATCGTATGCTCCTTAAATATTTTTAGCATGTATTATTGATCTATGTTATGATTTAAGACTATAGTATGTTATTTAACAATTTTTGGAAAACCCTAGCTTAAATCTTGTCAAAACCGTGAACAATATATGCATGTACATTAATGTATAATTTTTATTTCAAGCATCCAATGGCATATTATTGCTTTAGAACCTTGATTATATGTTCTATGATTTAATTAGAATTTTTGAAAATCAATTGCTATTTATTTAAAAAGGGCCGAGAGCTTTGTGACCTCATAGGTTGGTGTATGATTTTATTTTTGAACATGCAATGGTGTATTAATGCTTTAGTATATTGTTTATGTATTGTATATAATTGTTGGAATTTTTGAAAATCAAATAACATGTTGAATCAAAGAAGCCGAGAGCTATTGAGCTCCATATGGTGATGATTCAAATGTTTTTGGTTGATGTTATGATGTTACAATGTTATAATATAATGTTTAATGATGTTGGAATTTATTTGGAATTTTTAGAAATTGTTTGCTAATTATTTGGTAATTATCAAATTATTACCGTGAATAATTACTATATATTATTAAATGATTGTTATGGTGAACTATGGGTTGTATTGGTAATCTATATTGATGTTGGGATATTATACTAGGTATATATCAATTTTTGGAATTTTTGGATAATTATTCCTTAATTATTGAAAATACCGTAAGTATATATATGTATATATATAAATAAATAGCAAATAATATCATATGAATTTGATAAATTCATATTCTGGACCATAGTGTATAATAATGCACTATATTAATTTAGAAAAATTTTCAAAGGTCATTTGACATTTTTAAATTAATTATCGAGTTTTCGATAATTAATATGGATTTTTAAATCCTTTTTAAAACAGTTTATTAATGAAATATTTACTAAATTAATATTCTGGACAGTTTTAAATTTCACAAAAATTTTATAAACATAGATTGCTATGTTTGAGACGAACGTTCATTTTATAACGTTTTAAATTCCAAAATACGCCTTTTATTTATAAAAAGGTTTATTAAAAATACGAAATTATTTATAAATCCTTGATTTACGTGATAAATCGAGAAATAGGACTTTACGTTTTCAACTCGATCAAATTCTATTTATAAAACAATAATAGTAAGAAATTACTATTTTAAAGTCAAAATCATTGACTTTGTTGACCGATGTTGACTTCGTTGACTTTTTAAGTCAAACGTCGTTTCGATTATAAATCGTCGATCTGCGTAAGATATACTAATTGAGTATGATACCTCATTAGTAAGAAAAGATTTCACAAATGAAATCCATATATCGAAAAACGTGCTTATCGTTGAGCGTATCTCGGGAATCGAGAACAAGTCGATCGTATCGTGTTAGAGGCGTATTGAATTCACTAAGGAATTCGGTCTACATCGATAAAAATATCGAAGTTTATCATAGCTTTTGAAAGTCTCGAGAGACTTGAGCGACGCACTAAAGCCTCGCCAGTAAAGGTGTGGACGCAAAAGCGCAGCGACGGGATTTTGACGAACCGAGCGAACTGGACTTTTACAACGAACCATAGTCGGTGGGCTTCTTATCTTCAAAATGTGGGCCTTTTCTTACCACACTAAAACGTGACTTTCTTGTTATTCCAAATGAGTTTATTCTGACACTTATCCTACAACTGCTTAACAAATGTTTCTTGCATTACACCGCCAAAAATATTTCATTTGTGTATGGATCTATCTGTTATGCCGGGTAGAAATTTGTGGAGATAGTTGGAACTATTATATCAATTGTTGTGGTAGCACCCAACCTTTTTAATGTCGAGTCCCGTGCGGATGATAAATGTCAGCTAGGATTGGCGTGAAGGTTGGAACTATCTGTTGTGTTAACATATGCTTGCAGAGAGCGACTGTCTTTGTCGCGGGATTACGGCCGGTCACGGCGTCGTAGATGGGAGGCCTCCCTCTCGACGTTTATTTATTTATTATTATGTATTGTGACTATGAGATACGGACCATACACACCAAGAAAATGCCTGGCCAGGCTATGTTTACGAAATGAAAATGATTTGGTAGCACAAGACATTTTAACTAAAACCACTCGTGACTTACTCGATATTGGCAACAGAATCCAAATATTATCAAATGTTTTCGGCATGAGTCCACTGAGTGCAATTTCTTGTACTTAGCCCTGCATGTTTGTTTTTAAATGTGCAGGTTGAGCTCTGATGGTGATGATGGGGGATGTGTTGAGGAGTCCAGTGTCCTTGACCGATTTACTTGAATTTGTGGGTTATACCTTGAATGCATATCGTCATATATGTATTCACACACTTTCCGCTGCTATACTCTGAACTCCTTTATTTATACCTTATGTTACAAACTATCGAGGTCCATCGGATCAGGCCAAGTTTTGGGGTCCGATGGCCTAAACCTTTTTCAAAAACATTATGACATCACCTCATATTCTGCTCAAGCATGTTAGTTTATTTTTATGCATCTTTATTTTACCCATGTAACCCCTAAAATACTACTCCTAGTATTAGTCGCCCTCCAGTCCGGGTTGGTCCGGAGTGGGGTCGTGACACAAATGTAGTAGCCGACGCCTTAAGTCGTAAGAGCCAATCCAAGCTAGGATGTCTCCTTACGCGGGAAGAAAAACTCGTTGAAGAGATTGGAAGATTGAGGATTGAACTGATTGAACCACCCGAGACGATCGTGAGTTGTATCGCTACACTCACACTGACGTCTGACCTAAGAAAAAGGATTGTCGAGAGACAAAGGATGGAGGAAAAGTTAGAAAAGATCAGACAAAGGGTAAGGTCTGGAGGATTTAAGAACTTCCAGGAAGCATCAGACAACGCCCTATTGTTTGAAGGAAGAATATGCGTTCCAGACGACGAAAAGCTTCAGAATGAGATCATGAGTGAGGCTCACGATACACCCTACACCGCCCACCCAGGTACTACTAAGATGTACCAAGACCTGAAGGAAAAGTTTTGGTGGGAAGGCATGAAACGAGACATAGCTTCGTTCGTCGAACGCTGTCTTGTTTGCCAACAGGTGAAGGCGTTACATCAACGCCCATACGGAAAGCTACAGCCGTTGGAAATACCTGAGTGGAAATGGGACAGGATAACGATGGATTTCGTTACGAGCGTACCCAAATCGAAAAGAGGAAACACAACCATATGGGTAATTTTGGATAGACTTACCAAGAGTGCTCATTTTCTACCGATTCAAAGCACTTATGGGTCTGATAAATTAGCCCAGCTGTACGTTAAGGAAATTATACGACTACATGGAGTGCCAAAATCTATTACCTCTGATAGAGACTCCAAGTTCACATCCGTTTACGGATTAGCTTGCGAGAGAATTGGGTACGAAATTAAACTTCAGTACGACTTTTCACCCACAGACTGATGGGCAGTCGGAAAGAACGATCCAGACACTAGAAGATATGCTTAGAACAGTAGTGTTGGATCGAGGTGCAAAATGGGAAGAAATTTTACCTCTGATTGAGTTTGCCTACAACAACAGCTACCAAGCGACGATCGATATGGCCCCATACGAAGCCTTGTACGGCAAGAAGTGTAGATCACCGCTTTATTGGGACGAAGTCGGTGAGAGAAAAGTCATAGGGCCAGATGCAGTGAACGAGATGATCGAGATCGTTCGACAAATTAGGCTGAGGATAAGAGAAGCTCAGGATAGACAAAAATCTTACGCTGATACGCGTAGATCCGAGCTACAATTTGAAGATGGAGACAAAGTGTTTCTTAAAGTCTCTCCATCGAAAGGAATAGTCAGGTTTGGGCTGAAAGGAAAGCTGAGACCCCGCTTTATAGGACCTTACGAGATCCTAGAAATGATAGGTCCAATAGCTTATAGGTTGGCTCTTCCGCCAAACTTGGGGAATGTGCATAATGTTTTTCACGTGTCGCAATTGCGAAAATACGTACACGATCCAAAGCACGTGATTCATCAAGACGACGTGATTCTCAAGCCAGACATGAGCTATGAAGAAGAACCAGCGGAAATCCTTGACCACAAGATTCAGCAACTACGAAGCAAATCGATTCCGTTAGTCAAAGTGCTGTGGAGACACCACGGACAAGAGAAAGCCACGTGGGAGCTTGAAGAAGCAATGAAAGAACGATACCCCGAATTGTTTTTCTAGAGGTAAGCAAATTCCGGGACGGAATTTCTTTTAAGGGGGGTGGAATGTAATATTCCAAAGAAACAAACGTCTAATTACGGTATTTTAAACCCGTGAATTAGGGTTTTGCCGTATATTATTTTTGTATAACATCGAATATTGATTTCGATTCAGTACTATAATAACGAATTCCTTTTTATATTCACTAAAGATTGTGAATTAAGGGTTTGAAATATTATGAAATGGTTCGACGGAATTATTTCGACGTCGAACGCATATCGAACGTCAGTATTTTATGAAATTTTCTAAGCAGCGAAGCTTAGAATTAATTTCCTATATCATTGTGATATAATTATGAAGTAAGTACGAGCTTACTGCGACCATTTTGAGATGAGTCGATTTTGAACGTTTTAAGACGCTTTGAACGTCAACGTCTAGAGACGTTTTGAAAAATGAGTTTAATACTCAGGAAATTATAATAATTAATTTCCTATTATTATTTTATATAATTACTGTATTATTAAGTATTAAAATCAATTTTTGAACTATTAAAACTCGATAATTTAGAATTATGAAATTCGAAAACCCTAATTTTTCAAACTAGGGTTTTTCACATAAAATGATATCATATTTTTATCCTATGCTATTATTTATTATCTAAATCATATATTATGATATATATGAGTATATTTTGATCGAAATTGACATGAGTATCAATAATAGGTGTAATTTATAATTTTTATTCCTATTTTCTCTATTTTTATCGGTAAATCGAATTAATTGCTATATAATGTTTTAATTATTTTTAATGGCTTGTATTATATGTCTATGACCTATACTATGAGTTATATATAGTATTAAGGATGAAATAAAATTTAATCCCACCCTTGAACCCCCTATAACCGCCGGCCACCCTTATCCAACAAGGCATGCATCCACCTTTTATTGCCCGATGCATGGACACCCTTTTTGCTAACTTAATGATCACCCTCTCACTCCATCATTTGTCGCAATGTATCCTATTGGGTTTGTGTGTGTGAGTGTGACCGAGAGAGAGAGAGAAGTATAGAGGGGGAGAGACCTTTCCCCTTCAACACAATATCATCCAAAATATTTGGAACACTCAAAATACTCTCCACTCTCCCTTTCTTCAGCCAAAAAGCCGAGAGCTCCCTCTCCATTCCTCTCAAAAATCTTCTTCTTCCTTCTCCATTTCTTCACCCAAACTTGATACCCTAGTGTTGTTCTTGAGAATCAATACCATTCCAAAGGTAAACCAAGGACCTAGCTTCGATTTTTCATCCCCCATTGTCACAAAATTTTCGAACATGGATATATGTATGTGTGTGTGTTTCGAATATTATATATATGTATTGGTATGTTTTTGAATGTTCTTGGTATGAAATGTTGTTTACATATATTGTTCTTGATGATTTTTATTTCAAAATATGTGAATATATGTTAGGATGAACATGTGATGTTGTATATTAAATTTTTGAATGGATCTAACATATATATGAGATTTTCGAAACCTTGAGTATGTTTAAAATTATTTTCGAAAATTTTATAAAATGTTTAGTGATGACCGAATACTTTTAAAAATGTTTTAGGGGTTGATTAATGTTCTATGATGTGTTTAGAGTTCATAGGATTTTATTTGAAATTTTTGGAAAACCCTAGCTTAATTATTTGAAAATACCGAAATCTATATGGTTTTTACCTTGGTGTATAATTTTTATTTCAAGCATACAATGACATATTAATACTTTAGGACCTTGATTATGTGTTCTATGATTTATTTAAAAATTTGAAAATAAAATGCTTAAAGTTTCATAAATACCGAAAGCAATATGACTCTATATGTTGGTGTATGATTTTTATTTTGAACATCCAATGTTATAAAAATGCTTTAGTATATTGATTATGTGATGTATGATTTTGTTGGAATTTTTAGAAATCAAATGCTAATTTAAATCAAAAAAACCGAAGAGCTATTGCTCAATAAGGTGATGATTTAATTAATTTTGAAGATTGTTATTACATTATATTGTTGTACCATAATATATAATCATAGTCTATAATTGTTGGAATTTTTGAAAACCAAAAACCCAAATTAATCAAAAAAAGCCGAGAGCTTATATGCCCATATGGTGATGATTTCAATTGGTTTGGTTGATGTTATGATGTTACAATGTTATACTATAATGTTTAATCATGTTATAATTTATTTGGAATTTTTGAGAATTGTTTGATAATTATTTGGTAATTAATTGATAATTACCGATTGCATACTTAGTTTAATTCTTGATGAATGAATGGTTATGATGGACTATAGGTTATAATTGTGATATACATTGATGTTGGGACATTATACTAAGTGTATATCAATTTTGGGAATTTTTTGACAATTATTCCCTAATTTTCGAAATTACTGTGAGATATATATGTATATATATTAATAAATGTCAAACAATATCATATGGATGATATTAATTCTTATTCTGGACCATAGTGTATAATAATACACTATATTAATTTAGAAAAAAATTGAAAATCATTTGGTAATTTTTAAATAATTACCGAGAATTTTCGAAATATTATAAGAGTTTTAAATCCTTTTTAATTCAGTTTAATAATAAATTATATGTCTAATAATTATTTTAGACATATTTGGTTTTTATAAAATTTTATAAACATAGATTACTATGTTTGAGACAAACGTTTATTCAATAACGTTTTTAAAACGAAAATATACGTTTTAATTATTAAAAGGATTAATATTGCGAAAATTATTTATAAGTCCTTCGATTTACGTGACAAATCGAGAAAAAGGATTTTACAAAATTAAATCGATCAAATTCGATTTATAAAAGGGAAATAGTAAGAAATTACTATTTAAAAAGTCAAAATTGTTGACTTCGTTGACTTTTAAAGTCAAACGTACGATTATACATTCGATAAATACGCTATTACACGTAAGACGTACTGATTGAGTAAGATACCCCAAAAGTACGAAAAGATTTCACAAATGAGATCCGTATACCGAGAAACGTACTTATACGTTGAACGTTTAAACCGAAAAGGTTAAATCGAAATCGTTGAACCTATCTCGAAGAACGAGAACCGTTCAATAGAAATATGTATGTGAAAATGTATTGAATTCATTGAAGAATTCAGTTTATATCGATATAGAATATCGAAATTATCTTAGACTTTGAGAGTCTCGATAAGCGTGAACGACGTACTAAAATATCACTTTTGCGTAAAGGTGTGGACGCGAAGGAGACGATTGGACACTGACAAGCAAACAAACATAGGACTCAATTTACGACGAACCATAGTCCAGGTGGGCTTTCTTTTCAAACAAAATGTGACTTCGCTATCCTTCCAAAATGAACTTATTTACAATGCTTAGTCTTATTTGTTGATAAATGTTTACAATATTACATCAAAAATATTACATTTTGTGTATGGATCTATCTGAAATAAATGGTGTGAAGGATGGAATAACATAATATGAAATGTTATTAATTTTGTTGGGTAGCGCCCAACCTTTTGTGAAATCGATATCGGTCCTATGCCGGAGGATGATGCACAGCTAGGGCTAACGTGTACACCGAACGCGATTGTGTCTTTGTATGGGTAAGGGCGGTCACGGCGTCGTAGAAGGAGGCCTCACTCGATGTTTGATCTTTGATATTGTGATGAGATGTGATTATGGGATATGGATCATACACGCTAGGAAAATGCTCGGCGAACGATGTTTACTGAACCGAAAATGTTTTAGTAAGCCTGAGCATTTCAACTAAAACCCATGTGACTTATCATGATATTGGCGGTGTAATTAAAATTATCAAATGTTTTCGGCATGAGTCCACCGAGTGCATTATTTGTACTTAGCCCGCATATTTGTTTTAAATGTGCGGGTTGAGCTCGATGATGGTGATGGGGAAGTGTTGAGGAGTCCAAAGTCCTTGACCGCTTTATTAAGAATTTGTGGTTTCACCTTGAATACATATCCCCATATATGTATTCACACACTTTCCGCTGCAATCTCTGAACTCTTTTATATTATGTTTACTGTTTTGAACTATTGAGGTCCATCAGATCATTGTTAAGTCTTTGGGTCTGATGGCCTAAACCATTTAAATTGTTATGATATCATTTTATGTTATGTCAAGCATGCTAGTTTACAATTGATACGTATCTTTATCTTAGCCGTTTGTCTAAAATACTATTCTAGTATTAGTCACCCTCCATCAGGGTTATCCAAGGCGGGCGTGACACTCGAAAAATTATTATAATTAATTTTCTATTATTATTTTATATAATTACAGTATTACTAAGCATTAAAATCAATTTTTGAACCATGAGAACTCGATTATTTTGAAATAGGATTTTCGAAAACCCTAATTACCTAAACTAGGGTTTTTCACATAAAATGATACCATTATTTTATCCTATGCTATTATTTATTATCTAAATCATATATTATGATATATATGAGTATATTTAGATCGATTTTGACATGAGTATCAATAATAGGTGTGATTTATATTTTTATTCCTATTTTCTCAATTATTATCGGTAATTTTGAATTAATCACTATGTGAAGATTTAATTATTTTGTGACATGTATTATATATCTATGACCTATACTATGATTAACATATTGTATTAGGATCAAATAAAATTTAATCCACCCTTAAACACACATACATGCACCGGCCACCACCTCTTACACAAGCATGATTGTCACCTTTTTATTGCCCAATGCATGAACACCATTTTAAGCCTAGCTAATCATCACTAAACCCATTCCTAAAATGCTGCAATATTTTTATTATTTTGGTGAGGGTGTGCACCGATTTTGAGAGGCAATACATAGGGGAGACTCTTCATTTTTCTTTCACTTCACTCATTATCACCCTCACTCTTCTCAAACACTCCAAACACCTTCTTCTCCCCCAAAAATCTGCTGCCATTGCCGAGCCTTCCTCCCCCCATTTCTAAAATTTTACTCTTCTTCATCTTCTCCATTCATCCACCAAACCTTGATACCTAGCTTTGATATTGTAAAACTTATACCATTCTAAAGGTAAATATGTGATAGCTTCGATTTTTCTCTTCTTTTGTTCATGGAAGTCGAGACATGTATATATATATGTGTGTATGTATTTTAAATGTTCTTATGGATGATCTATTGATGTATATGCAGTGCTTGATGATTTTTATTTTTAAAAATAGGAGATATATGCTTAGATGATCATATGACCTTGCTTGTTAAATTTTTGAATGGATCTAGCATATATATATGATTTTCGAACCCTAGGACATGTTGAAATAATTTTCGAAAATATTAAAAATGTGTATATGATGACCGATTGTTTTTGATTTATTTTGAGGGTGGAATATTGATCTATGATATGTTTAGAGTCCATAGAAATTTATTTAGAATTTTTGAAGAACCCTAGCTATTTTTTTCAAGGGGGCCGTGAGCTTTTTAATTATGTACCTTGGTGTATGATTTTTATTTTGAACATGCAATAGTATATTAATGCTTTAGTATATTGATTATGTGATGTGTGATTTTATTGGAATTTTTGGAGATCAAATGCTAATTTAAATAAAAAAAACCGAGGAGCTATTGCTCAATATGGTGATGATTTAATTTGGTTTTGATGAATGTTACTATGTTATATTGTTATATTATTGTCACGACCCCACTCCGGACGACCCGGACTGGAGGGCGACTAATACTAGGAGTAGTATTTTAGGGTTACACGACTAAGATAAAGATGCATAATAACAATAAACTAGCATGCTCGAACTTGATATAATGATATAATAAGAATAATCTAGCATGCTTGATCATAACATAAGATGATGTCATAACGATTAAAAAGGGTTAGGCCATCAGACCCAAATACTTAACAGTAGTCCGATGGACCTCAACGATTCATGTTGCATTATTCTCCCACAATCCAAAGATATAAATGACCTGGGAGACCTTAACAATTCATACCAAAACATAAAGTAAATGAATTCAGAGTTTATCAGCGGAAAGTGTGTGAATACATATATGACGATATGCATACAAGGTGAAAACCACAAATTCTAAATAACACAGTCAAGGACACCTAATCCTCAACACATTCCCCATCACCATCATCGAAGCTCAACTGCGCACATTTAAAACAAACATGCGTGGCTAAGTACAAGAAATTGCACTCGGTGGACTCATGCCGAAAACATTTGATATTAAGATTACGCTGCCAATATCAGAGTAAGTCACAAGGGTTTTAGTTGAAATGCCTTGTGCTTACTAAAGCATTTTCAGTTCATAAACATCGCTCGGTCGAGCATTTTCTTGGTGTGTATGGTCCGTATCTCATAGTCACAATTCATAACAATATTAAAAATCAAACGTCGAGAGGGAGGCCTCCCTTCTACGACGCCGTGACCGGCCATAATCCCGTACGGCACACAGTCACTCTCACAAGCATATGTTAATATAGCATATAGTTCCAACCTTCACGCCAATCCTAGCCAGGCATTTATCATCCGGCACAGGACCCGACATTAATGAAAGATTGGGTGCGACCCAACAAATGACATAACCTGTCATAATATAGTTCCAACCATCGCCACAGCCCTACCCGGACAAAACAGATAGGATCCATACACAAAAAGAATATTTTTGGCAGGTAATGTAGTAAACATTTATCAACAGTTGCAAAATAACGTTTGTAAAAGAATTCATTTTGGAAGCACAGTAAAGTCACATTTTGTTTGAAGAGTAAGCCCACATTAGTGAGGTAAGAAAATGGGCCCACCTGGACTATGGTTTGCTGTAAACTGAGTCCTAGGTTTGTTTGCATGTCAATGTCCGGTCGCCGCGTTTGCGTCCACACCTTTACGAAAAAACGAGGTTTTAGTACGTCGCTCAAGTCTCTCGAGACTTTCAAAATCTAATATAAATTTCGATATCTTATATCGAGGTGAACTGAATTCCTTAATGAATTCAATACGTTTTCAAATACGTATATAATTTGAATTGTTCTCGTCCTTCGAGATACGTTCAACTATTTCGTTTTAACCTTTCCGGTTTAAACATTTTACGTAATATAAGTACGTTTCTCGATATATGGATTTCATTTGTGAAATCTTTTCTTACTAATGAGGTATCATACTCAATTAGTATATCTTACGCGTACTGGCGTATTTATCAATCGTATAATCGTACGTTTGACTTAAAAAGTCAACGAAGTCAACACTGGTCAACAAAGTCAACAATTTTGACTTTCAAATAGTAATTTCTTACTATTTTATTTAATAAATCGAATTTCGATCGATTAAAAATCGTAAAGTCCTATTTCTCGATTTATCACGTAAATCAAAGGTCGTATAAATAATTTTCGCGATTATTAATCCTTTTTATATTCAAAACGTATATTTTTTGATTTAAAAACGTTAAAAATAAACGTTTGTCTCAAACATAGCAATCTATGTTTATAAAATTTTATAATTTCAAATATGCCCAGAATATTAATTAGACATATAATTTATTAATAAACTGAATTAAAAAGGATTTAAAATCCTTATTTATTATCGAAAATTCTCGATAATTAATTTAAAATTACCAAATGACTTTCGAAAATTTTTCTAAATTAATATAGTGTATTATTATACACTATGGTCCAAAATACGAATTGATATCATTCATATGATATTGTTTGCCATTTATTAATATATATACATATATATAATTCGGTAATTTTCGAAAATTAGTAATAATTGTCCAAAAAAAAAAAATTTACAAAATTGATATACACATAGTATAATGTCACAAAATTAATATATGTCACAATTATAACCTATAGTCCATCATAACCATTCATTCATGAACATGTAATAATATTCACGGTAATTTCAAGATAATTACCCAATAATTATCAAAAAATTTCAAAAAAAATTCTAAATAATTTCTAATATGATCAAACATTATATTATAACATTGTAGCATCATAACATCAACCAAACCAATTGAAATCATCACCATATGAGCATATAGCTCTCGGCTTTTTTGATTATTATTTGGTTTTTGGTTTTCAAAAATTCCAACAATTATATATCATGCTTATACACTTTAGTAGCAATATAACATCATAACATTAATCAAAACCAATTAAATCATCACCTTCAAGAGCTTGAAGCTCACGGTTTATTTGATTTAAATTAACATTTGATCTCCAAAAATTCCAACAAAATCATACAATACACAAACAATATACTAAAGCATTAATACACCATTACATGATTAAAATAAAAATCATACACCAAGGTATCAACTTATAAGGTCACGGCATTTTCAAAAAATTTATCACTTGGTTTTCAAAAATTCTAATAAATTCATAGAACATATAATCAAGGTTCTAAAGCATTAATATGTCATTGCATGCTTAAAATAAAAATTATACACCAAGGTATGACTTATAGAAGCTCACGGTATTTTCAATAAAAATAGCTAGGGTTTTCCAAAAGTTGTTAAATAAATACCATAGTCTTAAATCATATCATAGATCAATAATCCATCATTAAAATAATTGTTAAGCATTCGGTCATCACAATATCATTTTATAGCATTTTTCGAAAATAATTTCAAACATGATATATGTTTACAAATTTCATATACATATTAAATCCTTACAAACATGTCACATATGATAACCCATGTTCATTTAAACCTATATCCTCATATTTTTGAAAATAAAAATCATCAATAACATACTAATAAACAATAGCACATACCTAAGAACATTTAAACACATACATATATATAGGACATGTTCGAAAGTTTTGAACAATGGAGGCTGAAAAATCGAAAGTATGACTCATATTTACCTTTGGAATAGCTATGGAATCCAAGAAGAATGTATGGTACCAAAGCTTGGGTGAATGGAGAAGAAAAGGAGAAGAAAAATTTTGTGAAGTGAGAGGGAGAAGCTCTCGGTTTTTGGCTGAGAAAATGAGAGAGTGGAGAGTATTTTGAGAGTTCAAATGAAATGGAATGGTGTTATGAGTATGGGGTGTTGCAGTGGAAGAGTCCCCCTATCATCTCCCTTCTCTCTCTCTCGATTTTTGCCCAAAAATGGGATAAAATCTGCAGCACATTGGAGTGGGATTAGTGATGATTGAAGAGTATTTAAGGAGCTCTTCATGCATTGGGCAACTTAAAAAGGTGAAATCATTTGTGTATTGGGGAAGGGAGCAAGCCGGCGCATGTGTGTGTGTTTAGGGGCTGATTTAATTTTATTTTTGTAGATTAATACACAATATATATCATATATGATCATAGATATATAATACATGTCATAAAAATAATTAAATCAACACATAGACACAATTTCGAAATTACCGATACTAAATTGGAAAAATAGGATTAAAAATATAAATCACTCCTATTATTGATTCTCATGTCAATTTCGATCAAATTATACACATATATATCATAATATGTGATTTAGATAATAAATAATAGCATAGAGTAAAATAAAGCACATTTTAAGCACACAAAACCCTAATTTCGAAAATTAGGGTTTCGAAATTAATAAATTGAAACCATCGAGTTCTATGGTCCAAAATTTGATTTTAATGCTTAATAATATCCATATATATCATAATATATAGTTTAGATACCATATGATAATTTAATGGTATCATTTCATGTGATAAAACCATAATTTGTATAATTAGGGTTTTCGAAATTCATTTCAAAAATTATCGAATTTAAAAAGCTCAAAATTCGATTTTAATAATTATTAATACTGTAATTATATAAGATAATAATAGGAAATTAATTATAATAATTTCCTGAGCCTTAAACTCATTTTTCAAAACGTCTCTAGACGTTGACGTTCAAAACGTCTCAAAACATTCAAAATCGACTCATCTAAAAATGGTCGCAGTAAGTTCATACTTACTTTATAAATAAAATTCCATTATTATAGGAATTAATATGGAAATTAATTCCAAGCTTCACTGCTCAGAAAATTTCATAAGATACTGACGTTCGGTACGCGTTTGACGACAAAATAATACTGTCGTATTATTTTATAAATTTCAATTCCATAATTCACAATCCTTAGTGAATTATAAAAGGAATTCGTTATATCGATACTGAATCAAAATACAATTCGATGTCATACAGATACGAATATTCGGGAAAAACCCTAATTACGGGTTTAGAATACCGTAATCGTATGTTCGTTTCTTTGGAATATTACAATTATGATGTATAAACATAGTGTATAATTGTTAATTTTTGGAAATCAAATACCAAATTTTATCAAAAAAGCCGTGAGCTTTGAAGCTCTTTAAGGTGATGATTTAATTGGTTTTGACACGCCCCCACTCTGGATAGCCCGGACTAGAGGGTGACTAATACTAGAAATAGTATTATAGGACAAATAGACTAAGATAGAGGTACATATCGATTATAAACCAACATGTTTGACATAACATAAGATAATAACCCAATAATTCAAAAGGTTTAGGCCATCAGACCCAAAGACTTACCATGATCTGATGGACCTCAATAGTTATAACATAATGTAAAAGAGTTCGAGTTTGCGGTGAAAGTGTGTGAATACATATGTGATGATATGTATTCGAGGTGAAAACAAATTCTAAATAAAGCGATCGAGGACACTTGGACTCCTCAACACATCCTCCATCATCACCATCGAGCTCAACCGCACATTTAAAACAAACATGCGGGCTAAGTACAAGAAATTGCACTCGGTGGACTCATGCCGAAAACATTTGATAATATTTGAATTCTGTTGCCAATATCGAGGTAAGTCGCGGGGTTTTAGTTGAAATGCCTTGTGCTTACTAAAACATTTTCGGTTAAGTAAACATCGCTCGGCGAGCATTTTCTTGGTGTGTATGATCCGTATCCGATATCATAATTCATCATAATGTCGAAGATCAAATGTTGAAACGTCGTGAAGGAGGCCTCCTCAGCGATGCGGAACCGCCGTGGCCCACACAACACACAGATCCCGTTCAGTGTACCGTTAACAATCATATCGTTCCAACCTTCACGCCAATCCTAGCGGGCATTAACCTCCGGCTCGGGACCCGATATTAATTTCATAAGAAGGTTGGGCGCGACCCGACAAAATGCATAACATATAGTTCCAACCTTCACGCGGATAGGATCCACACAAATCGAGAATATTTTTGGCGGTAATATTGTAAACACTGATAAGCAGTTGGAATAGTCTTTGTAAATGAATTCATTTGTAAAGAGTAGCAAAGTCCTTTGCTATTTGAAAAGAAAGCCCACGGACTATAATTAGGTAAATGGCCGAGTCCTAGGTTTGTTTGCTTTGTCAGTGTCCGATCGTCTCGTTCGCGTCCACACCTTTACGCAAAAGCGATATTTTAGTACGGTCTCAAGCTTATCGAGACTCGCAAAATCTAAGACAAATTCGATATTCTATATCGATGTAAACTGAATTCCTCGATGGATTCAATACGCTTTCAAATACGTAATTCAATTGAACTGTTCTCGTTCTTCGAGATACGTTCAACTATTTCGGTTTAATCTTTCCGGTTTAAACGTTCAACGTATAAGTACGTTTCTCGATATAAGGATTTCATTTGTGAAATCTTTTCTTACTAATGAGGTATTATACTCAATTCATCTTACGTATTTTGGCGTATTTATCGAACGTATAATCGTACGTTTGACTTTAAAAGTCAACGAAGTCAACACTGGTCAACAAAGTCAACAATTTTGACTTTTAAATAGTAATTTCTTACCATTTCATTTTATAAATCGAATTTCGATCGATTTAAAATCGTAAAGTCCTATTTCTCGATTTATCACGTAAATCAAAGGACTTATAAATAATTTTCGCAATTATTAATCCTTTTAATAATAAAATGTATATTTTTGATTTAAAAACGTTATTAAATAAACGTTTGTCTTAAACATAGTAATCTATGTTTATAAAATTTTATAAAATCCAAATATGTCTAAAATAATTATTAGACATATATTTTATTAATAAACTGAATTAAAAAGGATTTAAAACCCTTATAATTATCAAAAATTCTCGGTAATTAATTAAAAATTACCAAATGACTTTCGAAATTTTTTCTAAATTAATATAGTGTATTATTATGAACAATGGTCCAGAATATGAATTAGTAACATTCATATGATATTGTTTGTCATTTATTAACATATATATATATATATATATATATATATATATATGCTACGGTAATTTTGAAAAATTAGGGAATAATTGTCCAAAAATTCCCAAAATTGATATACACTTAGTATAATATCCCAATATTAATATATATCACAAATATAACCTATAATCCATCATAACCATTCATTCATGAATAACTAACAATACACACGGCATTTTCGAATTAATTACCAAACAATTATCAAATAATTCCCAAAAATTCTAATTAAATTCTAACATGATCAAACATTATATTATAACATTTTAACATCATAACATTAACCAAACCAATTGAAATCATCACCATATGAGCATATAAGCTCTCGGCTTTTTTTGATTATTTTTGGTTTTTGGTTTTCAAAAATTCCAACAATTATATATTATGATTATATACTATAGTACAATAATATAATATCATTCAATCATCAAAACCAATTGAATCATCACCTTGAAGAGCTTTGAAGCTCACGGTTTATTTGAAATTCAATGGGCATTTGATTTCCAAAAATTCTAACAATTATACACTATGTTTATACACTATAGTATACTAATATAACATCATAATATTTATCAAAACTAATTAAATCATCACCTTTAAGAGCATTGTAGCTCACGGTTTATTTGATTTAATATAGCATTTGATCTCCAAAAATTCCAAAAAAATCATACAATACATAATCAATATACTAATGCATTAATATACCATTGCATGATCAAAATAAAAATCATACACCAACATATACATTCATATAGCACACGGTACTAATGAAATATTAAGCATATGATTTTTTAAAAATTCTAAATAAATCATAGAACATATAAACAAGGTTCTAAAGCATTAATGTCACATCCCATCAATCCTAAGTAGGATTTAGAAGGGATTGTAACTTTAAACAGGTATAATTAAATAGGGGAATTCTCCTTAACAAAAGCCGTAATTCATATGACAAGCATATTCTTGGACTTTAGTACATAACTTAAGTTCTTGCAGCGGAAAACATTTGATATGTACATATGACGATGTACTATCAAGGTATAAATCTTTCAGCGACAATATTCCTATTGCTCAACACTGCTCCATCCATTATCTGCTCAACCTGTACATTTAAAAACAAACATGCAGGGCTGAGTACAAGAATGCACTCAGTGGACTCATGCCAAAAACATTTTTTTATCATTGAATTACACTGCCAATATCATGGTAAGACACAAGGGTTTTAGTTGAAATGCCTTGTGCTTACTAAAGCATTTTCAGTTCGTAAAAGTTGCTTGGCCAAGCATTTTTCTTGGTGTGTATGATCCGTATCCCATAGTCACAATTCATAACAATATCAAAGATCAAACGTCGAGAGGAGGCCTCCTTCTACGGCCGCCGTGACCGCCGTAATCCGTCTGACCTGCGATCGCTCTCACAAGCATATGTTAACATAGCATATAGTTCCAACCTTCACGCCAATCCTAGCGGGCATTTATCATCCGACACGGGACCCGACATTAATAAAAGGTTGGGCGCGACCCAACAAATGACATAACCTGTCATAATATAGTTCCAACCATCGCCACAGCCCTACCCGGGCATAACCGATAGGATGCATACACAAAACAGAATATTTTTGACAGGTAATGCAACAAATATTTGTCAACAGTTGTAGAATAAGCATTGTAGATAAACTCATTTTGGGATAACAGTAAAGTCACATCTTGTTTGAAAAGTAAGCCCACATTAGTGAGGTAAGAAAAGGGCCCACCTGGACTATGGTTCGTCCTAACTTGAGTTTTTAAGTTTGATTTCTCGTCAACGCCCGGTCGTCGCGTCCGCGTCCATACCTTTACGTAAAAGCGATGTTTTAGTACGTCTTCTTGTTTCTCGAGACTCTCAAAGCCTAGAATAAACTTCGTGTCACAGCCCCTAAATCCTAAGTACGGATTAACAGGGACTATAACTCTAAACAGGGATAAAAATACAAGGAGACTCTTTTTAACAATAAACGTAATACATATGTCATTTATGTTTTTGGACTATATTACATAATTTGGGGTTCTTGCAGCGGAAAACATGTGATATGTACATATAACGATGTACTATCAAGGTATAAACATTTCAATGACAACATTCCTATTGCTCAACACCGCTCCATCCATCATCGCTCAACTGCACATTTAAAAACAAACATGCGGTGAGTACAAGAATACACTCGGTGGACTCATGCGAAAACATTTTATCATTTTTAGATTACATTGCGCCATCATGGTAAGACACAAGGGTTTTAGTTGAAAATGCCTTGTGCTTACTAAAACATTTTATCGATTCATAAAAATCATCGCTGGCGAGCAATTTTTTACAGGTGTGTATGATCCATATCCCTTATCATCATTTCATCATAGTAACATAGTCGAAAGTCGTGAGGAGGCCTCACCTACGACCCGTGACCGCCGTGAATTGTCCTTACAAAGACACAAATCGCCTTAGTATACCGTTAATCTAGCGGTATTGTCCTTCCGGCATAGAATCCGATATCGATTTCATTCATAAGTTGGGGCGACCCAAAACATTCATATCATTCATCATTCTCATGGATAGGATCTGATACACAAAACGTAAATATTTTGGCGGTAATCATTTAAATAGATTTATCAGCAGGTTGGAAAAAATCGTAAATAAAGGCAGTTAATATAAGTAGCATAGTTGTTTTGTTTTAGAATAAAGCCCACCTAGACTATTGTTCGTCTTAAACTTGAGTATTCGTCAACGTCCGGCCATCGCGTCTGCGTCCACTCGTTTACGTAAAAATGATATTTTAGTACGTCGTTCACGTTTCTCGAGACTCTCAAAGTCTAGAATAAACTTCGATATTCTATATCGATATAAACTGAATTCCTTAATGAATTCGATACGCTTTTCAATTACGTATTTCAATTGAATAGTTCTCGTTCTTCGAGACACGTTCAATCGTGTCGTTTAACCTTTTCGGTTTAAGCGTTCGGCGTATTATCGTTTCTCGATATAAGGATTTCAATTATGAAATCTTTTCTTACTAATGAGGTTTCTTACCTAATCAGTACACCTTACGCGTATTAGCGTATTTATCGAACGTATTTCGTACGTTGACTTTAAAAGTCAACAATTTTGACTTTCAATAGTAATTTCTTACTAATTCATGTTATAAATCGATTTCTTTTCATAAAGTCCTAATTCTCGATTTGTCACGTAAATCGATGAACTTTATTAATATTTTTCTTAAATATTAATCCATTTATCCATAAATCCTTATTATTCATTTATAACGTTATTAAATATAACGTTTCGTTATAAACATAGTGATCTACTTTTATAAAATTTTATCAATCCCAAATATGTCCAAAATAATATTTAGACATATAATATATTATTACTCTTAATTAGAAAGGATTTAAAATCCTTATAATTCCTTTAATGCACTCTAAATCCTTAAAATTACCAATGATTTTCAAAAATTTTCTAAATTCATATAGTGTATTATTATACACTTATGGTCATTAATATGTATTAATATCATCCATATAACAATCGATCATCACCCTTTTCACATAAGGCATATTTCACCTAGGGGTTCCAACACTTAGTCAAATTTTCAAGTGTTTAATTTCAAAGAAACAGTTTGAAACAACCCAGTGGCGTGCTTTGACGATTCATAACTCTCGATTCGAGAATACGTGTGGTCGCACAAAGATACATCCTGGAAACCTCTAAACATGTACTACAAGTTCTAAGAAGAATTAAATCCAAAAGAGTCGTGAATTTTATCGGTTTGGGCAACTCAGCTTATACTTAGAAAATTTTTCAGAATTTTCGAGGGGGGTTTTACAAGGCTCGTAACTTTTGACTCAAAATGCCAAAATGGCTGCAGGATACCAATTTGAAACCTTGTAACAAGAACTACATATTTCATGAAGACCATACTGGAAAATATCTGACGCATCGAGAAATACATAAGCCCAAAGTTGACTAGTTGGAATGGACAATATTCAAGTAGGTGATTTTGGGTCAGTGAAAGGTATACCTATAAAACTTGGTTTGGGATCAAACTTTCCAGATCATAAATAGACATGGTTAGGAACATTTCTTGTGAAGAAACCCAAGTCCAAATAGGACTACAAACAGCTTGAACATCTCACGTAAAAGTCATACTCGAACAGCCTATTACATGAAAAAATTCACTAAGGCAGTTTGTCCGAAAAGCTTACTGTAATGTATCAACTTTAAAAATTCACCGAGGACTCATTATAAGGAATCTGGGAATGCAACCAATCATATTGAAACTTCACTTAAGTCTAGTGTAATCTAGAAAAAGCCTCACTCAATGATTCACAATATATTGGGAGCTAAAAATATTTTACCACAAGCTATCACTCCCGTGACAGTTTTGTGCAGTTAACTTGTAAAATCTGGAATAAATAGTAAACATTTCAGAAAATTCTGAAAATTTACATACATCTTCTAGACATGCTGATTTATATTTCTGCCAAATTTCATAGTTTTATCGTTAGCCAAAAGTAAAACGAAAGTCACGGACTTTGGGTGATGAACACGGAAATTTCACAGTTTTGCGCGATGCTTTCAAAAAATACGATTAAAATAGAAAATCAAGTTGTATGGACTTGAAAATTCACAGAGGAATATTAGACACATATAAGTTCAACATATTAAAAATTCACAATCATCGGACCACAGTAACTTAGTCTATTCATTTTATAAAGTCACTGTTTTCGTGAGATAACTTCCAGTTTTGCAGACAAGATTATAGTTCAACATGCAATCACATATATGTGTTCGATACTATTGAATTACCCACCTATACACATGCATGTATGATCTAGCCATGTCCAAGAATTATAGGATGTAGTTACCTCAGCCACGAAATTGGAAGAAGACGAGAGAGATGGAGAGTGGACTAGGCTGTCCTCCTTGGGGAGCTTGATTGTTGCCGTGAGATGTGGAAGGGGTGGGGGAGAGCTCTCAACTCCCTTGCAGATTTTTGAGAGAGGGAGGAGAGAAAGGGGAAGGGGACGGCTGATTGAGGTGTGGGAATGGCTGAAATCTGATTTTGGGGGGGGGGGAAGTGAGGTATGGGATGTGTGTGGGGTGCTTATGGGTGACAATTGTTACCCTTACACATGCAAGTTGACACCTACACACACATGCACGAAAATATACACATATATATGTATATATATCAGATTTTAATTGTTTAGTTATGCTATATAATTAATCACATTGCCACTTAATAGATACATGTAATAGTGGGAAGATTAACAACACACTTTGTTATAGCACTTAGGAGCTCTCGGCTCTCACACTTGTAATAGGTCAAATTTTTATTTTCCATGCCATTAATAGACATATATATCATAACATATGGTTTAGATGATAGATAATATCATAGGATAAATTAATGGCATCATTTTATGCGATAAAAACCGAGTTCGAAAATTAGGGTTTTCAAACGTTTGAAAAATTGGTCACTATCAAATCTTGATGATCTAGAATTGATTTAATGCTAAATAATACTGTAATTACATATAATAATCATAGGAAATTAATTCCTATAATTTCTTGATCGATTAAAACGCTTTTCGTTTCATCTCAAAACGTTAACGTTTGAAAACGTTGCAACACGTTCATTATCGACTCATCCCAAAATGGTCATCATCACTTTATTAAATTATTCCATTAATAATGGAATTTAATTCTAAGCTTAATTGCTTAGAAAATATCATGAATTTTAATTATCGATACGCGATCGACGTTAAAATAATACTGCCGATATACTTCATATACTTTTATTCCTTAATTCACAATTCTCAGTGAATATAAAATAGGATTTCATTCCTTCGTAATTAATCGAAGTCATTATTCGATATCATTCGATTGAATATCTCGGTAGCTTTGATTTACGGTTTTTAAATACCGTAATTATGCGTTAATTACGCGGGTATTACATCCTACCCCTTAAAAGAAATTTCATCCGAAATTTGCATACCTCATAAAGTATGGGTATCTTAACATCATAACATCATAACTTTCTATGTGCTTTTCTTTCGTCCATGGTTCTTCCATTGGACTTTCATTATAAGACCCAAACTTGCTTCTTTAATCGTTGAATCGCATGCGATCAAATTAGTCGTAGATTTTCATCATAACCCATCTCGAGTCAAAGGTCACGTCATCATGTTGGTTTTCGTGAATTGGGCAATTTTTGTATTTCCTTAAGCGCTGACGCGTGGAAAACATTTCGTACTCTCTTCCAAATGTGGTTGAAGTATCAGTTATAGGCTACTAGGCTTATCATTGTTAGGAGCTCGTAAGGTCTATAAAGCGTGATCTAATCATTCTTGTATCTAAACTTATTATTCCTCTAGATGGAGAAATCTTAAGAAACTTTAATTCGCATTCATGAATGCGGTTCGGGTTCTGGCGTACCGGTAAGACTTTTATACATCACGAGCTTTTCTTATTCTTTGCCTCGTTGGCGATATCTTAATCGTTTCATTTACAACGTCAGGACTTTATACCTTTGCTCACCCACTTTGTTACAATGAAGTGGTGGTCAATATTTCTTTTCGCAATATGCCTCTAAGGCTACATTGATCGTTATTTGGTAGCTATGGTCGTACTTAAATTAACCAGTGGTACAATCGTTCTCACTTGCATCTTGGTTTAACCACTTATGTTCTATCGTATCCTTAAACGTTCATACTGTCGCTTTCGATTGTCTATCATGCGTGGTGGACATCTATGTTAAGGCTTAACCTCGTATTTAACTCCTTTTGTGAGTTAGTTCCAAATCTAGGGTACTCTTGAAGTCTCTATCTCGAATCGATAGGTTTGGTACTCCTTGTAAATATCGATTTCCTTTATATCGATCGAGCTAACTTATCGGACCTATGAGTCATCCGAATAGGCGAGACAAAACATAATTGGCGAGTCGATCCACTACTAGCCATATAGTAGTGCAACTTCTTTATGACTTTGGTAAAATCAGTCACAAGATCTATTTCTATATCATTCTATTTGCATTCGTGTAGTTCTAGATATTATACTCTCTTATAAGGCCTTTGATACAATGCCGTTACTTATTGGTAACCGAGACACTGCTCGACAATATGGTTATATCTCATTTCATTCCTTGCTATCTAACTTTTCTCGTAAATCATAATACATCTTAATAATGCCTGGTTGGGCGGTATGAGAAGGATCATGAACTTCATTCACGATTTCATTTCTAAGCTTATTATTGCTTGGAAATATATGTATATATCTCTTTCTTAGACAATATAACATTGTCCAGCGCTCCTTAAAATATCCTTTAGCTCTTCATTCCTTATTTTAATTTGTATTCTATTCTCATCTTCATTTTCTCTTTTTAGTCATATTTCACCTTGGTTGTGAGGGTACCACTTACGTTCGTCCTTGATTTCCCGACTATTTCTGTTCTCGTTTTCTTAACCTTTCTGATGAGTTTTTCTTTTCTATAAGGACATACCATGATTTAGACTGAATTTTATATCTTAGGCATTAGATTCTACATTAACCTTCCTTATGTGATCATTTATCATAATTATAATCTTTTACTGATTCGTGTCATCTTTCCTATCATGTATCCAAGTTTCTTTGCTCGAAGAATAAGTTCAAACTTTTGTAAATTGTGAAAGGTTCTTAATTTATTGTTATAGGAGTGAAATTTCCAAGACTTCGGTATTTATACCACTGTTACTATTTCAAGTCATAAGTTGGGAAATTATATTCATGTGGCCTAAGTCATTGTGATGCATAAGTTATTATCTTTCTCATATTAATACATAGCCTTATTGTTATTAATCTATGTGATTTTGATTCCTTTTTGGGGTTGCTATGTTATTGGCTTTGTTACCTTAGAGAGTTCTTAATGGATCTCTAATAGTAGTTAATCAATCTATAAAATTCGATCTTATTTTAGGTCATTGGCGTCTTTCATCTTAAATTTTTGTCCTTTGTCGGTTACATTGTTTTCTTCTAAAGACACTATGTGCCCGAGGAATATTTCTCTTTTAAGCGAAATTTACAAAGCGTATTTGGCAAAATTTGCCGGTTCTTAAAAGTCGTAAGACGACCCTTGATTTTCTTTATGTTCTTTCTCGTCCTTTGAATAGATAAAACATCATCCATGAGGATTGAGATAAAAATTATCGGTATGTGTGAAACACTCGATTTTGAGGTTCATGAGCAGGGGTTGGTGCATTGGTTAGTCCGAATGGCGTAACTATTATCTCATAGTAACCATATCTTATTCGAACAATTCATTTTCGTATTTGGATACCATTCTTCAAGTCCATATAATATTACATCATAATGCCTCGGTGAGGACTTTTCGTACATTACTTACGAGGGTCGGTCTCTTGGTGGCGATTCTAAGCGTCTAGTTCTTTTTACTCTCAAAACTTTGACTTTCAAACTCTTCCAAACTAAGTTTATTTTACATATTATAATCACATCATTTTCATCATAAACCATTATCTACATATAAGTCTTATAGGATCCTAGGATTCTAGGTCTCTGAGTGACCTTCGTCGGAGTCGTACTCCTCCCTTGGAAACTTGCCTTTCTCCAAGTACGTTTTTGCTTCATACTCCTGACGATCATTCTCTTTCAGAGAGCCAGGGGTCAAGTTGCTCCCCGTTTCTTCTTCATTACTAGAAGTTGGTGTTACTTTTATCAAAAAGTATGGTTGGGTTGGTAGCGGTAATTCTCTTAATTTGCGAGGGCGATAAGATTATGTCCTTTTGCCCTTCTCGTCTCTTCTGGTACCATTGATGGCACGGGGCGTGGGCGGCGTTCGGAACATCAGGGTACAACCATTCTTTATACCGTGCGGTGTAACTTGCGAGGTCGGGACAAGTACTCGTGGGTATCGTTCCTACGCATTATATGTATACTTAAGCACGCTGACAAATCACGGTAAGTCAGCCGAGGCTTTGGAATTTTATCATGGAGAAAATATTCTCTTGATACTTCTTTTGTAAAATTCTTCCAATCATTGTGGCAGCGATGAATCGTCGTTGGGTACTATCCTCATTTGACACTCTATAGTTACGAGTATCCATCCGGAGGTGCAAAATTTCTTCAAAACTGTTCTAAATTCATTCCTAGTTCATATTAAAAGAGCGCAGCGCTCGTGTGAGTTATAACCTTGTAGGCCTTAGGGTTAACTCTTACCGTTAAACTCCCTTTTCTTGTCATCCAAAACGGATATTTTTAGATAAATCCGACTTAATTTAAGCAATGGAGGATTTCTAAACAAGAAGGATCTCTTAATGAATTATACACCTTAAGGCGTATATAACACTGTAGACTACTTGTGACACGACTCATGACACTTCTCTTAATACTCATTTCGTTTACATCTTGATCGTATGTTGCCTTAAAAGATATTCGCATAGGCGAACGGTGGTCTTGATATTCGTAGTGTAAAACCTCTAACGAAAAGGCTAGGCCAGTCACTAATCACATGAATGACGACCATTTGAAACTTCTTGTCTCTAAAATTATATCTACGTTCCACATAGATATAATGATCCAAATCATTGGATAGAACTTTAGCCGATTCTAGGTTCAATTAAAGCTTAAGTAACACTTGCGATGGTCATAATTCTGTATAGGTAAGGAGATTTTCATTTCTTGATTCGCTTACCACGAGTGGGGTTCTATCGCTTCTATACATACTTGCACGATGTCGGCGAAGCACCTAAATTGAACAAAATCTTATGGGTATTCTGAGAAATTTTTTCCTCATACCTATTCTGCCTTTTGGTTCTATTTGTTCTGTTTTCGATGTGAGGTATAGGCTTTGGTCTACGGTTTTCCCGTTTATTCAAGTAAATGTCTATTTCATATGTCATTCTCCTTTCCATTGGGACATTATGTTCCCTTGATATGGTCTTCTGTTGCCTCATTCACCCTATACTTCTCGGGTATCCGTATCGTTATGCTTTTACCAATAGCATTCGTGGTTAGGTCTACATCAACCTATCCTTTGATATTGATATTTCGATAATTAAATCTTATCGTAGAGATCGTCATGTCTCTATTACTATCATTCATTCCTAATCCAGTATGAATGATTTAATTCCCTTTTTCACTTTATCGATCTTAGAAATATATTTCTCATATATCCTTACTTTGAACTCTTTTCGGAGAAATCCTTGTCGGCATTTAGTGCCATCGTTCGTAATATCCCTTTTGGATATCGTCATTTCTTCTTAATCCTTTATTGATTCATCATGCAATTTCGCATAAGATAAAATCCTTTGTCCATCGGGATGTATTATACTTTTGCCTTGACGTCAAATATCTTTACCATTTTCTCGACATTGAATGATTTCTTCATTTCCATGTTAGAGATACTTAATATCCCATTTCTTGATCGTCACAAAAGTATGAGGATAATCTTTCCAATTGGATTTACCTTAAAGTCCTCAATGAGAATCTCTTTCGTGTTCTCTTGGGCGTATTTCCTTTGCAAGATCTATAGAAGCTATCTTGCTTGTTAACTATTAAGTTACACAAGACAAGCGTTTAGTGTCATTATAACTTAGAGTATTAAGATTCATTTCGAATAATGAATGCATTTCTTAATCCGTTCTTTACTTCCAAGGAATTACCTTACTTATCAAAGTCATAACATCTCTCGAAGCTTATATCATATCATGAACTATCTAATTGTATAGCTCATAATTTCTTACATTATTTTTACTTTTATCCATTTTCTTGAGCATGGTATCCGAAATTAATCTTACTTTCGTTATACTTGGTTCCAACTTTCAGGACTAGAATCGTTATCATTGTCATATGGCTTGGTAGGGTAGTACATTCGTACACCATAACTTAATTCTAAGCATCTCATTACCATGTCTTGGCTTTGGAGTTATTTCCTCCATACTTAGTTCACATACTAGGGCTATCCTCGTCGTTCACACAATCTTGAGGATTATGATTCCTCAATCTCATTACCTTTTGTTTAACTAAGTTTTAATTACTTGGACTCGATTATGCTCAAGCATAATCTCATTGACTGAGGTATAAGGCGGGAGATTTATTGTCTAAGACGCTATCATTTCTTTATATATATATATTCTTTGAAAAGAATATCTTGTATGCATCTTCATTCTTTTTAAACATGTCCAACCTACTAACGAGGTTTCAACGACATCCAACTATCTTAAAGATAAGTTGTAATCGCTCTCGTCATGACATAATAAGGAAAATTCATATCCTACAGGTATCATATACTTTTCTTTACTTTTATTCTTGCATTCAATGCTAAAGAGTATCTCATTCATAACTTTGTTATTATAACAGTCGTATGATGGTATAACTTCACTGTTATCATTCTTTGTTAACCCCATCAAGGGTCATCACATCATGTGTGCCATATGAAGAATATCTCGTCTCATCGAGATTTTCTTTACATCATAATTTCTTGATGTCTATCACTTTACTGATCTTAAACTTTTAGGTGACTGAGATATGTCAACTTATTTCATGCCCGACATTTATCGCTTTACTAATTCTCTCTTAGGTGACAAGGTAAGTCAACATTAGTCATACTTGATGGTTTCAAAAATCAAGGAGAAATTATCACGACTACCTACAAAAGGTACTGTCTCATTCATCAAGATAACATCTTTTCAATGATTGAATCGATATGTTCCTTGGACTGAATAAATGGGCTCTAGGGTCCAATGACCAGAATGACGACTACTGAGATTTCTTTGGTCATATGGGCTAGCCAGACCCGTCACAATTATATTCTCAGTCACACAAGGATCTGGGTTCAAAAGGACACTTTGTAAATTTTTGGGTTGGAAGTTTTATTCAGAAAAAGTGAGAAACTTGAATGATTTCTCAATTGGAACTAGGTCATAGAATTAATCTCAATGACAGAAATTGGGTAATGGATATAATTTAAAAGCTTATATACCGTAATAGGTCATCAACAAAGTTCTCATGTATGTCGAGGTTACTACTAGACATCAAGATCTTACTTTCTTAGTAACATTCTAGGATTAGTATCATACTATAACAGTCTTACTCTTTTCAAATCATAGAACTAACTTCAACTGATTCTCATGAATTCTGGAGTAGGAATGTAATATTCCAAAGAAACGAACATGCGATTACAGTATTCTAAACCCGTAATTAGGGTTTTTCCCGAATATTCTTATTTGTATGACATCGAATTGTATTTCGGTTCAGTGTCTATATAACGAATTCCTTTTTATAATTCACTAAGGATTGTGAATTGCGAATTGAAATTTATGAAATAATCTGGCGAGATTATTTTAACGTCGAACAGCGTATCGAGCGTCGACACTTTATGGAAATTTACGAGCAATGAAGGCCGTAATTGAATTCCATATTATTATCAATATTAAATGATATTTATTTATTTAGTAAGTATGAACTTCTGCGACCGTTTTGAGATGAGTCGATTTTGAGCGTTTGAGGCGTTTTGAGCGTAAAGTCTGAGGCGTTTTGAAAATGAGTTTAATGCTCGGAAATTATTATAATTAATTTCTTATTATTATTTTATATAATTACAGTATTAATAATTATTAACATTGAATTTTAGCATTTAAAATTCGATTATTTTCGAAAGTAATTTTCGAAAACCCTATTTTTCTAAACTATGGTTTTTCACATGAAATGATACAATTAAATTAACCTATGGTATCTAAAATATATGTTATGATATATATGGATATTATTAAGCATTAAAAACAAATTTTTAAGACATAGAACTCGATGGTTTCAATTTTTAAATTTCGAAACCCTAAAATTTTGAAACTTAGGTTTTGTTGCATGAAATGATGCAATAATTTTATCCTATGCTATTATTTAATATCTAAATCATATATTATGATATATATGATCAAAAATTACATGAGTATCAATAATAGGTGTAATTTATATTTTTAATCCTATTTTTCTTATTTAGCTCGATAATTTCGATTATATACTGAAGGGATTATTTAATTATTTTTATGGCTTGTATTATATATCTATGATCATGTGTGATATATATAATGTATTAATGTACAAAATTAAAATTAAAACAGCCCTTAAACCCCCCCATGCGCCGGCCCCCTTGAGAACAAGCATGCACTCCACCTCCTAAATTGACCAATGCATGGCTTACCTTTTTATCTAGCCTAATCATCACTAAAACTCCATCATTGCTGCAGATTTTTATCCCATTTGTTGGCTAAAAATCGAGAGTGAGAGAGAGGAAAAAGGGAGAGACTCTTCACTTCAACACACCCACTCTCATTATACACTTCCACTCCACTTTTGGAACTCATTCTCACTCTCCATCCTCTCCCAAATTCTGCTGAAAACCGAAACCATCTCTCCCATTTTTAAAATTTTTCTCTTCTATTCTCCTCTCCATTTCTTCACTAAGGTTGTACCACACTTTGTTCTTGGACTCCATAGCTATTCCAAAGGTAAACATGGACCTTGGGTTCGATTTTTCTCTTCTATTTTCCAAGAAAACCAAGAGCATGTCCCATATGTATGTATATGTTTCGAAACATTTATATATGTATATAGATGTGTTTAAATGTTCTTGAGCATGAGCTAGTGTTTATATTTTTTCATGATGTTTTATTTACAAAAATATGAGCATATATGTTGAAATGAACATAGGTTATCATATATGACATGTTTTTAAGGATTTAGCATGTATAGGTAATTTTCGAACCATAGTGTACATGTTAATATTATTTTTGAAAATGTGTAAAAATGTTTTATGATGACCGAATGTGCTTAGTATGTTTTTAGCATGGATTATTGTTATATAATGTGGTTAGAACACATAGGAATTTATTTAGAAATTTTTGAAAACCTTAGGTTATTTTTATGATATTACCGTGAGTTATATATGTATATACATTGGTGTATAATTTTTATTTCAAGCATGTATCAACTTTTTAATGCTTTAGAACCTTGATTATATGCTCTATGATTTATTTAGAATTTTTGAGAACCATATGCTTGATTTTAAAATTAATACCGTGAGCATTGTGAATGTATAGGTTGGTGTATGATTTTATTTTAATCATGCAATGGTGTATTAATGCTTTAGTATATTGTTTATGTGTTGTATGAATTTGTTGGAATTTTTGGAAATCAAATGCTAATTTAAATCAAATAAACCGTGAGCTTCAAGCTCTTGAAGGTGATGATTTAATTAGTTTTGATAAATATTATGATGTTATATTGTATAATCATAGTATATAATTGTTGAAATTTTTGAAAACCAAAAACCATTAAAAAATCGAAAAAGCCGAGAGCATTGAGCTCCATATGGTGATGATTTCAAATGGTTTTGGTTGATGTTATGATGTATTATTGTTATAATATAATGTTTGATCATATTAGAATTTGTTTAGAATTTTTAGAAATTGTTTGATAATTATTGGGTAATAATCTTGAAAATTACCGTGAATATTATTATATATTGTTGAATGAATGGTTATGGTGAACCATAGGTTATAATTGTGTCATATATTGATATTGGGATATTATGCTATGTGTATATCAATTTTGGGAAATTTTTGGATAATTAATCCATATTATATGGAATTACCGAATTATATATATGTATATATACTAATAAATGGCAAACAATATCATATGGATTTTATAAATTCATATTCTGGACCATAGTGTATAATAATACACTATATTAATTTAGAACATTTTTCAAAAGTCATTTAGTATTTTTAAATTAATTATCGAGATTTTTGATAATTAATAAGGATTTTAAATCCTTTTTAATTCAGTTTATTAATAAATATATGTCTAATTAATATTCTGGACATATTTGAATTTTATAAAATTTTATAAACATAGATTGCTATGTTTGAGACAAATGTTTATTTAATAACGTTTTAAATCAAAAATACGCGTTTTATTATTAAAAGGATTAATAATTACAAAAATTATTTATAAGTCCTTGATTTACGTGACAAATCGAGAAATAGGACTTTACGATTTCAAATCGATCAAATTCGATTTATAAAACGAAATGTCACAGCCCCTTAATCCTAATTACGGATTAGCAGGGACTATAACTGTAAACATGAAAGAATAAACATGGAGACTCTCATTAAAAATAAGCGTAATACATATGTCCAGCATGTTCTTGGACTCTAGTACATAAACTAGGTTCTTGCAGTGGAAAACATGTGATAAGTACATATGACGATGTACTATCAAGGTATAAACATTTCAGCGACAACATTCCTATTGCTCAACACCGCTCCATCCATCATCCGCTCAACTTTGCATTTAAAACAAACATGCGGTGAGTACAAGAATACACTCGGTGGACTCATGCAAAACATTTTATCATTTTTTTAGATTACATTGCCATATCATGGTAAGACACAAGGGTTTTAGTTGAAAATGTCTTGTGCTTAATAAAACATTTTATCGATTCATAAAAATCATCGCTGGCGAGGCATTTTTACGGTGTGTATGATCCATATCCCTTATCAACATTCATCATAACATCATAGTCGAGCGTCGTGAAGGAGGCCTCCTCTGCGGCGCGTGACCGCCGTGGTGTCCTTACAAAGACACGATCGCCTTAGGTGTACACGTTAATCTAGCGGTATTTTCCTTCCATAGGATCCGATATCGATTTTCATTCATAAGTTGGGGCGACCCAACATTCATAACATTTCATAACATCTCATAACATCTCATGGATAGGATACATACACAAAACATAAACATTTTGGAAGGTAATCTTGTAAACATTTTATCATAAGTTGAAATAAGCATCGTAAATAAATATTTCGGAAGCATTTTATTTTTGAGTAGAGTAAAGCCCACCTGGACTATCGATTGTCTAAATCGATTTCTTGGACTGTAAGTCCCAGACTTAGCCTATCTATTCTTGGCCTTGAAGTTTTTTGGAGTAGAAACTATCCATCGAGTCTTAGAATCAATATTTCTATTATAGTGTATATCAAGGTATGATATACACTCAATTGAGCATGTAGGAAGCACCTATTCAAATGGTTCACATTAGGGCATGCTCCCTTAAAAATATCATGTTGTGTTGTTTTATTACAACCGTACATCTTATTAAAGCTCTATCGTACCTTGCGACATGACATAATGAATGCATCGATTAATAGCATGTTAGTCACATAAGGCATACTTCACATAGGGATTTCCAACACTTAGTCAAATTTCAGTGTTGAATTTCAGCAAAATAACTTGAAATAACCCAATTGGCAAACTTTGACGATTCATAACTCTCGAGTTAGAATACGTATGGCGCACAAAGATAAATTCTGAAACCTCTAAACATGTACTACAAGTTCTAAGAAGGAATTAAATCCAAAAGAGTCGTGGTTCGGAGATATAGGGTCTCAAAGTGGGCAACTCAAACTGACTTCTATACTTGAAAATATTTCGAATTTTCAGTTTTAGCTTAACGACGAGGGTTTTGCACGGCTCGTAACTTTTGACTCACAATGCCAAAATGGCTGCAGGCTACCAATTTCGAAACCTTGTAACAAGAACTACATATTTCATGAAGACCATACTGGAAAATATCGACGATCGAGAAATACATAAGCTCAAAGTTGACTAGTTGGAAATGGACATTTTCCAGTAGGTGACTTTGGGTCGATGAAAGGTATACCTATAAAACTTGGTTTGGGATAAAACTTTCCAGATCATAACTAGACATGGTGAGGAACATTTCTTATGAAGAAACCCAAGTCCAAATCGGACTACAAACGGCTTGACCATCTCACGTAAAAGTCATACTCGAACAGCCTATTACATGAAAAATTTCACTAAGGTAGTTTGTCCAAAAACCTTACTGTAATGTATCAACTTTAAAAATTCACCATGAGTTCATTATAAGGAATCTGGGAATAAAACTAATTATATTGAAAATCCACTTAAGTCTAGTTTAATCCAGAAAAAGCCTCACTCAATGATTCACAATATACTGGGAGATAAAAATATTTTACCACAAGCTATCACTTCCGTGACAGTTTTGTCCAGTTAGATTGTAAAATCTGTAATAAATATTAATAATTTTTAGAAAATTCTGAAAATTTACATAAATCTTCTAGACATGCTAAATTATGTTTCTGCCAAATTTTAGAGTTTTATCATTAGTCAAACTTAAAACTAAAGCCACGGACTATGGGTGATTAACACGGCAATTTCACAGTTTTGCGCAATGCTTTCGAAAAATACGATTAAAATATAAAATCAAGTTGGATTGACTTGAAATTTTACAGAGGAATACCAGACACATATAATTTCAACATATTAAAATTTCACATTCATCGGACCACTGTAACTTAGTCAAATAAATTCGTGAAGTTTCTGTTCGTCCAGATCAATCAACATACAATGATCAAAAGTCTTGAATCTACCTATTAAATCAACATGCAATCATATACATAGCTCATACCTATCATAATAAGCATATGAACATCTATGGATGTGTAAGAATCGATCATCCCTAGGATCTAAGGAGGTGGTATTTACCTTAGTCAAGGAATCGAGAGGGATGGAGAGTGGACTAGGCTGTCCTCCTTGGGAAGCTTGATTGTTGCCGTGAGATGTGGAAGGGGTGGGGGAGAGCTCTCAACTCCCTTGCAGATTTTTGTGAGAGGGAGGAGAGAAAGGGAAGGTAACGGCTGTAGTGAGCAGTGAGAATGGCTGAAATCTGATTATTTTTTTTTGGGGGGTGAGGTATGGGATGTGTGTGGGGTGCTTATGGGTGACAATTGTCACCCTTACACATGCAAGTTGACACCTACACACACATGCACGAAAATATACCCATATATATGTATATATATCAGATTTTAATAGTGTAGTTAGGATATAATTAATCCAATGTCACTTAGATACATGTAATAGGAAAAATCAACAAGATAAACTTGTACACATAAGTGTATAGTTTTCGGCTATTACACTATGCCAATGGGTCTAATTTTTATTTTCCATGCCAAATATTGATATATGTTATAACATATAGTTTAGATGATAGATAATATCATAGGATAAATTAATGGCATCATTTTATGCGATAAAAACCGAGTTCTAAAATTAGGGTTTTCAAACGTTTGAAAAATTGGTCACTATCAAATCTTGATGATCTAACATTGATTTAATGCTAAATAATACTGTAATTACATATATTAATCATAGGAAATTAATTCCTATAATTTCTTGATCGATTAAAATGCTTTTCGTTTCATCTCAAAACGTTAACGTTTGAAAACGTTGCAAAACGTTCATTATTGACTCATCTCGAAATGGTCGTCATCACTTTATTAAATTATTCCATTAATAATGGAATTTAATTCTAAGCAATTGCTTAGAAAATATCATGAATTTTAACTATCGATACGCGATCGGCGTTAAAATAATCTTGTCGATATACTTCATATACTTTTATTCCTTAATTCACAATTCTCGGTGAATATAAAATAGGATTTCATTCCTTCGTAATTAATCGAAGTCATTATTCGATATCATTCGATTGAATATCTCGGTAGCTTTGATTTACGGTTTTTAAATACCGTAATTAGGCATTAAATTATGCGGGGTATTACACGAAATAGTAAGAAATTACTATTTGTAAGTCAAAATTGTTGACTTTATTGACCAGTGTTGACTTCGTTGACTTTTTAAGTCAAACATACGATTTTACGATTTATAAATACGTTAGTACGCGTAAGATATACTAATTGAGTATGACACCTCATTAGTAAGAAAAGGTTTCACAAATGAAATCCGTATATCGAAAAACATACTTATACGTTGAACGTATCTCGAGGAACGAGAACAATTCAATTATATACGTATTGGAAACGTATTGAATTCATTGAGGAATTCAGTTTACTTCGAAATAAGATATCGAAGTTTATCTTAGCTTTTGAAAGTCTCGAGAGACTTGAGCGACGTACTAAAGCCTCGCTTTTTCGTAAAGGTGTGGACGCAAATGCGGCAACTGGATATTGACGTACGAACAAACCTAGGACTCAAATTACAACGAACCATAGTCCAGGTGGGCTTCTTATCTTCAACATGTGGGCCCTTTTTCTTACCTCACTAAGATGTGATTTTACTGTTCTTCCAAAATGAGTTTCTTTACAATTCTTATCCTACAACTGTTGATAAATGTTTACTGCATTACCTGCAAAAAATATTCTGTTTTGTTTATGGATCCTATCTGTTTTGCCCAGGTAGGGCTATGGCGATGGTTGGAACTTTATTATGACAGGTTATGTCATTTGGGTCGCGCCCAACCTTTTAAATGTCGGGTCCTGTGCCGGATGATAAATGCCTGGCTAGGATTGGCGTGAAGGTTGGAACTATTGCTATGTTAACACATGCTTGTGAGAGTGACTGTGTGCTGTACGGGATTACGGCCGATCACGGCGTCGTAGAAGGGAGGCCTCCCTCTCGACGTTTAATTTTTAATACTGTTATGAATTGTTACTATGAGATACGGACCATACACACCAAGAAAATGCTCGGCCGAGCTATGTTTATGAACTGAAAATGTTTTAGTAAACACAAGGCATTTCAACTAAAACCCTTGTGACTTACTCTGATATTGGCAGCGTAATCTTATATCAAATGTTTTCGGTATGAGTCCACTGAGTGCAATTTCTTGTACTTAGCCCTGCATGTTTGTTTTTAAATGTGCAGGTTGAGCTTCGATGATGGTGATGGAGAATGTGTTGAGGAGTCCGGTGTCCTTTTGATCGCTCCTTTTTCACACGTAAAAAGTGTAATGATAGGGTAAGCGAAGTATCGTATCCACAGAGATTGTATCACGAAAACATAGAAGCTAGCTCAACGATTATTCATCATTATTCAAGCACAGATAACGGGTGAGAGGTTTTAGGGCTTCGGAATTTAATCCAAAGCAAAGGTAACCAAACAGAAATATAAATAACGCAATAAAAACACGATAGAAGACTATAAAGAAAGACTAACCCTAGGGATGCACCAATCCTATCCATAACGATGTTTATCCTGCTTATTACTAACCGTTTTAATCCAGACAAGACGGAAGATCACATATATAACCAACAACTTCAGTTACGACAATTGCGGCAGTTGATTACTAATTTTCCCTATTACAGTTACGTCTCTAGAGGAAAATAAGCAACTCCAAATGGATCACTAAGAATATGCTTCCTACGAATGTCCTATCTCAGTTACGACTCAAGGCTTATTCGTATCATGCATTCAAGATCGATTGACAATTAAAACAGTTACGTAATTGACTGGCAACTATGATATGCATCAAAATTGATTAGAAATCAACACATATAAATAAGCACCAAGAATCATGAATCAATGCACGGAAGGTAAATAACAATAGCGGGAATCACAACATATAGGATCGGATCATGCAAACCTTAGGATTAGAATAGAAAACTAGCGACATCATAAATGGAATGAAATACGATTTAACCATAAAAGCAAAATTAAATATATAAAACCCGTAGGGAAGCGTCGGATGAACAATGGTTGGTCTTGAATCCAATCCCAAGCAAGCGAGCGGAAAACAAAGGAAAGCGATCGGACAAAACGTTCCGATCGATAACAAACGATAAACTAAACTAGAATAACGTAAAAACAAAACTAGAATTAAACTAAACGAAGACTAAAGACAAAGAATTGAAAAACTGAGGAAAACTGAAGTAAAACTAGGTCTGAGGCGTGTTTTTTATCCCTGGAGGCGCGGATGGCTTGCCCTATTTATAGAAAAGGGTGGAAACCCTAATTTTTGCCTCTGTCGCGCCGCCTCGCGACCGGTCCTCGCGATCGCTAGGGCGATCGCTAGGTAATCTCGCGCGCTGATTTCTCGCTCGCGCTCGCCTTCTTGCGCTCGCTTTGAACCTCGCGACCTGGCTAGCGGTCGCTAGCCATTATGAACTGGTCGCGAGAAATCGTCCAGTGAGTTCTCGACGCTAGGCTTCGCTCGCGGGCACGAGGTTGCGGCCGCGGCCCTTCTGGGTGCTCGCTGGCTTGCCTAGCGGCCAGCCTAGCGACCGCTAGACTGGTCGCTAGAACCTGGGCAGAATGTTAATTTTACTCGTGCTTCGTTCCTTGCTTCGATAATCAATATATAAACCTACAAAACGTCAAAGGAACACCCAAGAGCAGTATCTTCTAGAAATAGATGAAACATTAAGAATCGGTACATAAACGCACATTAAACGATCTAAAATCATCTTTAAATATCAACAATAAACGTGTAAAATGCGCGTTTATCAAACCCCCCAAACTTAAAGCATTGTTTGTCCTCAAACAAAAACAGAACAGAAAGACAAACGAAAGATCAACGAGCGTAGCAAAGAGGATAATCATTCTAGGCCTCAGAAACATATAAACGCTCAAAAACATTAGCGCACATGACGACGTTAGCCAACTCCACACAAACAACCATCGAGGGCAAGAACTCATTTATTTCAACCCTCACAAAGGTATGTGCGTAAAATATATAGAATACACTCAAACTCATAAAGAAATTAAGGACGTGTATACACTCACGATCAATGCAATGCAACATCTTACCATAGGCTTGCCGTTTCTCTAACATCCCCACCGTCAAATGTGTTCAAATAAGGATCAAAGAGGTCTTTTGATAGGTTATAATGTAGGCACATTGGTTGAGGTAGGATAATATATGGCTAAGTGACTCAAGCAAACTCCAAGCACCATCATTTATATATTTCGACACATATGGACTTTGTCCATTTTTCTCTTTCTTCCCAACGTGCTAAATTGACGTTCTATGCCTCATAAGGTACCTATACTTTGTTTAAAGACCCTTTATGCTCAACACTCATAATGAACTTAACATTTTTCTTTTTCTTTTCTTTTCTAGAGCTTATAGGGTTTAACTTTCACGAACAAGGTACTATTCTTCACCACAGATGTATTTTTCTTAAAAGAAACTTTTCTCATCATCACTACATCAAAATTTCACCCCTTTTGATTCCCATATCCATCCTCACCTCCTATCATCCGGTTAATCGAAAGAAAAAGTCTAATAAAGGCTCAAAGAAGGCGACAAATGGTATATATCATCGGGTTAGTGTTTGGGTGATAAGTGGTTAACAACGATGGCCTTTTATCCTTTCCAAATTCGAAACACATATTGCAGTCTCGACACAGAAACACGGCAAGTTCTAGAAGATAATCACATGCATGATATCACACAATTAAAAGAAATCAGATCAATATGTTTATACATTGAAGCTCAAGTCTCACGGGTTAAGCAAATGATGAAAACAACAAGCTAAGCCATCTCACGTCATTCATGCGTCATTTTCTAACATATCATGTGCACTATCATTAAATTTCACAAAAAATTTCTATCGTCATTGGCCACATGAATTAACACACTTCACTTAACTCGTTGATCGACAGACACGAAAACAAAAAGACAAACAAAAGGCGACAAAACAACACAAACGAAAGAAACGACAAAACACGAAAACAAAAACGAACTAAAACGTTGGGTTACCTCCCAACAAGTGCTTAATTTAACGTCTTTAGCTAGACCATTACTAACCTCGTCAATCTGGCGTTTTAGTAGCAATAGACATCTTTCTTGACTTGTGGAACCTTCTAAACTTCGCATTTACGGATGACCACCACTGACTATGGAAGTGGCCCCCCCCAAACTTGAATGAAACACTCGGAGTTCCATGCAGAGTCCACTTCTTCCTTCTCGCAGCTTCTTGGTGGTTTGGTACCCTCTAAGCGTGAGGCGTGGCGGCGGCGATGTTATGATCGAGCAACAATCTTCCGGCTTTCCAACGTCGTGTTGCTTGATGGCGTCGTATATGGAAATTTTGAGCTCCTCATCGTTAACACGAAACGTGAGGTTTCCTTCCTGCACATCAATCAACGCACGACCAGTTGCTAGAAAAGGTCTACCAAGGATTAGTGGTTGTTGTTTGAATTCGGGAATATCAAGAATAACAAAATCAGCAGGAAAAACGAAATCCCGAATTCTTACCAACACGTCTTCGACGATACCTTTTGGATATGTGACTGATCGGTCAGCCATCATCAGTGAAATCTTCGTCGGCTTCATTTTTCCTAGGTGTAGCCGGTTGAAAACGTTCAATGGCATCAGATTGATGCTCGCCCCCAAGTCGCATAAAACATTTGGGAAAATCTGCTCGGCGATCTCGCACTCTAACGTGAAACCGCCGGGATCCTTCTGCTTCAGAGGGAGCTTCCTTTGCAAGACGGCACTGCACTCTTCGGATAGGGAAATTTTCTCAAATTTCCCAAGTTTCTTCTTACTTGCAAGCGCGTCTTTTAAGAACTTCATGTAGCCCGGCATGTTTATAGCGCTTCAAAGAGAGGCAAATTTATCTCAACTTTACGGAATACCTCTTTGAAGCGAGCAAATTCCTCGTCATATTCGACTTGACAAGTCGACTCGGAAGCGGGACCGGAGGAATGTGCGTGCGAGATTAGCCTCGAGGGGTGCTTGGCGGTCGACCTCGCGACCATTGGGATGGTCGCGAGGGTATCTTTGTGCGCTGATCTCCTTGTTCGCGTGCGAGCTTGCGGGCGTTAGGTCGCTCGCGAGCAACTCTGGCGCTCGCATGCTTGGATGGCTCGCGGTCGGTCGGCGCGCCTGGTCGCGGGCGTCTGTGGACAAAATTCAGGATGGCTCGCGATCGGGCTCGCGGTCGCGAGCTCGGTCGCGAGTTTCTGCGTCAGAATGTTTTCTTGCTCTTCTTTCTCGGTAGGGCTCGGGTAGGCTCGTCCGCTCCTTGTCTGAATGGCGAAGCACTGATTCTTCGGGTTCACCTCCGTATTGCTCGGAAATTGGCCCGTCTTTTGTAGTGCGTTCACTTGTACGGCAATTTGACCAATTTGATTTTCCAACATCTTTATGTGCTTCCCCATAGCTGTCATAGTCGACTCCAAGTGATTTATCTTCTGCCCGGTGTTGCTGATGAACGAATTCTGATTCGTGGCCAATTGTTGGTTGCTTACAACCAACTGCTGCATCATGTCTTCGAGACTTGGCTTCCTCGGCTCTTGAATCGAATTCTGACTATTGAAGCCTGCTGAGGGTTGTTGGAAATTCGAGTGACTCCTCTGATTGATGTGGCTGACGTTCTCTGTCTCAATCTGACTTTTCAAAAGAGTGAACTTCTTCATTAGGTCGTCATATTTCGAATCACTCTCAACAGCAGCTGCTTTGAACGATGGCGTTCTCTCCGTTGGCCATTGATAGCTGTTGGCAGCCATCTCTTCTACAATACGGCTTGCTTCGTCGACTGGTCGGTTTAATAAACAGCCCCCCGCCGACGCATCTACCATGCTCCTCGTCTGCCATGTCAGTCCACCGTAGAACTGTGTGATTTGTTGCTCCTTGGAGAACCCATGTTGTGGACATCGTCTCAATAGACCTCTGAATCTCTCCCATGCCTCGAATAATGATTCGTCGTGGTTTTGGCAAAAATGAGAGATTTCGGCGATGATCTTCTTCGCTTTTCGCGGCGGAAAGTATTTGAAAGAAACTTCTATAAAGTTTCCCCAGTGTCGATACCAGCTCGGTCCAAACTCTTGAACCAATCTTTTCGCTCGGTGCGCAATGAGAAACGAATATCGCATCCGGATTGTGTCTTGTGGCACCCCATTCTGTTTGATGGTGTCACAAATGTCGAGAAACGTCTCGAGATGCGCATTCGGGTCTTCCGTGACTCCTCCCCCAAACTGCTCTCCTTGGACCATACTGATCAGGGCCGGTTTGAGCTCAAAATTGTTTGCATCTACGTGCGGGCCCCAACCGCCTCCTTGGAACTGTTCGGTGGGATGTCGATACATGTGGTTCAGAGGTTTATCCTCTGGAGCAGGGACAATGATTCCCATGTTCGCCATCTGACGCTGCATCTCTGCAAAGTCGGCTAGCATGCGTGCAACTTGCTCGGGAGGAATGCCCCGTTAGCGGATTGGCCGCCATTGCAGCCGTCTCTTTCTCGTCCTCTTCTCCTTTGAGAACTTCCGATCTCGGGATCTAATAATATTTCGGGAGGTCCCGAGATCTTGTGCGCATAAACTACACGAGAAAGAGAGAATTTAACAACGACAAAATAAATAAATATAATATAATATATATAACTTGAATTAATAAATCCAAATCGTCAAATTATTCCTATGTAATCTTAACAATCCCGACAGCGCCTAAAATTTGATCGCTCCTTTTCACACGTAAAAAGTGTAATGATAGGGTAAGTATCGTATCCACAAAGATTGTATCACGAAAACATAGAAGCTAGCTCAACGATTATTCATCATTATTGAACACACGATAACGGGTGAGAGGTTTTAGGGCTTGAATTTAATCCAAAGCAAAGGTAACAAACAGAAATATAAATAACGCAATAAAAACACGATGAAGACTATAAAGAAAGACTAACCCTAGGGATGCACCAATCCTATCCATAGCGATGTTTATCACGCTTATTACTAACCGTTTTAATCCGGACAAGACGGAAGATCACATATATAACCAACAACTTGATTCGACAATTGCGGCGGTTGATTACTAATTTTCCCTATTACGATTCGTCTAGAGGAAAATAAGCAACTCCAAATGGATCACTAAGAATATGCTTCCTCGAATGTCCTATCTCGATTCACGACTCAAGCGCTTATTCAGTATCATGCATTCAAGATCGATTGACAATTAAAACAGCGATTCGTAATTGATGGCAACTATGATATGCATCAAAATTGATTAGAAATCAACACATATAAATAAGCACCAAGAATCATGAATCAATGCACGGAAGGTAAATAACAATAGCGGAATCACAACATATAGGATCGGATCATGCAAACCCTAGATTAGAATAGAAAACTAGCCGAGACATCATAAATGGAATGAAATACGATTTAACCATAAAAGCGAAATTAAATATATAAAACCCTTAGGGAAGCGTCGGATGAACAATGGTTGGTCTTGAATCCAATCCCAAGCAAGCGAGCGAAAACAAAGGAAAGCGATCGGACAAAACGTTCCGATCGATAGCAACGATAAACTAAACTAGAATAACGTAAAACAAAACTAGAATTAAACTAAGCGAAGACTAAAGACAAAGAATTGAAAACCGAGGATAAGCGAAGTAAAACTAGGTCGAGGCGTGTTTTTATCCACAGGCGCGGATGGCTTGCCTATTTATAGAAAAGGGTGGAAACCCCAATTTTGCCTCTGTCGCGCCAGCCTCGCATGACGGTCCTCGCGATCGCTAGGCAGATCGCTAGGTAATCTCGTGCTGATTTCGCTTTCGCCTTTCGCCTTCTTCGCTTTGAACCTCGCGACCGGCTAGCGGTCGCTAGCCATTATGAACTGGTCGCGAAATCGTCCGATGAATTCTCGACGCTAAAGCCGCTCGCGGGCACGAGGTTGCGCCGCGGCCTTCGGGTGCTCGGCTTGCTTAGCGCCCAGCTAGCGACCGCTAGACCGGTCGCTAGAACACAGGCGAATGTTAATTTTACTCGTGCTTCGTTCCTTGCTTGATAATCAATATATAAACCTACAAAGCGTCGAAGGAACACCCAAGAGCGATGTCTTCTAGAAATAGATGAAACATTAAGAATCGGTACATAAGCACATTAAACGATCTAAAATCATCTTTAAATATCAACAATAAGCGTGTAAAATGCGCGTTTATCAATGGTGATGGAGAATGTGTTGAGGAGTCCGGTGTCCTTGACCAATTTATCTAGAATTTGTGGTTTTCATCTTGAATGCATATCGTTATATATGTATTCACACACTTTCCGCTGCTACACTCTGAACTCATTTATTTATGCTTTATTGTTATGAATTATTGAGGTCCATCGGACCATGGTTAAGATTTTTGGGGTCCGATGGCCTAACCCTTTGAATCGTTATGACAATATCTTATTTTATGTTCGAGGATGCTAGTTTATTGTTGTTATGCATCTTTATTTTAGCCGTGTAACCCCTAAAATACTACTCCTAGTATTAGTCGCCCTCCAGTCCGGGTAGTCCGAATGGGGTCGTGACAAGGAATCAGGGATTTGGTCCTTCATAAGAAATGAAGTAGAGTGCATTAGGAGCACGTGGCGAAAACCGTCGTCGTCGGAGATCACACGGCCGAGCAGTCAAAACAGAATCGCTGCGCGCAGCGGGAAATTTACATGCGTTCGCGAGGTCATAAGCGATGCCGACACCAAGGTCGTGCATGGCGTTACCGATGCCGAGGTAGTACAGAATTTTGCCGACACCGAGGTCGTATAGGCTACCAAAGTCGACATGTCAAAGTCGATATTACAAATTCAAGTCGAGTCGAATATCGCACATCACGAGGTCGAACAATTTTGTATGAATCCTTTGCTTTTCTTCACTCGAGATGGAATGAAGTTCTCAAATCCATCATTACTCTTGTTCTTGTAATGGAAGGAAGTTCTTACTTCTTTGTTCTTTCGTAACAAGTGATCATGCTTCTTAAAAAGTCTACGTTACGTTAGCTAGCATGCTCGTCATCATAATCAACTTTAAGGTTTGAAGTAAAACTTGAAATATTCAAACGTAGCTCGTTTATGCATGCGTATTTCGTTGAATTTAAAGAATTTAATATATCATATTTGACAAACAAATGTCTAATCTCAATCATTTTAAAACATGAATAACATAACTTCGTTCATAACAATGAACCCTTATCGAATTTCAGGAATTCAAACATTTCATCTTTGGAATATCTTGCCAAAACTTTCTCATATCATTGTCATCATCTTTCTTACATCTTCCTTCTTTTCATAACTTTCTTGACAAATCATTTGTCATAATATTCATTCTCAACCTTTCTCATAGCTTTCATTTTATTTGAAAAAAATCATTTCATAAACATTCATCTTGGCCAGGCTAATTTTTAAAACTTTGAAAAAAAGAATCATTTACCTCATTTCGGTTGAGCTTGATGTGATGGAGTGTTGAGCATTGACAGTTGATCTCTAGAAGTCTACTGACTCAATCTAGACTTAACCTTAAAGGAGATTTTGGGTTCAAGAACGAACCGCTCTGATACCACTCTGCCACAGCCCCTAAATCCTAAGTACGGATTAACGGGGACTATAACTCTAAGCAGGATAAAAATACTGAGGAGACTCTTTTAACAATAAGCGAATACATATGTCATTTATGTTTTGGACTATATTACATAATTTGGGGTTCTTGCAGCTGAAAACATGTGATATGTACATATGACGATGTACTATCAAGGTATAAACATTTCAACGACAACATTCCTATTGCTCAACACCGCTTCCATCCATCATCACGCCTCAACCCGCATTTAAAAACAAACATGCGGTCGAGTACAAGAATGCACTCGAGAGACTCATACCAAAACATTTTATCATTTTAGATTACACGCCACATCATGATAAGACACAAGGGTTTTAGTTGAAAATGCCTTGTGCTTACTAAAACATTTTATCGATTCATAAAAATCATCGCTTGGCGGTGCAATTTTTTACGGGTGTGTATGATCCATATCCATATCATCATTTCATCATAGTAACATAGTCGAAAGTCGTGAGGAGGCCTCCTCTCGACCCGTGACCGCCGTGAATTGTCCTTACAAAGACACAAATCACCTTAGTGTACACGTTAATCCTAGCCATGTATTGTCCTTCCGCATAGGATCGATATCGATTTGATTCATAAGTTGGGGCGACCCGACAACATTCATATCATTCATCATTCTCATGGATAGGATACAATACACAAAGCGTAAACATTTTGGCGGGCAATCATTTAAGCAGTTTATCAGCGGTTGGAAAAATATCGTAAATAAAGATAGCTAATATAAGTAGCATAGTTGTTTTGTTTTAGAATAAAGTGTAGGGAAAACGTATGTTAACCCTGCCCGAGGATCTATCTTGGGTGTTTAATTCACCATACATTGATTATAAACCTAGCATGCGTCTATATAATTAAATCACAACACGTAGGGGTTTTCACGTGTTTACCTTTGGATCGAAGAGGTCGATGGAGCGAGATGAATGGATCGAATGGATCGGACTCGTGCTTTGACCTTACGGATCAGTATCCCGGTTGCCCAATCTCCAACGTCGAGTGAGGACGATCTATGGAGAATACACCGAAAATCACCGAGCTCTCTTCTATAATACTCTCGAAAATTTTCTCTCAAGCTATATGAGATGGCGAAAATCTTGTTCTCAATATGTGAGCATTAACCTAGACTTTATCTCATACCTTATATTTATAATGCACTACCTTAATCCCATATGGAAATTACCATAATCCCATATGGAAATTACCATAATCCTATATGGAATATTACCATAATCTTAGGATTATTTCCATACTATCAGGATTATTTCCATACTCTCAGGATTATTACCATAATCTTATATGGAAAGGATCTATGCATATACCATAAATATAATAATATCCTTGTGGGATAAAGAGAATAAAATCTTGCCTTTGAGAGCTATAGGGCGCCGATTTCCTCGATTACTACAGGCTGGATGGGCCGGCCAGGATCAAATGCAAGGAATAAAGATGGGCCTCAAATAAATTAATTATCTTATGTTCACCCCGAACATAAATTAATTTATAAACATTTATTCATGCCACTAGAGAATAAATCTTGACTTACCCCTTTATTACTGAAGTTGAGTCGGGCTTGCACTTAGACATTACTGAATCCCGTATTTAAGATATCGAGCGTCCATTAATCATTTATAGCAACTCATTGCTTAAAGCGAATAACTTCATATCCTTAAGTAGTACCACTCAACCTTATTATTGTACTTGAGCTAACTCAACTGCGGGGTTTAGTACAATAAACCTTTGAGCTCCTTAAGGGGCGTCATCATCCTAAACGGATACGGTGACTCGTCTGAGATAACTAGCGTGACATACAAGCATCGCCACCACCCAAGATCACGGAGAATCTTGGGTTAGAACACATAACCCTCACTCATAACAAGTCAAAGTGATGGTCGACAACTCATATTCACCTAATACCTTATCGAGGTTTAGATCATCGTAAGTCACCGAGATCTTGGTTCTTCACGACGGTCGAAGAAGAACACATCTCACTTTGTGATCCTTCAATACGTCGAGACGTATCAAATAGACAAGCAACTAAGTCAAGTCACTTCTTATCTATCTGCGGCTAAACCAACAACTCGTCCTTAAGTCGTCTCGGTTGTGAAACTTTTATATCTCATTAAAGCGACCAATCATACGAGACTTACGTGATCTTCTACACAATCGTATGATCTAACATATATGAGATAAGGGGACACAGATATATGCAATCAAGTATTCAATCGGATAGGAGATTGTAATAGTGGTAACGAGAAACATTGTATACAAGCTCAACCAAACTGCTTCGATACAAATCCAACAATCTCCCACATATACTAAACCAAACTTTTAATATACAATGTGTCTTTCTACTAGCTATTACAAACAACCATCACTTTGCTTCTCCCACTTATACAAAAGTTTCCTTTCTAAGTGGGTGCCATCAGCATAATCCAAGTCCTCTAACGTGTCCATCGTAGACTTTTGCGGCGAGCTCTTCGTGAATGGATCCGCTAGATTTTCCGTTGTATCAATCTTTTCTATCAGCACGTCCACCTCGTCTAACGATTTCTCGTATGACATGGTACTTTCTCTCTATGTGTTTGGTGCGCTTGTGGGTCCGTGGTTCCTTCGAGTTTGCCATCTTGCACGAGTTATCACGATGAAACTATGATACTCTTGGGCAAACCGGTACCACATCTAGATCCATGAGGTAGTTCTTGAACCATCTGACCTCCTTAGAAGCCTCAAGGCGGCTACATATTCGCTTCCATGGTAGAGTCCGCAATGCATCATTGCTTTGCACTCACTTGAGATCGGCTCCACCTCCCAAGGTAAACACATAGCACGAGGTTGACTTTTTCTCATCACGGTCGGCTTGGAAATCCGAGTGCAGATAACCCAAAGGCATTAGACTATCTCGCATGGTAAACTAGCCTATAATCTCGAGTCCTTTTCGGTGCTTGGTATATGCTTTCTTGCGATCCAATGAGCTTGTCCAGAGGTTAGGCGATATCTAGCTACTATGCTACCGTGCATAGCGGATATCGAACCTCGTGCATAGCATTGCGTACATGAGACTTCCTACGGCGAGCGTAAGGAACTTGTCTCATTCCTCTATCTCCTTGCGGTCATAGGTGATCGCATTTTGATAAAGGAACACCATGTCCGAAGGTAGCAATCCTTTCTTGGCGGTGCATACTAAAGCGAGTAATCACAGATCAATGTAAGGCGCCTCGACATAAGCTCAACATTTTCTTCTTGCGATCTCGGTAAACCTTGATCCCAAGAATGTACGCTGCATCTCCTAAGTCTTTCATTTGAAACTGATCGGATAGCTAACTCTTTACGTCTGATAATAGCTTCACGTTGTTGCCAACTAGAAGGATGTCATCTACATAAAGTGCAAGAAATACCACATCACCGTTGACATCTAACCGATACACACAACTCTCGCTAGGCAACTGGGTAAATCCATAGGACTTTACTACCTCGTCAAAGCGTAAGTTCCATGATCGGGAGGCCTGCTTAAGTCCATAAATGGACTTCTTAAGCTTCCATACTAGATGCTCTTCTTTACCACATAACCTTCGTGTTGTGCATATAGATGTCTCTACCTTCCTCAAGGTAACCGCTTAGAAAAGCGGTTTTAACATCCATTGCCAAACCTCTAGGTTGAGTGGGCTGCTATGGCGGAAGAATTTCGATGGACTTGAGCATTGCTACAGCGAAAAGGTCTCATCGAAATCGATGCCCTCAATCTGAGTGTACCCTTTCGCCACAAGCCTGGCTTTAAAAGCCGAAACCTCTCCATCGAATCTCTCTTCCTCTTGTATATCCACTTACTACCTACGGCTTCCTTGCCATCCGGTAGAGGTGTCTTTCATATACATCCATAGCCGTTATGGACTCCATTTCTAAGTCCATAGCGGTGTGCCATGATCTTGCATCAATATCTTGTATTGCCTCCTTGTATGTCCATGGGTCGATTATTGCATGTTAAATCTGCGGTACTAAATTCAAGATTCACCCACGAACATAAATCGCTCAGGTTGACGAACAACCCTCCCACTGACGAGGTTCTCTGGCACAATGGCAACGGTGGGTGCGAGATACTTGTGGTTCTCTAACTCGCACAACTTGCTGTGTAGGTACCACTTATGCGGTCGGTATCTCCAATGAACTCGACCTACTTCAATTTCTTGAAGTATCGGTGTCGATCCTCCCACTAGACTCGACATCTCGTACCTTTGGCCTAATCGGTGGTGGAATACGATCATCTTCTAATTCTTGAAGAATGATTTCAACTTTGGACTTATGATTTTCATATAATCCTCTTCTAAGAATCGGGCATTAGTGCTAATAATGACCTTCTCGATCCTTAGGACTATAGAATAAACTACCTTCGTTCCTCTAGGATAGCCAATAAACGACTTTGCGTCGGATCTAGCCTCCAACTTGTCGCCTTTCTTGTTCAAAGACGTGGCCGGATCGCCCATATCTTTATGTGGCTTAAACCGGGCTGCGCCCAAACCACAACTCGAAGGGTCTTTTCAACCGACTTGGGCGGTACTAGATTTAGCAAGTATGCCGCCGTCTCTAAGGCATATCCCGAGCGAAATAGGCAATGTAGCATAACTCATCATAGATCTAACCATTTCCAAAAGAGTCCTATTTCTTCGCCCGACACACCATTTTGCTTTGTGGTGTGCGGTGAAATCTTGCCGGATGTAATCCCACACTTCACTAGATAGTCCATAAACTCGTTCTTGAGGTATTCGCCACCGCATCGATCGCAGCGATGACTTGATACTTTACCTAGCCGTCTCCACTTCCGCCTTAAACTCTTTGAATTTCTCAAAGCATTCGGACTTGTGGTGAAGCGGTATATGTATCCGCACCTCGAGTAATCGTCAATGAAAGTGACAAAATACTGCACCCTCCACGAGCTTGTGTGGACATCGGTCCACATAGGTCGAATGGACTAACTCAACATTTCTTTGGCTCTATAACCCTTCGCTTTGAAGGGTCGGTCGACATCTTCCTTCTATACGAGATTCGCAGATGGGAGCGAGTAACCGTGAGATTCCCCAACGCCCATTCTTAGCCGCCTTTGGATCCTATTTATATTGATGTGACCTAATCTAAGATGCGAGAGAAAAGTAGAGTCATCTTCTGAAGAAAACTTTCTCTTTTGGGTTTGATGAAGATGCTACATAGTTATAGGTATTATGTTTTGCGTAAATAGTATAAGCGAATTATATAAGGTGCCAACACGTATAACTTCATCATTTCTTATGATAGAAACACCACTATCAAAAATAACGAGAATATCCATGAGTAAATAATTTGAAAGCGAAACAAGGTTCCACCGAAAATCCGGCACATATAAAACGCGTCTTTCAAAACTAAAGCTGTTGTCCCAAAACATAAAGAAACATCTCCAACTGCAATTGACTTTCGCGCGTTGCCCATGGAGATCGTTATCTCGCCATCAAACAGCTCCCTTGTCGCAGGAACCCCTGCAGGTGTAACAAACATGATCGATTACGCGATATCTACTACCCAAGAATGGGTAGAACAAGTCGCTAAACATGTTTCGTCACTAAAGCAAACGGCGTACCTTGAGCCTTGAGCATAGGGCACTTGGCCTCCAATGCCCGCCTTACCGCGACTGAAGCACTTGCCTTCTCCTTCGCTTCTTCAAGCCTCCGTGGCAACCATGTTCTTGCTCCCATTACTCCCACTATTTCCTTCTACCACCTTTGGTACCCTTTTTCTATTTCCATTTTGCGATGAAAATTTTGGGCCCTTAGATGTGCTAGCAAGAGCATGTGCTCCTTTTCCCATAACTCCTTCCGCAAGAACGAGATCATTAAACAACCGACTAAGTGTAAACTCGGTCTTGCTCATGATCGCATTCACGCGAAAGTTCTCAAAAGACTTGGGCGGTGTATTGAGGATGATATCGACCTTGGCCGCGTCAATACCTCCTCCCAACCGATCAAGACTATCCATGAGATGAGTCATGTGGAGACATGTTCATGGACCGAACTTCCTTCTTCCATCTTACACGCCAAGATTTCTCTCATTGTGTGGAAGCGATCGTCCGATCCGACGCCCAAACTTACTCTCGAGACTTGACCAAATATCGATCGCGTCTACCATCGATCGATGCAGTTGCAAGCCTTTGGACATCGTAGTCATCATATAGCATTTAGCCATATTGTTTGACTTATTCCAAAGTCTGCTTGACTCGCCGCTCATTAGTCGACGCGTCGAAGGGCGTCGGGTTTAGGAGTAGTGAGAACAAACATGTGTTCTTCAAATGATAAGAACATATTCCATGTTTCGCTTCCACTCGATAAAATTTGGACCGATAACGGATTTTGTGCGAGCATATTGATAATCGGCGTAAGAGACATATCCGAAGCGATAATGTAAAACACATAAGCATACGATCGCACATAATTCGTAACAATAATATTGTAACCTTTTGATAAAACAATATTAATTGAAAACCCAATCGCCCAAGGAATCCCACATGCAAGCCACGCGTGTGGGCCATTACATGAACCCCCACCGGACTAAAATATACCTTTTAGTCGTTTAATTTCAATCCATGTCAACTTATCCTTATGACAAATGAAATTAATGATTGGAACTTACTAGACCACATCACTATCGCAGAAGGGACTTGGGAAGTTGTACTTGAGGTGATGTCTAAGCAATGACCACAATTTTAACAAATAGAAGATGAATTCTTAGAATTGGTATACTCACTCGGACCATACCGCTTCAATTCAAATTCTTTTGTTATCTCATTTTATATCTATCTCAGAGAACTTATGAAAATCGCACATGCAAGCCACGCGTGTGGGCGTTTACATGAAACTCCCACTTCTCAATAGATTTAAAAGTTTTATTTAGAAATCTCATCTAACAAACTTATGATAAACAGTGCAAGCAAGCCACGCGTGTGGACGTTTACTCACAGTGCGTCTCACTTTGTTTAGAGATCAAAAAGTGGAGGTCTTGACATTTTAATTTGAAAAATTAATTTGTCGGGTTGCTTGCTTAGTCTTTTATTCAAAAAGGTTTGTCCATGCGGATCACGTAATCCTAGCATGCTTTTCTATAGAACTCAACATGTAAAACATGCTCGCAAATTCTAAAATATGCTTGATAAACGCGATAAACCTAGCATGCTTACTATGCGCGTCCAATTACGTAAAACACTTAAAGGTTTGTCAACGTAATATAAACATACATAGCATGCTACTCGCACAATTTAAACATCCACGACATGCATATGAACGATAAAAATAAAATAAAACGCTCATCGCGGCCCAATCGTGAAACCCCGCACATTTAAATCTAATCTATTACATAGATTTACAAAGCAAATTAAACTGAAACGGGCCTCGCGTGCGGGCACGGACCGGAAAATCTGAAAACGGTGCGGGCGGGTCATTGTCAATTCAGGCCGGGCCGCAGGCTGGGCCAGCCCGGCCGCGCCCGGCCTGCTTTGTCGACCGGCGTGCTTGCGTGTCCCCGCGGCGCTAAAGGCGACGCGACCCGACGAGCGAACACGTGCGGCCACCGCCCGGCGCCAAACGTCTGCCGAGACGTCGTCGCCCGGCGGCGAAACTTCGCGATCATGAAGTCTGCCGCCGGCGCCGGGTTTCGCGCGACGCGCCCGCCGCCCGCTAGCTCGCCGTCGCGCAGCTCGCGGGTAATCTCGCGACCGAGCTCGCCGCTAGGCGCCGAGGATCTCGCGAGCACGCGCCTCGTCGCCGTAGCCCTCGCGATCGCCCTTGCGATCGCGAGGCTCGCCGCGAAAACACCCGGATGATGACCGAGAGACTGTTTTTTCCCGTCGTTTGTTCTTCGTTCTTTCGCTCTTCGTTCTTCTTTTCGATAAGATTTACATAATAAAATCTAATCTAACCACGGATTTTCTCGTGGTGTAAAACAAAACCAACAAAAACAATAAGCGAGCCACGATGAGCAGCGATCCACAATTATTAAACGCACGTAATAATCAAACGTGAATTTATCCAACAGAGCCAAGATTACGATCCTGTGCTCGATACCAATTGTAGGGAAAACGTATGTTAACCCTCGCCCCGAGGATCTATCTTGGGTGTTTAATTCACCATACATTGATTATAAACCTAGCATGCGTCTATATAATTAAATCGTAACACGTAGGGGTTTTCACGTGTTTACCTTTGGATCTGAAGAGGTCGATGGAACGAGATGAATGGATCGGACTCGTGCTTTGCCCTTCTGGACTGTATCTCGATTGCCCAATCTCCAACGTCGAGTGAGGACGATCTATGGAGAATACACCAAAATCACCCGAGCTCTCTTCTATAATACTCGAAAATTTTCTCTCGAAGCTATATGAGATGGCGAAAATCTTGTTCTCAATATGTGAGCATTAACCTAGACTTTATCTCATACCTTATATTTATAATGCACTACCTTAATCCCATATGGAAAATACCATAATCCTATATGGAAATTACCATAATCCTATGGAATATTACCATAATCTTAGGATTATTTCCATACTATCGGGATTATTTTCATACTCTCGGGATTATTACCATAATCTTATATGGAAAGGATCTATGCATATACCATAAATATAATAATATACTTGTGGGATAAAGAGAATAAAATCTTGCCTTTGAGAGCTATAGGGCCGATTTCCTCGGTCTTTACGGGCTGGATGGGCCGGCCTGGGATCAAATGCAAGGAATAAAGATGGGCCTCAAATAAATTAATTATCTTATGTTCACCCGAACATAAATTAATTTATAAACATTTATTCATGCCACTAGAGAATAAATCTTGACTTACCCTTTATTACCGAAGTTGAGTCGGGCTTGCACTTAGACATTCTGAATCCCGTATTTAAGATATCGAGCGTCCATTAATCATTTATAGCAATCATCGCTTAAAGCGATTAATAACTTCATATCCTTAAGTAGTACCACTCAACCTTATTATTGTACTTGAGCTAACTCAACTGCGGGGTTTAGTACAATAAACCTTTGAGCTCCTTAAGGGGCGTCATCATCCTAAACGGATACGGTGACTCGTCATGATAACTAGCGTGACATCTGACCGCCACCACCCAGATGCGGAGAATCTTGGGTTAGAACATATAACCTCACTCATAACAAGTCAAAGTGATGGTCGGCAACTCATATTCACCTAATACCTTATCGAGGTTTAGATCATCGTAAGTCACCGAGATCTTGGTTCTTCACGACGGTCGAGAAGAAGAACACATCTCACTGTGATCCTTCATACGTCGGAGACGTGCCAGCATAGACAAGCAACTAAGTCAAGTCACTTCTTATCTATCTGCGCACTAAACCAACAACTCGTCCTTAAGTCGTCTCACCAGTGAAACTTTTATATCTCATTAAGCTTGACCAATCATACAGACTTCGTGATCTTCTACACCTTTGTATGATCTAACTTATATATGAGATAAGGGGACACGATATATGCAATCAAGTATTCAATCGGATAGGAGATTGTAATAGTGGTAACAGAAACATTGTATACAAGCTCAACCAAACCGCTTCGTTATACAAATCGACATAAAGCCCACCGGACTATTGTTCGTCTTAAACTTGAGTATTCGTCGGCGTCCGGCCATCGCGTCGCGTCCACGCTACGTAAAACGATGTTTTAGATGCGTCGTTCACGTTTCTCGAGACTCTCAAAGTCTAGAATAAACTTGATATTCTATATCGATATAAAGCTGAATTCCTTAATGAATTCGATACACTTTTTAATTACGTATTTCAATTGAATAGTTCTCGTTCTTGAGACACGTTCAACCGTGTCGTTTAACCTTTTCGGTTTAAGCGTTCGGCGTGTTATCGTTTCTCGATATAAGGATTTCAATTATGAAATCTTTTCTTACTAATGAGGTTTCTTACCTAATCAGTACACCTTACGCGTATTAGCGTATTTATCGAACGTATTTCGTACGTTGACTTTAAAAGTCAACAATTTTGACTTTCAATAGTAATTTCTTACTAATTCATGTTATAAATCGATTTCCAATCGATTTCTTTTCATAAATTCCTAATTCTCGATTTGTCACGTAAATCGATGAACTTTATTAATATTTTTCTTAAATATTAATCCATTTATCCATAAATCCTTATTATTCATTTATAACGTTATTAAATATAACGTTTCGTTATATACATAGTGATCTACTTTTATAAAATTTTATAAATCCCAAATATGTCCAAAATAATATTTAGACATATAATATATTATTACTCTTAATTAGAAAGGATTTAAAATCCTTATAATTACTTTAATGCTCTCGTAAATCCTTAAAATTACCAATGATTTCAAAAAAAATTCTAAATTCATATAGTGTATTATTATACACTTATGGTCATTAATATGTATTAATATCATCCATATAACAATCGATCATCACCCTATTCACATAAGGCATATTTCACCTAGGGGGTTCCAACACTTAGTCAAATTTTCAAGTGTTTAATTTCAGAAAATGCAGTTTGAAACAACCCAGTGGCGTAATTTGACGATTCATAAGTCTCGATTCAGAATACGTATGGTCGCACAAAGATACATCCTGGAAACCTCTAAACATGTACTACAAGTTCTAAGAAGGAATTAAATCCAAAAGAGTCGTGGATTTGGAGATATAGGGTCTCAAAGTGGGCAACTCAAACTGACTTCTATACTTAGAAAATTTTTCAGACATTTCAGTTTTAGCTTAACGACGAGGGGTTTTACGAGGCTCGTAACTTTTGACTCAAAATGCCAAAATGGCTGCAGGATACCAATTTCGAAACCTTGTAACAAGAACTACATATTTCATGAAGACCATACTGGAAAATATCTGACGCATCGAGAAATACATAAGCCCAAAGTTGACTAGTTGGAATGGACAATATTCAAGTAGGTGACTTTGGGTCAGTGAAAGGTATACCTATAAAACTTGGTTTGGGATCAAACTTTCCAGATAATAGATAGACATGGTGAGGAACATTTCTTGTGAATAAACCCAAGTCCAAATCGGACTACAAACAGCTTGAACATCTCACGTAAAAGTCATACTCGAACAGCCTATTACATGAAAAAATTCACCGAGAACTCATTATAAGGAATCTGGGAATGAAACTAATCATATTGAAACGCCACTTAAGTCTAGTTTAATCCAGAAAACGCCTCACTCAATGATTCACAATATATTGGGAGCTAAAAATATTTTACCACAAGCTATCACTCCCGTGACAGTTTTGTGCAGTTAATTGTAAAATCTGGAATAAATAGTAAACATTTTAGAAATTCTGAAAATTTACATACATCTTCTAGACATGCTGAATTATATTTCTGCAAAATTTCAGAGTTTTATCATTAGCCAAAATTAAAACAAAAGCCACGAACTATGGGTGATGAACACGGAAATTTCACAGTTTTGCGCGATGCTTTCAAAAATACGATTAAAATAGAAAATCAAGTTGGATGGACTTGAAATTTTACAGAGGAATATTAGACACATATAAGTTCAACATATTAAAAATTCACAATAATCGAATCACAGTAACTTAGTCTATTAATTTTATAAAGTCACTGTTTTCGTGAGATAACTTCCAATTTTGCAGACAAGATTATAGTTCAACATGCAATCACATATATGTGTTCGATACTATTGAATTACCCACCTATACACATGCATGTATGATCTAGCCATGTCCAAGAATTATAGGATGTAGTAACCTCAGCCACTAAATTGGAAGAAGACGAGAGATGGAGAGTGGACTAGGTGTCCTCCTCATGGGAGCTTGATTGTTGCCGTGAGATGTGGAAGGGGTGGGGAGAGCTCTCAACTCCTTGCAGATTTTTGAGAGAGGAGAGAGAAAGGGAAGGGACGGCTGATTGAGGTGTGGGAATGGCTGAAATCTGATTTTTTTTTGGGGGAAGTGAGGTATGGAATGTGTGTGGGGTGCTTATGGGTGACAATTGTCACCCTTACACATGCAAGTTGACACCTACACACACATGCACGAAAATATACACATATATATGTATATATATCAGATTTTAATTGTTTAGTTATGATATATAATTAATCACATTGCCACTTAATAGATACATGTAATAGTGGGAAGATTAACAACACACTTTGTTATAAAGACTTAGGAGCTCTCGCCTCACACTTGTAATAGGTCAAATTTTTATTTTCCATGCCATTAATAGACATATATATCATAACATATGCTTTAATGATAGATAATATCATAGGATAAATTAATGGCATAATTTTATGCGATAAAAACCGAGTTCGAAAATTAGGGTTTTCAAACGTTTGAAAAATTGGTCACTATCAAATCTTGATGATCTAGCATTGATTTAATGCTAAATAATACTTTAATTACATATACTAATCATAGGAAATTAATTCCTATAATTTCTTGATCGATTAAAACGCTTTTCGTTTCATCTCAAAACGTTAACGTTTGAAAACGTTGCAAAACATTCATTATCGACTCATCTCGAAATGGTCGTCATCACATTATTAAATTATTCCATTAATAATGGAATTTAATTCTAAGCTTATTTGCTTTGAAAATATCATGAATTTTAACTATCGATACGCGATCGACGTTAAAATAATATTGCCGATATACTTCATATACTTTTATTCCTTAATTCACAATTCTAAGTGAATATAAAATAGGATTTCATTCCTTCATAATTAATCGAAGTCATTATTCGATATCATTCTGATTGAATATCTCAGCGAAAGCATTGATTTACGGTTTTTTTTACATACCGTAATTAGGCATTTAATTCTGCGGGGTATTACACTTCGATATTCTATATCGATATAAACTGAATTCCTTAACGAATTCAATACGCTTTTCAATTACGTATTTCAATTGAACCGTTCTCGTTCTTCGAGACACGTTCAATTATATCGTTTTAACCTTTCCGGTTTAAACGTTCAACGTATTTATACGTTTCTCGACATACGGATTTTTAATAGTAATTTCTTACTAATTCATGTTATAAATCGATTTCCAATCGATTTCTTTTCGTAAAGTCCTATTTCTCGATTTGTCACGTAAATCGATGAACTTTATTAATATTTTTCTTAAACATTAATCCATTTATCCATAATCCTTATTATTCAATTATAACGTTTATTAAATAAAACGTTTCGTTATAACATAGTGATCCATGTTTATAAAATTTTATAAATTCCCAATATGTCTAAAATAATATTTAGACATATAATATGTTATTACTCCTAATTAAAAAGGATTTAAAATCCTTATAGTTCCTTTAATGCTTTCGGAAATTCTTAAAATTACCAATGATTTCCAAAAAAATTTCTAAATCATATAGTGTATTATTATACACTTATGGTCATTAATATGTATTAATATCATCCATGTATCAATCGATCATCACCATATTCACATAAGGCATATTTCACCTAGGGGAGTTCCAACACTTAGTCAAATTTCAAGTATTTAATTTTTTGCAAAACAGCTTAAAACAACCCAAGTGTCATACTTTGACGATTTATAACTCTCGACTCAAAATACGTATGACCGTACAAGGATACATTCTGAAAACCTCTAAACATGTACTATAAGTTCTAAGAAGGAAGTCGATCCAAAAGAGTTGTGGTTCTTGAGATATAGGGTCTCAAAGTGGGCAACTTGAACTGACTTCTATACTTCGAAAATATTTCTGAATTTTCAGTTTTAGCTTAACGACGAGGGGTTTTGCACGGCTCGTAACTTTTGACTCACAATGCCAAAATGGCTGCAGGCTACCAATTTCGAAACCTTGTAACAAGAACTACATGTTTCATGAAGACCATACTGGAAAATATCTGATGCATCGAGAAATACATAAGCCCAAAGTTGACTAGTTGGAAAGGACAACATTCAAGTAGGTGACTTTGGGTCAGTGAAAGATATACCTATAAAACTTGGTTTGAGATCAAACTTTCCAGATCACAACTAGACATGGTAAGAAACATTTCTTATGAAGAAACCCAAGTCAAATTCGGACTACAAACGGCTTGAACATCTCACGCAAAAGTCGTACACGAACAGTTGATTAACATAGAAATTTACTAAGGCAGTTTGTCCAAAAAAGCTTACTGTAGTGCGTCAACTTTAAAAATTCACCGTGAGTTCATTATAAGGAATCTGGGAATGCAACCAATCATATTGAAAATCCAATTAAGTCTAGTTTAATCCAGAAAAAGCCTAACTCAATGATTCAAAATAGATTTGGAGATAAAAATATTTTACCACAAGCTATCACTTCCGTAACAGTTTTGTGCAGTTAGCTTGTAAAATCCGTAATAAATAGTAAACATTTTTAGAAAATTCTGAAAATTTAAATAACTCTTCTAGACATGCTAAATTATGTTTATGCCAATTTTTAGAGTTTTACCATTAGCCAAACTCGAAACGAAAGCCACGGACCGTGGGTGATGAACATCGAAATTTTACAGATTTGTGCAGTGTTTTTGAAAAATAGAATTAAAATAGCAAATCCAGTTGGATTGACTTGAAATTTTACAGAGACGTAATAGACATGTTTAATTTCGACACAGTAGATTTCACATTCATCTGACCACTGTAACTTAGTCAAACAATTTTATTAAGTTACTGTTTTCGTAACCTACTTCCAGTTTTCAATTTTAAGCTTGTTCTTCTTGTATGCATTTCATATGACCACGAAAATGGTGAATCTATCACCCCAAATCACCACCAAGATCATCAATCTAAGCATGCAAGTATGATTTAGTCATGTCTAAGAGTCATAGGAGGTAGTTATACCTCAGCCACGAATTTGAAGATGAATGAGAGAGATGGAGCTTGAGCTTCTCTTCCATGGTGGAAATGGTGTAGGAGAAGAAGAGAGAGAGAGAGAGGAGGGTCTGAAAATTTTGGGAGAGAGAGGAGAAATGGCTGATCCAAAAGGGAAAGAGAGGGTATGGGGTGTGGGGTGATATGCATGTGTGACACTTGTCACTATACTCACATGCATATCAACACTTGTCACTTCCCTCCCATGCACCTCTACACTTGTCACTACCCTCCCATGCACCTCTACACTTGTCACATCTCTCTATACACTCACATGCATGTTTTTTTATATATATATATCTATGTATATATCTGATTTTAATTGATTCGTTAGGCTATTTAATTAATCCAATGTCACTTAGATACATGTAATAGGAAAATCAACAAGATAAACTTGTATACATAAGTGTATAGTTTTCGGCTATTACATTATGCCAATGGGTCAATTTTTTTATTTCCCATGCCAAACATTGATATATGTTATAACATATAGTTTAGATGATAATTAATATCATAGGATAAATTAGCGGCATCAAATTATATGATAAAACCCTAAAATTCGAAACTAGGGTTTTCGAAATTGAGGAATTTGATCAATATAATTCCTTAATGATCTAGCATTGATTTAATGATAAATAATACTGTAATTACATATAATAATCATAGGAAATTAATTACTATAATTCCTTGATCATTAAACTCACTTTCCATTTCGTCTTTAAACGTTAACGTTTGAAACGTTGCAAAACGTTAATTATCTCAGTGAATGTTAAAATAATACTATCGATACGCAATCGACGTTAAAATAATACTATTGATACACTTTATAAACTTCTATTTCTAAATTCACAATTCTCAGTGAATGTTAAAATAGAATTCATTCCTTCAGTAAATAATCGAAATCATTATTCGATATCCCATGATTGAATCATCTCAAATAATTTCTAATTTACGGGTTTTAAATACCGTAATTAGCATCTAATTCATGGATATTACATCTTACCCCTTAAAAGAAATTTCGTCCCGAAATTTGCATACCTCATAAAGTATGGGTATCTTAACATCATAACATCATAACTTTCTATGTGCTTTTCTTTCGTCCATGGTTCTTCCATTGGACTTTCATTATAAGACCCAAACTTGCTTCTTTAATCGCTGAATCGCATGCGATGAAATTAGTCATAGATTTTCATCATAACTCATCTGAGTTAAAGGTCACGTCATCATGTTGGTTTACGTGAATTGGGTCATTTTCGTATTTCCTTAACTGTGACACGTGGAAAACATTTCATACTTTCCCAAATTTTGTGGAAGTACCTAGCTATAGGCTACTAGGCCTATCATTATTAGGATCTCGAAAGGTTCTATAAAATGTGGTCTCGACATTCTTGTATCTGATTTTGTAATTTCTCTAGATGGAGAAATCTTAAGAAACTTAAATTCCGCATTTAAAAATGCAGCTCAAATTTATGCGTATCAGCGTAAGACTTTTGTCTGTCCTTAGCTTTTCTTATTCTTTGCCTTATTGGGTAGATATCTCAGTCGTGTCGCTTACGACGTCAGGACTTTATACCTTTTCTCACCTACTTTGTTACAATAAAGTGGTGGTCAATACTTCTTTCCGCAATATGCCTCATAAGGCTATATTGATCGTTATTTGACAGCTACGGTCGTACATAAACTCACCAAGTGGTACAATACGTTCCCACTTACACTTTGATCTAACATTAATGTTCTATCGTATGCTTAAACGTTTGGGTTGTCCTTCCTGATTGTCTATCTGTCTGTGAGTGGACATCTATGTTAAGGCTCAATCTCGTGTCAAACTCCTTTTGTGAGTTAGTTCAAAATCTAGGGGTACTCTTGAAGTCTCTATCTGAAACGATAGGTTTTGGTACTCCCTGAAAATATACAATTTCCTTTTTGTACGACAGAGCTAACTTTTCGGGTCTACGAGTCATCTGAATAGGCAGAGACAAAACATAATTGGTGAGTCAATCCACTACTACCCATATAGTAGTGCGACTTCTTTATGCCTTTGGCAGAACCTGTCATAAGATTCATTGCTACATCATTCCATTTTCATTCGTGTAGCTTTAGAGATTATAACCTCTTATAAGGCATTTGATACAATGCCTTCACTTGTTGGTAACCGAGACACGGTTCGACAATCATGGTTACATCTCAATTCATCCCTTACTATCTAACCTTTCTCGTAAATCATAACATATCTTAGAGTTGCCTAGCTGGGCGGTATGAGAAGGGTCATGAACTTCATTCTTGGTTTCATCTCTACGCTTATTATTGCTTGGATATATATATATATATATATATATATATATATATATATATATATAAATAATCCTTCCTTAGACGATATAACATTGTCCAGCGCTCCTTAAAATTCTTCAGCCTTTCCTTCCTTATCTTAATTTGTTTTCTATTCCCATCTTCATTCTCTCTTTTTAGTCATATGTCACCTTGGGTGTGAGAGTACAACTTACGTTCGTCACTAAATGCCCGACTATTTCTGTTCTCATTTTCTTAAACTTTCCAATGAGTTTTCCTTTTCTGTTGGGACATACTATGATTTAGGATGAATTTTATAACTCAGGCATTAGATTCTACATTTACCATCCTCAGGTGATCATTTATCACACTTATAATCTTTTACTAATTCGAGCCATCTTTCTCATTCTGTATCCACATTTCTTTACTTGAAGAATAAATTCAAATCTTTGCAAATTGAGAAGGGTTCTTAACTTATTGCCATAGGAGTGAAGTCTTCGCGACTTTGGTATTTATCCTACCGTCACTATTTCAAGTGATGAGTTGGAAAATTTCATTCATGTGGCCTAAGTCATTGTGATGCATAAGCTATTATCTTTCTCATATTAATACATAGCCTCTTTATTACTCCACGAAATTTCATTCCTTTTGGGGTAGCTATGTTATTGGTCTTTCTACTTTAGAGAGTTCTCAATGGCTCTTTTGATAGTAGCCCATTTATATAAGAAATTCCTGGTCTCATTTTTAGGTCATCGACGACTTTCATTCTTAATTGCTTTGCCCTTTGTCGGTCCACATTGATTTCTTCTAAGGATACTATATGCACGAGGAATATTTCTCCTTTACTTGAAATACACAATACAGATTGCAAAATCGCCCACTCTTAAAAGTCGTAAGACAGTCCTTCAATGTTCTTTATGTCACGCCCCAATTCCCGAGGGAAGGCACGGATGCCGGGGTGTGATTAGGGGTGGGGGTTAAGAAGCGGGGAAGAAGGGAGGATACATATAACATACATGATAAGAAGATGTGACCATGAAATCGGGTAGCATCTCCTCTATAACTAGGACATATCCTGAAGGGGAGGGGTGCACAAACAATCCACCAACAGAATAATATCGATATCATAACCTCAGAAAACCTGATCTTGGTTTATTATAAGTAATGCAAGAAGGCAAAATAGCATTACATCCTGTCAACTAGACCGTCAACCACATAGCATGCTCATATCGAGACTCACGTGAGAATAACATAACAAATCTTGTTCCCAATCGAAAGCAAATAAGGGACAAGAATACATAATTATCGAGTGCGTATATAACACAACATCGCTGAAGCATAGCATGAAGAACCCGCAGCCCACCCCTCGTCGCCTCGTCCAAATTCTCCTCCATCCGTGAAAAGATTTGAAAAGAGTTTGGGGTGAGTACTAGCGCTTTCGGTGGGTTTTATCATAAATCAAAAGAATCAAGAGGCGTGTTCAGAGCACTTACCTTAGAAGGTTTTAAAACGTAAATCCACTTCTAAGTAAGCAAAATAGATTTTTCATTTTCGATACCGATCCGTTATTCTCATACTCCCATCATAGAACCATGAACCACGGCTCGGAACGTATCCCGCCACCCGTCACATGACATTCATTCGGCCGGAACATATCCCGGTCCGCCCACGCCCGGAACGTATCCAAATGGCTAACTCGGTGTGGACTTGAGGTCAAACTCGTCCGTAACCATAACCACCTCATTACCTTTTCCGTGGACTTCCTGGTCTATCCCTTCGAACCATAACCACGTGTTCTGGGTCTATCCCCTATGATCAATACTCAAGATCTTGATCAACCCATCGAATAGAGATCCGTGCACAACCATGATAGAACCATATCTTGGATCGAGAACAAGAATAATTTCATAAAAACATTTTACGGCGTACATGTTTTATTTTGAAATATCGAGTAAATAACTCAAAATAAGCATATATAACCCAACCCGAATGTATTTAAAACGTCAACCGAGAGATATCTACGGATCCGATGACTTCACCGATCGCCTTGGGTAGGTACCGTAACAAGACGGAACAACTTTTGGGGTGACTTCCGACAAAGCAAAGCAACATCGTGATCCAAACGACGATCGTAGCAAAATTAGGGTTTTCGACTTTCTGAACCCACATTTGGCACTCTCCGGGTTTTCAAATCAACTCGATGCGTAAGGAAATATATTCGGGGCATCAAGACCTATAATAGGGTACTTTCAAAATATGCTTGCATGCAAGTTGACTCAAATCTTAGCGTGAAGAAGCTTCAAAAATCGATGCTATCCTCGATCTAGGATAAACCATCCAAAATCGATGCATGAAAATGGAAACATAAGCAATATGCATAACGATCTAACATGGAATGACAAACAACGTTGAAAATGGATAACCCGGCATGTACTTCCTTTAGAAAACTCAAGCAACGGAAAACATCCCGACATGCGTAAACGCGAAAAATAGAAAAACGGAATCGGTACTTTAGTAGAATGCATAGCCCAGAACTCAAAACCTAAAGGACCCGTAGCCAAAAGGTGGCTCGTCGGCCACCAAATCGGCGCCAACGACCACCAAATCGGCGGCAATGGGCGGCGATTCGGGAGCTTTGGCGTCGTTTTCCGTCCCCGTCCCTTTAGAATCCCGAGTTCTATGCTATACGATCTACTAAAAGGCGGAATCAAAACAAGAAAAGGACAAAACAGAAAAATGGGCTGCCCAGGGGTTGATCGGCGGTGATCGGCGGTGGAACAAGCTCGGCGGCTACGCCGAGCCTCCCGGCCGATCCCCACTCCTCCAGTAACTCAGCGGCACACAGAGCTGCTCGGCTCTTCCGTAAACACGAGAGACGAAGGAAATGAACGTTGAAAATGAAGGCCCTAGCCTCCTATTTATAGGAAAAGCGAGGCACAAGTCTTCTTGCAAGCGGCCCTTTTCAAAACGAAAACCGACGCAACTTTGCAAACGGATTCCAAATTTAGCAAACTTGGTACCCATGGACACGAAATAAAATACCGGACACAATGACTATAAACAATATATTCTTTAAAAGATCCATGAAAAGTCCGGTTTTCGATAACTTCCCTGAGTGCCAAACCTTCATGGGTGGTCGAAAACCGCATACTTAGTGTCTATGAATTGTCATAAGACACTCTTCACAACGCCTCGAGGTTTCGTGTCGGTCGCATCACCGAAACAAAAGTCAACCTTTCGACCTTTTCTAAAAACGTGCCATGCAAAATGAAGCTTAAAAAGACGGGTATTACATCCTTCCCTCCTTAGAAAAATTTCGTCCCGAAATTTCAAACACGTGGAGAAAACAACTCAGGGTACTAAGCCCTGAACTTGTCTTCCAATTCCCACGTAGCTTCCTCCTCCGTGGTGATTCCACAACACCTTCACCAACGGAATCGCTTGTTCCTCAATTCCTTGACTTCTCGTTCCACGATAGCCACCGGCCTTCCTCGTAACTCGATCCCGAGCAAGAACCACTTGGTCATGCTTGATCACGTGTTTGGGTCAAGACGTCTTTCTCACCGAGAAGCGTGAAACACGCCATGAACATCTCCGATGCTAGGTGGCAAAGCTAACCTCTGAGCAACGGGGCCTATTCTCTCAAGAACTTGAAGGTCCAATGAACCTTGGTCGTAACTTACCTCGCTTCCCAAAACGAACGACTCCTCTCATCGGGAAACCTATGAAAACGCGATCTCCGATCATTAATCAAGATCCGACGACGCTTGTCCGCATAGACTTCTCGCGCCCCGAGCTTCCTTGATCCTTCGCTGATCGATCGATAACCTCGACCGTCTGTTGAAACCATCTCGGTCCTAACATCTTTCTCTCGCCCACTTCGTCCCAATAAAGTGGCGATCGACACTTCCTTCCGCATAACGCTTCATAGGGAGCCATTCCTATGGTGGCTTGATAATCTGTTGTTATAGGAAAACTCCACCAAAGGTAGTATCTTTCCCAATTTCCTCCTCTGTCGCCACGATCGCCGCAAAGATGTCTTCCAAAACCTCGAATCGCCCTTTCCGATCGATCGTCCGCTTGAGGATGGAATGTTGTACTAAGATTTAGCTTGGTCCCCATGGCTTCCTGCATACTTCTCCAAAACCTTGACGTGAACCTCGGGTCACGATCTGACGTAATCGATACCGGCATACCATGTAACCGTATGATTTCTTTGACGTAAAGCTGAGCAAGCTTATCCAACCCGTCGTCATCCGAATCGGTAAGAAATGAGCTGACTTCATCGCCCTATCGACGACAACCCATATAGCGGTGTTTCCTCTCACGACCTTGGAAAACTCACCACAAAATCCATACCGATATGATCCCATTTCCACTGGGATTGGTAGCGGTTGCAATAATCTGACGGACGTTGGTGTACGGCTTTCACTTGCGAAAAGCCAAACAACGCTCCACAAACGCTGCTACATCATTTTTCATCCCTTCCCACCAAAAGTTCCTCTTAAGGTCTCAGACATTTTGGTGCTTCCTCGGATGAGTCAGATACGGTGCCTCATGAGCTTCACTCATGATTTTATCTCTCAATTCCCTATCGAGTGGCACATAACCTTCCTCGGAATAGTAGCGCGTTGTCCTTTGCTTCCGTGAAACCCTTGCTATCTTCTAGCCTTGCTTTCAAACGCATCTTTCCAGAATTCGCCTCCCTCATTGCGCACTCACGATGGCTTCTCTCAGGTCCGGTTCAGCTGTCAAAGCTGCGATGAATCCTTGCACTGATTCCGCCGGGTGAATCACTTCCAGGCTGAGCTTCTCGAAATCTCGAATAAGCTCTTTCTCATGCGTAAGAAGATATCCCAACTTCGCTCTCGATTTGCGACTAAGGGCATCTGCTACAACATTGGCTTTTCCCGGGTGATAACTGATAGAGCAATCATAATCCTTCACCAACTCTAGCCATCTCCTTTGCCTCATGTTCAGCTCTTTTTTGTTCAAAGAAGTACTTAAGGCTCTTGTGATCCGTTGAAGATTTCACACTTAACTCCATAGAGATAGTGCCTCCAAATCTTCAACGCATGAACGACTACCGCTAACTCCAGATCGTGAGTTGGGTAACTCAACTCGTGCGGTTTCAACTGACGAGACGCGTAAGCTATAACCTTCCCGTTCTGTATGAGAACGCAACCCAAACCAAGTTTGGATGCATCGGTGTAGACCACAAACCCATCGTTCCCTTCCGGCACGGCTAACACCGGGCGGTTGTTAGCTTCTTCTTTAACTCTTGAAACTTGCTTCACAAGCTTGGACCATGAAAACTTGATTCCTTTCCGAGTACATTGCGGCCATCGTCCTTGCCAACTTCGAAAACCCTTCGATGAAACGTCTATAATATCCGCCAAGCCTAGAAAGCTTGAACCTCATTGGCATTAGTCGGAACCTTCCGCCATTTATCGCTTCAACCTTCACTGGGTCGACTTTGATTCCTTCGCAGACACGATGTGTCCAAGGAACATCACTTCTTTGAGCCAAACTCGCACTTACTATACTGGCATACAACCTCTGCGCTCGTAACGCTTCCGAATCGGTGCGGAGGTGTTCTATGCAACTCGCATTCTTGAATAGACGAGAATATCATCGATAAAAACCAAGACGAAACTATCCAGACATCGATGGAAAACTCGATTCATCGATCCATGAAGACTGGCGGTGCATTGGTCAAACCAAACGGCATCACGATGAACTCAGTAGTGCCCATACCTCGCCCCGAACGCGTCTTCTCAACTTCCTCCTTCCCGATCTTCACCGATGGTAGCGACCTCAAATCGATCTTAGAAGACACTCGCCCTCGAGCCGGTCAAACAGATCGTCGATCTTTGGAAGAGGATATCTCGTTTTGATCGTCGACTTATTCACTCTCACGTAGTCAATGCACATCCGCATCGACCCATCCTTCTTCTTGACGAACAGAATCGGCGCCCCCACGGGACACGCTAGGTCGGATAAAACCTAGATCCAACGGCTCCTGCAATGCGCTTTCGGTTCTTGCAATTCTAGTTAGGTGCCATTCTATATGGTGCCTTTGATATCGTGTTGCTTCTCGGTTCCAAATCAATAGTGAATTCCACTTGTCTATCGTGCAATAAACTCGCAAGTCCTCGGAAACACGTCCGGATATTCACACACCATCGCTCTTTTGCAATCTGTTTGCGCTTCATCGTCGTGCCTGTCAAACTTACCAAGAAAGTTTGACAGCTTCCTTCCCGATCATCCTCACCGCCTTGGTCTTTGAGATCATCGCACGCAAACACCCATTCTTATGCCGTGGAAACAAACTTCCACTCCTTCGGTTGTTCGAAAACAACTTCTCTCGAGACAACGATAGTTGCCATGTGCTTTTCCAACCAATCCATGCCAAAGATGACATCGAAATCTTCCATTCGATGACATGCAAATTGACAGGACCTTCGCTCACGATTTCTACCTCCGGTTCGGCAAATCTCTTTTGCTTTTAGCACTTTCCCCGATGGGATGCTAATTTCAGTGGTACTGTGATTTCTTGGGTACCAAACCCAACCTCTCACACGCGATTCTCGAAGCGAAAGAATGTGAGGCTCTCATATCAAACAAAGCGGCACGGTATATCACTCATATGGATTATACCGCAAGATTTCGGGAGCTTGAGCTGCTGCTGCTGATTCAAGGCGCACACCCTTGCTTGCTGCGGTGGCCTTTGGTTTGTCGGCCTAGGGTGACCTCTCGCCCGTTGTTTGTCCTTGGCGAGCATGATTACGCCTCTGCGAGCTGGATGCCGCCTTCTTGGCGGCCGCACCGCTGCCCTCCTAACGGACAATCTCGGCGTAATGTCCAGACTTCTTAACGATAGCACTCGGTGTTACCTTGCTCGCATCACGAAATGATTCCTTTGGCATTTCGCACCAAGGTTTTTCCACACCGCCACATGGGTTGGAAATTCCTTCCCAAGGTTGCTTTTCTCTCTGAATGCCTTGATTCCTCGAATCATTTGGACCGCCTGTTCCTTGGAACACCGATTGCCTTTCCTCGATCTTCCCATTTCCTCTTACCTCTTCCTCCGCCGATGGCTGTCCGGGTGGCATTGTTCTCTCTCGTGGCAACATTGACTCAATGTTTAATGCCGGTTCAAGGATCGCATACTTCAAATCTCCACGATCGACGAGCGAAATTCGATCTCGGTCGAGTCCTCTCTCGAACACATGCGCCTCGTAACCTCGGTGCCGACCAGTGCACGTAGCATAACGTGATGATTTTGAACGAGCGATCGTACTGGTGACCGTCCTTCTTCCTTGACGAAGATTCCAGAACTCGTTTTGCCTTCTCGCTCTGTAAACGCCAGGCACGTATTTTTCCATGAGTTCTTCCTTGAAATCTTCCCACGTATACCTTGCCCACTGTCCTGGTGTTAGGGTCCTTCTCACGGATTCCCACCAGAAATCAGCCTCATCGGTTAGCTGAAAGATCGCGCAATTCAGCTTTTCTGCTTCTTCGCAGCCGATGTATTCGAAGATCCTTTCGGTGGATCGTATCCAGTTCTCAGCGTCGATCGGTTCGTCGAGACCGTCGAACGTAGGGGGATTCTGCCTGCGAAAACTCTCGATCACATGCCGCTGAACCAAAGGTGGTTCCTGGGCTTCTTCCACGTTATTGTTCCTCTGATTCCTTGTTCTCGGCATTCTGTACCGACATTTGAAACATTAGAAACGCTTTCCCATAGATAACCGGGTATCATCGCATAACATATATCATCACCCATAACACATATCATCACATATACCACATATCACGCACGATCACATATAATCATGCAATCATGTCAACATATCATCGTTATGCCTTTCACATAACATTATCATCACACATCACATAGATCATATATCATCATGGCATAGCTCATATCACATATAAGCATCAAACATAAGCATCCCGTCATAGGCGGCGTTAGTATCGGTAATAATATTCAAGCCCATGAAGGACCTCAAAATATAAGATCAAGGTATGTCGACCAAAAGGTCGAGATATGAGCAAAAGAATCGACTCGGTCCTTCAGCCAAAGATGCCGCTCTGTCCATGCTTCTAGCAGACTCTGCGACTGTCACTGTACACACCGACTACCTAGATCCCTGTCCTCCATATCCATCCACTATTCCCCGCTCGTCCCAGCGGTTCCATTCTGTCTCTCCTCATCTTCCCTTTCCCTTCCAATCAGGGCTTGAATTCGGGCTGCCGCTTCAGAAAAGCGATCCTGCATGGAAGCAAGCCTCTCGTGGGTATGATCCCATCCAAGCTGTGCTCTGATCGCCTGAGTGTCAGGTGAAAGCTGTGCCTGAGTCCCTGTCTCTGGCGCTTGCCCTTCCTCAATGTGCCCGACCTCATCGGAGTCATCGGCTATCTGGATCACCGGGTCCTCCAAATCCTCACTATCCTCCTCGTTCTCATCTGGGTCCTCCTCTTCCTCCTCAGAGTCGCCTTCCCTGGATGCCAGCCTGACACAGTTTGGTGGCATGAAGATTCTGATTCTGGGCTTCTTCGCTGCCACTGTCGGACGGACAATATCTCTCGTCCTGGAAGTTCCTGCCTCAAAGTCGTTTCGGGTCCTCCGGAAGGTAAGGATCGTCGATGGAGGTGTAGTGACTGGTGTATCCTGTTGCACTGGCGATCGCCTGATTGATGGTTGTTCTCCCAATGGCTCTTCGGGAACATCATCCCTATCATCGATCTGGATCGGTCCTCGAGGGTGTCTCGCAACCACATCCTCCTCAGATGGTATACCTGGTCTCGCCCACCTTTGTCTCCATACTCGAGCAAATAACGGTAAAAGTCCAAGGTAAGGTGCCTCGTGATAGGATCCCGTCTCGAACAACACATGTCCTTGCTTTCGGCCCCGGTTGCCAACACTCGTCGGTGGCGTTTGGTCATCCGATAGTAGGCCTCAGATTCGACACTTTCCACCGCCTCGAACCTTTCTCCATAACCCAACAAATCTTCCCATAAATACTCCCAATGGCTCATGAATATTCCGGTACATTCCACGAATTTACGGATATGCTCATCCATTCGTGAGATCTCAACCAACGTTATGCGGGCCATCGAATATCCATAAACCTACATGTTAGTTCACCATAAACAACAACAAATATTCACGTTTCCTTTACCATCCCAAATATCCGGGTAATCATGTCTCATACACATGTTCATTTCAACACATATCCATATCAATATCGATATTTATCATAATAATCACGTAAGCAAATACAGGATTCACTTACAAGCACTCGTTTATCAAAATAAACAAGATTTTCAATCAACAACATATTGCTATGTAAACACATAGACTTACATCAACCATACGTGATCACATTAATCACATCATATCATATAAACGATTTTCATATCACAGCCACACAGGCCCTTTTTGTTCCATCAACAATCACTTCCACATCGCCTCAATATCCACATCACGTTTACATCACGTAAACTCTTACCTGGCCAAAACACATGAAACCAAGATCACATCAAGCATCACGTAGCCACATAAAGCATCAGCAAATAAACACATACCTCATCCCCTTTTTAAAGGAGGTGGACTGACGGTGAGCTGAGGGTAGCTGTACCTGATAAACAGTTTAGAAGAACAAGTTCTAAACACTCAATTTCAAGAACGCACATGATATAAAGCAAACGAACTGCTTTGATATCAAACAACATAGACACATACCCAAAGCCAGAAAAACTGCTCTGATACCAAGCTGGTATCAGATAACAAAGATAGATGTCAGGGCCAAGAACATTGCTCTGATACCAAGCTGTCACGCCCCAATTCCCGAGGGAAGGCACGGATGCCGGGGTGTGATTAGGGGTGGGGGTTAAGAAGCGGGGAAGAAGGGGATACATATAACATACATGATAAGAAGATGTGACCATGAAATCGGGCAGCATCTCCTCTATAACTAGGACATATCCTGAAGGGGAGGGGTGCACAAACAATCCACCAATGTAATAATATCGATATCATAACCTCGTAAAACATGATCTTGGTTTATTATAAGTAATGCAAGAAGGCAAAATAGCATTACATCCTATCATATAGACCGTCAACCACATAGCATGCTCATATCGGACTATCAATAGAATAACATAACAAATCTTGTTCCCAATCGTAAAGCAAATAAGGGACAAGAATACATAATTATCGAGTACGTATATAACACAACATCGCTGAAGCATAGCATGAAGAACCCGCAGCCCACCCCGGTCGCTCGTCCGTCCTCCTCCATCCTGTGAAAAGATTTGAAAAGAGTTTGGGGTGAGTACTAGCGCACTCACCGGGGTTTTATCATAAATCAAAAGAATCATGAGGCAGTGTTCGGAGCACTTACCTTAGAAGGTTTTAAAGCGTAAATCCACTTCTAAGTAAGCAAAATAGATTTTTCATTTTTCGATTCCTTAAGGTCTTATTATCGCATACTCCCATCATAGAACCATGAACCACGGCTCGGAACGTATCCCGCCACCCATCACATGACATTCATTCGCCCGGAACATATCCATTCGCCCACGCCGAACGTATCCAACCGGCTAACTCGGTGTGGACTTGAGGGAAATCCCGTCGAACCATAACCACCTCATTACCTTTTCCGTGGACTTCCTGGTCTATCCCCTTTAACCATAACCACGTGTTCTGGGTCTATCCCTTATGATCAATACTCAAGATCTTTGATCAACCCACCGAATAGAGATCCGTGCACAACCATGATAGAACCATATCTTGGATCGTAGAACAATAATAATTTCACAAAAACATTTTACGGCGCATATGTTTTATTTTGAAATATCGTAGTAAATAACTCAAAATAAGCATATATAACTAACCTGAATGCATCTAAAACGCCAACCGAGAGATATCTACGGATCCGATGACTTCACCGATCGCACTGGTAGGTACCTGGTAACAAGACGGAACAACTTTTGCGGTCACTTCCCACAAAGCAAAGCAACATCGTGATCCAAACGACGATCGTAGCAAAATTAGGGTTTACGACTTTCTGAACCCACATTTGGCACTCTCCGGGTTTTCAAATCAACTCGATGCAGAAGGGAAATATATTCAGGGCATCAAGACCTATAATAGGGTACTTTCAAAATATGCATGCATGCAAGTTGACTCAAATCTTAGCAACAAGAAGCTTTCAAAATGGATGCTATCCTCCGGATCTGGATAAACCGTCCACAATCGATGCATGAAAATGGAAACATAAGCAATATGCATAACGATCGAACATGGAATGACAAGCGGCGTTGAAAATGGATAACCGGGCATGTACTTCCTTTAGAAAACTCGAGCAACGGAAAACATCCCGACATGCGAAACGCAAAATGTAAAACGGAATCGGTACTTTAGTAGAATGCATGGCCCTGAACTCAAAACCTAAAGGACCCGTAGCAAAAGGTGGCCGTCGGCCACCAAATCGTGACCAACAACCACCAAATCGGCGGCATGGGCGGCGATTCGGTGAGCTTGCCGGCGAATCGGCCGACCTCCGGCCGTTTTCGTCCGTCCCTTTAGAATCCCGGTTCTATGCTATACGATCTACTAAAAGCGGAATCAAAACAAGAAAAGGACAAAACAGAAAAGCGGGTTGCGGGGGTGGTTGATCGGCGTTGGTGGCTCGGCGCGTAAGAATGGCGCCGCCAGGCCTCCCCGCCGATCCCCACTCCTCCAGCCTTAGCGCAGCAGCACTGAGGGCTGCTCGGCTCTTCCGTAAACACGGAGAGGCGAAGGAAATGAGCGTTGAAAATGAAGGCCCTAGCCTCCTATTTATAGGAAAGAGTGGCGAATTGTCATTGTCTGACTTTTCGAAACGCAAAACCGACGCAACTTTTGCAAGCGGACTCCAAATTTAGCAAACTTGGTACCCATGGACACGAAATAAAATACGGACACAATGACTATAAACAAGATATGCTTTTAAAAGATCCATGAAAAGTCCGGTTTTCGATAACTTCCGAGTGCCAAACCTTCATGGGTGGTCGAAAACACGCATACTTAGTGTCTATGAATTCGTCATAAGACACTCTTCACAACGCGAGGTTTCGTGACGGTCGCATCACGAAACAAAAAGTCAACCTTTTGACCTTTTCTCGAAAAACGTGCCATCCAAAACAGAAGCTTAAAAAGATGGGGTATTACACTTTATGTTCTTCTTCGTCCTTTGAATAAGTAAGAACTTTATCTATAAAGATTAAGATAAATTTTTCTAAGTACGTGTGGAACACTCGACTTTTGAGGTTCATGATCAAGGCTGGTGCATTTGTCAGTCGGAATGGCTTAACTATTATCTCATAGTAGCCATATCTTATTCGGAACGATTCGTTTTCGTATTTCGGATACCATTCTATAAAGATCATATAATATTATACCAAAATGCCTCAAATGAGGACTTTTTATACATTAATTACTAGGGTCGGTCTATTAAGCAGACTGATTACACGGTGTCTAGTTCTGTTTACACCCAAAATTTTGACACCTCCACAACATATTCATAAAATTTTCCAGACTACGTTTATTTTACATATTATAATCACACCGTTTTCATCATGATCCATTATCTACATATAAGTCTTATAGGATCCTAGGATTCTATGTCTCTGAGTGACCTTCGTCGGTCGTACTCCTCCTCGAAACTTGCCTTTCTCTAAGTGCGTTTTGTTTCATACTCCCGAGATTATTCTCCTCGAGAGCCGGGGTCCACTGCTCCCATTTCTTCTTCAATACCATAAGTTGGTGTTACTTTTATCGTAAAGTATGGGTTGGGTTGGTAGCGGTAATTCTCCTAATCCGCTGAGGCGATAAGATCCGTTTTTTTGCCGCTTCTCGTCTCTTCTTGGTACCATCGGCGGCAGCGACGGGGCGGGCGGCGTTTGGACACATCATGGTACAATCGTTCCTTTGTCTTTGCGGTGTAACTTGCTCGAGGACGTGATAAGTACTCATGGGTCTTTCCATACGCATTATGAGTATACTTGAGCTTGTTGACAAATCTTGGTAAGTCCGCTTGACACTTGGAATTTTCTCATGGAGAAAATATTCTTTTGATACTTCTTTGCAAAGCCTGTAATATTCGAAAGAAACGAACATATGATTACGGTATTCTAAACCCGTAATTGTGGTTTTTCCCAAATGTTCTTATCGTATGACATCGAATTGTATTTTGATTCAAGATCGATATAACGAATTCCTTTTATAATTCACTAAGGATTGTGAATTACGAATGTAAATTTATGAAATAATACGACAAGATTATTTTAACGTCAAACGCCAGATCGAACGCCAAGATTTTATGAAATTATCTCGAGCAAAGGAAGCTTGGAATGAATTTCCATATTAATTCCTATGATAATGGAATTTTATTTATTTAGTAAGTATGAACTTACTACGACCATTTTGAGATGAGTCGATTTTGAACGTTTTGAGACGTTTTGAACGTCAACGTCTAGAGACGTCTTGAAAAATGAGTTTAAGGCTCAGGAAATTATTATAATTTATTTCCTATTATTATTTTATATAATCACAGTATTAATAATTAATTTTGAGCTTTTTAAATTCTATAATTTTCGAAATGAATTTTGAAAACCCTAATGTTATAAACTATGGTTTTTCACATGAAATGATACCATTAAATTATCATATGGTATCTAAACTATATATTATGATACATATGGATATTATTAAGCATTAAAATCAAATTTTGAACCATAGAACTCGATGGTTTCAATTTATTAATTTCGAAACCCTAATTTTCGAAATTAGGGTTTTGTTGCATGAAATGATGCAATAATTTTATCCTATGCTATTAATTATCATCTAAATCATATATTATGATATATATGATCAAAAATTACATGAGTATCAGTAATAGGTGTAATTTATAATTTTAATCCTATATTCCCAATTTATTTTCGGTAATTTCAATTATGCACTATATGTTGGATTTAATTATTTTTACGACTTGATTTATACCTATGATCATATATGATTAATATATAGTATTAAGGATGGAAAATAAAATAAAATCAGCCCTTAAAACCCCACATCGCCGACCATCATCACCCAACAAGCATGGGATAGCACCTCCTATCGACCAATGCATGCACACCTTTAAATCTAAATTTAATCATCACTAATCCTCATTATTGGGCTGTAGATTTTGCCCCATTTTGAGGTAAAATCGAGAGAGAGAGAGGTAATAGGGAGATGACTCTTCACTTCTCTCATACTCACTCATTCCCAACCTCTCCAACACTTAACACTCTCTCAAACACCCCATTTCTCCCATTTGCAGCAGAAAATCGAGAGCCATCCTCCCCATTTTCGAAAATCCTTTTCTTCCTTCTTCTCCATTTCTTCCTCACCAAGCTTGATACCTCCATTGGTCTTGTGAAACCTATCCAATATCAAAGGTAAATATGGTCCTAGTACCGATTCCATCTCCATTTTGCTATAAAATCAAGCTTGTTCATATATGTATACGTGTGTTTCAAAATTCTATGTATGTATATATGTATGTTTTAAATGTTCTTGAGCATGAGATATTGTGTTCATATTGTTCTTGAGGATTTTATTTACAAAATATGAGATGGTATGCTAAAATAAACATATGATGTCAGATATGAAATTTTCGAATGGATTTAGTATGATATGCCATTTTCAAACCTAGACCCTTATAATAATTTTCAAAAATATATGTAATGTTCATATGAGAACCGAATGCTTTTTATTTATTTTATGATGGATTATTGTTGTATAATGTGGTTAGAACACATAGGAATTTATTTAGAAATTTTTGAAAACCCTAGGCTATTTTTTTAAAATGACCGAGACATGTATGACTTGATACCTTGGTGTATAATTTTTATTTCAAGCATGCAATGACATATTAATACTTTAGAACCTTGATTACATGTTCTATGATTTATTTAGAATTTTTGAAAACCATACGCTTGATTTTTGAATTAATACCGTGAGCTTATAGATGTATATAGGTTGGTGTATGATTTTTATTTTGAACATCCAATGGTGTATTAATGCTTTAATGTATTAAATATGTGATGTATGATTTTATTAGAATTTTTGGAGATTAAATGCTAAATTAAGTCAAATAAACCGTGAGCTTCAAGCTCTTGAAGGTGATGATTTAATTAGTTTTGATAAATATTATGATGTTATATTAGTATACTATAGTATATAATCATGGTATAGAATTGTTGGAATTTTTAAAAACCAAAAACCAAAAATAATCAAAAAAACCGAGAGCTTACAAGCTCATATGGTGATGATTGTAATTGGTTTAGTTGATGTTGTGATGTTACAATGATATAATATAATGTTTAATCATGTCATGAATTATTTAGAATTTTTAGAAATTGTTTGATAAGTATTGGGTAATTATCTTGAAATTACCGTGAATATTGTTATTTATTGGTGATTGAATGGTTATGATGAACTATAGGTTATAATTGTGACATATATTAATTTTGTGACATTATACTATGTGTATATCAATTTTGGGAATTTTTGAACAATTATCCCATATTTTGTGGAATTACCGAATTATATATATATGTATACATATTAATAAATGGGAAACAATATCATATGAATGATATCAATTCATATTCTGGACCATAGTGTATAATAATACACTATATTAATTTAGAAAAAATTTGAAAGTCATTTGGTAATTTTAAATTAATTATCGAGAATTTTCGATAATTAATAAGGATTTTAAATCCTTTTTAATTCATTTTATTAATAAAATATATGTCTAATTAATATTCTGGACATATTTGAATTTTATAAAATTTTATAAACATAGATTGCTATGTTTGAGAGAAACGCTTATTTTGTAACGCTTTTAAATCGAAAATACGCTGCTTTAATTATTAAAAGGATTAATAATTGCAAAATTATTTATAAGTCCTTTGATTTACGTGATAAATCGAGAAATAAGACTTTACGATTTTAATCAATCGAATTGATTTATAAAATAAATAGTAAGAAATTACTATTTAAAAGTCAAAATTGTCGACTTTGTCGACTCAAGTTGTCGACTTCGCTGACTTTTTAAGTCAAACGCATTTATTATACGATTGAAAAATACGTCAAGACGCCAGAAGATATACTAATTGAGTATGACACCTTATTAGTAAGAAAAGATTTCACAAATGAAATCCATATATCGAGAAACGATTTATGTTACGTCAAATGTTTAAACCGAAAGGTTAAACGAAATAGTTGAACGATCTCAAAAGGACGAGAACAATTCAAATTATATACGATTTGAAAACGATTGAATTCATTATGAATTAAGTTTACTTGATATAAGATATCAAGTTTATCTTAGATTTTGAAAGTCTCGAGACTCGAAATGACGCATTAAAACCTCGCCAGAAGCGTGGACGCAAACGCGCGACTGGATACCGACGTGCAAACAAACCTAGACCCAATTTACAACGAACCATAGTCCGTGGGCTTCTTATCTTCAATAATGTGGGCCCTTTTCTTACCTCACTAATGTGGGCTTACTTTTCAAACAAGATGCGACTTTATCGTTATTCCAAACGAGTTTATTTACAATGCTTATTCTACAACTGCTGACAAATGTTTACCATTACCGCCAAAAATATTCTGCTTTGTGTATGGATCCTATCTCATATGCCCGGTAGGGTTGTATGCGATGGTTGAACTATATTATGACAGTGTTATGTCATTTGTGGGTCGACCCAACCTTTTATTAATGTCGGATGATAAATGCCCGTTAGGATCGCGTGAAGGTTGAAACTATACGCTACGTTAACATATGCTTGTGAGAGCGATCAGGCCGATGGGATTACGGCGGTCACGAGTCGTAGTAGGAGGCCTCCTCTCGATCTTTGATTTTAATATCATATGAATTGTGACTATGAGATACGGACCATACACACCAAGAAAATGCTCGGCCGAGCGATGTTTATGAACTGAAATGTTTTAGTAAGCACAAGCGCATTTCAACTAAAACCTCATGACTTACTCGATATTGGCGCAGTAATCTTAATATCAAATGTTTTCTGCATGAGTCCACCGAGTGCAATTTCTTGTACTTAGCCATGCATGATTGTTTTAAATGTGCAGTTGAGCTTGATGATGGTGATGGGGAATGTGTTGAGGAGTCCGTGTCCTCGACCAGCTTTATTTAGAATTTGTGGTTTTCACCTGAATGCATATCGTCATATATGTATTCACACACTTTCCGATGCTAAACTCTAAATTCATTTACTTTATGTTTTGGTATGAATTGTTAAGGTCACTCAGTCATTTATATCTTCGATTGTGGGAGGATAATGCAACATGAATTATTGAGGTCCATCGGACCATCATAAGTCTTCGAGTCCATGGCCTAACCCTTTTGAATCGTTATGACATCATCTTATGTTATGATCAAGCATGCTAGATTATTCTTATTATATCATCATATCATGTTCGAGCATGCTAGTTTATTGTTATTATGCATCTTTATCTTAACCGTAACCCCTAAAATACTACTCCTAGTATTAGTCGCCTCCAACCGTAGTCCGGAGGGGTCGTGACAAAACCCCGCCAACTGGCAAAACGATGATAAGTCGTTGGATACCATTCTCATTTGTCACTCTATAGTTGCGAATATCCATCCGAGGTGCAAAATTACTCCAAAATTGTTCTAAATCCATACCTAGTTCATAATAAAAGCGGCCGATACGCCTCATGTGAGTTATAAACTTTAGGCCTTGGGTTAACTTCACTGTTAAACTCCTTTTCCGCCATTTGTAAACGGATATTTCTAGATAAGTCCGACTTAAATTAAGCAATGGAGGAAAATTTTAAACAAGAAGGATCTCTTAAGGAATTATCCATTTTAAGACGATATAACCTCAGACTACTTATGTGACGACTCATGACACTTATCCTAATACTCATTTTACGCTTACACCTTCAACAGATGTCGTTTACATTTATTCGCATATGCGAATAGTGGGTACTGATATCCTGTCACAGAAAACCTTTCATCGAAAAGATTAGGTCCGTGTCATCGATCACGTGAATGACAAACGACATTTTCAAACTTCGTCTCTAAAATTATATCTATATTCCTCATAAATATAGTGATCCAAATCATTGGGTAGAACTTAGCGATTCTAGGCTCGATTCTACGCTTGAGCAACTCTTGCAATGACCATGATTTTCAGATAGGCAAGGGGTTCTAAATCTTGATGCGCTTACTCCTAAATTGGGTTCTATCGCTTTACAGATTTGTGCGATGTCAAAAAGCCAAGCACCTAAATTGAACAAAACCTTATAGGTATTCTCGAGGAATTTTCATACCTATCCCGCTGGGTTTTGTTTGTTCTTTTTTTTTTTTTCATGCGGCATAGGCTCGTCTATGGTGTTCCCGCTTATTCAAGTAAACATCTAATTCATATATCTTTGTCCTTTCCATCGGGACATTATGTTCCCTTTCTATGGCCTTCGTTGTCGCATTCTAGGGCTTCTCAGATCGTATCGCTATGCTTTTACCAATAGCGCTTGTGATTAGGTCTACATCAACCTATCCTTCGATATTGATATCTTTATAATTAAATCTTATCGTAGAGATCGTCATGTCTCTATCATCGCTATTCATTCCTAATCCAAGATGAATGACTCCATTCCCTTTTTCACTTCATCGATCTCGTGAATATATTTCATATATCCTTACTTTAACTCTTTTCAAGGAAATTCTTATTCATCAAGTCATATGTCTCTAAGCTTATATCATGTCGTAGACTATCTTATAATTGTATAGCTCATAGTTTCTTTAGGTATTTCCAACTTTGTCCCTTTCTCGACATGGTATTTGAAAGTAATCTTACTTTTGTTATACTGCTTCCACTTTCGTGACTAGAACCGTTAGCATTGTCATATGGCTTGGTAGGTCATACATTCGTACACCATAACTTAAATTCCAAGCATCTTTCTTCCATGTCTCGCTTTGAAGATATTTTCTTCACACTTGATTTACATACTAGTATTATCCTCGTTATTCACACAATCTCAAAGATTATGGTTCCTCAATCTCATTATCATCTGTTTAACCAAGTTTCAATTATTGGAATCGATTATGCTCAAGCATAATCTCATCGACCGAGGTATATATAGAGAGATCTATTTTCCGAGATGCTATCATTTCCTTATATATATATATTCTTTGAAAATAATATCTTGTATGCATCTTTATTCATTTAAACATGTCCAACCTATTAACGAGGTTTCAAGGACAACCAACTATCTTAAGGATAAGTTGTAATCTCTCCGGTTATGACATAAAAGGAGTTCATATCCCACGGATATCATATACTTTTTCTTGCTTTCACTCTGCATTCAATGCTAAAGAGTATCTTATTCATAACTTGATTATCGCAATGATCAGATAAAGGTATAACTTCATCATATCAATCTTCGTAAAGCCCATCGGGGTCATCACATCCATGTATCATAGGAAAATATCTCGCCTCATCGAGATTTTTCTTACATCCCGATTTCGATGTCTATCACTTTATCGGGTCTGAACTTTGGGTGACCAAATAAGTCAACCTATTTCACGCCTCGATGTTTATCGTTTCACTAATTGCACTTAGGTGACAAGCGTAAGTCAACGTCATTATATTTGATGGTTTCAAGAGTCGAAAGAATTATCACGACTACTTGCAAAGGCGTTGTCTCACAAATCGAAATAACATCTTCTCAAAGATTGAATCGATATGCTTTTAGACCGAATAAATGGGGCTCTAGGTCCAAGACCGAATGACTACTATTGAGATTTCTTTGTCATATGGGCTGGCTGCACTGGCACAAATATTTTCTCACCACGCTAGGATTTGGGTTCAAAAGGACACTTTATGAATTTTGGGTTGAAAATTTTCTTCGTAAGAAGTGAGAAACTCGAATGAATTCTCAATCGAACTAGGTCATGTAGTTAAACTCAACGGCGTAAATTGGGTGATGAATATAATTTTGAAAGCTTATATACCCATAATAGGTCATCAACCAAGGTTCTTATGTACATCGTGGCTCTACTTGTATTGTCTGGCAATCTTACTTCCTTAGTAACATTCTAAGATTCAGATCATACTATAACGTTCTTACTTTCTATAAATCATGAGCTAGCTTCAACTGATCCTCGAATCCTGGAGTAGAATCAGAATTTGGTCCTTCATAAGAAATGAAGTACAGTACATTAGGGGCACGAGGCTAAAACCGACGTGAAATCGGAGTTCGCACGATCGAGAACTAATCAAAACAAAATCACCGCGCAGTGCAGGGAAAATTTACGCGCGCTCGCGCCGAGGTCATGTCGATGCCGACGCCAAGGTAGTGCATGCCGTTACCGATGCCGCGGTAGTACAGAGAAATGCCGACGTCGAGGTCACATAAGCTACCAAAGCCGATATGTCAAAGTCGACGTTATAAATTCCCGAAATCAAAGTCGATACAATGACATGCCGAGGTTGAAGTCGAGGTCGCACATTTCGTGATAAATCTTTTGCTTTTGATACTTAAGATGGAATGAAGTTCTCAAATCCATCGTTATTTTGTTCTTGTAATGGAAGGAAGTTCTTCCCGCTATGTTCTTTCGTAAAAGGATCATGCTTCTTAAAAGTCTACGCTCGTTGAGCTAGCATGCTCATCATCATAAACAACTTTCAAGTTTGAAGTAAAACTTCAAATATTCATACGTAGCTCATTTAGACGCATGTACTTCCGTCAATTTTACTTAATTCAACATATCATTTTTGACAAATCGCGTCCAATCTCAATCACTTTAAAGCATGAATAATATAACTTTGTTCATAATAATGAACCCTTATCAATTTCGTGATTTCAAACATTTCATCTTCGCATATCATGCGAAACTTTCTCACATCATTGTCATCATCTCCCTTATATCTTCCTTCTTTTCATAACTTTCTCGACAAATCATTTGTCATAACATTCATTCTCAACCTTTCTCATAGCTTTCATTTCTTTTGAAAGATCATTTCAATCATCATTTTTCACTTTCAATCTTTTCATTTTATTCGAATAAAAATCATTTCATAAACATTCATCTGGCCAGGGTAATTTTCAAAACTTGGAAAAGAATCATTTACCTCATTTCGTTGAGCTTGATGTGATGTAGTGTTGAGCATTGTCACCGACCTTTAGAAGTCTAGTGACTCAATCTAGACTTAACCTTAAAGGAGATTTTGGGTTCAAGAGCGAACCGCCTCGATACCACTCTGTCACATCCCTCAATCCTAAGTAGGATTTAGAAGGATTGTAACTCTAAATGTATAATTAAACAGGGAATTCTCCTTAACAAAAGCAGAATTCATACGACAAGCATGTTCTTGGACTTTAGTACATAATTTAAGTTCTTGCAATGAAAACATGTGATATGTACATATGACGATGTACTATCAAGGTATAAATCTTTCAAATGACAATATTCCTATTGCTCAACACCGCTCCATCCATCATCGCTCAACCCGCACATTTAAAACAACATGCGGTCGAGTACAAGAATGCACTCGGTGGACTCATGCCAAAACATTTTTTATCATTGAATTACATCGCCAATATCATGGTAAGACACAAGGGTTTTAGTTGAAATGCTGTGCTTACTAAAGCATTTTCAGTCAGAAAAGTTGCTTGGCAAGCATTTTTCTTGGTATGTATGATCCGTATCCCATAGTCACAATTCATAACAATATCAAAGATCAAACGTCGAGAGGAGGCCTCCATTCTACGACGCCGTGATCGACCGTAATCCCGACAAGACACACAATACTCACAAGCATATGTTAACATAGCATATAGTTCCAACCTTCACGCCAATCCTAGCTGTGCATTTATCATCCCAAGACAGACCCGACATTAATAAAAGGTTACGCGACCTAACAAATGACATAACCTCGTCATAATATAGTTCCAACCATCGCCACAAATTCTACTGGCATAACAGATAGGATGCATACACAAAATGTAATATTTTTTATGTAATGCAAGAAACATTTGTGAACAAATAGAGAATAAGATTGTAGATAAACTCATTTTGAATAACAAGAAAGTCACATCTTGTTTGAAAAGTAAGCCCACATTAGTGAGGTAAGAAAGGGCCCACCGGACTATGGTTCGCCCTAACTTGAGTTTTAAGTTTATTTCTCGTCAACGCCCGGTCGTCGCGTCCGCCCACACCTTTACGTAAAAGCGATGTTTTAGTACGCCTTCGCTTTCTCGAGACTCTCAAAGTCTAGAATAAACTTCGATATTCTATATCGATATAAACCGAATTCATTAACGAATTCAATACGCTTTTCAATTACGTATTTCAATTGAACCGCTCTCGCTCTTCGAGACACGCTCAATTATATCGCTTTAACCTTTCCGTTTAAACGCTCAACGATTTATACGCTTCTCGACATACGGATTTTTAATAGTAATTTCTTACTAATTATGTTATAAATCGATTTCAAATCGATTTCTTTTCGTGAAGTCCTATTTCTCGATTTGTCACGTAAATCATGAAGTTTATTAATATTTTCTTAAACATTAATCCATTTATCCATAATCCTTATTATTCAATTATAACGCTTATTATATAAAACGCTTCGTTATAACATAGTGATCCATGTTTATAAAATTTTATAATTTCCAATATGTCTAAAATAATATTTAGACATATAATATGTTATTACTCCTAATTAAAAAGGATTTAAAATCCTTATAGTTCCTTTAATGCTTTCGGAAATTCTTAAAATTACCAATGATTTCCAAGAATTTTTCTAAATCATATAGTGTATTATTATACACTTATGGTCATTAATATGTATTAATATCATCCATGTATCAATCGATCATCACCATATTCACATAAGGCATATTTCACCTAGGGGAGTTCCAACACTTAGTCAAATTTCAAGTATTTAAATTTTTTGCAAAACAACTTAAAACAACCCAAGTGTCATACTTTGACGATTTATAACTCTCGACTCAAAATACGTATGACCGTACAAGGATACATTCTGAAAACCTCTAAACATGTACTATATGTTCTAAGAAGGAAGTAGATCCAAAACAGTTGTGGTTCTGGAGATATAGGGTCTCAAAGTGGGCAACTCGAACTGACTTCTATACTTAGAATATTTTTCAGATTTTATTTAGTTTAACGACGAGGATTTTATGGGCTCGTAACTTTGACTTAAAATGCTAAAATGACTGCAGGCTACCAATTTCGAAACCTTGTAACAAGAACTACATGTTTCATGAAGACCATACTGGAAAATATCTGATGCATCGAGAAATACATAAGCCCAAAGTTGACTATTTGGAAAGGACAACATTCAAGTAGGTGACTTTGGGTCAGTGAAAGATATACCTATAAAACTTGGTTTGAGATCAAACTTTCCAGATCACAACTAGACATGGTAAGGAACATTTCTTATGAAGAAACCCAAGTCAAATTCGGACTACAAACGGCTTGAACATCTCACGCAAAAGTCGTACACGAACAGTTGATTAACATAGAAATTTACTAAGGCGGTTTGTCCAGAAAAACTTACAGTAGTGCGTCAACTTTAAAAATTCACCGTGAGTTCATTATAAGGAATCTGGGAATGCAACCAATTATATTGAAAATACACTTAAGTCTAGTTTAATCCAGAAAAAAGCCTAACTTAATGATTTAAAATAGATTTGGAGATAAAAATATTTTACCACAAGCTATCACTCCCGTGACAGTTTTGTGCAATTAGCTTGTAAAATATGGAATAAATAGTAAAAATTTTTAGAAAATTCTGAAAATTTACATAACTCTTCTAGACATGCTAAGTTATGTTTATGACAATCTTTAGAGTTTTACCATTAGCCAAACTCGAAACGAAAGCCACGGACCGTGGGTGATGAACACCGAAATTTTACAGATTTGTGCAGTGTTTTTGTAAAATAGAATTAAAATAGCAAATCAAATTGGATTGACTTGAAATTTTACAGAGACGTAATAGACATATTTAATTTCAACATAGTAAAATGTCACATTCATCTGACCACTGTAACTTAGTCAAATAATTTTATTAAGTTACTGTTTTCGTAACATACTTCCAGTTTTCAATTTTAAGCTTACTCTTCTTGTATGCATTTCATATAATCACGAAAATGGTGAATCTATCACCCCAAATCACCAACAAGATCATCAATCTAAGCATGCAAGTATGATTTAGTCATGTCTAAGAGTCATAGGAGGTAGTTATACCTTAGCCACGAATTTGAAGATGAATGAGAGAGATGGAGCTTGAGCTCTCTCTCACATGGTGGAAATGGTGTAGGAGAAGAAGAGAGGAGAGGAGAGAAAAGGGAGGGAGGGGCGTCTGATTTTTTTGGGGGAGAGAGGGAGGAATGGCTGATCCAAAGGGGGAAGAGAGGGTATGGGGTGGTGTTGGGTGACAAGTGTCTCTTCATACACATGCATGTCTACACTTGTCACTACCCTCCCATGCACCTCTACACTTGTCACACACTCTCTCTCTCCCTACACACACACACACACGGTTATTAAATATATATATATGTATATGTGTTTAATTATTTAGTTAGGTTATTTAATTAATCAAATTGTTACTTAATAGATACATGTAATAGTGGGATTCGGCTACACATAAACCATAGGTCCAATTTTTATTTTCCATGCCAAACATTGATATATGTTATCACATATAGTTTAGATGATAAATAATATCATAGGATAAATTAATGGCATCAAATGATGCGATAAAACCCTAAAATTCGAAACTAGGCTTTTCGAAATTGAGGAATTTGATAAAATAATTCCTTAATGATCTAGCATTGATTTAATGCTAAATAATACTGTAATTACATATAATAATCATAGGAAATTAATTACTATAATTCCTTGATCATTAAACTCACTTTCCATTTCGTCTTTAAACGTTAACGCTTGAAACGCTGTTGCAAAACGTTAATTATCGACTATCTCGAAATGGTCGTAATAAAGTTGCAATCACTTTATTAAATTATTCCATTAATAATGGAATTTAATTCTAAGCTTAATTGCTTAGAAAATTTCATGAAATTTTAACTATCGATACGCAATCGACGTTAAAATAATACTATCGATACGCTTTATAAACTTCTATTTCTAAATTCACAATTCTCAGTGAATGTTAAAATAGGAATTCATTCCTTCGTAAATAATCGAAATCATTATTCGATATCCTACTGATTGAATCATCTCAGCGAATTTCTAATTTACGGGTTTTAAATACCGTAATTAGACATCTAATTCTGCGGGATATTACAATTAATATGTCATTGAATGATTAAAATAAAAATTTCATACCAAGGTATAACCATACATGCTCTCGGTAATATTAATAAATATAGTTAGGGTTTTCCAAATTTTTTTAAATAATACATATGAACTCTAAACATATCATAGAACACTAATCAATCCTTAGAACATTTTTACAAGTATTCGGTCCATACAAAAATATTTTTAACATTTTCAAAAATTATTTTAAACATGTTCTATTGTTCGAAAACATCACATATATGTTAGATCGATAAGAAAAATAACATACAACACTATATTGTTATTCTAACATACATAACCACATATTTTGAAAATAAAAATCATCAAGAACAATGTACATCCATAGATCATTCATAAAAGCATTAAAACACACATACATATATATAATACATTCAACACCCATATATATACTTCACGATTTTTTCTTTCAAAATGTGAGAAGAATCGGTACTAGGTCTCAGATTTACCTTTGATAATGGTATTTAATCCAAAGACAAGGAAAACACTAGGTTTTCGAATGGGGAAGGGAAGAAGAGAAAAAAAATAAAAATGGAGAGGAGGAGGTCTCGGTTTTGGTGATGGTGGGAGAGGAATGAGAGTGTATTTTGTGAGTTCAAATGAAATGGAATGAGGTTAATGAGTGTGGGTGTTGAAAGGGAGAGAGTCTTACCAATTATTCCTCTCTCTCTCTCTCTCTCTCGATTTTTCCTCACAAATGGGATAAAAACAGCAGCCAAATGATGTTTAGTAGGAGGTGATCATTAGCTAGGAAAAATGCTCTTCATGGGTTGGTCAAAAAAAAGGTGGGATCATGCTTGTTTTTAAGAGGGTGGACGGCACATTTAGGGTGTTTAGGGGTGGGATTAAATTTTTATTTCATCCCTAATACTATATATTAATCATATATGATCATAGATATATAATACAAGCCATTAAAAATTAATTAAATCAATACATAGACATTTAATTCGAAAATGGCGTTAATTATTGAGAAAATAGGAATAAAATATAAATCACACCTATTATTGATACTCATGTTATTTTCGATCTAAATATACCCATATATATCATAATATATGATTTAGATAATAAATCATAGCATAGGATAAAATAATAGCACATTTCATGCAAACAAAACCCTAATTTTAAAATTAGGGTTTCGAAACCCATATAAACATATTATCGAGTTTTCATTGTTCAAAAATGTTTTTAATGCTTAATAATATTCATATATATCATAACATATAGTTTAGATACCATAGGATAATTTAATGGTATCATTTCATGTGAAAAACCATAGTTTATATAATTAGGGTTTTCGAAAAATCCATTTCGAAAATTATCGAATTTTAAAAGCTCAAAATTCGATTTTAATATTTATTAATACTGTAGTTATATAAAATAATAATAGGAAATTAAATATAATAATTTCCTGAGCATTAAACTCATTTTTCAAAACGACCCTAGACGTTGACGTTCAAAACGTCTCAAAACGTTCAAAATCGACTCATCTCAAAATGGTCGTAGTAAGTTCGTACTTACTTAATAAATATATTCCATTTAATATAGGAATTAAGATGGAAATTAATTCCAAGCTTTACTGATAAGAAAATTCCATAAAATACTGACGTTCGATACGCGTTCGACGTTAAAATATATTGACGAACCATTTCGAAATGTTTCAATTCCTTAATTCACAATCCTTAGTGAATATAAAAAGGAATTAGTTATAATAATACTGAATCGAAATCACAATATTCGATGTCATAAAAATAATATACGGTAAACCCGTAATTCTCGGGTTTAAAATGCCGTAATTATACGTTCGTTTCTTTGGAATATTACAGGTTTTGATGAATGTTATTATGTTATAATGTTGTACTATATTATATAATCATAGTGTATAATTGTTGGAATTTTTTAAAAGCAAATACCATAATTAATCAAAAAAGCCGAGAGCTTGTAGCTCCATATGGTGATGATTTCAAATGGTTTTGGTTGATGTTATGATGTTACAATATTATAATATAATGTTTGAGCATGATATAATTTATTTGGAATTTTGGAAATTGTTTGATAATTATTGTAATTATCATGAGCATCAAGGATAAATTCCTTGATGAATAAAGTGTTTATGATGGACTATAGGTTATAATTATAACATATAGTAATATCGGGACATTATACTAATCGTATACCAATTTTGGGAATTTTTGGACAATTATTCCATAATTAATGGAATTACCGATATATATATATATATATATATATATATATATATATATATATATATGTTAATAAATGACAAACAATATCACATGGATAATATTAATCCTTATTCTGGACCATAGTGTATAATAATACACTATATTAATTTGGAAATTTTTTTGAAAATCATTTGGTAATTTTTATGTAATTACCGAGAATTTTCGAATAAATATAAGGATTTTAAATCCTTTTTATTTCAATTTAATAATAATTTATATGTCTAATAATTATTTTAGACATATTTAGATTTTACAAAATATTATGAACATAGATTACTAGGTTTGAGACAAACGTTTTATTTAATAACGTTTTAAACGAAAATATACGTTTTATTTATCAAAAGGGTTAATAATTGCGAAATTATTTATAAGTCCTTTGATTTACGTGACAAATCGAGAAATAGGACTTTACGAATTTAAATCGATCAAAATTCGATTTATAAAAGGAAATAGTAAGAAATTACTATTTAAAAGTCAAAATTGTTGACTTTGTTGACCTGTGTTGACTTCGTTGACTTTTAAAGTCAAACGTACGAATATACGTTCGATAAATACGTTAATACGCGTAAGACGTACTAATTGAGTATGATACCTCATTAGTAAGATAAGAATTCAAAAATGAAATCCTTTTTATCGAGAACCGTATGAATACGCCGAACGCTTAACCCGAAAAGGTTAAACGATATGATCGAACGATCTCGTTAAACGAGAACTATTCAATTGAAATACGATTTAAAACGTATTGAATTCATTATGAATTCAGCACATCGATATTGAATATCAAGTTTATCTTAGACTTTGAAAGTCTCGAGACTCGAGCGACGTCTCAAACCTCGCCAGTAGGTGCGGACGCCGAACGCGACGACCGGACTCGACGAGGAATTCAAACCTAGACTCTTGTTAAGGCAGATCATAGTCCGTGGGGCTTTTTCCAAAATCAAAATACGAGCTTTCTTATTCCCAAATGAATTTATTTATTACGCTTATTTTCAACGGTTGATAAACCTGCTTATATTATTACCGCCAAAATGTTTCAGTTTTGTGTAAGGATCCTATCTGAAATAAATGGTGTGAATGATGGAATAACATGATATGAAATGTTATTGATTTTGTTGGGTAGCGCCCAACCTTTTATGGAATCGATATCGGGTCCTATGCCGGAGGATAATGCCTGGCTAGGGCTAACGTGTACACCGAACGTGACTATGTGCGGTATGGGTAACTGCCGGTTACTGGCCGCTGAGGGAGGCCTCCTTCACGACGTTTGAATTTTGATATTGTGATGAGATATGATTATGGGATATGGATCATACACACCAAGAAAATGCTCGCCGAGCGATGTTTACGAACTGAAAATGTTTTAGTAAGCGAGCATTTCAACTAAAACCTCATACTTACCATGATATTGGCAACAGAATTAAATTATCAAATGTTTTCGGCATGAGACCACCGAGTGCATTATTTGTACTTAGCCTTGCATATTTGTTTTAAATGTGCGAGTTGAGCTCGATGATGGTGATGGAGGAAGTGTTGAGGAGTCCAAAGGTCCTCGACTCGCTTTTATTAAGAATTTAGAGTTTCACCATGAATACATATCTTCATATATGTATTCACACACTTCCACGCAATCTCTCGAACTCTTTTATGTTATGTTTATCGTTATAAACTATTGAGGTCCATCAGATCATTGTTAAGTCTTTGGGTCTGATGGTGTAATATCCCGAAGAATTAAAGGCCTAATTAAGATATTTAAATTGTGAAATTAGATTTCACGAAATAATTGAATTAGTAATTTATCGAATAATGATTTCGATTAATTATGAGATAATAAATTCCTATTTTATATTCACTAAGAATTGTGAATTAAGGAATAGAACTTTATGAAGTGTTTCGTCGATTGAGTATCGATAGTTAAAATTTCATGAAATTTTCTAAGCAATGAAGCTTAGAATTAAATTCCATATTAAATGGGATAATCTAATAAAGTGATTACAACTTTATTACGACCATTTTGAGATGAGTCGATAGTTAACGTTTTGAGACGTTTCAAACGTTAACGTTTAGAGATAAATAGAGAAATGGGTTTAATGATCAAGGAATTATAGTATTTAAATTCCTATGATTATTATATGTAATTAGAGTATTATTTAGCATTATAACAATGCTAGAATATTAAGGATTAATTTTTGAACAATGCACTAATTTTCGAAAACCCTAATTCGAAAATTAGGGTTTTCTTGCATGAAATAATACCAATAATTTTTCCTATGATATAATTTATCTTCTAAAACATATATTATGATATATATGTATAATTGGCATGAAAAATCAAATATTAACACACAAAAAAATGAAATAGCCGTGAGCTATTTGGGAGCACTAGTTCACGCCATTTTTGTGTACTCAATGCTATGTTGTGTATTAATTCATGCAAGTGGGATCAAATTGTGAGAGAGAGCCGATTTATTTGACCTTGGAAAGCTTGATGATGTATTATAAATATTTGGGAAAGAGTGTATCTAATACACTTGTGATACAACAAACAAAAATCTGAAAATTTTCTTCCCACCATCACTGAAGTCGACGCAACATGCAAGGCTTGGACAAATATTTATTTTGTTATTCCCAAAAACTTTTATAAAGCATGCAATGAAGTTAATATGTTGTAAGAGATATTTACCTATGACATAATCATCTTTGACTAACAATTGATAAATTGTGTCTTGTATTTGTGAGAGAAGGACCGAGAGAGAGAGAGCGAGAGAAGTGGGAAATTATTTAGTTCAATACATAAGTGTTAAGTCTCATTTATAACACAACCACATTCCTCTCATTTTTCAAAGCAAAGAACCGAGAGCTCCTTGAAAAAAAATACCTTGTGTGTTCTTGATTTTCAATTAGCCAAAGCTTGATATTAAGTCTTTGCACTTAAAATCCAAACCATTAAAATGGTTAGAAATCGAACGAGCTTCGATTATACCCTAAGTTTTTAAATTTCTAATGGTTTGATCTTATGTATAAGTATGTGTTCTTATGAAAATAATTATGCTAGCACATGATGTTGTTTATTAATAATGTATAGCATGATGAAATAGAAGCATATTGATGATTTAAATTGAAGTCAAGCATGTTATGAATTTTTTTGTTGATAATCGAAAATTCTAAGGATTATTTTGATGATGGATTTAGTTTATATATTAGCTAAGGAGTTCATAGTGAATATTTTAGAATTTTTAAACATCATATGCTATATCTTTGTATATTACCAAAATGAGAAAATGCTATGATAATGTACATTTTAATTTGAGAAATGTAATGGCATATTAGTGATCTAGGTATTAATTATGTACTACATGATTTTATCAAGAATTTTATAAATTATTTGCTCACAATTGTTCAAAAATGCCGTGAGCTCTCAAGCATGAATTCATGAGGATTAAGTTGATTTTAGTAAATACTATGATGAAATATTGTTACATTTATAGTATATAAGCATTGTGTAATTTTGTTTTAATTTTATAAAAATGTTTAGTATTGTTTGGGAGAGGAACCGAGACCTTGAATATATTAATCCTTGATGAAGAAATTGAATATGTTGGAATATAGGTTATAAATATGTTATAGATTAATGTTGGAACCTTGTATAATTTAATTAGAATTTTAGGAAATCATTTGATTATTCTTGATAAATAACCGAGACCTATAGGAATAAAATAGGTGATGTCCAATTTTCCTATAGTTAATATTAATACATATTAGTGATACTATGATAAAATAGTACACTATATGAATTTAGAAGAATTTTAGGAAAATGTTTGGAAATTAAAGCATGAAGGCCGTGAGCTAGATATATATATTAAGGACTTTAAATCCTTAATATCAAGAAAAATAATACATTATATGTCTAGAAATTAATTTAGACATATTAAGAATTTATGAAATTTTATAAACATAGAATACTATGTTTATGATTTAAACGTTATATTAAATAACGTTAGAAATGAAAAATAATGTTTAAAGAATAAGTAAATTAATATTTAAGAAAATATTAATGAAGTTTATCGATTTGCGTTAAAATCGAGAATTAAGACTTTATGAAAATAAATCGATTGAAAATCGATTTATATTGAATTTAGATATTAAAATGGGAATTATTAAAGAATTTAATAAAGAAAAGTCAAAATGTCGACTTTTGAAATCAACGATGAAATACGCTCGAAAATACGCTAATACGTAAAACGATTATTTATATAAGGAAATCTATTAGTGAGAAAAGAGTTCATAATTGAAATCCTTGCATCGAAAAACGTAAATACGTTAAACGCTTAACCCAAAAGGTTAAAATGAAATAGTTGAATATATCTCGGCACGAGAAATGTTAGTTCAAAATACGCCGATTGAACGCGTATTGAATTCGTTAAGGAATTCAAATTATATTAGAATAAGTTATCAAAGTTTATTCTAAACTTTGAAAATCTCGAAAAACGTGACCAACGATCGCTTTTACGTAAAGGTGTAGTTTACGCGACGACTGACGTTGAAGAAGAATCGAAAATTTGACGATCAGGAGTCCGTGGGCTTTACTATACTCTTAAATGATAAAATGTCGAACAAATGATTTTATTTACGATGCTTATATCAAAGAATGATGATAAAATGTTGATGAAATTACCCGCCAAAATGTTTATGTTTTATATATGTATCCTATCCATGAATGAATGAATGATGAATGTTGTTGGGTCATTCCCAACTTATGAATGAAATCGAATTCGGATCCTATGCCGAAGGCTTATACCTGCTAGGGTTAACGTGTACACAAGAAAATAGTGACCGTGGAGTCAGTAAGGACAATGCATGGCGGTCACGGCGACGTAGAGGAGGGCTCTTTCTACGACGCTAAATTATAAAGATATGATAAAAGGATAAGGATATGGATCATACATGCAAGTAAAATGCTCGCCAAGCGATGATGTTTATGAATCGATGAAATGATTTAGTAAGCATAAGACATTTCAAGTAAAACCCTTTTGTCTTACCATGATGCGGCGCAAAGTAATTTAAATACGATAAAATGTTTCGCATGAGTCCACCGAGTGCATTATTGTACTCAACCGCATGTTTGTTTTAAATGTGCGGGTTGAGTCATTGATGGTGATGATGGAGGTGTTGAGAAGTCTCAACGCTTTTTGAATGTTAAGTTAGAAACCTTGGGTACACGTCATCATACGTGTATTCACATGCCTTCCACCGTGTTTGAACAATGTCTACTCTTGAATATTATGCTTATGTCTCAATGTTATGAGCTGAAGTCCTTCGATCGCTGGTATTCTTTTCGATCCGCTGGCTCAACCTTTCTTGTACATTATGTTATTAATGTATATAATGGTCAATCGCCTTATTTTACGTGTTATATGTCTTGAATTAGCTTTCATGAACCCTACCATCGCTCCTAGTATTAGTCCTCTTTAATCCGCCTTTATGATTATGGGTCACATAGAGTGGTATCGAGGCAGTCATTTTGATCCAAAACCTTCTTCCAAGTCGAGTCTAGATTGAGTCACTAGACTTCTAGAAATCACCGACTATACTCAACACTCCATCACATCCACCAACCACGACGATGTAAATGATTTCCTTCTCAAATTCTTGAAATGAAAAGTTTAATGATGAACCAGATTGAATCATTTTGAAGGAAAAAGGAAATAAATGTTATGATGTTCGATTGAAAAATAAGTTACGAGAAAGAAATTGTCAAAACTTATTTTCATTGAAATCAATAAAAGTCATCCAAATGATTGGGAAGACTATATGATTAATGTTGGAAATGAAACGAAGTTCATGCAACGTAATCATGTTTGAAATGAATACCTATGTTCGATAATGGGCATTATGTGCCACAAACTAAATGTTGAATTTGTAATTCAATTAATACATGCTTTAATAAGTTATAATATGAAATTGGATAAAACTTTCAAGTTTTCATAATCCAATTTGTTCAAATTTCAAGATTTCGTATAATGAATAAATACGCTTGAAACGAACGTAAATGGCCAATGTTGAAATAATGGATTCTTTGAATTCAAAGAAATATGCATGTATGAATGAATCTGTTCTCATTCTTCAAACTTTAGTTTCAATTTTCAAGATTGATTATGACAAATGATATGTCATCACACGAAGAACATAGATGACATAAGAAGCATGATCACATATTGCAAAAGAACATAGAAGTACGAACTTCTTTCCCTTACAAGAACAAAAAGAATGACGCGAACAACGAAAGTAACGATAGCCTCGAGCTTCGAAGGCAAAAGACGAATGCGAAAGACGATTAGGACCTCAACTTTAGAAACGAACGACGTCGACGTCATCATTACGACCTCGACATGTGCGACTCGTCTACAACTTCGGCGTGTGCGACTTCGACCTCGGCATGTGCGAACTTGACTTCAATCTCGGCATGTGCGAACTCGACTTCGAACTCGGCATGTGCGACCGACTTTGACCTCGGCATGTTCGACCGACTTCGACCGCCATGCGACTTGACTTCCACTTCGGCATGTGCGATCGTCGACTTTGACTTCGAAGTCCATAACATCAACTTCGATATATCGACCGTGTTAGCTTGTACTACCGGTATCGGCAACGGCATGCACGACTCGGTGTCGGCATCGCCAACAATCGCGCGAGCGCGCGAAATTTTCTGCATTGCGCAGTGATTTTGTTTTAGCTCGCTCTTCGCTTGAACTCCGAATTACGCATGGTTTTTGCCTGCGTACTAGTAACACACTGAACTTAATTTGTTATGAAGGAATGAACCCTGTTTCTATCTCCAGGATTCACGAGAGTCTATAGAATTTTAGTTCGAGTTTTACTTAGTACAAAGACCTTATAGTATAACATGACTTTAGAACGCTGCTAGATAATAAGTTTCTAGTAGAATAAGAGAGCTACGACGTGATGTACATGAAAACATTTCGATAACATTTATCTGCTCATCGATGTGTTTGGATTGTTTATCCGCTTTATAGATTGTCCAGCTTTATCTAGTCGCTAATGTATGCCTAAGTTTATCTTATCTGCTTATCGGATAATGTTTAGTCGACTTACGCTAGTTTTGTCGTGGCGATGGAGGAGATGCGTATACTTCTAGGAGGAGGTTAGACCACACGCCACGCCCGAGGAAGTAGTTCGTGCTTATCGAGTATTGGATGTGTTACGGCGACGACTGGGAGAGTTCTTGATGCAATACCGATATCGGAGGGTGCACGAGTATATGGTGTGACGGATTTCGATGGCCAACGCCTCGACCCGACTTCCGCATTTAATCGGGAAGATTATGGTCGGAAGTGTCCGGTGATTACATCTACCGAGTGGGCGAGACTATGACTTGATCGCGGACTCACCGCGATTCATCGCCCATCTTAGTTATGTCTTCTCAGATTTACGAGCCGCCCGAGAGACCTTACCTCCTCCGAGGGAGTATACATGGCGTGACGACACGCCGGAGTGGCTTTACACGAGGTTCCGAGGTGTTAATCCTGGTGCCCCTGATTCATTTGACGAGGCGACTTGCCCAAGTGGATAAGGCAGAGCGACCGATTGCACTCGGGCGCCTGCTTTTCCACCGTTGTCTTTGGACATCCTCACGCCCACCACTCCCGCCTCCTACCGCCGATGGCAGCCCACCACCTCCAGAGCCCCTATCGCCGATGGCAGCCCACCACCTCCATCAGAGCCCTATCGCCGCATACAACCAGGACGAGGGTGTTTGACACTGGATGCCTACAGTCCACGTCGGACAAACGATCGATATGAATGAAAAACTTTCTTATAAAACAAAAGGCTAAATTTTGGGGCGCGAGGCTTTGCCTGTTATGCGAGGAGCAATTATGAACTGGTGTGAAATCGTCCGATAGCTTTCTCGTGGGCCGCTTTCCCAGACGCGGTGTGATGGCTCTTACAGGCGATTGGTTTGCCTCGCGACCAGCCTAGCCTCCAGTGAGCCCTATCGCCCGTACAGCGAGGATGAGGTGTCGGACACTCGGGATGCCTACTGACTGTGCGTCCACATCCATATTAAGCGATCGGAGAGGATGGAGCAGACCAGCTTATGGGTTTAACTTTCACAACAAAGGACTATACTTCACCACAGATGTATTTTTCTAAAAACTTTTCGTCATGCTTTCATCAAAATTTGACCCTTTTGGTTCCCATATCCGTCCTACTCCAATATAAGTTGTCAGAAAAAGTCAAATAAAGGCTCAAAGAAAGCGACAAATGGTATATATCATCGGCGTGTAAGTTACAACCGAGCGAGGATTATGGCCCGATCGCGACATCCATGCGATCGGAGAGGATGGAGCAGGACCATCCAGGGTTCGTACGAGAGGACGACTCTGATGAGGAGGAAGATCCTGATGAGGAAGAAGATCCTGATGAGGATGAGGAAGAGTGAGAGAGTTCAGACGAAGAGCGGAGATGTAGATTTTTGAAGACGTGTATAGTGTAGTATGTATATAGTGTGGTTGCTTATGTATATAGTGGAAGTGAAAACTTAGTGTTTTGTAATGACATGTAAGCTTGTATGTATGTAACTTCCTTTTGATAACTGCTTGTATAGAACAGCCTTTCTTATGGCTAAATTTTCTGATGTATATATATGACCCTGAATGGGCTTTTGCGGCAAAAAGGTGTATGACAAAGATGAAATGTTTTTATTAAAGCTGTTTTACAATAAGATTGTATGATGATATTATGTATGTTTAAATTGTGAAAATAATGGGTTTTTAATTGAATGTCTTATATAACAGAATGCCTCCTAGAAGAGATCCAGAACAAGGGATTAGAGGTAGAGGAAGAGGAAGGGAAGAGCTAGGGAAGAGGTAGAATCCCAAAGACAAGAACCGTAAATTATACCTCAACCACCCCACCTCCACCTATCGAAGGATAGAGGAACTCTTTCTAAGCGCGTAACCTCCTGCCTTTAATGGGAAAGGAAATCCGGATGAGGCGTAACAATGGATAAGGGCAATGGAATGAATTTTTGACTTTCACGATGCATCACAGAGAGCGATCGTCGTGCATTACTTTTCAGCTTTCTGGACCTGCCGACTTCTGGTGGGAAGCCAGAAGAAAGATTTTCACACCAGAGCAAATGGGCGAATTTACTTGGGAAGACTTCAAGAGGGAGATGTATGACAAATACATCCCGAAAAATTATAGAAAAAGGAAAGAGAACGAATTCTTCATTTTAAAGCAAGAGAAGATGTCAGTAACCGACTATGATCGCACCTTTTGCGACATGTCGAGGTATGCACCTGATCAGGTGAACACAGACCTGAAGATGTCAGAGAAGTTTAGGTCGGGTCTAAGGCCAGAGATCAGGATGTCTCTCGCTAGCCATGGAGACTTGACCTATACCGAGGCTCTTGGACGAGCCTTAGATATTGAGGCAGCGATGCCAGATGATAAGTCAACATCAGCTCAGACCCAGAATACAGGAGATAGAGGTAAAAGGAAGTGGGAACCAAACTTTGGTGGCAATAACCGGGGAAATGCTGATAATGTGAACAAACGGCAATGGCAAGGGAATGTGGCGCCTCCAGGACAGGGATGGAAGAGGCCAGTCTTTTCCCCTCCGGTGAGAGGTCCACAAGAGCAGGTTAGGGCTCTACCTTGTCCAAAGTGCTAGAAAATGCACAAGGGAACGTGCATGGCGGGCAGCGGGAACTGTTTTAAGTGCGGTGTAAAAGGGCATTACGCTAACAATTGCCCTGGGACACACTCGGAAACAGTGGTAAGGCCGAATCAGCCCGGCAATGCCCAGCCACTCAGGGCTATTCAATTCCTGCCCCAACCTCAGCAACAAGTACAGCAACAGCAGTGGCAGCAACCCCAGCAACAGAGGCGGCAACCACAACGACGGCGTCGAAGAAGAACGTCGAGAATAAAGAACCGCAACAACAAAGAATGAATCAACAGGGACAAGCGCCCCGTCAGCCTCAGCCAGCCCAGGCTAGAGCGTATGCTCTACATCGGAGGCAGAACGAACAGAACCAGGGAAACCTGGCAGGTATGGGAATTCTTCTCAACACGCCTGTTATATTGTTGTTCGATACGGGAGCTTCACATTCCTTTATATCAAGAACATGTGTTGATATGTTTGAACTTAGATCCGAGAAGGCCAATCGGGACATGAGAATCTCTTCACCTATAGGTGGGATTATGATCACACGCATTTTGCTCGAACCCAGAGTTGAACTTAGGATCACTTAAGGTTACGGCTAACAATTTGAACATAATACCCATGGGTGGCGTAGATATAATTTTAGGAATGGATTGGTTAGCTACAAACCATTCCACGATTCTTTGCAAAGAGAGGAAAATTTCATTTCATTTTCTCGACAAGAAGCTACGATTTCCACGGAATCAAGATGGGAAGAAAGTCCGATTATATCAAGACCGATGGCGAGAAGGATGATAACCGTGAAAGGATGCCACGCGTATCTTATTTACATGAGCGGGAAGATAAAATGGAAATGAAGGTGAAGATGTAGAAATTGTTTGCGAATTCCCGGATGTTTTCACGAAAATCTACCAGATTACCTCCGATAGACAATTGAATTCACCATCGACTTGGAACCCGATCGGCTCCAAAGGTCGAAGGCCCCTTATAGGATGGCTCAGAAGAACTAGAAGAATTGAAGATCCAACCAAGAGATTTTGGACCTAGGTTTTATCGGACCTAGCGTTTACGCCTTGGGAGCGCTGCTCTATTTGTCGAAAAGAAAGAGCGGTTCCTTGAGGATGTGTATAGATTATCGGGGCCCGAATAAGATGATTTGAAGAATAAATATCCTTTGCGAGGATAGATGACTGTTTGATCAATTACGAGGAGCGAGTGTATTCTCAAGATCGACCTCAAGTCGTTATCACCAACTCAAAGTACGACCGAAGACGTATCCAAGACGCATTCGGACGGTATGGCCATTTTGAATTCATAGTTGTGCCGTTCGGATTGACAAATGCACCAGCCAGTATTTATGGATCTTATGAGCAGTGTTTCATCCATACTTAGATAAATTCTTTTGGTCTTTATAGATGATATTCTCATCTATTCAAAGAATGAAGAAGACCATAAGAATCATCTAAGAATGGTGTTGCAATCCTTGAGAGATGAACAACTTTTTGCTAAGTTTAGCAAATGCGAGTTTTGGCTGAAGAAGTAATGTTCCTTGGACACATTGTGTCTGCTGAAGGAATTAAAGTAGATCCAGCCAAAGTAGAAGTCAGACAGAATGGAAATCGCCACGGACCCGAGCGAGATCGAAGTTTCACGACTAGTGGTTATTATAGGAGATTTATCGAGGATTCTCCAAAATTGCAAGGCCAATAACCCGGCTACTCGAAAGGCAATCAAGTTCAAATGGATCAAGAATGTGGTAATTTTGAAGCTTAAGGAAAAAGCGACAAGTGCACCAAGTGCTAGCGATTCCAAGCAGATAAAGAATATGTAGTTTATCTTGATGCTTCTAAGACCGGACGGGTTGTGTCTTTGATGCGAGAAGGAAAAGTGATAGCTTATGCATCCCAACAACTCGCACCACATGAACCGAACTACCCAACTCATGACACGGAACTAGCCTGCAGATGGTTCATGCACCGAAAATTTGGAGACACCATCTCTATGGAGTGAGATGTGAGATCTTCTGAGACCATAAGAGTTTGAAGTACTTTTTCGAGCAGAGATCTAAACATGAGGCGAGAGAAGATGGCTCGAATCGTGAAGGATTACGACCGTGGTATTAATTATCACCGGGTAAGCGAATGTAGTAGGCGATGCCCTAAGTCGTAAAAATCAAACTAAATTGGGATGTCTCCTTACAAAGGAAAAGAAACTCGTTGAAGAGTTTGAGAAAATGAAGATAGAAATGGTTGAAAGTCCGAGGCGATCATGAGTCAGATTGCTACACTCACCTTGACGTCGACTTAAGAAAAGAATCATAGAAGGACAAAGGATGGAGGAAAAGTTAGAAAGAGCAAGAGCCAAAGTAAGGACGAAAGGACTAAAGAATTTTCAAGAAGCACCAGATAATGCTTTATTATTTGAAGGAAGATTATGTGTTCGAGACAACAACGATCTTGAATGAAATCATGAGTGAAGCTCATGACACACCGTATCTGACCCACCCAGCAAAGACGAAATGTATCAAGACTTAAGAAAAAGGTTCGGTGGGAAGGTATGAACGAGACGTAGCCTCTTTTGTAGGCGTTGTCTTGTTTGCCAGCAGTGAAAGCATTGCACCAACGCCTCTACTAAAGTTGCAACCTTTGGGAATACCGAATGGAAGTGGGATGAGATAGCGATGGACTTCATTACGGGTTTACCAAAATCGAAAAAGGAAATCTTGCCATCCGGTAGTTGTTGATAGGCTCACAAAATGTGCGCATTTTACGCCAATTCGGATCACGCATGGATCGATAAGTTAGCCCAACAGTATGTAAAAGAAATTATACGACTTCATGGAGTGCCAAAATCTATCACGTCGATAGAGACTCCAAATTTACTTGAGATTACGGGTTAGCTTGCAAAAAGAATTAGGCACGCAGTTGAATTTCAAGACATTTCACCCATAGGCGATGGTCAATCGTAAGGACGATTCGAGATACTAGAAGATATGCTAAAACGAGTGTTGGATCGAGGTGCAAAATGGAAGATGTTTTACCCTTATTGAATTTGCCTACAATAATAGTTACCAAGACGATTAATATGGCCCCATCTGAGCCTTGTATGGAAAGAAATGTAGATCACCGCACCGCTTTATTGGGATGAAGTGGTTGAAAGAAGAATCGTGGGGCTCAAGCAATAAGTGAAATGATTGAAATCATCGGACAAATTAGGCGAAGAATAAAAGAAGCTCAAGATAGACAAGTCGACGATACGCGTGATCGAGCTATATTTTGAGAGGAGATAAAGTCTTTCTCAAAGTCTCTCCATCAAAGGGATTATAAGGTTTGGAGTAAAGGAAAACTAAGACCCGTTTTATAGGACCTTATGAGATCCTAGAAAGGATAGGCCCGATGCTTTATAGGTTGGCTCTTCCGCCAAGTGCGGGAATGTACACAACGTGTTTCACGTGTCCCAATTAAGAAAATACGTACACGATCCAAAACACGTGATCCATCAAGGCGACGTGATCCTCAATCCGGATATGAGCTATGAAGAAGAACCTACGGCGATTCTAGACCGTAAAGTTCAAAGAATTACTGAAACAAGTCCATTCCGCTAGTCAAAGTGTTGTGGAGACATCATGGACAAAGAGGCCACGTGGGAGCTTGAGGATGCTATAAAGAACGATACCCCGGATTTTTCTAAGGTATGCAAATTTCGGGATGAAATTTCTTTTAAGGGGGGTAGGATGTAATATCCCGAAGAATTAAAGGCCTAATTACGATATTTAAATTCGTAAATTAGGATTTCGCCGAAATAATTGAATTAGTAATTTATCGAATAATGATTTCGATTAATTATGAGATAATAAATTCCTATTTTATATTCACTAAGAATTGTGAATTAAGGAATAGAACTTTATGAAGTGTTTCGGCAGTATAATTTTAACGTCGATTGAGTATCGATAGTTAAAATTTCGTGAAATTTTCTAAGCAACGAAGCTTAGAATTAAATTCCATATTAAATGGGATAATCTAATAAAGTGATTACGACTTTATTACGACCATTTTGAGATGAGTCGATAGTTAACGTTTTGAGACGTTTCAAACGTTAACGTTTAGAGATAAATAGAGAAATGGGTTTAATGATCAAGGAATTATAGTATTTAAATTTCTATGATTATTATATGTAATTAGAGTATTATTTAGCATTATAACAATGCTAGAATATTAAGGATTAATTTTTGAACAATGCACTAATTTTCGAAAACCCTAATTCGAAAATTAGGGTTTTCTTGCATGAAATAATACCAATAATTTTTCCTATGATATAATTTATCTTCTAAAACATATATTATGATATATATGTATAATTGGCATGAAAATCAAATATTAACACACAAAAAAAATGAAATAGCCGTGAGCTATTTGGGAGCACTAGTTCACGCCATTTTTGTGTACTCAATGCTATGTTGTGTATTAATTCATGCAAGTGGGATCAAATTGTGAGAGAGAGCCGATTTATTTGACCTTGGAAAGCTTGATGATGTATTATAAATATTTGGGAAAGAGTGTATCTAATACACTTGTGATACAACAAACAAAAATCTAAAAAATTTTCTTACCACCATCATCAAGTCGACGCAACATGCGAGGCTTGGACAAATATTTATTTTGTTATTCCCAAAAACTTTTATAAAGCATGCAATGAAGTTAATATGTTGTAAGAGATATTTACCTATGACATAATCATCTTTGACTAACAATTGATAAATTGTGTCTTGTATTGTGAGAGAAGGACCGAGAGAGAGAGAGAGAGAAGTGGGAAATTATTTAGTTCATTACATAAGTGTTAAGTCTCATTTATAACACAACCACATTCCTCTCATTTTTTTCAAAGCAAAGAACCGAGAGCTCCTTGAAAAAAATACCTTGTGTGTTCTTGATTTTCAATTAGCCAAAGCTTGATATTAAGTCTTTGCACTTAAAATCCAAACCGTTAAAAAGGTTAGAAATCGAGCGAGCTTGATTATACCCTAAGTTTTTAAATTTCTAATGGTTTTATCTTATGTATAAGTATGTGTTCTTATGAAAATAATTATGCTAGCACATGATGTTGTTTATTAATAATGTATAGCATGATGAAATAGAAGCATATTGATGATTTAAATTGAAGTCAAGCATGTTATGAATTTTTTTGTTGATAATCGAAAATTCTAAGGATTATTTTGATGATGGATTTAGGTTATATATTAGCTAAGGAGTTCATAGTGAATATTTTAGAATTTTTAAACATCATATGCTATATCTTTGTATATTACCGAAAATGTGAGAAAATGCTATGATAATGTACATTTTTAATTTGAGAAATGTAATGGCATATTAGTGATCTAGGGTATTAATTATGTACTACATGATTTTATCAAGAATTTTAGAAATTATTTGCTCACAATTGTTCAAAAATGCCGTGAGCTCTCAAGCATGAATTCATGAGGATTAAGTTGATGTTAGTAAATACTATGATGAAATATTGTTACATTATAGTATATAAGCATTGTGTAATTTTGTTTGAATTTTATAAAAATGTTTAGTATTGTTTGGGAGAGGAACCGAGACCTTGAACATATTAATCCTTGATGAAGAAATTGAATATGTTGGAATATAGGTTATAAATATGTTATAGATTAATGTTGGAACCTTGTATAATTTAATTAGAATTTAGGAAATCATTTGATTATTCTTGATAAATAACCGAGACCTATAGGAATAAAATAGGTGATGTCCAATTTTCCTATAGTTAATATTAATACATATTAGTGATACTATGATAAAATAGTACACTATATGAATTTAGAAGAATTTTAGGAAAATGTTTGGAAATTAAAGCATGAAGGCCGTGAGCTTGTATATATATATTAAGGATTTTAAATCCTTAATATCAAGAAAAATAATACATTATATGTCTAGAAATTAATTTAGACATATTAAGAATTTATGAAATTTTATAAACATAGAATACTATGTTTATGACGAAACGTTATATTAAATAACGTTAGAAATGAAAAATAATGTTTAAAGAATAAGTAAATTAATATTTAAGAAAAATATTAATGAAGTTTATCGATTTGCGTGAAAATTGAGAATTAAGACTTTATGAAAATAAATCGATTGAAAATCGATTTATATTGAATTTAGATATTAAAATGGGAATTATTAAAGAATTTAATAAAGAAAAGTCAAAATGTTGACTTTTGAAATCAACGTATGAAATACGTTCGAAAAATCGCTAATACGTGTAAACGATTATTTATATAAGGAAATCTATTAGTGAGAAAAGAGTTCATAATTGAAATCCTTGCATCGAAAAACGTGTAAATCGTTAAGCGTTTAACCTAAAATGTTAAAATGAAATAGTTGAATATATCTCGAAGCACGAAAATGTTAGTTCAAAATACGCGATTGAGCCGTATTGAATTCGTTAAGGAATTCAAATTATATTAGAATAAGTTATCAAAGTTTATTCTAAACTTTGAAAATCTCGGCGCGACCAACGTATCGTTTTACGTAAAGGTGTAGAAAGCGCGATGACTTGACGAGAAGAAGAATCGAAAATTTGACGATCGAGGAGTCCAGTGGGCTTTACTATACTCTTAAATGATAAAATCTTGAACAAATGATTTTATTTACGATGCTTATATCAAAGAATGATGATAAAATGTTGATGAAATTACCTGCCAAAAATGTTTATGTTTTATATAAGTATCCTATCCATGAATGAATGAATGATGAATGTTGTTGGGTCATTCCCAACTTATGAATGAAATCGAATTCGGATCCTATGCCAGGAAGGCTTATACCTGGCTAGGGTTAACGTGTACACAAGAAAATAGTGACTGTGGGAGCTGTAAGGACAATGCACGGCCGGTCACGGCGACGTAGAGGGAGGGCTCCTTCTACGACGCTAAATTATAAAGATATGATAAAAGGATAAGGATATGGATCATACATGCAAGTAAAATGCTTGGCCAAGCGATGATGTTTATGAACTGATGAAAATGATTTAGTAAGCATAAGACATTTCAAGTAAAACCCTTTTGTCTTACCATGATGCGGCAGTGTAATTTAAATACGATAAAATGTTTTGGCATGAGTCCACTGAGTGCATTATTGTACTCAGCCCTGCATGTTTGTTTTAAATGTGCGAGTTGGTGATGATGGTGATGATGGAGGGTGTTGAGAAGTCTGAACGCTTTTTTGAATGTTAAGTTAGAAACCTTGGGTACACGTCGTCATACGTGTATTCACATGCCTTCCGCTGTGTTTGAACAATGTCTACTCTTGAATATTATGCTTATATCTCGAATATTATGATTGAAGTCCTTGGATCGTTGGTATTCTTTTGGATCTGTTGGCTTTACCTTTCTTGTACATTATGTTATTAATGTATATAATGGTTGAATCGTCTTATTTTACGTGTTATATGTCTTGAATTAGGCTTTCATGAACCCCAATTCGCTTCCTAGTATTAGTCCTCTTTAATCCGTCTTTAGGATTATGGGTCATATGTATGGCCTAAACCATTTGAATTGTTTTGATATCGTCTTATGTTATGATCAAGCATGCTAGTTTACAATTGATATGTATCTTTATCTTACCCTTTTTGTCCTAAAATACTATTCCTAGTATTAGTCACCCTCTAGTCCGGGTTATCCGGAGTGGGGACGTGACATGTAATCTCTCTTGTTATGATATAATAAGAGGAGGTTATATTCCAAGGATATCATATACTTTCCTTTACTTCTACTCTAGCACTTAATGCTAAAGAGTATCTCGTTCATAACTTTATTATCATAACAGTCACATGAAGGTATAACTTCACAGTTATCAGTATCTGAAAAGCCCATCAAAGGTCATCACATCTATGTGTATCATAGGAGAAAATATATCTTGTCTCATCGAGAACTTCTTTACATCATAACTAATTGATGTCTATCACCTTACTGATCTGAATATTTAGGTGACAAGATAAGTCAACCTATATCATACTTATTGGTTTTAAGGATTGAAGAAAATTTATCATGACAACTTTACAGAAGGTACGGTTTCACAATTCAAGATGACAACTTTTACAGTTTGAATCAACATGTTCTTTGAACTGAATAATTGGGATATAGGGTCCGAAGACCAGAATGACGATTACTGAAATTTCTTTGGTCATATGGGCTGGCCAGACCCGTCACAAATACTTTCTCAGTCACATAAGAGCTTGGTTTCAAAAGGACACTATAAATTTTCGGGTCGTAAATTTCTTTCAGAAAAAGTGAGAAATTCAAGTGATTTCTCAATTGGAACTAGATCATAGAGTTAAACCCAATGACAGAATTTTGGGTAATGAATAAAATTTGAAACCTCATATAACTCGTATTGTTTATCATAATTTGTAAGGTTTATCAACATACTACCCTACATCCAAAACTTTACTCATACCACTAACACTCCATTTCTCAATTCGCCTTCAACAATTTTTACCACATCGTGGTCTCTTCTTCTGTAAAAATCACGATACTAGCATCAACTGATTCTTTGATCACATCTCTATTTTGTTTTTAACTAAAAAGTAATAGTCAATTTGGAGTTCCGTCGCGCGTGAACATCCAAAGGAAAAGACTATACTCATGTCACTTATCGCATAATCACATTCATCATCTCAAAATCATCATTCAATTCTCATCATATTCATTTCCATTTTTGCTCTTTCAGTTTTCTCAACTTTGTTCTCGTTGTTCTCATCTTTCAACTCATATCATTCTCATTTCCATCCTCGCTTTTGTTCTTAGGATGAAATAAAATTCTCATAGTTCATCTTCCTATGTTCTTTCGCAAAAGGGATCATGCGCCTTAAATAGTCTACGTTCTTTTGGGATAACATACCCATTGTCATCAAAACTTGAAATTTTCGAAAATTTAAACATTTGATAACATAACTTTGTTCATAACAATATATCTCATTGAATTCCACGAATTCAAACATTTCACTTTTGACATATCTTTGTCAATACTTTCTCATATCAATGTCATTTCTTTCTCATATCTCTTTTCTTTTCATAACTTGAAACATCATATCAATCATCTTTCATAACTTTCATTCTCAACCTTTTCCATAACTTTCATTTCTTTTGAAACATCATTTCACTCCTTTTTCACTTTCAAACTTTTCATTTTAAAACTTTTGAGAGAAAGTTATTTACCTCATTCCGGTTGAGCTTTATGTGATGGAGTGTTGAGTATAGTCAGCTGACCTCTACAAGTCTAGTGACTCAGACTAGACTTAACTTTGAAAGAAGGTTTTGGATTCAAGAAACGAACTGCTCTGATACCACTTTGTAACGGCCCACTAATCATAAGTACGGATTAGCAGGGACTATTACTTGGAACGGGAATTAAGAAACGGAAAAGACCATTTAACATTGAACTGTGAGATATATATAACAAGAATACTATTGGACTTCAATACATAACTTAGAATTCTTGCAGCGGAAAACATGTCAAATACACATATGACGATGTGCAATCAAGGTACAACTTTCAGTGACAATGTAACAGCCCCTAAATCCTAAGTACGATTTAGCAGGGCTAATACTTGGAATAATAATCAGGGAAGAGCTTTAACCAATATATATACAAGAACTCATATGTTCTGGATGTATTCAACTAACAACATCATAAAATAAATTAATTCAATTGCAGCGGAAAAACGTGTGAATACACATATGACGATGTGTATTCAAGGTTTCTAATATATATCGTATTCAAAAGGGTTACGATTGCTCCACACATCTCCATCCATCATTCGCTCAACTGCACATTTTAAAACAAATATGCGGTGAGTACAAGATTGCACTCGATGGCTCATGCCAAATAATTTATCACATTTGAATTATTCTCGCCCGTCACGAATAACACACGAGGTTTTAATTTGAAATACTCGTGCTTACTAAATATTTTCTTTCATTTTCCATAAAGATTAGATCACAGCAGATATTTTCCTTATATGTATGATCCATATCCACCACAATAATTCATCCAACAATAATTCTAGAGAGAGAGTCCTCCTCTCACAGACGCCACGACCGCCGAGCACCCTTTCAAAGACACAAATAAATAAATCGAAGCACAAAATCCGTGCCATCTCGGCCACAGATACTGAATTCTCCATCATCCTTGGGGTACTTCCAAGAATACGAATTCAAGCATGTCATAAAGTGGGAGCTACCCAACATTATGCATCAACAATCATGGATTGGATACATACATAAAACATAAACATTTTGGATGGGTAATTAAATAAATCAGTTCATAAATATTTGCTTGCAATAAAGCATCATAAATAAATCATTTGGTAAATTCTACCATTTGAGTATAGTAAAGCCCACCTTTACTTTTGAACTTGAATTTCGATCTGCGTGTTCTCTTACGATTGCGTGTGAGCCTTCACGTCCCACCTTTACGCAAAATTTATATTTAGCGTTGGCACGCTTTTCGAGATTTTCAAAGTTCATTCAACTTTGATAAATTATATAATAATTGAAGTTTTATAAACTTTAATATGTCGTTTCAAAGTCGTATTTCAATAAAAATAATTCTCGTATTTCGAGAGGCGTAATATGATCTGATCTCTCGCTTAACCTTTTAGGTTAAATAATTAACGATATAATAACGTTATTCAATAAAATGATTTCAATTAAAATCTTTTCTCACAATTGAGATATTCAGATAAAAGTAATCGTTTTCACGATTAGCGTATTTAACGAACGTATTTCAATGCGTTAATTTGAAAGTCAACCATTTTGACTTTTCATTATGAATCTTCAATAAAACATATTTTAATGAATAAAATCAATATAAATCGATTTCTTTTCATAAAGCTTTAATACTCGATTTTTCACGCAATTCGATAAATTTGATTAATATTTTTTTCAATATTAATCTTTTAATACTTTAAGCATTATTTATGCTTTTAACGCTATTTAATATAACGTTTCGTCATAAACATAATATTCTATGTTTAATAATTCTCTAAAATTTAATTATGTCTAATATAATTTTTAGACATATAATAAATTATTATTCTTGATTAAAAAGTAATTAAAATTCCTTATTTTCACTTATAGCTCACGGCTATCTCACAATATTTTCCAAACTTGTTCCAAAAATTCCTCTAAATTCATATAGTGTATTATTTTACACTATGATCATTAATATGTATTAATAACACTATAGAAAAATTTGGAACTCACCTATATCACTATATAGGCTCACGGTATTTATAAAATAATACCAATAAATTTCCAAAATTCTAATATTTATACACAAGCCTCAAATATCAATATATAACATAATTATAACCTAAAGTTTAATAAAAACAAACAAAACGTCATAGAACCATCACTTGTAGCTCACGGTCCTATAGGGCTTTTCCAACCAAACAATTTTTTTTTAAAATCCTATAAAATTACACTATGCTTATATGCTATCATATATCACTAATACATCATAATATCAAATAATAACACATTACAAACCATTAATTCCTACACTATAGTTTTCGGCACTTTTGAAAAAATTAGCTATATAAGTCCAAAAATTCTTATAAATTCCTTCAACACCTAATCAATACCCTAGATCAATAATATGCTATTATATCAAGCATATAAAAATTATACAACAAGGTTCCAACTCCTTTCATTTTCGGCAATTTTGGTATTTTTACCCAAATGGTTTTCAAAAATTTCTAGATTAACATCATGCATTCCTACAACAATATAGATCAACAATCCAACCTTAAATCATACTAGCAAAATTCGAACATCATTAAAATAATTTAAATAAATTGCTTAGCTTAGGAAATAAATTATCTATGCACATATTAACATATGTAACATAATTTCTAAGCTTATAACATGCTAGCATGATTTATTACACAATTAATACATGCTAAAATAATAATTTAAACCGTAGGATTATTGAAAAATTAGGTTTTATCAAGCTTGTTCGATATCTAACCTCGTTATCGGTCGATCGGTTGTAGGATAATTAGAACTCAAGCTATTTGAGGAAGGAAAGAAGAAATGTTTTGGTTTTTTCTCAAGAAGTGCTCACGGCGGAGAGGAAATGAAAGGAGAAATAAAAGTGTGAAGTGTTGGTGTGTTTTCAAGACATAAAATACTTAAGCAAAATAAAACAAAGAAACAACACACATACAAGCACTCTCACGGCTCTCTCAATTTCAAGACACAAATGAATCAAGTTGGAGAGTCAAAGCTTATGTCATGTGTGGAATATCTTCTTACAAGAAGTAACTACAAGCAAGCTTTATTAAAGTTTTTGAAATACACAAAACAATTTTGTTTCATGCTTGGCATTATTACCGTCAACAATTGCGTGTGTGGGAGTGAAAATTCAGATTTTCTGATGTATTATACAAGTGCATTGTATACACTCTATCCCAAATATTATTTGATACATCATCAAGCATTTCTTGGTCAAGAAAGACGGCTCTTCTCACAATACTTGATCCCACTTGATACGACCCAAAATTTTCTCCGGACTACCGGATGGAGGCGACTAATACTAGGAGTAGTATTTTAGGGTTACATGGCTAAATATAGATCCAATAATAATAAACTAGCATGCTAAAACATGGTAAAGATGCATAACAACAATAAACTAGCATGCTCGAACATAATATAAGATAATGTCATAACGATTGAAAGGGTTAGGCCATGGGACCCCAAAATCTTAACCATGGTCGATGGACCTCAATAGTTCATAACAATAAAGCATAAATAAATGAGTTCGAGTGTAGCGGCGGAAAGTGTGTGAATACATATATGGCGATATGCATTGAGGTGAAAACCACAAATTCTAGATAAATTGGTCGAGGACACGGACTCCTCAACACATTCCCATCACCATCATGACTCAACTGCACATTTAAAACAAACATGCGGGGCTAAGTACAAGAAATTGCACTCGGTGGACTTATGCGAAAACATTTGATATAAGATTCTGCGCCATATCGAGTAAGTCACGAGGTTTTAGTTGAAATGCCTTGTGCTTACTAAAACATTTTAGTTCATAAACATAGCTCGGCCGAGCATTTTCTTGGTGTGTATGGTCCGTATCTCATAGTAACAATTCATATGATATTAAAAATTAAGCGTCGAGAGGAGGCCTCCCGTCTGACGCCGTGACCGCCGTAATCCGTCTGACACACGATCGCTCTCACGAGCATATGTTAACATAGCGATAGTTCCAACCTTCACGCCAATCTAGCGGGCATTTATCATCCGACACGGGACCCGACATTTAAAGGTTGGGCGCGACCCAAATGACATAACTTTGTCATAATATAGTTCCAACCATCGCCACGCCCTACCGGCATAACGAGATAGGATCCATACACAAAACAGAATATTTTGGCGGTAATCTAGTAAACATTTGTCAGCGGTTGTAGAATAAAATTGTAAATAAACTCATTTTGGAATAACGGTAAAGTCACATCTTAGTGGGGTGAAAAGGGCCCACATTTTGAAGATAAAGCCCACGGACTATGGTTCGTTGTAATTTGAGTCTAGGTTTGTTAAATGCGTCGATATCCGATCGCGCGTTTGCGTCCACGCTTCTGGCGAGGAGGCTTTAGTGCGTCGCTCGAGTCTCTCGAGACTTTCAAAAGCTAAGATAAACTTGATATCTTATTTCGATGTAAACTGAATTCCTCGATGAATTGATCGTTTCAATCGTATATAATTGAATTGTTCTCGTTCGCCGAGATCGTTCGATGTATAAATGCGTTTTTCGATATCTGGTTTCATTTGTGAAACCTTTTCTTACTAATGAGGTGTCATACTCAATTAGTATATCTTCAGCGTACTAACGTGTTTATCAATCGTAAAATCGTATGTTTGACTTAAAAAGTCAGCGAAGTCAACATTTGGTCGACAAAGTCGACAATTTTGACTTTCAAATAGTAATTTCTTACTATTTCGTTTTATAAATCGAATTTGATCGATTTGAAATCGTAAAGTCCTATTTCTCGATTTATCACGTAAATCGAGGACTTATAAATAATTTTAGCAATTATTAATCCTTTTAATAATAAAAGCGTATATTTTGATTTAAAAGCGTTATTAAATAAGCGTTTGTCTCAAACATAGCAATCTATGTTTATAAAATTTTATAAAATTCCAAATATGTCCAGAATATTAATTAGACATATATTTTATTAATAAACTGAATTAAAAAGGATTTAAAATCCTTATTAATTATCGAAAATCTCGATAATTAATTTAAAAATACTAAATGACTTTTGAAAAATTTTCTAAATTAATATAGTGTATTATTATACACTATGGTCCAGAATATAATTTATAAAATCCATATGATATTGTTTGCCATTTATTAGTATATATACATATATATAATTCGGTAATTCCATATAATATGGAATAATTATCCAAAAATTCCCAAAATTGATATACACATAGTATAATATCCCAACATCAATATATATCATAAATATAACCTATAGTTCATCATAACCATTCATTCAACAATATATAGTAATATTCACGGTAATTTCAAGATAATTACCCAATAATTATCAAACAATTTCTAAAAATTCTAAATAAATTCTAATATGATCAAACATTATATTATAACATTGTAACATCATAACATCAACCAAACCATTTGAAATCGTCACCATATGAGCTCAATGCTCTCGGCTTTTCGATTTTTTATGGTTTTGGTTTCAAAATTCAACAATTATATACTATGATTATATACTATAGTATACTAATATAACATCATAATATTTATCAAAACTAATTAAATCATCACCTTCAAGAGCTTGAAGCTCACGGTTTATTTGATTTAAATTAGCATTTGATTTCAAAAATTCAACAAATTCATACAACACATAAACAATATACTAAAGCATTAATACACCATTGCATGATTAAAATAAAATCATACACCAACCTATACATTCACAATGCTCACGGTATTAATTTAAAAATCAAGCATATGGTTTTCAAAATTCTAAATAAATCATAGAGCATATAATCAAGGTTCTAAAGCATTAATATGTCATTACATGCTTGAAATAAAATTATTCACCAAGGTATGATTATATATAGCTCACGGTATTTTTCAAAAAAATAGCCTAGGGTTTTCAAAAATTTTTAAATAAATACCATATGTCTCTAAACATGATCATAGAACAATAATCCATCCTTAAAACATCTTCACAAGTGTTCGGTCATCACTAGTCATTTTATACTATTTTGAAAATTATATAAAATTCATGCTATGGTTGAAAATCATATATACATGCTAGATCGTTTCAAACATTTCATATACAATATCCTATGTTCATCTAAACATATATTCTCATATTTTTGTAAATAAAATCCTCAAGAACATGTAAATAAACAATAGCTCATGCTCAAGAACATTTAAACACATATGTATACATATATAAGACTTTCGAACACACATACATATATATATAAAAAGTTTCGATTTTTTGAACAAATGAAGAATAAAAATCGAAGCTATGGTCCATATTTACCTTAGAAATAGTATGGGTCACAAGAACAATGCTAGGTATCAACTTGGGTGAAGAAATGGAGAAGAGAATAGAAGAAAAATTTTAAAAATGAGAGAGGTGCTCTCGGTTTTGGGCGAGAAAATGGGAGAGGATGGAGAGTGAAAATGAGTTCAAAATGGGTTGAGAGTGTATAATGAGAGTGGGGTGAAGAAGGAAGAGTCTCTCCTATCATCTCTCTCTCTCTCTCTCGATTTTGGCTAGAAATGGGGCAAAATCTGCAGCAAATGATGGGAGTTATAGTGATGATTAAGAGTGTTAAAAGAGCTCTTCATGCATTGGTCCATTTAGGAGGTGGAATCCATGCTTGTTGGAGAGAGGGTGGCGGCGCATGGGGGGGTTTAAGGGGCTGATTTAATTTTATTTTGTACCATAATACATTATATATATCATACATGATCATAGATATATAATACAAGTCATAAAATAATTAAATCATCATATAGCTATATAATCGAAATTATCGAGTTAAATATGGAAAAATAGGATTAAAAATATAAATTACACCTATTATTGATACTCATGTAATTTTCGATCATATATATCATAATATATGATTTAGATATTAAATAATAGCATAGGATAAAATTATTGCATCATTTCATGCAATAAAACCTAATTTTCGAAATTTAGGGTTTCGAAATTTATAAATTGAAACCATCGAGTTCTATGGTTCAAAATTTGATTTTAATGCTTAATAATATCCATATATATCATAATATATAGTTTAGATACCATATGATAATTTAATGGTATCATTTCATGTGAAAAACCATAATTTATAAGATTAGGGTTTTCGAATTCCATTAATTGGAATTATCGAGTTTTAATAGCAAATAAATTGATTTTAATAGTTATTAATACTGTAATTATATAAAATAATAATAGGAAATTAATTATAATAATTTCCTGAGCATTAAACTCATTTTCAAAGCGTCTCTAGGCGTTGGCGTTAACGTCTCAAAGCGTTCAAAATCGACTCATCTCAAAATGGTGCGATAAGTTCATACTTACTAAATAAATAAATATCATTTAATATAGGAATTAATATGGAAATTTATTCCAAGCTTCCTTTCGAGAAAATTCCATAAAATCTTGACGTTCGATCTGCGTTCGACGTTAAAATAATCTTGTCGTATTATTTCATAAATTTCAATTCCGTAATTCACAATCCTTAGTGAATTATAAAAGGAATTAGTTATAACGATCTTGAATCGAAATACAATTCGATGTCATACGAGATAAGAATATTAGGAAAAACCACAATTACGGGTTTAGAATCTGTGTCGTCGTATGTTCGTTTCTTTGGAATATTACATTCCACCCCTTCGAAAAATTTCATCCGAAATTTGTATACCTCTAGAAAAATAAATCGGGTATTTTCTCTCTCATCGCTTCTTCAAGCTCCCGTGGCTTTTCTTGTCGTGGTGTCTCATGACACTTTGACTAACGGAATCGACTTGCTCGTAGTTCTTGAACTTTGTGGTCAAGTATGGCCGCGGGTTCTTCCTTATAGCTCATGTCTGGCTCGAGGATCACGTCGTCTTGATGAATCACATGCTTTGGGTCGTGAACGTATTTTCGCAATTGCGAGACGTGAAAAACATTATGAACATTTCCTAGGCTTGGCGGAAGAGCCAACCTATAAGCTACTGGACCTATCCTTTCTAGGATCTCATAAGGTCCTATAAAACGGGGTCTAAGCTTTCCTTTCAGGCCAAACCTGACAATCCCTTTTGATGGAGAAACCTTAAGAAATACTTTGTCTCCATCCTCAAACGTAGCTCGGATCTCACAGCGTATCGGTAAGATTTACATCATCACGAGCCTCTTTTATCCTCGGTCTAATCATCGAGCGATCTCGATCATTTCGTTCAACGCATCGAGCCCTATGACTTTTCTCTCACGACTTCATCCCGATAAGCGGTGATCTACACTTCTTGCCATCTGAGGCTTCGTGTGGGGCCATGCCGATCGTCGCTTGATAGGCATTTGTTGTAAGCAAATTCGATAAGAGGTAAAATATCTTCCCACTTGGCACCTCGGTCCAAGACTACGGTTCTTAACATATCCTCTAAGGTTTGGATCGTCCTTTCCGACTGTCCATCAGTCTGTGGGTGGAATGCTGTACTGAAATTTAACCTCGTACCCAGTTCTCTCTGCAAGCTAATCCAGAATCTGGATGTGAACTTGGAGTCTCGATCAGAGGTAATAGATTTTGGCACTCCATGTAATCGTATAATTTCCTTAACGTACAGCTGGGCTAGTTTATCAGATCCATAAGTGCTATGAATCGGTAGAAAATGAGCACTTTTTGTAAGCTTATCCACAATTACCCATATGGTGTGTTTCCTCTTCTCGACTTGGGTAAGCTTGTGTGAAATCCATTGTTATATCGTCCCACTTCCACTCGGGAATTTCTAGCGGTTGCAACTTTCCGTATGGGCGTTGGTGTAGTGCCTTCACTTGTTGGCAAACAAGGCGGCGTTCTCACAAAAGCTATGTCTCGTTTCATGCCTTCCCACCAAAACTTTTCCTTCAGGTCTTGGTACATCTTAGTACTGCCTGGGTGGGCGGTGTAGGGTGTATCATGAGCCTCACTCATGATTTCATTTTGAAGCTCTGCGTCGTCAGGGACGCATATCCTACCTTCAAATAATAAGGCGTTGTCTGACGCCTCTTGGAAATTCTTAAATCCTTCAGACCTTACCCTTTGTCTGATCTTTTCTAACTTTTCCTCCATCCTTTGTCTCTCGACAATCCTTTTTCTTAGATCAGATGTCAGTGTGAGTGTAGCGATCTGACTCACAATTGTCTCGGTGGTTCAACCGAGTTCAATCCTCATTCTTCCAAACTCTTCACGAGTTTTCCTCTTGTACAAAGAGACATCCTAACTTGGTATGGCTCTTACGACTCAAGGCGTCAGCTACTACATTCGCCTTACCCGGGTGATAGTTAATACCACAGTCGTAATCTTTTACAAGCTCGAGCCATCTTCTTTGTCTCATATTCAAATCTCTTTGTTCGAAGAAGTACTTCAAACTTTTATGATCCGTGAAGATCTCACATCTCACACCATAGAGATGGTGTCTCCAAATTTTCAGTGCATGAACTACGGCTGCTAATTCCAAGTCATGGGTTGGGTAGTTCAGTTCGTGCGGTCTGAGTTGTCGGGATGCATAAGCTATCACTTTTCCTTCTTGCATCAAAACACAACCCAGTCCAGTCTTAGATGCGTCTGTATAGACTACATACCCTTTGTCCGCTTACGGGGTGCTAGGCTGGTGCACTTGTCGATTTTCCTTGAGTATTTGGAAACTCGTCTCGCATTCATCGGTCAATTGAACTTGATTCCTTTCCGAAGTAGGCGGGTTATTGGCCTTGCAATTTTGGAGAATCCTTGATGAATCTCCTATAGTAACCAGCTAATCTGAAACTTCTAATCTCGTCTTTGAGTCTTTGGTGATTTCCATTCTGCCACGGCCTCTACTTTGGTGGATCTACTTTTATACCTTCTGCGACACGATGTGTCCAGGAACATAACTTCCTTCACCAAAACTCACATTTGCTAAACTTAGCAAAGAGTCTTTCATCTCTCAAGGTTTGCAAAACCGTTCTTAGATATTCTCTATGATCCTCTTCATTCTTTGAATAAATAAGGATATCATCTATGAAGACCAAAACAAATTTATCCAAAATGGATGAAATACTACATTCATAAGGTCCATGAATACGGTGGTGCATTGGTTAATCCGAATGGCATAACTATGAACTCATAGTGGCCGTGTCGGTTGAATGCGATCTTAGGTACATCCTCGGACCGTATTTTCAGGTGATGGTATCGACTTGAGATCAATTTTCGAGAATACTCACTGCTCCTCGCAATTGATCAAGCAGGTCATCAATTACGGGTAAAGGGTATTTGTTCTTTAGTGTCATCTTATTTAGTTCTCTATAATCGATGCACGTCCTCAAAGAACCATCCTTTTCTTGACAAACAAAGCAGGCGCTCCCAAGGTGAAACACTCGGCTAATGAATCCTAGATCCAAAAGCTCTTGGATTTGGATTTTCGATTCCTCCAACTCTTTTGGGGCCATCCTATAGGCGCGCGACGACCTTGGGGCTGATCACGGCTCCAAGTCGATGGTAAACTCTAGTTGTCTATCGGGAGGCGGTCTGGTAGATTTTCGAAACTCGTCAGAAAATTCTTGGACAACTTCTATGTCTTCTACCAGCGCTTGGGTTTATCCTCTCCGTTCAAATAAACAAGGAATGCATGGCATCCTTTACGGTTCATCATCCTCCTGCTTTGTAGTCTTGATCTGATCGGGATTCTTCTTCCCATGCTTGATCCGGTGGAAATCGTAGCTTCTTGTCGAGAAAGTGAAGCGAAATTTTCCTTTCCTTACATAGAATCGTGGAATGATTCTTAGCTAACGATCCATTCCTAGGATTATGTCTACATCGTCCATGGGTATTATGTTTAGATTGTTAGCGAAACCTTAAGTGATCTAATGTCGACTCTAGGTTCGAGCAAAAGTGTGTAACGATCATAATCCCTCCTATAGGCGATGAGATTCTCATATCACGGCTTGACTTTTCAGACCTAAGGCCCGGCATTTCTCATGATTTTGCAATAAAAGAATCTGAAGCACCGTGTCGAACAATACTATAACGGTGGGTTGAGGAGAACTCCCATACACCGGGTTTCCTGGTTTTGTTAGATTCGCCTCCTATCTGGCGTAGGCTCTAACTGAGCAGTTGAGGTGACAGGCGCTGGTCCTTGTTGATTCTGTGGTGTTGTTGCTGCTATTCTTCTTCTTCTTTGGCGTTGTCATGATGGTTGCCGCCTCTGTTGTTGTTGAGGCGGTGGCTGCCCTTTGCGATTCTTGAGGGTTGTTGTTGCTGCTCTTTGCCATTGTGGTTCTTGCACCACTGCTTTGGGGTTGTTGCCATTGGAGTTCTTGAGGTTGAAATTTGGGCTATTGTGGCGGTGGGGTTGGTATATAGCCCTTAATGGTGAGCATTGCCGGTTGGTTCGGCCTTATATCGAGCGTGACCTTTGGGCAATTGTTGGCGTAATGCCCTTTTGCCCGCACTTAACAGCTCACCACGTTTGCCGTGCACACTCCCTTGTGTGCTCTATGGCATCTAGGGCATTGAGGTGCCCTCAAGCTGTTCTGCGGTCCCTTGCGGTGGAGCATAAAACTGCTCTCTTCGGCTCTGCCCTTGCTGCGCGCGTTTCCTTGCCACGGGCGCTTGTGACTTCGTCCCCATAGCTCCATGGTTGTTATTCCAGCGGTTGGGTTCCCATTCCCTTTTCCTCTGTCCAAAGTATTGTGTGTGCGGCCGACACGACTTATCTTCGGACATTGCCGCCTCAATATCTAAAGCTCGTGCGAGAGCTTGATGTAAGATTAGGTCTCCATGGTGGCAAGAGACATCCGTATCTCCATCCTCGGTCCGACCTAAACTTCTCCGACATTTTCAAGTCGGTGTCCACTGATACGGTGCATATCTCGACATCTCGCGACGCGATCATAGTCGGTCACAGACAATCTTTCTTGCTTTAGCAGGAAAAATTCCTGCTCCTTTTTCCTCTTATAGCTTTTGGGGATGTATTTCTCATACAGTTCCCTCTTGAAGTCCTCCCATGAGAACTCCTCAAGCTGTTCGGCAGTAAAGGTCTTCTTTCTGGCCTCCCACCAGAAGTCAGCTGGTCCATTCAGCTGGAAAGCAACGCATGACAGCCGTTCCTGGGCTGTGCATCTTAAGAAATTGAAAATCCGTTCAATGGTTCTAACCCATTGCTCGGCTTCTTCTGGGCTTCCCTTTCCGTTAAAGATTGGTGGGTTTTGCCTCAGGAATAGTTCCTCGATCCTTCGTTCAGGTTGAGGTGGGGGTGGTTGGGGAATATCCTCTTCCTCTTGCTCGGGGATTCTACCCCTCCCTCTAGGTCTTCCTCGACCTCTGGGTTCTCGTTCCGGGTTTCTTCTCGGAGGCATTCTGTTATATAAAACATATCATCGTCAATTACTCATCGCTTTCATAGCTTAACATACATAAGATTTTCATAGCCTCCTCGCAAAACGATATCAAAATAAAACAACTCATCCTTAACATAGACAATTTGTCGCAAAAGCCCCACTTGGGTCAAATATATAGATAGGTAATCAAGGTCTGTCAAAAGCAAGATGTTCAACATCAAGAATCACAAGAAAAACAAAATAGCAAGGTTTCGGGCCCTGCGGCCTCCCAAAAAAAAATCGAGTTCTAGAACCATCGATGCGAAATATAAAAGGAAAAGCTAGCACATGCTAGTCATAACAAAGCAATTTCAATTAAAGCGTCGCCTAACGTCTTCACGGGCTCCTTCCTACTCGCGTCTTCCTCGGGGTCTTCCTCCTCTTGGTCGTCTTCTCCATCGAATCGTCCTCGCGGTCGTACCACAGATGGTCTGCACGCTGGCTTCCATCATCGGTATGTCGCGCAGGGGTCCGAAGTTATCCGCGCCGTACAAGTCGTAGTTGTGGCGGATCGGACTGTAGCATACTCGGGTCGGGTCATAGCCATTGAAGGCATCGATACGCTCATCCGCTCTGTCCGTGGAAGGGCTCTTCCTCTTCCGGTGGTGGCGGATCGGACGCAGGTGGTAGGGGCGGTAGCGGCGGACGTACTGGGTGTCCAAAAACTGCTGGTGGCAAGACGGGCTCTCCCAGAGCTCTAGGGCGTGCTGCCCTATCTACCTCGTACATCCTGCCCTCATCTATCCGGTACAGGGGTATCACTGGATCGACCTGTCTCGGAACCTCAAGGTATAGCCACTCTGGCGACTCATCACGCCAAGTGTACTCCCGTGGAGGGAGATAGGGTCCCATAGGTGCGGCTCCGTAAATACTGTACACGTAAGTCAGATGACTCACGAACCTAGGCAGATCCCAATCAAATCATAGCCTCGGGGTATCGATAAATGTAATCTCCCGATACCTCTCGGGCATAACCATCCCATGTACAAGGGAGTATAGCTAGGGTCGCTTAATGCCATCATAGTCGGTTGCGCCATAGGCTCGGGCGTTCCTCCACAGTAGAAGGTGTCATGACTTCGCCTAGGTCTTGGCGGCGCACATCCACATTCGATAGGTGCGCATCAGCTCCTCGGGTGTGGCATGAGGTCTACCCTCCTCCTAGCGATATAGCGCATCTCCTCCATCGCCACGATCAAAACTAACGTAAGTCGACTATCGTCATCTCAAAGCGAAAGGATAGCATAACGAGAAGCAACTAGGTTGGAACTAAACAATCCATAAGGTAGGCAACATCATAAGGTACAACACATATTACAACTTACCTTCTTAGTCTTACCCAATGTATACATATAGACTAATGACATCTTAATATATATATATGCTACGAGATCCTTGTTTATACCAAACACTTAAACTAGAGTTCAACAGACTCTATCGTATTCTGGAGACAGAATTAGGGATTCTGTTCTTCATAATAAATGAAGATCAGTGCGTTAGAGTGCGCAGGTGAAAACCATGCGTAAATCGAGTCCTAACGAAGAGATCTAGCTAAAACAAATTTACTGCGCAGTGCAGGAAATTTGCGCGATCGTGCCAAAATGTAAATCGAGGCGTATGTCGGCGTGTCGTCTACCATATTCAGGTCTTTAGGTTGAGGCTGAACATTCTGAAGCCGTAAGTGGCGTCCATGTCATGGCCTATGTCGATGGTTACTCATGTCAAAGTGGTGATGAAATGTCGGCGTCGTTCCTCTTCGAGGTTGAGGTCGTCCTTGTTCATCCTTCTCGCTCGTCTTTCGTTGTCCGCGCTCGAGGATATCGTCACTTTCATTCTTCCTATCGTTCTTTTGTTCTTGTAAGGAAAAGAAGTTCGTACTTCTATGTTCTTTCACGATACGTGAGCATGCTCCTTAGAGTCTAGGTTCGTCTCGTGATAACATATCGTTCATCATAAACAAAATTTTGAAAGATTGGAAAATAAAGTCTTATTTGAGAATTTTGGAAATATGATTTCAAAATGACAATCATGATCAACTCATATACATATCAAAAATGAATTCATTCATTCCATGTTGATCATTCAACTCAATACCACCATATACTTCCATCTCAAAATTTGAGTATTCGCATCAATACTTATTGGTTTCAAACCAAAGTTTTGGAAAAACTTTCTTGCTCAAACTTCCATTTCCATCATCAAAATTTTCATAATAACATAATCTTTCAAAGTTCTTCCAACTTGCTCATCATGTAAAAATTTTCCATTTCATGAGTTTGAGAAAGAAATGCAATTACCTTTTTTTTTCGGTTGAGCTCGATGTGATGGAGTGTTGAGAGGTCGATAGATTTCTAGAAGTCCGGTGACTCGATCTAGACTTAGAATAAAAAAATTTGGGTTTACAAAGAGCAAAAGCGCTCGATACCATACATCACGACCCCACTCCGGACTACCGGTTGGAGGCGACTAATACTAGGAGTAGTATTTTAGGGTTACACGGCTAAAATAAAGATGCATAACAACAATAAACTAGCATGCTCGAACATAATATAAGATAATGTCATAACGATTGAAAGGGTTAGGCCATGGACCCCAAAATCTTAACCATGGTCCGATGGACCTCAATAGTTCATAACAATAAAGCATAAATAAATGAGTTCGAGTGTAGCGGCGGAAAGTGTGTGAATACATATATGACGATATGCATTGAGGTGAAAACCACAAATTCTAGATAAATTGGTCGAGGACACGGACTCCTCAACACATTCCCATCACCATCATGAGCTCGACTGCACGTTTAAAACAAACATGCGGGGCTAAGTACAAGAAATTGCACTCGGTGGACTTATGCGAAAACATTTGATATAAGATTACTGTTGCGATATCGAGTAAGTCACGAGGGTTTTAGTTGAAATGCCTTGTGCTTACTAAAACATTTTCGATTCATAAACATAGCTCGGCCGAGCATTTTCTTGGTGTGTATGGTCCGTATCTCATAGTAACAATTCATATGATATTAAAAATTAAGCGTCGAGAGGAGGCCTCCCGTCTGACGCCGTGACGGCCGTAATCCGTCTGACACTGCGGTCGCTCTCACAAGCATATGTTAACATAGCGATAGTTCCAACCTTCACGCCATCTAGCGGGCATTTATCATCCGACACGGGACCCGACATTTAAAGGTTGGGCGCGACCCAAATGACATAACTTTGTCATAATATAGTTCCAACCATCGCCACGCCCCTACCGGGCATAACGAGATAGGATCCATACACAAAGCAGAATATTTTGGCGGTGTCGATAAACATTTGTCAGCGGTTGTAGAATAAAATTGTAAATAAACTCATTTTGGAATAACGGTAAAATCACATCTTAGTGGGGTAAAAAAAGGCCCCACATTTTGAAGATAAAGCCCACTTTGGACTATGGTTCGTTGTAATTTGAGTCTAGGTTTGTTAAATGCGTCGATATCCGATCGCGGCGTTTGCGTCCACGCTTCTGGCGAGGCTTTAGTGCGTCGCTCGAGTCTCTCGAGACTTTCAAAGCTAAGATAAACTTGATATCTTATTTCGATGTAAACTGAATTCCTCGATGAATTGATCGTTTCAATCGTATATAATTGAATTGTTCTGGTTCGCCGAGATCGTTCGATGTATAAGTGCGTTTTTCGATATCTGGTTTCATTTGTGAAACCTTTTCTTACTAATGAGGTGTCATACTCAATTAGTATATCTTCACAGTACTAACGTATTTATCAATCGTAAAATCGTATGTTTGACTTAAAAAGTCAGCGAAGTCGACATTTGTCGACAAAGTCGACAATTTTGACTTTCGAATAGTAATTTCTTACTATTTCGTTTTATAAATCGAATTTGATCGATTTGAAATCGTAAAGTCCTATTTCTCGATTTATCACGTAAATCGAGGACTTATAAATAATTTTCGCAATTATTAATCCTTTTAATAATAAAAGCGTATATTTTGATTTAAAAGCGTTATTAAATAAGCGTTTGTCTCAAACATAGCAATCTATGTTTATAAAATTTTATAAAATTCAAATATGTCCAGAATATTAATTAGACATATATTTTATTAATAAACTGAATTAAAAAGGATTTAAAATCCTTATTAATTATCGAAAATCTCGATAATTAATTTAAAAATACTAAATGACTTTTGAAAAATTTTCTAAATTAATATAGTGTATTATTATACACTATGGTCCAGAATATGAATTTATAAAATCCATATGATATTGTTTGCCATTTATTAGTATATATACATATATATAATTCGGTAATTCCATATAATATGGAATAATTATCCAAAAATTCCCAAAATTGATATACACATAGTATAATATCCCAACATCAATATATATCATAAATATAACCTATAGTTCATCATAACCATTCATTCAACAATATATAGTAATATTCACGGTAATTTCAAGATAATTACCCAATAATTATCAAACAATTTCTAAAAATTCTAAATAAATTCTAATATGATCAAACATTATACTATAACATTGTAACATCATAACATCAACCAAAACCATTTGAAATCATCACCATATGAGCTCAATGCTCTCGGCTTTTCGATTTTTTATGGTTTTGGTTTTCAAAATTCAACAATTATATACTATGATTATATACTATAGTATACTAATATAACATCATAATATTTATCAAAACTAATTAAATCATCACCTTCAGAGCTTGAAGCTCACGGTTTATTTGATTTAAATTAGCATTTGATTTCAAAAATTCAACAAATTCATACAACACATAAACAATATACTAAAGCATTAATACACCATTGCATGATTAAAATAAAATCATACACCAACCTATACATTCACAATGCTCACGGTATTAATTTAAAAATCAAGCATATGGTTTCAAAATTCTAAATAAATCATAGAGCATATAATCAAGGTTCTAAAGCATTAATATGTCATTACATGCTTGAAATAAAATTATTCACCAAGGTATGACATATATAAGCTCACGGTATTTTTCAAAAAATAGCTAGGGTTTTCAAAAATTTCTAAATAAATACCATGAGTCTCTAAATCATATCATAGAACAATAATCCATCATTAAAACATTAAAAGTGTTCGGTCATCATAGTCATTTTATACTATTTTGAAAATTATTTTAATTATGCTATGGTTGAAAATCATATATACATCTAAATCGTTCAAACATTTCATATATGATAACCTATGTTCATCTAAACATATATCCTCATATTTTTGTAAATAAAATCCTCAAGAACATGTAAATAAACAATAGCTCATGCTCAAGAACATTTAAACACATATGTATACATATATAAGACTTTCGAACACACATACATATATATAAAAAGCAGTTTGATTTTTTGAACAAATGAAGAAAAATCGAAGCTATGGTCCATCGTTTACCTTAGAAATAGCTATGGGTCACAAGAACAAAGCTAGGTATCAACTTAGTGAAGAAAATGGAGAAGAAGAATAGAAGAAAAATTTTAAAAATGAGAGAGGTGCTCTCGGTTTTGGGCGAGAAAATGGGAGAGGATGAAGTGTGTTGTGTTCAAAAATGGGTTGGAGAGTGTATAATGAGAGTGGGGTGAAGGGAAGAGTCTCTCTATCATCTCTCTCTCTCTCTCTCGATTTTAGCTAGAAATGGGGCAAAATCTGCAGCAAATGATGGAGTGTATAGTGATGATTAAGCTAGAGTTAAAGGTAGCTCTTCATGTTGGTGGTCAATTTAAAGGAATCCATGCTTGTTGGAGAGAGGAGGGTCGGCGCATGGGTGGGTTTAAGGGGCTGATTTAATTTCATTTTGTACCATAATACATTATATATATCATACATGATCATAGATATATAATATAAGTCATAAAAATAATTAAATCATGCCTTAGCTAATAATTCGAAATTATCGAGTTCAATATGGAAAAATAGGATTAAAAAGATAAATTACACCTATTATTGATACTCATGTAATTTTCGATCATATATATCATAATATATGATTTAGATATTAAATAATAGCATAGGATAAAATTATTGCATCATTTCATGCAATAAAACCTAATTTCGAAAGTTTAGGGTTTCGAAATTTATAAATTGAAACCATCGAGTTCTATGGTTCAAAATTTGATTTTAATGCTTAATAATATCCATATATATCATAATATATAGTTTAGATACCATATGATAATTTAATGGTATCATTTCATGTGAAAAACCATAATTTATAAGATTAGGGTTTTCGAATTCCATTAATTGGAATTATCGAGTTTTAATAGCAAATAAATTGATTTTAATAGTTATTAATACTGTAATTACATAAAATAATAATAGGAAATTAATTATAATAATTTCCTGAGCATTAAACTCATTTTCAAAGCGTCTCTAGGCGTTGGCGTTAACGTCTCAAAGCGTTCAAAATCGACTCATCTCAAAATGGTGCGATAAGTTCATACTTACTAAATAAATAAATATCATTTATTATTGGAATTAATATGGAATTCAATTCCAAGCCTTCTTTGCTCGAAATTTCCATAAAATCTTGACGTTCGATCGATCTGCGTTCGACGTTAAAATAATCTTGTCGTATTATTTCATAAATTTCAATTCCGTAATTCACAATCCTTAGTGAATTATAAAAGGAATTCGTTATATGATCTTGAATCGAAATACAATTCGATGTCATACGAGATAAGAATATTAGGAAAAACCACAATTACGGGTTTAGAATCTAATCGTGTAATCGTATGTTCGTTTCTTTGGAATATTACAAAATGTTCTCATCGTATCTTTAAACATTCATATTGTCCTTTTATCGTCCATCCGTCTCGTGAGGACATCTACGATAAGGTTCAATATCGTGCATAACTCCTTTTGGTGAGCTAGCTCAAAATCTAGTGGTAAAATTGGAATATCTATCTCAAGTGATAGGTTTTGGTACCCTTGCAAAGATACGATTCTCTTTTTATGCATCGAGATAAAATCCTCGGATCTACGAGTCATCCGAATAAGCGAGATAAGCATATTTGGTGAGTCGTATCACTACTACCCATATAGTAGTGTTACATTTTTATGACTTTGGCAAAACACGTCATAAAATCCATTGCTATGTCATTTCATTCTCATTTGTATCTCATTAGAGATTATAACCTCTTATAAGGTCATTGATCTGATGCCTTCACCTCTTATAACCGAGACAATGCTCGTCAATGAGGTTATAGTTCATTTCATTCTTTACTATCTAATTTTTTCTCGTAAATCATAATATACTTTAATCTTTGCTTGGGTGGGCGGTATGAGGAATATCATGAGCTTCATTCATGATTTCATTTCTAAGCTTATCATTGCTTGAAATATATATATAACCTTTCTTTAGACAATATGATATTGTCGGGCCCTACTTACTAAAAAGAATAGACTACACGTTTTGTGTAGTCTATGTGCATCGAGTAGTGTAGAAAAGTGGTGTAGAGAAAGTAGGCGCGCGTACACTACGCTTTTTAGCGTAGTCTATACCCACCATAGACTACGCCGACATAGACTCGCTTTTTCGCGTAGTCTATACCCACAAACCTGAAAAATGCGCGCACACTCGCTTTTTAGCGTGGTCTATACCCACTATAGACTACGCTTTTATGACATGACTACGCTTTCGCGTGGTCTATACCCCGAGACTCGAAAAGACGCCATACACTCGTTTTTGTCGTAGTCTATACCCACTATAGACTACGCTTTTGGCACATAGACTACGCTTTTACGCGTAGTCTATACCTACAGAACTACACACATTGGTTAGGCTCATATACTCGCTTTTGTAGTCTATACCACCATGCTGACTTTTCATAAAAGCGTGGTCTATACACGCACTACACAATGGTTCGCTCGTACACTCGCTTTTTGTCGTAGTCTATACCAACTATAGACTCGCTTTTTCGCACATAGACTACGCTTTTCTGCCGTAGTCATACCCACCATAGACTCACGCCGCACATAGACTACGCTTTTCTGCGTAATCTATACCATCGACCACTACAAAATTTCGCACATACACTACGCTTTTTGTCGTAGTCTATATGTATTAACTACGGTTTTGAGTTTATTTACTACGGTTTAATGCCAAATTTACTCGCTTTTCTATTACAACCCGTAGTCGATTTAATAACAACTACGGTTTTCAATTTCAACCGTAGTTAATTTCTTTATTTAAACACTGCATAATTAATAACGCACAAGCAAATGAGATTAAAATATACTTGCGACTACGTTCAAAATCACTATTCAAAATATACAATATGTTTTCATTACTGCCTACAAAATCACTATACAAAAATATCTGATCTATTTTCCCTAAGAAATTATAGGCCAAGTTCAACTCTTGTAGAATTGTAGCTCATACTTGGTAAATGTAGTTGAGAGCAATAGCATGTGATTTATAGTCATAGACCATGTTCTCAGCGCTCATAATCACTCATCATGTCCAACTTCACCATCCCCTTGTTAGTCGATAACATGAGGTGGCAGTTCGATATCCCACCTTCCGATTCTTTATGCATTTCTGCATGCGGTCTGGGCAAGTACCTATATTGCAAAAAATTATGATCATCTCCACCATGCTCAATGTGTTCATCATTTTAGATTCTATGTTAGTAACTTTGTAGGAAAAGTAAGATTAAAGGTTAGATATAAAAGGCATACTTTCTTTTGCCTTGCAAATGCATTTAGCATGTTGAGGTTCTTCGTCTTGAGAACAACACAGTAAGATCAAAGAATAAGAATTTGAGGAAATCGATGAACTCTTGAACCCGTGAATTAGGGTTGAACTTCACCGATCTCACTAAACATCAAGCGTAAGCTATTAGCATGAAGAGATATAGCTACCTTCCTTCATTGTTTAAGATCATCGCCACCGATCTCGTAAATACCTTCTGTTTCAACTTTGGGAATTAGAGAGATTTAGCTTGAGATTTTATGGAACTTTATTTATCTTTAATAATATAGTATCTAATCTTCCATCTTGATTTCAAAATAATGATCATAAGTCATACCATCTGCCATCTCAATATTGAGGTCTTGCACCTTTGGCGGTCTTCTCATTTCTCAAAGTTGAAATCAACTGCATCCCCATCCTCGAGTGGTAGCACCGTGAGCTCCGCTTAACTGTTCTTGCATGATGATGCGGCTTTGAGAGTGTCGCCTCTTATTCTTTGCTACAAAGTGGCGAGAACAAGTGAGAAGATATTATGACTAACAACCTTATCTTTGTCTTTTATAGTTTTATTGTTCATACACGCGTTGCGGCCGTTAGTGTGACTATCTCGTTGGCGATGGTGCGGCGATTCTTGAGCCTATCACGCTTGCTCATTGCTCCCTCTTCGCCCCCATCGCCTCGGCCACCTTGGCGCCTTTGTGCAGCGACCAAGGCTGCTGCGCAAGCAACACATGAGACTCGTCCTTCTCACCATGTTTTGAGTTCTCTGCTGCTAATGCGGCCAAGTCACTGCTACACGCAGCATCGATATGGTCATGGACCTCCATATACAGTAATCTCTGGTCCTCCTTTCGCCTCTTAATCTCTTTCAGCCATTTCTTGATCGAGACTTGCTTAATGAAAAACCAAGGCTAGAAGCAAATCAATTTTCAGTACACCAATTCATCATATATCCAAAAACTTTGAAATAAGTAAAGCCAAACATAGGCTACAATCCAAATGAAAGATGAACTTAAATAAAGGGACAAATCTGTTCATTTGGATTTCCTAGCAAGAAAATAGCATGTTCCACTATTTGACATACTGCTTAGTTCTCTTAGGAATTGGATAGTAATGCCAAAGGATGGATAGCTAGCACCAAAAAAAAATTACAGTTTGTTAATAGCATAAAACAGTGAGTTTTGATGAAAGATGCATGGAAAACATATACCCCGTATACTTGAGCAAGTGGCCTAAGTCCGACAAAATCACAAAATCGATAAGTCCGCCCAAGTCTTGTAATTTTCTACTTGGAAGATATTCTCTTGATACTTCCTTTGCAAGATCATGCCAATCTGTTGGCAAACGATGGATAAGTTATTGGATGTCATTCTCATCCATCTCTCCATAGTTACGAGCATTTATCCAAGATGTAGAAATTCTTCCAAAAACTGTCCCAAGCCATGCCCAGTTTATAATAAGAGAGTCAATACTTCTGTATGAACTCTAACTCGTAGGCCTTGGGGTTAACTTTCTACTCGTTAGACTCTCTTTTCTTACCATATGTAAACAGATAGTTCTAGATGAGCCGATCTTAAATTAAAGTAATTGAGGATCCAAAAATCCCGTTGCATAGAATTTCAAATGGAGAGACTATGTCCGTGCTTTTAATCACGTGAGTGGCATCCATTTTTGAAACTTGTGTTTCTTGAATTATATCTACGTTCCACATAGATATATTATGATCTAACTCATTTGTTAGAATCTTAGGCGATCCTAGGCCCAAATTTAAACTCGAGCAACACCTGCGATGGCCATAATTCTCGTATAGGCGAAGAGATTTTCATTTCTCGATTCGTTTACCCTGAATTGGGTTCTATCATTTCTACGCATACTTGTGCGATGTTAGAAAACGAAGCACCTATATGTTCGTCCTGTTTTCGGTGCAAAGTATAGGCTCTGGTCTACGGTGTTCTCGTCTGTTCAATTAAACATCTATTTCATACATAATTGTCCTTTCCCTTGGGACATTATGTTTCCTTGCTATAGCCTTTTGTTACTTCGTTCACCCTACCCTTCTCGGTGTCAGTACTATTATGCTTTTATCAATAGCATTCTGTGGTTAGGTTTATATCGACATATCCTTGATATTAATATCTCGATAACTTAATCTTATCGTAGGGATCGTGATGTACCTGACACTATCATTCATTTCTGATCCAGTATGAATGATTCAATTTCCTTTTTACTTTATCAATCTTAGGAATATATCTCTCATATATCCTTACTTTAAACTCTTTTCCAGAGAAAATCCTTGTACTGGCATTTAGTGCCATTGTTTGTAATATCCCTTCGGGATATCGTCATTTCTTCTTAATATTTAGTGATTCATCACGCAATTTTGCATAGGATAAAATCTTTTATCCGCTAGGGACATATTATACTTTTGCCTTGGCGTCAAATATCTTTACCAAATTCTCGACATTTAATGATTGCTTCATTCCCATGTCGAGATACTTAATATTCCACTTTATTGATCGTCACAAAAGTATGAGGGGTAAGATTTACAAGTGAATCAGATTCATCTTAAGATTCTTCCATGTGAATCTTTTCATTTTTTCTCTTGAAAACAATTTCCTTTGCAAACGTTTAAAGAAGCTATTTTGCTTGTTAATTTCTAAGACACACAAGACAAGTGTTTTGTGTCAATACAATTTAGAGCACTAAGATCCATTTCAAATAATGAATCTGTTTCTTACTCTGCTTCTTTACTCCAAAGGAATTACTTTACTTATCGAAGTCATAATATCGCTGAAACTTATCTCATATTGTGGCTATCTCATAATTGTATAGCTCATAATTTCTTCAGCTATTTTTGACTTTTGTCCCTTTTTCTTGAGCATGGTGTCAGAAAGTAATATTACTTTCATTATAGTTCGGTTCTTACTCTCAGGACTAGAACCGTCATTATTGTCATATAGCTTGGTAAGGTAGTACATTTGTACACCATAACTTAAATTCCAAGCATCTCATTACCATGTCTTCATTGTTAAGATAATTCTCCATACTTGATTTACATGCTAGGGCTATCCTAGCTGTTCACACATCTCAAGGAATACGATTCCTCAATCTCATTATCATTGGTTTAACCAAGTCTCAATTACTTGGAATTGATTATGCTCAGCATAATCTCATTGATTGAGGTATAAAACGAGAGATTCGTTATCTGAGATGCTATCATTTCTTTACATATATATATCCTTTGAAAATAATATTGTGCATCTCCATTCTTTAAACATGTCTAACCTACTAAGGAGGTTTTAAGGACAATCAACTATCTTAAAGATAAGTTGTAATCTCTCGTTATGTCATAATGAGGAAATTATATCTCAAGGATATCATGCACTTCCTTTTAGTTCAACTCTTGCATTCCATGCTAAAGAGTATCTCATTCATAACATTTCATTATCATAATGATCACATGAAGATATAACTTCACTGTTATCAAAATCTGGTAAGCCCATCAGGGGTCATTGCATCCATGTGCATCATAGGGAAAATATCTCGTCTCATCGAGATCTTATTTACATCATATCTGATGTTATCACTTTACTAATTCAAAACATAGGTGACAAGATAAGTCAACCTGCATCTTACCTATTGGTCTCCGGGATTGAAGAAAATTCGTCATCTCGACTTCCAAAAGATATGGATTCGTGATTCAAAATAACATATCTTACTATTTGAATCCATTTATTCCTTGAACTGAATAATTTGGGATCTAGGGTCCGAAGACCAGAATGACGACTACTGAGATTTCTTTGGTCATATGGGTTGGCCAGACCCGTCACAAATATTTTCTCAGTCACACAAGGATTTGGTTTCAAAGGAACATTTTGTAAATTCTTGGGTTGAAAATTTTCTTCAGAAAAAGTGAGAAACTCATGTGATTTCTCAATTTGAACTAGGTCGTAGAGTTAAACTCAATGACGAAATTGGGTAATGAATAAATTTAAAACTTTATATACACATTGTAGGTCATCATCAAAGGTTCCTCTATATGTCATAGCGCCTCTTGTACTCTTGGGAATACTAGTTTCTAGTATCATTCTAAATTTCTAATCGCCTTTGTAAAATTCACATTCTATAAAACTATAAACCAACTTCAATGACTGGCAAATTTTAGAGAAGGAATCAAGGATTTGGTCCTTCATAAGAAATATAATACTACGTGATAGGGTATGTGGCGAAAACTTAAGAAATCGATTGTCACATCCCTCAATCATAAGTAGGATTTAGAAGGGATTGTAACTCTGAGCAATATAATTAAGCGAAATTCTCCTTAACAAAAGCCGTAATTCATATGACAAGCATGTTCTTGGACTTTAGTACATAACTTAAGTTCTTGCAATGAAAACATGTGATATGTACATATGACGATGTACTATCAAGGTATAAATCTTTCAGCGACAATATTCTTATTGCTCAACACTGCTCCATCCATCATTTTCTCAACCTGCACATTTAAAAACTAACATGCAGGGCTGAGTACAAGAATGCACTCAGTGGACTCATGCCAAAAACATTTGATAATTTAATTACACTGCCAATATCAGGGTAAGACACAAGGTTTTAGTCGAAGGCCTTGTGCTTACTAAAACATTTTCGTCAGTAAACATCGCTCGCTGGCGGGCATTTTCTTGGTGTGTATGATCCGTATCTCATAGTCACAATTCATAACAGTATTAAAAATCAAACGTCGAGAGGGAGACCTCCCTTCTACGACGCCGTGATCGGCCGTAATCCCGTATAGCACACAGTCACTCTCACAAGCATATGTTAACATTGCAATGTTCCAACCTTCACGCCAATCCTGGCGAGGCATTTATCATCCGACACGGGACCCGACATTAATAAAGGTTGGTGCGACCCAAATGACATAACTGTCATAATATAGTTCCAACCATCGCCACAGCCCTACCCGGGCATAACAGATAGGATCCATACACAAAACAGAATATTTTTGGCAGGTAATGTAGTAAACATTTGTCAACAGTTGCAAAATAACATTGTAAAAGAATTCATTTTGGAAGAACAGTAAAGTCACATTTTGTTTGAAGAGTAAGCCCACCTGGACTATGGTTCGTCCTAACTTGAGTTCTTAAGTTTGAATTCTCGTCAACGCCCGGTCGTCGCGTCCGCGTCCACACCTTTACGTAAAAGCGATGTTTTAGTACATCGTTCTCGTTTCTCGAGACTCTCAAAGTCTAGAATAAACTTTGATATTCTACATCGATATAAACTGAATTCCTTAACGAATTCAATACGCTTTTCAAATACGTATTTCAATTGAACCGTTCTCGTTCTTCGAGACACGTTCAATTATATCGTTTTAACCTTTCCGGTTTAAATGTTCAACGTATTTATACGTTTCTCGACATACGGATTTTTAATAGTAATTTCTTACTAATTCATGTTATAAATCGATTTCCAATCGATTTCTTTTCGTAAAGTCCTATTTCTCGATTTGTCACGTAAATCGATGAACTTTATTAATATTTTTCTTAAACATTAATCCATTTATCCATAATCCTTATTATTCAATTATAACGTTTATTAAATAAAAATGTTTCGTTATAACATAGTGATCCATGTTTATAAAATTTTATAAATTCCCAATATGTCTAAAATAATATTTACACATATAATATATTATCACTCCTAATTAAAAAGGATTTAAAATCCTTATAGTTCCTTAATGCTCTCGGAAATTCTTAAAATTACCAAATGATTTCCAAGAATTTTTATAAATTCATATAGTGTATTATTATAAACTTATGGTCATTAATATGTGTTAATATCATCCATGTATCAATCGATCATCACTATATTCACATAAGGCATATTTCACCTAGGAGAGTTCCAACACTTAGTCAAATTTCAAGTATTTAATTTTTTGCAAAACAGCTTAAAACAACCCAAGTGTCATACTTTGATGATTTATAACTCTCGACTCAAAATACATATGACCGTACAAGGATACATTCTGAAAACATCTAAACATGTACTATAAGTTCTAAGAAGGAAGTCGATCCAAAAGAGTTGTGGTTCTGGAGATATAGTGTCTCAAAGTGGGCAACTCGAACTGACTTTAATTTAAGATTTTGCTTTAGCTTAACGACGAGGGATTTTGCGAGGCTCGTAACTTTTGACTCACAATACCAAAATGACTGCAAGATACCATTTTTGAAACCTTGTAATAAGAACTACATGTTTCATGAAGACCATACTGGAAAATATCTGATGCATCGAGAAATACATAAGCCCAAAATTGACTAGTTGGAAAGGACAACATTCAAGTAGGTGACTTTGGGTCAGTGAAAGGTATACCTATAAAACTTGGTTTGAGATCAAACTTTCCATATCACAACTAGACATTGTGGTAAGGAACATTTCTTATGAAGAAACCAAAGTCAAAGTCGGACTACAAACGACTTGAACATCTCACGCAAAAGTCGGACTCGTAGGGTTCATTAACAAAGCAAATAGACTAAGGCAGTTTTGACAAAAACACCTACTGTAATGCGTCAACTTTAAAAATTCACTGAGGGCTTATTAAAACGAATCTAATAATGCAACCTATCAGATTGAAAAGCCACTTAAGTCTAGTTTAATTCAGGAAAAGCCTTACCCAATGATTCAATATAGATTGGGAGATAAAAAGGTTTTACTACAAGCTATCGCTACAGTGACAGTTTTGTGCAGTTAGCTTGTAAAATCTGGAATAAATAGTAAAAATTTTAGAAAATTCTGAAAATTTACATAAATCTTCTAGACATGCTAATTTATGATTATGCCAATTTTTAGAGTTTTACCATTAGCCAAACTCGAAACGAAAGCCACGGACCGTGGGTGATGAAAATCGAAATTTTTCAGATTTGTGCAGTGTTTTTAAAAAATATAATTAAAATAGAAAATCAAGTTGGATTGACTTGAAATTTTACAGAGACGTAAAAGACATGTTTAATTTGAACATAGTAAAATTTCACATTCATCTGACCACTGTAACTTAGTCAAATAATTTTATTAAGTTACTATTTTCGTAACATACTTCCAGTTTTCAATTTTAAGCTTATTCTTCTTGTATGCATTTCATATAATCACGAAAATGGTGAATCTATCATCCAAAATCACCACCAAGATCATCAATCTAAGCATGCAAGTATGATTTAGTCATGTCTAAGAGTCATAGGAGGTAGTTATACCTTAGCCACGAATTTGAAGATGAATGAGAGATGGAGCTTGAGCTTTCTTTTCCATGGTGGAAATGGTGTAGGAGAAGAAGAAGAAGAAGGAAATTTTGAAAATGAGAGAGTGTTGCTCTCGATTTTTGGCAGAAAAATGAGAGAGTGAAGTGTGTTGTGTGTGTTCAAAAATGTTTGGAGAGAGTATAATGAGTAAAGGGTATTGAAAGGGGAAGAGTTCCCCTATTTCTCTCTCTCTTGTACACGGTTACACACACACACAATAATGAGATTGCAGCAAATTTTTGGGGAGTAGGAGATGATGATTGAGGAGTGTAAAAGGAGCTCTTTATGCATTGGGTGTTTAAGGAGGTGACAATCGTGCTTTGTCAATCCATGATGGCCGAAGGTTTAGGGGTCCAAATAGGTAATATTTATTTTATTTTTGTACATTAATACAATATATATATCATACATGATCATATGTATAAAATACAAGTCATAAAAATAATTAAATCACCTCTTAGGCATATATTCGAAATTTTCGAAAATAATAGGGAAAATAGGATACAAGTTATAATTCACACCTATTATTGATACTCATGTCAATCTCGTTCAAAACATACTCATATATAACATAATATATGATTTAGATAATAAATAATAGCATAGGATAAAATAATAGCACATTTCATGCACCCAAAACCCTAATTTCGAAAATTAGGGTTCCGAAATTATTAAATACACAATACCGAGTTTTAATGCTCAAAAATTAATTTTAATGCTTAATAATATCCATATATATCATAACGTATAGTTTAGATATCATAGGATAATTTAATGGTATCATTTCATGTGTTAAAACCATAGTTTATATAATTAGGGTTTTGAAAATCCGTTTGAAAATTATCAATTTTAAACGCTCAAAATTCGATTTTAATATTTATTAATACTGTAATTATATAAAATAATAATAGGAAATTAAATATAATAATTTCACGAGCATTAAACTCATTTTCAAAACGTCTCTAGGCGTTGGCGTTAACGTTTCAAAGCGTTCAAAATCGACTCATCTCAAAATGGTCGTAGTAAGTTCGTGCTTACTTAATAAATATATTCCATTTAATATAGGAATTAAGATGGAAATTAATTCCAAGCTTTCTTTGCTCAGAAATTCCATAAAATCTTGGCGTTCGATCTGCGTTCGACGTTAAAATATATCGATGAATCATTTCGTAATAATTCAATTCCTTAATTCACAATCCTTAGTGAATATAAAAGGAATTCGTTATAATAATCTTGAATCAAAATCACACTATTCGATGTCGTAAAAATAATATCGGCAAAACCACTAATTCACGGGTTTAAATTACCGTAATCATACGTTCGTTTCTTTGGAATATTACATTCCACCCCCCTTAAGAAAAATTTCGTCCCAAAATTTGTATACCTCTAGAAAAATAAATCGGGGTATTTTTCTCTCATCGCTTCTTCAAGCTCCCACGTGGCTTCTTCTTGTCCGTGGTGTCTCCACAGCACTTTGACTAACGGAATCGACTTGCTCCGTCTATCTGTCTGTGAGTGGACATCTATGTTAAGGCTCAATCTCGTGTCAAACTCCTTTTGTGAGTTAGTTCAAAATCTAGGGGTACTCTTGAAGTTTCTATCTGAAGCGATAGGTTTTGGTACTCCCTGAAAATATACAATTTCCTTTTTGTACGTCTGAGCTAACTTTTTGGGTCTACGATTTATCTGAATAGGCAGAGACAAAACATAATTGGTGAGTCAATCCACTACTACCCATATAGTAGTGCGACTTCTTTATGCATTTGGCAGAACCTGTCATAAGATTCATTGCTACATCATTCCATTTTCATTCGTGTAGCTCTAGAGATTATAACCTCTTATAAGGCCTTTGATACAATGCCTTCACTTGTTGGTAACCGAGACACGGTTCGACAATCATGGTTACATCTCAATTCATCCCTTACTATCTAACCTTTCTCGTAAATCATAACATATCTTAAAATTACCTAGCTGGGTGGTATGAGAAGGGTCATGAACTTCATTCTTGGTTTCATCTCTAAGCTTATCATTGCTTGGAGATATATATATATATATATATATATATATATATATATATAATCCTTCCTTAGACGATATAACATTGTCCAGCGCTCCTTAAAATTATTCAGCCTTTCCTTCCTTATCTTAATTTGTATTCTATTCCCATCTTCATTCTCTCTTTTTAGTCATATGTCACCTTGGGTGTGAGAGTACAGCTTACGTTCGTCACTAAATGCCCGACTATTTATGTTCCCATTTTCTTAAACTTTCCAATGAGTTTTCCTTTTCTGTTGGGACATACTATGATTTAAGGTGAATTTTATAACTCAGGTATTAGATTCTACATTTACTATCCTCAGGTGATCATTTATCATACTTATAATCTTTTACTAATTCGAGCCATCTTTCTCATTCTGTATCCACATTTCTTTGCTCGAAGAATAAATTCAAACTTCGGAAGTTGAGTAGGGTTCTTAACTTATTGTCATAGGAGTGATGTCTTCAAGTCTTTGGTATTTATACTACTGTTACTATTGCAAGTCGTGAGTTGGGAAATTCTATTCATATGGCCTAATTCATTGTGATCATAAGCTATTATCTTTTTCATATTAATACATAGCCTCTCTTTTATTACTCCACGTACTTTCATTCCTTTTTGGGGTAGCTATGTTATTGGTCTTGCTACTTTAGAGAGTTCTCAATGGCTCTTTGATAGTAGCCCATTTATCTAAGAAAATCCTGGTCTCATTTTAGGTCATCGACGACTTTCATTCTTAATTGCTTTACCCTTTGTCAGGTCCACATTGATTTCTTCTAAGAATACTATATGCCTGAGGAATATTTCTTCTTTTAAGCCAAAATACACAATCTTGTACTTGGCAAAATCTGCCGACTCTTAAAAGTCATAAGACGGTCCTTGATGTTCTTTATGTTCTTCTTCGTCTTTGAATAGGTAAGAACTTTATCTATAAAGATTAAGATAAAATTTTCTAAATGCGTGTGGAACACTCAACTTTTGAGGTTCATGATCAAGGCTGGTGCATTTGTCAGTCTGAATGGTTCAACTATTATCTCATAGTAGCCATATCTTATTCGGAACGATTCGTTTTCGTATTTCGGATACCATTCTATAAAGGCCATATAATATTTCATCAAAATCCTCGTGATGACTTTTCATACATTACTTACGGTCGGTCTATTAGCGGTGATTACACGATGTCTGGTTACATTTACACCCAAAATTTTGACACCTCCACAACATATTCATAAAATTTTCCAAACTATGTTTATTTTACATATTATAATCACACGTTTTCATCATGATCCATTATCTACATATAAGTCTTATAGGATCCTAGGATTCTATGTCTCGAGTGACCTTCGTCGGTCGTACTCTCCTTGAAACTTGCCTTTCTCTAAATGCGTTTTGTTTCATACTCCCGAGGATTATTCTCCTCCAGAGCCGGGGTCCAGTGCTCCCGTTTCTTCTTCAATACCAGAAGTTGGTGTCACTTTTATCAGAAAGTATGGCTGGGTTGGTAGCGGTAATTCTCCTAATCCGCGAGGGCGATAAGATCCTGTCCTTTTGCCCTTCTCGTCTCTTACTGGTACCATTGACGGCACAGGACGTGGGGTGGCATTTGGAACATTAGGGTACGAACATCCTATCATGTCGTGCGGTGTAACTTGTCGAGGACTAGGACAAGTACTTGTAGGTGCCGTTCCATACGTATTATAGGTATACTTGAGCATGTTGACAAATCCTGGTAAGTCTGCTCAGCCTTTGGAATTTTTATCATGGAGAAAATATTCTTTTGAAACTTCTTTTGCAAAACCACCTTGATCTGTTGGCAAGCGAGCGAATAAGTCGTTGGATACCATCCTCATTTGTCACTCTATAACTTTGAGCGTCCATCTAGAGGTGTAAAATTTTCTCCAAATCTGTTCTAAATCCATACCTAGTTCATAATAAAAGAGCCGATGCGCTCGTGTGAGTTCCATGCTTGTAGGCCCTGTGGTTAATCTCTTACCCGTTAAACTTTCGTTTTCTGCCATTTGTAAACGGATATTTCTAGATAAGTTCGACTTAATTTAAGCAATGGAGGGAATTTTTAAACAAGAAGGATCTCTTAAAGGATTATACACTTTAAGACGTATATAACACTGTAGACTACTTATGACACAACTCATGACACTCGTCTTAATACTCATTTCGTCTACACCCTTAGTGATATCACTCTAAATTTTTTTCGCATGTGCGAATAGTGGGTACTAATATCCGTCGCTTAAAACCTTTTAACGAAAAGATTTGGCCAGCCATCGATCACGTGAATGACGACCATTTACTTAAACTTCTTATCTCTAAAATTATATCTCGTTCCCTCATAGATATAATGATCCAAATCATTGGATAGCACTTTAGGCGATTCTAGGTTTAATTCTACTCTGCGATGGCCATGATTTTCGTATAGGTAAGGAGGTTCTAAATCTTGGTTCGCTTACCCTAAATTGGGTTCTATCGCTTCTTTGCGTACTTGCGCATTGTCAAAAAGCGAAGCACCTAATTGAACAAAACCTTATAGGTATTCTGAGGAAATTTCCCTCATACCTATCCTGCCTTTTGGGTTTTGTTTGTTCCGTTTTGGTCTTGAGTATAGGCTTTGGTCTACGGTGTTCCGTTTATTCAAGTAAACATCTATTTCATATGTCATTGTCCTTTCCATTAGGACATTATGTTCCCTTGCTATGGCCTTCTGTTGCCTCATTCACCTCATACTTCTCGGGTATCTGTATCGTTATGCTTTTACCAGTAGCATTTGTGGTTAGGTCTACATCAACCTATCCGTTGATATTGATATTTCGATAATTAAATCTTATCGTAGAGATCGTCGTGTCTCTATCAACGCTATTCATTCCTAATCCAAAGATGAATGACTTAATTCCTTTTACTTCATCAATCTTAGGAATAGATTTCTCATATATCCTTGTTTTAACTCTTTTCAAGGAAACTCTTATTTATCAAGTCATATGTTTTGAAGCTTATATCGTGTCGGGGCTACCTTATAATTGTATAGCTCATAGTTTCTTGATTATTTCGACTTTTGTCCCTTTTCTTGGGCACGGTATTTGAAAGTAATCTTACTTCGTTATACTTGATTCCCCACTTCGGACTAGAATCGTTATCATTGTCGTATGGCTTGGTAGGGTCGTACATTCGTACACCATAACTTAAATTCAAGCATCTATCTTCCATGCCTTGTTTTTGAAGATATTTTCTTCACACTTGATTTACATACTAGGGCTATCCTCGCTCGTTCACACAATCTCAAAGATTATGATTCCTTAATCTCATTATCATTTGTTTAACCAAGTTTCAATTACTTGGAATCGATTATGCTCAAGCATAATCTCATTGGTAAGGTATAAGGTGAGAGATCTATTTTACGAGACGCTATCATTTCCTTATATATATATATTTTTGAAAAGAATATCTTGTATGCATCTTTACTCTTTTAAACATGTCCAACCTACTAACGAGGTTTTAAAGACAACCAACTATCTTAAAGATAAGTTGTAATCTCTCTTGTTATGACATAAAAAGGGGAGTTCATATCTCACGGATATCATATACTTTTCTTGCTTTTACTCTTGCATTCAATGCTAAAAAGTATCTTATTCATAACTTGATTATCGTAACAATCGTATGAAGGTATAACTTCACCGTTACCAATCTTGGTAAAACCCGTCAAGGTCATCACATCCATGTGTATCATGGGAAAATATCTCTTCTCATCGAGATTTTCCTTACATCCTGATTTCTTGATGTCTATCGCCTTACTGGTCTGAAATCTTTAGGTGGCTGGAATAAGTCAACCTATTTCATGTCTGATGTTTATCGTTTCACTAATTCGTACTTAGGTGACAATGTAAGTCAACGTTCGTCATACTTGATGGTTTCAAGAGTCGAGAAAGAATTATCATGACTACTTGCAAAAGGCGTTGTCTCACAAATCGAAATAACATCTTCTCAAAGATTGAATCGATATGCTTTTTAGACCGAATAAATGGGGCTCTAGAGTCCAAGACCGAATAGCGACTCATGAGATTTCTTTGGTCATATGGGCTGGCGAGACCCGTCACAAATATTTTCTCAGTCACGCTAGGATTTGGGTTCAAAAGAACACTTTATGAATTTTTGGGTTGAAAATTTTTCAGAAAAAGTGAGAAACTCGAATGAATTCTCAATTGGAACTAGGTCATAGAGTTAAACTCAACGAGCGAAATTTGGTAATGGATATAATTTGAAAATTTATAGACTCGTAATAGGTCATCAACAAAGGTTCTCATGTACGTCGTGGCTCTACTTGTACTATTGGCAATCTTACTTTCTTAGTAACATTCTAAGATTCGTATCATACTATAACGTTCTTACTTTCTATAAATCATAGAACTAGCTTCAACCGATCCTCTTGAATTACGGAGTAGGAATGCGGAATTTGGTCCTTCATAAGAAATGAAGTGCGGTGCATTAGGGGCACGTGGCGAAAACCGTGCGTCGTCGGAGTTCACACGATCCTTTGCGCGCAGGGGAAAAATTCTGGCGCTCACGCCGGGTCATAGCGATGCCGATGCCAGGTCGTGCATGCCATTACCGATGCCGCGGTAGTACAGAGAAATGCCGACGCGTCGGTCGCATAAGATACCAAAGTCGATATGTCAAAGTCGGCGTTATAAATTCCCAAAATCAAAGTCGACGATCGCACATGCGAGGTTGAAGTCGAGTCGCACAATTTCATATAAATCTTTTGCTTTTCGATACTCAAGATGGAATGAAGTTCTCAAATCCATCGTTACTCTTGTTCTTGTAATGGAAGGAAGTTCTTACTTCTATGTTCTTTCATAAAAGGGATCATGCTTCTTAAAAGTCTACGTTACATTGAGCTAGCATGCTCATCATCATAAACAACTTTGAAGTTTGAGTAAAACTTCAAATATTCATCACGTAGCTCATTTATGCGCATGTACTTCGTAATTTCACGAATTCAACATATCATTTTGACAAATCGGTTTCAATCTCAATCACTTTAAAGCATGAATAACATAACTTTGTTCATAATAATGAACCCTTATTGAATTCGAGTTTTCAAATATTTCATCTTTGGCATATCATGCGAAACTTTCTCACATCAACGTCATCATCTCCTTATATCTTCCTTCTTTCATAACTTTCTCGACAAATCATTTGTCATAACATTCATTCTCAACCTTTCTCATAGCTTTCATTTCTTTTGAAAGATCATTTCAATCATCCTTCACTTCAAACTTTTCGATTTCAAAACCGAGAAAATCATTTATCTATCATAAATCAAATCCTTTAAGTTTCCTTAAATATGCAGTCCCATACCTGCATATTGTGGGAATCTTTTGAGCTTTCATAAATATGGGTCCCATACACGCATATTGTGGGAATCTCTTTTGAAAAAATCATTTCCATCCTTTTTCACTTTCAATCTTTTCATTTTATTTGAATAAAATCATTTCATAAACATTCATCGGCGGGGTAATTTTCAAAATTTGGAAAAAGAATCATTTACCTCATTTCGGTTGAGCTTGATGTGATGGAGTGTTGAGCATTGTCAGCTGACCTTTAGAAGTCTAGTGACTCAATCTAGACTTAACCTTAAAGGAAATTTTGGGTTCAAGAGCGAACCGCTCGATACCATCATCACATCCCTCAATCCTAAGTAGGATTTAGAAGGGATTGTAACTCTAGCATGTATAATTAAGCGAAATTCTCCTTAACAAAAGCCGTAATTCATATGACAAGCATGTTCTTGGACTTTAGTACATAACTTAAGTTCTTGCAGCGGAAAACATGTGATATGTACATATGACGATGTACTATCAAGGTATAAATCTTTCAGCGACAATATTCCTATTGCTCAACACTGCTCCATCCATCATTTGCTCAACCTGCACATTTAAAAACAAACATGCAGGGCTGAGTACAAGAACGCACTCAGTGGACTCATGCCAAAAACATTTGATAATTTAATTACACTGCCAATATCAGGGTAAGACACAAGGGTTTTAGTCGAAAGGCCTTGTGCTTACTAAAACATTTTCAGTTCGTAAACATCGCCTGGCCATGCATTTTCTTGGTGTGTATGATCCGTATCTCATAATTACAATTCATAACAAGATTAAAATCAAGCGTCGAGAGGAGGCCTCCTTCTCGACGCCGTGACGACCGTAATCCCGCATCAAGACACAAATCGCTCTCATAAGCATATGTTAACCGATGCAGCCCGTGCAGCCCAAGGTTCGATGGTGGCCGACCCGGTGCATGTGCCTGTTGGGCCGGTTACAAGAGCACGAACCAAGAAGTTCAAGGAGAGCTTGATGGGCTTAGTTCAAGAAGTGTGGGAGCAAGAGCCGACTAAAAGCCCATTGGAGAGTGGGCGACCAGCTCAAGAATCATCAATTTCATGGAGGCAAATGGGCTGGAACTTGAAGATGTTTAATCTTGATTTATTTGGCATATTGGGCCATGATATTTTATCTTTAATTGCTTAATTTTCGTGGGATTATTAAGGCCCATTTTAGACATGTTAATTTTCGTTAGTTTTGGGCCTATTTTAAGCATGTTTGACTTAGTCTTTGATTCCTTATAGGATTAGGTCAAATCTTTGATATTTTCCTATTAGAACTAGGTTTCTTTTTAGCCTATATAAAGGCTTGTAAGGGGATGAACGAAAATCAGACCATCTTTGATAATAAACGTGAGTTTCTTCTTTCTCTCTTGAGAGTATTTCGAGTTCTTCTTGGTTTTGCCAAGTCGAGTTCATTATCCGTGAATCGTGAGCAAACCACCACTCGTTGTGTGTCATTCATCGTCCCCGAGTTGCTGCGTCAACTATCTAGTTGGGGTATAGGCGAAATACTGTCCTATATCACTTCGAGGGTTAGATTCAGAGGTTTTGGGATATCCATTGGTTCGATTTTCCGTTCGCGTGTCGATAGATCCTTCGTACCAGCGAGGATCGTATCATTTGGTATCAGAGCCGTGTTCGTCATCTGGGGTTCGTCGTCAGTCAGGTATCATCCTTTCTCTTTCGAGTCAAGGGTAGGTTTAGGGTTTGTCGTTCAGAGTCTCATTTTTTTCGAGTTTGTTTCGTAAAAAAAAAAAAGTCGTTTTCGTTTGTCTTTCGTTTCGTTTTCGTGGGTCAATTGTATTATCTCATCTGTCCTCGTTTTCGTTTGTTTAGGGTCGACCATATCTGTGAACGTTATCCCTATCTATCATTATCCATATCATACCTATCATTATCCATATCCTACCTATCATTATCCATATCATATCGATCATTATCCATATGACCTAACATTATCCATATCATTTATCCGACATTATCCAATCAATATCTGTACCAATTAAATTTTTTTCGTTCTTGATTTTTTTTTCAGCATCCACGTTCGGTGAGGTAAAATTTTTTTTTGAATCCTGTTTCGAGTAATTATTTTCTTTGCGTTCCTTAGTACGTTTTGAGTCGTTTGGTGCTTATCCTGTGTGCAATTTTTCCAAAATTCGGTTAAATCTCGTTGTGTTTTCTGGGTTCCTTGGGTAGAATAGATCGTGTTGAGCAAATTTACGCACAACACGTTTTTGAGTTTCGATGTATCGTGTCTTCGTGTCCTACGGTCTTTCGGGTAGTTAGAGCCTTTTGAGTCGGTTTACGTGTAGCTTTTCAAAAAATAAATAAATAAATAAATAAATAATAAAAAAAATTTCCAATTGATTTGTTGGTGTTGTTGGTGAACATAAAGTGGTAGATTGAGGGAATTCGAGCTCTTAAGAGAATTTGAGTGGAAAAAGGCAAGAGTGAGATTATTAGAGTGAAGAAAAAGCGGTTATTGAGTGATACACGAGTGTTGAGTGTTTCATCTTGAGTGATACAGTGTTTGTGAGGTTGTGAGGTTCTTTTGTTTCTTGCGGCTATGTCTGAAAAGCAGATTCGATGGGTTCCAATCCGGGACGAAGAAGAAGATGTGGCGCCTCGGACCAAATTCTTATTTGAGGCATTACGAGTGAACTAGGAAAAATCGTCACAAAGGAAATCGAAGGGTGCATGAGCATCACTAGGGAGTTTGAGCGAGAAATCGTAGAAACAACGATGAGAGGCGGCGAGATCCGATCATATATCAGCGAGGTGGAGGACGTAGGGGAGGAAGAGGTGGTGGACCTCTTCGTCGAGGCAGATAGATACGAAGGGCCTGAATTTGAAGATGAGGAAGAAGAATTTTCAGATTTTGAAGATAGGCACCCAAGAGGAAGAGATCGAGAAGATAACAATTTGGGCACCATCGGGATGAATATTCCTTCCTTCCAGGAAGAATGATCCGAGTGTATCTCGAGTGGGAGAGAAAGTTGGAACTCATGTTCGAATGCCATAACTATTCTGATCTCAAGAAAGTGAAACTGGCAGCGATTGAGTTTTCAGATTATGCACTTGTTTGGTGGGATCAGTTGGTGACCAATAGGCGAAGGAGTAGGGAACCGCCAATTGATACATGGGACGACATGAAGGCAGTGATGAGGAAGCGTTTTGTTCCTCCTCATTACTATCGTGAGCTGTACAACAAGTTGCAGAATTTGAGGCAAAGTAGTAGGAGTGTGGATGAGTACTATAAAGAGATGGAGGTAGCAATGATTCGAGCTAATGTGGAAGAAGGCAGGGAAGCCACAATGGCGAGATTCTTGGCTGATCTGCGAATTGGGAGGTTCGAGATAGAGTGGGCTGCAGACATTATGTTGAGTGGATGATATGGTGCACATGGCCATAAAGGTAGAGAATCGGCTCGAGAGGAGGGTAGCGATGGCAGTGTAGCAACCCGAGATAGAGTCGGACCAACCGGAGGTCGAATCGGCTAATGGGAGGCGAGAACCAGCCAACCTCTAGTGGTTCCTTTTCAAAGGAACCAATGGAAGAAGGAGACATTGCAGAGAGAAGAAAGGAAGCCATTTATTCGCCCAAAACAGATGCTTGAAATCAACAAGTCGAGGTGCTCCGTGATACGAAATCGTGATGTTAAGTGCTTTACTTGTCATGGTTTTGGACATTATTCTAGAGATTGTCCGAACAAGAGGTCATGATCATGAGAGGCGATGGAGAGGTGGTGACGGATGATGAGGAGATACCGGCCTTGGAAGATCATGAAGAGGTAGTAGCGAGACTCGGGCGAGGAGATTGAAGAGATCTTACCACCGCCGGGCAACTATTTGTTGCTAGGAGGATTTTGAGTGCCCAAACTCAACCCAGGAGAGAGAGTAACGAGAAAACATCTTCCACACGAGATGTCATGTGAAAGATAAGGTGTGCGGCGTCATCATAGGCGGAGGAGTTGCACGAATGTGGCTAGTGCAGCCATGGTTGAAAGATTGGGGCTCACTTGTGGTTAAGCATCCCAAGCCATACCGTCTGCGGTGGGTGAATGATACCGCATCATCAAGGTGATGAGGCAAGTGCAGTTCCTATTCGCATTGGGAAGTATGAGGATGATGTCTTTGTGTGATGTGATTCCCATGCAAGCGAGCCACGTCTTGTTGGGCGTCCTTGACGGTTTGATCGCCGAGTTATTCATGATGGCTTCACCAACCGATATACCTTGGTATAGGCGGAAGAAGGTATCACTTGTTCCTCTTACTCCTTCCCAAGTTTATGAGGATCAATTGCGGATGTCGAAGGATGTGGCGAAAGTGAAGTCCAATGAGGGACAGATTGCCGAGAAGAAGGAGAATGGGTTGATCCAGAAGTCCTTGCTTGCAAGGCCTAGTGATCTGAAGTGGGTGGTGAACGAGCAGAAGTCGTTGATCGTGCTGTTGTACAAGGAGAATTTGGTTATCACTAACGATCTTACTTCTCTACCCCCTGCTATTAGTTCTGTTTTGCAGGAGTTTGATGATGTCTTTCCCGAGGATACACCTCATGGCTTACCTCCAATTCGGGGAATTGAGCATCAAATTGATTTCATGCCCGGAGCAACGCTTCCAAACCGACCAGCATACCGAACCAATCCGGAGGAGACGAAGGAGTTGGAAAGGCAAATTGGCGAGTTGCTTGCCAAGGGGCACGTGAGGGAGAGTTTGAGTCCTTGTGCCGTACCCGTTCTACTCGTGCCCAAGAAGGACTCGACTTGGAGGATGTGCTGTGATTGCCGAGCCATCAATAATATCACGGTAAAGTATCGCCATCCTATTCCTCGTCTGGATGATATGTTAGATGAGTTGCATGGTTCTTGTGTGTTTTCTAAGATAGATTTGAGAAGTGGTTATCATCAAATTCGAATCAAAGAGGGTGATGAGTGGAAAACTGCTTTTAAAACTAAACTTGGTTTGTATGAGTGGTTAGTTATGCCTTTTGGATTGACTAATGCACCTAAATGCGTTTATCGTCTTATGAATCATGTTTTGCGTGCTTATATTGGCGATTTGTAGTTGTCTACTTTGATGATATCTTAGTATATAGCAAGAGTCATGATGAGCATGAGGACATTTGAGGTCATTTTAGATGCGCTTAGGAAAGAGGTTGTTCGCTAATCTTAAGAAGTGCATCTTTTATGCGGACAAACTCGTGTTTCTTGGTTTTGTTGTTAGTGCACGGGGTGTACAAGTTGATGAGGAGAAGATTCGGGCTATTCAAGAGTGGCGGGCAGAAAACCATTGGAGAAGTTAGAAGTTTCCACGGACTTGCTAGCTTCTATGGGAGGTTTGTACCTCAATTCAGCACCATTGCAGCCCCATGACGGAGTGATCAAGAAGAGCGTGGAGTTCAAGTGGGGAAAGGCGCAAGAAGATGCGTTCGACTTTTGAAGCAAAGTTGACTCACGCCCGATATTATCTCTTCCTAACTTTTCTAAATCGTTTGAGATTGAATGTGATGCTTGGTGTGGGTATTGGTGCGGTGTTGATGCAAGAGAGGCGGCGGTGGCATACTTGACGAGAAGGCGAGCGGAGCAACATTGAGCTATCAGCGTATGATATGGGTTATGCTGGCGCTGGTCGAGCATTGCAAACGTGGCAACACTATTTGTGGTCCAATGAGTATGTCATTCACATCGATCATGAGTCGTTGAAGCATTTGAAGGGGCAACACAAGCTGAACAAGAGGCATGCTAGGTGGATGGAGTTCATTGAGACGTTTCCATACGTCATCAAGTATAAGCAAGGTAAAGAGAACGTGGTGGCTGATGCACTTTCTCGAAGGTATGCCTTGATCTCTACTCTAGATGCTAAGTTGCTTGGTTTTGAGTGCATTAAGGTGTGCATGTGAATGATCTGATTTTGGTGAGATATATCGAGCTTGTGAGCATTACGCTAGTGGAGAGTATTTTAGGCATGATGATTATCTTTTAGGAAGAATAAGTTGTGTGTTCTAAATGCTCTTTGCGTGATTTGTTATTGCTTGAGTCTCATGGTGGGGATTGATGGGACATTTTGGTATTGCTAAGACCTTAGGCTGTTTTGCATGAACATTTCTTTTGGCCTCATATGAAGCGTGATGTCGAGAGAGTTTGTGGTCGTTGTGTTACATGTAGACAAGCTAAGTCAGGACTAGTTCCCATGGGTTGTACACGCCTTTACATTCTATTGCACCTTGGATTGATATTTCTATGGATTTTGTGTTGGGATTGCCTAGGAGTAAGCGTGGTAGGGATTCCATCTTTGTGGTTGTTGATCGATTCTCTAAGATGGCACATTTCATTCCATGTCATAAATCGATGATCATCTCATGTTCTTGATTTATTCTTTCATGAGATTGTTAGATTGCATGGTATGCCTAGGACTATTGTTTACGATCGTGATGCTAAGTTTTGAGCTATTTTGGAAGACTTTGTGGTGTAAGTTAGGTACTAAACTCTGTTTTCTACTACTTGTCATCCACAAGCGATGGTCAAACCGAGGTAGTTAATAGGACTTTGTCGACTTTGCTTAGAGCCGTAATAAAAAGAACATTAAGTCTTGGGAAGAGTGTTTGCCTCATGTTGAGTTTGCATATAACCGTTACATTCATTCTGCTACTAAGTTTTGCCATTTGAGATTGTGTATGGTTTTAATCCTTTGAGTCCATTGGTTTGTCTCCTTTACCTATGCAAGAACATACTAATCTTGATGGCGGAGAAGAGCTGATTTTGTTAAGCGGATCCATGAGAGGCGAGGAGAACATTGAGAGCGGGCGGAGCGATCGCCAAACAAGCTAACAAGGGGCGTCGTGGGTGGTGTTTGCACCCGGTGATTGGGTTTGGCTGCATATGCATGGAGAGGTTCCCGATCAACGACGTTCTAAGTTGCTTCCAGGCGATGGACCTTTTCAAGTGTTGGGCGAATCGATGATAATGCCTACAAGTTGGACTTACAGTGAGTATAATGTTAGTGCTTCTTTCAATGTTGCTGATTTGAGTCCGTTTGATGTAGGTGACAATTGGATTGAGGACAAATCCTCTTGAGAGGAGGAATGATGCAGCCGTGCAGCCCAAGGTTCGATGGTGGCCGACCGGTGCATGTGCTGTTGGGCGGTTCTGAGCACGAACGAAGTTCAAGGAGAGCTTGATGGGCTTAGTTCGAGAAGTGTGGGAGCAGAGGCGACTAAGAAGCCCATTGGAGAGTGGGCGACCAGCCCAAGAATCATCAATTTCATGGAGGCAAATGGGCTGGAACTTGAAGATGTTTAATCTTGATTTATTTGGCATATTGGGCCATGATATTTTATCTTTAATTGCTTAATTTTCGTGGGATTATTAAGGCCCATTTTAGACATGTTAATTTTCGTTAGTTTTGGGCCTATTTTAAGCATGTTTGACTTAGTCTTTGATTCCTTATAGGATTAGGTCAAATCTTTGATATTTTCCTATTAGAACTAGGTTTCTTTTGCTTTATATAAAGGCTTGTAAGGGGATGAACGAAAATCAGACCATCTTTGATAATAAACGTGAGTTTCTTCTTTCTCTCTTGAGAGTATTTCGAGTTCTTCTTGGTTTTGCCAAGTCGAGTTCATTATCCGGCGAATCAGCGAGCAAACCACCACTCGTTGTGTGTCATTCATCGTCCCCGAGTTGCTGCATCAACTATCTAGTTGGGGTATAGGTGAAATACTGTCCTATATCACTTCGAGGGTTAGATTCAGAGGTTTTGGGTCCATTGGTTCGATTTTCCGTTCGCGTGTCGATAGATCCTTCGTACCAGCGAGGATCGTATCATACATTGCAATAGTTCCAACCTTCACATCAATCCTAGCCAGGCATTTATCATCCGGCATAGGACCCGGCATTAATAAAAGGTTGGGCGCGACCCAAATGACATAACCTGTCATAATATAGTTCCAACCATCGCCACAGCCCTACCCGGGCATAACAGATAGGATCCATACACAAAACAGAATATTTTTGGTAGGTAATGTAGTAAACATTTGTCAACAGTTGCTAAATAACAATGTAAAAGAATTCATTTTGGAAGAACAGTAAAGTCACATTTTGTTTGAAGAGTAAGCCCACCTGGACTATGGTTCGTCCTAACTTGAGTTCTTAAGTTTGATTTCTCGTCAACGCCCGGTCGTCGCGTCCGCGTCCACACCTTTACGTAAAAGCGATGTTTTATTACATCGTTCTCGTTTCTCGAGACTCTCAAAGTCTAGAATAAACTTCGATATTCTACATCGATATAAACCGAATTCATTAACGAATTCAATACGCTTTTCAATTCGTATTTCAATTGAACCGTTCTCGTTCTTGAGACACGTTCAATTATATCGTTTAACCTTTCCGGTTTAAGCGTTCAGCGTATTATCGTTTCTCGACATCTGATTTTTAATAGTAATTTCTTACTAATTCATGTTATAAATCGATTTCCAATCGATTTCTTTTAAATAAAGTCCTATTTCTCGATTTGTCACGTAAATCGATGAACTTTATTAATATTTTTCTTAAACATTAATCCATTTATCCATAATCCTTATTATTCAATTCTAACGTTTATTAAATAAAAACATTTCGTTATAACATAGTGATCCATGTTTATAAAATTTTATAAATTCCCAATATATCTAAAATAATATTTAGACATATAATATATTATCACTCCTAATTAAAAAGGATTTAAAATTCTTATAGTTCCTTAATGCTCTTGGAAATTCTTAAAATTACCAAATGATTTCCAAGAATTTTTATAAATTCATGTAGTGTATTATTATACACTTATGGTCATTAATATGTGTTAATATCATCCATGTATCAATCGATCATCACTATATTCACATAAGGCATATTTCACCTAGGGAGTTCGGACTTAGTCAAATTTCATGTATTTAATTTTGGCAAAGCGACTTAAAACAACCCAGTGTCATACTTTGACGATTTATAACTCTCGACTCAAAATCGTATGACCGTACAAGGATACATTCGAAAACCTCTAAACATGTACTATAAGTTCTAAGAAGGAAGTCGATCGAAAGAGTTGTGGTTACGGAGATATAGGGTCTCAAAGTGGGCAACTCGAGCGACTTCTATACTTAGAATATGTCACCCCCTAAATCCTAAGTGCGGATTACGAGGACTATAACTCTAGCAGGATAAAAATACAAGGAGACTCTTTTTAACAATAAGCGTAATACATATGTCATTTATGTTTTGGACCATATTACATAATTTGGGGTTCTTGCGGCGGAAAACATGTGATATGTACATATGACGATGTACTATCAAGGTATAAACATTTCGGCGACAACATTCCTATTGCTCAACACCGCTCCATCCATCATCATCGCTCAACTGCACATTTAAAACAAACATGCGGTGAGTACAAGAATGCACTCGGTGGACTCATGCGAAAATATTTTATCATTTGTAGATTACATCGCCACATCATGGTAAGACACAGGGTTTTAGTTGAAATGCCTTGTGCTTACTAAAATATTTTCATCATTTCATAAAATCATCGCTTTGGCGAGCATTTTTAAGTGTGTATGATCCATATCCCTTAACATCCTTTCATCATATCATCATAGTCGAGCGTCGTGAAGGAGGCCTCTCTACGATGTCGTGACCGGCCGTGGTGTCCTTACAAACCACCACCTTAGGTGTACACGTTAATCTAGCGGTATTGTCCTTCCGGCATAGGATCCGATATCGATTTCATTCATAAGTTGGGGCGACCCAACACATTCATATCATTCATTCCGGATAGGATACATACACAAAACATAAACATTTTGGCGGTAATCATGTAAACATTTTATCAACAATTGAAATAAGCATCGTAAATAAATATTTCAAAAGCATTTTATTTTTAAGTATAGTAAAGCCACACGGACTATCGATTGTCTAAATCGATTTCTTGATATAAAGTCCCATGCTTAACCTATCTATTCACGGCCTTGAGGTTTTGGGTAGAAACTATCCATCGAGTCTTAGAACCCATATTTCTACTATAGTGTATATCAAGGTATGATATACACTCAATTGAGCATGTAGGAAGCACCTATTCAAATGGTTCACGTTAGGGCATGCTTTCGTAAAAATATCATGTTGTGTTGTTTTATTACAACCGTACATCTTATTAATGCTCTATCGTACCTTGCGACATGACATAATGAATGCATTGATTAATAGCATGTTAGTCACATAAGGCATACTTCATATAGGGTTTCCAACACTTAGTCAATTTCAGTGTTGAATTTCAAGCAAAACAACTTGAAATAACCCAGTGGCAAACTTTGACGATTTATAACTCTCGAGTTAGAATACGTATGGCAGCACAAAGATACATTCTGAAACCTCTAAACATGTACTACAAGTTCTAAGAAGAATTAAATCCAAAAGAGTCGTGGTTCTAAAGATATAGGGTGTCAAAGTGGGCAACTCAAGCTGACTTCTATACTTAGAAAATTTTCACAATTTTCAGTTTTAGCTTAATGACGAGGGTTTTGCTCGTAACTTTTGACTCACAATGCCAAAATGGCTGCAGGCTACCAATTTGAAACCTTGTAACAAGTACTACATATTTCATGAAGACCATCTTGGAGAATATCTGACGCATCGAGAAATACATAAGCCCAAAGTTGACTAGTTGGAAATGGGCGGTTTCGGTGGGTGACTTTGGGTAGATGAAAGTATACCTATAAAACTTGGTTTGAGATCAAACTTTCCAGATCATAACTAGACATGGTGAGGAACATTTATTATGAAGAAACCCAAGTCCAAATCGGACTACAAACGGCTTGAACATCTCACGTAAACGTCATACTCGAACAGCCTATTACATGAAAAATTTCACTAAGGCAGTTTGTCCAAAAAGCTTACTGTAATGTATCAACTTTAAAAATTCACCGTGAGTTCATTATAAGTAATCTTGGAATGAAACCAATCATATTGAAAATCCAATTAAGTCTAGTTTAATCCAAAAAAATCCTCACTCAATGATTCACAATAGATTGGGAGATAAAAATATTTTACTACAAGCTATCACTTCCATGACAGTTTTGTGCAGTTAGATTGTAAAATCTGGAATAAATAGTAAAGAATTTTATAAAATTCTGAAAATTTACATACATCTTCTATACATGATGAATTATGTTTCTGAAAAATTTTAGAGTTTTATCATTATCCAAACTTAAAACGAAAGCCACGGACTATGGGTGATGAACACGGCAATTTCACAGTTTTGCGCGATGCTTTCGAGAAATACGATTAAAATAGAAAAGCAAGTTGGATGGACTTGCAATTTTACAGAGAAATATTATACACATATAAGTTCAACATATTAAAAATTCACAATCATCGGACCACTTTAACTTAGTCAAATAAATTTGTAGAATCACTGTTCGTCCAGATCATCAACATGCAATCATATATACACACCATTTAAACTACTTCAAGCATATATGCATATATATATGTATATATCTGATATTTAATCATTTAATTAGACCATATAATTAATCACATTGCCATATAGTAGATATATGCAAAAGTGGGAAGATTAACATACATTTGTTACACACATATAACATTTTCGGCCCTTATGCCCAAACATAGACTAAATTTTATTTTCCATGTTAAACATAGATATATGCATCATAGTATATGATTTAGATGATAATTAATAGCATAGGATAATTTAATGGCATCATTTTATGCGATAAAAATCGAGTTCGAAAATTAGGGTTTTCGAACGTTTGAAAAATTGGTCACTATCAAATCTTGATGATCTAGCATTGATTTAATGCCAAATAATACTGTAATAACATATGAAAATCTTAGGAAATAATTTCCTATAATTTCTTGATCGATTAAAACGCTTTTTGTTTCATCTCAAAACGTTAACGTTTGAAAACGTTGCAAAACGTTCATTATCGACTCATCTCAAAATGGTCTTAATGAAGTCGTAATCACTTTATTAAATTATTCCATTAATAATGGAATTTAATTCTAAGCTTGATTGCTTAGAAAAATTTCTGACGTTTAACTATCGATCTGAAATCAACGTTAAAGAAAATCGGCCTATACACTTCATATACTCTTATTCCTTAATTTACAATTCTCAGTGAATATAAAATAGGAATTCATTCCTTTGTAAACAATCGAAATCATTATTCGATATCTTATTGATTGAATAACTCGGCTAAACTCTAGTTTACGGGTTTTAAATACCGTAATTAGGCATTTAAATCTGCGGGGTATTACATCCTACCACTTAAAAGAAATTTAGTCCGAAATTTGCATACCTCATAAAGTATGGGTATCTTAACGTCATAACATCATAATTTTCCACGTGCTTTCTTTTTGTCCATGGTTCCTTCATTGGATTTTCATTAAAAGACCCAAACTTGTTTCTTTAATCGTTGCATCGTACGATCAAATTAGTCGTAAATTTTCATCATAACTCATCAGAGTCAAAGGTCACGTCATCATGTTGGTTTACGTGAATTGGGTAATTTTCGTATTTCTTTAACTGCGACACGTGAAAAACATTTCTTACTTTCCTCCCAAAAGCGGTGGAAGTATCAGCTATATGCTACTAGGCTTATCATTGTTAGGAGCTCGTAGGGTCCTATGAAACGTGATCTAATCATTCTTTGTACCTGAATCCTTATAATTTCTCTAGATGGAGAAACCTTAAGAAATTTTAACTCTGCATTTAAAATGCGGTTCAAATTTACGTGTCGATGTAAGATTTTTATGCATCTGAGCTTTTCTTATTCTTTGCCTTATTGGGCGATATCTTATTCGTTTAAACTTACGGCGTCGGGACTTTATACCTTTTCTCACCTACTTTGTTACAATAAAGTGGTGGTCGATATTCTTTTACGCAATACGCCTCATAAGGCTACATTGATTGTTATTTGGTAGCTATGGTCGATACGTAAACTTACCAAGTGGTACAATCGTTCTTACTTGCATCTTGGTTTAACACTTATGTTCTATCGTATCCTTATCGTTCATCCGTCCTTTCGATTGTCTATCATCTGCGTGAGTGGACATCTATGTTAAGGCTCGATCTCGTGTCTAACTTCTTTTGTGAGTTAGTTCAAAATCTAGGGGTACTCTTGGTGTCTCTATCACAAGCGATAGGTTCTAGTACTCCTTGTAAATATAAGATTTCCTTTATGTACGGTGAGCTAACTTATCGGATCTATGAGTCATCCGAATAGCGAGAGACAAAACATAATTGGCGAGTCGATCCACTACTAGCCATATAGTAGTGCAACTTCTTTATGACTTTGGTAAAATCTGTCACAAGATCTATTTCTATATCATTCTATTTCCATTCGCGTAGTTCTAGAGATTTTACTCTCTTATAAGGCCTTTGATACAATGCCTTTACTTATTGGTAACCGAGACACTGCTTGACAATCATGGTTACATTTCATTTCATTCCTTGATATCTAACTTTTCTCGTAAATCATAATACATCCTAATAATGCCTGGTTGGGCGGTATGAGAAGGATCATGAAATTCATTCTTGGTTTCATTTCTAAACTTATTATTGCATGGAAATATATGTATATATCTCTTTTTTAGACAATAACATTGTCCTACGTTCCTTAAAATTCTTCAGCTCTTCATTCATTATCTTAATTCGTATTCTATTCCCATCTTCATTCTCTTTTTTTTTTTAGTCATATTTCACCTTGGTTGGGGGAATACTACTTACATTCGTCCTTGATTTCCCGACTATTTCTGTTCTCGTTTTCTTAACCTTTCTAATGAGTTTTCCTTTTCTATAAGGACATACCATGAGTTAGACTGAATTCTATATCTTAGGCATTAGATTCTACATTAACTGTTCATAGGTGATCATTTATCATATTTATAATCTTTTACTAATTCGAGCCATCTTTTCTATCCTGTATCCAAGTTTCTTTGCTCGAAGAATAAGTTCAAACTTTTGTAAATTGTGAAGGGTTCTTAATTTATTGATATAGGAGTGAAATTTCCAAGACTTCGGTATTTATACCACTGTTACTATTCCAAGTCATGAGTTGAGAATTTATATTCATGTGGCCTAAGTCATTGTGATGCATAAGTTATTATCTTTCTCATATTAATACATAGTCTTTCTTTCATTAATCCATGTAATTTTGATTCTATTTTGGGGTAACTATCTTATTGTTCTTGTTACCTTAGAGAGTTCTTAATGGATCTCTAATAGTAGTTAATCAATCTATAAAATTCACGATTTTATTTTAGGTCATTAGCGTCTTTCATCTTTAATTGTTTTGTCCTTTGTCGGTTACATTGTTTTCTTCTAAAGACACTATCGCTTTGAGGAATATTTCTCTTTTAAGCGAAATTTACAAAAGCGTACTTGGCAAAATTTTGCCCGGCTCTTAAAAGTCGTAAGACAGCCCTTCGATTTTTCTTTATGTTATTTCTCATCTTTTGAATAGATAAGAACATCATCCATGAGGATTGAGATAAAAATTATCTAGGTATGTGTGAAACACTCGATTTTTGAGGTTCATGAACAGGGCTGGTGCATTGGTTAGTCGAATGACATAACTATTATTTCATAGTAACCATATCTTATTCGAACAATTCATTTCCGTATTTGGATACCATTCTTCAAGACCATATAATATTACATCATAATGCCTCGGTGAGGACTTTTCATACATTACTTACGAGTCGGTCTCTGAAATGATTGATTCTGAAGCGTCTAGCTCTTTTTACACTCAAAACTTTGACACTTCTTCACCATATTCATAAACTCTTCCGAACTATGTTTATTTAACATATTATAATCACATCATTTTCATCATAAACCATTATTTACATATAAGTCTTATATGTTCCTAAGATTCTATGTCTTTGAATGACCTTTGTCGGAGTCGTACCTTTCGTCTAGAAACTTATCTATTTCTCGTCGTTTTACCTCATATATCCGACGATCTTTCTCTTTCAAAGAGCCGGGGTCTGCTAACTCCTTGTTTCTTCTTTGGTACCGTAGTGTGTGTTACTTTTATCAGAAAGTAAGGTCGAGTTGGTAGTGGTAATTCTCTTAATCTTCGAGGTCGATAAGATCCTGTCCTTTTGCCGTTCTCGTCTCTTTCTGGTACAATTGACGGCACAGGATGTGGGACGGCGATTGGAACATCAGGGTACAACCATTCCTTTATGCCGTGCTGTGTAACTTGCCGAGGTTCGGGACAAGTACTCGTAGGTGTCGTTTCCTACTCGGTATAGATATACTTGAGCCTGTTGACAAATCCTGGTAAGTCTGTCCACGCTTTGGAATTTTTATCATGAAGAAAATATTCTCTAGATACTTCTTTTGCAAAAATTCTGCCAATCTGTTGGCAAATGACAGATATGTCGTTGGGTACCATCCTTGATACGATCCTCGCTGGTGCGAAGGATCTATCGACCTGTGACGGAAGAGCGAACAAGATGGAATATCCTAAAACCTCTCGAATCTAACCCTCGAGTGATATAGGTCGATGTTTCGCCTATACCCCAACTAGATAGTTGACGCGACAACTCGGGGCGATGAATGACACACGAGCGAGGGATTAATGTCTCGTCGATAATCGATAATTGAATTCCTTAGCAAACACAAGAAAATTCAAGAGCTAATGAAGAGAATAAAACTCACATTTATTGATCAATCAAAAGTGAATATTTTCGTTATGCTTACAAGCCTTTATATAGTTGAACAACGAAGTCTAATCCTTATCAAAGAAGGACTCTAATCAAAGTAGAACTCTAATTTACAAAAGAAGTTTTAATAAACTAGGACTCTAGATAATCAAGCTAAAAAATACTACGAAAAATCTTGATACAAAAGCGTGGCCCATATGCCGTATAATAATTAAATTCATAAAACTTGGGCTGCATCATTCCTTCTCTTGAAAAGGATTTGTCCTCAAATCAGTCGTCACCTATATCAAGCGGACTCACCCACTTCAATTCACTAGCCCTCGAAGATACCAAATGTGGAATCCACCTTATATCCGACTTCGGATAAGCCTCCGAGCGATGTGGGACGATCATCCCCACCCCATAAGACCCAATTGCCTCGATCGGCGATCGGCGAACCCTATGAGACACGAGACCAGTGGAAGGTCAGCTCGATACCAAATGATATGATCCTCGTTTGTGATGGAGAATCAATCGACGCAGAACGGAAGACTTGATAAAACTCGAACCAATGGATATGGATAAGGATAATGTAGGATATGGATAAGATAAGGATAATCTATGATATGGATAAGATAGGTATGATATGGATATGGATAAGGATAATGTAGGATATGGATAAGATAAGGATAATCTATGATATGGATAAGATAATGACTCCTAACCGCTATCCACGAACCTTAGATGCCTTCCCACGACTCAGACGAAGACGAACACGACACCACGACTCAGAAACCAAAAATATGAGACTCTGAACGACAAACCCTAACCTACCCGTGACACGAAAAGAAAGGATGATACACGAATGACGATGAACCCGGACGGCGAACACGGCTCGATGCCAAATGATCGATCCTCGCCGGTGCGAAGGATCTATCGACCTGTGACGGAAGAGCGAACAAGATGGAATATCCCAAAACCTCGAATCTAACCTCCGAGTGATATAGGTCGATATTTCGCCTATACCCCACTAGATAGTTGACGCGACAACTCGGGGCGATGAATGACACCGAGCGAGGGATTAATGTCTCGTCGATCGTCGATAATTGAATTCCTTGGCAAACACAAGAAAATTCGAGAGCTAATGAAGAGAATAAAACTCACATTTATTGATCAATCAAAAGTTTGAATATTTTCGTATGCTTACAAGACTTTATATAGGCTGGCGAAGTCTAATCCTTATCAAAGAAGGACTCTAATCAAAGTAGAACTCTAATTTACAAAAGAAGTTTTAATAAACTAGGACTCTAGATAATCAAGCCTAAAAATACTACGAAAAATCTTGATACAAAAACGTGGCCCATATGCCATATAATAATTAAATTTATAAAACTTGGGCTGCATCAATCCTCATTTGACACTCTATAGTTACGAGTATCCATCCAGAGGTGCAAAAATTTCTTCAAAACTGTTCTAAATTCATTCCTAGTTCATATCAAAAGAGCCGATATGCTCGTGTGAGTTATAACCTTGTAGGGCTTAGGGTTAACTTTGTACTCGTCAGACTCCTTTTCTTGCCATCTGTAAACATATAGTTCTAGATGAGTCCGACTTAAATTAAGCAATGGAGGGGATTTCTAAACAAGAAGGATCTCTTAAAGAATTAAACACTTTAAGGTATATATAACCTGTAGACAACTTATGACACGACTCATGACACTTATCTTAAAACTCATTTTACGTTTACACCTTCAGTCGTAAGTTGCCTTAAAGATATTCGCATAGGCGAACAGTGGGTACTGATATTCTGTCGTGCAAAACCTCTAACGAAAAGGCTAGGCCCAGGTCACTAATCACATGAATGACAGCCATTTCCGAAACTTCGTGTCTCTATGATTTTATCTACGTTCTACATAGATATAATGATCCAAATCATTGGATAGCACTTTAGGTGATTCTAGGTTCAATTCTGAGCTTAAGTAACACTTGCGATGGTCATATTCCGTATAGGTAAAGAGATTTTCATTTCTTGATTCGCTTACCCTGAGTTGGGTTCTATCGCTTTTACGCATACTTGTGCGATGTCAAAAAGCGAAGCATTTACATTGAACAAAATCTTATAGGTATTCTGAGGAATTTTCCTCATACCTATCATGCCTTTTAGGTTTTGTTTGTTACATTTTGGTCAAAGTATAGGCTTTGGTCTCGGTGTTCCGTCTATTCAAGTAAATATCTATTTCATATGTCATTGTCCTTTCCTTTGGGACATTATGTTCCATTGCTATGGTCTTCTGTTGCTTCATTCACCCTATACTTCTCGGGTATCCGTATCGTTATGCTTTTACCAACAGCATTCATGGTTAGGTCTACATCAATCTATCCTTGATATTGATATGTTTCAATAATGAAATCTTATCGTAGAGATCGTCATGTCTCTATCACTATCATTCATTCCTAATCCAGTATGAAAGATTCAATTCCGTTTTTTTCACTTTATCGATCTTAGGAGTATATTTCTCATATATTCTTACTTTAAACTCTTTTCCAGAGAAGTCCTTGTACTAGCCTTTAGCGCCATCGTTTGTAATATCCCTTTTTGGATATAGTCATTTCTTCTTAATCTTTTATTGATTCATCGTGCAATTTCACATAAGATAAAATCCTTTGTCCACTGGGGATGTATTATACTTTTGCATTGACGTCAAATATCTTTACCATTTTCTCGACATTCAATGATTTCTTCATTTCCATGTCAGAGATACTTAATACCCCACTTTATTGATCGTCACAAAAGTATGGGGGTAAGATTTACAATTAGGTCCACCTTAAGATCCTTCCATGTGAATCTTTTTCTGTGTTCTCTTGGATTGATTTCCTTTGCAGGATCTATAGAAGCTATCTTGCTTGTTAACTATTGAGTTACACAAGACAAGCGTTTTGTGTCATTATAAGTTAGGGTATTAAGATTCATTTCAAAATAATGAACCTGTTTCCTTACTTCAAAGGAATTACCTTACTTATCGAAGTCATAACATCTCTGAAGCTTATATCATATCAGGAACTATCTAATTGTATAGCTCGTAATTTCTTCTACTATTTGTGACTTTTGTCTGTTCTCATGAGCATGGTATTTGAAAGAAATCTATTTTCGTTATACTTCGGTTTCCACCTTCAGGACTAGAATCATTATCATTGTCGTATGGCTTGGTAGTGTAGTACATTCATACACCATAACTTAATTCTAAGCATCTCATTACCATGTCTTGACTTCGGAGTTATTTCCTCCATACTTAGTTCACATACTAGGGCTATCCTCGTCGTTCACACAATCTTGAGGATTATGATTCCTCAATCTCATTATCTTTTGTTTAACTAAGTTTTAATTACTCGGAATCGATTATGCTCAAGCATAATCTCATTGACCGAGGTATAAGGCGAGAGATTTATTGTCTGGGGTGCTATTACTTCTTTATATATATATATTCTTTGAAATGAATATCTTTCATGCATCTTTATTCTTTTAAACGTGTCTAACCTACTAGTGAGGTTTCAAGGATATCCAACTATCTTAAAGATAAGTTGTAATCGCTCTCGTCATGACATAATAAGGAAAATTCATATCCTACAGGTATCATATACTTTTCTTTACTTTTATTCTTGCATTCAATGCTAAAGAGTATCTTATTCATAACTTTGTTATTATAACAGTCGTATGATGATATAACTTCACTGTTATCATTCTTTGTTAACCCCATCAAGGGTCATCACTTCATGTGTGCCATAGGAAGAATATCTCGTCTCATCGAGATTTTCTTTACATCATAATTTCTTGATGTCTATCACTTTACTGATCTGAAACTTTTAGGTGACTGAGATATGTCAACTTATTTCATGCCCGACATTTATCGGTTTACTAATTCGCTCTTAGGTGACAAGGTAAGTTAACATTAGTCATACTTGATGGTTTCAAAAATCAAGGAGGAATTATCACGACTACCTACAAAAGGTACTGTCTCATTCATCAAGATAACATCTTTTCAATGATTGAATCGATATGTTCCTTGGACTGAATAAATGGGGCTCTAGGGTGAAAGACCATAATGGCGACTCTTGAGATTTCTTTGGTCATATGGGCTGGCGGACCGTCACAATTATATTCTCAGTCACATAAGGCTTTGGGTTCAAAAGGTCACTTTATGAATTTTTGGGTTTGAAAATTTTCTTCAGAAAAAGTGAGAAACTCGAATGAATTCTCAATTGGAACTAGGTCATAGAGTTAAACTCAATGGCGAAATTGGGTAATGGATATAATTTGAAAACTTATATACCTGTAATAGGTCATCAACAAAGTTCTCATGTATGTCGAGGTTCTACTTGTATTCTTGAAGATCTTACTTTCTTAGTAACATTCTAGGATTCGTATCATACTATAACAGTCTTACTCTTTTCAATCGTAGAACTAACTTCAACTGATTCTCATGAATTACGGAGTAGGAATCGAGGATTTAGTCCTTCATAAGAAATGAAGTACAGTGCATTAGGAGCACGTGAGACGAAAATCGTCGTAAATCGGAGTTCACACGACCGAGAACAAGTCGAAATAGAATCGCTGCGTGGTGTAGGGAAATTTACACACGTTCGCGCCGAGGTCATAGCGATGCCGACACCAAGGTCGTGTATGCGTTACCGATGCCGGTAGTACGAGAATATTGCCGACACGGGTCGGACAAACTACCGATCGACATGTCGGCGATGTTATAAATGCCGATTTAGAAGTTGACGATCGCATGCCGGTCGAATAATTTCGTATAAATCTTTCACTTTTCTTCACTCAAGATGGAATGAAGTTCTCAAATCCATCACTAATCTTGTTCTTGTAATTGAAGGAAATTCTTACTTCTATGTTCTTTCGTAACAAGTGATCATGCTTCCTATAAAGTTTATGTTCTGTTTGAACTAGCATGCTCATCATCATAATCAACTTTGTGGTTTGAAGTAAAACTTGAATATTCCTACGTAGCTCGTTTATGCATACGTATTTCGTTGAATTTAAAGAATTTAACATATCATATTTGACAAATCAATGTCCAATCTCAACCATTTTAAAACATGAATAACATAACACATTCATATAGCAATGAACTCTTATTGAATTCGAGGAATTCAAACATTTCATCTTTGGCATATCGTGCGAACTTTCTCATATCATTGTCATCTTTTTTCTTATATCTTCCTTCCTTTCATAACTTTCTTGACAAATCATTTGTCATAACATTCATTCAACCTTTCTCATAGCTTTCATTTCTTTTGAAAGATCATACCAATTATCGTCCACTTCACAACATAATATTTTATTTGCAATTTTTGCAATAAATTTCACTTTAAATAAATTCACATAACTTTCATTTCACTTGAAAAAAATTATTTAAGCTTTCACACCTTTCGTTTCAAAACCGAGAAAAATCATTTATCTATCATAAATCAAATCCTTTAAGTTTTCCTTAAATATGCAGTCTCATTCCTGCATATTGTTGGAATCCTTTGAGCTTTCCTTAAATATGCAGTCCCATACCTGTATATTGTGAAAATCTCTTTTATTTCCAAAAACTTTTGCGAAGAAAAACATTTCCATCCTTTTTCACTTTCAAACTTTTGAAAAAAAATATCATTTACCTCATTCCAGTTGAGCTTGATGTGAAGGAGTGTTGTGATGTAATGGAGAGTTGAGCATTGTCAGCTGATCTCTAGAAGTCTAATGACTCAATCTAGACTTAACCTTAAAGAATATTTTGGGTTCAAGAGCGAACCGCTCTGATACCACTCTGTCACAGCCCCTAAATCCTAAGTACGGATTAACAGGGACTATAACTCTAAACAGGGATAAAAATACAAGGAGACTCTTTTTAACAATAAACTTAATACATATGTCATTTATGTTTATGGACCATATTACATAATTTGGGGTTCTTGTAGCGGAAAACATGTGATATGTACATATGACGATGTACTATCAAGGTATAAACATTTCAGCGACAACATTCCTATTGCTCAACACTGCTCCATCCATCAACTGCTCAACCTGCACATTTAAAACAAACATGCAGGGCTGAGTACAAGAATGCACTCAGTGGACTGATGCCAAAAATATTTTATCATTTATAGATTACACTACCACATCATGGTAAGACACAAGGGTCTTAGTTGAAATGCCTTGTGCTTACTAAAATATTTTCATCATTTCATAAAATCATCGCCTGGCCAGGCATTTTTCTGGTGTGTATGATCCATATCCCTTAACATCCTTTCATCATATAATCATAGTCGAACGTCGTGAAGGAGGCCTCCCTCTACGACGCCGTGACCGGCCGTGAATTATCCTTACAGCACACAGTCACCTTAGGTGTACACGTTAATCCTAGCCAAGTATTGTCCTTCCAGCCTAGGATCCGATATCGATTTCATTCATAAGTTGGGAGCGACCCAACATATTCATATCATTCATATCATTCATTCCGGATAGGATACATACACAAAACATAAACATTTTGGCAGGTAATATGTAAACATTTTATCATCAGTTGAAATAAGCATCGTAAATAAATATTTCAAAAGCATTTTATTTTTAAGTATAGTAAAGCCCACCTGGACTATCGATTGTCTAAATCGATTTCTTGGACTGTAAGTTCCATGCTTAGCCTATCTATTCCTGGCCTTGAAGTTTTGGAGTAGAAACTATCCATCGAGTCTTAGAACCCATATTTCTACTATAGTGTATATCAAGGTATGATATACACTCAATTGAGCATGTAGGAAGCACCTATTCAAATGGTTCACGTTAGGGCATGCTTTCGTAAAAATATCATGTTGTGTTGTTTTATTACAACCGTACATCTTATTAATGCTCTATCGTACCTTGCGACATGACATAATGAATGCATTGATTAATAGCATGTTAGTCACATAAGGCATACTTCACATAGGGGTTTCCAACACTTAGTCAAATTTCAAGTGTTTAATTTCAGCAAAACAGACTTGAAATAACCCAGTGGCAAACTTTGACGATTTATAACTCTCGAGTTAGAATCGTATGGCGCACAAAGATACATTCTGGAAACCTCTAAACATGTACTACAAGTTCTAAGAATGAATTAAATCCAAAAGAGTCGTGGTTCTAAAGATATAGGGTCTCAAAGTGGGCAACTCAAACTGACTTCTATACTTAGAAAATTTTCACAATTTTCAGTTTTAGCTTAACGACGAGGGGTTTTGCTCGGCTCGTAACTTTTGACTCACAATGCCAAAATGGCTGCAGGCTACCAATTTCGAAACCTTGTAACAAGTACTACATATTTCATGAAGACCATACTGGAAAATATCTGACGCATCGAGAATACATAAGCCCAAAGTTGACTAGTTGAAATGGACAGTTTCCAGTAGGTGACTTTAGGTCGATGAAAGTATACCTATAAAACTTGGTTTGGGATCAAACTTTCCAGATCATAACTAGACATGGTGAGGAACATTTCTTATGAAGAAACCCAAGTCCAAATCGGACTACAAACGGCTTGAACATCTCACGTAAACGTCATACTCGAACAGCCTATTACATGAAAAATTTCACTAAGGCAGTTTGTCCAAAAAGCTTACTGTAATGTATCAACTTTAAAAATTCACCTTGAGTTCATTATATGGAATCTTGGAATGAAACCAATCATATTGAAAATCCACTTAAGTCTAGTTTAATCCAGAAAAAACCTCACTCAATGATTCACAATAGATTGGGAGATAAAAATATTTTACTACAAGCTATTACTTCCGTGACAGTTTTGTGCAGTTAGATTGTAAAATCTGGAATAAATAGTAATATTTTTTATAAAATTCTGAAAATTTACATACATCTTCTAGACATTCTGAATTATGTTTCTGTCAAATTTTAGAGTTTTATCATTATCCAAACTTAAAACGAAAGCCACGGACTATGGGTGATGAACACGGCAATTTCACAGTTTTGCGCATGCTATCGAAAAATACGATTAAAATAGAAAATCAAGTTGGATGGACTTGAAATTTTATAGAGGAATATTAGACACATATAAGTTCAACATATTAAAAATGCACAATCATCGGACCACTGTAACTTAGTCAAATAAATTTGTAGAATCACTGGTTTGTCCATATAATCAACATGCAATCATATATACACACCATTTAAACTACTTCAAGCATATATGCATATATATATGTATATATCTGATATTTAATCATTTAATTAGACCATATAATTAATCACATTGTCATATAGTAGATATATGCAAAAGTGGGAAGATTAACATACATTTGCTACACACATATAACATTTTCGGCCCTTATGCCCAAACATAGACTAAATTTTATTTTTCATGTTAAACATAGATATATGCATCATAGTATATGATTTAGATGATAATTAATAGCATAGGAAAATTTAATGGCATCATTTTATCCGATAAAAATCGAGTTCGAAAATTAGGGTTTTCGAGCGTTTGAAAATTGGTCACTATCAAATCTTGATGATCTAGCATTTATTTAATGCCAAATAATACTGTAATAACATATGAAAATCATAGAAATAATTTTCTATAATTTTTGATCGATTAAAATGCTTTTCGTTTCATCTCAAAACGTTAACGTTTGAAAACGTTGCAAAACGTTCATTATCGACTCATCTCAAAATGGTCTTAATGAAGTCGTAATCACTTTATTAAATTATTCCATTAATAATGGAATTTAATTCTAAACGATTGCTTAGAAAAATTCTGACGTTTAACTATCAATCTGAAATCAACGTTAAAGAAAATACGGCCTATACACTTCATATACTCTTATTCCTTAATTTACAATTCTCAATGAATATAAAATAGAATTCATTCCTTAAATAAACAATCGAAATCATTATTCGATATCTTATTGATTGAATAACTCGACTAAACTCTAGTTTACGGGTTTTAAATACCGTAATTAGGCATTTAAATCTGCGGGTATTCTGAGAATATTTTCGAGTTTCAGTTTAGCTTAACGACGAGGATTTTATGAGGCTCGTAACTTTTGACTCACAATACCAAAATGACTGCAAGATACCATTTTGAAACCTTGTAATAAGAACTACATGTTTCATGAAGACCATCTTGGAAAATATCTGATTCATCGAAATACATAAGCCCAAAGTTGACTAGTTGGAAATGACAACATTCAAGTAGGTGACTTTGGGTTAGTGAAAGGTATACCTATAAAACTTAGTTTGAGATCAAACTTTCCAGATCACAAATAGACATTGTGGTAAGGAACATTTCTTATGAAGAAACCAAAGTCAAAGTCGGACTACAAACGGCTTGAACATCTCATGCAAAAGTCGGACTCGTAGGGTTCATTAACAAAGGAAATAGACTAAGGCAGTTTTGACAAAAACACCTACTGTAATGCGTCAACTTTAAAAATTCACTGAGGGCTTATTAAAACGAATCTAATAATGCAACCTATCAGATTGAAAATCCACTTAAGTCTAGTTTAATTCAGGAAAAGCCTTACCCAATGATTCAAAATAGATTGGGAGATAAAAAGGTTTTACTACAAGCTATCGCTACAGTGACAGTTTTGTGCAGTTAGCTTGTAAAATCTGGAATAAATAGTAACAATTTTAGAAAATTCTGAAACTTTACATAAATCTTCTAGACATGCTAAGTTATGATTATGCCAATTTTTAGAGTTTTACCATTAGCCAAACTCGAAACGAAAGCCACGGACCGTGGGTGATGAAAACCGAAAATTTTCAGATTTGTGCAGTGTTTTTGAAAAATAGAATTAAAATAGAAAATCAAGTTGGATTGACTTGAAATTTTACAGAGACGTAAAAACATGTTTAATTTGAACATAGTAAAATTTCATATTCATCTGACCACTGTAACTTAGTCAAATAATTTTATTAAGTTACTGTTTTCGTAACATACTTCCAGTTTTCAATTTTAAGCTAATTCTTCTTGTATGCATTTCATATAATCACGAAAATGGTGAATCTATCACCCCAAATCACCACCAAGATCATCAATCTAAGCATGCAAGTGTGATTTAGTCATGTCTAAGAGTCATAGGAGGTAGTTATACCTTAGCCACGAATTTGAAGATGAATGAGAGAGATGAAGCTTGAGCTTTCTCTTCCATGGTGGAAATGGTGTAGGAGAAGAAGAAGAGAAGAAGGAAAATTTTTAAAAATGAGAGAGTGTTGCTCTCGGTTTTTGGCAGAAAAATGAGAGAGTGAAGTGTGTTGTGTGTGTTCAAAAATGTTTGGAGAGAGTATAATGAGTAAAGGGTATTGAAAGGGGAAGAGTCCCCCCTATTTCTCTCTCTCTTGTACACGGTTACACACACACACAATAATGAGATTACAGCAAATTTTTGGGGAGTAGGAGATGATGATTGAGGAGTGTAAAAGGAGCTCTTTATGCATTGGGTGTTTAAGGAGGTGACAATCATGCTTTGTCAATCCATGATGGCCGAAGTTTTAGGGGTCCAAATAGGTAGGACTTATTTTATTTTTGAACATTAATACAATATATATATCATACATAATCATAGGTATAAAATACAAGTCATAAAAATAATTAAATCACCTCTTAGGCATATATTCGAAATTTTCGAGAATAATAGGGAAAATAGGATAAAAATTATAATTCACACCTATTATTGATACTCATGTCAATATCGATCAAAACATACTCATATATAACATAATATATGATTTAGATAATAAATAATAGCATAGGATAAAATAATAGCACATTTCATTTTTAAAACCCTAATTTGAAAATTAGGGTTTGAAATATTAAATACACAATACCGAGTTTTAATGCTCAAAATTAATTTTAATGCTTAATAATATCCATATATATCATAACGTATAGTTTAGATACCATAGGATAATTTAATGGTATCATTTCATGTGTTAAAACAATAGTTTATATAATTAGGGTTTTCGAAAATTATCGAATGTTAAACGCTCAAAATTCGATTTTAATATTTATTAATACTGTAATTATATAAAATAATAATAAGAAATTAAATATAATAATTTCTGAGCATTAAACTCATTTTCAAAGCGTCTCTGAGGCGTTGGCGTTCAACGTCTCAAAGCGTTCAAAATCGACTCATCTCAAAATGGTCGTAGTAAGTTCGTGCTTACTTAATAAATATATTCCATTTAATATAGGAATTAAGATGGAAATTAATTCCAAGCTTTCTTTGCTCGGAAATTCCATAAAATCTTGGCGTTCGATCTGCGTTCGGCGTTAAAATATATTGACGAATCATTTCGTAATAATTGATTCCTTAATTCACAATCCTTAGTGAATATAAAAGGAATTCGTTATAATATCTTGAATCGAAATCACACTATTCGTTGTCGTAAAAATAATATCTGGCAAAACCACAATTCACGGGTTTAAATTATCGTAATCATCGTTCGTTTCCGACTTGACGAAGTTGAAGGTATCGACGCCGCAATCGAGGCGTACATGTCGACACCAAGTCGTACATGATAATGCCGACATCAAAGCCAAAGGCGTGCATGTGTCGGCGCCGAGGTTGATTTCCGGTGGAGGTGATCGATCGAGTCGAGATAAATTAGCGGTGGATGTCACACTGCCGTTGCCGGTCGTCGGTCGAGCTCATACCCACCGGCTCGCTCGTCGAGGTCGCACCGCCGAGCTCGGCCGAGGTGGACAACCGAGGTCGCCTTGCGGTTGGACTAGACTTCGAGGTCGGATGGAATCGACCGGAGCAGTCAAAATTATACATCTTTGGTGCGAAGCCGAGTCGTTGAGCATGATTACGAGTTCGGTCTTTAATTGACTCTCACGAATTCTTGATCACATTACTACCGTTTCCATTGAAGAGTCATAGTTGATTTGGAGTTCCGTCGTGCGTGAACTTCCAAATAAAAAGATCATTCTTGTGTCACTTATCGCATAGTGACATTCATCGTCTTGACATCCTTTCCAATTCTGAGCTTAAATTTTTTTTCTCGTCTATCAATTCGAGATTCTCAGGATGGAATAAAATTCTAATAATCCATCTTCCTATGTTCTTCGCAATTGGGATCATGCGCCTTAAACAGTCTACGTTCCCTTGGGATAACATACACATCATCGTAAACATCATTGGGATTTGAAATAAAATTTTCAAATATTCATAACAATAAATTTCTATTGAATTACATGAATTCAAACATTTTATCCCAAAAAAATTTTGTCAATACAATCTCGTATGACATTATCATACGTTGGTGGCGAACCAACGACTTTCAATCAATCCTCATAACTTTCATTTGGGATGACATAATCATTAATCAAAACAATATTGAGAATTGAAGAATAAAATTTCAAATATGACGAACATAGTTCGTTGTAAACATACGCATTTCTTGCGAAAAATTTTCAACCAATCACTCATGGTTATTACAACATTTCCCATTTCATTTGTCGATAATGTTCTATCGACCCCAAATCATTTGTCGATAATGTTCTATCGACACCAATCATTGGTCGATAATGTTCTATCGACACCAAATCAAATTCTTAATTTCAAACTTCTCTTTTTAAAGATGAGAAAACAATTTTACCTTTTTCCAGTTGAGCTTGATGTGATGGAGTGTCGGGTAGTGTCGGCTGATCCCTAGAAGTCTAGTGACTCAATCTAGGCTTAATTCTGAAATGGGGTTTTGGATTCAAAGAGCGAACTGCTCTGATACCACTTTGCAACAGCCCCTAAATCCTAAGTACGATTTAGCAGGGCTAATACTTGGAATAATAATCAGGGAAGCTTTAACCAATATATATACAAGAACTCATATGTTCTGGACGTATTCAACTAACAACATCATAAAATAAATTAATTCAATTTCAGCGGAAAAACGTGTGAATACACATATGACGATGTGTATTCAAGGTTTCTAATATATATCGTATTGAAAGGGGTTCACCGCTCAAACACGTCTCCATCCATCATCGCTCAACTTTGCACATTTAAAACAAATATGCGGGGCTGAGTACAAGATTACACTCGATGGCTCATGCCAAAATAATTTATCACATTTGAATTACTCGCCCCATCACGGTAACACACGAGGTTTTAATTTGAAATACTCGTATTTGAAAGAAACGACTTGAAATAACCCAGTGGCAAACTTTGACGATTCATAACTCTCGATTCGAGAATCGTGTGGTCGCACAAAGATACATTCTGAAACCTCTAAACATGTACTACAAGTTCTAAGAAGAATTAAATCCAAAAGAGTCGTGGTTCTCAAGATATAGGGTCTCAAAGTGGGCTACTCAAACTGACTTCTATACATAGAAAATTTTTCAAAATTTTCAGTTTTAGCTTAACGACGAGGGGTTTTGCGAGGCTCGTAACTTTTGACTCACAATGCTAAAATGGCTGCAGGCTACCAATTTCGAAACCTTGTAACAAGTACTACATATTTCATGAAGACCATACTGGAAAATATCGGCGATCGAGAAATACATAAGCTCAAAGTTGACTAGTTGAAAATGGACGGTTTCGGTAGGAGACTTTGGGTCGATGAAAGGTATACCTATAAAACTTGGTTTGGGATCAAACTTTTCAGATCATAACTAGACATGGTGAGGGACATTTCTTATGAAGAAACCCAAGTCCGAATCGGACTACAAACGGCTTGAATATCTAACGTAAAAGTCGTACTCGAACAGCCTATTTCATGAAAAATTCACTATGGCAGTTTGTCCAAAAAGCTTACTGTAATGTATCAACTTTAAAAATTCACCGTGAGTTCATTATAAGGAATCTGGGAATGCAACCAATCATATTGAAAATCCACTTAAGTCTAGTTTAATCCAGAAAAAGCCTCACTCAATGATTCACAATAGATTGGGAGCTAAAAATATTTTACCACAAGCTATCACTCCCGTGACAGTTTTGTGCAGTTAACTTGTAAAATCTGGAATAAATAGTAAAAATTTTAGAAAATTCTGAAAATTTAAATACATCTTCTAGACATGCTGAATTAAGAGTCCTAGGTTTCGAAAATGGCATATACATACTAAATCCATTCGAAAATTTCATATACAACATCATATGTTTATTTTAGCATACCATCTCATATTTTTGTAAATAAAATCCTCAAGAACAATATGAACACAATATCTCATGCTCAAGAACATTTAAAACATACATCTATACATACATAGAATTTTCGAAACACACATATACATATATGAACAAGCTTCGATTTTTATAGCATCGATTTTTATAGCAAAATGCAGATGGAATCGGTACTAGGACCATATTTACCTTTGATATTGGATAGGTTTCACAAGAACAATGGAGGTATCAAGCTTGGTGAGGAAGAAATGGAGAAGAAAGAAGAAAAGGATTTTCGAAAATGGGGGAGGATGGCTCTCGATTTTCTGCTGCAAATGGGAGAGAAATGGGGTGTTTGAGAGAGTGTTAAGTGTTGGAGAGGTTGGGAATGATGAGTATGAGAGAAGTGAAGAGTCCTCTCCCTATTACCTCTCTCTCACTCTCGATTTTTACCTCAAAAATGGGGCAAAAATCTGCAGCCCAATAATGAGGATTAGTGATGATTAGGCTAGATTTAAAAGGTGTGCATGCATTGGTCAATAGGGAGGTGCTATCCCATGCTTGTTGGGTGATGATGGTCGACGCATGTGGGGGTTTTAAGGGCTGATTTTATTTTATTTTCCATCCTTAATACTATATATTAATCATATATGATCATAGGTATAAAATCTGAGTCATAAAATAATTAAATCCAACATATATTGCATAATTGAAATTACAGAAAATAAATTGGGAATATAGGATTAAAATTATAAATTACACCTATTATTGATACTCATGTAATTTTCAATCATATATATCATAATATATGATTTAGATAATAATTAATAGCATAGGATAAAATTATTGCATCATTTCATGCAACAAAACCCTAATTTCGAAAATTAGGGTTTCGAAATTATTAAATACACAATACTGAGTTTTAATGCTCAAAAATTAATTTTAATGCTTAATAATATCCATATATATCATAACATATAGTTTAGATGTCATAGAATAATTTAATGGTATCATTTCATGTGAAAAACCATAGTTTATAACATTAGGGTTTTGAAAAATACACCCATTTCGAGTTAAGGAATGTCAATTATCAATTTATAAAAGCTCAAAATTATCACCAAATAGTAATAATTATTAATACTGTAATTATATAATAATAATAGGAAATTAATTATAATAATTTCACGAGCCTTAAACTCATTTTCTTCAAAACCCATTTCTAAAGTTGGCGTTTAAAAGCTCAAAATTGATTTTAATAATTATTAATCATAATTATATAAATAATAATAGTTAAGTTCATAATTTCACTAAATAAATAAAATTCCATTATCATAAAGAATTAATCGATCATCTCAAAATGGTCAATTCATACTTCTAAATAAATAAAATTCCATTATCAAGGAATTCATAAAATCGATTCCAAGTTCGATGCGATGACGCGTTCGACGTTAAAATAATCTTGTCGTATTATTTTCTAAATTTCAATTCCGTAATTCACAATCCTTAGTGAATTATAAAAAGGAATTCGTTATATAGATACTGAATCAAAATACAATTCGATTTCATACAGATAAGAATATTCGAAAAACCCTAATTACGGGTTTAATATACCGAAATCGTATGTTCGTTTCTTTGGAATATTACAACACTATATGGCTCTCGGCCATTACACATTAAGAGAGCTAAATTTTATTTTGTCTTACAATAATATACAAGAATTATATGACATTATCAAAGAATAACCCATCACTTTCCTAAAGCTTTGAAATTTCTTGCTTTCACACTTGTTCACACATAGTCTTTTCAATATTTTCAGTCACCTCACATATACAACACATCCCACTTGTTTATTTCATGATACATCTTATCTCATGTGAGAATTAATTACATATCACTTTCTCATAATTAACTATCATTATCACAAGAATGAAAATTTTCTTCATTTCACACATTAGGAAGCAAACTTTCGGTCCTTATGTGTACATTGTGCTACACATTTTATTTTCCTCCAATTTATAGTTATGTGACATAATATAAATCTTAGATGATAAATTAAATCATAGGAAAAATAATTAAGAACAATTCTATGTCACAATTTCAAATTTTCGAACCTTAATTCAAAAATATACACAAATTATCTAAACTTTATTCCTTAATCCTTTAGCATTATTTTAATGAAGGCTTGTATAAAAATAATTCTCTTATTACATAAAATAATCATAGGACTTTAGATATTATAATTCCTTAATCGTTAGACTAAGTTTTTGAATTGTCTCAAAACGTCGACATTGAAACATCTCAAAATGTTAATAATCGAATCGTCTCTAAAACATTCATAATAACGTCGTAATCACTTTATTCATTACTTGTTAGTAAGAAATTAAATTCTAAGCTTCGTCACTTAAAAATATCGTAAGACTAACTATCAAAATTTATTCGACGTTAGAATACTACTTTCGAAGGAATCATATAAGCTATATTCCTTAATTCACTAATTATTAGTGAATGTGATATAAAAATTCCCATATCATGGATAGTCGAAATCGAGCTTCGATAAATTACTATTTTGATTATCGAAATAAAACCCTAATTTGCGATTTTTAGTATCGCAATTTAGCTTTAAAACTTCGGGATATTACATTGCCCCGCTTAGAACTTTTAGCTTCGGACTAGCATGTGGGCTCTCTTGAAACAAAAATGATATGCATATCTATCTCAAAGCATGATTTATAAAAGCTTTATGAAATATTATTACATGAACTGTTATTGACTGCCAAATGTTTATGTTTTCTTGTGATCCTATCTGAGATTGGTATATCAATGTGATATGTGAATGTGTTGGTCCACCAACATTAAAAAAAGGGTAATGATCGGATCCGACTTAGTTAAAGACTAACTCGGATTGTGTACACGTGTGACTGTGTGTTAAGGTTAGCTACCTCGATCGGTCACGGCAACTATGTGTAGGTGGCCACCTCCATAGTGCGCGAATGAATGAATGATCAAATATGGAACAACGTGGATGAAATAGTCCGGCCGGATACTTTTGGAAAATGATAAAATATTTGATAGGCATGAGTCTTTTAACTAAAATCCCCATGCGCTATTATGGGCAGTTCAATAACTTTACAAAGAAAATGTTTTCGACAATGAGTCCACTGAGTACTTTTGTACTTAGCCCTGCATCTCGTTTTTGATGTGCAGGTTGAGCAGGGATTGATGATGAGTGCGAGGTGGTGCGGAGTGGCAGTTGTTTTGTTGCTTTAATAGAAAGGATTTCTAGAACCTTGGGCATGTATCGTCATATGCATGTCCACATGTTTATTGCTGCCTAACTCTGATATTATTTTGATGTCTTGATTATAACTGCATTTCATTATCGTATTGAACTTGAGGTCGTACCTCGTTCCTTGAATTGCGCCCTGATTGGGTTATATTTGAACATTGAACCTTTTGACAAGTCCTTCTGTGACTTAAGTTTGTATTGAAACAACTTATTCCTTTCAGTCCATGCATTTATGAGTAGTTTAATGGTTAATTATATTGATTAGTTATGTATATATCCGTTGCTTTATCATACCGGTGACGATCCATATGATCCGTACTTCTTTGAGAAGTCGGGTCGTCACAAAGTGGTATCACTACAGGAAAGTTGACTTTTTGCGACATGAAAAATGTGTCGTTAACATTTGTTTTAATGTCGCAAAAACTAACTTGTTCGCGCTGAACCCTCTCCTTGAATCCTAAGTTGAAAGTTGAGTCTAGAAATTGTTGGTGTTTGACTGTCACTTCACTGCACTCCATCGTCGTCCTGCTCAACGAGGAAAAAGGTAACTATCTCAACTAAAAGTCATTTTTAAATGATGGAAATATATGAAATGTGAAATGGACTACAATATTGCCTTGTTTGGAGGTTGAAATATATTTTAGACAAATGAATGTTTTGAAATTGAAAAGTTGTTTCAAATGATTGGTCATTAGTTTGATAGAAAGTTGCAAACTTTAGGGGCTTGGTAAGGGAGTAATATGAGGATACTTGATTATCGCAAAATGTGTTTTGATCTGTGTTTACTGCTATATGCAAAGCATGCTAGAAGCAGGATGTAAATGAGTATGTTTCCCATGAGAACATAGACTCTTAAGACGCATGATCCCTTTGTGCCGAACTAAGTATGAGAATATAAGGTATCCTCGATTGAACGAAATACTAAGGAAAAACGTGAACATAGAAATCTTAAGAATCACAATCCGAACGGATTTGTGGATGAGAATGTGATGAGTCTACGATGACCAAGCGATTGCTTAACTGGAGGTTCGCACTGCTATGAGTCCCAACCTCTCTACGCGAAGGAATTTTGAACACCATGTGTTGCCCCTATCGTAGAAATAATGAAAAGAATCAAAGTATAACGTTAAGGAAGTATAAAAAGAAATAATGAATTGTAAATATATGATGGGAACGGATATGATCTGATGTTATAACGCGAATAGAAATAATGAATCCAGAACCCAATAAGATAGGGTGACCACTTAACCTTTACCCGAAGGCTAGACATCGATCGTTGCTCTACTCTAAGAAATCATACCGTCTCTTCCCAAAGATTAAACCATGAAAGTAGTTTCATAAGAACTTAGGAATATAAGATGGTTCGGATGGTTTTTACGACTAAGTTCCATTTATCTTCTAGAGTCACACTCGAGGAGGTCGTACGCTCATACCGTTCCTACCAGATGTGCCGAGGAGACGACCTCGGCAAGTTTTTGGCGTATTTCATACGTCATTGGGCCACTGCACATGCCCGTGGTACGTCGTATTATGACGGTGTGCTTCGACTGATCATGAGACTGCCATCCGAATGGCAGGGATATGCCCGTGAGATATCGACGGATTATATCTATCGATGCTGAGAGAGCTTCGATCTGGAGGCGGACCTTACTCGCTTTGTTATCCACTTGAGCTATGTATTCACGGTGTACGAAGCTGCACCACGTGGGCCGTATCTTCCCGCGCGGGAATACACTTGGCGCGATGAGATTCTAGAGTGGCTCCACCCAGAGGTGCCCCGTTTGGTGGTTGACAGACCCGTATTCCTGCCTGGCAGTGGCAGGAATGTCACGCCCCAATTCCCGAGGGAAGGCACGGATGCCGGGGTATGATTAGGGGTGGGGTAAAGAAGCGGGAAAGAAGGGGTAATACATATAACATACATGATAAGAAGATGTGACCATGATATCGGGCAACATCTCCTCTATAACTAGGACATATCCTGAAGGGGAGGGGTGCACAAACAATCCACCAACAGAATAATATCGATACCATAACCTCAGAAACATGATCTTGGTTTATAATAAGTAATGCGAAAAGCAAAATAGCATTACACCACATTGACTAGACCGGTCGACCACATAGCATGCTCGTGTCGAGACTCACGATAATCTGACATAACAAATCTTGTTCCCAATCGAGAAAGCAAAATAAGGGACAATAATACATCAATATCGATGCGTATATAACACTGACATCGCGGAAGCATAGCATGAAGAACCCAGACTCCACCCCTCGGCCGTCGCCGTCCGACCTCCTCCATCCGTGAAAAGATTTGAAAAAGAGTTTGGGGTGAGTACTAGCGCACTTTCGGTGGGGTTTTATCATAAATCAAAAGAATCATGATGCGTGTTGAGCACTTACCTTAGAAGGTTTTAAAGCGTAAATCCACTTCTAAGTAAGCAAAATAGATTTTCATTTTTTCGATACGATCCGTTATTCTTGTTATTCTCATCATAGAACCATGAACAACGGCTCGGGCGTATCCCGCCAGCCCATCACATCTCATTCATTCGGCCGGAACATATCCGATCGGCCCATGCCCGAACGTATCCGGTAGGCTAACTCGGTGTGGACTTGAGGGTCAAATCCCGTCGAACCATAACCACCTCATTACCATTTCCGTGTGGACTTAGGGGTCTATCCCTTCAAAACCATAACCACGTGTTGGGGTCTATCCCTTCGATCAATACTCGAAGATGGTGATCAACCCACGAATAGAGATCCGTGCACAACCATGATAGAACCATGTCTCGGATCGAGAGAGCGATAATAACTTCATCAAAACATTTTACGGCGCACATGTTTTATTTTGAAATATCAGAGTAAATAACTCAAAATAAGCATATATAACCCAACACGAGCAGACAAAACGTTAGCAGGAGGTATCTACGGACCCGATGACTTCACCGATAGCACTGGTAGGTACACAGTAACAAGACGGAACAACTATTGGGGTCACATCCAACAAAGCAAAGCAACAACGTGATCCAAACGAAGATCGTAGCAAAATTAGGGTTTTAGACTTTCTTAACCCACATTTAGCACTCTCCGGGTTTTCAAATCAACTCGATGCAGAAGGGAAATATATTCAGGGCATCAAGTCCTATAATAGGGTACTTTCAAAATATGCATGCATGCAAGTTGACTCAAATCTTAGCAGCGAAGAAGCTTCAAAAATCGATGCCTATCCTCAGATCTAGGATAAACCATCCAAAATCTATGCATGAAAATGGAAACATAAGCAATATGCATAACGACGAACATGGAATGACAAACTACGTTGAAAATGGATAACTCGGGCATGTACTTCCTTTAGAAAACTCGAAGCAACGAAAAACATCCCGACATGCGAAAACGCAAAAAGCGAAAAGCGGAATCGGTACTTTAGTAGAATGCATAGCACGGAACTCAAAACCTAAAGGACCCGTAGCAAGGTGGCCGTCGGCCACCAAGCGACAGCGGCGCTAACGGCGGCGGTTTATTAATCGGCGGCCTCGGCCGTTTTCCGTCTCGTCCTTTAGAATCCCGAGTTCTATGCTATACGATCTACTAAAAGGCGGAATCAAAATAAGAAAAGGAAAAAATAGAAAAGGGGCTGCGGGGAGGTTGATCGGCGGTGGTGGCTCGGCGGCGCAATAATGCGCCGCCGTGAGCCTCCCCGCTCGATCCCCACTCCTCCAGTGCTTCGCGCGTGCACGGAGCTGCTCGGCTTTTCCGTAAACACGGAGGCGAAGGAAATGAGCGCTAAATATGAAGGCCTAGCCTCCTGTTTATAGGAAAAAGCGGTGCTGCATTGCTTGCTTGTAAGCGACCCTTTTTCAAAACGCATAAGCGACGCACCTTTTGCAAACGGACTCAAATTTAGCAAACTTGGTACCCATGGACACGAAATAAAATACCGGACACAACGACTATAAACAAGATATGCTTTTAAAACACCAATGAAAAGTTCGGTTTTCGATAACTTCCGGTGCGAACCTTCATGGGTGGTTGAAAACTCGCATACTTAGTGTCATGAATTAGTCATAAGACACTCTTCACAACGCCTTAGGTTTCGTGACGGTCGCATCACCGAAACAAAAGTTAACCTTTGACCTTTTCTCGAAAAGCGTGCCATGCATAATGAAGCTTAGAAAAGGCGGTGTTACATCCTCCTCCTTAGAAAAATTTCGTCCCCGAAATTTCAAACACGTGGAGAAAACAACTCAGGGTACTGAGCCCTGAACTTGTCTTCCAACTCCCACGTAGCTTCCTCCTCTCCGTGGTGATTCCACAACACCTTCACCAACGGAATCTGCTTGTTCCTCAATTCCTTGACTTCTCGTTCCAAAACAGCCACTGGTCTCTCCTCGTAACTCAGATCCTGAGCAAGAACCACTTGGTCATGCTTGATCACGTGTTTTGGGTCGAACACGTACTTTCTCAGCTGAGAAACGTGAAACACGTCATGAACATCTCCGATGCTAGGTGGCAAAGCTAACCTATAGGCAGCGGGCCTATTCTCTCAAGAACTTGAAGGTCCAGCGAACCTCGATCGTAACTTACTCGCTTTCCAAAGCGAACGACTCCTTTCGTTGGGGAAACCTTAAGGAAAATGCGATTTTCGATCATGGACTGAAGATCCGTACGATGCTTGTCCACATAGGACTTATGCCTGTCCTGAGCTTCCTTGATCCTTCGATTGATCTGATCGATAACCTCGACCGTCTGTTGAACCATCTCTGGTCCTAACATCTTCCTCTCGCCCACTTCGTCCCAATAAAGTGGCGATCGACACTTCCTTCCGTTAAACGCTTTCATAGGGAGCCATTCCTATGGTGGCACGATAACTTTGTTATAGGCAAACTCCACCAAAGGTAGTATCTCTTCCCAATTTCCTCCTCTATCGGCCACAATCTCATGACATGTCTTTCAAGACTGAATCGTCCTTTCCGTGACCGTCCGTTTGAGGATGGAATGTTGTACTAAGATTGACTTGGTCCCCATGGCTTCTGAGACTCCTCCAAAACCTTGATGTGAACCTCGGTTCACGATCGGCGAATCGATCTTGGCACACCATGTAACCGTGCGATTTCTTTGGCGTAAAGTCGAGCAAGCTTATCTAACCCGTCGTCGTCCGAATCGGTAAGAAATGGTGACTTCGTCGATCTATCGGCGACAACCCATATAGCGGTGTTTCCTCTCACGACCTTGGAAAACTCACCACAAAATCCATACCTATATGATCCATTTCCACTGCGGGATTGGTAGCGGTTGCAACAAACCCGACGGGCGTTGGTGTCTGACTTTCACTTGCGACAAGGCAAACAACGTTCCACAAACGCGGCTACATCCTTTTCATCCCTTCCCACCAAAAGTTACTTTTAAGGTCTCATACATTTTGGTGCTTCTGGATGAGTCAGATATGGTGCCTCATGAGCTTCACTCATGATTTTATCTCTCAATTCCTATTGAGTGGCACACATAACCTTCCTCGGAATAGTAGCGCGTTGTCTTTAAACACAGAAAATCCTTGCTATCTTCTAGCCTTGCTTTCAAGCGCATCTTCTCCGTGAATTCGTCTCCTCGTTGTGCACTCACGATGGCTTCTCTTAGCCAAAACTCGCACTTACAATACTTGGCATACAACCTCTCTGCTCGTAACGTTTCCAGAACGGTACGGAGGTGTTCTCTATGCAACTCTGCATTCTTGGAATAGATGAGAATATCATCGATAAAAACCAAGACGAAACTATCCAGATACTGATGGAAAACTCGATTCATCAGATCTATGAAGACCGCTGGCGCATTGGTCAAACCAAATGGCATCACGATGAACTCGTAGTGCCCATACCTCGATCTGAACGTGGTCTTCGCAACGTCCTCCTTCCTGATCTTCAGCTGATGGTAGCCTGACCTCAAATCGATCTTAGAGAAGACACTCGCTCCCTTGAGCTAGTCAAACAGATCGTCGATCCTTGGAAGAGGATATTTGTTCTTGATCGTCAGCTTATTCAGCTCTCTGCAGTCAATACACATCCGCATTGACCCATCCTTCTTCTTGACGAACAGAACTGGCGCTCCCCACGGCGACACGCTAGGTCGGATAAAACCTAGATCCAACAGCTCCTGCAACTGTGCTTTCAGTTCTTGCAATTCCTTAGGTGCCATTCTGTATGGTGCCTTTGATCTTAGTCTTTGCTCACGGTTCCAAATCAATAGTGAATTCCACTTGTCTATCGGTGATAAACACGAAAGTCCTTGGGAAACACGTCGGATATTCACACCACCGGCTCCTCTTGCAATTTGCGCTGTTCATCGTGCGAAAGTCGATAGCTTCCTTCACGATCATCCTCACCGCCTTGGTCTTTGAGATCATTAGCACGCAAACACTCGTCCTTATGCCGTGAAACAAACTTCCACTCCTTCTACTGTTCGAAAAGCAACTTCTCTCGAGACAACGTATAGTTGCCATGTGCTTTTCCAACCAATCCATGCCAAAGATGACATCGAAATCTTCCATTCGATGACATGCAAATTGACAAGGACCTACGCTCCTGATTTCTACCTCACGGTTACGGCAAATCTCTTTTGCCTTTAGCACTTCCCGATGGGATGCTAATTTCGAGTACTACTGTGATTTCTTGGGTACCAAACCCAACCTCTCACACGCGATTTTGAAGCGAAAGAATGTGAGGCTCTCAGTCGAACAAAGCGGCACGGTATATCGATCATATGGATTATACTGCAAGATTTCAGGGCTTGAGCTGCTGCTGGCGATTCAGCGTACACCCTTGCTTGCTGCGGTGGCCTTTGGTTTCTTGGCCTAGGGTGACCTCCTGCTCCGTTGTTTGTCCTCGGCGAACTGATTACGCCTCTGCGGGCTGGATCTTTGCCTTCTTGGCGGCTGCACTGCTGCCCTCCTAATGAGACAATCTCGGCGTAATGTCCAGACTTCTTTCAACGATAGCACTCGGTGCTACCTTGCACTGCACTCGCCGAAATGATTCCTTTGGCATTTCTGGCACCAAGGTTTTTCCACACCCTGCCGCATGGGTTGGAAATTCCTTCCCCAAGGTTGTCTTTCTCTCACTTGAATGCATTGATTCCTTGGAATCCTTTGGACCGCTTCTGGTTCCTTGGAACACACGATTGCCTTTCCTCGATCTTCCCATTTCCTCTTACCTCTTCCTCCGTCACCGGCTGTCAAGGTGGCATCGTTCTTTCTGGGGAAACATTGACTCAATGTTTAATGCCGGTTCAGGGCTGCGCATAGTCGATCTCTCACGGTGACGGCGAAATTCGATCTCGGTGGAGTCCTCTCTGAACACATGCGCCTGGCGACCTCGATTACCAACCAGTGCGTAGCATAACGTGACGGACGATTGAGCGGCGATCGTACTCGGTGACCGTCCTTCTCCCTGGCGAAGATTCGAACTTCGTTTTGCCTTCTCGCGCGTAAACGCCCGAGCACGTACTTTTCCATGAGTTCTTCCTGAAATCTTCCCACGTATACCTTCCCCATTGTCACGGTGTTGTGGTCCTCCTCACGGTTCCCACCGAAATCAGCCTCATCGGTTAGCTGAAAGATCGCGCAATTCAGCTTTTCTGCTTCTTCGCAGCCGATGTATTCGAAGATCCTTTCGGTGGATCGTATCCAGTTCTCAGCGTCGATCGGTTCGCCGAGATCGTCGAACGTAGGGGGATTCTGCCTGCGAAAACTCTCGATCGCATGCCGCTGAACCAAAGGTGGTTCTTGGGCTTCTTCCACGTTATTGTTCCTTTGGTTCCTTGTTCTCGGCATTACATCGGCGTTTGAAACATTAAAACGCTTTCGCATAGATAACCGGGTATCATCGCATAACATATATCATCGCCCATATCACATATCATCACATATATCACATATCACGCACGATCAAATATAATCATGCAATCTGTCAACATATCATCGTTATGCATTTCACATAACATCATCATCACACATCACATAGATCATATATCATCATGGCATAGCTCATATCACATATAAGCATTAAACATAACATCCTGTCATAGGCGGCGTTAGTATCGATAATATTCGGTGTCCATAAAGGACCTGTCAAAATCTGATCAAGGTATGTCGGTCAAAAGGTCGATATGAGCAAAAGAATCGACTCGGTTCTTGTCGAAAGATGCCACTCATCCATGCTTCTAGCAGACTTCTGCGGTCATCACTGCACCTACGACTATCTAGATCTCTGTCCTCCATATCCGTCCATTATTCTCCGTTCGTCCCAGCGGTCCCATTCTGCCTCTCCTCATCCTCTCTTTCCTTCCTATCAGGGCTTGAATTGGCCGCCGCTTGAGCGATCCTGCATGGAAACAAGCCTCTCGTGGGTATGATCCCATACAAGCTGTGCCCTGATCGCCTGAGTGTCAGGTGAAAGCTGTGCTTGAGTCCCTGTCTTTGGCGCTTGCCCTTCCTCAACATGCCCGACCTCATTAGAGTCATCGGCTATCTGGATCACCGGGTCCTCTGAGTCCTCACCGTCCTCCTCATCCTCCTCCGGGTCTTCCTCCTCGCCGAGTCTCCTTCCTGGATGCCAACGATACTGATTCGGTGGCACGAAAATTCGATCTGGGCCTCTTCCACCCATGCATCGGATGGACAATCTCTCGCCCGGAGGTTCACGCCTCAAAATCGTTCGGGTCCTTGGAAGGTAAGGATCGTCGATGGAGGTGTAGTGGCTGGTGTATCACGATGCCTTGGTGATCGTATCTGCGATGGTTGCTCTTCCAAAGGCTCTTGGGAACATCATCCCTATCATCAATCTAGATCGGTCCTCGAACATGCCTTGCTATCACATCCCCTCGGATGGTATACCTCGATGATCGGTCCACTGTCTCCATACTCGGCGGCGAACTCGGTGAAATCCAGGTAAGGTGTGCGTGATAGGATCCCGCCCGAACATCACGTATCCTTGCTTTCTCGGCCACGGCCGCTAACTTTGTTGGTAGCCTCTCACAACCGATAGTAAGCCTCGTATTACGATACTTTCCCACCGTCTCGGATCTTTCTCCACAATCCAACAAATCTTCCCAAAAATACTCCCAACGGCTCATGGACATTCTGGTACATTCCACGAACTTACGGATCGCTCATCCATCACTGTGAGATCTTAACCAACGTTATGCGGGCCTTTGAATATCCATAAACCTACATGTTAGTTTATCAACATAACAATAAATATTCACGTTTCCTTTTTCTGCGCCAGTCATCTGGGTAATCATGTCTTGAGACACATTCACTTCCAACACATATCAACATTGATATGGATATTTATCATAGTAATCACGTAAGCAAATACAGGATTTACTTACAAGCACTCGTTTATCAAAATAAACAAGATTTTCAATCAACAACGCATTGCTATGTAAACACATAGACTTACATCAACCACACGTGATCACATCAATCACATCATATCATATAAACGATTTTCACATCACAGTCGCATAGGCCCTTCCGTCCCATCGACAATCACTTCCACATCCACATCACCATCCAACCATATCTCATCCACATCACGTTTACATCACGTAAACTCTTACCAGGCCAAAACACATGAAACCAAGATCACATCAACTCACATAACCACATAAAGCATCAGCAAATAAACACATACCTCATCCCATTTTTTGAAAGGAGGCGGATTGACGGTGAGCTGAGGGTAGCTGTACCTGATGAACAGTTTAGAAGAACAAGTTCTAAAGACTCAATTTCAAGAACGCACATGATATAAAGCAAACAAACTGCTTTGATATCGGATAACAAAGCTAGAAGTCAAAGCCAAAAACCATTGCTCTGATACCATGTTGTCACGCCCCAATTCCCGAGGGAAGGCACGGATGCCGGGGTATGATTAGGGCTGGGGTTAAGAAGCGGGAAAGAAGGGGGGAATAGATATAACATACATGATAAGAAGATGTGACCATGATATCGGACAACATCTCCTCTATAACTAGGACATATCCTGAAGGGGAGGGGTGCACAAACTATCCACCAACAGAATAATATCGATACCATAACCTCAAAAACATGATCTTGGTATATAATAAGTAATGCAAGAAAGCAAAATAGCATTACACCCTGTTGACTAGACCGATCAACCACATAGCATTCTTGTATCGAGACTCACGATATGTCTGAGATAACAAATCTTGTTCCCAATCAGAAAGCAAAATAAGGGATAAGAATACATCAATATCAGAGTACGTATATAATACAACATTGCGGATGCATAGCATGAAGAACCCGCAGCTCCACCCCTCAGTGTCGTCCGTCCAGACCTCCTCCATCCGTGAAAAGATTTGAAAAAGAGTTTGGGGTGAGTACTAGCGCACTCACCGGGGGGTTTATCATAAATCAAAAGAATCATGATGCGTGTTCGGATCACTTACCTTAGAAGGTTTAAAGCGTAAATCCACTTCTAAGTAAGCAAAATAGATTTTTCAATTTTTCGATACGATCCGTTATTCTTGTTATTCTCATCATAAAACCATGAACCACGGCTCGGGCGTATCCCGCCAGACCCATCACATCTCATTCATTCGGCCGGAACATATCCGGTCGGCCCATGCGGGCGTATCGGTAGGCTAACTCGGTGTGGACTTGAGGGTCAATCCTCGTCACCATAACCACCTCATTACCATTTGATTGTGGACTTCCGGGTCTATCCTCTTCGAACCATAACCACGTGTTGGGGTCTATCCCATTCGATCAATACTCAAGATGGTGATCGACCCACCGAATAGAGATCCGTGCACAACCATGATAGAACCATGTCTCGGATCAGAGAACAGTAATAACTTCATCAAAATATTTTACGGCGCACATGTTTTATTTTGAAATATCAGAGTAAATAACTCAAAATAAGCATATATAACCCAACCTGAACAGACAAAAACGTTAACCGGGAGGTATCTACGGATCCGATGACTTCACGATCGCACTGGTAGGTACCTGGTAAAAAGACGGAACAACTTTTGGGGTCACATCCCAAAAAGCAAAGCAACAACATGATCCAAACGAAGATCGTAGCAAAATTAGGGTTTTCGACTTTCTTAACCCACATTTGGCACTCTCCGGGTTTTCAAATCAACTCGATGCAGAAGGGAAATATATTCAGGGCATCAAGACCTATAATAGGGTACTTTCAAAATATGCATGCATGCAAGTTGACTCAAATCTTAGCAGCGAAGAAGCTTCAAAAATCGATGCCTATCCTCAGATCTAGGATAAACCATCCAAAATCGATGCATGAAAATGGAAACATAAGCAATATGCATAACGAAGAACATGGAATGACAAACTACGTTGAAAATGGATAACCCGGGCATGTACTTCCTTTAGAAAACTCGAAGCAACGGAAAACATCCGACATGCGAAGCGAAAAGCGAAAAACGGAATCGGTACTTTAGTAGAATGCATGGCCGGAACTCAAAACCTACGGGACCCGTGGCGAAAGGTGGCGTCGGCCGCAAGCGGCGACAACAGTGCTCACGACGGTGGCGCTAACGGCGGCGGTTTAACAAATCGGCCGACCTCGGCCGTTTTCCGTCTCGTCCATTTAGAATCCCGAGTTCTATGCTATCGATCTACTAAAAGATGGAATAAAAATAAGAAAAGGACAAAAACAGAAAAATGGGGCTGTCGGGGAGGTTGATCGGCGGTGGTGGCTCGGCGGTATGATGGCGCCGTCGGCGAGCCTCGGGCTCGATCCCCACTCCGGCAGCTTCGCGTGCACTGAGCTGCTCGGCTCTTCCGTAAACGCAGAGGCGAAAGAAATGAGCGTTGAAAATGAAGGCCTAGCCTCCTATTTATAGGAAGCGGGGCTTGCATTGCTTGTAATGACTATTTCAAAACGCATAAGCGGCGCAACTTTTGCAAACGGACTTCAAATTTAGCAAACTTGGTACCCATGGACACGAAATAAAATACGGACACAACGACTATAAACAAGATATGCTTTTAAAGACCAATGAAAAGTCCGGTTTTCGATAACTTCCCTGAGTGCCAAACCTTCATGGGTGGTCGAAAACAGCATACTTAGTGTCTATGAATTCTTCATAAGACACTCTTCATAACGCTCGAGGTTTCGTGATGGTCGCATCACCGAAACAAAAAGTCAACCTTTTGACCTTTTCTCAAAAAACGTGCCTTGCAAAACAGAAGCTTAGAAAAGACGTGGTATTACAAGGAACATGTTCGAGGCTGGACCTTCACACCCCTGACAGCTCACCTTTCTGGTCCTACAACCAGTAGGGTTCCATCCTCGTCATTGCCCGCCCAGACCATCACCGTCGGTCATGTCATGCCTGTACCCACCTCTACATGCCGACTCTCCCCAGTCCAGCCGTCGCCACCCCCGTATGCACATTTGTACCATAATTCTTTGGAGATTGAGAATCTATGTGGCCTACCTATAGGCACCGTGAGAGGAGCGATGCTAAATGTCATTTGTTGCTCCCACCGACCACTTTTTGAGGAGGTCATGGCCGAGATTCGTCGAGACCTGGCTGCTATGGAAGACGCCAGGGTCATTAGAGTTCGAGAGCCCATGGCTTCCGCACTCGAGGCTGAGGAGAAAGATCCAGAGGAAGATCTAAAAGAGGATCCGGAGGAGGATCCAGAGGAGGACCCGGAGGAAGATCCCGAGGAGAACCTATCAGCCGATGATGAGATGGAGGGAGTGGATAGTTCCCATACTTCGAGTCCTGACTCCGACACATGGAACCCTATCTACGCCCCGGGCGATCATGGATCTAGTTCTTAGGACTAGATAGCTTTTTTGTCTATATACTTTGTATATCTTTTAATGCATGCGGAAGTGATGAGTCGTTCCGACATGAAACCCTATTTTGATATCCACAGTAGCGTTTAGATTTTTGTACGCACCGTGACTAGGTACGGAGTGATCTTGATAATTGTTTTGGGCATCATACTGCACACGGTCTTTGTAAATCTTCAAAACGCCGATAAAAGTCCTCGTAGAAGCGATTGATGTGATATGATAATAGCTCCCCGAGAGCCTTTTGTTTTAATATTGTGATATGTGGTGTTCGATGATGTGCTAGATTTGTGCTCAAAATTATATAAATACCGTGCTGATATATATACATTGATCCTGATGGCTATAAGACGATATTTAATTGCGTATATTTATGAAGGATAGGATGCCGTCGAGAAGAAGAAATCGTGAAGTAACACTGAGAGAGAAGACACTCCACCACCACCACCACCATCATCACCACCGACGAGGTGGATTGAGGAACTATTCCTCATGCAGAACCCGTCCACTTTCAACGGGACTGGGAGTCCTGTGGATGCTGAACTCTGGATTCGCGCACTGGAGCGAATCTTTAACTTCCTTCACTGCACCTTTCAAGAACGCTTGTCATGCGTTGCTTTCTAGATGACTGGTGCCGCCGAATTCTGGTGGGAGGCGAAGAGGAAGACTCTATCCGAAGAAGAACTTGAAGATTACACCTGGGAAGAGTTTAAGGAGGAAGTGTATGAGAAATACATTCCTAAGAGCTATCGAAAAACAAAGGAACAGGAATTCTACAATCTGCGCCAAGGAAAGACAACGATTACGGATTACGATAGGGCAGAGCGAGATATCGCGGTATGCGTCTCAACTGGTCGACACCGATGAGAAGAGGGCAGAAAAATTTCGGATGGGACTCTGTCATGAGATCAGGGTGTCGCTAGCTGGCCATGAAAATCTGACATACCGTGAGGCCCTCAGCAAAGAATTGGACATTGAGGCTGCCCTGCCCGAAGATAGGATTGTCGCGTGCATCCACCGAATCTCCCAGGAGATCGTGGGAAGGACCCCACCAAGGTCAAGGATCACATACTGGCCAGGCCGATAGGTGGCCATGGCAAGGAAGTAACGTGCCATCTGAGCACGGATAAGGTAATGGACACCTCGTGGTACCCGCGCCTGGCGGGAAAACCAGAGATTTTTAAGACTCCCCGTGTTCCCTAGATGCCATAGGAGTCACAAGGGAGCATGCGCATTCACGAATGATGGATGCTTCAAATGTGGCCAGAAGGGTCACTACTCCAAGGACTGTCCCGGGATACGCCAATGAGGAAATGGTCGTCCCAATGTGCCTAACCGAGTTCAACCGGTTCGGGCTATCCAAGCTCAACCATTTCAACAACAGCCCCCGGTTCAGTACTTCCAGCCTATTCAACGACCGTATCAACCACGGTGACAACGACAACAACAATGGCGACAGCCGCAGCATCAATACCGATAGCAACAACAACCGCAACAACAACACCAATATCATCAACAATAGCAACCACCACCGCAAGCCAGGGCCTACGCCCTCAACCAAGAAGGGAATTCCCGTAGGAGCCACCAAGGAATCAAGGAAACTTGGCAAGTATGGGAATACTCCTCCAATTGCCTGTTATCCTACTATTTGATACTGGCGCCTCGCATTCTTTTATTGCTGAACCATGCGTAGAGAACTTAGGATTAGATCATAAACGCGCGAACAAATCATGAGAATTTCTTCTCGGTGGGAGGCATAAAACGATAACCCACATATGCTCGAACCTAGAACTTGGACTAGGCTCACTTAAGGTCATGACAGATAACCTTCACGTCATACCTATGACAGATGTGGACATAATCCTAGGAATTGATTGGTTAACCGAACATAATGCGACCATCCTTTGTAATGAAAGGAAAATTTCTTTCCAACATCCCGGAGAGAAACCTACAGACTTTCACTGGATCAGCATGGGGAGGAGAGTCCCAATCATATCCGCACTACAAGCAAGGATGTTGCTGAACAAGACAGAGAACCACGCCTACCTTGTATATCTCCAGGAGGAAGAGCAGAATGAGAGGAGGATAGAAGACGTTTCGATCGTGAAGGAGTACCCAGATGTATTTTCAGACGAACTACCGGGATTTCTGCCAAACCGACAGATTAAGTTCATGATCGACCTTAAACCAGGTTCTACCCCCGTGTCGAAAGCCCCATACCGGATGGCACCAAAAGAAATTAGGGAATTAAAGATCCAACTACAAGAACTCTTGGAGTTAGGTTTCATTAGACCTAGTGTGTCTCCATGGGGAGCACCTGTCCTTTTGGTGAAGAAGAAGGATGGCACATTGAGAATGTGCATAGACTATCGAGAGTTAAATAAGATAACTCTTAAGAATAAGTATCCTTTGCCCCGAATTGACGATCTGTTTGATCAGCTTAAGGGAGCAGGAGTCTTTTCAAAGATAGATCTAAAGTCGGGATACCATCAGCTAAGGATTATACCAGAGGATGTACCTAAAATGGCTTTCCGTGCAAGGTATGGTCATTTCGAATTCATCGTTATGCCCTTTGGACTTACAAATGCCCCAACAATAATTATGGATATCATGAATAGGGTATTTCACCCATAATTAGACAAATTTTTCTTAGTATTCATAGACGGTATCCTAATATACTCCAAGAATAACCAAGAACACGAAGAGCACTTGAGAGCCGTGTCTTTGAAACATTAAGGTAAGAGCAACTCTTTGCCAAGTTTAGCAAGTGTGAATTACGGTTAAGCGGTGACATTCTTAGGTCACATCGTGTCCGTACCAAGGAATTAAAGTAGACCTCTCTAAGATCGATCTGGTTCGAGAATGGGAATCACCAAAGAACCCGAATGAAAATCGGAGTTTCTTAGGACTTGTCGGCTATTGTCGAAGATTTATCGAAGGATTTTCAACGATAGCCCGACCCATGACCCAATTGTTGAGAAAGGAATCAAGTACACTTGGACCGCCGAGTGTGAGGCTAGTTTCCAGAGATTGAAGGAGTTGCTAACAACAACACCTGTACTCGCAGTACCCGAAGCAGATAAGGAGTACACAATCTACACGGACGCTTCGAAGAATGGACTAGGATGTGTTCTGATGCAAGAAGGCAAAGTTATTGCTTATGCTTCAAGGCAATTACGCCTACATGAGTTGAACTATCCTACGCACGACCTGGAATTAGCAGCGGTCGTAGATGCCTTAAAGATTTGGAGACACCATCTCTATGGAGTTTGATGTGAGATCTACACTGACTATAAAAGCCTGAAGTACTTCTTTGAGCTGAAAGATCTTAACATGAGGCAACGTAGATGGTTAGAACTGGTGAAAGATTACGACTGTGGTATCAATTACCACCCAGGTAAGGCTAATGTTGTAGCCGATGCTTTAAGTTGTAAATCTCACCCTAGTTTGGGATGTCTCCTCAGTCATGAAGAGATACTTATAAAGGAATTTCAGAAGATGAACATCGAAGTCATGGACCCGTTCTGTCCATGAACATCGAAGTCATGGACCCTAGTGGGAGATCTCGGCTATAATTTTATGAGCTTTAGCTGGAGGGAAATATTTTGAAAGAAACTTTTCGCAAAGTTTCCCCCAGCTGTTTATTCCAGTTCTGTCCAGGCCCTTGAACCAATCCTTCGCCTGGTTGCGCAGAGAAAATCCGAACATACGCATACGGATCGTATCTTGTGGCACCCCATTATGTTTGATGGTGTCACATATATCCAAAAATGTCTCCAGATGAGCATTTGGATCTTCAGTCACTCCTCTCCCGAATTGCTCTCCTTGTACTATGCTGATTAGGGCCGGCTTCAGCTCGAAGTTGTTAGCATTCACTTCGGGGCCCCATCCACCTCCTTGAAATTGTTCAGTTGGTGGTTAGTACATGTAATTCAGTGGTCTTGTCTCTATATCAGGGAGGAGTCCCATATTCGTCATCTGGCGCTGCATCTCAGTAAACTCTGCCAGAAGACGTGCAGCAAGCTCGGGAGGTACATATCCGTTGTTGGGATTCACTGCCATCTCTTGTCGTCTCATTTCTCGTCTCCTTCTCCTTTGGGTGCTTTCGATCTCGGGATCTAAAGGTTGTGAATGTTGTCCCCGAGATCTTGTGATCATAAACTACCTGGAGATAAAGAGAGAAATTAGTCCTAGCAAGAAAAGAAAAGTAAAATAGAATACAACTTAAATTAATAATTATAAATCACCAAGTTATTCCTATATAATCTAAACAATTCCTATATAATCTAAACAATCCCCGACAATGGCGCCAAAATTTGATCGGACTATTTTCTAACACAAAAACATGCTAGTAGATAGGCAAGTCGAGTATCGTATCCACATGGATTGTAATGGGAAAATACAGAAGCTAACTCAACGATTCTTTATCATTATCCAAGCAACAATATTTGGTTTTTAAAGGTTTTAGGACTTCAAATATTTAATTCAAAGCCAATAGAATCAAAGCAAATAAAATGATAACAATAGAATTCAAATAGACAAAAAGACTAACCCTAGGGATGTATTAATTCTACTCACATAGTGTGTTTATCCTGCTTCCGATTAACCAATTTTAATCTAGCCAAGATGAAAGATCATATAAGCAACCAATAATTTTAATTACGACAATTGTGGTAATAGATTACTAATTTACCTATTACTGTTACGTCTTGATAAGCCTCAATTTTGCCTGATTTATAAGGCTATATTCGTTTCGTTTCTAATTGATAAGTGATCTTTTGAGCTGTCTTTCGATATATTTATGTTTACCTTGAAAGATATTATGCCGTGTATATTTCATGTCATTTTAGCACAGGTTTTGATGATAAAAAGGTGGATCACGAGAAAGAGGAATCACTAGCCCAGTCGCGAGCTCGTGCGAAGAAGAACTGTTTGAAAATGACAATAAATATGATGAAATGGACTTGACAAGGATGGATTTTCAAAGTTTATAATGTTAAAGAGCATCTCGATAGGAGTCCATAGGTACAAACGGATCACAATTCGGAGTCCGAACGAGAGAGAACGGAGCGAAACAGCGAAAGTCGCGCACGCAGGAAATTACGCTTCGTGAGACGCGCTCGTGACCTTTGGTAGAGCCTTGGTCGCAAGAAAGCTCGAATTTACAGCATTTTATTGATGGTTCGCGAGCCTCCTTCGCAGCCTTAAGTGGTGAGCACGCTTCGCGAGGAGTCTAGGGCTGCATATATACAATTTGCACATTCACGAAAAAGAAGAGAACACACACATTGAGAAGAGCTTTACACAGGAGAGGAAACATAACATTTTTTCCCCTTCATTTTTTATTTCTTGCGCACGTTTTTCAATATTAAATTTAGCTTTTGTTTTCATTTTTCTTTTCATCCCAGTTTATTCTTAATAGTTTAGTTTAGTTTACCAGTTTTATTTTAATTCCAGTTCTTAGTTCAGTTTTTATTGGAGCTTCCAGTTTATCTTCACGGATTCAAGTGCTACATTGTTCTTCGTGGATTCCTACGGTTTTATTTATTTAATTCAGTCTATGTTATTCTTATTTATTTATTGCTTTAGTAATTTAATTATGCGTAGCTAATTTCTGTATTGAACCTAGGGTTTGTATGTCTGACTAGATTTATATTATTAATCTGTTGATACTGTTTTGCCGTCCCATTCATGATTTATGATTCTTGGCTTTAATTCTCATGCGTTGGTATCTGGCCAATATTGATGCATGCTAGTTATGTGATTGATGTCTTGGCGGAATTAATTGCATAATCGATATCTTGAATTCATAATACAGTTTTTGCCTTGAGACCTGGCGGAGATAGGTGAACTGTAGGAGGTTAAATCTTTGTGTGCTTTTGGTAATTAGCTTACTTCACTTGAGACCCGACGGAGATAGAGTTTAGACTAACCTACTACTATAGGCTGTCCTGGCGGAAACTATAGTTACATTAGTGATCCTTCATATGAATGCGGATTAAATTGGTAAACAGATTAATAGGTTAATTGTGTGAATTTGGTTAGGTTAAATACATCCCTAGGGTCAGTCTTTCTTATCTGATTTTATTCCCTCTTTATTTTTGAGTCTAGTTTTATTATTATCTTTCTCTCTTGATAAATTGTTGCCTGAATAATAATCAAGATTATGTGTTGATTATTTGTTGTGTTCTCGAGTCGCAGTCCCTGTGGATACGATATATATACTTGTTGTTTTACTATCAATTTATTTTGGTAGAAATATAGCGATCAAATTTTGGCGCCGTTGCCGGGGACTGTTTAGATTGCATAGTGATAATTTTCTTGATTGTAGTTATTAATTCAGGCCTTTTTAAAAAAAAAAAATTATTAATAGAATTTTTTTTTATTATTTTTGTGTTGCTTCTTGGTTTTGATCTGGTTTTTATCTCTCTGTGCAGTGCATGATTACAAGAATCCAAAGGAAAGAAATTATTCATTTGGATCTTGAGATTGAAAGATCCCATAAGAGAGAAAGTCGAGAAAGAAGACAACATGCAATGGCAGATAGACAACCTCAAGGCCATGATCGGATGGCCGAGAAGGAAGAAATGCTAGCCGCGATGCAACGCCAAATGGTATTGAAAAATCAGATGGGCCAAGTTGGAGGTCGAGCACAGCCTATACCGCTCAACCACATGTACAGGCCACCTACGGATCAGTTCCAAGGTGGAGGATGGGGGCCGAATGTAAATGCAAATAATTTCGAGCTAAAGCCTGCCCTCATCAGTATAATACAAGCGGAACAGTTTGGGAGAGGGGTTACTGAAGACCCCAATGCACATCTAGAGGCGTTCCTGGATATCTGTGATACTATCAAGCAGAACGGAGTGCCAGCTAATGCCATCTGGATGCGGATGTTCGGATTTTCGCTGAGGAGTAAGGCGAAAGAATGGTTCAAGAGCTTGGACAGATCACGGATTACCACGTGGGAGCAGCTCTGTGAGAAATTCTTGTCCAAATACTTTCCACCTGCTAAGGCACAGAAAATCATTGCCAAGATCTCATATTTTTCACAATTGGGAGATGAGTCATTATTTGAAGCATGGGAGCGATTCAGAAACCTGCTCCGCAAGTGTCCACAGCATGGGTTTTCACCTGAACAACAAGTAACACAATTCTACAGTGGACTCAATGCTAACACCCGGAGCATTGTTGATGCGTCAGCCGGAGGATGCCTTCTCAATAGAGGAATAGATGAAGCGTTGAGAATAATTGAGGAAATGGCATCCAACAGTTACTGGGCCGATGGAGAGACAGCCAATAAGAAAAGTTGCCGCTACAGAGCTTGACAACAGATATGATGATCTGTTAGAAAAATTTAAATCTTTGCATAAGGAGTATGAAGCCGAGAGGAAAGGGCAAATGACCGTGGCTATGGCGCAGAATATCGAGGAGGTTTAATATGTGAACCAAAGGAGTAATGGCCAAGGAAATCGAGTGGGAACCACCTTTCATCCCAATAATAGGAATCACCCAAATTTTCCTATGCCATGCATTTAATGCTCGGCAACTACCACCGGTTTCTTTGTTAATAATGGAATGATTGTGGAGCCCAAGAATCCGAGCCTCGAAGATATGATGCAACAAGTGTTGGCGAGCAATCAACAAATAGCGTGAGTCACCATCAAATTGTGGCTCGAAAAATATTCAGATCCAACGGCTTGGGAATAAGATAAACGCTTTGGAGAGCACGGTCAATGCCATTAACAACACCGTGATAGCCCTTGGAAAACAAGTAAAGATGTTAGAGAACCAGTGGGGCGGATGGCCAATGAGAGCCGGGATGGATGCGAGCGAGGCAATTCCCAAGCAACACCGAATGTAATCCTAAGAATCATATGCCTCCGAATCGTGTAATGCTATCTATACGAGAAGTGGAAAATCATACATAAATCATCCGAGATGCGAAAGGGAAGAAGATGATCATGCTCCTGAGGAAACAGATTCACGCCTCGCGAGAAGGCAAGAGAGCGCGAGTCGCGAGCCAAGGTGGCAGCCCCAGTCCGCGAGGAAAGCCTCGCCTGAGAAGGATAGTGACCTCGCGACAGGCCATCGCGAGGGAAGTTCGCAAGCTCCTGACGCGAAGACTGACGGAGGGCGCCTCGCGATAAGCCTTCGCGAGGAAGGATCGCAAGCATTTGACGCGAAGACTGACGGAGTGTACGTCGCGACTTTGCCTCGCGATGAAACATCGTGACAGAAGGTCGCGAAGACTGAGGAAGAGCGCATCGCGAGCAAGGCAGAGAGAGTGTCTCGCGAGAGAGAAAAAGAGAGGAACAGTCGCGAGACGTGAAGGGCCAACCAGCGCCACCAATGGTTAATGCTCCATTTCCTCAGCGCATCAAGAAGACAAAATATGATGAGGACTTCTCCCGATTCAAAGAGATGTTCCAGAAAGTCAATATCACCATACCTCTCTTTGAAGCGCTCAGAAACATGCTCGGATACATTAAATTTTTCAAAGATGCAATGGCAAGCAAGAAGAAGTTGGGGAAATTTGACAAGATCAACCTCTCTGAAGAATGCAGTGCTATCTTGCAGATAAAGTTGCCGCTGAAACAGAAAGATCCGGGAAGCTTCACGTTGGAGTGCGAGATTGCCGAACATACATTCCCCAATGTGTTGTGTGATTTGGGAGCGAGTATCAATCTGATGCCCTTATCTGTGTTCAACCATTTGGAGCTGGGCAAAATGAAGAAAACTTCCATTTCATTAATGATGGTTGACAGGTCAGTAGCTTATCCCAAGGGAGCAGTTGAGGATGTGTTGGTAAGAATTCGGGACTTTGTATTTCCAGCTGATTTTATTATTTTAGACATTCCCGAATTTAAAAATCAACCACTAATCTTGGGTCGGCCTTTTCTAGCAACTGGTCGTGCTTTAATTGATGTGCAGGAAGGTGATCTTACATTTCGTGTCAATGATGAGGAGCTGAAGATCTCAATATATGATGCCATCAAGCAACAGGATAGTTCAGAGCATGAAGAGTGTCATTCAATCACCACTGTTGCAGCTAGCCAATTCTCGAGCTTGGATGTCAACCGACCAGTTGACAAGGGTGCTACAAGGAAAAGATGGACTCGGCATGGAACTCCGAGTGTGTAACAGCCCACTATTCCAAAGGACGGATTAGTAGATACTATTACTTGGGAATGAAACTTAGAAACGTAACAAGGACATTTGAACATTGAAATGTGAGACATATATCAGGAATACTTCTCTAAAACTTCTATATTTTTGAGATTTGACAAACATAAAATACATATGACTTCGTATTCTTGCAGCGAAAACATGTGAACTACACATATGACGATGTGCATTCAAGGTACTAACTTTCAGCGACAAAAGATTTCTATTGCTCAACACTACTCCATCGCATCACCAGCTCAATCTGCACATTTAAAAACAAATATGCAGGGCTGAGTACAAGAATGCACTCTGTGGACTTATGCCAAAAACATTTTATACTTTAAATTACACTGCCCCATCATGGTATGACACAAGGGTTGTGCTTACTAAAATATTTTCATCATTTTCATAAACATCGCTTGGCCAAGCATTTTTCTTGCATGTATGATCCATATCCCTTATCCTTTCATCATAACATCATAGTCGAACGTCGTGAAGGAGACCTCCCTCTACGATGCCGTGACCGGCCGTGAATTGTCCTTACAGCACACAGTCACCTTAGGTGTACACGTTAATCCTAGCCAAGTATTGTCCTTCCGGCATAGGATCCGATATCGATTTTCATTCATAAGTTGGGAGCGACCCAACAACATTCATAACATTTCATGGATAGGATACATACATAAAACATAAACATTTTGGGCAGGTAACTTCATAACATCATTTCATCATCATTTCTCAAAAGAGAAAGCATCATAAATAAATATTTTTCATTTCGAAGAAAGCATCATAATTAAAGCATTTTATCCTTGAGGATAAGAAAAGAAAAGCCCACCTTAATAATTGACCCTCTTGACATACATGCTAGTGATCCTTTGTCGTTTTCATTTACGTCCACGCTGGAACTTGTCAATGTAAGAAATATAATTTAATACATCATTCATTTCTTTCGAGAATCATCGTTAAGATTTAACGAATTCGATATCTTTTAAGTCTTAGATTCTGAGTTTCATGATTTTCTATCACAGCCCCTAAATCCTAAGTACGGATTAACAGGGACTATAACTCTAAACAGGGATAAAAATACAAGGAGACTCATTTTAACAATAAACGTAATACATATGTCATTTATGTTTTGGACTATATTACATAATTTGGGGTTCTTGCAATGAAAACATGTGATATGTACATATGACGATGTACTATCAAGGTATAAACATTTCAATGACAACATTTCTATTGCTCAACACCGCTCCATCCATCATCCGCTCAACTGCACATTTAAAACAAACATGCGGTGAGTACAAGAATGCACTCAGTGGACTCATGCCAAAAACATTTTATCATTTGTAGATTACACTACCACATCATGGTAAGACACAAGGGTTTTAGTTGAAATGCCTTGTGCTTACTAAAATATTTTCATCATTTCTCAAAATCATCGCCTGGCCAGACATTTTTCTTGTGTGTATGATCCGTATCCCTTATCATCCTTTCGTCATATCATCATAGTCGAAAGTTGTGAGGGAGGCCTCCCTCTACGACCCCGTGACCGGCCGTGAATTTTCCTTACAGCACACGGTCACCATCGGTGTACACGTTAATCCTAGCTGTATAAGCCTTCCCAAGATAGGATCCGATATCGATTTTCATTCATAAGTTGGGAGCGACCCAACAACATTCATAACATCTCATAACATCTCATGGATAGGATACATACACAAAACATAAACATTTTGGCGGGTAATCTTGTAAACATTTTATCAACAGTTGAAATAAGCATTGTAATTAAATATTTGAAGCATTATATTTTGAGTAGAGTAAAGCCCACTGGACTATCGATTGTCTAAATCGATTTCTTGGGCAGAAGTCCCGTGCTTAGCCTATCTATTCCTCGGCCTTGAGGTTTTGGAGTAGAAACTATCCATCGAGTCTTACAACCCATATTTCTACTATAGTGTATATCAAGGTATGATATACACTTAATTGAGCATGTAGGAAGACCTATTCAAATGGTTCACGTTAGGGCATGCTCCGTAAAAATATCATGTTGTGTTGTTTTATTACAACCGTACATCTTATTAATGCTCTATCGTACCTTGCGACATAACATAATGAATACATCGATTAATAGCGTGTTAGTCACATAAGGCATACTTCACATAGGGTTTCCAACACTTAGTCAAATTTCAGTGTTGAATTTCAGAAAACAGCTTGAAATAACCCAGTGACAAACTTTGACGATTCATAACTCTCGATTCGAATACGTATGGTCGCACAAAGATACATTCTAGAAACCTTTAAACATGTACTACAAGTTCTAAGAAGGAATTAAATCCAAAAGAGTCATGGTTCGGAGATATAGGGTCTCAAAGTGGGCAACTCAAACTGACTTCTATACTTAGAAAATTTTTCTAATTTTCAGTTTTAGCTTAACGACGAGTGGTTTTGCGAGGCTCGTAACTTTGACTCACAATGCCAAAATGGCTGCAGGCTACCAATTTCAAACCTTGTAACAAGTACTACATATTTCATGAAGACCATAATCGGAAAATATCTGATGCATCGAGAAATACATAAGCTCAAAGTTGACTAGTTGAAATGGACAGCTTCAAGAGGTGACTTTGGGTCGATGAAAGGTATACCTATAAAACTTGGTTTGGGATCAAACTTTCCAGATCATAACTAGACATAGTGAGGGACATTTATTATGAAGAAACCCAAGTCCAAATAGGACTACAAACGGCTTGAATATCTAACGTAAAAGTCATACTCGAACAGCCTATTTCATGAAAAAATTCACTAGGGCAGTTTGTCCAAAAAGCTTACTGTAATGTATCAACTCTAAAAATTCACCGTGAGTTCATTATAAGGAATCTGGGAATGCAACCAATCATATTGAAAATCCACTTAAGTCTAGTTTAATCCAGAAAAAGCCTCACTCAATGATTCACAATAGATTGGGAGCTAAAAATATTTTACCACAAGCTATCACTCCCGTGACTGTTTTGTGCAGTTAACTTGTAAAATCTGGAATAAATAGTAAACATTTTTAGAAAATTCTGAAATTTACATACATCTTTTAGACATGCTGAATTATGTTTCTGCCAAATTTCAGAGTTTTATCATTAGCCAAACTTAAAACGAAAGCCACGGACTATGTGTGATGAACACGGCAATTTCATAGTTTTGCGTGATGCTTTCGAAAAATACGATTAAAATAGAAAATAAAGTTGGATTGACTTGAAATTTTACAAAGGAATACTAGACACATATAATTTGAAGATATTAAAATTTCACATTCATCGGACCACTGTAACTTAGTCAAATAAATTCGTGAAATTGTTGTTCGTCCATATCAATCAACATGCAATGATCAAAAGTCTTGAATCTACCTATTAAATCAACATGCAATCATATACATAGCTCATACCTATCATAATAAGCATATGAACATCTATGCATGTGTAAGAATCGATCATCCCTAGGATCTAAGGAGGTGGTATTTACCTTAGTCAAGGAATCGAGAGGGATGGAGAGTGGACTAAATTTGTCCTCCTGGGGAGCTTGATTGTTGCCGTGAGATGTGGAAGGGGTGGGGGAGGGCTCTCAACTCCCTTGTAGATTTTTGAGAGAGGGAGGAGAGAAAGGGGAAGGGGATGGCTGTAGTGAGTAGTGAGAATGGCTGAAATCTGATTTGGGAGGGAGGGTGAGGTATGGGATGTGTGTGGGGTCTTATGGGTGTCAATTGTCACCCTTACACATGCAAGTTGACACCTATACACACATGCACGAAAATATACACATATATATGTATATATATATAAGATTTTAATATTGTAGTTAGGATATAATTAATCCAATGTCACTTAGATACATGTAATAGGAAAAATCAACAAGATAAACTTGTACACATAAGTGTATAGTTTTCGGCTATTACACTATGCCAATGGGTCTAATTTTTATTTTCCATGCCAAACATTGATATATGTTATAACATATAGTTTAGATGATAGATAATATCATAGGATAAATTAATGGCATCATTTTATGCGATAAAAATCGAGTTCGAAAATTAGGGTTTTCAAACGTTTGAAAAATTGGTCACTATCAAATCTTGATGATCTAGTATTGATTTAATGGTAAATAATACTGTAATTACATATACTAATCATAGGAAATCAATTCCTATAATTTTTGATCGATTAAAACGCTGCTTCATCTCAAAACGTTAACGTTTGAAAACGTTGCAAACGCTCATTATCGACTCATCTCGAAATGGTCGTCATCACTTTATTAAATCATTCCATTAATAATGGAATTTAATTCTAAGCTTAATTGCTTAGAAAATATCATGAATTTTAACTATCGATACGCCGATCGGCGTTAAAATAATCTTTAGATATACTTCGTATACTTTTATTCCTTAATTCACAATTCTCGGTGAATATAAAATAGATTTCATTCCTTCGTAATTAATCAAGTCATTATTCGATATCATTCGATTGAATATCTCGGAAAGCTTTGATTCTGGTTTTTAAATACCGTAATTAGGCGTTAATTACGGGGTATTACATCCTACCCCTTAAAAGAAATTTCATCCCTAAATTTGCATACCTCATAAAGTATGGGTATCTTAACATCATAACATCATAACTTTCTATGTGTTTTCTTTAGTCCATGGTTCTTCCATTGACTTTCATTATAAGACCAAACTTGCTTCTTTAATCGTTGATTAAATGCGATCAAATTAGTCGAGATTTTCATCATAACCCATCGAGTCAAAGGTCACGTCATCATGTTGGTTTTCGTGAATTGGGCAATTTTCGTATTTCCTTAACTGTGACACGAGGAAAACATTTCGTACTTCCCTCTCAAATGTGGTGGAAGTATCAGCTATAGGCTACTAGGCTTATCATTGTTAGGAGCTCGTAAGGTCCTATAAAATGTGATCTAATCATTCTTTGTACCTGAATCCTTATAATTTCTCTAGATGGAGAAACCTTAAGAAATTTTAATTCCGCATTTAAAATGCGGTTTAAATTACCCGTGTCGGTAAGACTTTTGTTTGTCCTTAGCTTTTCTTATTCTTTGCCTTATTGGGCAGATATCTTAGTCGTTTCGCTTACAACGTCGGGACCTTATACCTTCTCTTACCAACTTTATTACAATAAAGTGGTGGTCGATACTTCTTTTTTTTTTTTTCAACACAATGCTTCATAAAACTATATTGATCGTTGTTTGACGGCTACGGTCGTACATAAACTTAACAAGTGGTACAACACGTTCTCATTTGCACCTTGGTTTAACACTTATGTTCTATCGTATCCTTAGACGTTCATACTGTCCTTTCTGATTGTCTATCTATCAGTGAGTGGACATCTATGTTAAGGCTTAACCTCGTATCTAACTCCTTTTGTGAGTTAGTTCAAAATCTAAGGGTACTCTTGAAGTCTCTATCTGAACTAATAGGTTTTGGTACTCCTTGTAAATATACGATTTCCTTTATGTACGACTGAGCTAACTTATCGGATCTATAAGTCATCTGAATAGGCAGAGACAAAACATAATTGGCTAGTCAATCCACTACTAGCCATATAGTAGTGCGACTTCTTTATGACTTTAGTAAAATCTGTCATAAGATTTATTTCTATATCATTCTATTTTCAAATTTTGTAGCTTTAGAGATTATACTCTCTTATAAGGCCTTTGATACAATGCCTTTACTTATTGGTAACCGAGACACTGCTTGACAATCATGGTTACATCTCATTTCATTCCTTGCTATCTAACTTTTCTCGTAAATCATAATACATCTTAATAATGCCTGATTGAGCGGTATGAGAAGGATCATGAGATTCATTCTTGGTTTCATTTCTAAGCTTATTATTGCTTGGAAATATATGCATATCTCTCTCTTAGGCAATATAACACTGTCCAACGCTCCTTAAAATATTCTTTAGCTCTTTATTCCTTATTTTAGTTTGTATTCTATCCCCGTCTTCATTTTCTCTTTTTAGTCATATTTCACCTTGGTTGTAAGGGTACCACTTACGATCGTCCTCGATTTCCCGACTATTAATGTTCTCGTTTTCTTAACCTTTCTGATGAGTTTTCCTTTTCTATAAGGACATACCATGATTTAGACTGAATTTTATATCTTAGGCATTAGATTCTACATTAACTGTTCATAGGTGATCATTTATCATATTTATAATCTTTTACTGATTCGAGCCATCTTTTCTATCCTGTATTCAAATTTCTTTGCTCGACGAATAACTTCAAACTTTTTGAATTGTGAAGGGTTCTTAACTTATTGTTATATGAGTGAAATTTCCAAGACTTTGGTATTTATACTACTGTTACAATTTCAAGTCATGAGTTGGGAAATTCTATTCATGTGGCCTAAGTCATTTTGACTGCATAAGCTGTTATCTTTCTCATATTAATACATAGCCTTACTGTTATTAATCTATGTGATTTTGATTCCTTATTGGGGTTGCTATGTTATTGGCTTTGCTACTTTAGAGGGTTCTTAATGGATCTCTAATAGTAGTCAATTAATATAAAAAATGTTGATCTTATTTTAGGTCATCGACATCTTTCATTCTTAATTGCTTTGTCCTTTACCAGATCTACATTGACTTCTTCTAAGGACACTAGGTGTCTGAGGAATATTTCTCTTTTAAGCCGAAATTTACAAAACTGTATTTGGCAAAATTTGCCCGGCTCTTAAAAGTCGTAAGACAGCCCATCAATTTTCTTTATGTTCTTTCTCGTCCTTTGAATAGATAAGAACATTATCCATGAGGATTGAGATATAATTTTCTAGGTATGTGTGAAACACTCGATTTCTGAGGTTCATGATCAGGGCTGGTGCATTTGTTAGTCCGAATGGCTTAACTATTATCTTATAGTGGCCATATCCTATTCGGAACCATTCGTTTTTCGTATTTCGAATATCATTCAATAAAGACCATATAATATTTCATCAAAATGCCTCAGTGAGGACTTTTCATACATTACTTACGAGGGTCGGTCTACCGAGCTGACTGATTACAAGGCGTCTAGCTCTTTTTACACTCAAAACTTTAACACTTCTTCACCATATTCATAAACTCTTCCAAACTACGTTTATTTTACATATTATAATCACACCATTATCATCATAAACCATTATCTACATATAAGTCTTATAGGATCCTAGGATTCTAGGTCTCTGAGTGACCTTCGTCGAGTCGCACTCTCCTTGAAACTTGTCTTTCTCCAAGTACGTTTTTGTTTCATAATTCGATGATTATTCTCTTTGAGAGCTGGGGTCAAGCTGCTCCTCTTCAATACTAGAAGTTGGTGTTACTTTTATCAGAAAGTATGGTTAGTTTGGTAGCGGTAATTCTCCTAATCCACGAGGGCGATAAGATTTTGTCCTTTTTGTCATTTTCGTCTCTTCCTGGTATAATTGACGGCACAGGACGTGCGGTGGCATTTGGAACATCAGGGTACAAACATTCCTTTATACCATGCTGTGTAACTTGCCGGGGACCAGGACCAGTACTCGTAGGTGTCGTTCCATACGCATTATATGTATACTTGAGACTGTTGACAAATCCTGGTAAGTCTGTCCACGCTTTGGAATTTTTATCATGGAGAAAATATTCTCTTGATACTTCTTTTGCAAAAATTTCGCCAATCTGTTGGCAAATGATGATCGTCGTTGGGTACCATCCTCATTCGACACTCTATAGTTACGAGTATCCATCCGAGGTGCAAAATTTCTTCAAACTGCTCTAAATTCATCCCTAGTTCATATTAAAAGAGCCGATACGCTCGTGTGAGTTATAAACTTGTAGGCCTTGGGGTTAACTCTTACCCGTTAAACTCTCTTTTCTTGTCATCTATAAACGGATATTTTTAGATAAATCCGACTTAATTTAAGCAATGGATGGGATTTCTAAACAAGAAGGATCTCTTAATGAATTATACACCTTAAGACGTATATAACCTGTGGACTACTTGTGACACGACTCATGACACTTATCTTAATACTCATTTTACGTTTTACATCTTCAGTCGTATGTTGCCTTAAAGATATTCGCATAGGCGAACAGTGGGTACTGATATTCTGTCGTGTGAAACCTGTAGGGATGACATATGTCAAGCCCTCGCCCGAGGATCTATCTTGGATATTTAATTCACCATACATTGATTATATTCCTAGCATGCGTCTATATAATTAATTGCAACACGTAGGGGTTTTCTCGTGTTTACCTTTGGATCTGAAGCGGTCGATGGAACGAGATGAAAGGATCGAACGGATCGAACTCGTGCTTTGACCTTCTGGACTGTATCCCGGATGCCCAATCTCCAACGTCGAGTGAGGACGATCTATGGAGAATACTACAAGAAATCACCCTTAAACCCTAGGCAATTTTCGAGATCCTCTCTATGGAGTGGACGAAAATATGCTCTCAATTCTTTTCATTAACCTCGATTCTATCTCTACCTTATATTTATAATGCACTACCTTAATCCCATATGGAAAGGATCTATGCATATCCCATAAATATAATAATATCCTTGTAGGATAAAGAGAAACAAATCCTTGCCTTAGAGGGATAGGGGGCGCCGATTTCATCAGGAGCTACGGGCCTGGATGGGCCAGCCCAGGGATCAAATGCAAGGAATAAAGATGGGCCTCAAATAAATTAATTATCTTATGTTCAGCCCAGAACATAAATTAATTTATAAACATTCATTCATGCCACTAGAGAATAAATGCTGACTTACCCCTTTATTACCGAAGGTGAGTCGGCTTACACTTAGACATTACGAATCCCGTATTTAAGATATCGAACGTCCATTAATTATTTATAGCAATCGATTGCTTAAAATAATTAATATCTTTAATTCCTTAGCGGTACCACTCAACCTTATTATTGTACTTGAGCTAACTCAACCTGCGGGGTTTAGTACAATAAACCTTTGAGCTCTTTAAGGGGCGCCATCATCCTAAACGGATACGGTGACTCGACATGTATAACTAGCGTGACATACAAGACCGCCACCACCCAAGATGAGGAGAATCTTGGTTAGAACATATAACCCTCACCCATAACAAGTCAAAGTGATGGTCAAGAACTCATACTCACCTAATACCTTATCGAGGTTTAGATCATCGTAAGTCACCGAGATCTTGGTTCTTCACGACGGTCGATAGAAGAACACATCTCACCGTGATCCTTCAATACGTCGAGACGCACCGGCATAGACAAGCAACCAAGTCAAGTCACTTCTTATCTATACATGACCTATACCGACAACTCGTCCTCAAGTTGTCTCACCGTGAAACTTTTATATCTCATTGCAACCAATCATATGTACTTACGTGATCTTCTACACCGTATGATCTAACTTATATATGAGATAAGGGGACATGATATATGCAATCAAGTATTCAATTCAGATAGGAGATTGTAATAGTGTTAACAGGAAACATTATATACAAGCTCAACCAAACTGCTTTCAGTATACAAATCCAACAATCTCCCACTTATACTAAAGCAAACTTTTAGTGTACAATGTGTCTCTCTACTAGCTATTACAAACAAAACCATCACTTTGCTTCTCCCACTCATACAAAAGTTTCCTTTCCAAGTGGGTGCCATCTAGCGCTATTCAAGTCCTCTAACGACCCTGACGTAGACTTATTGCGGCAGGCATTAGTGAATGGATCCTCTAGGTTATCCGTCGTATCAATCTTTGCCATCAGCACGTCCCCTCGTCTAACGATTTCTCGTATGACATGGTACTTTCTCTCTATGTGTTTAATTTTCTTGTGGATCCGTGGTTCCTTCGAGTTTGCCATTGCACCTGAGTTATCACAGTAAACCATGATACTCTTGGGCAAACCAGGTACCACATCTAGATCCATGAGGTAGTTCTTGAACCATACAGCCTCTTTAGCAGCCTCCGAAGCGGCTACATGTTCGGCTTCCATGATAGAGTCCGCAATGCATCGCTGCTTTGCACTCCGCCAGGATACGGTTCCACCTCCCAAGGTAAACACATAGTCTGAGGTAGACTTTTTCTCATCACGGTCAGCTTGGAAATCGAGTCTGTATAACCCAAAGGCATTAGACTAATTTGCATGGTAAACTAGCCTATAATCTCGAGTCCTTTTCGGTGCTTGAGTATATGCTTCTTCGCATTCAATGTGCTTGTCCAGGTTAGACCGATATCGGCTACTATGCTCATCGCAGCCAATAGATATCGAGCCTCGTGCATAGCATTGCATACATGAGACTTCCTAAGGCGGAAACTTAGGAACTTGTCTCATTTCCTCTATCTCCTTTGCGCAACAAAAGTGATCGCCTTAGATAAAGGAACGCCATGTCCGAAAGGTAGCAATCCTTTCTAGCGGTCTGCATACTAAACAGTAGTCACAAAGATCAATGCAAGACGCCCGAGATAAGCTCAACATTTTCCTCTTGCGATCTCGGTAAACCTTGATCCCAAGAATGTACGCCGTATCTCCTTAGTCTTTCATTTGAAACCGATCGGATAACCAACTCTTTACGCCCCGATAACAACTTCACATTGTTGCCAAATAGAAGAATGTCATCTACGTAAAGTGCATGAAATACCACATCACCGCTGATATCTAAATGATACACACAACTTTCGCTAGCAACTGGGTAAATCCATGGATTTACCACCTCGCCCAAACGTAAGTTCCATGATCTTGCATCATTGTCTTATAACGCCTCTACGTGCCCATGGGTCGATTATTGCTGCTCATTTTACGGGACTAAACCAAGATTCTCCCACGAACATAAATCGCTCGGGTTGACGAACAACCCTCCCACTACGACGAGGTGCTATGTACACAATGACAACAATGGGTGCATTAACTTGTGGTTCTCTATCGTGCACAACTTGTCGGGTAGGTACCACTTGTAGGGTCGGTATCTCCAAAGGAACTTGACCCACTTCAATTTCTTGAAGTATCCGTGTCGATCCTCCCACTAGACTCGACATCTCGCACTTTGGCCTAATCGGTGGTGGAATACAATCATCTTCTAATTCTTGAAGAATGATTTCAACTTTGATTTAGGATTTTCGTGTAGTCCTCTTCTAAGAATCGAGCATTAGTGTTAATAATGACCTTCCGATCCTTAGGACTATAGAATAAACCACCTTCGCTCCTCTACGATAGCCAATAAACAGCCTTGCGTCGGATCTAGCCTCCAACTTGTCGCCCTTCTTGTTCAAAGACATGTCGGATCGCCCCATATCCTTATGTGGCTTAAACCAGGCTTGCGCCAAACCACAACTCGAAAGGGTCTCTTCGACTAACTTGAAGGTACTAGATTCAGCAAGTATGCCGCTGTTTCTAAGGCATACCCCCAGAACGAAATAGGCAATGTTGCATAACTCATCATTGATCTAACCATTTCCAAAAGAGTCCTATTTCTTCGCTCGACACACCATTTTGTTGTGGTGCGCCCGGTGAAGTCTTGTTGGGATGTAATCCCACACTTCACTAGATAGTCCATAAACTTCGTTCGAGGTATTCGCCACCGCAATCGTAACGCAGTGACTTGATACTTTACCCGCCTTCTTCTCCACTTCCGCCTTAAACTCTTTGAATTTCTCAAAGCATTCGACTTGCGATGAAGCGGTATACGTATCCGCACCTTGAGTAATCGTCAATGAAAGTGACAAAATACTGCATTCTCCATGAGCTTGTGTGGACATCGGTCCACACAGTCGAATGGACTAACTCCAACATTTCTTTGGCTCTATAACCCTTCGCTTTGAAAGGTCCGTCGACATCTTACCTTCTATACAGATTCGCAGACCGGAATGGAGTAATCATTAGATTACCCAACGCCCATTCTTAGCCGGTCTTTGGATTCTATTTAGATTGATGTGACCTAATCTAAGATGCCGAGAGAAAAGTGGTGTCATCTTCTAAGAAAAATTCTCTTTTAGGGTTTGATGAAGATGCAACATAGTTATAGGTATTATGTTTGGCGTAAAAAGTATAAAGCGAATTATATAACGTACAACACGTATAACTTCGTCATTTCTTATGATAGAAACACCACTATCAAAAATAATGTAATATCCATGAGTAAATAATTTCAAACAGAACAAGGTTCCACCGAAAATCCGCACATATAAAACGCCTTTCAAAACTAAAACTGTTTTCTCAAAACATAAAGTAACATCTCCAACTGCAATCGCCTCGACTTTCGCCACGCTGCCCATGGAGATCGTTATCTCGCCATTAGCTAGCTCCCTTGTCCGCAGAACCCCGCAGGTGTAACAAACATGATCGATCGCACCGTGTTCACTACCCATGAATTGGTAGAACAAGTCACTAAACATGTTTCACATTAAAGCAAATGGCGTACTAGAGCCTCGAGCTTGGGGCACTTAGCCTTCCAATGCCCGCCTCACCGCACTCAAGCACTTGCCCTTCTCCTTCGCTTTTTCAAACCACCGGTAGAGCCTTTTGTATTACTCCCACTCTTTCTTTAGCCTTAGCATCCCTCAATTCCACTTTCCTTTTCATCTTCGATAAGCGTTGGTTTTCTTTGAGGTCGTGCTAAAGATCGAGCACCTTTACCCATTTTACGCTCTTCCGTTACTAGATCCTCTTGCAATGAATCTAAAGTATAACTCTTATCATAAAGGACTGTTCTATAACGGAAGTCATCAAAAGATTTAGGCAAAGTGTTGAGGATCATATCGATTCGACTACGCCATCAATATATCCTCCAACCAACTCGAGCTCTCAGAAGAGATTGATCATTTGCTTACATGGTCATGCATCGAATCACTTTCCTTCATTGAACTTGACATTATGGATTTTGTCAAATTATGACAAGCGATTCTGTCCGACTCCTCATACGATTTCATAAGATTTAGCCATATCGAGGCTGCATCTTCCATCTCTTGATGCTGGAGCTGCAGGGACTCGCACATGGTGACCAAAAGAAGGCACTTTGCCATTCTGTTTGATTTGTCCCATTTCTCGTGCTCCTTGCGCTCCTCATCAGTAGATAAATCATCTAGAGGCTTTGGACGGGGTGTAGTGAGTACAAATAAATTATCTTCTGCAGTAAGAACATTCTCAATGTTTCGTTTCCACTCGATAAAATTTGGACCGAATAAAGGATTTTGTGCGAGCATATTGATAATCGGTGTAGGAGACATATCTGAAACGATAATGTAAAACACATAAGCATACGATCGCACATAATTAAGTAATAATAATATTGTAACCTTTTGATAAAACAATATTAATTGAAACCTCCAATCGCCCAAGGAATCCCACATGCAAGCCACGCTGTGGACGCTACACATGAACCCCCGACTGCACTAAAATATACCTTTTAGTCATTTAATTTCAATCCATGTCAACTTAACCTTATGACAAATGAAATTAACGATTGACCTCACTAGACCACATCACTATCGCAAGAAGGACTTCATGGAAGTTGTACTCGAGGTGATGTCTATGCAATGACCACATTTTTAACAAATAGAATGAATTCTTAGAATTGGAATACTCACTGGACCATACCGCCCAATTCAAATTCTTTTGTTATCTCATTTTATATCTATCTCTAGAGAACTTATGAAAATCTCACATGCAAGCCACGCGTGTGGGCGATCGCCATACATGAAATTCCCACTTCTCAATATATTTAAAATGTTTTATTTAGAAATCTCATCTAACAAACTTATGATAAACAAAGGCAAGCAAGCCACGCGTGTGGACGCCACTCACAGTCGTCCTCACTTTGTTTAGAGATCAAAAGTGGAGGTCTTGACATTTTAATTTGAAAAATTAATTTGTCGGGTTGCTTGCTTAGTCATTTTGTTCAAAAGGTTTGTCCATGCAGATCACGTAATCCTAGCATGCTTGTCTAGAGAACTCAACATGTAAAACATGCTCGCAGAATTCTAAAATATGCTTGAAAACGCGATAAACCTAGCATGCTTACTATACGCACTTAAAAACGTAAAACACGTAAAGGTTTGACAACGTAATTTAAACATACATAGCATGCTACTGCATAATTTAAACATCCACGACATGCAATGAACGATAAAAAAAAAAAAAAAAAAACGTTCATCGTGGCCCACTCGTGGAACCTGCACTTTCTTGCCTAATCTATTACATAGAATTGCAAAGCACGTAATTAAACTTCAAAACGGCCTCGCGTGCACGGGCACGGACCGGATTCGTCAAAACTGGATTTGGGCCGGATCGGTGGAACGGGCCGGATCGGGCCTAAAATCTGGAATCGGCCTGGAAAAACGGGTCTGGGCCGGGTCGGGTCGGGTCGGCCCAAGATGGGCTGGGCCGCGCGCTAGGGCACAGCCCATGCGCGCGCCCAGCACACATTCGCCGCCCATTCTCGCACCGCCGAGGTGCCGCACACCTGCCGAGCCCTTCCGAGATGAGCCGTGCTGCGTCGCCGAGCGCAGCCAGGGCTTCTGCACGAAAAATGCACGCCCTGCGTCGCCCAGTGCCGCCGAGCACGCCTGCGCTCTTTGAGGTTCCCTCGCGCGCGTCTCGCGCTGAGGCTGCCGAGCGCCGCCGAGGCCTCGCGCGTTATTCGCGCGCCTCGCCGCCCATGCCCGCCGAGACGCGCTGAGGTTTCCGTCGCTATTTGCCGCGCGCCGAGGCTCCCGCGTGCAAGTCGCGCGCCCGCGTCGCCAGCGTGCATGCCGCGACGCCGCGCGCCCGGCTGCCGAGCTCGCGACCCGCGCCCGCCCTCGCGATCGTGAGCATGCTCGCGTGGCGCCGCGGATCTCGCGCGACAAACGCATGCCCGTCGACCTTGCGCCGCGAATCTCGCGCCGACGATGCGCGCGATCCTTGCGGACGCGGGCGCCCGCGAAAACGCGACGAAGCCGCGAGCGCTACTGATCGATGCCGAACGGTGTCGAGGCATCCGCGCAACGCGCGTGCCCCGCACCGCCTGGCCTACCGATCCGTGCGCCTGCCGTCCCCTTTGCCCGCCGCCGCTGCTGCCCTCGCCGCCGAAAAACGCTCATGGCGCCGAGCGGTGCTCGCGAAGCGCTGAGCATGCACGGCGTGCCGTCGCCGCACACCCTCGCGCCGTGCGTCCGGTTTCTCCGGTGAGCCATCGTCGTCTCGTTCTTCGTGATTTCGTCTTCGTTCTTCTTTTACAGATAAGATTTACAGAAAATAAATCTAATCTAACCATGGATTTTCTCGTGGTGAAAAACAAAACCCAACAAAACAAAACGAGCCACGATGAACGACAGATACACAATTAAACAACGCACGTAATAATCAAACGTGAATTAATCTAACAGAGCCAAGATTCTGATCCCAGGCTCTGATACCAATTGTAGGGATGACATATGTCAAGCCCTCGCCCCGAGGATCTATCTTGGATATTTAATTCACCATACATTGATTATATTCCTAGCATGCGTCTATATAATTAATTGCAACATGTAGGGGTTTTCTCGTGTTTACCTTTGGATCTGAAGGGGTCGATGGAACGAGATGAAAGGATCGAACGGATCGGACTCGTGCTTTGACCTTCTGGACTGTATCCCGGATGCCCAATCTCCAACGTCGAGTGAGGACGATCTATGGAGAATACTACAAGAAATCACCCTTAAACCATAGGCAATTTTCGAGATCCTCTCTATGGAGTGGACGAAAAATATGCTCTCAATTCTTTTGCATTAACCTTTATTCTATCTCTTACCTTATATTTATAATGCACTACCTTAATCCCATATGGAAAGGATCTATGTATATCCCATAAATATAATAATATCCTTGTAGGATAAAGAGAAACAAATCCTTGCCTTAGAGGGATAGGGGGCGCCGATTTCATCAGGAGCTACGGGCCTGGATGGGCCAGCCCAGGGATCAAATGCAAGGAATAAAGATGGGCCTCAAATAAATTAATTATCTTATGTTCACCTTTAACATAAATTAATTTATAAACATTCATTCATGCCACTAGAGAATAAATGTCGACTTACCCTTTATTACCGAAGGTGAGTCGGACTTGCACTTAGACATTACGAATCCCGTATTTAAGATATCGAACGTCCATTAATTATTTATAGCAATCGATCGCTTAAAATAATTAATATCTTTAATTCCTTAGCAAGCACCACTCAACCTTATTATTGTACTTGAGCTAACTCAACCTGCGGGGTTTAGTACAATAAACCTTTGAGCTCCTTAAGGGACGCCATCATCCTAAACGGATACTTGACTCGACATGAGATAACTAGCGTGACATACAAGATCGCCACCACCCAAGATGCGGAGAATCTTGGGTTAGAACATATAACCTCACCCATAACAAGTCAAAGTGATGGTCAAGAACTCATACTCACCTAATACCTTATCGAGGTTTAGATCATCGTAAGTCACCGAGATCTTGGTTCTTCACGACGGTCGATAGAAGAACACATCTCATCGTGATCCTTCAATACGCCGTAGACGCACAAAGATAGACAAGCAACCAAGTCAAGTCACTTCTTATCTATACCGCAGCCTATACCGACAACTCGTCCTCAAGTTGTCTCACCAGAAACTTTTATATCTCATTGCTTAACCAATCATACCGACTTATGTGATCTTCACACATCGTATGATCTAACTTATATATGAGATAAGGGACACGATATATGCAATCAAGTATTCAATTCAGACTAGAGATTGTAATAGTGGTAACAGAAACATTGTATACAAGCTCAACCAAACTGCTTTCAAGATACAACCAACAAAACCTCTAACGGAAAGGCTAGGCCCCATTCACTAATCACATGAATGACACCATTTCCTAAACTTCTTGTCTCTAAAATTATATCTACGTTCTACATAGATATAATGATCCAAATCATTGGATAGCACTTTTGGCGATTCTAGGTTCAATTCGAGCTTAAGTAACACTTGCGATGGTCAAAATTCTGGTATAGGTAAGGGGATTATCATTTCTTGATTCGCTAACCCCGAGTTGGGTTCTATCGCTTCTACGCATACTTGTGCAATGTCAAAAAGCGAAGCACCTATATCGAACAAGATCTTACAGTATTCTCGAGAAATTTTCCTCACGCCTATCCCGCCTTTTGGTTCTGCTTGATCTGCTTTCGGTCATGCAGTATAGGCTTTGGTCAACGGTCTTTCGCTTATTCAAGTAAGTGTCTATTTCATATGTCATTGTCCTTTCCATTGGGACATTATGTTCCCTTGCTATGGTCTTCTGTTGCCTCATTCACCCTATACTTCTCGGTATCAGTACAATTATGCTTTTATCGATAGCATTTGTGGTTAGGTCTACATCAACTTATCCTTTAATATTGATATATTTCAATAATGAAATCTTATCGTAGAGATCGTCATGTCTCTATCACTATCATTCATTCCTATTCCAGTATGAATGATTCAATTCCTTTTTTTTTTTCACTTTATCGATCTTAGTAATATATTTCTCATATATTCTTACTTTAAACTCTTTTCCAGAGAGGTCCTTGTACTGGCCTTTAGCGCCATCGTTTGTAATATCCCTTTTGGATATAGTCATTTCTACTTAATCTTTATTGATTCATCATGCAATTTCGCATAAGATAAAATCCTTTGTCCATCGGGATGTATTATACTTTTGCCTCGACGTCAAATATCTTTACCATTTTCTCGTCATTCAATGAATGCTTCACCCCATGTCGAGATACTTAATATCCCATTTTACCGATCGTCACAAATGTGTGAGGATAATCTTTCCAATTGATTTACCTTAAAGTCCTCAATGAGAATCTCTTTCGTGTTCTCTCGACGCGTATTTCCTTTGCAAGATCTATAGAAGCTATCTTGCTTGTTAACTATTAAGTTACACAAGACAAGCGTTTCGTGTCATTATAACTTAGAGTATTAAGATTTATTTCAAAATAATGAATCTATTTCTTAATCCGTTTCTTTGCTTCAAGGGAATTACCTTACTCATCGAAGTCATAATATCTCTGAAGCTTATATCATATCATGAACTATCCACTTGTATAGTTCGTAATTTCTTCTGCTATTTTTGACTTTTGTCCATTTTCTTGAGCATGGTATGTGAAAGTAATCTTACTTTCGTTATACTTCGGTTCTCACATTCAGGGTTAGAATCGTCCTTATTGTCGTATGGCTTGGTAGGGTAGTACATTAGTACACTATAACTTAAATTCTAAGCATCTTATTTCCATGTCTTGGCCTTGGAGACATTTTCTCCATACTTGACTTACATTCTAGGGCTATCCTAGTCGCTCACACAATCTCGAGGATTATGATTTCTCAATCCCATTATCATCTTGTTTAACTAAGTTTCAATTACTTGGAATCGATTATGCTCAAGCATAATCTCATTGATTGAGGTATAAGGCGAAAGATTTATTTTCCGGGATGCTATCACTTCTTTATATATATATATATATATATATATATATATATATATATATATATATATATATATATTATTTTCTTTGAAAATAACATCTTTCATGCATCTTCATTCTTTTTTTTTTTTAAAACATGTTCAACCTACTAACGAGGTTTCAGGGACAAACGACTATCTTAAAGATAAGTTGTAATCGCTCTCATCATGACATAATAAGGGAAATTCATATCCCACAGATATCATATACTTTTCTTTACTTTTACTCTTTGCATTTAATGCTAAAGAGTATCTTATTCATAACTTTGTTATCATAACAGTCGTATGATGGTATAACTTCATTGTTATCATTCTTTGTTAACCCCATCAAGGTCATCACATCATGTATGCCATAGGAAAAATATCTCGTCTCATCGAGATTTTCTTTACATCATAACTCTTTGATGTCCATCACTTTACTGGTCTGAAACTTTTAGGTGACTGAAAGAAATCAACCTACATCATACCTGATGTTTATCACTTTACTAATTCCAACTTAATTGACAAAATAAGTCAACTTTTATCTTACTTGATGGTTTCAAAAATAGTGAACAAGTTATCACGACCACTTACAAGAGGTACTATTTCACAATTGAAATAAGATCTTTTTAATGATGGAATCAATATGTTCTTCTGACTGAATGAATGGGGCTATAGGATCCGAAGACCAGAATGACGACTACTGAGATTTTTTTGGTCATATGGGCTGGCCAGATCCATCACAATTATATTCTCAGTCACATAAGGCTTTGGGTTCAAAAGGACACTTTATGAATTTTTGGGTTTGAAAATTTTCTTGAGAAAAGTGAGAAACTCGAATGAATTCTCAATTGAACTAGGTCATGTAGTTAAACTCAACGATGTAAATTGGGTAACAAATAGAATTTTGAAAACTCATATACCCGTAATAGGTCATCAATAAAGGTTCTCATGTGTGTCGACTCCACCGGTATTATCGAAATCTTACTTTCTTTATAAAATTCTAAGGTCCGTATCATACTATAACGTTTTACTCTATACAGATCATAGATCTAACTTCAACTGATTCTCGTGAATTCTGGAGTAGGAATCAGGATTTGGTCCTTCATAAGAAATGAAGTACAGTGCATTAGAGCACGTAGATGAAAACCGACGTAAATCGGAGTTCACACGACCGAGAACGAGTCAAAACAGAATCACTGCGCAATGCAGGGAAATTTACACGCGCTCGCGCCGAGGTCATAAGTAATGCCGACGCCAAGGTCGTGCACGCCGTTATCAATGCCGAGGTAGTACAGAGTCATACCGATGCCGAGGTCGTACAGACTACTAAAGTCGACAGGTCAAATTCGATGTTACAAATTCCCGAAGTCAAAGTCGACGGTCGCACAGGCCGAGGTCGAACAATTTCGTTTAGATCTTTTGCTTTTCTACACTCAAGATGGAATGAAATTCTCAAATCCATCGTTACTCTTGTTCTTGTAATTGAAGGGAGTTCTTGCTTCTATGTTCTTTCGTAAAAAAGGATCATGCGTCTTTTAAAGTCTACGTTCTGTTGAACTAGCATGCTCATCATCATAATCAACTTTGAGATTGAAGTAAAACTTTGAATATTCCTACGTAGCTCATTTGTACGCACGTATTTTGTTGAATTTAAAGAAATCAACATATCATATTTGACAATTCAATGTCCAATCTCAATCATCTTAAACATGAATAATCATAACTTTGTTCATAATAATGAACCCTTATTAAATTCCAAGAATTCAAACATTTCATCTTTGACATATCGTGCCAAAACTTTCTCATATCATTGTCATCATCTTTCTTATATCTTCCTTCTTTTCATAACTTTCTTGACAAATCATTTGTCATGACATTCATTCTCAACCTTTCTCATAGCTTTCATTTCTTTTGAAAGATTATTTCAATTATCATTCACTTCACAACATAATATTTCATTTGTAACTTTTGCAATAAATTTCACTTTAAATAAATTCACATAACATTCATTTCACTTAAAATTTATTTCACTTTCAACTTTTCGCTTTCAAAACCGAAACTCATTTAGCTATCATAAATCAAACCTTTAAGTTTTCCTTAAATATGCGGTCCCATTCCCGCATATTGTTGAATCCTTGAGCTTTCCTTAAATATGCGCCTCATACCGCATATTGTGAGAATCTCTTTACTTCAAAACTTTTATGAAGAAAACATTTTCATCCTTTTCACTTTCAAACTCGAAAAGAAAATCATTTACCTCATTCCGTTGAGCTTGATGTGATGGAGTGTTGAGCATTGTCACCGATCTCTAGAAGTCTAATGACTCAATCTAGACTTAACCTCAAACGAGATTTTGGGTTTAAAGAGCGAACCGCCTCGATACCACTGTCACACCCCCAAATCCTAAGTACGGACTAACAAGGACTATAACTCTAAACAGGGATAAAATACAAGGAGACTCTTTTAACAATAAACGTAATACATATGTCATTTATGTTTTGGACTATATTACATAATTTGGGGTTCTTGCAATGAAAACATGTGATATGTACATATGACGATGTACTATCAATGTATAAACATTTCAAATGACAACATTCCTATTGCTCAACACCGCCCATCCATCATCCGCTCAACCCGCACATTTAAAACAAACATACGGTGGTGAGTACAAGAATGCACTCGGTGGACTCATGCCAAAACATTTTATCATTTGTAGATTACATCGCCACATCATGGTAAGACACAAGGGTTTTAGTTGAAATGCCTTGTGCTTACTAAAATATTTTCATCATTTCAAAATCATCGCTGGCCGGGCATTTTTCCGTGTGTATGATCCGTATCCTTATCATCCTTTTGTCATATCATCATAGTCGAAAGTCGTGAGTGAGGCCTCCTCACGACCCGTGACCGCCGTGAATTGTCCTTACAAAGACACAATCACCATCGGTACATGTTAATCCTAGCGGTATAAGCCTTCCAAGATAGATCCGATATCGATTTTCATTCATAAGTTGGGAGCGACCCAACAACATTCATAACATTTCATAACATCTCATAACATCTCATGGATAGGATACATACACAAAACATAAACATTTTTGGCAGGTAATCTTGTAAACATTTTATCAACAGTTGAAATAAGCATTGTAATTAAATATTTCAGAAGCATTATATTTTTGAGTAGAGTAAAGCCCACCTGGACTATCGATTGTCTAAATCGATTTCTTGGACTGTAAGTCCCAGGCTTAGCCTATCTATTCCTGGCCTTGAGGTTTTGGAGTAGAAACTATCCATCGAGTCTTAGAACCCATATTTCTACTATAGTGTATATCAAGGTATGATATACACTTAATTGAGCATGTAGGAAGCACCTATTCAAATGGTTCACGTTAGGGCATGCTCCCGTAAAAATATCATGTTGTGTTGTTTTATTACAACCGTACATCTTATTAATGCTCTATCGTACCTTGCGACATAACATAATGAATACATCGATTAATAGCGTGTTAGTCACATAAGGCATACTTCACATAGGGTTTCCAACACTTAGTCAAATTTCAGTGTTGAAATTCAAAGAAACAACTTGAAATAATCCAAGTGGCAAACTTTGACGATTCATAACTCTCGATCTGAATACGATGGTCGCACAAAGATACATTCTGAAACCTCTAAACATGTACTACAAGTTCTAAGCAGGAATTAAATCCAAAAGAGTCGTGGTTCGGAGATATAGGGTCTCAAAGTGGGCAACTCAAACTGACTTCTATACTTAACGACGAGGGGTTTTGCGAGGCTCGTAACTTTTGACTCACAATGCCAAAATGGCTGTAGGCTACCAATTTCGAAACATTGTAACAAGTACTACATATTTCATGAAGACCATACTTGAAAATATCTGATGCATCGAGAAATACATAAGCTCAAAGTTGACTAGTTGGAAATGGACAGTTTCCAGTAGGTGACTTTGGATCGATGAAAGGTATACCTATAAAACTTGGTTTGGGATCAAACTTTCCAGATCATAACTAGATATGGTGAGGGACATTTCTTATGAAGAAACCCAAGTCCAAATCGGACTACAAACGGCTTGAATATCTCACGTAAAAGTCATACTCGAACAGCCTATTTCATGAAAAAATTCACTAGGGCAGTTTGTCCAAAAAGCTTACTGTAATGTATCAACTTTAAAAATTTACTGTGAGTTCATTATAAGGAATCTGGGAATGAAACCAATCATATTGAAAACCCACTTAAGTCTAGTTTAATCCAGAAAAAGCCTCACTCAATGATTCACAATATATTGGGAGCTAAAAATATTTTACCACAAGCTATCACTCCCGTGACAGTTTTGTGCAGTTAATTTGTAAAATCTAGAATAAATAGTAAAGATTTTTAGAAAATTATTAAAATTTACATACATCTTCTAAACATGCTGAATTATGTTTCTACCAAATTTCAGAGTTTTATCATTAGCAAAACTTAAAACGAAAGCCACGGACTATGGGTGATGAACACAGCAATTTCACAGTTTTGCGCGATGATTTCGAAAAATACAATTAAAATAGCAAATCAAGTTGTATTGACTTGAAATTTTACAGAGGAATACTAGACACAAATAATTTCACCCTATTAAAATTTCACATTCATCGGACCACTTTAACTTAGTCAAATAAATTCGTGAAGTTGTTGTTCGTCCAGATCAATCAACATGCAATGATCAAAAGTCTTGAATCTACCTATTAAATCAACATGCAATCATATACATAGCTCATACCTATCATAATAAGCCTATGAACATCTATGCAATTGTAAGAATCGATCATCCCTAGGATCTAAGGAGGTGGTATTTACCTTAGTCAAGGAATCGATAGGGATGGAGAGTGGACTAGGCTGTCCTCCTTGGGGAGCTTGATTGTTGCCGTGAGATGTGGAAGGGTTGGGGGAGAGCTCTCAACTCCCTTGCAGATTTTTGAGAGAGGGAGGAGAGAAAGGGGAAGGGGACGGCTGTAGTGAGTAGTGAGAATGGCTGAAATCTGATTTGGGGGGGGTGAGGTATGGGATGTGTGTGGGGTGCTTATGGGTGACAATTATCACCCTTACACATGCAAGTTGACACCTACACACACATGCACGAAAATATACACATATATATATATATATATCAGATTTTAATAGTGTAGTTAGGATATAATTAATCCAATGTCACTTAGATACATGTAATAGGAAAAATCAACAAGATAAACTTGTACACATAAGTGTATAGTTTTCGGCTATTACACTATGCCAATGGGTCTAATTTTATTTTCCATGCCAAACATTGATATATGTTATAACATATAGTTTAGATGATAGATAATATCATATGATAAATTAATGACATCATTTTATGCGATAAAAACCGAGTTCGAAAATTGTGGTTTTCAAACGTTTGAAAAATTGGTCACTATCAAATCTTGATGATCTAGTATTGATTTAATGCTAAATAATACTGTAATTACATATGCTAATCATAGGAAATTAATTTATAATTTCTTGATAGATTAAAACGCTGCTTCATCTCAAAACGTTAACGCTTGAAAACGCCAAAAACGCTCATTATCGACTCATCTCGAAATGGTCTTCATCACTATATTAAATCATTCCATTAATAATGGAATTTAATTCTAAGCTTAATTTCTTAGAAAATATCATGAATTTTAACTATCGATACGCGATCGACGTTAAAATAATACTGCCGATATACTTCATATACTTTTATTCCTTAATTCACAATTCTCGAATATAAAATAGGATTTCATTCCTTCGTAATTAATCAAGTCATTATTCGATATCATTCTGATTGAATATCTCAGCGAAAGCTTTGATTTACGGTTTTTTAAATACCGTAGTTAGGCATTTAATTCTGCGGGGTATTACATTTTTGTTATCGATACGACTTAGTTAACAATCTATACTTCGTCTATTAGTTTCGTCTCGTCATGACGATAGGCGACACTTCATCGTTGCCTTCTTTCCTTCCATAAATGTTTAACCATGTCGTTTCGTATAATTTATGAATCCTAAGTTCATAACTAATCTTCGTCGTTTGTTAACGCGTATCGAAAATTTCGAGTTCCAATATCTCATACATTACCAATATTTCTTCGCCGCGTTTCTCACCTCACACGTCCCATATTTTCTATTAAAGAAAACCAATATCGATACTAAACGATTAATAATAATTTCTCTTACTTCAATCATCTTCTAATAATCATTCTATAAACTTAAGTTACTTAGAAATAATATTTCTTAAGTATCCACTTGACATAATAAACTAATAATTAATTAAATCTATGATTTAATTAAGTAAATCCATAATTAAAACTTAATTAAATGGATTAAATAAAAAGTCCAACAATATTTGATTAATCAATCAAATTAATTTAATTCATCTTAAATATTCGGTAATTAGGATTTTATTCCAATCACTCCTTACATAAAGTCCATCTCATTACATACATAAATCACTTAAAAGAATAATTCTCAATTTATCCTTTAACATAATTAATTAATTATGCTATAAAAAAGACTTTATTTAATCTCATGAGTTTAATTAACTCACTATCATTAATTTGGTCTTTAGATTATTATTTAATCTAAGAGTTCATCTTTCATTTAATCTAAGGCCCAACATTAAGTAAATCTAAGCTCATCTCAAAATTAAATAAAGCCCATGACCCATTATATTATTTAATCTAGAGGCTCATCTAACATTAGATCCAAATCAACATCTTAATTCCAACCCATATATTATATATGGCCAAGCATATAACAAATTCGGCCCAAGGAATTAAAATAAACTAGGCCCAATATTTATTTAATTTCTAAGGCCCATCTTATTATTCTCGCCCATATATCAATTTAATTCCAAAGACCCATATTCTATTATCATTCTCGCCCATAATCTCGCCCAACAAAATTAATTGAGGCCCATATAATTTAATTTGAGAGCTCATCCATTTAGCCCAATGTCTAAAGCCCAACAATAAGCCCAAACCAATAAAATTAATTTAAACTACCCTAACCTAACCTAACTCACCCTCCCCCCTGATCTCACCCTCTCTCGCCTCACTCAAGAGGCCGCCTCCCCTTTCTCGGACATCCGCCGGAGCCCGAGTCGAGTCCGCGAGCTGCCGCCACCGCTGCTTCAGCCTCCTCCTTCTCTTTTCTCTCACGGACACACTCACACGCCGCACACATCTCTCTCTTTCTTTCTGCCGCCGTCTCCTCTTCTCCCATGAGCCACCGTGGTCGGCAACACCGTGGTCGCTTAGTCGCCTTTCATCCAGCCTTCTCCTCATCTCTCACTTTCGCCTTCTCCAAATTACACACACACGCACTCTTTAGATCTCGGCGAGATCGCCTCGCCATCGCCTCGGGTTGGCGTATCGTCGGTCGGCGTGTCACACCATCGCCATCGCGAACCCACCCCACTTCCTTCTCTCTCTGTTCCTTTCCAAATCGATGCACACACACACCTACTGTTTAAAACTCGGCGAATCGGCAACACCGTCGCGATTTTCGACGCCCACCGCTCCACCTTTGCTCGCCGCCATTTCCTTCTGCCTCCGCCAAGAAGCTCTCCTCGCCCGCCCATCGCCGACCGATAGCCGAGCCCTAGTGGCTCGATCAAATACTATAAATTCTAGGTTCAAAAGTATTTCTTGATCCGTAATTTCATTTGTTTCGATTGTTTGTCTCAGATATTATGATTCCTTAGCGTAAGCTCAAGTTATGCATTGATTATTTGGGATATGTAATTTAATTTTACGCAATCTAACATATATAAATATATGTCAAGTTTGTTATGGATTCAGAATTGAAAGGATGAATACGAGAATTGAGAGGAATTTTTTACCTTGTCGTGATTCTCGCTTGACGAGGTTATTGCGCTTTTCTTCAATGGCGACAAGTTTGAAAATGAGAATGAAGAAGTATGGGTTGATTAATTGAGAGAAATGGAGGTTGTATAATAGTTTTCATAGGATTCTTTGAGTGTAATGATGAGGTTTGAAAAGAGTGATGAGTGTATTGGGTAAAGTGGAAGTTGTGGGGAAATGTGAAATGATTTGCTTTAATGGGAGGTTGTGGGAAATGTGAAATGATGTACTTTGATGGGATAATTTATCCAAGATTGAAATATCTCGTTCGACGATAACCGTGTTCGATCTCCATCATTCGCTTAAAAAATTCGCTCGAAATAAATTATAACGTCGATTTATTTTAATATTTAATAATCGTTTAAATTCAAATTTCGATTTAGCTAAATAAATTAGTAAATCAAAGTTTTAAATTTCTGATATTACATTAATCAAAATCATTATTCGATAATTAAATATTTCAAGAAAATTTCGGCGAAACCCTAAATTACTAAATTAATTATCGTAATTAGGTTTTTAATTTTTCGGGATATTACATTCTACCCCCCTTAAAAGAAATTTCGTCCCGAAATTTACATACCTCAGAAAAGTTCGGGGTATCTTTGCATCATAAAATCTTAAATTTTTCCACGTGATTTTCTTTTGTCCATGGTTTCTCCATTGGACTTTCATTATAAATCCAAACTTGATTCTCAATCATCGAATCTTACGATCAAAATAGTCGAGATTTATTTTTTCTTCGCAACTCGTATTTGAGTTAAGGATCACGTCATTATGATGCATTACGTGATTTGGGTCGTATTCGTATTTCTTTAACTGTGACACGTGGAATATTACGTACATTCTCCAATTTGGTGGAAGTACCAATCTATAGGCTACTGGGCCTATCAATACTAGGATCTCGTGATCTCAACACTCCTTGTACTTTAAACTTTATAATTTCCCTCGATGGAGAAGTCTAAAGAAATTTTATTTCCGCATTTAAAAATGCAGTTCAGATCTACGCGTATTAGCGTATGACTTTTATATGTCCTGAACTTTTCTTATTCCTTACCTAATTTGGCAGATATCTTGATCATTTCATTTATGCTGTCAGGACCTTATACTTTCTCTCACCTACTTTATTACAATAAAGTGGTGGTCGATACTTCTTTTCACATAATGCCTCATATGGCTACATTAATCGTTACTTGATAGTTATGGTCATACGTGAACTTAACAAGTGGTACTACATGTTCCCACCTGCATTTCGATTTAACATGTATATCCTCATCGTATCCTTCTCGTTTGGGTTGTCCTTTCTGACTGTCCATCTATCCGTGAGTGGACATCTATGTTAAGGTTCAATCTCGCGTCTAACTCCCTTTTTGGTGAGCTAGTTTAAAAATCTAGGAATAAACTTAAAGTCTCTATCTGAAATGATAGGTTTTGTATCCCCTGTAAATATACGACTTCCTTTATGTATGACTGAGCTAACTTTACAGATCCATGAGTTATCTGAATAAGCAGAGATGAATCATAATTGGTGAGTCATTCTACTACTAACCATATAGTAGTGTTATTTCACTACTACAAAAACCACTTTTCTCTACATCTTATAGACTATGCTTTTTCGTGAAAAGCGTAGTCTATAGGAATAGACTACGCTTTTTTATCAAAAGCGTAGTCTATGTGCAAATTTTTGAGTATAGACCACGCTAACAAAAGCGTAGTGCATGTGCATAGTCTATAGTGGGTATAGACTACGCTAAAAAGCGAGTGTATGTGCGTGTTTTAATAAAAAGCGTAGTCTATGTCATAAATTTAAAAAAAACGCCTCGCGTGAGATTCAACTCCATTTCACCAACAATTCTCGGATTTTACACACACACACACACACACTCGGATTTTTCTCTCTCTCAACATCCATCACCGCCACCTCGATCAACCGCCGCAGCTTTCTCCTCCCTACGGACAACCCGAGCCGCCGCCACGCACTCCACCCACTCTACTTGTCTTTAGTAAATGCGCCATATTTCTCTATATAGAGTGCTAATTGTCGCTTTGTTGCCACTACACCATAATGCACGAAAGCCCTAATTTATCAGACGCTATGCAAATTTTGACAATTTGATTTGCTTGTTGCACCTATAAACCCTAACCGTGTTTAACCGATAATGTCCGGGCCGATGGTGAAATTGATGAATTTCACCGAATCGAGGCTCGGCCTTGCTTGACCAAAGCAGGAAATAAAGCCGATCCATCAATTGAGAAAGCCGGTTGTTGTCAAGAGTGTCGACACGCAGGTCGCCGACCACCGGCAAGGCGAAGGGACCAAGTCTCCCATGGCATTGAAGTCCCCGGAACGATCAGGAGAAAATTCCGTCGGCTCGAGATCTAGGAAGAATACAGCAATCTTGCCGATTCGAGGCAACGCCACCAACTTGTCGATGAATGCTTCGTGTTCCTCGATGCTTCTACCGAGTCCTCTCATAGTAGGGCATCGACGGGAGGATTAGCCGATGAACCGCGACTGCTACCGAGTTTAAACAGAGGCAACAATGCAGCCCGAAAGGGAGAAATTTGAGATGGTGGAAGGTTTTGTGAGAAGTGTTGGGAGTGAGAGTGATGATGCATCGTTGCGCGCCATATCTCCTTTATCACGATTTCTTGGAGTATTTGGATGCCAATGGTCCGTATTCATGTGCTTTTGTGCCCTTTGTTTTGGTTAGGTGTTGGAGCTAGTTCTTGAAGGCTTACTTAAAGAGCATCCGGACATGATTTCGTGGTATGAATTTGTAGTCATAAATCAATTCAAGTATTGGTGGTTAAAAGGTCGTTTTAGTTATCGCTGCATAAGTCCAAGAAAGAGTCTTCTATGTGTATCCGAATTATGTCATGATTAGCATTGTTCTAATGTTTCGTGTTAAGCTCAATGGCTTCGCACAATGACAACAATTGCGCATTGAAGGTCATTTTACCATTATCGATACATGCTATGTTAGTGTATCGGTGCATCTCTTTGTAAATGTAAGTTTAAAAGATAAAGGTGGACACGCCAAAGTCCGCCCATGAAATAGAAATTTTGCAATTTGATTTACTACAATGGTCAATTAAGATAGTATGTCAGATAAAGTTTATGATAGCATAATTTCAAGATAAAATATCTATATAATATCAAACCGTAGCGCTTATAGAAGTCTTACTACCGCTTTTTCGTAATAAGTATCAAAGTGCAAATGACTAGTGCACTCGTCCGCTCCTTGTTTGATCATTTGTTGGAATTAGATTATCCGTGGTTAAGTCACGTTGTCATTCTATTTGGGTGTTTATAGTCCATGGGTTTTCATGTTCCTAAAGCAAAGGAATGATGTTGTTAGTGATGATGTGCCCACCCCTTACCTTTTTCCTAAACTTTTCTTGCGAGAGATAGCTAGGCAAGTGTGTCTCGAGCATCGCTGCGCTTCTAAAATTATAATATTATTGAACTAGTCTAGTTTTGCTATACCATCCGGTCTCACCCGCTTGTCGCCTCTTCTTTAAATAATTTAGCGAGCCTCATTCGACGAAAACACTCAATTCTTGTCATCCATATTGCGTAAGTAGATTGTGGTTTCGTCGCTTTTCTAGAATATATGGAACGCTTGTTCTTCATATTCTATTCTTGTAAGAGAGTATTGATTCATACATTTATTTTAACCAGGAATGTGTTTTAGTAGTAACTGTGGAATTGTTTATTGTTTGAGAGATGGCAAGAGTGAGCTTGGAAGTGATGTCACCGTGTGTAAGTGTGTATGTTCTCGGATACTTTCCAGATGCTTTTTCTCCGCCTCCTAAAATGTAACTTTCACTTTGATGCCTCAAATATTGCCGCCCAAATAATCTTGCAACCCGATCGATCAAACCAAATACTATTAAAAATTATTCAATTTAAAAATTTAATTAAACCCAAGATTCAAATAAAAGGAATTCCTTACGTGGAAGACTGACCGATTCTTTCCTCTTCTTCTTGTTCTGCGTGCGTAAAGAAAGCTTTTTTTCTTCTCAGAAATGGAGATTTTGATGGCGAGAGTAACGTTGCTGCAGCCATAGTTCCCATCTAATTAATTGATACCAATAAATTCCTAAAAGAAAAGGTCTTTCAATTTTGTTTTATTTCTCTCGATCTATAAGTTTGATAGAGGTCCGTGTTTGAGTCGAGAAGAGGAGAATAATGAAGGCCTTAAAATCAGTCGTTGCTTTTTATGGAATGTTTCCCATACTTTGGGCGTTTTTTCTTGCTTTATGATTCGGTGTTTTTGCTTTGCTTGATGCCTAAATGTTTGGAAAACTTGAAAGTCCGCATTCATACCAATTGCCAACCCTTTTGTCTTTGGGCTTAGGGTGGAGAAAGAGAGTGGAAGTTTTGAGCGAAAGGGCCGCGTGGCAGAAGAGGAGTAAGTGGCGGTGGTTGCTTCCACTTTCAAACTTCTAGTTGAATCAAGGCTAATATAGTATTTGCATGGTTACTACTAAACCACGTGCATGCTTAATTTTAATTTGTCATGTTTCATTTTAGGTCCAAAGCTAATTATGACCCTAATCAATTCAATGGCTAGAATAGATTGTGGTTTTTGTCATCGTTAAATTCGATTATTTAATTCAACGACTTGCATTTCTTTGGAGGGAGAGTGTGTTTTACTCCATTTATGTTGTACAGACAACACGTTCTCTTCCAAATAGTAGATCGAATTGTTTTGCTAAGGGTTTGCCGAGTGCCTCTGTTATTGTCGCTTTTAGAGCATTTATCGATATCATGTTGATGTTGTTACCGCATTGCCATGAGCATAATATTTGAGCATTTATCGACATCGTATCAGACTTTGAAATGTGTATATTTGTGGTAGTATCTAATTACTATTAATTGCTTGAAGGGTAATTTTTATGTTTAATGCAAAATTGGAGAAAAGAGGAAGAAGAACCAACTTGGGAAATTGTAAAGGTATTTTCATTTATCAAATCACATTTGTTTTATGTTGATTTCATATACATCTACATGTTGCTAATATTTGATATTTTAAAAGTGTCAAGACAACCCGATTCCAAGCAATGCGGGTTCTTTGTACTACGCTTCATGAAAGATATAATTGAAGAAGTTATGAAGAGTGGTTCCATTTCTTTACGCTCACATGTAAGATAAACATTTCATTTCTTTAATATAATCATTTTTTCATACAAGAGTGCTAATATTCTATTTTCAATTGTTAATAGTTTCAAAATCGGTCTTACTCTCAAGAGGACATTGATGAAGTTCGCGTTGAATGGACAAATTTCATGCTTCTTCACATATAGTCTTGTGATGTTTTAGTTGTAAGTTATCGATCTTTTGAATTATTTTGTCTCGTGATATGGGGATACGGTCTTATTGTTTTGTTATGTGATGTGCATAGTATTTTCAGATAGTGATTTTGTAAATTGTAATGAAAACAGTTGTATATTTTTGTATAGTGATTTTGTAGATGTAATGAAAAGTTGTATATTTTCGAATAGTGATTTTGAACGTAGTCGCAAGTATATTTTAATCTCATTTGCTTGTGCGTTATTAATTATACAGTGTTTAAATAAAGAAATTAACTACGGTTGAAATTGAAAACCGTAGTTGTTATTAAATCGACTACGGTTGTAATAGAAAAGCGTAGTAAATTTGGCATTAAACCAGTAAGGTATAGACTACGCAGTAAAAGCGTAGTCTATGTGTGAAAAGCGAGTCTATAGTGGGTATAGACTACGCATAAAAAGCGTAGTGTATGTGCGAAATTTTGTGTAGTTCAGTCGGTATAGACTACGCAGAAAAACGTAGTCTATGTGCGGCGTGGTCTATAGTGGGTATAGACTACGATAAAAAGTGTAGTGTATGTGCGAAATTTTGTGTTCTGCAGATAGACTACGCGCGTGGCGTGGTCTATGTGAGAAAGCGTAGTCTATAATGGGTATAGACTACGACAAAAAGCGTGGTGTATGTACGAAATTTTGTGTGAGTGCGTCGGTATAGACTACGTAAAAGCGTAGTCTATGTGAGAAAAGCGTGGTCTATAAGTGGGTATAGACTACGACAAAAAGCGAGTGTATGCGCGCCTATTTTTCTCTACACCACTTTTCTCTACACTACGAAACGCACATACACTACACATAAAACCCGTAGTCTACACTGATTTTTGTAGTAGTGTTTCTTCATGTCATTGATAAAACCCGTCAATAATCCATTGCTTTGTCATTCCATTTTCATTTGTGTATCTCTAGAGATTATAATCTATTATAAGGACATTGATACAATTCCTTCACTTGTTGTTAACCGAGACACTGCTCGACAATGTGGTTATATCACATTTCATTTATTACTATCTAACCTTCTCTCATAATTCGTAATATGTCTTAATGTTGCATGGGTGGGCGGAATAAGAAAGATCATGAGTTTCACTCATGATTTTATTTCTAAGCTTATTATTGCTTGAAATATGTCACGACCCCACTCCGGATAACCCGGACTGGAGCGGACTAATACTAGGAATGGTACTTAGGGTTCACAAAGGCTATTATAAAGATGCATATCAAATACAAACTACCATGCTTTGAACATAACATACGTTGATAACATATCAAATCAGGTGGGTTAAACCATCAAACCCAAAGATTAACAATGGTCTGACGGGCCTCGATAGTGTGTGTCACTTTATCCTCCAATAGATCCAAAAAGGATATTAATGATCTGAATGACTTCAACAGTTCATATCATCTTATCATCATACATAACATTAAATAAATTCAGAGATGCAGCGGAAAGTGTGTGAATACATATATGATTTATGTATTCAAGGTTAGCAAGTCTTATCAAAACATCAAGGACACCGACTTCTCAACACTCCTCCATCATCATCATCGAACTCAACCCGCACATTTAAAACAAACATGCGGTCGAGTACAAGAATGCACTCGATGGACTCATGCCAAAATATTTTATCATATTTGAATTACATCGCCAACATCATGGTAAGACACGCGGTTTTAGTTGAAATGCTCAGGCTTACTAAAATATTTTCATCGCTTCATGAAAGTCGCCACAACCATTTTCTTGGTGTGTACGATCCATATCCCTTATCATCATTTCATCATAACATCATAGTCGAACATCGTGAAGGAGGCCTCCTCTACGACGCCGTGACCGCGCGTGAATTGTCCTTATCGCACACAACACCTTAGTGTACACGTTAATCCTAGCTGTATAAGCCTTCCCATATAGATCCGATATCGATTTTCATTCATAAGTTGGGAGCGACCCAAACAACATTCATATCATTCTCATGGATAGGATACAATACACAAAACATAAACAATTTTGGCAGGTAATCTTGTAAACATTTTATCGATAGTTCTTGGAAATAAACATCGTAAATAAATACATTTGTAAAGTATAGCAAAGTCACATTTTGTTTGAAAGGAAAGTCCACATGACACTATTTGATCGTCTTAAACTTGGATTATTTGTCAACGTCCTGTCGTTGCGTCAACGTCCACACCTTTACGTAAAAGTGATGTTTTAGTACGTCGTTCACGTATTTCGAGACTTACAAAATCTAGAATAAGCTTCGATATAAATTGAATTCCTTAACGAATTCAATACGCTGTTCAAGCGTGTACTATTTTAACATTTCTCATTCTTCGATAGAGACGAGATATGTTCAAATTACCATTTTACCCTTTGGGTAAAAGGTTCAACGCTTTCTCACGCTTTTCAATCTAACGACTTCAAACATGAAATCTTTTCGTATCAACGTGATTTTATTAGCAACCGATACGCCTTACGCCAGACAGCGTATTTATCGAACGATTTCAGACGTTGATTTCAAAAGTCAACAATTTTGACTTTTCGAATTTAATTACTAAGTCATAATCTAATATCTAATTTCACATAAATCAATTTCCAATCGATTTCTTTTATAACCTATTAATATGTTTAAAATAATTTTAAACATATAACACATTATTAATATTGTTATTTAAGGATTTAAAATCCTTATTCCATCTAAAAATAGCTCACGGCTATTTAGCTTTTTATTACTCAAATATTTTTCAAAAATTCTTATAAAATCACATAGTGTACTATATTATCATAGTATCACTAATATGTATTAATATCCACCATACAAAATTCGATCATCACCCTTTTATTCCATAAGGCTCACGGCTTTTCACAAAAACTGTCCAACAATTTTCCAAAATTTCAATAAATTAATACAAGGTCCTAACATTAATATATATCATATATTATAACACATAACCCATGATATAACATTTCTATACCATATGAACTAGGTATATAAGTCTCGATTACTTCACAACACACATCAAACATTTTTATAAAATTTCCAACAATTATATCATGCTCATAAACTATAGTGTAACAGCATTACATCATGCTATACATCAAAAACCATTTGAATCATCACCATTTGAGTTTGTATCTCTTCGGTTTTTTTGAAACAAATGTGTAATTGATTTTCAAAAATTCTAATTAAAACATAGGATGCATAAATCATATCCTAGATCAATAATACACCCTTGCATGTATCAAATAAAAATCACATACCAACATATAGGTTCATATATGTCACGGCATTTTCAAGAAAATAGGTAGGATTTTTCCAAAAATTTCCAATTAAAACATATAGTGCATGGTTTACATCCTAGATCAATAATATACTATTGCATGTATCAAATAAAAATCACACACCAACATTGAATTATATACATGTCTCGGCCATTTGAAAAAAAATAGCATGGGTTTTTCTAAAAATTTCAAATAAATCGCTATGTACTCTCAATACATCATAAATCAAGAATATGTCATTGCATGTGCAAAAAATAAAAAAAATAAAAATCTTACACCCACATATAAATTTTATATGTCTCGGTCCTTAAGAAAAAAAAAATGGCATAGATTTTTTTCTAAAAATTTCAAATAAATACTATGGACACATAAAACATCATAGATCATAAATCCAAGCTCAAATAAATCTTAGCAAGTCTCGGTCATCACTAAGAATTTTCGAACATGTTCAATTAAATTTTTTTTAAACATACTTCAAGCTTTAAAACATTGTGCTACACATTATTCCTACACAACTTAACCATAGATTCATAGGATTTTGAGATTAGATAATACATGCAATACATTTTAAAGTCAAGAACACAAGCCTAAACATATTTCTATCATCAACAAACATGCAATAATCAAATCTTACAAACAAAGATCATCTAGAACACATGCAATGAACTAGACCATTTCTTCAAAATTTCAAAATTTCAAGAAAATTTCAAAATTTCAAGAACAAATAAAGCTTTTGTTCAACCCCCCGACCTACCTTGTGATATGGATGAATGGAACAAATTACAAGGTATTAAGCATAAATAAAGGAGTTTAGAGTATAGCAATGAAAGTGTGTGAATACATATACGACGATATGCATTCGCGTATAAACCACAAATTCAAGTAGATCGGTCAAGACACCGGACCTTGGAATGGTGTAGATTAACAAGAACAATATAGTATCAAGGTTTGGAGAAGAAATGAGAAGAAGAATGGAAGAAAATCTGAAAATAATGGGGTGTTTGGCTCGGTTCTTGGCTGAAGAAAGGAGAGGATAATGGAGTGAAAATGTGTGTTGTAATGGAGAGGAAGAGTGTATGATGAGAAGTGGAGTGTTGAAGGGAAGAGTCCCCTATTAACCCATCTCTCTCTCTCGGTCACACTCACACACTTCACCAATGGGAATGGTTGCAGCATTTTAGGGTGCTTAGTGATGATTAGCTAGTGTTAAAGGTGTTCATGCATTCTCAAACGTTCAAAATCGACTCATCTCAAAATGGTCGCAGAAGTTCACACTTACTAAATAAATATATTCCTTTTAATAAAGGAATTAAGATGAAATTAATGAATAAAAATATATTGACGAACCATTTCCCTTAATCCCTATGGATTATGAAAGGAATTCTCATAACGATATCGTCTCTCACACAATGAGGCTCTTCAAATTTCGTATATTCGAATATTTTATGTTGTTCTGTTGAGTGTGAATCAGAGTAATGAACACTAATCATGAGTGTCTTACACACAAATCTCTTGAAAATAGCTAAAATATATTATTATAGGAAGACTTAATAATAAAAAATCTGAATCACATAAAATATATCCATGCAAGAGTGGGAAGATAAAACAATTACAAATTGTTACCCATATATAGGTATTCTCGGCCATTACCCCTTTTTAATGGGTCCAATTTTGTTTTCATGACATAGATAGGTATATATGCCATAGTATATGATTTAGGTGATAAATAATATCATAGGATGTAATATTCCAAAGAAACGAACGTCTAATTACGATATTTTAAACCCGTGAATTAGGGTTTTGCCGTATATTATTTTCTGTATAACATCGAATATTGTTTTCGATTCAATAGTATTATAACGAATTCCTTTTTATATTCACTAAGGATTGTGAATTAAGGAATTGAAATATTACGAAATGGTTCGTCTATATATTTTAACGTCGAACGCGTATCGAACGTCAATATTTTATGGAATTTCTGAGCAGTAAAGCCATGAATTAATTTCCATATTAATTACTATATTAAATGGAATATATTTATAAAGTAAGTACGAACTTCTCACACCATTTTGAGATGAGTCGATTTTGAACGTCAACGCCTGAGACTTTTGAAAATGAGTTTAACACTCAGGAAATTATAACAATTAATTTCCTATTATTATTTTATATAAATACAGTATTATTAATTATTAAAATCGAATTTTAGCTTTAAAACTCGATATTTTTGAATGAATTTTTCAAAACCCTAACTTCTAAACTAGGGTTTTCTCCCATGAAATGATACCATTAAATTATCCTATGGTATCTAAACTATATGTTATGATATATATTAATATTATTAAGCATTAAAATCAATTTTTGAACTACTAAAACTCGATAGTGAATTGTTATAATTTTCGAAAACCCTAAATATTTAAACAAAGGTTTTTCACATAAAATGATACCATATTTTAATCCTATGCTATTATTTATTATCTAAATCATATATTATGATATATATGAGTATATTTTGATCAAAATTGACATGAGTATCAATAATAGGTGTGATTTATAATATTATTCCTATTTTTCTCAATTTTGATCGATATATTCGAAATAATGCCTATGTGATGATTTAATTATTTCTATGATTTGTATTTTATATCTATGATCATGTGTGATTAATACATTGTATTATGATACAAAATAATTAAAATCCCACCCTTGGAACCCCCTATATGCGCCGGCTACACCCTCTTACACAAGCTTAATCATTTTTTTTCTATTGCCCAATGCATGGCAAGGCTTTTTAACACACCCTAATCATCACTCAACCCACTCCTAAAATGTTGCATTTTTCCTATTGGTGGTGAGTGTGTGTGTGTGTAATAGAGTGTTATAGGGGGAGAGGGACTCTTCCCCTTCACCCCATACTCATTATACCCCTTCCCCTACATTACAATACCTTTTGAATCCAAAAATACTCCCATTCCCTCTCCCAAACTCAGCAAAACCGAGACCCTCCTCCCTCTCCATTTTTAATTTTTCTTTCTCTTCTTCTCTTGACCATTCGAAAACTCTAGCACCCCCATATTGTTTCTTGGATTCCATACTATTTTCAAGGTAAAACAAAAGATCCTAGTACCGATTCCATCTCCATTTTTGCTATAAAAATCGAGAGCTTGCATATATATATTTTCGTATGTTTTTAATGTTCTTATGAATGATCTATGGTTATACATTGTTCTTAATGATTTGTATATCAAAAATATGTGAATATAGGTTAAAATGAACATGTGATGTTGTATATTAAATTTTTGAATGGATCTAGTATATATATAAAATGTTCGAACCCTAGTCTTGTTTAATAAAATTTTCGAAAACCTTATAAAATGATTTTGTAATGACCGATTGTTCTAAAGTATTTTTAGTGATGGAATATTGATCTATGATATGTTTTAAACCTATGGTATGTTAATTAAAATTTTTGGAAAACCCTAGCTTAAAATTTAAAAAATACCGAGAGCTATTTGTGTTATACCTTAATGTATAATTTTTATTTTAAGCTTGTGATGACATATTAATGCTTTAGGACCTTTTTTATATGTTCTATGGTTTATTTAGAATTTTTGAAAATCAAATGTTTAATTTTTGAATAGGGCCGAGAGCATTGTGACTCTATATGTTGTGTATGATTTTTATTTTGAACATCCAATGATATATTAATACTTTAGTATATTAAATATGTGTTATATGATTTTGTTGGAATTTTGGGAAATCAAATGCTATATTAAATCAAAAAAAAATCGTGAGCTTGAAGCTCCTTGAGGTGATGATTTAATTTAGTTTTGATTAATGTTATGATGTATTATTGTTATACTATAGTATATAAGCATAGTGTATAATTGTTATAATTTTTGGAAATCAAATACCTATTTAAATCAAATAAACCGAAAGCTATGGCTTGAGAATGGTGATGATTTAATTGGTTTTTGATGATTAAATGATGTTATATTATTGTACTATAGTATATAATCATAGAATCTAAATGTTGGAATTTTTGAAAACCAAAAACCAAAATGAATCAAAAAAGCCGAGAGCTTACAAGCTCATATGGTGATGATTTCAATTGGTTTGGTTAATATTATGATGTTACAATGTTATAATATAATTTTTAATCATGTTATGATTTAATTAGAATTTTTGGGAATTATTTGATAATTGTTTGGTATTTATTCGAAAATACCGTGAGTATTGTGAGTTTATTCATGAATGAATGGTTATGATGGACTATATGTTATAATTGTGATATATATTAATATTGGGACATTATACTAAGTGTATATCAATTTTGAGAATTTTTGGACAATTATTACCTAATTTTCAAAAATACTGTGACCTATATATATATATATATATATATATATATATATGATATAAAAATATATATTAATAATGACAAACAAATATCATATGGATGATATTAATTCTTATTCTGGACCATAGTGTATAATAATACACTATAGTAATTTAGAAAAAATTTCGAAAGTCATGTGGTAATTTTTAATTAATTACCGAGAATTTTCGATTAATAATAAGAATTTTAAATCCTTTTTAATTCAGTTTATTAATAAAATATATGTCTAATAATTATTTTAGACATATTTGGATTTTATAAAATTTTATAAGCATAGATTACTATGTTTGAGATAAACGTTTATTTAATAATGTTTTTAAATCAAAAATATACGTTTTAATTATTAAAAGGATTAATATTACGAAAATTATTTATAAGTCCTTTGATTTATGTGAAAAATCGGGAAATAGTACTATACGACTTTAAATCGATCGAGATTCGATTTATAAAATGAAATGGTAAGAAATTACTATTTAAAAGTCAAAATTGTTGACTTTGTTGACCGGTGTTGACTTCGTTGACTTTTATAGTCAAACGTACGATTACACGTCCGATAAATACGCTAATACGCATAAGACGTACTAATTGGGTATGATACTTCATTAGTCAAAAAAAAAGGTTTCACAAATGAAATCCTTATATCGAGAAACGTGCTTATACGTTGAACGTTTAAAACGGAAAGGTTAAACCGAAATAGTTGAACGTATCTCGAGGAACGAGAACAGCTCAATTGAATTACATATTTGAAAGCGTATTGAATTCATTGAGGAATTCAGTTTACGTCGATATAGAATATCGAATTTGTCTTAAACTTTAAGAGTCTCGATAATCGTGAACGACGTACTAAAATATCGCTTTTGCGTAAAGGTGTGGACGCGACCGAGACAATTGGACACTGATAAGCAAACGAACCTAGGACTCAATTTACAACGAATCATAGTCCAGGTGGGCTTTCTTTTCAAACAAAATGTGACTTCGCTATCTTTCCAAAATGAATTTATTTACAATGCTTATTCTGCAACTGTTGATAAATGTTTACAACATTACCTGCCAAAATATTTCTATTTTGTGTATGGATGGCGTGAAGGTTGGATGACATGATATGATCTGTCATTTGTTGGGTCGCACCCAACCTTTTTATGAAATCGATATCGGGTCCTATGCCGGAGGATAAATACCTGGCTAGGGCTAACGTGTACACCTGAACGTGACTGTGTGTTGTATGGGTAACGGCCGGTTACGGCGTCGTAGAAGGGAGGCCTCCCTCTCGACGTTTGATCTTTGATATTGTGATGAGATGTGATTATGGGATATGGATCATACACACCAAGGAAAATGCTCGGCCGAGCGATGTTTACGAACTGAAAATGTTTTAGTAAGCACAAGGCATTTCAACTAAAACCCTTGTGACTTACCATGATATTGGCAGTGTAATCAAATTATCAAATGTTTTCGGCATGAGTCCACTGAGTGCATTATTTGTACTTAGCCCTGCATATTTGTTTTTAAATGTGCAGGTTGAGCTCTGATGGTAGTGATGGAGGAGGTATTGAGGAGTCCGATGTCCTTGACCAGTCTATTTAGAATTTGTGGTTTCACCTTGAATACATATCTCCATATATGTATTCACACACTTTCATTGCAATCTCGAACTCTTTTACATTATGTTGACTGTTATGAACTATTGAGGTCCATCAGGCCATCGTTAAGTCTTTGGGTCTGATGGCCTAAACCTTTTGAATTATTGGGATATTATCTTATGTCATGTCAAGCATGCTAGTTATAATCAATGTGTACCTTTATCTTAGTCAGTTTGTCCTATAATACTATTCCTAGTATTAGTCACCCTCTAGTCCGGGCTATCCGGAGTGGGGGCGTGACAGAGTAGTATCAGAGCGAGGTTGCTCTTTGAAACCCAAGACCTTTTAAAATTCTAAGTCTAGATCGAGTCACTGGACTTCTAGAAATCTACTGACTCCTCTCAACACTCCATCACATCGAGCTCAACCGGGAAAAAGGTAACTGATTTCTTTCTCAAACTCATGAAATGAAGAGTTTTGACTGATGAGCAAGTTGAAAGGTTTTTGAAAGAAAATGGAAAAGTTATTTTTGGGAGGAAGGTTATGATATTATGGAAGTACATGGTGGTACTAAGTTGAATGATCAACATGGAATGGATGAATTCATTTTGCTATACATGTATGAGTTGACTATGATTATCGTTTTGAAACTTTACTTTTAAGTTCTTAAGTTAGACTTTATTTTCAAACTCAAAACTTTGTTTTCAATGAACGATATGATATCACAAGAAGAACCTAGACTCTAAGGAGCATGATCACGTATCGTGAAAGAACATAGAAGTATAAACTTCTTTTTCCTTACGAGAACAAAAGAATGATATGGAGAACGAGAGTAACGATAGCCACGAACTCAAACGACGAAGGACAAGCGTGAAGGATGAACAAGGGCGACATCGACCTTAAGGAAGAACGACGTCGACATTTCATCACCACTTCGACATGAGTGACCGTCGACACGAATCATGATATGGACGTCAATTACGGCTTCAGAATGTTCAGCCTCAACCTAAAGACGTGGATATGGTAGACGTATTACATCGACATACGTCTCGAATTACATTTTGGCACGATCGTGCAAATTTCCTACACTGCGCAGTAAATTTTTTTTAGCTAGATCTCTTTCGTTAGGGCTCCGATTTACTCATGGTTTTCACCTGCGTACTCCTAACGCACTGACCATCATTTGTTGTGAAGAACAGAATCCTTAATTCTGTCTCCAGAATACGCTTGAGTCCGTTGAACTTTAGTTCAAATGTTTAGTATAAGACAAGGACCTCATAGCATAGCCTATATATTAAGGCATTATTAGATTATATGTATACGTTGGGTAAGACTAAGAAGGTAAGTGTGATATGTGTTGTACCTTATGATGTTTCCTACCTTATAGATTGTTTAGTTTTAACCTAGTTGCTTCTCGTTGTACTTAAGTTATCCTTTCTGCTTTTGAGATGACGATAGTTGACTTATGTTAGTTTTGATCTTGACAGATGGAGGGGATGAGATATATCGCTCGGAGGAGGATTGACCACACCCACCCCGAGGAGGTGATGAGTATTTATCGCTCCAGCTGGATGTGCTTGTTGGAGAGGACTTGGGCGAGTTTATGACACCCGCCGCCTGAGAGACGCCGAGCCCATGGCGCGACCGACTATGATGGCATCCAGTGCTCTGCCTATACTCCCTTGTACTTGGGAAGATTACCGAGAGATATCGGGAGATTATATATACCGGCAAGGGCAGCTACGACTGTGTAATATCCCGCAATTAGATGCCTAATTACGGTATTTAAAACCCGTAAATTAGAAATTATTGAGATGATTCAATCAAGAGGATATCGAATAATGATTTCGATTATTTACTTAAGGAATGAATTCCTATTTTAACATTCACCGGGAATTGTGAATTTAGAAATAGAAGTTTATAAAGCGTGATCGATAGTATTATTTTAACGTCGATCACAGATCGATAGTTAAAATTTCATGAAATTTTCTAAGCAATTGCTTAGAATTAAATTCCATTATTAATGGAATAATTTAATAAAGTGATTGCAACTTTATTACGACCATTTCGAGATGAGTCGATAATTAACGTTTTGCAACGTTTGAAACGTTAACGCTTAAAGACGAAATGGAAAGTGAGTTTAATGATCAAGGAATTATAGTAATTAATTTCCTATGATTATTATATGTAATTACAGTATTATTTAGCATTAAATCAATGCTAGATCATTAAGGAATTATATTGATCAAATTCCTCAATTTCGAAAACCCTAGTTTCGAATTTTAGGGTTTTATCGCATAATTTGATACCGCTAATTTATCCAATGATATTAATTATCATCTAAACTATATGTTATAATATATATCAATGTTTGGCATGGGAAATAAAAAAATTGACCCATTGACATAATGTAATAGCCGAAAACTATACACTTATGTATACAAGTTTATCTTGTTGATTTTCCTATTACATGTATCTAAGTGACATTGGATTAATTAAATAGCCTAACTAATCAATTAAAATCAGATATATACATAGATATATATATAAAAAACATGCATGTGAGTGTATAGAGAGAGTGTGTGACAAGTGTAGAGGTGCATGGGAGGGTAGTGACAAGTGTAGAGGTGCATGGGAGGGAAGTGACAAGTGTTGATATGCATGTGAGTATAGTGACAAGTGTCACACATGCATATCACCCCACACCCCATACCCTCTCTTCCCCCTTTTGGATCAGCCATTTCTCCCTCTCTCTCCCAAAATTTTCAGACCCCTCCCCTCTCCTCTCCTCTCTTCTTCTTCTCCTACACCATTTCCACCATGGAAGAGGAAGCTCAAGCTCCATCTCTCTCATTCATCTTCAAATTCGTGGCTGAGGTATAACTACCTCCTATGACTCTTAGACATGACTAAATCATACTTGCATGCTTAGATTGATGATCTTGGTGGTAATTTGGGGTGATAGATTCACCATTTTCGTGGTTATATGAAATGCATATAAGAAGAATAAGCTTAAAATTGAAAACTGGAAGTAGGTTACGAAAACAGTAACTTAATAAACTTATTTGACTAAGTTACAGTGGTCAGATGAATGTGAAATTTTACTATGTTGAAATTAAACATGTCTATTACGTCTCTGTAAAATTTCAAGTCAATCCAACTTGATTTTCTATTTTAATTCTATTTTTCAAAAACACTGCACAAATCTGTAAAATTTGGGTGTTCATCACACACGGTCCGTGGCTTTCTTTTCGAGTTTGGATAATGGTAAAACTCTACAAATTGGCATAAACATAACTTAGCATGTCCAGAAGATTTATGTAAATTTTCAGAATTTTCTAAAAATGTTTACTATCTATTCCAGATTTTACAAGCTAACTGCACAAAACTGTCACGGGAGTGATAGCTTGTGGTAAAATATTTTTTATCTCCCAATCTATTTTGAATCATTGAGTTAGGCTTTTTCTGGATTAAACTAGACTTAAGTGGCTTTTCAATATTATTGGTTGCATTCCCAGATTCCTTATAATGAACTCACGGTGAATTTTTAAAGTTGACGCATTATAGTAAGTTTTTCTGGACAAACTGCCTTAGTAAATTTCTATGTTAATCAACTGTTCGTGTACGACTTTTACGTGAGATGTTCAAGCCGTTTGTAGTCCGATTTTGACTTTGGTTTCTTCATAAGAAATGTTCCTTACCATGTCTAGTTGTGATCTGGAAAGTTTGATCCCAAACCAAGCCTTATAAGTATTCTGTTCATTAACCCAAAGTCACTTACTTGAATGTTGTCCTTTCCAACTAGTCAACTTTGGGCTTATGTATTTCTCGATGCATCAGATATTTTCCAGTATGGTCTTCATGAAACATGTAGTTCTTGTTACAAGGTTTCGAAATTGGTAGCCTGCAGTCATTTTAGCATTTTGAGTCAAAAGTTACGAGCCCCGCAAAATGCCTCGTCGTTAAGCTAAATCTGGAAATCCTGAAAAATTTTCTAAGTATAGAAGAAGTCAGTTCGAGTTGCCCACTTTGAGACCCTATATCTCCAGAACCACGACTCTTTTAGGTCGACTTCCTTCTTAGAACTTACAGTACATGTTTAGAGGTTTCAGAATGTGTCTTTTATGGTCATACGATTTTGAATCGAGAGTTATAAATCGTCAAAGTATGACACTTGGGTTGTTTTAAGTCGTTTTGCAAAAAATTAAAACTTGAAATTTGACTAAGTGTTGGAACTCCCCTAGGTGAAATATGCCTTATGTGAATATGGTGATGATCGATTGATACATGGATGATATTAATACATATTAATGACCATAAGTGTATAATAATACACTATATGATTTAGAAAAATTCTTGGAAATCATTGGTAATTTCAAGAATTTTCGAAAGCATTAAAGGAACTATAAGGATTTTAAATCCTTTTTAATTAGGAGTAATAATATATTATATGTCGAAATATTATTTTAGACATATTGGGAATTTATAAAATTTTATAAACATGGATCACTATGTTATAACGAAACGTTTTATTTAATAAACGTTATAATTGAATAATAAGGATTATGGGTAAATGGATTAATGTTTAAGAAAAATATTAATAAAGTTCATCGATTTACGTGACAAATCGAGAATTAAGACTTTACGAAAAGAAATCGATTGAAAATCGATTTATAACATGAATTAGTAAGAAATTATTATTAAAAATCCGTATGTCGAGAAACATATAAATACGTTGAACGTTTAAACCGAAAAGGTTAAAACGATATAATTGAACGTGTCTCGAAGAACGAGAACGGTTCAATTGAAATACGTAATTGAAAAGCGTATTGAATTCGTTAAGGAATTCAGTTTATATCAATATAGAATATCGAAGTTTATTATAGATTTTGAGAGTCTCGAGAAACGAGAACGACGTACTAAAACATCGCTTTACGTAGCGGTGTGGGCGCGGACGCAATGACCGGGCCTTGACGAGAAATCAAACTTAAGAACTCAAGTTAGGACGAACCATAGTCCAGGTGGGCCCTTTTCTTACCTCACTAATGTGGGCTTACTTTTCAAACAAGATGTGACTTTACTGTTATTCCAAAATGAGTTTATTTACAATGCTTATTCTACAACTGTTGACAAATGTTTACTGCATTACGCCAAAAATATTCAGTTTTGTGTATGGATCCTATCTGTTATGCCCGGGCGGCGTGGCGATGGTTGGAACTATATTATGACAAAGTTATGTCATTTATCGGGTCGCCCCAACCTTTTATTAATGTCGGGTCCGTGTCGGATGATAAATGCCCAGCTAGGATTGGCGTGAAGGTTGGAACTATTGCTATGTTAACATATGCTTGTGAGAGCGATTGTGTCTTTGTGCGGGATTACGGCCGGTCACGGTGTCGTAGAAGGGAGGCCTCCCTCTCGACGTTTGATTTTAATACTGTTATGAATTGTGACTATGAGATATGGACCATACACACCAAGAAAATGCTCGGCCGAGCTATGTTTACGAACAAAAAATGATTTAGTAAGCACAAGGTATTTTTAACTAAAACCCTTGTGACTTACCTTGATATTGGCAGTGTAATTCAAATGTTATCAAATGTTTTTGGCATGAGTCCACTGAGTGCATCCTTGTACTCAGCCCTGCATGTTTGTTTTTAAATGTGCAGGTTGAGCAGATAATGGATGGAGCAGTGTTGAGCAATAGAAATATTGTCGCTGAAAGTTTTATACCTTGATAGCACATCGTCATATGTACATATCACATGTTTTCCGCTGCAAGAACTTAAGTTATGCACTAAAGTCCAAAAACATGCTTGTCATATGAATTACGACTTTTGTTAAGGAGAATTCCCCTGTTTAATTATACCTGTTTAGAGTTACAATCCCTTCTAAATCCTACTTAGGATTGAGGGGATGTGACAACCTGGTGGGAGATCTGCCTAGATTCGTAAGTCATCTGACTTACGTCTACAATATTTACGAAGCAGCGCCGAGAGGACCCTATCTCCCTCCACGGGAGTACACCTGGCGGGATGAATCGCCAGAGTGGCTATATACTGAGGTCCCGAGGCAGATCGACCCAGTTGTGCCTCCGTACCGATTCGACGAGGGCAGGCCCGCCCGCTTGGAGAGGGCAGCACGCCCGAGAGCATTGGGAGAGCCATGTTCCCTCCTCTACCTGTAGGACACCCCGTACGTCCACCGCTAGCACCTCCACCGCCTATGGCCCCATCCGTACCACCAGTCGAGCACTTCCGCCAGACAGCGCGGATGAGGGTAACAGACGCCTCGGATGGTTATAGCCCGATCCGCTATACCTACAGCCCGATCCGCCATGACTATGAGCTCTATGGCGATGACGACTTCAACCCCATGCGGGACATACCGATGGTGGAAGACGATGGAGCGGGACCATCCAGGGTACGACCCGCGTGGATGTTTCTGATAGTGAGGACGACTCCGAGGAAGAGGAAGACCCCGAGGAGGACGATCAGTGGGAAGATGCCTGATGCAGGCACCTGCTGAAGCCTAGATAGACTTTTATTATGTTTAAGCTTATGTTGTTCCTTCTTTCTTTTGTGTATGGGTTTTTGATGGAACTAGAACCTTGACTTTTGGAAGGCTGTGTGGGCCGGGATTTATGTTGTGTTTATGACTCTTTGGTTTTTAAACATCCTGCCTATGGCAGAAAATTTTGGATATATATATATATATATATATATATGACCCTGAATAGGGCTTTTGCGGCAAATTATGTTTGTTAAGGGTGAAATGTTTTATTTAGAGGTCGTTTTGCGATAAGGCCATAATAGTATTATATATGTTAAGTTATGAAAAGAATAAGTGTCTGATAACTACCTGTTTTCTATAGCAGCATGCCTCCGAGAAGAAATCTGGAGCAGGAACCCTGAGGCCGAGGTCGGGGAAGGCCTAGAGGAAGGGGTAGAATCCCCGAACAAGAAGCTGAGGACATTCCCCAACCACCACCTCCACCTCAACCCGATCGCAGGATCAAAGAGTTGTTTCTAAGGCAGAACCCACCTACCTTTAATGGGAAGGGTAACCCAGCGGAACAATGGGTCAGAACCATTGAACGGATCTTTAATTTTCTACGATGCACAACACAGGAGCGACTATCCTGTGTGGCTTTTCAACTAAACGGACACGCGGATTTCTGGTGGGAGGCCAGGAAAAAGAATTTTACTGTCGAACAATTAGAAGAGTTCTCATGGGAGGACTTTAAGAGGGAGCTATATGGGAAATACATACCCAAGAGCTATAGAAAGAAAAAGGAGCAGGAATTCTTCCTGCTGAAGCAAGAAAATCTGTCTGTGACCGACTATGATCGCGCTTTCTGTGAGATGTCGAGGTATGCACCAGAGCAAGTAGACACCGACTTGAAAATGTCGGAAAAGTTTAGGTCAGGACTGAGAATGGAGATAAGGATGTCTCTTGCCAGCCATGGAGACCTGACTTACACTGAAGCTCTTGCACGAGCTTTAGATATTGAGGCAGCAATGTCCGACGATAAGTCAGTGTCGGCTCAGACACACAACGCTATGGACAGAGGAAAAGGGAAGTGGGAACCCAATCGTGAAAATAACAACCGAGGGAATTATGGGGATGCTAGCCACAAACGCCCGTGGCAAGGGAATATGGTCCAACCGGGACAAGGCTGGAAGAGGGCAGCTTTTGCTCCACCAGCGAGAGGCCCGCAGGATCAAATAAGGGCTCCTCCATGCCCTAGATACCATAGGGTGCACAAGGGAATGTGCACGGCAAACGTTGTGAACTGCTTCAAGTGCGGAGCGAAAGGGCATTACGCCAATAATTGCTCGTGGTACGCCTAAGCAATTACGAGGCAAATCAACCCAATTCCCAACCGCTTAGGGCTATCTGGCCACCCCAACCTCCGCAATTCCCAACCCCACCTCAACAACAACTCCAACAGCAACCACCGCAACAACCAAGGCGGCCCCACCATGACAGTGCACAAGAATGCAATGAAGCAATTTCAGCAAAGGCGGCCCGAACCAACAAGGACTAGCACCCCGTCAGCCTCAGCCGGCCTAGGCTAGAGCTAACGCTCTACACCGGAGGCAGAACGAGCAAAATCAGGGAAACCTGGCAGGTATGGGAGTTCTTCTCAACATACCTATCATAGTATTGTTCGATACGGGTGCTTCGCATTCTTTTATAGCAAAATCATGCGTAGAAATGCTGGGACTTAGGTCTGATAAGGCAAGCCAGGATATGAGAATCTCATCGCCCATAGGAGGGATTATGACTATTACACACTTTTGCTCGAACCTAGAATTGACACTAGGATCACTTAAGGTTCTGGCTAAAAATCTAAACATAATACCCATGGATGATGTAGACATAATCCTAGGGATGGACTGGTTAGCTAAGAACCACTCCACAATCCTATGCAAGGAAAGGAAAATATCATTTCACTTTCCTGGACAAGAAGCCACGCATTTCCATTGAATCAGCATGGGAAGAAGAGTTCCAATCGTATCGGCTCTACAGACGAGAAGAATGATGAACCAGAAAGGATGCCATGCATTCCTTGTCTACTTGAATGGGGAGGATAAACCCAAGCAAGAATTGAAGACATTGAAGTCATCCGAGAATTTTCGGACGTATTTCCCGATGATCTACCAGGATTACCCCCTGATAGACAACTAGAGTTCACCATCGACTTTGAACCCGGATCGGCTCCAGTGTCGAAGGCGCCCTACAGGATGGCTCCAAAAGAATTGGAGGAACTGAAAATCCAAATCAAAGAATTGTTGGATCTAGGTTTCATTAGACCTAGTGTTTCGCCTTGGGGAGCGCCTGTGTTGTTTGTCAAGAAGAATGATGATTCTTTGAGGATGTGCATCGATTATCGAGAGCTGAATAAGATGACACTAAAGAACAAATATCCTTTACCTAGAATCGATGACCTGTTTGATCAATTGCGAGGAGCAGGAGTATTCTCGAAAATTGATCTCAAGTCAGGCTACCATCACCAAAGATACGGTCTCGAGGATGTACCTAAGACGCATTCGAACCGTGATATGGCCACTATGAGTTCATAGTTATGCCGTTCGGGTTAACCAATGCACCAGCCGTATTCATGGATCTCATGAATAGGGTATTTCACCCATTTTTGGATAAATTTGTTTTAGTCTTCATAGACGACATTCTTATCTATTCAAAGAATGAAGAGGATCACAAAGAACATCTGAGAATGGTACTGCAAACCTTGAGAGATGAAAGGTTGTTTGCTAAGTTTAGCAAATGTGAATTTTGGCTGAAGGAAGTTATGTTCCTCGGACACATCGTGTCTGCAGAAGGCATAAAAGTAGATCCAGCCAAAGTAGAAGCAGTGCAAGGGTGGAAATCACCAAGGACTCAACACGAGGTCAAAGTTTCCTAGGACTAGCTGGTTATTACCAGAGATTCATCGAAGGATTCTCCAAGATTGCAAGGCCAATAACCCGCCTACTCGAAAGGGATCAAATTTAAGCGGGTGATGAATGTGAGACGAGTTTCCAAATACTCAAGGAGAAGTTGACAAGTGCACCGTTCTAGCAGCCGAGCGGACAAAGAATATGTAGTCTATACAGACGCTTCTAAGACTGGACTGGGTTGTGTTTTAATGCAAAACGGGAAAGTGATAGCTTATGCATCCCGACAACTCAGACCGCATGAACTGAACTACCCAACCCATGACTTGGAATTAGCGGCAGTAGTTCATGCCCTGAAAATTTGGAGACACCATCTCTACGGAGTGAGATGTGAGATCTTCATAGATCATAAGAGTTTAAAGTATTTCTTCGAGCAGCGAGATTTGAATATGAGACAACGAAGATGGCTCGAACTAGTGAAAGATTACGACTGTGGTATCAACTACCACCCGGGAAAGGCGAATGTAGTAGCTGACGCCTTAAGTCGTAAGATCCAATCCAAGCTAGGATGTCTCCTTACGCGGGAAGAAAAACTCGTTGAAGAGTTTGAAAGATTGAGGATTGAACTGGTTGAACCACCCGAGACAATTGTGAGTTGTATCGCTACACTCACACTGACATCTGATCTAAGAAAAAGGATTGTCGAGAGACAAAGGATGGAGGAAAAGTAAGAAAAGATCAGACAAAGGGTAAGGTCTGAAGGATTTAAGAATTTCAAAGAGGCGTCAGACAACGCCCTATTGTTTGAAGGTAGAATATGCGTTCCAGACGACGCAGAGCTTCAGAACGAGATCATGAGTGAGGCTCACGATACACCCTACACCGCCCACCCAGGTAGTACTAAGATGTACCAAGACCTGAAGGAAATGTTTTGGTGGGAAGGCATGAAACGAGACATAGCTTCTTTCGTAGAACGCTGTCTTGTTTGCCAGCAGGTGAAGGCGTTACATCAACGACCTTACGAAAAGTTACAACCGTTGGAAATACCTGAGTGGAAATGGGCGAGATAACGATGAATTTCGTTACGAGCTTACCCAAATCAAAAAGAGAAAACACAGCCATATGGGTAATTGTGGATAGACTTACCAAGAGTGCTCACTTTCTACCGATTCAAAGCACTTATGGATCTGACAAATTGGCCCAGCTGTACGTTAAGGAAATTATACGACTACATGGAGTGCCAAAATCTATTACCTCTGATAGAGACTCCAAGTTCACATCCAGATTCTGGATTAGCTTGCAGAGAGAATAATTGGGTAATAAACTAAATTTCAGTACGGCATTTCATCCACAGACTGATGGACAGTCGAAAAGAACGATCCAGACACTAGAAGATATGCTTAGAACAGTAGTGTTTGATCAAGGAGCAAAATGGGAAGATATTTTACCCCTAATTGAGTTTTGTAATACCCCAAATTTCTGGGCTTAAAATTTTGAAAATAAAGAAGGAACAGTACGATAGAAAAAAAAATGAAAACGAACGTCGGATGAATTCGACAGTTAAGCTTTACAGTATTTTTAAGCAGTTAAGCTTAAAATTCAAAATTACTTATTATTATAGGAATAAATAAAGTTGTTACAACTTTATTTTTGAACATTTTAGAGATGTTCCAACTATGGGAATTTTGAGACGTTTGAAACGCTCACGCTTAGAGATAATGCGATAACTTAACCAAATGATCTCGAATTATAAAATTCAAATTCCTATGATTATTTTATGATATAAGAATATTATTTATCATCAAAGTAATGCTAGAAAATTTAGGAATAAGATGTGCCTTATTCAATGGGTTCGAAAACCCTAATTTTGAAATTTAGGGTTTTGTGATCTAAATTTTGTTCTAATTATTTTTCTATGGTTAAATTCATCACCTATGATTATAATATGACTCATAACTATGTGTTAGCTAATTGTTACAATAAAATAGAATGTCTAGCACATAGAAACCCTAATTTTCGAAATGTGCTACTATATGTGTTAATTAATTTTAATTGCTACCCAATTGTGATCATATGATATTTATTATATTAAAATGATATTATTAAGGATAATATATAATATTATAGCAAGTTGCATAAGTGGAAGCACACTTGTGCATAAAGGACGAAATTTTGCAATCTTTTATAAGATTTTGTGAATAAAAATCTTGCTATAATTAATGTAAAGGATAAGATATGATCTTATCACATTATTAGGTCTAAGATAGAGTTAAAAGCCAATTTGAACAAGTAACCTATGGAGACTTCTAGTAGTGAACGAAAATATCACTCTTTTATGTGATTAAAAATGGTTTTACACCATGTGATGAATTGTGTAGAGATAAGATAAGATCTTATCATGTATTAGGTGTAAAGTAGTGATAGTTATCAAATTAAACAAGCAACCTAAGGTGGCATTATGTGAGGGGACCGAAAATTACTCATGCACAAATACTATGTGATAAACTTTGTACTATGTGACACCTAAGGTTCAATGCATTTAATTAAGGGATAAGGTGACCTAAGTATGAGTTGTAAAGATAAGATATGATAAGATTTGATAAGATAAGATAAGATAAGATATGATAAGATTTGATAAGATAAGATATTTTATGAAATAATGATTAAACCCACTTTATAAATCCTATAAATAGGAGGTTACCCATCCCATAACCTCATAACCAAAAATAAGTGGGAAATAAGAGAGAAAAATAGAGAGGAAAGGATAAATAGTGTTCTTCGAAGTACTCTTCGATCATAGAGAGAAATACGCCGCCAACGTCGATCGAATCCGATCAAAAGGTTAGAAATTCATATGTGATATGTTATGCTAGATTATTTTCGAAAATTATGTGACTCAGGCTAATATGTTTAGATATTGTATTTATATGATGTTATTAAGCATGTAGTATAATTATATCACAAAATCAAGCATGATATCAAATTCTATATATGGACCGAAAACTTGAAGGTATGATATGTTGATTATTATGATTATTAATTGGTGATTTAAGCATGGAATCATGATCTAGGGTGTTAATTATGGTTATATGATTTTATGTAGAATTTTTGGAAAACTTTAGTACCTAAGTCTATGAATTTCGAAAATATAGAACATGATATTATGATGAGATATAATCCATGTTTGAGTGTTGTCATAACATATTGAAAGTGTAGAATCATAATATAGTGTTGTATAAATTTATTGGAATTATTAAAAATTATTTGGACCTAAGTCCAAATTTTTGAAAATGACTTAGGAAGATAAAATTTAATAGTTTCCAATAAATAAAAATTATGTTATCATGAGGATGCTTATAAATGATTATGTGATATGTGATTTTATTGGAATTTTTGGAAAAAGTTTGCTTAGTTTAATTAGGGTTTTCGAAAACTATGGGTTATGTGTATTAATGTTATAAATTTATTTTATAAGATATAATTGCATAATATGATCCAAAATGATGTTTTAGACCTATTATGATTTTATGGAAATTTTTAGAACAAGAATTGCACATAAAATAATAGAATTACATAAAAGGAATTAAAAAGTCAAAATGTTGACTTTAGTCAAAATTGTTGACTAAATGTTGACCAAGTCAAAATTGTTGACCAAAAACGTTGACCAAGGTCAAAGCGCACGAAATTCGATAATACGTGATCTATGTGACGTAGTACGTTTAGTAACAATGTGACTTACGTTACGTAAGTACATTAAAACGTACATTATATACTAAAGAGATGGAATATCTCTTATATGATGAACGATGTCATATTCAACATCATTTTATTAGGAAACGTCAATATAAGTCCTACGTTAGCCTTATTTGATGCATAGGACGTTATAGACAATGTTCGTCTCTATCGAAAAGTATAGCGATGTACTAAACCTCGTTTCTCACATTGAAAAAGGGTCATGCTCAGAGGAGAAAGAAGACGATAATTAAGTACTAGTGACGTAAGAACTATAAGTTCTCGAGGTGGGCTTTCTTATCTCAATAAATGTGGGCTTTCTTATCTCAATAAATGTGGGCTTTCTTACCAAAAACTAATTACGAGCTTTTTAGAAAATGTTTTACTGTTATTACTTTACTGCTTTCTGCAAAATTTTAAATACCATATTATCTGCCGAAAATGTTTTATGTTTTGTATATATCCATTCGGGTTGCCTGGGGCAACAGGAAGTTATTACGAATTCGGGTCCTACTGGTGAGATGCTAGTTAGGATTGTGTACACAGTAAGCATTTGAGTCGCTGGGTCGCTCATTTGCTTAGACATCTGAGTCGTTGGGTCGCTCATTTGTTGTGCGTCCGGGTGAAGGGAGGCCTCCCTCCCGGCGCGTTATCCATAGCCGACTTGGAATATACGTGAAAGAAAATGACTGCGCAGTCGACTTTGTGAAAATGAGAAAATGTTTTAGTAAGCGCAAGACCTTTTCAAATAAAACCCTTGTGTCTTACTGTGAAGTAGGCAGTACAATATTCTTAAAGTAAAAATGTTTTCGGCAATGTGTCCACTGAGTGCAAATTTTTGTACTCAGCCCTGCATGTTTGTTTTTAAATGTGCAGGTTGAGCAGGTGATGGAACAGAGCGGAGTTGAGCGGAATTCTTTGTCAACTTGAGTATGGAATATCTTTTGGTTCGCCTTGAGAATGTATCTTCATATGCATGTCTCACACGTTTATTCCGCTGCCAAAACTCTTGAGATTCTGTTATATTCTGTTTCTGTGTTAAGCTTTGTAAAAGCTACTGTTTTGTTGAACCTTTGAAACCTTATATATATAAGCTATTTTGCTCCGTCATGATTTCCGTTTCTGTTGGAACATCTATATTCTCTTCGTAGGTGAAATGAGTTGAAACCCTTATTCTTTCATATTCACTTGCACCGAACCCCAAGTCACGGTCCGGTAAGGATAAGCCAAATCGGGCTGTGACAAGTTTGCCTACAACAACAGCTATCAAGCGACGATCGGTATGGCCCCATACGAAGCCTTGTACGGCAAGAAGTGTAGATCACCGCTTTATTGGGATGCAGTCGGTGAGAGAAAAGTCATAGGGCCTGATGCAGTGAACGAGATGATCGAGATCGTTCAACAAATTAGACTGAGGATAAGAGAAGCTCAAGATAGGCAAAAGTCTTACGCTGATACGCGTAGATCTGAGCTACAATTTGAAAGATGAGACAAAGTGTTTCTTAAGGTCTCTCCATCAAAAGGGATTGTCAGATTTGGACTAAAAGGAAAGCTGAGACCCCGCTTTATAGGACCTTATGAGATCCTAGAGAGGATAGGTCCAGTAGCTTATAGGTTGGCTCTTCCGCCAAACCTAGGGAACGTGCACAATGTTTTTCACGTATCGCATTTGCGAAAATACGTTCACGATCTCAAGCCAGACATGAGCTATGAAGAAGAACCAGCGGCAATCCTCGACTATAAAGTCCAACAACTACGGAGCAAGTCAATTCCGTTAGTCAAAGTGCTGTGGAGACACCACGGACAAAAGGAAGCCACGTGGGAGCTTGAAGAAGCAATGAAAGAACGATACCCCGAATTGTTTTTCTAGAGGTATGCAAATTCCGGGACGGAATTTCTTTTAAGGGGGGTGGAATGTAATATTCCAAAGAAACGAACGTCTAATTACGGTATTTTAAACCCGTGAATTAGGGTTTTGCCGTATATTATTTTCTGTATAACATCGAATATTGTTTTCGATTCAGTAGTATTATAACGAATTCCTTTTTATATTCACTAAGGATTGTGAATTAAGGAATTGAAATATTACGAAATGGTTCGTCTATATATTTTAACGTCGAACGCGTATCGAACGTCAATATTTTAAGGAAATTTCTGAGCAGTAAAGCCCGAAATTAATTTCCATATTAATTACTATATTAAATGGAATATATTTATAAAGTAAGTACGAACTTACTGCGACCATTTTGAGATGAGTCGATTTTGAACGTCAACGTCTAGAGACGTTTTGAAAAATGAGTTTAATGCTCAGGAAATTATAATAATTAATTTCCTATTATTATTTTATATAAATATAGTATTATTAATTATTAAAATCGAATTTTTAGCTTTAAAACTCGATATTTTCAAAATGAATTTTTCGAAAACCCTAACTTCTAAACTAGGGTTTTCTCCCATGAAATGATACCATTAAATTATCCTATGGTATCTAAACTATATGTTATGATATATATGAATATTATTAAGCATTAAAATCAATTTTTGAACTATTAAAACTCGATAGTGAATTGTTATAATTTTCGAAAACCCTAAATATTTAAACTAAGGTTTTTCACATAAAATGATACCATATTTTAATCCTATGCTATTATTTATTATCTAAATCATATATTATGATATATATGAGTATATTTTGATCGAAATTGACATGAGTATCAATAATAGGTGTGATTTATAATTTTATTCCTATTTTTCTCAATTTTGATCGATATATTCGAAATAATGCCTATGTGATGATTTAATTATTTCTATGATTTGTATTTTATATCTATGATCATGTGTGATTAATACATTGTATTATGATACAAAATAATTAAAATCCCACCCTTGAACCCCTATATCTTGGCTACCCTCTCTTACAAGCTTAATCATTTTTTTCTATTGCCCAATGCATGGCAAGGCTTTTTAACACACCCTAATCATCACTCAACCCACTCCTAAAATGCTGCATTTTTCCTATTGGTGGTGAGTGTGTGTGTGCCGGTAATAGAGTGTTATAGGGGGAGAGGGACTCTTCCCCTTCACCCCATACTCATTATACCCCTTCCCCTACATTGCAATACCTTTTGGAACCCAAAAAAATACTCCCATTCCCTCTCCCAAACTCAGCAAAACCGAGACCCTCCTCCCTCTCCATTTTTAATTTTTCTTTCTCTTCTTCTCTTCACCATTCGAAAACTCTAGCACCCCCATATTGTTTCTTGGATTCCATAATATTTCAAGGTAAAACAAAAGACCCTAGTACCGATTCCATCTCCATTTTTGCTATAAAAATCGAGAGCTTGCATATATATTTTTCGTATGTTTTTAATGTTCTTATGAATGATCTATGGTTATACATTGTTCTTAATGATTTGTATATCAAAAATATGTGAATATATGTTAAAATTATCACAACCCGACTATCTAATCAGGTAATTAGGCCGTGACTTGGGGTTAAGAAGGAATTTACCACGAATGTGATCAAAATTTCATCAAGAGAAAGATATGAATGGACAAATGATGATTTTTAGGTCCTCAAACCACAGTAAAGAATCGAACAAGAAGGAAGACGGCTGAGGACTAATATTCACAATGGAATAACCAATGTCAAGAATAAAAACATTTTCAAGTATGCTTTAATGACTATAATAATTTTCCAAAGGTTCAAGCATGGTTTGACAATGATTCCAAGACAAAATATTGAATCAAATGAAAATCATTCTGAACATTCGGGAAATCCTTGTTCACCGAACATTGGACATGATCACTTTATCATATCAAAACATATAAGCAAGTAGGATCAAAGCTCGGCAACGAAACATGGCTGAGAATTATGTATGAAGACATAACTCTCTAGGCAACAAAACATGTCAATAACAATAGAACAACCTTAATATGAATCAACATTTAGAGAAGCTCCTTCGCGCAGCATTCGATTCCAGCATTCTCTCCAGCTTAACCTGCATATTTAGAAATATATGCAGGGCGTGAGTACAAAAATGCACTCAGTGGGTATACGCCAAAAACATAAAGATAAACTTTTCCCTTAGGGCTATAAACTTGACTTGCCATAACATGTACTTTCATAAATAAATACTTACTTGCTTTCATATCATCATAATATCATATGCATATGCATGTATCATGTTTGCATGCAACTTTCTTCTCTCCTTCCCATATCCACGGATTCTTTCTGCGTGTTGAGAAGTAGGCCACCTTCTCAAACACTTTAACATCACATACCCGAGTTGGACCCGAAGGTTCTCAACTACGGTCATACCCGACGTCGGTAAATTCTTTATTTTTCTTTCTTTCTTTTCTTTCTTTCCCGTGGATAGGTAGTGCATCATGCTTATGCTCATACTCAAAACATTGGCAAGTCAATCAACTTTTCAAATCAATGCATATCATAAATCTCATGTCATCTTTCATGCATAATCATATCATATCTTTTGAAAACATTTAAAAGCATAAGCATACTTTATAGAAAATACTTATACCCACCTGGATTTTCCTTAGAGCTAAGGAACTAATTCTCAATTAAAATTCCATTTCTTCCTTTATCCATATCTTATTCTCATAGAACAACAGAAAAGCCTATCAAGAGCCAAACAAGAACATTACTCATCTTAGTCGTCGACACGACCATATCTTCTCGATATCAAATCTAAGACACTATGGTTATCAAAACTTGGGTCATTGCATCCTCTAGCATCTTATTAACAAACAATTTCTATTGAAAATTCGGCAGCGTAACGTTTATAAAATGCATCGCCAAATCAACACCAGATCAACCAAACATAGCCCAAACTTCATCAATTCATCACCATATGTCTCAATATGCATAGGAAACTCAACAACAAGCTTCAATCATCTCATCTTAGCCAATAACCGAAAATCCCCTTAAGACGTCACTTAAGGTCTAACGTCGAAAATTCACGTAGAACGTCATCTAACACCAACGAACCTATATACATGCTCAACTATCATCAAAGATCCTCATTTTATCAATAAAACATAAGGATCAAAGCTTTGGCTTTGAAAACTCATTTTCGCCGATAAACTAAAATTTTGTAAATTTTGCATACGTCGGCGGAAAAATCAGGATAAATCATTTTAGACTTTATTCATATCATAGAATCCAAATATGAAGTCAAAATGATCAAATAAAATCAAAAATCCAACAATATGGAAGCTAGGGTTTTCGGCCATAATAGGGCTTTTAATATAGTTTCGATTTCAAACGTTTTTCTTGTTCCAAACACGTTTATATCAATCCAATAACATATATATTAAGACAATTCAATCATATCAACATCATAAATTAAAGATCCATGCCTCCCCTTTTTCGAAAATTTTAGGAAATTCCAAACAATAAATATATAATCCACAAATTCAACGTTAAACAATACGTAAACGTCGAATCTATCATAATATTCATAAATAATCAACAAAACATAATCAATCATAATTCTCTCCAAATGACCGAAAAACTGAATTAAGCATAAGAGCTTGTTTTTAAAAATTTCAAACCGTAGATGTGTTCTCGGTACGAGATTATACCTCTATTCGAAGACCGATCGAAAATTCAACGGCCGGATCTTCCTATTTTTGGCTAGGGTTTTTTCGAAAATGAGTGTGTGTGAGTGTGTATGGTGGAAGAAAATGGAGGAGAAATGAAGGTTGAATAGTATAATTTCATGTTTCTAGATATATAATCATATGTAATAATTAATTTAATTTTTCATTTTCTTATATTAGGTGATTAATCACCCCTATTCTAGAAGCCTTTTCTTTTTCTTTTCTTTTCTAATTTTATTTAATACATAAATCATAGATTTTGATTAGAAATTAAATATAATTATTGTAGAATAATGCATAACGTTTTTATCGCAAGAAATCGACACAAATTATCCGATAAAACAACCTCTTTTGAATCTCTAATTTAAACCTCAATAATTACTCATAAATATCAAAATATACTTATTAAACATATTTTTGACCTTAAAAACCTTTTTAAATATTTTGCTCTTCATTCGAGCTTAATCGGCAAACGCCGACGTCATAAAAACATAGATTTTGAAATTCTAAATCTTTCAAAATCAAGACTTCGTTGAGCATGTATCTATCATCTCAAGACTATTTAAATCTAGGTCTTTTCATGTTCAACTAGATTTAAGGATCGTATCTCAGATTCTATCTCAAATCTGCCGAAATTCTATCGTCTCAACTCGAAGCTTAACGCAAAAGCTTCTAACTTAACCAACTCTTTCTTAAGGATGCAATGCCCTTCTTAACAAGCTCTTAATCATGAGCTAATCTCTGCTACAAAAATACGAGGTATTACATTCTCACCCCCTTACAAAAATTTCGTCCTCGAAATTTTGTACGTCAGCAAAAGCTCAGAATACTTCTTTCTCATCTGATCTTTAACTTCTGTGTCGTTTCTTCTAAATAATCATGCTTCCATGTCGATTTAAGACTCATTCTGTCTTTCTTTCATAGCTTAAATCATGTTCACGAACATTTGTTCTCTTGATGTATAATGTGTTTGGAGTAAACACATATCTTCGTATCTGTGGCATATGGAACATATCACAAATATTGGCGAGACTAAGGGAAAACGATAATCTGTAGACGACTAGCTAATCTTCTTTAGAATCTCTTACAATTCGATACGTCTCGATAGCTTCTCGAATTCTTTTCTTGACTTGTCGTACTATTACGACCGTTTCTTTAATCGCTTCTGAATTAGTCACTTTTCGTTCTTCAACCGCATTTTTTTTTTTTTTGAAAGCGACGATCTGCACTTTATCATAGAGAGTTCCATCATTGTCATATCAATTGTTACTTGGTAGCTGCTATTAATTGCTGATTAAATCTTGCATCCATTTCTTGTCGAAACTCATCTGAAATGAGATATAGACTTGGAGTCTCTGTTTGAGATGATTAAGACGAGCACTCCATACAAACATACCATCTTTCGACGTACACTTGAGCTAACTTGTCAGCTCCATACGTGATAAGAGTCAGAATAACATAAGCGTATTTCGTGAGTCGATCGATTGTTACCCACGTTTCGACTTGGGTAACTAACACGTATGTCTTCTCATCTTTTCATCTTTATAAAGAACAACACGTATTGATCTGTAAAATTCAAAATCATATAATGTGACAATCTTCTTTCTTTGCTTCCTGCTCTAAAACTAAATTTCTCTTTGTTGCAGAATCCCGAGATATACTTTTTGTACGATTCTTCCTTGATTTGCTTTCACGTGAAATTCTTTAATCGCTAGGAAGAAAGAACTTTCTGACAAAATCTTTATCCGAAAACTGTTGATCCTTCAACATTAACAATGTACGTAGGAGATATTCTCAATTATAGTTTTCCAAAACTTGAAAACTCGCTCAATGATGTGAACTCATCTTTAACATCTGTTGGGTTATCAACTTCATTAAGGATAAGGATCTGACACCGAAAAATCTGTCATTTTACAATTGGTTTAAGGGAAAAGAAACTACAAGTGAATTTTGAAAAGAATTGTACTTTCTTATTCTTTCAGACTGAGAATTCTTCTTCTGGGTGACATACTGCATTGCAAATGAATACCAAACTGCAGCATATCTTGCTTATCAATAACAGGATAAGGGTTTTCAATCAACAAACAAACTCAGATCTCAAAGGTCTTCAAAACTGTTATCACAGAGTTATGCTGTGAAATGAGACAATTGGATAGCAAAATGATCGTATAAATATCAGGAAAGGTATTCGTATTTCTAAGGACTTTTACAAAAATAAGGAAAAACTTTGTCATCTGAGGTTTTGGTATATGGATGTTTGAATATCTCTAGCAAAACACATCCGATACGATTTATAACTATCAGCTTCCACTCTGTCCACGAAAAGCTGTCTTTGAAAGGTAAATGATCGATATCTAGGGTTGTAGCTGTACTGTGTCAACAACTTGTACAATCTGAGTTCATACACCAAAATTTTTTGAGATACTTGGGTCTCGATGAATTAACATCAATCTTTTCTCAAATCTCCAAAGGAGAAGTCTTGGAAACATAAGTAAATAGAACAACTGAATCGATGTATGAATCTCAAGAAATACGAAGGACTGATTGCATTAATCTGAATCAATAAGGGCAATTTCAAAATCGATTTAAGAATAATCAATTTGTACAAGATCTACATCAGATTCAAACATAACTAGATGAGCATTTGACAAAGAAGACTCTATTTCTAGAGTAGAGATACTAGCATCATGCTCAGGCATAAAAGAATCAACATCTATGATTTCAAGGTTTTCATCATCATCATCCTCAATTGGAAGAAAATTTTCAACCAACTGAAGTTGATGAACAAGCGAAATAGATTTAGCAATAGGGAAAAATGAATCAAAAGGAAGAGGCTCGAGTGTAAATAATATTGGAATTTGATGGTGACTAGGGGTCTGGAGAATCAATTTGCTCAAAACAATAAAGCCAGACCCAACATAATCAATGGCAATAGCAACAACCCAATCTTACCAATCTTTAGGAAATAAAGAGATCAACTGAAATTTTCCATCAAATCTCGATACGTCTTGCTCAACGTCTCCTTTCACAATCGATAGAATCAAACAAGAAATTCGTCCAATATAAGCTACTCGTCCGATGCATGTCGATAGAAATTCTCTTTGATCTTTGTTGACGAAAATAAACGAAACGACGACAAACGTCATGACGACCAACAAGTCGTTCTCTTCCAAACTGTCAGGACGATCCTCGCCATCGCAGATAAACATTACTCGAATTCTTGCGAAAACATATTCCTATTATTCTGCCTTTTTTTTTTTTTCAAATTTCTTTTCCACATTAGCTCGATGAGTACAATCTCATTTCAATCATACATTTTCATGTGGCAATTCATTCATTAAGGCGTTTACCCAAATATCATCTGCAATACCCATAATCATCATACTCATAAACATAAGCATAAACTTTTACCTGTTGAGCTAGAGATGATGGAATCGAATGTTGAGCTTCTCTTAAGAACAACTGACTCTTTACTCATATTCTTATTCATAATCAAACAACTGATTCTATAACTCATTTTCTCAAACAGAGTCAGCTCAAAATAATTTACATAATCAAGGTGCACAAACTGCACAAATCTCACAAGGATTCTTGAATTTAAAATCCAAGTTAACACACAAACTACACAAGGATTCGCAAGGATTTACATGCTCAGATTTCAAGATTGTGCACAAAATGCACAATTTTACAAAGGCTCACAAGTTCAAAACTCAAAATTGCTCTGATACCATTCTGTCAAGACCCGACTATCTAATCAGGTAATTAGGCCGTGACTTGGGATTAAAAAGGAATTTACCACGAATGTGATCAAAATTTCATCAAGAGAAAGATATGAATGGACAAAGGATGATTTTTAGGTCCTCAAACCACAGTAAAGAATCGAACAAGAAGGAAGACGGCTGAGGACTAATATTCACAATGGAATAACCAATGTCAAGAATAAAAACATTTTCAAGTATGCTTTAATGACTATAATAATTTTCCAAAGGTTCAAGCATGGTTTGACAATGATTCCAAGACAAAATATTGAATCCAATGAAAATCATTCTGAATCCAATGAAAATCATTCTGAACATTCGGGAAATCCTTGTTCACCGAACATTGGACATGATCACTTTATCATATCAAAACATATAAGCAAGTAGGATCAAAGCTCGGCAACGAAACATGGCTGAGAATTATGTATGAAGACATAACTCTCTAGGCAACAAAACATGTCAATAACAATAGAACAACCTTAATATGAATCAACATTTAGAGAAGCTCCTTCACAAAGATTCGATTCCAAAGATTCTCTCGAACAACTGCGCATATTTAGAAATATATGCAAGGCGTGAGTACAAAAATGCACTCAGTGGGTATACGCCAAAAACATAAAGATAAACTTTGCCCTTAGGGCTATAAACTTGACTTGCTATAACATGTACTTTCATAAATAAATACTTACTTGCTTTCATATCATCATAATATCATATGCATATGCATGTATCATGTTTGCATGCAACTTTCTTCTCTCCTTCCCATATCCACGGATTCTTTCTGCGTGTTGAGAAGTAGGCCTCCTTCTCAAACACTTTAACATCACATACCCAAGTTGGACCCGAAGGTTCTCAACTACGGTCATACCCGACGTCGGTGAATTCTTTCTTTTCTTTCTTTCTTTTCTTTCTTTCCGTGGATAGGTAGTGCATCATGCTTATGCTCATACTCAAAACATTGGCAAGTCGATCAACTTTTCAAATCAATGCATATCATAAATCTCATGTCATCTTTCATGCATAATCATATCATATCTTTTGAAAACATTTAAAAGCATAAGCATACTTTATAGAAAATACTTATACCCACCTGGATGTTCCTTAGAGCTAAGGAACTAATTCTCAATTTCAATTCCATTTCTTCCTTTATCCATATCTTATTCTCATAGAACAACAGAAAAGTCTATCAAGAGCCAAACAAGATCATTACTCATCTTAGTCGTCGACACGACCATATCTTCTCGATATCAAATCTAAGACACTATGGTTATCAAAACTTGGGTCATTCATCCTCTATCATCTTATTAACAAACAATTTCTATTGAAAATTCAAAGAACAGAACGTTTATAAAATGCATCGCCAAATCAACACCGATCAACCAAACATAGCCCAAACTTCATCAATTCATCACCATATGTCTCAATATGCATAGGAAACTCAACAACAAGCTTCAATCATCTCATCTTAGCCAATAACCGAAAATCCCCTTAAGACGTCACTTAAGGTCTAACGTCGAAAATTCACGTAGAACGTCATCTAACACCAACGAACCTATATACATGCTCAACTATCATCAAAGATCCTCATTTTATCAATAAAACATAAGGATCAAAGCTTTGGATTTGAAAACTCATTTTCGCCGATAAACTAAAATTTTGTAAATTTTGCATACGTCGGCGGAAAAATCAGGATAAATCATTTTAGACTTTATTCATATCATAGAATCCAAATATGAAGTCAAAATGATCAAATAAAATCAAAAATCCAACAATATGGAAGCTAGGGTTTTCGGCCATAATAGGGCTTTTAATATAGTTTCGATTTCAAACGATTTTCTTGTTCCAAACACATTTATATCAATCCAATAACATATATATGAAGACAATTCAATCATATCAACATCATAAATTCAAGATCCATGCCTCCCCTTTTTTGAAAATTTTAGGAAATTCCAAACAATAAATATATAATCCACAAATTCAACGTTAAACAATACGTAAACGTCGAATCTATCATAATATTCATAAATAATCAACAAAACATAATCAATCATAATTCTCTCCAAATGACCGAAAAACTGAATTAAGCATAAGAGCATGTTTTTAAAAATTTCAAACCGTAGATGTGTTCTCGGTACGAGATTATACCTCTATTCGAAGACCGATCGAAAATTCAACGGCCGGATCTTCCTATTTTTTGCTAGGGTTTTTTCGAAAATGAGTGTGTGTGAGTGTGTGTATAGTGGACGAAAATGGAGGAGAAATGAAGGTTGAATAGTATAATTTCATGTTTCTAGATATATAATCATATGTAATAATTAATTTAATTTTTCATTTTCTTATATTAGGTGATTAATCACCCCTATTCTAGAAGCCTTTTCTTTTTCTTTTCTTTTCTAATTTTCTTTAATACATAAATCATAGATTTTGATTAGAAATTAAATATAATTATTGTAGAATAATGCATAACGTTTTTATCGCAAGAAATCGACACAAATTATCCGATAAAACAACCTCTTTTGAATCTCTAATTTAAACCTCAATAATTACTCATAAATATCAAAATATACTTATTAAACATATTTTTAACCTTAAAAACCTTTTTAAATATTTTGCTCTTCATTCGAGCTTAATCGGCAAACGCCGACGTCATAAAAACATGGATTTTGAAATTCTAAATCTTTCAAAATCAAGACTTCGTTGAGCATGTATCTATCATCTCAAGACTATTTAAATCTAGGTCTTTTCATGTTCAACTAGATTTGTAACAGCCCCTAAATCCTAAGTACGATTTAGCAGGGATTATTACTCTAAATAGGGATGAATAAACAATGAGACCATTTAACATTAAACTGTGATAGATATATCAAGTATGTTTTTGGACATTACTACATAACTTATGTTCTTTCAGCGGAAGACATGTGATATGTACATATGACGATGTACTATCAAGGTATAAACTTTTCAGCGACAACCCTTCTATTGCTCAACACTGCTCCATCGCATCACCAGCTCAATCTGCACATTTAAAAACAAATATGCAGGGCTGAGTACAAATAATGCACTCAGTGGACTCATGCCAAAACATTTTACCTTCTTTAAATTACATCGCCCGTTATGGTAAGACACGAGGGTTTTATTTGAAAGGCATGTGCTTACTAAACATTTTCATCATTTTCATAAGCGTTAGATACTGCAGACATTTTCCTTGTATGTATGATCCATATCCCTTTATCTCATCATAACATTAACATTTACGCCGTAGAAGGAGGCCTCCTCTGCGTCGTTGTGACCGCCGTGAATTGTCCTTACAAAGACACAGTCACCATTAAGTGTACACGTTAATCCTAGCCAGGTATAAGCCTTCCGGCATAGGATCCGATATCGATTTCATTCATAAGTTGGGAATGACCCAACAACATTTATCATTCATTCATTCATTCATTCATTCATGGATAGGATACATACATAAAACATAAATATTTTGGGCAGGTAATTTCATCATCATTTCATAATCATTTCTCAAAAGAAAGCATCATAAATAATTACTTTTCATTTCGAAGAAAGCATCATAAATAGAGCATTTTATCCTTGAGGATAAGAAAAGAAGCCCACCTGGTACGTAAGCTTTCTTAATTCGTTTCCTTCTCATGACGATCGCATCCGCGTCTCACCTTTACGTAAAAGCGATTTCAAGATATGCATCACGTTTTGAGATTTTCAAAGTTTAAAATAAACTTTGATAACTTATACTAATATAATTTGAATTCCTTAACGAATTCAATACGTCGTCCAATCTCGTATCTTAACTAAACATTTCTCGTACTTCGATAGAGACGTGATATGTTCAACTATTTCATTTTAACCTTTTAAGTTAAGCGTTCAACGCATTCTAACATTTTTCGATATAAAGATTTCAGTTATGAAATCTTTTCTCACCAACGAGATTTCCTGATAAAAGTAATACGTTTTTCACGTATTAGCGTATTTAACGAACGTATTTCGTTCGTCAATTTCGAAAGTCAACCATTTTGACTTTTCTTTATAAATCTTAAATAAATCCCATTTTAATGAATAAATTCAATATAATCGATTTCTTTTCATAAAGCTTTAATACTCGGTTTTTCACGCAAATCGATAAACTTGATTAATATTTTCTTTCAATATTAATCTTTTAATACATTAAGCATTATTTATGCTTTTAACGTTATTTAATATAACGTTTCTTCGTAAACATAATATTCTATGTTTAATAATTCTCAAAATTCAATTATGTTTAAAATAATTTCTAGACATATAATGTATTATTTTTCTTGATATTAAGGAATTAAATCCTTAATATAACCATTCTAAGCTCACGGCCCTTAAGCTTAAGTTTTCAAACACCTTCCAAAAATTCTTCTAAATTCATATAGTGTACTATATTATCATAGCATCACTAATATGTATTAACATTAGCTATAGGAAAATTGGACATTATTTTCCTACACCTTGAAGCTCACGGTTTTTACACCAATTTATCCAAACATTTTTCTAAAATTCCCATTAAATCATACTACCTATAATTATCATCCTATATCATTAGTATAACATAATTTCCAACATTTACAATTCACAATTCAATTCCCAACCTTAGTAGGTCTCGAAAATTTCTCCAACATGAGTTTATTTTTTCTAAAAATTCTAACAAATTCCCATAACACCTAATTAAGGCCATACAACATTAATATGCTATAATCTTACTTAAACATAATTTGTACCTTAACATATCATCTTTAATTATTTTCGGCAATTACAAAACAATTGCATATAATTTCTAAAATTTTTCCAAATAATTCACTTGAGTTCTATTATCACCATAGATCACTAATCCATCAACAATTCAACTCTAGTAATTTTCGATCATCATCAAAAATTTCTTAACATGCTTAAATTAAATTTCAAACATGATATATGCTTCTATTTCATCATACTAAACATTATTAATTCACAACATTACATGCTAGCATAATTTATTCTATTTTTCTCCTTAAGAACACAAGCATATAAAATAAAATCTAACCGTTAGAAATTGAAAATCTTAACGTATATAAAAAGCTTATTCGATTCCTAACCTTTTTACCGGTGTCGATTGATTTGTGCAAAGGATTTATATTAAGGTTTGGTGAATGAAATGAAGAACACACTCTTTCCCCCCTCTTTTTTTTCCTCAATATGCTCACGGTAATGAAGCAAAAGAATGAGAGGTGATGTTTGTTTTTAATACCTTGTACACGAAACTAAAGGAAATAAAATTGATGACTACTTATTTCATGCTATACTACTCTCGGTACACACACAACAATTTAAAGCAAGACTATTAACTTTGGTGACTCACTCCATAGCATGTCATCTCTTACACACCATTTACTACACATTGAAAGACACAAATAATATCCTACCTTTGTTCAAGGCATGCATCGGCCATCTTGCTTTACAAAAGGAGAAGCTTTTAATCAAGTGGTGACTCACTAAGTCTTATGTCATGGAAGTAACTACATGAATAAAGGTTTTGAAAGAAACAAATAGTTTGACCAATTTTCTTCACTTGCATCAACACACACACATGAATAAGAGATAAAATCTGATTTTGCATGCCTCTTGCATGTATAAATATATTACACTCCATCCCAAATTTATATGCAATCATGTAAAAGAAAATCAAGTTTTCACTCCCAAATTGAAGTCAATATTTACGACCAAACACAAACAAATTCATCCACTTGTTTCATATAATTATTTTACTAGGCTAATGTGTACAATATATTACACTTGCATGATTAAATTCACAACTTAGCAAAGCATACTAAAATTAACGTGAATTAGCTATTGAACATTAAAGCTCACGGCTTTTTCATTCTAAATTGCTAACTTTTGATTTTTCATGCTAATTGTACATATATATCAAAATATATGTTTAAGATGATAAATTATATCATAGGAAAAATTATTAGTATCATTTCATGTGAGAAAACCCTAATTTTCGAATTAGGGTTTTCGAAAATTCTAAACTTGTCCAATAATTAATCCTTAATGTTCTAGCATTATCTTAATGCTAAATAATACTCTAATTACATATAATAATCATAGGAATTTAAATACTATAATTCCTTGATCATTAAACTCATTTTTCTATTCATCTCTAAACGTTAACGTTTGAAACGTCTCAAAACGTTAATTATCGACCTATCTCAAAAAGGTCGTAATAAAGTCGTAATCACTTTATTAATTTATTCCATTAATAATGGAATTTAATTCCAAGCTTCGTTGCTTAGAAAATGTTACGAAATTTTAACTATCGATACTCAATCGACGTTAATATTATACTGCCGAAACACTTTATAAATATATATTCCTTAATTCACAATTCTTAGTGAATATAAAATAGGAATTCATTATCTCGTAAATAATCAAAATCATTATTCGATATATTTCTAATTTAATTATTTCACGAAACCCTAATTTACGAATTTTAAATATCGTAATTAGGCATTTAATTCTTCGGGATATTACAAGATTTAAGGATCGTATCTCAGATTCTATTTCAAATCTGCCGAAATTCTATCGTCTCAACTCGAAGCTTAATGCAAAAGCTTCTAACTTAACCAACTCTTTCTTAAGGATGCAATGCCCTTCTTAACAAGCTCTTAATCATGAGCTAATCTCTGCTACAGAAATACGAGGTATTACAAAAATGAACATGTGATGTTGTATATTAAATTTTTGAATGGATCTAGTATATATATAAAATGTTCGAACCCTAGTCTTGTTTAATAAAATTTTTGAAAACCTTATAAAATGATTTTGTAATGACCGATTGTTCTAAAGTATTTTTAGTGATGGAATATTGATCTATGATATGTTTTAAACCTATGGTATGTTAATTAAAATTTTTGGAAAACCCTAGCTTAAAATTTTAAAAATACCGAGAGCTATTTGTGTTATACCTTAGTGTATAATTTTTATTTTAAGCTTGTGATGACATATTAATGCTTTAGGACCTTGTTTATATGTTCTATGGTTTATTTAGAATTTTTGAAAATCAAATATTTAATTTTTGAATAGGGCCGAGAGCATTGTGACTCTATATGTTGGTGTATGATTTTTATTTTGAAGATCCAATGATATATTAATACTTTTGTATATTAAATATGTGTTATATGATTTTGTTGGAATTTTGGGAAATCAAATGCTATATTAAATCAAAAAAAAACCGTGAGCTTGAAGCTCCTTGAGGTGATGATTTAATTTAGTTTTGATTAATGTTATGATGTATTATTGTGATACTATATAGTATACTCTGTCACGACCCCACTCAGGACAACCCGGAGTGAGCGGACTATTATTAGGAATATAGAACTTGAGATTGATCATACACTTATACAATTTATTTCAAAAGGGCTTAGCCAACAGATCCAAAGGATATAATGATCTGAAAGACTTCATAGTTCACTTCGTTATAGTGTTCAACAGAAATTATAACGATTCGAGTTTGCGGCGGAAAGAGTGTGAATACATATATGACGATATGTATTGAGGTTATCCATTTCTAACGAACATCGAGGACATACGGCTTTCTCAACACTTCTCCATCATCAAGAATCGAGCTCAACCTGCACATTTAAAACAAACATGCGGGCTAAGTACAAAATTTGTACCGGTGGACTTATGCCGAAAACATTTCATTTCGTTTAATTACTCTGCTAATATAGTGGTAAGACACAGGGTTTTATTTGAAAATGCCTCATGCTTACTAAAATATTTTCACGAGTTTATAAAAGTTGCTTGCCAAGCATTTTCTTGGTGTCGTGATCCATATCCCTTATTATCGTTCCATCATATTATCATAGTCGAAAGTCGTGAAGGCCTCCTTCTACGACCCGTGACCGCCGTGAATTGTCCTTACTCACAAATACCATCGGTGTACGTTAATCCTAGCTGTATAAGCCTTCCCAAGGCATAGGATCCGATATCGATTTTCATTCATAAATTGGGAATAACCCATTAACATCACATCATTCATGGATAGGATACAACATACAAAACGTAAACATTTTGGCAGGTAATCATTTAAAAATTTTAGCATTAGTTGAAAAGTACTGTAAATAAAGACAGTTGAAAAGAGCAGCAAAGTTGTTCCATTTTGGTAATAAAGCCCACCTGGAAATTATTGTTCGTCTTTATTGTTTTCCTTACTCGTCAACGTCCAGCTGGTGCGTCAGCGTCCACACCTTTATATGAAAAGGATGCTTTAGTACGTCGTTTACGTAATTCGAGACTTATCAAGTCTATAATCAAATTCGATATTTCATATCGATGTAAATTGAATTCCTTAATGAATTCAATTCGTTCCTCAAACGCGTATCAATTTAACATTTCTCGTTCTTCGATAGAAACGAGATATGTGTTATAAATGACCAATTTACCCCTCTTGGTAAATGGTCCAACGTTTTCTCACGTTTTTCGATTTCATGACTTTAAACATGAAATCTTATCATATTAATGTGATACCATTAACAAATGATACGTCTTACGCATATTAGCGTATTTATCGAACGTCTTTCGTACGTTGATTTCAAAAGTCAACAATTTTGACTTTTCTTAGTAATTTAATTACTAAGTCTTATTTTAGAATTAAATTCTTTCGAAAATCAATTTCTAATTGATTTCTTTTTATAAACTGTTTTAATATGTTTAAAAATAATTTTTAAACATATAATTCATTATAAAAATGAATTTAAGGATTTAAAATCCTTATTTCTATTTTTAAAATAGCTCACGGCTATTTTGAATTTTGTCAACCAAATATTTTCGAAAATTGTCCATAATTTCCAAATATGTCTAAAATAATATTTAGACATATAATTTATTAATAAACTTAATTAAAAAGGATTTAAAAATCCTTAAAAATTTTAAAACCTCTCGGTAATTATTTAAAATTACCAATTGGTGTCTAAAAATTTTTCAAATATTATATAGTGTATTAATATACACTATGGTCATTAATATGTCATAGGATCAACAAAACATTGTTCAATCATCACTTTAATATTTATACAAGGTTTCGGCATTTTTAAAACAAATGCCTAAAAATTTTCTAAAATTCCAATAATTTAACACAAGGTCCAAACATTAGTCCATAACATATTTATGTTACATAATCCACTATATAACAATGTTATATCCTATAATTTGTTCCATAGCTTTCGGCACTTTTATAAAATTCAACAAACAATTTTGTAAAATTTCCCAAAAATCACAATATGCATCTAAACTATAGTATAACAATATAACATCATAAAATGCATCAAAGACCACTTGAATCATCACCATTTTTGAGCACAAAGCTCACGGCTTTTTTTGAATTCAATGGGTAATTGATTTGAAAAAAATTCTAACAAAATCATAGGATGTTTAAGATATACTCAAGATCAATAATATACCATTGCATGTTACAAAATAAAATCACACACATATATATATATATATACAAGTCTCGGCCTTTTTCAAGAAAAATTGATAGAATTTTCCAAAAATTCTAATTAAATTACTATAGACTTCAATGTCATCATAGAGTAATCATATGCTCTTGCATGTCTCAAATAAAAATGATTCATCAACATATAATTATATATATATGTTCGGTCATTTAAAAAAAAAATTATAGAATTGATCTTCTAAAAATTTCCAACAAATTGCTATACATTTTTAGTTCATTATAGCTTAAGATTAACACCTTGCATGTACAAAATAAAATCATACACATATATATACATATATATATGTCACGGTATATAAAAAAAAAAATAGCAATAGTGCTTTAAAATTCTCAAATAAATCATATGCATTCTCAATACATCATAAATCCATAAAATCACATTGCATGTATAAAATAAAATCATTCATCCACCTATGAACTCATATATGCTTCGGTATTCACAAGGAATTGGGCATGGATTTTCTAAAGTTTCAATTTAAATACTATGAACACATATAACATTATAAAGTACAATTTCATGCTCGATATTACCCCAAAGCTCTCGGCTCCTTTCAAACAATTTTATACATTTTTGGATAAATTTTAAAATATGATCGAAGCTTAAAAACATGTTACAAAATCATAGAACCTAAGATAGCTATAGGTTCGAAAATTTTGGGACTAAAACATACATGCAATACATTTTGAAAACAAGAACACCTATCTACATACTTCTCATCATTTACATACATGCAATAGCAAAACATTATCAATAAAGTTCTTCAAGAACACATGCGATAACTTAAGCTATGTTTGAAAATTTTCAAAGGTTCAAGAACAACCAAGCCTTGGATCGACACCTACCTTGTTGGTATAGCTTAAGTGAACAAGGTACAAGGTATGGATGTGGTATAGAAGAGAAGAAGAAATGAAGCTTGGAGAAGAAGAGGAGCTTTCGGCTATGGCTGAAAAATGGAGAAGGAAGAGAGAGTTTTGAGAGTGTTAGAGAGAGAGGTGAGTGGTTTGGAGAGAGATGAGTGTGAGATGTTTGAGTGTAGAGTGAAGAATGACACAAAAATCTGAAATATTCCCCTTATTTCCCTCACTCTCGCCATCTCTCTCTTGCACACACAATGGACTCTTGAACTTATAATACTATTTTATTACCTAATGGGTTCCCAATCATTAGTTCTTACACAATATACCTTGGAAATAGCTAAAATACATATACATATATAGTGAAAGACTCCCACAAATCTGAATATATATTCATTATATATATATATGTGTAATATAATAGTGAAGAAGATGAATTAATTCAACCTTGTACCAAAAGAAAATAGCTCTCGGCCTTTAGGCCATACCTTAGGTTAAAAATTCTTATTTCATGCTAACATAGATATATACATCATATAATATGATTTAGATGATATTTAATATCATAGGTTAATTAAATAGTACAAAGGAAGAAGATAATTCAATTTATGCACAACATAAATGGCTATCGGCCATTTAATTAATTCATAGGTTAAAAATTTTATTTCATGACATTAATAGGTATATACACCATGGTATATGTTCTAGATAATAATTATAGCATAGGATAATTAAAAGGGCATGAAAATGTCGAAGGAAAACCCTAATTTCGAAGAGTTAGGGTTTTCGAAATTAGTTTGGATTTTTATTTTAATTCCAACGTTCAAGCATTAATTAAATGCTTATTAATACTGTAATATCATCAAAATATCGTAGGAAATCAATTCCTATAGTTTCTTGATCATTAAAACCGTCGTTCATCTTATCTCTAAACGTTGACGTTTAAAAACGTCTCAAAACGTTATGTATCGACTCATCTTTAAAATGGTCGTAAATACACGTAATCTCCTTATAAAAATATTCCATTAATAATGGAATATAATTCCAAGCTTAATTGCTTAAGGAATATCGTGACATTTCAACAGTCGATATGTATTTGACGTTAAAAACGTACTGCCGATAAAAGTTAAAACTTTCGATTTCTTTCATTCACTAAGTTGAGTGAATGGTTAACAGGAAATTATTCCTTGTAAACAATTGAAATCATACTTGATTTCATATGTGATTTGATTTCACGGCAAAATTTTATTTTACGGGTTTTAAAGACCGTAATTAGGCTTTTAAAAACTGCGGGTTATTACATCCTACCCCCCTTAAAAGAAATTTCGTCCCGAAATTTGTATACCTTAAAAGAATAATCTGGGGTATCGTTCCTTCATTGTATCTTCTAGCTCCCACGTGGCTTCTTCTTGTCCGTGGTGATTCCACAGTACTTTGACCAGTGAAATTGATTTGTTCCTCAGTTGTTGAACTTTATGGTCTAGTATTGCGATAGGCTCTTCTTCATAACTCATATCTGGATTTAGAACTACGTCGTTTTGACGGATCACATGTTTTGGATCGTACACATATTTCCTTAGTTGAGATACGTGAAAACATTATGCACATTTCCCAAGTTAGGCGGAAGGGCGACTTATAAGCTCTTGAGCCTATTCTTTCTAGGATCTCATATGGTCCTATGTAGCGGGTCTTAGTTTTCCTTTCACACCAAATCTTGTGATCCCTTCGATGGAGAGACCTTGAGAAATACTTTGTCTCCAACTTCAAATGCAGCTCCGATCTACGCCGTATCGTCAGTAGGATTCTGTCTCATCTTGAGCTTCCTGATTCTTTGCGAATCGTCGGACGATTTCAATCAAGATGACATCGAATAATGACTTCGATTAATTACGAAGGAATGAAATCCTATTTATATTCACCGAGAATTGTGAATTAAGGAATAAAAGTATATGAAGTATATCGGTATAATTTTAACGTCGATCGCGTATCGATAGTTAAAACTTCATGAAATCTTTCTAAGCAATTGCTTAGGATTGAATTCCATTATAAATGGAATAATGTAATAAAGTGATGACGACCATTTCGAGATGAGTCGATAATGAACGTTTTGCAACGTTTTCAAACGTTAACGTTTTGAGATGAAACGAAAAGCGTTTTAATCGATCAAGAAATTATAGGAATTAATTTCCTATGATTATGATATGTAATTACAGTATTATTAAGCATTAAATCAATGCTAGATCAACAAGGATTTATAGTGACCAATTTTTCAAACGTTCGAAACCCTAATTTTCGAACTCGATTTTATCGCATAAAATGATGCCATTAATTTATCCTATGATATTATTTATCATCTAAACTATATGTCATAACATATATCAATGTTTGGCATGGAAAATAAAATTTGGACCCTATGGTTTATGTGTAATAGCCGAAAACCCTTGAAGGTGTAACAAAGTGTGTTGTTGATTTTCCTATTACATGTATCTAAGTGACATTGGATTAATTATAACTACACTATTAAAATATGATATATATACATATATATGTAAAGTGTGTGCCGTGAGTTAGGGGTGTGAGTGTGTGCATATGTGTAGTTGTGTGCATGCATGAAATGTGACAATTGTCACTAAGAAACCACCCCACCTCTCTACCACCACACCCCCAAACTTCAGCCTCTCCCACGACACTCTCCTCCCCAATTTCAGATTTGCAGCCATCTCCTCTCCTCCTCTCTCCAAGGTTTGCAAGGAGGCCAAGAGCTCCTTTCCCCCCACTTTCATCTCAACCGAGCATGAGCTCCGTCGCACCTCCATCTCTCCCTCAACCTTGTTAAAATCTGATCCAAGGTAAAATCCCTACACCCATAAGTTACTTTGATCGAAATATACATGCATGTTCATCAATAAGCTTGATGGTGTTGGTTCTATACTTGAAAGTGATTGCATGTTGTTAATCTGGACGATCAGTAACTTCACGAATTTATTTGACTAAGTTTCAGTGGTCCGATGATTGTGAATTTTGATATGTTGAAATTATATGTGTCTAGTATGCCTCTGTAAAATTTCAAGTCCATCCAACTTGATTTTCTATTTTAATTGTATTTATCAAAAACACTGCACAAATCTGCGAAATCGCCGTGTTTATCACCCATAGTGCGTGGCTTTCGTTTTAAGTTTGGCTAATGATAAAACTCTGAAATTTGGCAGAAACATAATTAAGCATGTCTAGAAGATTCCTGTAATTTTTCAGAATTTTCTAAAACTTTTTACTATTTATTCCAGATTTTACAAGCCAACTGCACAAAATTGTCACGGGAGTGATAGCTTGTGGTAAAATATTTTTATCTCCCAATCTATGGTGAATCATTGAGTGAGGATTTTTCTGAATAAAACTAGACTTAAGTGGCTTTTCAATATGATTGGTTGCATTTCCAGATTCCTTATAATGAACTCACGGTGAATTTTTAAAGTTGATACATTACAGTAAGTTGTTTTGGACAAACTGCCTTAGTAAATTTTTCATATAATAGGCTGTTCGAGTATGACTTTTACGTGAGGTGTTCAAGCCATTTGTAGTCCGATTTGGACTTGGGTTTCTTCATAAGAAATGTTCCCCACCATGTCTAGTTGTGATCTGGAAAGTTTCATCCCAAACAAACTCTTATAGGTATACCTTTCACTGACCCAAAGTCACCTACTGGAAACTGTCCATTTCAACTAGTCAACTTTGGACTTATGTATTTCTCGGTGAGTTAGATATTTTCCAGTATGGTCTTCATGACATATGTAGTACTTGTTACAAGGTTTCTAAATTGGTATCCTGCAGCCATTTTGGCATTGCAAGTCAAAAGTTACGAGTCTCATAAAACCCCTCGTCGTTAAGCTAAAACTGAAAATTCTGAAAATTTTCTAAGTATAGAAGTCAGTTTGAGTTGCCCACTTTGAGACCCTATATCTCCCGAACCACTACTCGTTTGGATTTAATTCCTTCTTAGAACTTGTAGTACATGTTTAGAGGTTTCCAGAATGTATCTTTGTGCGACCATACGTATTCTGAATCGAGAGTTATGGGTCGTCAAAGTACGTCACTTGGGTTGTTTCAAGCTGTTTTTGCTGAAATTAAAACACTTGAAATTTGACTAAGTATTGGAAACCCCTATGTGAAGTATGCCTTATGTGACTAACATGCTATTAATCGATGCATTCATTATGTTATGTCGCAAGGTACGATAGAGCATTATAAGATGTACGAATTATGATAAAACATCATGATACGATATTTTCACGAAAGCATACCTTAACGTGAAATATTTGACTAGGTGCTTCCTACATGCTCAATTGAGTGTATATCATACCTTGATATACACTATAGTAGAAATATGGATTCTAAGACTCGAAGGATAGTTTCTACTCCGAACTTCAGGCCAAGAATAGATAGGCTAAGTCCAGGGAATTACCCAAGAAATCGATTTAGACAATCGATAGTCCAGGTGGGCTTTACTCTACTCAACAATAAAATGCTTCTGAAATATTTATTTACGATGCTTATTTCAACTGTTGATAAAATGTTTACGAGATTACCTGCCAAAATGTTTATGTTTTGTGTATGTATCCTATCCATGAGATTGATATGAATGACATGAATGATATGAATGTATTGGGTCACTCCCAACTTATGAATGAAATCGATATCGGATCCTATGCCGGAAGGCTTATACAGCTAGGATTAACGTGTACACTAAGGTGATTGTGTCTTTGTAAGGACAATTCACGGCGGTCACGGCGTCGTAGAGGAGGCTCGCTTCACGGCGTTCGACTATGATGTTATGATGAATGATGATAAGGGATATGGATCATACACACCTAAAAATGCCTCGGCGGCGATGATTTTTATTAATCGATAAAATGCTTTAGTAAGCACAAGGCATTTTCAACTAAAACCCTCGTCTTACCATGATGTGGCGATGTAATCTTGAATGATAAAATGTTTTGGCATGAGTCCACCGAGTGCATTCTTGTACTCGACCGCATGTTTGTTTTAAATGTGCGGGTTGAGCGGATGATGGATGGAGCGGTGTTGAGCATTAGGATTGTTGTCGTTGAAAAGTTTATACCTTGATAGTACATCGTCGTATGTACATATCACATGTCTTCCATTGCAAGAACCCCAAATTATGTAATATAGTCCAAAATATAAATGACATATGTATTATGCTTTTATTAAAGAGAGTCTCCATGTTGTTCATTCATGTTTACAGTTATAGTCCTGCTAATCCGTATTTAGGATTGTGGGGGTCGATAAGCATAGTGGATAATTGTTAGAATTTTTGGAAATCAAATACCTATTTAAATCAAATAAACCGAAAGCTATGGCTTGAGAATGGTGATGATTTAATTGGTTTTTGATGATTAAATGATGTTATATTATTGTACTATAGTATATAATCGTAGTATATAAATGTTGGAATTTTTGAAAACCAAAAACCAAAATGAATCAAAAAAGCCGAGAGCTTACAAGTTCATATGGTGATGATTTCAATTGGTTTGGTTAATATTATGATGTTACAATGTTATAATATAATGTTTAATCATGTTATGATTTAATTAGAATTTTTGGGAATTATTTGATAATTGTTTGGTATTTATTCGAAAATACCGTGAGTATTGTGAGTTTATTCATGAATGAATGGTTATGATGGACTATAGGTTATAATTGTGATATATATTAATATTGGGACATTATACTAAGTGTATATCAATTTTGGGAATTTTGGACAATTATTCCTAATTTTCGAAAATTTGTCATATATATATATATATATATATATATATATATATATATATATATATATATATATATATGTATATCAAAAAATGATATCATATGGATGATATTAATTCTTATTCTGGACCATAGTGTATAATAATACACTATAGTAATTTAGAAAAAAATTCGAAAGTCATGTGGTAATTTTTAATTAATTACAGAGAATTTTCGATTAATAATAAGGATTTTAAATCCTTTTTAATTCAGTTTATTAATAAAATATATGTCTAATAATTATTTTAGACATATTTGGATTTTATAAAATTTTATAAGCATAGATTACTATGTTTGAGACAAACGTTTATTTAATAACGTTTTTAAATCGAAAATATACGTTTTAATTATTAAAAGGATTAATAATTACGAAAATTATTTATAAGTCCTTTGATTTACGTGACAAATCGGAAAATAGGACTTTACGACTTTAAATCGATCGAGATTCGATTTATAAAATGAAATGGTAAGAAATTACTATTTAAAAGTCAAAATTGTTGACTTTGTTGACCGGTGTTGACTTCGTTCACTTTTATAGTCAAATGTAAGATTACACGTCCGATAAATACGCTAATACGCGTAAGACGTACTAATTGGGTATGATACTTCATTAGTAAAAAAAAAAGGTTTCACAAATGAAATCCTTATATCGAGAAACGTGCTTATACGTTGAGCGCTTAAATCGGAAAGGTTAAACGAAATAGTTGAGCGTATCTCGAGGAACGAGAACAAATTTCAATTGAATTACATATTTGAAAGCGTATTGAATTCATTGAAGAATTCAGTTTACGTCGATATAGAATATCGAATTTGTCTTAAACTTTAAGAGTCTCGATAATCGTGAATCGACGTACTAAAATATCGCTTTGCGTAAAGGTGTGGACGCGACCGGCATACTGGACACCGACAAGCAAATGAACCTAGGACTCAATTTACAACGAATCATAGTCTAGGTGGGCTTTCTTTTCAAACAAAATGTGACTTCGCTATCTTTCCAAAATGAATTTATTTACAATGCTTATTCTGCAACTCAACTGTTGATAAATGTTTACAACATTACCTGCCAAAATATTTATGTTTTGTGTATGGATCCTATCAGTTATGCATGGCGTGAAGGTTGGATGACATGATATGATCTGTCATTTTTTGGGTCGCACCCAACCTTTTTATGAAATCGATATCGGGTCCTATGTCAAGGATAAATGCCTGCTAGGGCTAACGTGTACACCGAACGCGATCAGGTCTTTGTATGGGTAACGGCGATTCTGGCGTCGTAGAAGGAGACCTCCATCTCGACGCTTGATATTTGATTTTGTGATGAGATGTGATTATGGGATATGGATCATACACACCAAGGAAAATGCTCGGCGGCGATGTTTACGAAAATGTTTTAGTAAGCCTGAGGCATTTCAACTAAAACCCTTGTGACTTACCATGATATTGGCAGTGTAATCAAATTATCAAATGTTTTCGGCATGAGTCCACTGAGTGCATTATTTGTACTTAGCCCTGCATATTTGTTTTTAAATGTGCAGGTTGAGCTCTGATGGTAGTGATGGAGGAGGTGTTGAGGAGTCCATGTCCTTGACCGCCTATTTAGAATTTGTGGTTTCACCTTGAATACATATCTCCATATATGTATTCACACACTTTCCGCTGCAATCTCTGAACTCTTTTACATTATGTTGACTGTTATGAACTATTGAGGTCCATCAGACCATCGTTAAGTCTTTGGGTCTGATGGCCTAAACCTTTTGAATTATTGGGATATTATCTTATGTCATGTCAAACATGCTAGTTATAATCAATGTGTACCTTTATCTTAGTCAGTTTGTCCTATAATACTTTTTCTAGTATTAGTCACCCTCTAGTCCGGGCTATCCGGAGTGGGGGCGTGACATGGGATAAATTAATGGTGTCATTTTATGTGAAAAACCCTAGTTTGGAAAATTAGGGTTTTCGAGAATTTTGAAAATGTTCATTAATAATACTTAATGTTCTAGCATTGTTTTAATGCTTAATAATACTGTAATAACATATAATAATCATAGGAAATTAATTCCTATAATTTCTTGATCATTAAAATCGTCTTTCGTTTTCTCTCTAAACGTTAACGTTTGAAAACGTTTCAAAACGTTACGTATCGACTCATCTCGAAATGATCGTAATAAATTCGTAATCACTTTACTAATATATTTCATTAATAATGGAATTAAATTCTAAGCTTGATTGCTTAGAAAATTTCATGAAATTTCACCTGTCGATACGCAATCGACGTTAAAATAATACTGCCGTTAAACGTTATAACTTCGATTCTTCAATTCACGATTTTTAGTGAATATATAACAGGAATTCATTCCTTCGTAAATAATCGAAATCATATTCAATCTCATACTGATTTAATTATCTCAGCGAAATCCTAATTTACGGGTTTGAAATACCGTAATTAGGCTTTTAAAACTGAGGGATATTACATCCTACCCCCCTTAAAAGAAATTTCATCCCGAAATTTGCATACCTTAGTAAAACAATCTGGGGTATCGTTCTTTCATTGCATCTTCAAGTTCCCACGTGGCTTCCTCTTGTCCGTGATGTTTCCACAGCACTTTGACCAGCGAAATTGATTTGTTTCTCAATTGTTGAACTTTATGGTCTATTATTGCTGTAGGTTCCTCTTCATAGCTCATGTCTGGGTTGAGGACCACGTCGTCTTGATGGATCACGTGTTTTGGGTCGTGTACATATTTTCTTAATTGTGACACGTGAAAGACATTATGCACATTCCCCAAGTTTGGCGGAAGAGCCAACCTATAGGCTACGGGCCTATTCTTTCTAGGATCTCGTATGGTCCTATGAAACGGGGTCTTAGTTTTCCTTTAACACCAAATCTTATGATCCCCTTCGATGGAGAGACCTTAAGAAACACTTTGTCTCTAATTTCAAACTGCAGCTCAGATCTACGCGTATCGGCGTAAGACTTTTGTCTATCTTCAGCTTCTCTTATTCTTTGTCTAATCTGTCGGACGATTTCAATCATTTCATTCACTGCTTCTGGCCCTAAGATTTTCCTCTCACCCACTTCATCCCAGTAAAGTGGTGATCTACATTTCTTTCTATACAAGGCTTCGTATGGGGCCATATTAATCGTCGTGTCACACCCCGACCTATCTAATCTTTGTATTAACTGACTAATCGAAGTGTAACGGGCGGAAGGAAATGAAATGACTAACTATTTCAAGAGACTCGCAAATATAAACAGTTGTCATTTTAAAGAAAGACGAGTCATTAGACCTGTGATTAACCAAATGACCAAAGTTGGATACAATTCAATTTAGCAAACTGATGCCATGATCTTTGACATGAATTCAAACATGTCTATCAAATGTCTAACCCATCAGAACTCTGTATCATAATACATCAAAATCATAACAAGAGTTGGCAGCAAAAGAGTAGTTGAGTTTATGTGTGACGACATAAACCCAGGGCAAACATAAAACATGACAAAATAGGTCTTCGCTCAGCATTCAATCTCCATTGTCATCTCCTGCACTTCCTGCACATTTAGAAATACATGCAGGGCATGAGTACTTGATGCACTCAGTGGGCAATTGTCGAAAACAACTGAAACATGCTCTTAGAGCTATATAATCGACTTGCCACTTTCTTAGATTCACAGGGGTTTTAAGAAATAACCTATGAATCATACTTTCTGAAATTTCTTACTTCATGATCAATGCACATGCTAACAATTTAAAATCATAACATGTCTGCAGACAAATCTTAAATAAACACCATATCTACGCACTCTTGTGTTGAGAAGTAGGCCTCCTTCTCAAACACCTTGATCGGCCATTTAGCTCACGATCACTCTGTGTACACAAACCCTTACTGGCAGCTCGTCCAGCATAGGGCCGATATCGTAAATCTCTCGTAGATAGGTAATATGCAGTATGCTCAAAAACAGGCAAGTCAATTAACTTTATAAAATTCACATGCTCATTTTCATAAACTTGTGCACAAACATATTTTAGTTTAGAAAGCCCACCTGGAAATCTAGCGTACTCGAGACTTTCTGTCTTTCCTTTCTTGATCTCTATTCTGCTTCCACTTGTTCCTTAAAAATAAAATAAGAAGAATAAATACGAGAAAGAGGAACTAAGAGTTTCCAACTCTTGAGCTTCTACTAAAACTCTCTCTCAATACTCTATGGTTAAGCTAAGCTCTGCTAGGTCAATGCATCCCAAAACTAAACTATTTAACTTATTAAGAAAGTATTCATAAGAACATTAGTCTTTTCAATTCCTTATATTCATAAGGAATATCATATTGCTATAACAAAATATTTAATCTTTCTAATCGATTTCTTTGAGAACTTTGATCAAGTAAGCCTTAATCAAGAAATATAATCATAAGAATCTATGTTTTGAAATCAAATTCCAACTATCAAGTCAATATCACAAAATCCTTTGTAAAATGCAAACTAACGAAATCTAAATTTTTCGTACAAGCATGGAAAAATCTCAATAATTCAAAATAGACTAATTTAATATACTAGATCATACTTTTGAAATCAAACATCTAAAATAAAATCAACACGAGAAGTTCTCGACATTCCCTAAACACTTTAATTTAGGGTTTTTCATATACGTTGGATTAAACTCCAATTTCTTTCACTAAAGACTAGCATGCATATATAATAGCATAAATACTAACGTAATTTAAACAAATCAAAGCCAAATCATCTTAAAATTTAAGGCTTAGTGTTCGGTCCTCATAGGTATTTTGTAGGGTTCGATTTTTATTTATACAATCAACTCTAATCATGCTCAAACGTCTTTAATTACATGAATACAAACTCAATTTAAGAAATCATCAACTATTCTTCAACATAATAATTAGGGTTCTTGACTAGAATTGGGTTTTTCATGTAGATATCAAATTAAATCATAGATCAAGCATAAATCACTTCTTAAATGATAGATCTACGCATATATAAACTAAAAATCGAAAAACGGAAATTCTTTGGAGCAAGGCCATTATGGCCGAATCATATAGGGGCATGTAAATGAAATTTTTCTTTGATTTCACAACATGATATCACTCTATATAGATAGATCTAAGCATATATCGACAAAGAATCGAAGAACAAAAACCCATAAGAAAAAGGTCCAAAGGACCGAAGCATAAGGAATTTGGGGGTGGGTTTTCACTTTGATTTTCACTTCAAAACTTGAAATAGGTTAGAGATCTACCTCTTGAAGACGTTGATCTATCAAGTTGACGAAGATTAGAAGTCCGGATCTTGAGCTTGGAAGAGAAAATTTTCGGTGGTTTGAGGTATGGTGGCTCTCGAAAATTTTGGGAGTTTGGAAGAGAATTTGGTTTGTGAAAAGAAAATGAAACCTTTGGAAGCTAATATATATATATACATATTCTTAGGGTACTATTTAAAGCTTCCTTCACAAGCCTTTAAATGGCTTCTAGAATAATCTAATCTTTTAGCTTCTTTAAGAAGCTTAATGGTTCTAGATAATTCCATTAGTCTTGAATAAGCTATGTTCTTGAATTTTCTTTTTTTTAAAAAAATAGTAATAACATGATATAACTTTTGAAATTATTAAATCAATATAAAAAAATTGGAAATATAGAAATTTCTAGCAAATCGAAACTTTCGAAATTCACTTTTTCTAAATAAACACTGAAATAACATACTAATTGAAAGATTTATCATTAAATCAATCAACTGCAAAATTCTAAAATAGATCTTTGAGTTAAAACTTTATAAAATCTTATCTGAGGATGCATTGTTCCTAGTCACTCACGTAATTAATCTCTAATTAGTTACGTACTTAGCGCTTAATCAAAGCTATGAAAATCTGGGGTATTACACGTCGCTTGGTAACTATTGTTGTAGGCAAACTCGATAAGAGGTAAAACGTCTTCCCATTTTGCACCTTGATCCAATATTACTGTTCTCAACATATCTTCGAGTGTCTGGATCGTTCTTTCCGACTGCCCATCAGTCTGTGGGTGAAATGCCGTGCTGAAGTTCAATTTCGTACCCATTTCTTTTTGTAAGCTAACCCAAAATTTCGATGTGAACTTGGAGTCTCTATCAGATGTAATAGATTTTGGTACTCCATGCAGTCGTATAATTTCTTTTACATACAATGTTGAGCTAACTTATCGGATCCATAAGTATTACGAATTGGCGTAAAGTGAGCACACTTTGTGAGTCTATCAACAACTACCCATATGGCGGTATTTCCTCTTTTTGATTGTGGCAAATCTGTAACGAAGTCCATCGTTATCTCATCCCATTTCCATTCGGGTATACCCAATGGCTGTAACTTTCCGTAGGGACGTTGATGTAAAGCTTTTACCTGCTGGCAAACAAGACAGCGTTCCACGAAAGAAGCTATGTCTCGTTTCATGCCTTCCCACCAGAACTTCTCGTTTAGATCTTGGTACATCTTTGTACTACCTGGGTGGGCGGTGTAGGGTGTATCGTGAGCCTCACTCATTATTTTGTTCTTAATTTCAGTATCATCTGGAACACATATTCTTCCTTCAAACATTAAAGCATTATCTGATGCTTCGTGAAAATCCTTCAATTCGCCAGTTCTCACTTTTCCTCTTATCTTTTCCAACTTTTCCTCCATCCTTTATCTCTCTATGATCCTTTTCCTTAAATCAGACGGTCATGGTGAGTGTAGCGATACAGCTCTTGATCGTCTCTGGTTGTTTAACCAATTCAATCCTCAATCTTCTAAACTCCTCAACGAGTTTATCTTCTTGAGTAAGGAGACATCCTAATTTGGTTTGATTCTTACGACTTAAGGCGTCAGCTACTACATTCGCTTTACCTGGGTGATAGTTAATACCACAGTCGTAATCTTTTACTATAGTTCGAGCCATCTTCTTTGCCTCATGTTTAGATCTCTCTGCTCGAAAAAGTATTTCAAACTCTTATGATCCGTAAAGATTTCACATCTCACTCCGTAGAGATGGTGTCTCCAAATTTTCAGTGCATAAACCACTGCTGCAAATTCTAAGTCGTGAGTTGGGTATTTCAGCTCATGGGGTCTAAGTTGCCGGGATGCGTATGCTATTACTTTTCCTTCTTGCATCAAAACGCAACCTAGTCCGTTCTTCGAAGCGTCTGTATAAACCACATACTCTTTGTCCGCTTCTGGAACTGCTAGCACTGGTGCACTTGTTAACTTCTCCTTGAGTTTTTGAAAACTCGCCTCACATTATGTAGTCCAAATGTACTTGACTCCTTTTCGGAGTAGTTGGGTCATTGGTCTTGCTATTTTCGAGAATCCTTTGATGTATCTCCGGTAATAACCAGCCAATCCTAGAAAACTCCGGATCTCATTCTGATTTTGCGGCGATTTCCATTCTTGCACTGCTTCCACTTTGGCTGGATCTACTTTGATTCCATCAGCAGACACAATGTGTCCGAGGAACATTACTTCCTTCAGCCAGAATTCGCATTTGCTAAACTTAGCAAAAAGCCTTTCAATCATCAAAGTTTGCAACACCGTTCTTAGATGTTCCTTATGGTCCTCCTCATTCTTCGATAGATGAGAATATCATCTATGAAAACCAAGACGAACTTGTCTAAGTACGGATGAAACACTCGGTTCATGAGGTCCATAAATACAGCTGGCGCATTTGTTAATCCGAACGGCATTACTATAAATTCATAGTGGCCATATCTTGTTCGGAATGTTGTTTTAGCTATGTCTCCAGGCCGTACTTTAAGTTGGTGATAACCTGACTTGAGATCAATCTTTGAAAATACGCTTGCTCCTCTCAATTGATCAAACAGATCGTCAATCCTTGGCAAAGGGTATTTGTTCATGAGCGTCATCTTGTTCAGCTCCAGATAATCTATACACATCCTCAAGGAACCATCTTTCTTCTTGACGAATAACACAGGCGCTCCCCAAGGCGAAACACTAGGTCTAATGAAACCTAGGTCCAACAATTCTTGGATTTGGACTTTCAGTTCTTCCAATTCCTTTGGAGCCATTCTATAGGATGCCTTCGACACTGGAGCCGATCCGGGTTCCAAGTCGATGGTGAATTCTAACTGTCTATCAGGAGGTAATCCTAGTAGATCTTTAGGAAAAACGTCCGGAAATTCCCGGACAATTTCTATGTCTTCTACCTTCGTCTCCGGTTTATCTTCTCCGTTCAGGTAAATGAGAAATGTGTGGCATCCTTTCTTATTCATCATTCTTCTTGCCTTCAACGCTGATACTATCGGGACTCTCTTTCCCATGCTGATTCCATGGAAGTGCGTTGCTTCCTGTCCAGGAAAATGGAAAGAAATTTTCCTTTCTTTGCAAAGAATCGTGGAATGGTTTTCAGCTAACCAATCCATCCCTAGGATTATATCTACGTCACCCATGGGTATTATGTTCAAATTATTTCCCAGAACCTTAAGTGATCCTAAGTTCAACTCTAGGTTCGAGCAGAAATGTGTAACAGTCATAATCCCTCCTATAGGTGAAGAGATTCTCATATCCTGATTCGCTTTTTCAACACTAAGTCCCAACAGATCTACACATGATTTTGCTATGAAGGAGTGCGAAGCACCCGTATCGAACAATACTATAACAGGTACGTTGAGAAGAATTCCCATACCTACCAGGTTTCCCTGGTCCTGTTCGTTCTGCCTCCGGTGCAAGGGATACGCTCTAGCCTAGGCCGGCTACGGCTGACGTTGTGCTTACCCTTGTTGAAGTTGTTGCTGTTGCCTGGGCTGCTGTTGCTGCTAGCGTTGTCGTGGTGGTTGTTGCCTTCGTTGTTTAGGTGGTTGCCACCGCTTTCTTTGAATTCTTTATTCTGTTCTTGCCATGTTGTTCTTCTGATTATTCTTGAGGTTGTTGCCATTGTTGTGGTTGTACTTGTTGTTGAGGTTGGGGCTGGAATTGGATAGCCCTGAGTGGTTGGACATTGTCGGGTTGGTTCGGCCTTACAATCGTTTCGAGCGTGCCCTGGGCAAAGTTAGCATGGTGTCCTTTCATCCCACACCTAAAGCGGTTCCTCACGCCGCCATGCACATTCACGTGTGCGGTTTCCGACACTTTGGGCGCGGAAGAGCCGCTTCTGCGCTCTTGTGGGCCTCTTGTTGGAAGAACAAAAGTGGCTTTCTCCATCCTTGTCCTTGATTTGCCATATTCCTTGCCACTGCCGTCTATTAACCTCAAAGCATTCTCAAAGCTCCCTTTCTCTTCCTTGTCTATTACTCTTGAAACTTAAGCATCCGTATCCACGATTGTATCACGAAAACATAGAAGCTTTCTCAATTCATCATTATCGAGCACGAATTTGGGTGATAGGTTTAGGGGCTTGAATTTAATCAAAGCAAAGGTAACAGCGAAATATAAAATAAAGCAATAAAATCACGAAGATAACTATGAAGAAAGACTAACCTAGGGATGCACCAATCCTATCCACAGCGATGTTTATCACCTTATTATTAACCATTTTAATCCGGACAAGGCGGAAGATCACATATATAACCAACAACTTGATTCACGACAATTGCGGCGATTGATTACTAATTTTCCCTATCACGATTCGTCTACAGGAAAATAAGCAACTCGAATGGGTCACTAAGAATATGCTTCCTCTGAATGTCTATCTCGATTCGACTCGAGGCTTATTAGTATCATGCATTCAAGATCGATTGACAATTAATACGATTCGTCATTAGCGGCAGCTAGATATGCATCAATATTGATCAATCAACACATATAAATAAGCACCATGAATCATGAATCGATGCACGGAAGGTAAATAACAATAGCGAGGAATCACAACATATAGGATCGGATCATGCAAACCACAAGTTAGAATAGAAATTAAGACATAATTAACGACATAAAATGCGTAATAATCATAAAAGCGGAAATTAAATTGATAAAACCCGTAGGGAAGCGTTTGAAAGAACAATGGTTGGGTTAAGTATCCAAATCCAGCGGAAAGCGGAAAAAGATGGAATTCCTTGGACGAAATCGTGCTAAATCATTACCAATGCGAAGAACTAATGTAAAAGGATGGATAACTATTGCTATAACTAATCTAAATCAAAGCTAAAGCGAAAATAAATGAAAAACAGATAAAACGAGGAAAAAGCGAAGAAATAGGTGGGGACGTATTGGGTGTGTGGAGGCGCGAGTGGGGTGATCCCTATTTATAGAAAAGGGTGGAAACCTAATTTCTCTCTGCTGCGCCGCCTCGCGACCGGTCCTCGCGATCGCTAGTGTGATCGCTAGGTATGTCTCGCGCGCGTTCATCTCGCTTGCGCTCGCCTTCTTGCGCTCGCTTTGTACCTGCGACCCGGCTGGTGGTCGCTAGAAATTATGAAATGGTCGCGAGAAATCGTCGGTGAGTTCTCGGCACTAGCTCGCGGAGCGCGAGTCGCGGCGCGGCTCTTCAGGCTGCTTGGTTTGCCTCGCGACCAGCTGGCGACCGCTAGGCTGGTCGCTAAGCTGGACAGATTGTTCATTAGGCTCGTGCTTCGTTCCTTGTTTCGATTATCAACATATAAACCTACAAAGCGTCGAAGGAACACCCAGGCGATATCTTCTAGAAATAGATAAAACATTAAAATTGATACATAAACGCATTAAGCAGCTAAACTCATCTTCAAATATCAACTATAAGCGTGTAAAATGTGCGTTTATCAAACCCCCAAACTTAAAGCATTGTTTGTCCTCAAACAAAAGCGAGCAGAAAAGACACAACGAAAGATCAGCGAGCGTAGCAAGAGGATAACCATTATAAGCCTCAAAAACATATTAGCGCTCAAAAACATTGGCGCACATGGCGGCGTTAGCCAACTCAACACAAACAACTATCGAGGCCAAAACTCATTTATTTCAACCTCACAAAGGCAAGTGTGTAAAGTATATAGGATACACTCAAACTCGTAAAAATTAAGGGCGTGTGTACACTCACGGATCGATGCAATACAACATCTTACCATAGGCTTGCCATTTCTCTAACATCTCCACCGCGTCAAATGTGTTCAAATAAGGATCAAAGAGGTCTTTTGATAGGTTATAATGTAGGCACATTGGTTAAGGTAGGATCATATATGGCTAAGTGACTCGAGAATATTCCAAGCACCATCATTTATTCATTTCGATACATATGGACTTTGTCCATTTCCTCTTCTTTCCCAGCGTGCTAATATGACGTTTTATGCCTCATAAAATACCTACACTTTGATTAAAGACCCTTTATGCTCAACACCCATGTGAACTTAACATTTTCTTTTCTTTTCTTTTCTAGAGCTTATAGGGTTTAACTTTCACGAACAAGGTACTATTCTTTACCACGGATGTATTTTCTAAAAGAAACTTTTCTCGTCATAACTACATCAAAATTCAACCCTTTTTGATTCCCCTATCCATCCTCACCTCCTATCATCGGTTAATCGAAAGAAAAAGTCTAATAAAGGCTCAAAGAAGGCGACAAATGGTATATATCATCGGGTTAGTGTTTGGGTGAATATGTGGTTAACAAAGATGGCCTTTATCCTTTCCAAATTGAAACACATATTGCGGTCTCGACACGGAAGAGCGGCAAGTTCTAGAAGATAATCACATGCATGATATCACACAATTAAAAGCTGTATCAAGATATGTATACGGTGAAGCTCAAGTCTCACGGGATAAGCAAATGGTGAAAACAACAAGCTAAGCCATCTCGCGTCATTCATCGTCATTTCTAACATATCATGTGCCTTGTCATTAAATTTCACAAAAAAATTTATAAATCATTGGCCATATGGATTAACACACTTCACTTAACTCGTTGATCGACAGACGACGAAAAAAACAACACAAGCGAAGACACGACAAAACAAGAAAACAAAAACAAAAGCGTTGGGTTCACCTCCCAGCAAGTGCTTACTAACGTCTTTAGCTAGACCATCACTAACCTCGTCAATCGGCATTTTAGTAGCAATAGGCATCTTTCCGACTTATGGAACCTCCAAAACTTCAGTATTCTGGATGACCACCATGTATGGAAGTGGCCCCTAAACTTGAATGAAACACTCGGGTTCCATGCCGAGTCACTTCTTCTTCTCGACTTCCTCGGTGGTGGGTACCCTCTAAAGCGCGAGGCGCGTGCGGCGGCGGCGGATTGTAATCGAGCAACAATCTTGGACTTTCCAGCGTCGTGTTGCTTGATGGCGTCGTATATAAATTTTGAGCTCCTCGCCGTTAACACGAAGCGTGAGGTTTCCTTCTGCACATCAATCAACGCACGACCGGTTGCTAGAAAAGGTCTACCAAGGATTAGTGGTTGTTGTTTCAATTCGGGAATATCTAAAATAACAAAGTCGGCGGGAAAAACAAAATCCAAATTCTTACCAACACGTCTTGACGATACCTTTTGGATATGTGGTGACGGTCAGCCATCATCGATGAAATCTTAAATCGGCTTCATCTTTCCTAGGTGTAGCCGGTTGAAAGCGTTCAATGGCATCAGTTGATGCTCGCCCCCAAATCGCATAAAACATTTGGAAAAATCGCTCGGCGATCTCGCACTCTAACGTGAAGCTGGGATCATTACGCTGAGAGGGCTTCCTTTGCAAGGCAGCTGCATTCTTCGGATAGGAAATTTTCTCGAATTTCTCAAGTTTCTTCTTGCTTGCAAGCGCGTCTTTAAAATTTCATGTAGCCCAGTATGTTTCGGCGGTGACTTGAAGAGAGCAAATTTATCTCAACTTTCGAAAAACCTCTTTGAAGCGAGCAAACTCCTCGTCATATTCGACTTGACAAGTCGACTCGGAAGCAGGACGGGAGGTGTGCGTGCGGATTTATACAGGGTTGCCTCGCGGTCGACCTCGCGACCGTTGGGTAGGTCGCGAGTCTGCTGTGCGTTGGACTCCTTCGCGCGTGCGAGCTTATGGTATGACTCGCGTCTGATTTCTCGGCCATGTGCTCTGACTGATTGCTCGCGGTCGGGTTTGCGAGCGCTGGGTCGCTCGCGAACAACTCTGGCGCGCGGATACTCGGATGACTCGCGGTCGGTGCGGCGAGCATGCTCGATCGCGGGCCACGTGGGAAAAGTTTTGGATGGTTCGCGATCGGGCTCGCGGTCGCGAGCTCGGTCGCGAGTTTCTACGTCAGTGTGCTATCATGCTCTTCTTCCTCGGTAGGGCTCGGGTAGGCTCGTCCACTCCTCGTCTGAATGGCGAAGCATTGACTCTTTGGGTTCACCTCCGTGTTACTCGGAAATTGGCCCGTCTTACATAGTGCGTTCACTTTTGCGGCTATTTGACCAATTTGATTCTCCAGCGTCTTTATGTACTTCCCATAGCCATCACGGTGGACTCGAAATGATTTATCTTTTGCCGGTGTTCTTGATGAGCAATTTTGATTCGTTGCCAATTGTTGGTTGCTTCTGACCAAGCTGCGCATCATGTCTTGAGACTTGGCTTCTCGGCTCTTGAATCAGTTACGAATATTGAAGCTTCTTTGAAGGTTGTTGGAAATTTGAATGACTCCTCGATTGATGTGGTGGCGTTCTCTCGTCTCAATCGACTCTTCAAAAGTGAACTTCTTCATGAGATCGTCATATTTTGAATCACTCTCAAAGAAATGCTTTGAGCGATGGCGTTCTCTCGTTGGCCATTGATAGTTGTTGGCGCCATCTCTTCTACAATACGACTTGCCTCGTCATTGGTCGGTTCAATAATGACCCGCATGGCATCTACCATGCTCCTTATGCGCCATATCGGTCCACCGTAGAAGCTCGTGTGATTTGTTGCTCCTTGGAGAACCCATGTTGTGGACATCGTCTCAATAGACCTCTGAATCTCTCCCATGCCTCGAATAATGATTCGTCGTGGTTTTGGCAAAAATGAGAGATTTCGGCAATGATCTTCTGCGCTTCGCGGTGGAAGAGTATTTGAAAACTTCTCACAAAGTTTCCCCAGTGTCGATGCCATTTCGGTCGAACTCTTGAACCAATCTTCCTTTGGTCACTGAGAGAGAAACCGAACATGCACATCCGGATCGTGTCTTGTGGCACCCATTACATTTGATGGTGTCACAAATATCGAAAAGGTCTCGAGATGTGCATTCGGGTCTTCGTGACTCCTCCCTGGCTGCTCTCCTTGGACCATCTTGATCGAGGTCGGTTTGAGCTCGAAATTATTGCATCTGCGTCACGACTGACCGCCTCCTTGGGCTGATTCGGTGGGATGTCGATACATGTGGTTGGAGGTCTTTCCTGCGGAGCAAGGACAATGATTCCCATGTTCGCCATCGGCCGGCATTGCAAAGTCGGCTAGCATGCGCCTTGCTGGGAGGAACCCCGTCGTGGATTGGCTGCCATGTCTCTCTTCTCGTCCTTTTCTCCTTTGAGAGCTTTCGATCTCGCGATAATACTTGAGGTCCTCTTGTCGCATAAACCACACGAAAGGAATTAAATAAATAAATATAATATAATATATATAACTTGAATTAATAAATCCAAATCGTCAAATTATTCCTATGACTTAGCGAAATTTGATCGCATTCTTATCCACGAGATTGTATCACGAAAACATAGAAGCTAACTTCAGGACAATTCATCATTATCCAAGCACGAATTTGGGTGATAGGTTTAGGGGCTTGAATTTAATCCAAAGCAAAGGTAACGAGCGAAATATAAAATAAAGCAATAAAATCACGAAGATAACTATGAAGAAAGACTAACCTAGGGATGCACAATCTATCCACAGCGATGTTTATCACTTATTATTAACCATTTAATCGCCATTTATAACCAACAACTTGATTCGTCCGTGTCCACAACTCGAATGGATCACTAAGAATATGCTTCCTATGTCCTATCTAGACTCGATATTCAGTATCATGCATTGAATGATGACAATTAATACGATCATATTATAACTAGATATGCATCAATATTGATCGGAAATCAACACATATAAATAAGCACCATCTGAATCGATGCACGGAAGGTAAATAACAATAGCGAGGAATCACAACATATAGGATCGGATCATGCAAACCACAGGATTAGAATAGAAATTAGCTAGACATAATTAATGACATAAAGTGCAATAATCATAAAAGCGAAAATTAAATTGATAAAACCCGTGAGGAAGCGTCGAAGAACAATGGTTGGGTTCGTATCCAAATCACGGAAAGCAGGAAAAGATGGAATTCCTTGGACGAAATCGTGCTAAATCGTTACCAATGCGAAGAACTAATGTAAAAGGATGGATAACTATTGCTATAACTAATCTAAATCAAAGCTAAAGCGAAAATAAATGAAAAGCAGGATAAGCGAGGAAAAGCGAAGAAATAGGTCTATTGGGTGTGTGGGCGCGAGTGGGGTGATCCTATTTATAGAAAAGGTGAAACCCTAATTTCTCTCTGCTCGCCGCTCATATCGCTAGTGTGATCGCTAGGTATGTCTCGGCGTTCATCTCGCTCGCTCGCCTTTCCCATGCTTTAACACTCTTCGTCCGGTGAGTTCTCGTGAGCCAGCTTGCTCTTGGGCGCTCATCCTCGCGACCAGCCTAACCGCTAAATTGGTCGCTAAGCTGAATGTTCATTTCGTGCTTGTTCCTTGTTTGATTATCGACATTAAACCTACAAAGCGTCGAAGGAACACAAGCGCGTATCTTCTAGAAATAGATAAAACATTAAGAATTGATACATAAGCGCACATTAAAGCTCTCATCTTCAAATATCAATTATAAGCGTAAAATCTTTATCCATTCGCTCTTTGCCTCGATGTCAGAGCTCGTGCAAAAGCCTCTGAATGTTAGCGAGAGACATTCTTATCTCGGCCTTAGGCCTGATCTTTTCCCGTGTCCACTTGATCAAGCATATCTAGACATATCGCAAAATGTGCGATCATAATCATTGGAAAAATGTTTCTTCTTCTTCTGTAACTTTTCGAATGTATTTATCATACATTTCCTCTTAAAGTCTTCCATGTAAACTCTTCCATTTGCTCTCTTGTAAAGGTTTTCTTTACGGCTTCCCTTTAATCAATCAATGTTACACATGATCGCTCTCTTCTTGTCTTAAAAGTTGAAAATTCTTTCAATGGTTCTCATCCATTGTTCAGCTTCTTCTGGACTTCCTTTCCCATTGAAGACAGGAGGGTTCTGTCTTAGAAACAATTCCTCTATCCTGCGATCAGGTTGAGGTGGAGGTGGTTGAGGTATATCCTCATCTTCTTGTTCAGGAGTTCTACTTCTTCTTCTAGGTCTGCCTCTGCCTCTTACTTCTCGTTCAGGATCTTGTCTAGGAGGCATTCTGCTATATAAAATATATCATTAGCATCATACTTTATTTTTATAACTTGAATATATACAATATCATCATAGCCTTATTGGAAAAATAACTTAAATAAAACATTCCATCCTTGACATACACAATTTTGCTGCAAAAGCCCGCTCGGGGTCATATATATATAATTACAAATGGTGCCATAGGCAAAACATTTGTGATCAAAAGTCATGACAAAGGAAATTACTTACATACTGACTTTCAAAACATTACAGAAGAAGTCCATGCACGTTGGCTTTCATAGCCTTACAAAAATCAAGTTTCCCCTTTCACCATTGTTTTTCAAAATAAACATAACCAAAAACATACATATAACAACTCACATCCCCTTAGGTCTTTGCTTCAACAACTTCATCTAGAATCTTCCTCCTCTTCATCCTCTTCGGGATCTTCTTCTTCTTCATCTGAGTCATCATCTTGGCCGTGTGCTCTAGAGGGCCCCGCGTCGTTATCTCCTACCATATGAATGTCTCGCATCGGACCATAGTCGTCACGAATCGGACTATAGCTATCATAAATCGGGTTATAACCGTCAAGAGTACATGATACTCTCATCCGCGCTGTCTGGCGGCATGGTTCAACTGGAGGTAGGGGAGCTGCCATCGGCGGTAGAGGCGGTAGTGGTGAATGCACAGGGTGTCCAAACATCAGTGGAGGAAGGACAGGAGCTCCCAAAGCTCTAGGTCTGGCTGCCCCATCCACTTGGACGAGCCTGCCCTCGTCAATCCGATATTGAGGCACCACTGGGTCGACCATCCGTGGTACCTCGGTGTACAGCCACTCTGGCGACTCGTCACGCCAGGTGTACTCTCGTGGAGGGAGATAAGGTCCCCTCGGTGCTGTTCCATAAATGCTGTATACATATGTCAGATGACTTATAAACCTGGGTAGATCCCCAATCAGGTCGTAACCACCGGATGCTCGGTATGTATAGTCTCCCGAAACTTCTCGAGCGTAATCCTCCCAATCGCAGGGGAGTATGGTCAGAAGACGCTTGATACCGTCATAGTCAGTCACGCCATACGCTCGGGCATTCCTCCAGAGTCGGAGATAGTACATTAGGAATTCTCCTAGATCCTCGCCACAGCACATCCAGCTTTCTCGGTACGTGCGCACTGTTTCCTCGGGAGTAGGGTTTGGTCCTATCCTTCTCCTAGCGATGTAGCGCATCTCCTCCATCTGTCACGATCAAAAACTAATATAAGTCACTAATATTATCCGATAAGCAGATAAGATAACTTAGTACATCGGTTAAGCAACTAGAATGAATTAATCAATCTATAAGGCAGATAGATACTATCGGGTAATACACATGTCATATCTTCTTGTTCTACTTGGAAACTAATTTTCTAATAACGTTCTAAGTCACATATTACACTATGAGATCTTTGTTCTAAATAAAACTCGAGCTAAACTTTAAATAGACAATAGTGCATTCTGGAGACGGAAATAGGAATTCTTCCCTTCATAACAAATGAAGTTCAGAGTGTTAGGAGTGCGCAGGCGAAAACCATGCGTAAATCGGAGTTCTAACGAAAGAGAACGAATTAAAACAATCTGACTGCGCAATGCAGAAAAATTGCGCGATCGATTCAAAATTCGAGGCAATGCCGACAACGAGGTCGCGCACGCTATAGCTATAGTATGACTACTACGTCCACGTGATCAAGTTGACGCTTAGCATTCTGAAGTCAAAGTCAACGGTTACGCATGCCGAAGTTGTGATTGCGGTTGATCACGTTGAAGTTGTGATGACAGTGTTAATGTCGCTCATTCTTCATAGTCGATGTCGTTCTCTTTTATCTTTACATTCGTCTTCTGCCGTTCGAAACTCAAAGCTAAAGTTACATTCATGCTTCCTATCGTTCTTTTGTTCTTTTGCAATATGTGTGCATGCTTCCTATATCGTCTATGTTCTTCTCAAGATAGCATATCCGTTTGTCGTAATAAATCTCAAGATTGGAAAATAAAATTTCAAAATAACGACATAACTCATTCATACTTGTACACATCAACTTGATTCCATACTTTCCAACTTTAACCATTCCGGTTCATTTCATACATAAACATTCATCTCAACTTAATCACTTTGGATAAGTTCTCATTGATTTCAAAATCAAGGTTTTGAAAATTCTTGCTCATACTTTCATTTCCATCATCATAACAACATAACTTTTCTTTCCTTTTCCTTCAAAAATCCTTTCAAACTTGTTCATCATATAAAATTCTTCATTTCATAAGTTTGAAAAGAAAGAAACCGATTACCTTTTCGATTGAGCTCGATGTGATGGAGTGTTGAGAATAGTCGTGATTTACGGAAGTCGGTGACTCAATCTAGACTTAGTTTTGGAAAGAATTTGGGTTTCAACGAGCAACTTGCTCTGATACCACTCTGTCACGACCCCACTCCGGATAACCCGGAATGGAGCGGACTAATACTAGGAATGGTACTTAGGGTTCACAAAGGCTATTATAAAGATGCATATCAAATACAAACTAACATGCTTTGAACATAACATACGTTGATAACATATCAAATCAGGTGGGTTAGACCATCAGACCCAAAGATTAACAATGGTCTGACGGACCTCGACAGTGTGTGTCACTTTATCCTCCAACAGATCCAAAAAGGATATTAATGATCTGAAGGACTTCAACAGTTCATATCATCTTATCATTATACATAACATTAAATAAATTCAGAGATGCAGCGGAAAGTGTGTGAATACATATATGACGATATGTATTCAAGGTTAGCAAGTCTTATCAAAACATCAAGGACACTGGACTTCTCAACACTCCTACATCATCATCATTAGAACTCAACCTGCACATTTAAAAACAAACATGCAGGGCTGAGTACAAGAATGCACTCAGTGGACTCATGCCGAAAATATTTTATCATATTTGAATTACACTACCAACATCATGGTAAGACACAAGGGTTTTAGTTGAAATGCCTTGTGCTTACTAAAATATTTTCATCAGTTCATAAAAGTCGCTTGGCCAAGCATTTTTCTTGGTGTGTACGATCCATATCCCTTATCATCATTTCATCATAACATCATAGTCGAACGTCGTGAAGGAGGCCTCCCTTTTCGGCCGTGACCGACCGTGAATTGTCCTTACAACGACACGATCACCTTAGTGTACACGTTAATCTAGCAGTATAAGCCTTGGCATAGGATCCGATATCGATTTTCATTCATAAGTTGGGGCGACCCAAACAACATTCATATCATTCTCATGGATAGGATACAATACACAAAACATAAACAATTTTGGCGGGTAATCTTGTAAACATTTTATCGATAGTTCTTGAAATAAACATAAGTAAATAAATACATTTGTAAAGTATAGCAAAGTCACATTTTGTTTGAAAGAAAGCCCACGACACTATTTGATCGTCTTAAACTTGGATTATTTGTCAACGTCACATCGTTGCGTCGGCGTCCATACCTTTACGTAAAGCGATGTTTTAATCGTCGTTCACGTGTTCGAGACTTACAAAATCTAGAATAAGCTTCGATATAAATTGAATTCCTTAACGAATTCAATCGTTGTTCAGCGTGTACTATTTTAACATTTCTCGTTCTTGATGAGGCGAGATATGTTCAAAATACCATTTACCCCTTTGGGTAAAGGTTCAACGTTTTCTCACGTTTTTCGATCTAACGACTTCAAACATGAAATCTTTTCGTATCAGCGTGATTTTATTAGCAAACGATACGTCTTACAGCGTATTAGCGTATTTATCGAGCGTATTTAAGTGCGTTGATTTCAAAAGTCGACAATTTTGACTTTTCTTAGTAATTAATTACTAAGTCATATTCTAATATCTAAATTTCACATAAATCAATTTCCAATTGATTTCTTTTATAAACTTATTAATATGTTTAAAATAATTTTAAACATATAACACAATATTAATAATGTTATTTAAGGATTTAAAATCCTTATTCCGTCTAAAAATAGCTCACGGCTATTTAGCTTTTATTACTCAAATATTTTCAAAATTCTTATAAAATCACATAGTGTACTATATTATCATATTATCACTAATATGTATTAATATCCACCATACAAAATTCGATCATCACCCTTTTATTCCATAAGGCTCACGACTTTTCACAAAAACTGTCCATCAATTTTCCAAAATTTCAATAAATTAATACAGGTCCTAACATTAATATATATCATATTTATAACACATAACCCGTGATATAACATTTCTATACCATATGAACTAGGTATATAAGTCTCGGTTACTTCACAACACACATCAAACATTTTATAAAATTTCCAACAATTATATCATGCTCATAAACTATAGTGTATGACATTACATCATGCTATACATCAAAACCATTTGAATCATCACCATTTGAGTTTGTATCTCTTGGTTTTGAAACAAATGTGTAATTGATTTTCAAAATTATAATTAAAACATAGGATGCATAAATCATATCCTAGATCAATAATACACCCTTGCATGTATCAAATAAAAATCGCATACCAACATATAGGTTCATATATGTCACGGCATTTTCAAGAAAATAGGTATGATTTTTCCAAAAATTTCCAATTAAAACATTTAGTGCATGGTTTACATCCTAGATCAATAATATACTATTGCATGTGTCAAATAAAAATCACACACCAACATTGAATTATATACATGTCTCGGCCATTTGAAAAAAAATAGCATGAGTTTTTCTAAAAATTTCAAATAAATTGCTATGTACTCTCAATACATCATAAATCAAGAATATGTCATTGCATGTGCAAAAAATAAAAAAAAATAAAAATCTTACACCCACATATAAATTTTATATGTCTTGGTCCTTAAGAAAAAAAAATGGCATAGATTTTTTTCTAAAAATTTCAAATAAATACTATGGACACATAAAACATCATAGATCATAAATCAAGCTCAAATAAATCTTAGCAAGTCTCGGTCATCACTAAGAATTTTCGAACATGTTCAATTAAATTTTTTTTAAACATACTTCAAGCTTTAAAACATTGTGCTACACATTATTCCTACACAACTTAACCATAGATTCATAGGATTTTGAGATTAGATAATACATGCAATACATTTTAAAGTCGAGAACACAAGCCTAAACATATTTCTATCATCAACAAACATCGATAATCAAATCTTACAAACAAAGATCATCTAGAACACATGCGATGAACTAGACCATTTCTTGAAAATTTCAAGAACAAATAAAGCTCTTGTTCAACCCCTACCTTGTGATATGGATGAATGGAACAAAGTACAAGGTATTAAGGTGTGGTATGGAGATGAGAAGAAGAAAATCAAAGCTTGGAGGGGAGAGGGAGGTCTCGGCTATGGGGGAAGTTTTGGGGGAAGAAGAAAGAGTTTGAGAGAGAGAATGGGTGTTCAAGTGTTGAATGTGAATGTGAGAGTAATGAATAAAAATCTGAACCTTTCCCCCCCTTAATCCCTATGTCTCGGCCCTCTCTCTCTCTCTAACACAAGAGGCTCTTCAAATTTCTTGTAATATTTTATGTTGCTAGTGGACACTAATCATGAGTGTCTTACACACAGATCTCTTGAAAATAGCTAAAATATATTATTATAGGAAGACTTAATAATAAAAAATCTGAATCACATAAAATATATCCATGCAAGAGTGGGAAGATAAAACAATTACAAATTGTTACCCATATATAGGTATTCTCGGCCATTACCCCTTTTTAATGGGTCCAATTTTGTTTTCATGACATGGATAGGTATATATGCCATAGTATATGATTTAGGTGATAAATAATATCATAGGATAAATTAATGGTGTCATTTTATGAGAAAAACCCTAGTTTGGAAAATTAGGGTTTTCGAGAATTTTGAAAATGTTCAATAATAATTCTTAATGTTCTAGCATTGTTTTAATGCTTAATAATACTGTAATAACATATAATAATCATAGGAAATTAATTCCTATAATTTCTTGATCATTAAAACCGTCTTTCGTTTTCTCTCTAAACGTTAACGTTTCAAAACGTTACGTATCGACTCATCTCGAAATGGTCGTAATAAATTCGTAATCACTTTACTAATATATTTCATTAATAATGGAATTAAATTCTAAGCTTGATTGCTTAGAAAATTTCATGAAATTTCAACTGTCGATACGCAGTCGACGTTAAAATATCTTTAGATAAGCGTTATAACCCGATTCTTCAATTCACGATTTTCAGTGAATATATAACAGGAATTCATTCCTTCGTAAATAATCGAAATCATATTCAATCTCATACTGATTTAATTATCTCAGCGAAATCCTAATTTACGGGTTGTAAATACCGTAATTAGGCTTTTAAAACTACGGGATATTACAAAATATATTTAACCATCCCTTAGACGATATGATATTGTCCGGCGCTTCTATAAAAAAAAATCCTTCGGCCCTTCAGTCCTCTCTTTAGCTCGTATTATTTTTTTATTTTTATTTTTTATTTTATTTTTTTTTCAAATCTTTCATCTTTCCTTTATTCTTTTTATGATCTCTTTTTCCTTAAACCTATCATAATCGTGAGTGTCTCAATACAGCTCATAATCGATCTTGGCACCTTGATTATACTCTTTAATGAGTTTTCCTTTTTCTTGTAGAGATACATCGTAACTTAAACTGAATTTTACAACTTAGGGTATTAGATTCTACATTAACCTTCCGTAGGTGATAATTTATTACACAATTGGAATCTTTTATTAATTCAAACCCTCTTCTCTATCTCTTATTTAAGCCTCTTTGCTCGAAGAAATAAACCGAACCTTTATGGTCTGTGAAGATCTCACGACCTATTCCATATAGGAAATGTCTCCAAAATTTGGTGCATATACCACTGTTACTACTTCAAGTCGTGAGTTGGCAAATTCTATTCATGTGGTTTAAGTCATTGTGATGCGTAAGCTATTATTCTCCTTACATTAATATATGGCCTTACATTTAGTGGTCTATGTAAAATTTGATCCATTCGGAAAACACCATGTGTCTAAGGAATATTACTTCTTTAAACCAAAATTCACAGTACTGACTTGGCAAGATTTGTTCGGCTCTAACTATTCGTAAGAAAGTCCTCCGATGTTCTTTATATTCTTTCCCGCTCTTCGTATGGATAAGAACATCGTTTGTAAGATTAAGACTAAATTGTCTAAGTACGTGTGGAACACTCGGTTTTTGAGGTTCATGTACAGGGCTGGTACATTAGTTGGTCCGCATGGCATGACTATTATCTCATAGTAACCATATCTTATTCGGAAAAATTCATTTTCGTACATCGGGTATCATTCTACAAAAACCGTATTATATATCTCATCGAAATGCCTTAATGAGGACTTTCCATACATTAATTACGAGGGTCGGTCTATCAAGCCGACTGACAAATCCTGGTTAATCTGCCCCAGCCTTGGAATTTTCTACATGGAGAATATATTCTCTTGATACTTCTTTTGCAAAATCCCGCCAGTCTGTTGGCAAACAACGAATAAGTCGTTGGATATCATCCTTATCCGTCATTCCATAGTTACGAGCATCCTTCCAAAGGTGATTTTTTTTTTTTTTTCAAAAACTGTCCTAAATCCATTCCCAGTTTATAATAAAAGAGTTGATACGTCCGTGTGAGTTCTAAGCTTGTAAGCCTTGTGGTTAACTTTTTACCCGTAATACTCTCTTTTCCTACCATTTGTATACAGATAGTTCTAGATAAGCTAGACTTAGATTAAAGCAATAGGGAAGATTTAAACAAGAAGGGTCTGTCAAAGAATTTAACACTTTAAGTCATAAACTTGTAACCAACTTATCTTATTCTTCATTTTATGTCTTACACCTTCATTCGTATACCGCTCTAAATTAATTTGTGTAAGCAATAGTGGATCTAAAAATTTCGTCGCGTAGAATTTCAAATGGACAGACTATGTCTATGTCTCTAATCACATAAATGACATCCATTTCCGAAACTTCTGTTTCTATAATCATATCTACGTTCCTCATAGACGTTATGATCCAATTTATTTGTTAGAACCTTGGGCGATCCTAGGTTCAATTCTAAACCTTTACAACGCCTGCAACGGCCATAATTCTCATATAGGTGAAGAAATTTTATTTCTTGATTCGTTTATCCCGAATTAGGTTCTATCGTTTCTGCACATACTTGTGCGATGTTAGAATATGAAGCACTTATATCGAACAAAATATTATAGATAATTAAAAATATTATAGGTATTCTGAGAAATCTTTCTCATACCTATCAGGCCTTCTTAATTTTTTTTGTTCGTTTAGTTTTCGGTGTGAAGTATAGACTTTGTTCTACGGTGTTCCCGTCTATTCAATTTAACGTCTATTTCATATATCATTGTCCTTTCCATTGGGACATTATGTTCTCTTACTATAGTCTTCTATCACCTCGTTTATCGTATCCTTTTCGGGTATCAGTACCGTTATGCTTTTACAAATAGCATTTTGTGGTTAGGTCTACATCAGCCTATCTTTGATATTGGTATCTCGATAATTGAATCTTATCGTAGAGATCGTCATGTCTCTATCACTATCATTCATTCCTAATCTAGTATGAATGATTCAATTTCCTTTTTCACTCTATTAATCTTAGGAATATATCTCTCATATATCTTCACTTTTAAACTCTTTTCAAGAGAAATCCTTATACCGGCATTTAGCGCCATCATTTGTAATATCCATTTAGGATATACGTCTTTTCTTCTTAATCTTTATTACTTCATCATACCATTTCATATAGGATAAAATCCTTTGTCCATTGGGGCGTATTATACTTTTGCCTCGACGTCAAATATCTTTACCATTTTCTCGACATTCAATGATTACTTCATTTCAATGTCAGAAATACTTAATATCTCACTTTATTGATTGCCACAAAAGTATGAGGGTTCAACCTTCCAATTGGATTCACCTTAAGATCCTTCCATGTGAATCTTTTCATTTGTTCCTTTGGATGTATTCTCTTTGCAAAGTCTAGAGAAGCTATTTTGTTTGTTAATTACTATGACACTCAAGGCAAGCATTTTGTGTCGATATAACTTAGAGTACTAAGGTCCATTTCAAAAAAAATGAATCTATTTATTACTCGGCTTCTTTACTTCAAGGGAATTACTTTTCTTATCGAAGTCATAGAGTTTCTGAGGCTTATATCATAACGTGGGCTATCTCATAAATGTATCGCTTGTAGTTTCTTTAGCTATTCTTGACTTTTGTCCCTTTTTCTTGAACATGGTATCTGAAAGCAATATTACTTTCATTATAATTCGGTTATCACATTCGGATTAGAACCGTCATTATTACCATATAGCTTGGCAAGTTAGTACATGTGTACCCCATAACTTAAATTCCAAGCATTTTATTACCATGTCTTGACTTTGGAGATATTTCTCCATACTTGATTTACATGCTAGGCTAACCTAGTTGTTCACACTTCTCAATATTTATGATTCATCATTCTCACAATCATTGATTTAACTAAGGTCTCAAATATTCGAAATTACGTACCATGGTAATCTAGTTCGGGATATTTAGTTTTCATTTTGTCTTCAAGTTCCCATGTGACCTCCTCCATACCGTGATGGTTCCACTTTACTTTGACGAGAACAATTTGTTTGTTTCGTAAGACTTGAACTTTTCTATCCCAGAATTTGGACAGGTCTTTCTTCATAACTCAAGTCCTGAGCTAAGACTACTTCATCGTGATTAATTACGTGTTTCGAATCAAACACGTACTTTCTTAATTGCGAGACATGAAACACATTGTGTACGTCTCCAATGTTTGGTGGTAACTTTCCTATGTATAAAAGGTCCTATGTATCGGGTCGTAACTTTCCTCTCTTGCCAAGCGTATAACTCCTTTGAAGGAGAAACCTTAAGAAACACTCGATCTAGCGATGAACTCTAAATCGGATCGGCGTTTATTCGCATAAGGCTTTTGTCTATCTTGGGCTTCTTTGATTCTTTGCTTGATGTGATCGACCTTCTCAATCATTCATTGTACTAGATCTGGACCTAGTAATTTTCTTTCACACACTTCATCCCAATAAAGTGGTGATCGACATTTCCGACCATGCAAAGCCTCATATATTCGAAATCAATTATGCTCAAGCATAATTCTAAGGGTTGAGGTATAAAGCGAGGGATTTATTTTCTGAGATGCTATCATTTCTTTATATATATATTCTTTGAAAAGAATATCTTGCATGCATCTTCATTCTTTTTAGACATGTCCAACCTACTAATGAGGTTTTAAGGACAAACAACTATCTTAAAGATAAGTTGTAATATCTCTCGTTATGACATAATAAGGGAAATTATATCCCAATGATATCATATACTTTCCTTCACTTTTACCCTTGCATTCAAAGCTAAAGAGTATCTCATTCATAAATTTATTATCATAATACTGATCGTATGAAGGTATAACTTCACCGTTATAAATTTTGAAAAACCCGTCAAGGTCATCACGTCCACGTGTATTATAGGGAAAATATCTCGTCTCATCGAGATTTTCCTTACATCATAATTTCTTGATGTCTATCACTTTATTGATTTAAAATTTTTAGGTGACTAAAATAAGTCAACCTACATCATACCTGATGTTTATCACATCACTAATTCGCACTTAGGTGACAAGGTAAGTCAACCTTTATCATACTTATTTGTTTCAAGAACCGAAGAGAAATCCTCTTGTCAACTTACAAGGGATATGGATTCTCAATCCAAGATAACAAATTTTTTTTATTATTTGAATCCATATGTTCTGTATACTGAATAATTGGGATCTAGGGTCCAAAGACCAGAATGACGACTACTGAGATTTCTTTGGTCATATGGGCTGGCCAGACCCATCACAAATATTTTCTCAGTCACACAAGGACTTGGTTTCAAAAGACTTTGTATAAATCTTTGGGTTAATTTTTTTTTTTTCAAAACAGTGAGAAACTCACGTGATTTCTCAATTTGAACTAGGTCATAGAGTTAAACTCAATGACAGGAATTGGGTAATGAAATTGAATTTGAAACCTTATATAACTCGTAATAGGTCATCATCAAAGGTTCTCATGTATGTCATAGTTCTACTTGTACTACTGGGAATCTTACCTTTTTGTAACTTCTTAAGATTCTTATCATACTGTAAAGTTATCATTCTATAAAATCATAAAACTAACTTCCACTGATTCTCATAATTTCTGGAGAAAGAATCAGGGGTTGGGTCCTTCATAACAATTAAAGTACAGCGATTTAGGAGTATGTATGTGAAAATCGTACGTAAATCGGAATTCAAACGAATGAGAACGGGGTCAAAACAAAATCAACTGCTAGGTCGCGAAAGCCCGTGCCGAATTCATTCTTGTTTTGAAAACTCACAATACTTGGATCAATTCATTCTTTGATCACATTTCTTTTCGTTTATAACGAATAATTCATAGTCGATTTGGAGTTCTGTCGTGCGTGAACGTCCAAATAAAAAGACTATACTCATGTCACTTATCGAATAGTGACATTTATCATTTTGACCTCATGTCACTTCTGCTCGTAAATTCTCTTCTCGTCTTTCGTTTTGAGATACTCATTTCGATCTCGCTTTTGTTTTTAGGATAGACTAAAATTCTCATAATTCATCCTTCTATGTTCTTTCGCAATGGGATCATGCGTCTTAAACAGTCTACGTTCTTTTGGGGATAACATACCCATCATCATTAACAACATTGAGATTTGAAATAAAATTTCAAATATTCATATCATAGCTCATTGTACGCATGTACTTCTTTGAATTTAAAAAAATTCAACATAACATATTTGACATATAATGTCCATTTTTGAGCATTTTCAATCATTAATAACAATAAATCTTTATTGAATTCCATGAATTCAAACATTTCATTTATTGACACATCTTCGTCAATACTTTCTCGTATGACATCTGTTTGGTATGATTTTGTGATGATTCTTGGTATTGTTTTGCATGTCATTTTCTATGATTTGTCCTATTTATGCCTTTGGTTCGATTAATATTTATCAATTCGGACTTACTTCGTTCGTTTCGATGTTTTGTAGGAAAACGACAGAAAATAGGATGAATTGGATCCGCCAAGAATCAATTATAACGAAGAGCATCTCAACAGGAGTTCGTAGGCGAAAACCGTGCGCTAATCGGAGTTCAGACGAGGGAGAACGAGTCGAAACGTCAAAGTCGAACACGGCACCCGTCGCATGGCGCGGCGCCTCGCGCATGCCCGTCGCCTGCCCCCTGCCAGCGCAAGCGCGACACCAGCGCCCACGTCCGTCGCGCCGCTGCGCCGCCGCCCAAGCCCGCTTCCCGCCCGGCCCTTGCTTCCACCGGGCCAAGCGCTCGCTACGACCACGCGTTCACCAATTTCCTCCGGCGCTCAAGGCCAGCGGTGCTCACTCGGCGTTGCCCCAGCGCCTCGCCTCGCCCGGCCAGCGCGCGTTGGCCCGCCGCGTTGCCCGCCTCGCCCGCGCCCACGTCCCAGCCGCGCGCAATCCCAGCCAGCGTCGCGTACCAGCGTCCGCGCCCAGCGCCACGCCTCAGCGCCCATCCCACGGCGCGTCGCACACCCTCGGCGCTGCACTACGCCCGCCCAGCGCCCATCTCCAAGCAACGTCTCGCCCAGCTCGCGCATCCTCGCAGCGATACCGCCCGTCCGACGCTGCACCTCCAGCGCCCGAGCTCGATCTCCACACCCGCAGCGGCGTCTCCCAGCGCCGCTGAGCCCGTCCGGCCTTGCCAGCGCCCTTCTCCCTGCCTTGCACCCTCCGCGTCGTGTTGCCTTTCCCAACCGGCGTTCTGAGAATCGTTCAAGTTTTAGTCTTTTCTCTTTCTCTTCGGCCGGCGTTCTATTTCAAGTCGAGCGTTTCTTAAGCCAGCTCCACCGTGAACCGGCGTTCGGTTCTCATTTAATATATAAATAGGCGTTAGGTCAAAAACGGGGGAGTCCTGAGTTCTATTTTTCTCACGCAGCCACGGAGCTGCTCTTCAGCTTTCTTCTGGATTTCTTCAGCGACATAACACAAGATAATCTTAGTTTTAATTCCTGTTCTTATTTTCATCATTGAATAATCTTGTTATCAATTTATGCTTTGGATTATCAGTTCTTGTGGAATCAATTTCATAGTGTTTGGTTTGATGATTTATGTTGAATTCAATTTCATAGTGACAGTGAATTGGATTTTCATGTTCCGTTGATTTATATTGCGTAATGATTTCCTGCTTTCGTTTATTTGCAATTAGATTCAGATTAGGGATTGACAAACCCTATGAATAATAGAATTGCATATGCTTTTGTTTATCGCTTTGATTTATCGCTTTCATAGTTCAACTAGGGATTGACAAGTCCTAGTTTAGATTTATCGCTTTATTAGTTTAGCTCGGGATTGACAACTCCTAGCTTAGGATCGCTGTTTTATTTCTCGTATTTCAATTCTGTATGTTCCTAACCCATTTGGCATTAGAATGTTTAGGTTTTAATCGCTTTACGTATGCGACCTGAACAATCGCCTGTTAAGTTTTCCTTGAGAGACGACTCGTGTTAACTTATCACGCTACGATTACCTCGTACGATTGCGAGTGAATTTGAGTGTGTTTTTAGCTCGATCAATTTTGGCACCGTTGCCGGGGAAAACTTTAGGCGTATTGTTTGTGTTGTTTGTTTTCTGTGTTTCTTTTGTTACATTTTAGTTATTTTCTCCCCACAGTGCGTGTGATCTTGTTTTGTTGTTAGTGTGCATTAATGCGGGGTTACCAAGATGCAAATGTGGTCAGCGGTGGGGAGAGGAAAGTTCGTCGTATTGGGCAAATTCTTCTCCCGAAGAAGGAGCCCAATTTGATTTTTCTGAGGAATACCCGTTAGGCTTCGAGCATCAAGCCTCGATCCTACCCCGAGCAACAAGCCTATAATCCATATTGGGATCAACCACCTCCACGTCTTATGAGGATCAAGCCTCCAATCCCTATTGGGAACAAGCGCCTCCGCAGACACTATGAGGATCAATCCTACAATGCCTCTTGGGAGCAACCACATCCTCCACCTCAATATGAGTACCCACAACAATCACCTCAGTACTCATATCCACAACAGCCGCCTCCGCTTCCACCGCAATCATACCCGCAGCAGCCACCTCCATCTCGAATGCCGACTTGGGATGATAAGTTCGTCAAAAGTTGAATCTTGTGACACCAAAATCGGTAGCTTGCAAGCAAAATTAGAAATGATGGTGAGAAGTCGGACGAGTTGCTGCAACAAGATGCGATAGGGGCCTCAAGCTCACCCTATGAGGCTCGGCGACCATGACCATCGAGTTCGCCATTAGATGATAGAGGCGCAACTCTTGGCGTTTAGAGGAACAAGTGGGACTGGTTGCTACGAAGTGGTTTGAGTATCAACAACGTGCGTGAGGAACTTCAAACCAATCCGGTCGGTCGGTGGTCCTTGTTCTTGAAAGTGACCCAATTGTTGAAGATGTGGTGGGAGACACACACGAAGAGCCGTTGCGGCGGAGGAGGTGGAAATTGATGAAGAATGGGCATGTGAGGATGAGGAGCAAAATCGAGCCACGAGGAAGTTGATACGGGGACGGTGACGAGGAAGAGTGGGCACTCGAAGTTGTTGACATGCGAAACCCACTCTGGAGGTGGAAGAGCTACCCAAACACTTGGAGGAGGATGAAGAAAGGTCGAAGGTTGAGGTAGTTTCTATAATTTGTCAACATCTTAATTTACAAAGTATTGTCTTTGTAGGAGTTGAAGTTATTTATTTTACTTTGGAAAATAGGATGTTTGATTTGAGCTTAATTGATGTATTACTTGCTTTCTTTACTATCCTCTGTTCTTAAAAGGTTGCTACTGATGCTCTGGCTGAGATGGTATTTACGTAGGTGAAGGACTATGGATAGTCCGTTGTTGGCGGAACACGTCGTGCTCACGACGTTAAATTAATCTTCGTGGGAGTTTACCCACAGTTTTATTTTCTTTTTCTTTCTTTCTTCTTTTTGCTTGTTTCGTTGTTCTTTGATCATCTTGTCTTTGTGTTAGTCTTGTTTGAATTTGGGAAGAAAGGATTTACATATTTTGATCGGCGGTGAGATGAAGTGGGATGCTCCAACTCTACATCGCACATTAAATCGATTATCGAAAGTATCATCCTCTATGGTTATTTTGAGCTTTTAATGTTTTGAGCAGGGGACGGTGCTCGATTTAAAATGTGGGGATGTTTACTCGGTTTTGTATCGTGATATATTGTTTTGTATGCTTAATGCGTGCCCTTGTGCTTATTTTGATTGTTTGGACTTGAGTTTGTGTCTATGCGAATAAGTTAGGATTTTAATTTGTGCTGTTGAACTACGTGGTATTGATCGGACCATGATGTATTTCGTTTATCTTGATGTCATGTGATTAAAGTGCGATGTGAATTGGCGAGATTGTGTGAATTGATTTTAAATCGGTGGTTATTGGCGTGATTTGTCCGGCTAATGCTAGGGGAGTGTTAACGGGGTGGTTACCTATATAATCGTTTCAAATATAAAAAAAAATATGTGTGAAAAAGAAAATAAGGAGAATTAAAACTCGATGTTGTTGAGATTATATAAATGGAGGATGGGATTACGCCCTCTTTCGTAAATGGAGAAATGGGCATGGGAAACCACGATACGAGACTCGAGTTCATCGAGACTTCACCTTCGAACATTGTTCCAAAATTTGTTTATACTTTCTTTGTGTTCTCAAAAGAAACTTGTTGCTAAAGGTAACCATTTTAGTTAATTCACCTCTAGCGGAGAGTTGGAGTGCGAGCAAAAATAACCTACACATCTGTTTGATATTTTCACAATCTTAGATTTGTTTCACATTAACTTTTATTATGTATTCATCATGTTTGGGGAATTGCAAAGAGATTTGATTGATTGGACTAAGAGTGATGTTGCATGAGTTATCTTTCGAACCTTATTAGTATAGACTTTGCTTGAGGACAAGCAAATGGATAAGTGTGGGGGAGTTGTTTGGTATGATTTTGTGATGATTCTTGGTATTGTTTTGCATGTCATTTTCTATGATTTGTCCTATTTATCCCTTTGGTTCGATTAATATTTATCAATTCGGACTTACTTCGTTCATTTCGATGTTTTGTAGGAAAACGGCAGAAAATAGGATGAATTGGATCCGCCAAGAATCAATTATAACGAAGAGCATCTCAACAGGAGTTCGTAGGCGAAAACGTGTGCTAATCGGAGTTCGAGCGAGGAGAACGAGTCGAAGCGTCAAAGTCGCGCCGGCGCCCCGTCGCATGGCGCGGCGCCTCGCGCAAGCCGCGTGCGCGCATGCCATGCCTGCCAGCGCGTATGACCCCGCGCCCGCCCACGCCGCCCGCCCGTGCGCCGCGCTTCGCCAGCGCCCGCTTCCACCAGCGCCGCGCTCGCTCGGCGCGCGTTCTCCAATTCCTACGGCGCTCGAGGCGGTCGGTGCTCACCCTGTGTTGCCCCGGTGCCTCGCCTCGCCCGGCCCGCGCAATCCCAGCGTTAGCCCGCCGCGTCGCCCGCCTCGCCCGGCGCCCACGTCCGCGCCGCAATCGGCGTGCGCATCGCATGCCAGCGTCCGTGCCCGCGCCGCCTCCAGCGCCCGTCCAGGCGCGTCGTGCACCCTCCGGCGTTAGCACTACGCAGCGCCCGCCAGTGCCCATCGCCCGCGCAACGTCTCGCCCAGCTCGCGTATCCTCGCGCGATGCCGCCCGTCGGCGCCGTCTCCCAGCGCCGCAGGAGCCCGTCTGCGCGGCCTTGGCGGCGCCTTCTCCCTGCCGCCGCACCCTCCGCGTGCGTGTTGCCTTTCCCAACCGGCGTTCTATGAGCTGGCGTTCAAGTTTTGTCGATAGCTTTTCTCGGCGTTCTCTTCCGGCCGGCTTTCTATTCAAGTCGAATGTTTCTTAAGCCAGCTCACTGTGAACCGCGATCGGTTCTCATTTAATATATAAATAGGCGTTAGGTCAGCACGTAGTCACGAGTTCTATTTTTCTCACGCAGCCGCGGAGCTACTCTTCAGCTTTCTTCTGGATTTCTTCAGGCGACATAACACAGATAATCTTAGTTTTAATTCCTGTTCTTATTTTCATCATTGAATAATCTTGTTATCAATTTATGCTTTGGATTATCGTTCTTGTGGAATCGATTTCATAGTGTTTAGTTTGATGATTTATGTTGAATTGATTTCATAGTGACAGTGAATTGGATTTTCATGTTCCGTTGATTTATATTGCGTAATGATTTCCTGCTTTCGTTTATTTGCAATTAGATTCAGATTAGGGATTGACAAACCCTATGAATAATAGAATTGCATATGCTTTTTTTATCGCTTTGATTTATCGCCTTCATAGTTCAACTAGGGATTAACAACTCCTAGTTTAGATTTATCGCTTTATTAGTTTAGCTCGGGATTGACAACCCCTAGCTTAGGATCGCTGTTTTATTTCTCGTATTTCAATTCCTGTATGTTCCAAACCCCTGTTGGCATTAGAATGTTTAGGTTTTAATCGCTTTCTGTGTGCGACACGAACAATCGCCCTGTTAAGTTTTCCTTGAGAGACGACTCGTGTTAACTTATCACGCTACGATTACCTCGTACGATTGCGAGTGAATTTGAGTGTGTTTTTAGCTCGATCAACATCATCATACATTATCATACGTTGGTAGCGAACCAACAACTTCCTTATCATCACAACATCCTCCTCATAAACATCATCAACAATCCTCCTCATAACATCATCAAATCATCCTACTCAAAAACATCATCAAACCATCATATGTTGGTAGCGAACCAACAACTTTTCTTATTATTTTATCACTCTGTACTTTATAACATAAAACTTCATTTGCAACATTTGCAATAACTTTCACTTTCAACCAATTCTCATAACTTTCATTTCACTGACAAAAAATTATTACCACACTTTGAGAAAGAATCGTTTACTTAACACAAATCAAATCCCGTAAGTTTTCCTTAAATATGCGGTCACATACCTGCATATTGTGGGAATCTCTCTTTTTGAAAAAAAATCATTTTCATCCTTTTTCACTTTCAACTTTTCATTTCCAAAACTTTTGAAAAGAAATTATTTACCTCATTCCGGTTGAGCTTGATGTGATGGAGTGTTGAGCATAGTTAGCTGATTTCTAGAAGTCTAGTGACTCAATCTAGACTTAACTTTGAAGGAGATTTTGAATTCGAAGAGCGAACCGCTCTGATACCACTTTGTAACAGCCCATTATTCCAAAGGACGGATTAGTAGATACTATTACTTGGGAATGAAACTTAGAAACGTAACAAGGACATTGAACATTGAAATGTGAGACATATATCAGGAATACTTCTAAAACTTCTATATTTTTTAGATTTGACAAACATAAAATACATATGACTTCGTATTCTTGCAGCGGAAAACATGTGAACTACACATATGACGATGTGCATTCAAGGTACTAACTTTCGTGACAAAAGATTTCTATTGCTCAACACCGCTCCATCGCATCACTGACTCAATCGCACATTTAAAAACAAATATGCGGTGAGTACAAGAATACACTCGGTGGACTTATGCGAAAACATTTTATACTTTAAATTACATCGCCCATCATGGTAAGACACAAGGGTTTTATTTGAAAGGCCTTGCTTACTAAAATATTTTCATCATTTTCATAAACATGGCTTGGCCAAGCATTTTTCTTGCATGTATGATCCATATCCCTATCCTTTCATCATAACATTATAGTCGAGCGTCGTGAAGGAGGCCTCCTCTCACGACACCGTGACCGATCGTGAATTTTCCTTACACACCACGGTCACCTTAGGTGTACGTTAATCTAGCCGGTATTGTCCTCCGGCATAGGATCCGATATCGATTTTCATTCATAAGTTGGGGCGACCTAACAACATTCATAACATTTCATGGATATGATACATACATAAAACATAAACATTTTGGGCGGTAATTTCATAACATCATTTCATCATCATTTCTCAAAGAGAAAGCATCATAAATAAATATTTTCATTTGAAGAAAGCATCATAATTAAAGCATTTTATCCTTGAGGATAAGAAAAGAAAAGCCTACCTTAATAATTGACCCTCTTGACATACATGCTAGTGATCCTTTGTCGTTTTCATTTACGTCCACGCTCCCTTGTCAATGTAAGAAATATAATTTAATACATCATTCATTTCTTTCGAGAATCATCGTTAAGATTTAACGAATTCGATATCTTTTAAGTCTTAGATTCTGAGTTTCATGATTTTCGTTATCGATACGACTTAGTTAACAATCTATACTCCGTCGATTAGTTTCGTCTCGTCATGACGATAGGCGACACTTCATCGTTGCATTCTTTCCTTCCATAAATATTTCTCCACGTTGTTTCGTATAATTTATGAATCTAAGTTCATAACTAATCTTAAATGGTTTGTTAGCGCGTATCGAAAATTCGAGTTCCAATATCTCATACATTACCAATATTTCTTCGCGCGTTTCTCCTCACACGTCCCATATTTTCTATTAAAGAAAACCAATATCGATACTAAGCGATTAATAATAATTTCTCTTACTTCATCATCTTCTAATAATCATTCTATAAACTTAAGTTACTTAGAAATAATATTTCTTAAGTATCCACTGACATAATCAACTAATAATTAATTAAATCTATGATTTAATTAAGTAAATCCATAATTAAAACTTAATTAAATGGATTAAATAAAAAGTCGACAATATTTGATTAATCAATCAAATTAATTTAATTCATCTTAAATATTCGGTAATTAGGATTTTATTCCAATCACTCCTTACATAAAGTCCATCTCATTACATACATAAATCACTTAAAAGAATAATTCTCAATTTATCCTTTAACATAATTAATTAATTATGCTATAAAAAAAAGAGACTTTAATTAATCTCATGAGTTTAATTAACTCACTATCATTAATTTGGTCTTTAGATTATTATTTAATCTAAGAGTTCATCTTTCATTTAATCTAAGGCCCAACATTAAGTAAATCTAAGGTCATCTCAAAATTAAATAAAGCCCATGACCCATTATATTATTTAATCTAGAGGCTCATCTAACATTAGATCCAAATCAACATCTTAATTCCAACACATATATTATATATGGCCCAAGCATATAACAAATTCAGCCCAAGGAATTAAAATAAACTAGGCCCAATATTTATTTAATTTCTAAGGTCCATCTTATTATTCTCGGCCCATATATCAATTTAATTCCAAAGACTCATATTCTATTATCATTCTCGGCCCATAATCTCGGCCCAACAGAAATTAATTGAGGCCCATATAATTTAAATTGAGAGCCTATCCATTTGGCCCAATGTCTAAAGCCCAACAATAAGCCCAAAACAAATAAAATGAATTTAAACTACCCTAACCTAACCTAACTCACCCCTCCATCGATCTCACCCCTCTCTCTCTCGCCTCACTCAAGAGGCGTCGCCTCCTCCCCCTTTCTCTGCACATTGTTTGGTATGATTTTGTGATGATTCTTGGTATTTTACATATCCTTTTTAGTGGTTTGTCCTATTTATGCCGTTGGTTTGATTCATATTTATCGATTCGGACTTACTTCGTTCGTTTCGATGTTTTGTAGGAAAACGGCAGAAAATAGGAAGAATTGGATCCGCCAAGAACGAAATATATTGAAGATCATTTCGACAGAGTTCGTGGCGAAACCGTGCGTAATCGGAGTTCGAGCGAAGGAGCGCGGATCGAGCGACCAAAGTCGCGCCGGCGTCCCGTCGCGTGGCCGCGCGCCCGCGCTCCACGCCGCGCGCCCGCCAGCTGCCGAGGCGCACACCCGTTCGCCAGCGCCTCGCCTCGTGCCTCGCCCGCCCGCTGCGCCAAGCCTTCCGCCAGCCGCCCACGCACCCGCCTCCGTGTCACCCTCGCTGCGCGCCGCCGCATTGCCCTCCGGCGCGGCTCGCTCCGGCGCGTGTTCGGATTTTCCGTCGCGCGCTTAGAGTGAGCGCTCGCTCAACATCCCGCTCGCCCGCCCGCGTGACTCCACGCCCGCCAACACCCTGCCGCCCAGTGCGTAAATCGAGCACGCGTGCTCGCCCTCGTCGTGCAACATGCTCGCCCAACCGGCGCTCATAATGAGCCAGCGCTCATTTGTGAGGCAGAACCTTCTCCTAGCCAGCGTTCAACCTGAGCCAGCGTTCAAATTCAAGTCAGAACATATTCTCAACCGGCGCTCAACTTCTTTTAATATATATTCACGCGTTTAGGTCAAAGCGAGGGGGTCCTCTGTTTTTCTTTTCACGAGCCGCGGCGCTGAGCCACTGTTCACCATGGATTCTTCAAGAATTCTTCAGCAGATCGACACAACAGATAATCATTAGCTTTAATTCCTGTTTTTAGTTTCATCATTTGAATATTTAAATTATTAATTTATGCTTTGGATTATCAGTTCTTGTGGAATCAATTTCATAGTGTTTGGTTTGATGATTTATGTTGAATTCAAATTCATAGTGACAGTGGATTGGATTTTCATGTTCCATTGATTTATATTGCTTAATGATTTACTGCTTTCGTTTAATTCCCTTCTTGGTGATGGATTGATGATTATATTTTTATTTGCAATTAGATTTAGATTTGGGATTGACAAACCCTGTGAATAATATGATTGCATATGCTTTTATTTACAGCTTTGATTTATCATGCTTTCATAGTTCAACTAGGGATTGACAACCCCTGGTTTAGATTTATCGCTTTATTAGTTTAGCTCGGGATTGACAACCCCTGGCCTAGGATCGCTGTTTATTTTCAGTATTTCAATTCTTGCATGTTTAACCCTCGTTGTTATTAAAATGTTTAGGATTTAATCGCTTTCTGTGCGCAACACGAACAATGGCCCTGTTAAGTTTTCCTTGAGAGCGACTCGTGTTAACTTATCACGCTACGATTACCTCGCATTTATTGCGAGTAATTTGAGTGTGTGTTTAGCTCGATCAATTTTGGCGCCGTTCGGGAAAACTTTAGGCGTATTGTTTGTGTTGTTTGTTTTGTATTTCTTTCCGTCTGTTTGGTTATTTTCTCCCCGTGCGTGTGATCTTTTTGTTGTTGGTGTCATTAATGCGGGGTTACCAAGCATACGAGTATGGTCAGCGGTGGGGAGGAAAGTTCGTCGTATTGGGCAAATTCATCTTATGAAGAAGGGCTCAGTTCGACCAGATCGAGGATATCCGTCGGGCCATGAGCAACAAACCTATGATCCCTTCGGGACCAACCACCTCCTCCGTGTATGAAGATCAAGCCTACAATCCATCTTTGGGAGCAACCACCTCCGCCCAATATTCATACTCGGAGTAACCACCTCCACCTCAATATTCATACCCAGCGGCGGCGTAGAACCCCTCGGCCAGTTCGGAATGGTGGGAACCACAACCCGACCCGGAATATTGGAATCCACAACCTGGTTATGAATGGTGTGATCCCCAAGAGCCACGGCCTCCACAAAGAATAAAGAGTGCGACCAGCGGCAGAGTTTTATTCACCACCACACGCATCACCACCTCAGCGGTCATCATTTGAGGATTCGTTCACCCCACGAATGGATATGTTACTTAACAAAATGGATGCTGCAAACACCGCATCTCAGCGTTTGGAGACGCAAGCGGGGCATGTTAACAGCCTGCTTAAAGAGTTGTTGCAGCAATGGAGGGAACCTCCAATCCAATCCGATCAGGTCCAGGCGGTCACTGTTCTAGAAAGTGACCCAATTATTGAGAATTGGGTGGAAGAGACACCAGAAGAGCCGTTGCAGCCACATGAGGTGGAAAAGGAGAAAGTGACTGAAGTCATGCCTCTCCCACACCAACCAGATCAGACTCAGACGGTCACTTTTCTTGAAAGTGACCCGATTGTTGAGAATGGGGTGGGAGAGACTCCTGATGAGCTGCTGCAACTAGAGAAGGTGGAACACGAGGAAGAGTGGGCAAATGAAGTTAATAGCATGCCAACGCCCACTCTGGAGGTGATAGAACTACCCAAGCACGTGGAGGAGGATGAAGAGAAGATGGAGAAAGAGTGGGCACTTGAAGATACTCGAATGCCAAAGACCGCTCTGGAAGTGAAAGAGCTGCCTCAACAAGCAAAGTACGTGTTCCCAGAGGAGGACAAAGTAAGGACAAAGGTTGAGGTAACTTCTATAATTTGTCAACATCCTAATTTACCAAAGTATTGTGCTGTAGGAGTTGAAGTTATTTATTTTACTTTGGAAAATAGGATGTTCGATTTGAGCTTAAGCGATTTACTATCTGCGTCCCTTTCTTGTCCTCTATGATTATATGGTTCATCCGATGCTTTGGCGAGATGGTATTCTGCGGTGAAGGACTATGGATAGTCCGTTGTTTATCGGAACACGTCGTGCTCACGACGTTAAATTGAGTACTGCGTGGGAGTTGACCCACGAATTTTTATTTCTTTTTTTTCTTTCTCTTTTTGCTTGCTTTCCTGTTTTTCTTTGATCTATCTGTTGTCTCTATGTTAGTGTTGCTCCAAATTGGGACTTCGTCAGCAGTGAGGTGAAGCCTTGATATTCTGGTTCTGCCGAACACGCTCACATTCCAACCACCTTGCCTTATTTTATCGAAGTCTCCTCCTCTGTCGGCTATTTTTATGTTATTTATGTTTTGAGCAATTGGGGCGGTGCTCGAATTAAATAATGGGGAGAGTATTTTGGTTTTGTGGGTGTGACATATATATTTTGTATGCTTAATGTTGTCCTTGTGCTTATTTTGATGTTTGGACTTAAGTTTGTGTCTATCACGAATAAGTTAGGATTTTGATTTGTCTGTTGAACTACGTGGTATTGATCGGACCTTGATGTATTTCTCGTTTATTTTGATGTCATGTGATTAAAGTGCGATGTGAATTGACGGGGTTGTGTGAATTGATTTTAAATCGGTGGTTATTGACGTGATTTTTCCGGCTAATGCTAGGGGTATTGTTAACAGTTTGGTTACCTATATACTCGTTTCAAAAAAAAAAAAAATATGTGTGAAAAGAAAATAAGGAGAATTAAAACTCGATGTTGTTGAGATTGTATAAATGGAGGATGGGATTCTGTCCCTCTTTCTCGTAAATGGAGAAATGGACATGGGAAACCACGTTAGGAGACTCGAGTTCATCGAGACTTCACCTTTCGAACATTGTTCCAAAATTTGTTTATACTTTCTTTGCGTTCTCAAAAGAAACTTGTTGCTAAAGGTAACCATTTTAGTTAATTCACCTCTAGCGGAGAGTTGGGTCTGAGCAAAAATAACTTACTTGTTTATTTGATATTTTCGCAATCTTAGATTTGTTTCACATTAACTTTGATTATGTATTCATCATGTTTGGGGGAATTGCAAAAAGAGGTTTGATTGATTGGATTAAGGGTTATGTTGCATAAGTTATCTTTCTATTCTTATTAGTATAGACTTTGCTTGAGGACAAGCAAATGGATAAGTGTGGGGGAGTTGTTTGGTATGATTTTGTGATGATTCTTGGTACTTTTTTACATATCTTTTTAGTGGTTTGTCCTATTTATGCCGTTGGTTTGATTCATATTTATCGATTCGGACTTACTTCGTTCGTTTCGATGTTTTGTAGGAAAACGGTAGAAAATAGGATGAATTGGATCCGCCAAGAATCAAATATATTGAAGATCATTTCGACGAGAGTTCGTGGCGAAAACGTGCGTCATCGGAGTTCGGACCAAAGTCGCGCATGGCACCCGTCGCGTGGCCGCGCGCCTGCGCCCACGCCCGCGCCCGCCACGCACGCCAGCGCACACGCCCGCCCAGCACCGGCTCACTCCGGCGTCGCGGCCAATTTCCCTCGCAGCGCTCGCCTTCCGCCCGCCGCCCAACGCCTCGCCCGCTCGCGCCTCGCCCGTCCGCGTCGCCCAGCGCTCGCCACCGCTCGCCCCGCCCGCTCCGTGTCACCCTCACCCGCGCCGCATTGCCCTTGACGCCGGCTCACTCCGAGTGTGCGTTCGGATTTTGCCTCGCGTGCTCAGAGTGAGCGCTCGCTCACCATCCCGCTCGCCCGCCCGCGTGACCTACACCCGCCAGCGCCCTGCAGCCCAACGCATAAACCGAGCGCACGCTCGCCCTCGTCGTGCACCATGCTCGCCCAATCGGCGCTCACAATGAGCCAGCTCATTTGTGAGGCGAACCTTCTCCGACCAGCGTTGACACGAGCCGGCGTTCAAATTCAAGTCGAGCGTATTCTCAACCGGCTTTACTTTCAACCAGCTCAACTTCTTTTAATATATATTCACGCGTTTAGGTCAAAACGAGGGGGTCCTCAGTTTTTCTTTTCACGAGCAGCTACCGAGCCACTTCACCATGGATTCTTCAAGAATTCTTGACAGATCGACACAACAGATAATCATTAGCTTTAATTCATGTTTTAGTTTCATCATTTGAATATTTAAATTATCAATTTATGCTTTGGATTATCAGTTCTTGTGGAATCAATTTCATAGTGTTTGGTTTGATGATTTATGTTGAATTCAAATTCATAGTGACAGTGGATTGAATTTTCATTTTCCGTTGATTTATATTGCTTAATGATTTACTGCTTTCGTTTAATTCCTGTTCTTGGTGATGGATTGATGATTATATTTTTATTTGCAATTAGATTTAGATTAGGGATTGACAAACCCTATGAATAATATGATTGCATATGCTTTTATTTACAGCTTTGATTTATCATGCTTTCATAGTTCAACTAGGGATTGACAACCCCTGGTTTAGATTTATCGCTTTATTAGTTTAGCTCGGGATTGACAACCCCTGGCCTAGGATCGCTGTTTATTTCAGTATTTCAATTCTTGCATGTTCAACCCTCGTTGTTATTAGAATGTTTAGGATTTAATCTTTACGTGCGCAACACGAACAATGGCCTGTTAAGTTTTCCTTGAGGCGACTCGTGTTAACTTATCACGCTTCGATTACCTCGTGCGATTGCGAGTAATTTGTGTGTGTTTTAGCTCGATCACACATCCGCCGGGCCGAAGCCCGAGTCCGTGAGCTGCCGCCACCGCTGCTCGGCTCTCCTCCTTCTCTTTTCTCTCACGGACACACTCACACGCGCACACATCTCTCTCTCTTCCTTTTACGCGCCGTCGTCTCCTCTTCTCCGGCGAGCCACCGTGGTCGGCGACACCGTGGTCGCCTAGTTGGCCTTTCATCCAGCCTTCTCTCATCTCTCACTTTCGTCTTCTCCAAATTACACACACCGCATCTCTTTAGATCTCGGTGAGATCGCCACCACGCCATCGTCTCCGATTGGCGTGTCGCCGATCGGCGTGTCACACCATCGCCGCCGCGAACCCAAAGCCACTTCCTTCTCTCTCGGTTCCTTTCCAAATCGATGCACACACACCTACTGTTTAAAACTCGTGAATCGACGATCCGTCGCGCCGATTTCCAACGCCCACCGTTCCACCTTTGCTGCCATTTCCTTCATCTCCGGCCGAAGCCGTCTCTTCCACCCACTGCCGGTGATAGCGAGCCCTAGTGGCTCGGTCAAATACTATAAATTCTAGGTTCAAGAGTATTTCTTATGCATCTGTAATTTCATTTGTTTCGATTGTTTGTCTGTATATTATGATTCCTTAGGCAGAAGCTCAAGTTATGCATTGATTATTTGGGATATGTAATTTAATTTTATGCAATCTAACATATATAAATATATGCTGAAGTTTGTTATGGATTCTGTAATTGAAAGGATGAATACGAGAATTGAGAGGAATTTTTTTACCTTGCTGTGATTCTGCTTGGATGAGGGTTATTGCAGTTTTCTTCAAAGGCGACAAGTTTGAAAATGAGAATGAAGAAGTATGGGTTGATTAATTGAGAGAAAATGGAGGTTGTATAATAGTTTTCATAGGATTCTTTGAGTGTAATGATGAGATTTGAAAAGAGTGATGAGTGTATTGGGTAAAGTGGAGGTTGTGGGGAAATGTGAAATGATGTGCTTTAATGGGACGGTTGTGGGGAAATGTGAAATGATGTACTTTGATGGGATAATTTATCCAGTATTGAAATATCTGGTTCGACGTATAACTATGTTCGATCTCCATCATTCGTTTAAAAAAAAATTCTCGTTCGAAATAAATTCGCAACGTCGACGATTTTAATATTTAATAATCTTTCTAAATTCAAATTTCGATTTAGCTAAATAAATTAGTAAATCAAAGTTTTAAATTTCTCGGATATTACATTAATCGAAATCATTATTCGATAATTAAATATTCGAAAATTTCGTGAAACCCTAAATTACGAAATTAATTATCGTAATTAGGTTTTTAATTTTAGGGATATTCTGGTGACTTGTTCAAGTTTGGGGGAGGCCACTTCCACACTCAGTGGTGGTCTGCGGTCAATGCAAAATATGGAGGCAAGCATAGATTTGGGAAGAAGTCTGCTGCCAAAACGCCAGATTGATCGAGGTTAGTATTGGTCTAGCTAAAGACATTTAAATTTAGCACTTGTTGGGAGGTAACCCAATGTTTTCCCTTTTTTTGTGTGTTTTTCGATTTTGTTTTGTTTTCTTTTGGTTTGTTTTTTGTGTTTGGGTTTTATGTCTGTTTTGGGTTGAGTTGAATGACGAGCAGCCGATGATAAGAATTGTTTTTATTAGAAAATTTATTGCAACTGATTTTGTGAGACGAAGCATGTTATGATTATTGTGAGTATTGAGCCTTTGAGAACTTGATCACACTTTTGAAACCGGTGAGACTTGAGCTTTTGACTGTCATATCTTTTCAGTCTTGTTTCTTTCTGTGTGAATAGTTTGAAATAGCATGTGTTTCTCTAGAACTTGCTCTGGTTCTTTTTCGAGGTTGCATTGATGTGCTTAAGAATTATGAGATGATATTAGACATTCTTTTCTTAGCCTTTACAATATCCAAACACTAACCTGTTATATTATTATCTTTTGATGAGCCCGTTTGAGCCTACCTAATTCTTTCATATAGTCATGGGTTGGGTTATGTAGTTAGTGATATTTGGCTGCTTGAATTGAGGGTTGAGAAAAAGAAAGGAAATAAAGGAAATAAATGATGAAAGTGATTATTAAAAATAGTTGCTTACTCATATAAGTTCAAAAAAAAAAATGACACAAATGCGTGAAAAGAACATAAATGGGTAAGTAGCTAGCGCTTTGAGATGAGTATATCACTTGTATAGTAAGTGTGAGGTTCTTAATAGAAAAATGACTTCTTGGTATGGAGAATTGAAATAAATTGTGAAAGTTTGGGAATTATGTCTTGTGATACTTATGGTGTTTTCATTATGGGATTATGAGTCATTTAGCTTAAATATATCTGCCTACCAAAGAGCTACATTATAACCTTTTATAAGACCTTTTGATCTTAGTTCTTGAGCACATATTTGAGCAATGGAGAATTAGACGATTTGTAAGCTTATGGTGGATTCCATGTGTTTTTAAACTTTGAGAGTATACACATCCTCCTTGATACACTTGAGTGGTTGAGAGTTCTTATATATACATCCATGTTGTGAGGATTCAAGTTTAAGAAGGCTTGTACTTATGATTATTATGATATGTGGAATTTAACGAAAGATGTTGTGATTTGATTCATTTGATCGAATCTTTTATTGCTCATTGCTCTGAGGCTTAATGCTTTTGTCGTTCGACTCTTTGCCTATCTTTGGTCGTCTCTCCTTTGTTCTGATTTGTTTGAGGACAAACAAAAGGTTAAGTTTGGGGGAGTTGATAAGCCTCAATTTTGCCTGATTTATAAGGCTATATTCATTTCGTTTCTAATTGATAAGTGATCTTTTGAGCTGTCTTTCGATATATTTATGTTTATCTTTGAAGATATTATGCCGTGTGTATTTCATGTCATTTTGGCATAGGTTTTGATGATAAAAATGTGGATCACGATAAAGAGGAATCACTAGCCCAGTCGCGAGCTCGTGCGAAGAAGAAATGTTTTAAAACGACGATAAATATGATGAAATGGATTTGACAAGGATGGATGTGCAAAGTTTATAATGTTAAAGATCATCTCTATAGGAGTCCATAGGCGCAAACGGATCGCAATTCGGAGTTCGAAAGAAAGAGAACGGAGCGAAATAGCGAAGTCGCGCACGTAGGGAATTACGCTTCGCGAGACGCGCACGCAACCTTTGGTAGAGAGCCTTGGTCGCGAGAAAGCTTGAATTTGCAGCATTTTTTTGATGGTTCGCGAGCCTCCTTCGCAGCCTTAAGTGGTGAGCACGCTTCACGAGGAGTCTACGGCTGCATATATACAATTTGCACATTCACGAAAAAGAAGAGAACACACACATTGAGAAGAGCTTTACACAGGAGAGGAAACAGAACATTATTTTCCCATTCATTTTTTATTTCTTGCGCACGTTTTTCAGTATTAAATTTAGCTTTTGTTTTCATTTTTCTTTTCATCGCAGTTTATTCTTAATAGTTTAGTTTAGTTTACCAGTTTTATTTTAATTCCAGTTCTTAGTTCGGTTTTATTGGAGCTTCGGTTTATCTTCACGGTTGAAGTGCTACATTGCTCTTCATTGGATTCCTACGGTTTTATTTATTTAATTCAGTCTATGTTATTCTTATTTATTTATTGCTTTAGTAATTTAATTATGCGTAGCTAATTTACGTATTGATCTAGGGTTTGTATGTCATTAGATTTATATTATTAATCTGTTGATCTTGTTTTGTCGTCCCATTCATGATTTATGATTCTTGGCTTTAATTCTCATGTGTTGGTATCGGCGATATTGATGCATACTAGTTATGTGATTGATGTCTTGGCGGAATTAATTGCATAATCGATATCTTGAATTCATATCTGATTTTGCCTTGAGACACAGGCGGAGATAGGTGAACTGTAGGAGGTTAAATCTTTGTGTGCTTTTGGTAATTAGCTTACTTCTCTTGAGACCCGACGGAGATAGAGTTTAGGCTAACCTACTACTATAGTCATCTGGCGGAAACTATAGTTACATTAGTGATCCTTCATATGAATGCGGATTAAATTGGTAAGCAGTTAATAGGTTTGTAATATCCGTAATTTTAATCTAGATTACGATAATTAATTCCGTAATTAGCATTATTAATCCGATAATTAAAATCTTAATTAGTCGACTCTTGACTTTGACCAAGCATAATTGGATAATTTATGTATGAGATTCACTGAGCCTTAGTGAATTAAGGAATATAATTTTCAATATTCCTTGAGCGTAATTTTCAACGTCGAATGAATTCGACGATTCGTCTTCTGATATTATTAAGCGGTTAAGCTTAATTTGAAATTCCTATTATTATAGGAATAAATAAAGTTGTAACAAACTTTATTTTGAACATTTTGGAGATAATTAAGCTATGAGAATTTAGAGGCGTTTCAACGTCTACGTTTAGAATAATGCGATAACTTTAGCATATGATCTCGGAATTATAAAATTCAAATTCCTATAATTATATTATTATATAAGAGGCATTATTTATCATAAAATAATGCTAGAAAATTCAAAGAATGCAATGTACCTTATTTAATGGGTTTGAAAACCTAAGTATTTAAATTAGGGTTTTAAGACCTAAATTGTTTTAAATACTTTCCTATGATTAAAATTATTATCTAAGGCATATAATATGTCACATAAATATGTAGTAGCTATTTTATACAAGAAAATCAAATGTTTGGGAATACCTTAGCAATTTTCGAAAATGTGAGATCTTAAGTATGATTTAATATTTTATTATTATCTAATTAATGATATATGATAATTATTATATTATTATGATGTCATTAAGGACTAAATGAGGTGTAATACAAGTTGCACAAGTGTGGGTGCACACTGTATACATGAAAGACGAAAATTAGGGATTTTAGCATGATTTTATGTAATATTATTATCTTATAATTAATAAATAAATATGAGTTGGATCCTATCATATACCAGGTGTAAAGTAGTGATAGTTAGACAATTAAAACAAGTAATCCATGCTCATTAATTGAAAGAGCGAAAATTTTTGAAAAATAGGTTGAAAAATTCTTAATTTCATACTATATATTAATGCCATTTGTATAGTTGAAATATTTGACTTTTCTAAAGCAACTTTATACTATAATAATAATATGATAATAATATAGTATATAATATAAAAATAAAATAAATTCTCTCAATTAAAAGGCATGGCGTAAATGTCACAAATGTGATATTAAGTGATTAATCATTTTTCTTGATAATTATGCCATAAATTTATAATTTAATTATATAGTATAATAAAATATATAATATAGTAATAAAATAAAAAAATTAATCCTAGGCTATATATATATAGTTGGCGACACACACATATAATATAAATTATTATTTAATTAAAACTGATACTGATCAAGTTGTAACTTAGGGATAAGCTAACATCATGAGTTGTATATGATAAGGATTAAAATTTTGTCTCCTAGCTATAAGGAGGTGCCGATTTCTTTGACTAATATTAGCAAGTGTAGTAGATATTTTTCATGTAATAATTAGTGTACAAGTTGCTAACATCTATAAATATAACATATGCTCTTCACTCTCCATTTTGCTCCAAATTTTGAAAAATATAGTGAGAAGAAATTAGAGTGTTCTTCAATTCCAATCCCAAACTTAGATCAAATAAACCTTGCCGATCAAAATCGAAACCGATTAAAGGTTAGAAATTTCTGAGCTTCGATTACATGCTAGAATTTTCGATTTTCATCCGTTAGAATTTATGTTATGATCTTAGTTTATATATATGATTTTGAAAATTATGAATCATATGCTAAAATGTTTAGATATTATGTTTATATGATGTTATTAAGCATGTATATTAATTATATCATGAAATTAAACATAGTATTAAATTTATTCATTTGGACCGAAAACTTAGGGTTAGTATATGTTGTTGATTTTAATTTTTAATTGTTGATTTAAGTATGAAATCATAATCTATAGTATTAATTATGCTTATATGAATTTATTTAGAATTTTGGAAAACTATAGCTTATATTTATATAAATACCGAAAATATATAGCATATGTTATGATGTTGTGATATAATTCATGTTTAAGTGTTATAATAGCATATTAAGTGTGTAGATTCATAATATATGGTTGTGGAAATTTATTGAAATTTATAAATATTATTTTGACCTAAGTTGAAAATTTAGAAAGTGACTTAGGTAAATTTTATTCAATAAGTCACAATAAATAACAATTATGTTGTAGTAAGCATAATTGAGGGTGATTAATTGAGATATGATTTTATTGGAATTTTAAAAATCATTTGATGGGTTATTTGTGAAATCCGAAAACTATAGGTTATAAGACCATGGTGTATAAATTTTATTTGACTAAGGTAATTACATATTATTAATCACATGATAAAATAGTGTAACATGTGAATTTATAAGAATTTTTACAAGTCTAAGCTATTTAATTTGTAATTACCAAAACTTTATATTATGTGCATTAATGTTATAAATTTATTTTATCAAGAATAATTACATATTATGATCTAAAATAATGTTTTAGACATAGTATGATTTTATAGGAATTTTGGAACAAAAATTGCACAATAAATGATAAAATTTCATAAATAGTTGAAAAAGTCAAAATGTTGACTTTTGTTGACCAAAGTCAAAATTGTTGACTTTTGGTTGACTTGGTCAAAATAGTTGACCAAAATCGTTGACCAAGGTCAGCAGACGCATAATCGATAATGCGTGATCAATGTGACGTAATGCGTTTAGTAACAATGCTACTTACGTTACGTAAGTGCATTAAAACGTCACATTATATCTAAAAAGATAGAATATCTCTTATAAGTTAAGAAATTTCATAATCGACATCAATCGATTAGGAAGCGTCAAATTAAGTCCGACGTTAGCCTTATTTGATCGTGAGCGTTATAGACTATGTTCGTCTCTATCGAGCGTGACCGACGCGTACTAAAATGATTCTTACGTAAAGGTGATACGTGGGCGGGACATTGGCGTGGAAAGGACCATAGTTAAGAGACTACGTGTAAGAGGTGGGCTTTACTCGAAAACCACTTTTATTTACGATGCTTTCTTGAAAAGTATTTATTTACAAAGCTTTCGGTTGAAAATGATTATGAGCATTTATTGATTACATGCCCAAAATATTTATGTTTTAACGTATGGATCTATCATGTTGTTGGGCGAGCCAACGATGTATGTGAATCGATTATTGGGTCGCTCCCAATTTATTTTAAATCGATATCGGATCTTAGTCGGGCGAAATTCACGGCTAAGATTAACGTGTACACCGTTTTTATATTTGTGAGCCGTTAGCAACATCATCGGCGGTCGTGGATCTAGTCGGATGAAGAATCACGACTATGTGATTGGGAGCCGTTAGCAACATCTTGACGATCACGGCGTCGGTGAAGAGCCTACTTCTGGGCGTGAGATCGGTTTATGAGATGAGTTATGAATAATTATGTGGATGATACGGATCATACGTAACGAGAAAATGCTGCGAGCGAATCTTTTGAGAAATGATAAAGTATTTTGGTATTCACGAGTTATTTCAACTAAAATCCTCGTGTTATACTTATGGGCGATGTAATTAAATGAAATTATTTTGGCATGAGTCCACTAAGTGCAATCTTGTACTTAGCCACATGTTTGTTTTAAATGTGCGAGTTGAAATGTGATAGGATGGACAAGTGTTGAGCGATCGGAGTTTTTGTCGCTAATAGTTCACCTTGGATGTATATCGTCATATATGCATTCACATGCTTTCCATTGTTCAAAACACTTTATTATATTTTGGATATTACTTATGTTACCTCGGATCAAATCCTTTTGTTGGTTGTTGGTCATTATGTTCTTAACCCACCTATAAAAGTTTGAAGTCTTGAAGGTTTGTTGGTCATTATGTTCTTAATCCGTTTTGGTAATAGTCCGTCTAATCCGTTACTTTGGAAGTATCGATTAATATCGAGCTTTGAAACCTTTGAACCTAAAACTTTCTTTCAAAAGTCAAGTCTAGATTGAGTCACTAGACTTCTAGAAATCGGTGATTGTGCTCAACACTCCATCACATCAAGCTCAACCAAGAAAGAGGTAAATTATTTTCTCGGTTTTGATATTGAAAGTTGAAAATTGAAGCAGTTGAACTTGAAAGTTTGAGAATGAGATTGAACTTATATTTTGAAAGCGATGAAAGTTATGAAAGTTTTGGAATGTATTCCAAAAGAATTTTTAAGAGTTATGTGAAAAAAATTGACAATTTTATGTCAAAAGTGATATGATAATGAGTTATCGGTGATGTGAGACCAGTTCTACGAAGAATGAGAATCGTTGACATGATAATGTCAAAAGTGATGTTTGAGTTATTAAAAGCATGAGTCTGAAGTTATGATATGATTTTTGAAATATTTATTCAAAGTTATACAATTTATTCTTAAAATGGGTATGTTATTCCCAAAGAACATAGATGCTCTAAAAGCATGCTCACCTCTTGAACATAGAAGTATGAGTTATAGGAGCTTAATCCTTTTGCGAGAACAATAGCAAGTATTGATTTTGAACAAGCGAAAAGTCGATTGAAAACGAACTCGAGTTTTCAACGAAAAGTTGACAAAAGCAAAGAAAGGATCAAAGGTGCAAGGCGCATGGGTTCGATAAGGACCAAGAAAGCTAAACAAATTTTGATGGAAACTCGTATGAAGCAGAGCACGAGCTCGCAATCGTCCGGAAGGAATTGATTCCCGGCGCACAGTCGCGCAGGCAGAAAAACTGCACTGCGCAGTGTTTTTGTTTTGGCTCGTTCTTATTCGTTTGAACTCTGTTTTGTGAACGGTTTTCGCTGACATACTCTTATCGTAACGAAATTTATTTCATATGAAGGACAGAAATCCTGAATCCTTCTCCAGAATTCGTGAGGAACAGTTGAAGTTAGACTGAAAATTTTTGCTGAAAATAGAGAACTTAAGAAGTTGAAAGTAGAAATTCCATAAGTATAATTATGATGTAAAATGAACATAGGATCCTTAATGTAAACATTTATCTGCTTATCAGATGTGTTTGCTTTATCTGCTTAACAGATATGTTCTATTCTTTTATCTGCTTATCAGATATAGATTGACTTTAGTATTGTGATTGATACAGAATGAGAGACCACAATGTGGTAGAAAATTGTAAGACAAATTGAGAACTTGAATCTTAGTAGTATGAGTAGAGTTGGAAAAGTATCGTGATACGTTGATAACCCTGACAAGTAATAATGACCTATTATATGGAATTTCGAATTGTACCCTTTTCCCAAGATTATGTCATTGAGTTTAACTCTATGACCTAGTTGAAATGAAATATTATTGATTCTCACTTCTTACGAAGAGATTACAACGGAGAATTTCTTATGACATCCTCTTGAAACCAAACCCTTGTGTGGTGAGAAAATATTTGTGGCCAGTGCAGCCAGCCCATATGACCAAAGAAATCTCAATAATCGTTATCACGGTCTTGGACCCTATCTCCCAAATTATTGATTCAAAGAACATATTGTTTCAAAACTCGAGTTGTTATCTTGAATTGTGAAACCGGATCTCTTGCAAGTTGTCATGACAAATTTTCTTCAATCCTTGAAACGATAAGTATGACATAGGTTGGCGTACCTTATCACCTAAAATTTTAGATCAATAAAGTGATAGACATTAAGATCTGATGTAAAGAAGTTCTCAATGAGACGAGATATATGCTTTTATGATATACATAGGTGGATCGACCCTTGATGGGTTTTCCCAAATACTGATGACAGTACAGTTATTACCTCCACGCGAGTATATAATAACTAAGTTATGAACGAGATACCCTTTAGCATTTAGTGCTGAAATAGAGTAAAGAAAAGTGTATGAGATCCTTGGAATATACCCTCCTCTTATTATGTCATAATGAGAAAGAATACAACTTATCTGTAAGATAGTTGATTGACCCTAAAACCTCGTTAGTAAGTTGGACGTGTTTAAAAGTATGGGGAGGAATAAAACTCAGTTGATGGATATAAAGGAACGATAGTATCTCAGTATCAAGTTTTCCGCGTTATCCATGAATCGATAAAGATTATGTTAAGAAGAATCGTTCTCAAGTATTTGAGACTTTGGTTAAACCAATAAAAGTATGATCGATGGATCAAATAACGAGATGTGTGAATAAATAGGATATTCTAGTATTTAAACCAAGAATGGGAAGATGCCCGAAGTTGAGATTTGGTAATAGAACATTGGTACTTGGATTCTAAGTTATGGTGTACAAGCGTACTACCTTACCGTATAGATTAGAATGATGGCGGTCTTAATCCTAAAAGTGAGAATCAAAGTATAATAAAAGTAATATGACTTTCGGATATCATGCTCATGAAAAGAAGCAAAAGTCGAGAATAGTGAGAAATTACCGACTATCTGATTATGAAAAAGCCGGAACATGAGATAAGTTTTACAAGCAGTTTGATTACGATAAGTAAAGTAAATCCTTTAAAGGAAGGAAGTGGATTAAAGAGGTAGAATTGTTATTTGAGATGAAACCGTCATATTCTAAGTTAGATAGAGACAAAACACTTATCTCATGCACGATTTAGTAATTATTAAGCAAGATAATTGTTAAAGGCGTGTCTGAAGGAAATCGTTCAAGCGAACAACGAAAGGATTCTGAGGAAGGACCTTAAGGTGAATCTAAATGGGAAGGTTATTCCTCATACTTATCGATGACTAATAAAGTGAAATATTGGGTACCTCAGCATTGAAATGAAGTAAACATAGAATGTCGAGAAGATAGTAAAGATATATATATGACGTCAAGGTAAAAGTATGATGCGTTCTCAGCGAACAAGGGCTTTTAAATTATGCGAAACCATCTAGTTAAACCAATGAAGATTAAGAGAAAGAACGTATACCCAAAAAGGATATTACGTATGATAGCATAATAAATGCTAATATAGGGATTCTTCTTGAAAGGATTTTAAAAGAAAGAATATATGGAAGATATATTCTTAAGAGCGATAAAGAAGAGAAAGGAAGCTGAATCATTCATACTAATTAGAAAGTATGATAATGATAGGACGAATAAAAGCAGGAAAGCTTGGTAGGTACGAGAAAACTTCTCAGTATACCTAAACTACTTTTGTTCGAGACAAGTGCATCACATCTGTTATCACGAGAATAGTAATGCGTGGACACGTTAGAACTCAAATCAGAATAAGCAAATCAAGGGATGAGAATTTCTTTACTTATAGGAAGGATCATGGTCGCCACACGTATTTACTCGAACTTAGAATCGAACCTAGAATCACTTAAGACAAAAAAAAAAATAAAAAATAAAAAAAAAATAAATAAATATAAAATTTAACATAGTACCTATGTGAGGCGTAGATATAATCCTAAGAATGGATTGGTTAGTGAAAACCATTACTGCGATCCGTACAAGGAAAGGTAAATTCCGTTCCATTTTCGGTCGAGGAATTATGAGTCTATGGAATCGGCATGGGCGAAAAATTCCAATAATACCCACACAATCTCTAAAGAGAATGATGAATAAGGAAGAATGTCGACCATTCCTTGGTTATCGACCAAATGAGGAAAGCGAGATAAAGATCAAGGATATGGAAATTTTAAGAATTGCCAAACGTTTCCACTAGCAATTTACGAGAACTACACGATAGGCGGCTAGAGATTATCTATGAATCTAGAACCACGATTAGCTCGTATCAAAAGCACTTATAATGAATGACTTCAAGGAAGTTGGAAGGACAAAGGAGTAAATCTAAAATTATAAGATTTAAGTTTTATCGAACCTAGTATATCACCTTGGAAAACACCGACTTGTTTATCGAGAAAAGGATGGTTGTTTAAGAATACGCATTGACTATCGAGAATTGAACCAAGTGATGCTTAAGAACAAGTATACACCACCAAAGTTGAGCGATTACTCGATTAGTTGAAAGAAGTGAAATTATCCTCAAAATCAATCTTAAATAAAGATGTCATCATTTGAAGGTACAAGCTGACAATGTACCCAAAATGGCTTGCAAACAAGTCATGACCACTATGAGCTTATAAGTTATGCCGTTCGGACTAACAGATGTACTAGCCATATTCTTGAACCTCAAAAATCGAGTGTTCCGTCCTTACTTGACAATTTGTCTCAAGTCTTCATAAGATGATATTCTCATTTATTCAAAGAGGAAAGGATGACATAAGTAACCGCTTGAGGATTTGTCTTACAAACTTTAAGAATTGAACAATTCTTGCCAAGTTTAGTAAACAAAAGTTTAGCCTAAACAAGTGATGTTCCTTGGACACGTGGTGTCTTTAGAAGAAGCTAAAATAGATTTGGTTAAGATTGAGCGGTGCGAGAATAGAATTACCCTTCTCACAACTTAGAACTAGCATGATGTACACGGGTTAAGTTTTGGAGATATCACCTCTAAGAAATGATGTGTAAAATTTTAAATCGATCATAAAAGCTTGAAATACTTCTCGAGCAAAGGATTTTGAACATGGGAAAAGAGATAAGCTCAAATTAGTAAAGATTACATTTGTAGTATAAAATATAACCGAGAGAGGCTGCGTAGTAGTGAGGTCTTGAATTGTAAAAGTCGATCAAGCGAGGATGTCTCTTAGCAAAAAAGAAACTTGCTAAAGAATAAAAGCGAAAGAGCTTGAGAAACACATACTAATGTTATATTCTTTAAGAAAGGACACGTGTTCCCAACAATAATGAGTTAAGGAATGAAATCATAAGTGAAGCTCGTGATACTCCTTATACCACCCATCGAGACGGTATTAAGATGTATCACGACTTATGAGAAAAGTTTCGATAGGAAGAGTTGAAGCGAGATGTAGTCTCGTTAAATCAAAGTGCCGTCTTAATTGCCAAAAGTGGGCGTGACATTCACAAACTTATAGAAAGTTATAGCCTTTGGAGATACCCATGGGAGTGGAATGACATCGTAATGAAATTAATAGTAACGAAAAGAAGTGACACTTACTTATGAATCCGATAAGCTAGTAAGACATAAAAGAAATCGTGCGTTTACATAGAATACCAAAATCTATCATATTTGATAGAGATTCCAAGTTCAAATTTGGATTAGTTAACGAAAGAATTGGGGCGAGATTAAACTAGAGCATAATTTTAGCTCATGAGATAGATGGACGATCGAAAAGACAACCAAACGTTTTAAGAAATGTTAAAGACATTAGTGTCGAATCGAAGTGCGAGTTGGAAACAAGTTTTTCCACCGATGTAGCATCGCCTCTGACGATGGTATAGAAAATGGTCAAAATGGGCCATATAAGATATTGTGCGAAAGAAAGTGTCGATCAACTTCTTTATTATGATGAGGTAGGTAAGAGGAAAGTTCGGGGTCTAACACCACGGTAAAATGATTGAGATTATGCATCGGAAGCGGATAAGCGATAGCGAAGCTCATGAGCAAAAGTCTTACGCAGAGATCTGGCGTAAATAAAGTTTTCTTAAAATCTCTTTATCGAGAGGAATTAAAAGTCGAGTAAGATGTAAGTTAGAATCACATTTTCTAGGACCTTACGAGATCCTAGAGATGATAGGCGATGCTTTATAGATTAGCATTACCACCGAGTTTGGGTAATGTCCATAATGTGTTTCACGTGTCACAATTAAGGAAATCGTGTATGATCCGAAACACGTAATACATCATGATGGCGTGGTCTTAAATCACGATATGAGTTACGGAGAGGAACACGTGGCTATTTTGGACCATAAGGTTCAACGGTTGAAAATAAATCAATCCGTTAGTAAAAGTCTATGGAACACCACGGACGAAGAAGCTACGTGGGAACTCGGGGCGCCATGAAAAGCGATACCCGAACTCTTTTGAGGTATGCAAATTTCGAGGATGAAATTTTTTTAAGGGGTAGAATGTAATATCCGTAATTTTAATCTTAATTACGATAATTAATTACGTAATTAGCATTATTAATCCGATAATTAAAATCTTAATTAGTCGACTCTTGACTTTGACCAAGCATAATTGGATAATTTCATGTATGAGATTCATGAGCCTTAGTGAATTAAGGAATATAATTTTCAATATTCCTTGAGCGTAATTTTCAACGTCGAATAAATTCGACGATTCGTCTTCTGATATTATTAGCGATTAAGCTTAATTTGAAATTCCTATTATTATAGGAATAAATAAAGTTGTAACAAACTTTATTTTGAACATTTTGGAGATAATTAAGCTATGAGAATTTAGAGGCGTTTCAAACGTCTACGTTTAGAATAATGCGATAACTTTAGCATATGATCTCGGAATTATAAAATTCAAATTCCTATAATTATATTATTATATAAGGCATTATTTATCATAAAATAATGCTAGAAAATTAAAAATGCAATGTACCTTATTTAATGGGTTTGAAAACCCTAAGTATTTAAATTAGGGTTTTTAAGACCTAAATTATTTTAAATACTTTCCTATGATTAAAATTATTATCTAAGGCATATAATATGTCACATAAATATGTAGTAGCTATTTTATACAAGAAAATCAAATGTTTGGGAATACCTTAGCAATTTTCGAAAATGTGAGATCTTAAGTATGATTTAATATTTTATTCTTATCTAATTAATGATATATGATAATTATTATATTATTATGATGTCATTAAGGACTAAATGAGGTGTAATACAAGTTGCACAAGTGTGGTTGCACACTTGCATGATAAGGGACGAAAATTATGGGATTTTTAGCATGATTTTATGTAATATTATTATCTTATAATTAATAAATAAATATGAGTTGGATCTATCATATACCAGGTGTAAAGTAGTGATAGTTAACAATTAAAACAAGTAATCCATGCTCATTAATTGAAAGAGCGAAAATGTTGAAAAATGGTTGAAAAATTCTTAGTTTCATACTATATATTAATGCCATTTGTATAGTTGAAATATTTGACTTTTCTAAAGCAAATTTATACTATATTAATAATATGATAATAATATAGTATATAATATAAAAAAAATAAAATTTTAGACTAATTATTGAAAATGGCGAGAATGTCACAAATGTGACATTAATGTGATTAATTCTTTAACTCTTGATAATTATGCCATAAATTTATAAATTAATTATAATATAACATAATAAAATATATAATATAGTAATAAAAAAAATAAAATCAATCTAGGCTATATATATAGTATAACACACATACATTAATATATGTTAAATTTAATTAAACCATGACAACTATACTCCAAGTTGTAATTAGGGATAAGCTAACATTATGAGTTGTATATGATAAGATTAAAATTTTGTCTCCTAGCTATAAGGAGGTGCCGATTTCTTTGACTAAGATTAGCAAGTTGTAGTAGATATTTTTCATGTAATAATTAGTGTACAAGTTGCTAACATCTATAAATATAACATATGCTCTTCACTCTCCATTTTGCTCCCTAAATACCGAAAATATAGTGAGAAATTTGAGAGTGTTCTTCAATTCCCATCCCAAACTTAGATCAAATAAACCTTGCCAATCAAAATCGAAACCGATTAAAGGTTAGAAATTTTCTGAGCTTGATTACATGCTAGAATTTTCGATTTTCATCCGTTAGAATTTATGTTATGATCTTAGTTTATATATATGATTTTCGAAAATTATGAATCATATGCTAAAATGTTTAGATATCATGTTTATATGATGTTATTAAGCATGTATATTAATTATATCATGAAATTAAACATGCTATTAAATTTAAAGTCTGGACCGAAAACTTAGGGTTAGTATATGTTGTTGATTTTAATTTTTAATTGTTGATTTAAGTATGAAATCATAATCTATAGTAGTAATTATGCTTATATGAATTTATTTAGAATTTTTGGAAAACTATAGCTTATATTTATATGAATACCGAAAATTATAGCATATGTTATAATGTTGTGATATAATTCATGTTTAAGTGTTATAATAGCATATTAAGTGTGTAGATTCATAATATATGGTTGTGGAAATTTATTGAAATTTATAAATATTATTTTGACCTAAGTCGAAAATTTAGAAAGTGACTTAGGTAAATTTTATTCAATAAGTCACAATAAATAACAATTATGTTGTAGTAAGCATAATTGAGGGTGATTAATTGAGATATGATTTTATTGGAATTTTTAAAAATCATTTGATGGGTTATTTATGAAATACCGAAAACTATAGGTTATAATACTAAGGTGTATAAATTTTATTTGACTAAGGTAATTACATATTATTGATCACATGATAAAATAGTGTAACATGTGAATTTATAAGAATTTTTGCACAAGTCTAAGCTATTTAATTTGTAATTACCAAAAACTTTATATTATGTGCATTAATGTTAGAAATTTATTTTATCAAGAATAATTACATATTATGATCTAAAATAATGTTTTAGACATAGTATGATTTTATAGGAATTTTTGGAACAAGAATTGCACAATAAATGATAAGAATTTCATAAATAGTTGAAAAAGTCAAAATGTTGACTTTTTGTTGACCAAAGTCAAAATTGTTGACTTTTGGTTGACTTGGTCAAAATAGTTGACCAAAATCGTTGACCAAGGTCAGCAGACGCATAATCGATAATGCGTGATCAATGTGACGTAATGCGTTTAGTAACAATGCTACTTACGTTACGTAAGTACATTAAAGCGTCACATTATATCTTAAAAGATAGAATATCTCTTATAAGTTAAGAAATTTCATAATCGACATCAATCGATTAGGAAGCGTCAAATTAAGTCCGACGTTAGCCTTATTTGATCGTAGAGCGTTATAGACTATGTTAGTCTCTATCGAGCGTGACCGACGTACTAAAATGATTCTTACGTAAAGGTGATGCGTGGGCGGGACATTGGCGTGAGGAAAGGACCATAGTTAAGAGACTACGTGTAAGAGGTGGGCTTTACTCGAAAACCCTTTTATTTACGATGCTTTCTTGAAAAGTATTTATTTACAAAGCTTTCGGTTGAAAATGATTATGAGCTGTTATTCGATTACATGCCCAAAATATTTATGTTTTAACGTATGGATCTATCATGTTGTTGGGCGAGCCAACGATGTATGTGAATCGATTATTGGGTCGCTCCCAATTTATTTTAAATCGATATCGGATCTTAGTCGGGCGAAATTCACGGCTAAGATTAACGTGTACACCGCTTTTATGATTGTGAGCCGTTAGCAACATCATCGGCGGTCGTGGATCTAGTCGGATGAAGAATCACGACTATGTGATTGGGAGCCGTTAGCAACATCTTGACCGATCACGGCGTCGGTGAAGGAGGCCTACTTCTGGGGCGTGAGATCGGTTTATGAGATGAGTTATGAATAATTATGTGGATGATACGGATCATACGTAACGAGAAAATGCTGCTGGCGAATCTTTGAGAAATGATAAAGTATTTTGGTATTCACGAGTTATTTCAACTAAAATCCTCGTGTTATACTTATAGGCGATGTAATTAAATGAAATTATTTTGGCATGAGTCCACTAAGTGCAATCTTGTACTTAGCCCTGCATGTTTGTTTTTAAATGTGCAGGTTGAGCTGCTGATGGGATGGACAAGTGTTGAGCAGTCGGAGTTTTTGTCGCTAATAGTTTACCTTGGATGTATATCGTCATATATGCATTCACATGCTTTCCGCTGTTCAAAACACTTTATTATATTTTGGATATTACTTATGTTACCTCCAGATCAGTTGAATCCTTTTGTTGATGATCTGTTGGTCTAGTTTGTATGAAATCGTTGTGTGTTTATCTATAAAAGTTTGAAGTCTTGAAGGTTTGTTGGTCATTATGTTCTTAATCCCGCTTTGGTAATAGTCCCGCTAATCCGTTTTGGTAATAGTCCGTCTAATCCGTCGGTCGGGCTAGCGGCCGCTAGGGTGGCGCTAGCCTCTTGTTCCTTTTCATCTTTGGTTCGTTCGTGCCTCGTGCATCGATTATCACCTTAAAAGCCTATAAAACACCAAAGATGAACCCAAGAGTAGTATCTACCAAAAATAGCTAAAAGCATTAAATCAACTATATAAACGCACTTAAACTGATCTAAAATCATCTTAATATATCATTAATAAACGAGTAAAAAGCGTGTTTATCACACTTCTCCTATTTTTTTCTCTTAATATTTTTATGCATATGGTGAATGAGGAAGAACAAATATTCATTTGATGATGCATACTCTTATTCATGCCTTTTTTTTTAAATATCTTCTCTTAGTCAATAATATACACTATCCTATCTCATAAAAATTCACACCTTCACTATCAAACAAAATACTACCTTATCATATCATCAATTAATTATGTCATCTTATCTTCAAATTAAATACATATCATTATCAAACTAAATACCTATCACTATCAACAAAAGATGAAATTTTTTCTTCCTTTCACACTTGCAAACATTTTCGGTCATTATAGCATAAATATACCACATGTCTCCATTTTTTTTCATTTAATAATAATATAATATAATATAGATCTTAGATGATGATATAGATAATAAAAAATAATAATAACAATTCTATGTTCTAAAATAAAAATTTCGAACATTTTTAGAAAAATAGAAATTAATTGTCCAATCTACAATTCTTTAATATATAAAAAATTGTAGAGAATGAATCTATATAAAAAAAATCTCTATTCTTAAAACATTCATAGAACTTTCAATATTAAAATTCTTTAAACATTATACTAAAATTTTCGAATCATGCAAAAACGTTAATAAGAAAGTCGTAATCACTTTATTTGTTCTTCGTTAATATGGAATTAAATTCTAAGCTTCGTTGCTTAAAAAATAACATAAGACTAATTATCGAAAATTAATCGACGTTGGAAAAACGCTCTCGAAAGGAATACCATATATATTCCTTGTTTTACTAATTGTTTAAAGATATAATATAAAACTTCTCGGATTATGGATAATCGAAATTGAGCTTCGATAAATTACTATTTTGATTATCGAAACAAAACCCTAATTAACGACTTATATTAACATAACCTAGTTTTAAATAATCGGGATATTACAAGAAGATTCTAGAAACGTAATCCGTTTGTTGAGATTTATTCTATATCTTTCATTCTATGTTCAGGCTATTCAGGAAACCTTGATCCGATTAGACTAGTCACTAGTTTTTTATTTCTCTAGTTTTCGCTTAACAACATAAATATTTGGTTTAATCTTCACTCATCAAATTTTAAATTTTTAGGGTTATTACAACTGTTGATTTCTCTGACCATCAGACACTGACTTTCATCATCAGTGCTGGAGGAGATGCTAGAAGAACTTCTTGATGAACTTGAAGTGTTGGCCTTCTCCACAACCATTGCCTTATACTCACTCATCTTCTTATCGCGCTTGGCATAGAAAGATTTTCCTTCCTTGTGGCTCAGCTCAGTACAGTCGTGTCTGAAGTGCCATTTCTTGCCATAATTGAAGCACTCATCGTCTTTATACTTAGGTCGGTTGGGCCTCTCGTCAGATCGATCCTTGTGAGTTCTTTCTCTATGGCTCTTGTCGTGTCCGTGGCTTTCCTTTTGATACTTGTTGTACCTCTTTAATCGGGCTTCTGTTTTCCCGAATCAGTTAGCCATCAAAGTGTACTGGGTCAGTAACTCATCATTGCTGCACTCAGCTTTGTCTTTCGCTGTCTTCTTGGCTTCCTTGATCTTGTCAACTTTTAGGGCGGTGTCTTTGCTCGTGCTCACCTTAGCGTCTTCTTCAGAAGCTTCAGCCTTTGTGGACTCTTCAGCACATCTGATGTCATACTCGTCAATAATGAGAAGAGCATGTCCGTAGACATCTCATTAAAATCGAATTTCTTCTGAAGTGCTACTCTATAGACTTTCCAATTAGTAGCTGAGAGTGCCTAAAGGACCTTGAGATTGATTTCTCGTTGGGTGTATTTATCTTTTCTCAAGGTTGATATCTCATTTATGATGGTGGCGAATCAGAGTTCCATGTCATCAATGGATTCTTCCTTCTTTTGCTTGAAGTTTCAAACTTCTGACAAGCTATCGTAATCTTGTTCTCCTTGATTTCTTTGGAGCCTGCACATAGGCTCTCAAGCACATCCCAAATTTTCTTGGATGTCTCACACTTCATCAGCTTCCCAATGTGAGAGTTGGGAACTGTTTTGGAGATGATATTATTTGTGAGGTTGTCGGGCTCATCTTTCTTGCATTTTTCTGAGGTGAAGTCCACTCGTTCCTTCGGCTTGTACTCGTAGGTAGGTTCTTATCCTGGTTGTGTGCTTACTTTCATTATCTTCTCTCCGAGAATGATCGGGCCAATAGTGATGACCTCCCACATGCAGCATTGTTGTGTGGTTAGGTAGCTTTTGAGTCAGAACTTCCAGATCTTGCAGATGTCTACCGCAAATGTGGGGAGATAAGTAGACCTGTTGTAGTTAGTTTCCATCACAGCAAAATGCAAAAATATATAATTTTAAGGATCTATCATGAAACAACGACCATTGGAAGAGTTAGTTGTTCTTGTGAACCACCTGCTCTGATACCAATTGATGGGTCACTCGGGGTACGTACTGGTGTATAGGGAAAATACACCATTTAGGTAAATTTAAAACTTTTTCGAGATAAACCGACTAGTTGTTTGACAAGAATCGGTCGTAACCGGCGATCCAAGATCGAATCGGTATTGTTGGTCAGTTTAGATAGGGAATATCTTGATCGAGTGATATCGCTTAGCAAACCCATCGATCGATAACCCGATGTACGTCTTTAAATGTGGTGGTTACTCGATTTGCCTTACTAAAAAGTAAGACTTAGGTTTTAACACTTAGTTGAATATTGATTAGTCAGTTTTTTAGTTTATATCTCTTAAGTATCGAACCGATACTAACAGATTGTTTCTAAAACAATGTTGTGCTATTATGTGCTGATGATGGGCAGTTCAATAACATGTAATTTAAAGTAGTGCTAAAAGAAAATGACAAATTAAGTTTCACGTGGTTCGAAGAGATCAACTCCTACGTCTACGGACTGATTCTTCAGTCATTCCACTAACTTGCAATTAGTCTTGTTTACGGGTATAAGAGAAAACCTAGACATTGAGGTAACTTTATAGTGTCCTGCCTAACTTGGCGTTCCTCTTACGCTTGCTGGTGCTAGGAACCACTAACTGCTTTAGGATGCAGTCGACTTAACCTTTAGCTTACGGATGCTAGAAACCAAGCTTTCAAAAACTAACACTTCATTGCTTACTTGCCCAAACTGTTACTTAACTTTTGAGGGGTTTAGTAGAGTGGTTTTCCAACAAAGGATCTGAGTTATCGTAGACGATAGACTCAGGACGTCTTGGCTTAAGATAAACATGGTGAATATCCCAAATGTAAGGAAGTGTATGTTAAAGTCTCGAGTTGATAAGTATATTTGAGCTCTTGAGCCTTGCTGATACAATGAATACTTCCTTCTTCTAAATCGTTGTTTGACTAGCGTTGAGCTTTGAGCTTGAATACTTGAGAATTTAAATATGCAGCATTTTGTAACCTTCAAAGGTTAGATTCTGCACATATATAGAGAGAGGAATAAGAATAGGTGCCGTTGGAGGGACAACCATTCAAATCCTTCTATTTGTCTTCTAAATTCTTCTCGATGAGAATCCTGGTACGTCTTGTGACAAAGGTTGCATCATCGTACACTGTAGCTCTGCAACTCTGAAAATGAGGTATGGGATGTCATGATCTTCTGTAGATACACTACAACATGTGGCGAGTCAAATACTCAAGGCTAAAATCCTTTCTTCAGTTAAGTTGACTCTGTATTTTGTCAGCACTGACTTCAGGTTGGGCTAGTCGAGGATGCATCTCCTTATTATCAGTATTCTGGACTCCGTGTTTTGTCAGCTTAGAACTTCTGAGTCAGTATGATGTTTCAGTCAGACGTAGAAACTGATAGTCAGCTGACTATCTGAAGGCGACTTTGATTCCTGGATATCAGCTTTAACTCCTGGCAGTCAGCTTTTAATTCTGGTGCCCAGCTTTGACTGTTAGTACCTAGCTTTAACTTCCGCAACGACAGTCTTGGACTTCACTCCAGTAGCTCTAATCTTCAGCATAGTTTGTACTTTCTCAAACATCAGTTAGTCTTCCATCGCCTTGGCCTCTTGATGCGATCTTTTAGTTGAGCTGTCACCACCGCTACCGACATCGACACTCATATCAGTATGACTGAATCTCAGTACTACTTGAACTCCTTTAGTCTTGGGTCTTTCTAAGTCGATAGTTACGCTGCTGAAACCTATAACATAATCACCTAACTCGTAAACAATTCAGTAGCATAAGTTACTTCAAGAAGGCAATCATTAGAGGTTAGTTAAGATAGATTAATTCCTGACACTAAGGAATTTCTCAATATTTTTAATACTTAGGAATTTTCCTAACATGGATAAACAGTACAATAGCAATTATTTTTGAAGTAAATGCTTCACAAGATTTGTGGATTTTGGCATGCATTTTTTGAAACCCCAAGTTTGAGAAATGATATTAATGTACTTGATCAATCTACTGTTTTTAATGATATCTTGGAAGACTAAGTACTGAAGGTTAGATATGTCGTAAATGGCCACGAAAAGAATATGCAATATTATCTTACTAATGGCATATATCTTGAATGGACAACATCTGTCAAATCAGTAAAATATCTATAAATTCAAAAGAATAAATTATTTGCTCTACATTATGAAGCTGCCGGAAAAGATGTTGAGTGAGCACTTGACATTCTACAAGCTCGTTTTGCTTTTACCAGACGCTCATATCTTATTTGAGATCGTGATGTTATGGGAAAAATAATAATTTATTGCACCATCATGCATAATATGATAGTGAAAGATGAAAGAAGCACTTACCTAAACTATCATGATCCCACAAAATTTATTAATGGTCGACTTAGACAGTGCAATCGGCAAAGTGGTGATGGAGAAGAAAATAATGATTTCATATATTCTACAAACAGGTTGCAAACCTATCTAATTATATGAAAAATAGGTCACAACTTCGGAATAGAGAAACGCACAAAGTTCTTCAAAACGATTTGGTCGAGCATATATGGTCAATTTTGGCGATGACAACTGAATGTTCATTTTTTGTCATTTATTTTAAGCACACGTTGTTTATTTATATTTTGTATTTGACTGGTTGTAGTTTATCTTCTTGCTTGTTTCAATTTGACATTTTGATTGTTGTCACATATATTTTTTATTATACTATGTCCATTTGTACTTTTGTGAGCTTTAAAATATTTCCTATAATTTAAATTTATCTAATAATTTGTAATTAAAATAATTATATCATGATTAAAAATAAAATAAAATAATAGTATATAATGATATGGTTGGGGTGGTTGAAATGGCTATGTATAAATCATTAAAAATAAATATGGTTGGACTAGAAGGAAGATTGAGTATATAGAGAAGAGAAAAATTAATTAAATATTAAAAATTTATTTAGTAAGATTGCTAAGTGGTTAGAGATAAACGTAATTCCAATAGAAATATTAGGAATTTTGAGAAAAAAACTAGAGTCCATTTTAACTAAGGAATGCTTGACTGAGAGGGTGTTTGGCTAAGCTTATTTTAGAAAGCTTATAAGCTCCAACAACTTATAAGTTGTTTTAAGAACTTAGAAGAGATGGTGTATTAAGAGCTTATAAGATGCTAAAGTGTTTGGATACAAGGGTAAACATGGAAATACGAAAATATATCAGGGTTATTTTATAGTTTTTTTTGTAATTTATAAGATCATTAAAAAATAAGTTGGGTTTTTAGCTTTTTTTTTAATAGAGCTTATTTTGAAAACTTATAAGCTCTTTAACAACTTAATTTGTCAGACACATTGATTGAGTCTGTTTTAAAGAGCTTATAAGCTCAGCCAAACACACCCTAAGACGCACAAATGCACACACAATTTTTTGTCAAAACATCAAGCTAAATCTTTGACTAAATCATAATGACACATCCCCATGTGGAAAAGAATAGATAAATAAAAATTTCCCAAGCTTTCTCTTGCTTTAATTTTTTTATGGCCAGTTTCTAGACTTTCTTAATCTAATGTAACAAATAGGCTTCATTTTTCCAAGGAGATCACAAATTTGGAAATATTATGTAACTTGCTAAACCATGTGTCTTAGGTAGCATTAAGTACAATAACTTGCTGAATTTGTTGGTTGTCTCACAACTCATTGTACTTAATGCTATATTAACAAAATGGGCTTGACTTTTTATCCTTTTAATTCTATTTTGGTTAAGGAAGATTGTGATTAGGAATGACAATGGGTCGGATCTGGACCGGATCTGGCTAGGTCCAGATCCAGATCCGATTTTTTTTTACTTGGGTTTGGATCCGGTCCAGATCCATTGGGTCCAAAAAAATTAGATCCAGATCCAGATCCGTAAGATCCGCAGGGTTCAGGGTCTAGACCCAAATCCATATATATGTTTTCGTTTCTAAAATAAATTCTAAATGAACTATAATTCACAGTAATACCATAATAATTTAAATACACAATAATACTATAACAATTATTTAGAATTTCTACAATTATCACTATATTGGAAGACGTTAGTTACAAATTTACTATAAAGTAGGAAACAACAAACAACTTGATCACTGGTGGTGTAAGTGGCGCGACCTGCTGTGAATGTCGACTGATACATAATTGGGAGAATTTGATATGAAATAGGAACCAAATTTGTTTTACGAGAATTTGAAAATGAAATTAAAGAGTTTTAAGTTGGGGTTATATATTTAATTATAATAAAATAATATATATATATATATATATATAGTGGATCAATGAGGATCAACGAATCTTTTTTTTGAACTCGAAACCATGCATAAGACGTTGGCGATGATGCACGAGCGTTATAAAGTTGTGCATAACTAAAACTTTCTAAAATTATTTTGTTGTGCAACAATTTTAGAAAGTTTTCGCTATGCACAACTTTATATTGTTTTGTGCATTATCTTCAACGCCTTATGCATGGTTCTCAAGTTCTCAAAAAGATGAGTTCTCATCGATCCAAATATATATATATATATATATATATATATATATATAATAAAACTAATGGATCCGCGGGTCGGATCTGGATCGGATCCGGTCTCAAAAAATTAATCCCAGATCTAGATCCAAAATATGGGGTAGGATCCAGATCCGATCCAGATCCATTCGGGTCCAAATTTTTTAGGATCCAGATCCTGAGAAAATGGATCTGGATCCACGGATCTGGACCGAGTTCGAGATCCATTGTCATCTCTAATTGTGATTTTTTTATTTAATTTGGGGATGTTCGTGTGACCTTTATGGAAGTTTTAACATATGTATGTGTCGTTTGTCCATTGGAAGTCGCTTACCATATATACTTGTCATCAATTAATAACTGAAATTTGTCGATTGTTTAGGCTTCCTAATGTTTGAGCGATAAGGTCCAAATACCCTTCTAAAATATATAAAGGAACAATACCTTCCATTTTTGTTTTAGGAACAATTATAATCTTTTTGTTGTTAATATCCGACAATTTTATCTACGAAGTAACGGAATGCTAATTGTTATTAACGGTTTCATACAAATGAATTGTTAAGGCGATTTTTTGAGTTTGACTTCATATTTTATAGGTGTATTTGCACCTAGTATAAAAAACTTAAGGAAAAAAAAAACATTTAACGAAATATACGAAGTTAGTCTATAGATCTTGATTGGATTATCAGGATTGATTTTCAAACAAAATTATGTTTTTTTGGTGCAATACAATTATGTTTTTTTCTATCATAATATTTTTTTTATACATAGATTTCTCTATTATAATATTACATACAATAATGATTTCTCTATTATAATATTTGAATGTATACAATAATACACAAATATTTGGCATTATTGCAAATTCGATCAAAACTTTAAATTGTTTTAGTTAAAATCATACTTTACAATTTGTAGCAAATTATTCTCTTCTAGTTTTTAGCAAATTTGAATTGAGATTTCGAAACTCATCCGACGTGTAAACTAAAATTTGGTTAGGGTCGTGTAACGACCCGACTTCCGTATTGACAGTTGACCCACAGACCAACAAGAGTTTTTTTAATATGCTTTGTCCTCACTCACACACTCTCTGAGAAACTTACCAGGGGGTCATCCATCTCATAATTGCTCCAAGCCAAGCACGCTTCACTTTAGAGTTTTTATGAGATGGACTTTCGAAAAGAAGATGCATCTTGTTGGTATGAGTTGCATATATCAAATCCTTTAAGCTCTCATCAAATATGAAGTCCCATACCTACATATTCTCGAAATCCTCTCATTCTGGTGCGTTTCGGTTCATTCATGTACCCCTCCGTTTTAAAACCTTCATCGGAGCCGCTCCTTGTCCATGCCTCTGCACCGCGATCACTTTGTATTCCTACCTCGGACGTCACAGGTCGAACTTTTAAATTCATTGTTTCGGTTATCTCTCTGTATTATCAATTTTATTATCGAACATATGAAATTCTATAAGTTCAATCTTGGTTTTTAATAGTTGTGAGTTGATGAAAAATATTGGTGGAACCTTAATTATTGATTAATAATCCATGTTGTTGCATTCATGCCCATATCTAATTAATCCTTACACTTTTTTCTATTCAAGTTTCAATTTATTTTTCTCTTCTCACACACACACACATATATATATATATGTTGGATCCAGTGAGAACTCATATGTTTTGAGAACTTGAGAACCATGCATAAGACGTTGAAGATGATACACAAAACAGTATAAAGTTGTGCATAACGAAAACTTTCTAAAATTGTTGAACAACAAAATAATTTTAGAAAGTTTTCGTTATGCACAACTTTATACCGTTTTGTGCATCATCTTCAACTTCTTATGCATAGTTCGCAGGTTCGCAAAAAAGATATGGTTCTCATTTGATCCACTCCTATATATATATATATATATATATAAATTTACTAGATTATAATATCATATACTCATGCCCTATCATATATATATATATATATATAGACTACATAACACATATTTGAATAGAATCAGTAAGAGGTGATCTTCTATGCTGACATCTTTATGTATGGATAATGATAATTTTTTTCAATATAAATGATATTTTTCTTCAATATGAATGATACTTTCGAATTAAAGAGTAAAAAATAAATGATATTTTTCTTCAATATAATTGGTACTTTTGTTAAGAATAAATGATACTTTTATCTCGTTCGTACTATATGAACAGATATACAAAGAGTTTTTATGAATCGATAATAGTTTTGAACTGTGCATGCGCAGCACGCATAGAAAAGGTCAAGCAAAACCACCAACATTTGGGCAGCCGTAGGATTAAATGATGCTTTAATCACTGCTTGTTCGACTTGTACCTTCTTTCCCACTTCATATCTTGTACTCTACTGACTACTCTCTAGCAGCTTCGAAGATACTCGCAGTCTGTGGACGGCAACCCACCAGGTTTTGGGGTGCATGTCATTTTTCGCACCAGATTTTCTATTTTAAATTATTTTCGATCTCTCTATTTCAAACACATTTATTTGTAAATCGTGTGAAGGTGTGTGTACGTCTTGATTTTTTACTGTTTGTAATTTTTTCTTTTTGTAAAATAAAAGTTACGAACAAGAGGACTACTTACTTTTTAAATCTTTTTCTTGATTGACTTAGGGATTTTTTTTTGAATGAGGCTATTCGGTCATAACGTAGGTGGCCGATCATAATCAACTTTATTAAATGAAAAAATTATTTATTTAATTTCTAATCTATTAAAAAATTGATTTTATATTAAAATCATCTTATGAAATTATAATTTTACACCTATCGAATAAATATTTTAAATTTAAATTAAATTTAATAATTTAATATTTTTAGAATAAGTGAAAAAATGATGTATAATCAATCATAATATGACCGTATAGTTTTATTGTTTTTTTGTCCTTTCGAGATTTAAGGAAAGGGGGGATGTTTCTGGGGCAGTGTGCTATATTCTTGAGTCCTACACCTACATGGTATTTGTGTCACTGTTTCATTTGATGAGAGAGAGAAAGGTTTAGCATGCTTGGCTTCTTGAATCAATGTGGACTGGTTGCGTGCTTGATGTTCTAATCCTTTTCCTGTTTTCAGGGTACTCTTTAATTTTTTCAGACATATTATTTGTTTCAAATTTATTCTACTGGTTATTAATTAATTGAGTTAAATTTATAAGAGTATAAAAGATTTTGTTGGATAAATAAATTCTTACAAATTTAGTTTATAGAAATATTTCTTCCGTCCATCAAATTTGTGCATTTAATTTCATTTTGGTCCGTCCATAAAAAATGTTCACTTTCATTGTTTAGAAACATCATCTTTACACTTTTACCCTAAACTTATCCACTTATTTACAAAAAACACTCATGGTCCATCTTTTTACACTCATTATGAATTAATATATTCATTTATTATCCCAATAATACACATTTTTATACATATCTACTTTACATTTATTATACTTTATTAAAACTCGTGTCACTAAAATCGATGAACGATTTTGGTGAACGGAGAAGTATAATTTTTTGTGCTGGATAAAAATTTTAAAATTTCTTTCAAATAGACTCTAATAGGAGGTTTTTGACCTCAAATATTACAAGTATAGTACAGGATCAAAACATACACGCAATTTCTTGTTTTTATTATATTTTGTTGGCAAAATTACAACCAAAAGAGCCTTTAATATTAAAAAGACAAAAACAAGGAGAGAGAGTCTTGTATTTATGAAGAGAGGAGACATAGATGAGCTCATTCTAAGCGTGTGCTAAAATATTCAGCCATAAAAATAGCTCTCTCTCTCTCTCTATTAAACTTCCCTTGCATCTCCAGTTCTTGATTCTTTTCCTTTTCTCAGACAAGATTTGACTTTGCCTTCCGCAACGTTTAATTCAAGAATGTGCGTTTTTGGAAGTCTAAGTTCAGGTTAAGAATATTCATGGTAAGATTTTTTCTTGCTAAAGATCACTTTTTTCATTTTGGTTTCACATTTTAGTTTCTTGATATACATATTTTTTCTGCTTATTTTTGCAGCAGAACTATTCTTAGTGAAATCATTATTTTCATCGAAAAAGAAATGGAGGGCTATTCAAGAAAAGATGAGGGGTGTCACCAGTTTCTTGATTTGGTCACAAAAGAGAGCGAATTGCATGTTAGAATCTCAGATGAAAATTTTCATGGATTTTCAGAAGAGAAGAAGCTTGAGCTAAGGCTTGCTCCACCAGGTGAAGATTGGACAAACAAGAACAGCAAAAAATCCTCAAGATATGGCCCATTTTCAGACAACCCCTGTGCTCAAAATCATGTCTTGAAATCTCCATGGCAGCAGCAGCAAGCATCTTCTCATTTCCTCCACCTTCACTCACAGCCCTGTTGCAATAAAGCACCTGCTCTAGATTTGAAAAATCCAGAAAAAAAGACATTTCCACCTGCAAATCTAGCTGTACCCAACAACAGTGCTCAGAAAAGGTGATTCAGCTTTATTATTTGGAATTTCTTGCATCTTGTTTATATTTTTTGGAATTTTTGTCTGTTGTATATAACGCTGTTGTTTCATTTCATGCTGTGGTCCAGGGTTCTGTTTCACATAGTTTTTGATGTTTCATATCTATTTTATGTAAGAATCAGCCTTTGTGTTTCTTTATGTTTTGTGGTACAGCCCTCTGTTGTTTATTGCTTGTCACATGAATTTCTTATCTTGTTTTTACATCTTGTGATCCATTCGTGGAATTTTTAGATTTAGTGGGAAATTAGGTAGTTTTTCATGCATATGCAATTAGGCAAAGTTGAAAGTTATTAGAACCTATTCTCGAACTTAATATATGTTGTGACAGAAATGAATAACCTAACCTAAATTGCTACAAAAATTATAGGACTGCACCTGCTCCGATGGTGGGATGGCCGCCTATCCGATCTTTTCGAAAGAATCTTGCAAGTGGCGGTTCTTCTAAATTGGCCTTAGAGCAAGGGGATGTGACTGAGAAAAAAAGTTCAGATTCGAAACAACCCCAAGAAAATTGTTCGAAAACCATGTTTGTTAAGATAAACATGGATGGTATCCCCATAGGGAGAAAACTGGATCTCAAAGCCTATGATAGCTATGAGAAGCTCTCATTTGCTGTTGATGAGCTCTTCAGAGGCCTTCTTGCGGGTGAGCCTTAGCTATATCGAACTTTCTTTGAGAATCCGGGTATATATGGTCCCTTTTTGTGTTTGCAGAATCTCATTTTCACATGTTGTGATTGCTTATTATGTAGCTCAAGGTGATGGGGGAGTCGAGAGCGATGGAGGGAAGGTGATCGGGGGGTTGCTCGATGGGAATCGGGGATATACCCTCGTGTATGAGGATAACGAAGGGGACAGGATGCTTGTTGGAGATGTCCCTTGGCAGTTAGCATCTTTACCTCTCCTGGATCTGATTCCTTCTGTGTTTCATTTGTTTCATCTCGTGTTACACTCCATCAATATGCTACATTGATATGAAATCTACAAAAATAATATATGTACCACTTGCATTATATAACTGTATCTTCCTCAACCTTGATTACTCATCTTTACAACGTCCTAAATCTTGCAGCATGTTCGTCTCTACTGTTAAGAGGCTGCGCGTCTTGAAAAGCTCTGAGCTCCCCAGATTATCACGTGAGTTCTGCTCTCACTCAGTTCGTGTGGTGAAAATGAGTCAGACCCTCTTTTCTTGGTGAAAATGATTCGACCTCATTTGTTTCTTGCAGGTGGAAATAAACAGAGGAAGCATATGGCGCTCGATCCTTCGCAGAAATGAAGCCATAGCCAAGAACTTAGCCTATGATTCATGTCTGCTGTCAAGCTCAGACAATGGAGAAAAGGGATAGTTTGGTTGAATTCCATGTTTGCAGGGAGGGATCAAGTGTACGATAAAGTTTGTTAAAATCCCAGGATTCTTGAATTTCTGTAGAGAGAGACTGTTGAAGCATATGTAAGTGCAATGTTTTTTCTTGTCCAAATTAACTGCAAACTCTGTCTACACTTAATGTTTCTACTTTCTGTGGATCTTGACCTAACACACTAGAACAAAGTGGATTAAGCTTAGTGAACCCCAAATAAAATAAAATAAAATAACAAAATCTCCTTTACATCCGATTGTTCATGAAGTTATTAATCACTAAAATCTAACTTATTTGCCTTTAAATTTATGTATTAAATTGACCAAAAAAAAATTCTAATTTATTTGGCCTTCTAGGGCTCGCTATAATTTGACTAATAGTCGTCATGATCTGGGAAATAGTTGGGAGAGGTTGATATGATCCTCGTTTGTAATGGAGAATCAATCGACGCAGAACGGAAGACTTGATAAAACTCGAACCAATGGATATCCCAAAACCTCCGAATCTAACCTCAAGTGATATAGGTCAAGATTTCGCCATACCCCAACCAGATAGTCGACGCAACAACTCGGGGATGATGACCGACACACAACGAGTGGTGGTTATCTCGCCGATTCGTCGGATAATGAACTCGACTTGGCAAAACCAAGAAGAACTCGAAATACTCTCAAGAGAGAAAGAAGAAACTCACGCTTATTATCAAAGATGGTCTGATTGCTCATCACATTACAAGCCTTTATATAGGCTAAAAGAATCCTAGTTCTAATAGGAAAATATCAAAGATTTGACCTAATCCTATAAGGAATCAAAGACTAAGTCAAATATGTTTAAAATAGGCCCAAAACTAACGAAAATTAACATGTCTAAAATGGGCCTTAATAATCCCACGAAAAATAACAACTAAAGATAAAATAACACGGCCCAACATGCCAAATAAATCAAGACTAAACATCTTCAAGTTCCAAATTATTTGCTTCCATGAAATTGATGATTCTCGGGTCTGGTCGCCCACTCTCTCCAATGGGCTTCTAGTCGCCTCTGCTCCCACACTTTCGAACTAAGCCCATCAAGCTCTCTCGAACTTCGTTCGTTCGGCTTGTAACCGCCCAACAGAACACGCACCGGGTTTGGAATCAACGAACCTCGGCGCATCATTCCTCCTCTTCAAGAGGATTTGTCCTCAAATCCAAGTCGTCACCTACATCAAACGGACTCAAATCAAGAACATTGAAAGAAGCACTAACATTATACTCACCGTAAGTCCAACATAGCATTATCATCGATGCGCCCAACACTTGAAAAGGTCCATCGCCTCTGAAGCAACTTAGAACGTCAAGACTGGAACCTCTCCTTGCATATGCACCAAATCCAATCACCGGGTTCAAACACCACCTTACGACGCCCCTTGTTAGCTTGTTTGGCATCGCCGCCGCCTCTCAATGTTCTCCTCGCCTCTCATGGATCCGCTTAACAAAATCGCTCTTCTCGCCATCAAGATTAGTATGTTCTCGCATAGGTAAACGAGACAAATCCAATGGAGTCAAAGGATTAAAACCATACACAATCTCAAATGGCTAAAACTTAGTAGCGAATGAACAGAACGGTTATATGCAAACTCAACACGAGGCAAACACTCTTCCCAAGACTTAATGTTCTTTTTATTATGGCTCTAAGCAAAGTCGACAAAGTCCTATTAACTACCTCGGTTTGACCATCGCTTTGTGGATGACAAGTAGTAGAAAACAATAATTTAGTACCTAACTCGCACCACAACGCCTTCCAAAAGTAGCTCAAAACTTAGCATCACGATCGTAAACAATAGTTCTAGGCATACCATGCAATCTAACAATTTCACGAAAGAACAATTCACCACATGAGATGCATCATTAGATTTATGACATGGAATGAAATGTGCCATCTTAGAGAATCGATCAACAACCACAAAGATGGAATCCTTACCACTTTTACTCCTAGGCAATCCTAACACAAAATCCATCAAATATCAATCCAAGGTGCAGAGAATGTGCAATGGCGTGTACAATCCATGGAAACTAGTCCTGACTTAGCTTGCCTACACGTAACACAACGACCACAAACTCTCTCAACATCACGCTTCATATGAGGCCAAAAGAAATGTTCATGTAAAACAGCTAAGGTCTTAGAAATACCAAATGTCCCATCAATCCCCACCACGAGACTCAAGCAATAACAAATCACGCAAAGAGCATTTAGGAACACACAACTTATTCTTCCTAAAAGATATTCATCATGCCTAAAATACTCTCCACTAGCGTATCGCTCACAAGCTCGATATATCTCACCAAAATCAAGATCATTCGCATACACACCTTAATGCACTCAAACCAAGCAACTTAGCATCTAGAGTAGAGATCAAGGCATACCTTCGAGAAAGTGCATCAGCCACCACGCTCTCTTTACCTTGCTTATACTTGACGACGATGGAAACGCCTCAATGAACTCCATCCACCTAGCATGCCTCTTGCTCGCTTTGTGTCGCCTTCAAATGCTTCAACGACTCATGATCGGTGTGAATGACAAACTCATCGACCACAAATAGTGTTGCCACGTTTGCAATGCTCGGACCAGCAGCATAACCCTTATCATACGCTGATAGCTCAATGTTGCTCGATCGCCTTCATCACCAAGTATGCCACCGGCCACCCTCTCGCATCAACACCGCACCAATACCCACACCAAGCATCACATTCAATCTCAAACGATTTAGAAAAGTTAGGAAGAGATAATACCGGGCGTGAGTCAACTTGTGCTTCAAAAGTCGAACGCATCTTCGCGCCTTTCCCCACTAACTCCACGCTTTCTTGATCACTCCGCCATGGGGCGCAATAGTGTCAATCGAGGTACAAACCTCCTATAAAAGCTAGCAAGCCCGTGGAAACCCTAACTTCTCCAATGGTTTTGGCCCGCCACTCAATAGCCCAATCTTCTCTCATCAACTTGTACACCCCGCACTAACAACAAAACCAAGGAACACGAGTTTGTCCGCATAAAAGACGACTTAAGATTAGCAAACAATCTCTTTTCCTAAGCCTTAGAATCGTTACACCGCCTAATCCAAAGGATGATTAGAGAACCGGAGCTTGGAACAAAGTTGATTACCAAACATTGAATAAGAATAATTAAAGACTTCAAACTAATACGATCGAACTTCGATAATCAACCCTATTTACAAGCGCAAAAGTAATTTATGTATATAAGGCTATAAGTCCTTAAACAGAGGTTTCGATAATTCTGATGACTCAATCACAACATTAACATACAATACTATTCGTATTATGCAATGGAAAGCACGTGAATGCATATATGACGATATGCACTCAAGGTTCTTTCTTTCAAACATAATAAATATTCAAAAGACTTCGACTACTCAACACCCTGCCCATCATCATCACTACCAACCCGCACATTTAAAACAATATGCGGTCGAGTACAAATAATGCACTCAGGGCTCATGCCAAAATAATTTATCAAGATTAAATTAATCGCCCATCACAAGAACACACGGGTTTTAATTGAAATACTCGTGCTTACTAAATATTTTCTCGACATTTTCTATAAACATCGCCGCAAGCATTTTCCACATATGTATGATCCATATTCACCACAACAATTCAACCAACACAATTCCTGCTACTGGAGAGAGGCCTCTCTCACAGACGCCTATAACCTATCGAGCACCCTTTCAAAGACACAACATAATAATCAGCACAAAATCCAGCTATCTCGGCACGTGATACTAATTCTCCATCATCCTTGGGGTACTTCCAAGAATACGAATTCAAGATGTCATAAAGTGGGAGCTACCCAACATTATGCATCAACAATCACGAACCGGATACATACATAAAACATAAACATTTTGGGTGTAATTAAATAATTCACTTCATAAATATTTGTCTTGCAATAAAGCATCATAAATAAATCATTTGATAAGTTCTATCAATTTTAGTATAGTAAAGCCCACCTTTACTTTGACTTCAATTTCACCGCGCGTTTTTCTCCTCGTTGCGTGTGAACTTCACGTCCCATCTTTACGCAAAATGTACGCTTAGTACGTCAGCACGCCGAGATTTTCAAAGTTCATTCAACCTTGATAAATAAATTAATAATTCGAAATTTCGATGATTCTTTATACGCCTTAATACGCTGAAACGACGCAGATATCAATAAAAATAATTTCAGATATCGAGAGAGACGTAATATGATCTACGCCTCATTTTAACCTTTTAGGTTAAATAATTAACGATAATAACGTTATTCAATAAAATGATTTCGATTATGAAATCTTTTCTCACAATTGAGATATTCAGATAAAAGTAACACGCTTTTCACGTGATTAGCGTATTTAACTAACGATTTCAGACGTTAATTTCAAGGTCAACCATTTTGACTTTTCATTAAAAATATTCAAGAAATATATTTTAATCAATATAAATCGATTTTCAATCGATTTCTTTTCATAAAGCTTTAATCTTCGATTTTCAACCAAATCGATAATTTTGATTAATATTTTCTTTCAATATTAATCTTTAATACATTACATTATTTACGCTTTTAACGTTATTTAATATAACGCCCATCTTAAACATAATATACTATGTTTAATAATTCTCAAAAATTCAATTATGTCTAATATAATTTTTTTAGACATATAATATATATTTTCTTGATTAAAAAGGATTTAAAAATCCTTAATAAAATCACTATAGCTCACGGCTATATGATAAAAATTCCAAAGTTGTTCCAAAATTTCCTCTAAATTCATATAGTGTATTATTTTATACTATGATCATTAATATGTATTAATATCACTATAGAAAAATTTTGAACACCACCTATACTCATATATAGGTCTCGAAAATTTTCAAACCTTGTCCAATAAATTTCTAAAATTCTAGTTAATCTATAAAAGGCCCCAACATTAATTTATAACATATTTATAACCTATAGTCCAACATATGGAATTTCTACACCAAGGTATTAATATTCAAAGGTTCCTGCTCTCACAAATTATACACTAAACATTTTCATAATATTCTAATTAAATTACACTATGTTTAAAAATACTATAGTGCAACACTATAACATCATAATATAACTAAAACAACTAAATCAAGCTTAACTCATACCATGAAGCTCACGGCCATTTCACAAATTTTTAGCATTTCTTCTTCAAAATTTTAGTTAATTCATGTAATGCATAATCAATACCCTAGATCAACAATATGCTATTACATTATTCAAATAAAATAAAATTTTACACCAAGGAATACACCTTGCATTTTTGGTTATTTCCAAAATTATAACAAATGGTTTTTAAAATTTCCAAATAAATACTAAGGGTTCCTACACCAACTTATATCAATAATTTATCATCAAAACATCCCTAGCAATTTTTGATCATCACTAGAATATTTTTATAACATGTTTAGCTTAAGAAATAAATCATCAATGTAGACATATTAACATATGTAATATATTTTCTAAGCATAAGAACATGCTAGCATGATTTTCACAATTAATACATGCTTGAAAAAATAATTTGAACCATCGATTATTGAAAACTTAGGTATTATCGGCTTGTTCGACATTCAACCTTGTTAACGTGTCGATTGGTTGTCATGATTGTAACTTAAACTATTTGAGAGAAAGGAAGAAGAAAATATTTGGTTTGCTTATGAGAAGCTCTCAAGAAGAGAGAGGAATGAAAAGAAATGAAAGTAATGTGTTTGTTGTTCAAGGCTAAAAGTACTTAAGTAAAAATAAAAGAAAATAATTTAAAGCAATCACAACACTCTCTCTGTTCTCCAATCAAGAAGGCAAAATTTTATTTGATAATAGTCAAATGTGCTTATGTCATGCCCAAAATATCTCTTACAAGCTAAGTAACTCTCAGAATAAAGGTTTTGAAATTAACAAAATAAATTTTGTCTCACACTTACACAAAGTCACGACCATGAAGAGAAGAGAAAGAAGAATTTTCAGATTTTTAAAGTTGTATCATGCATGTAATATATGTACACTCTATCCCAAAAATAGTGTAATCATGCATAAGAAAATCAAATTCTCAAGCTTATTTAGGGTCAACAATTTACGGCTCCTACTAAGTGAAAAGCTCCCACTTGGTTAATTTCTTGGTTATAGTGCAATTAGATCACACTTGTATCAATTAATTCCCAACATAGCAATTCATGCTCCAAAATTGACGTGAATGGTGTTGTTCAATAAAGTTCACGGCTATTTTAAATTCCTTAGTGCTAATATTTGATTTTCATGCTAATTATACATATATATCATAATATATGTTTTAGATGATAAATTATATCATAGGAAAAATTATTAGAATAATCCATAGGTAGAAAACCCTATTTCTCGATTTAGGGTTTTCGAGAATCATAATTAATCAACAATATAATTCCAAAATTTCTAGCATTAATTCAAAGCTAAATAATATTCCAATTATATAAAATAATCATAGGAATTTAAATATCATAATTCCTTGATCGTTAGACTTGATTTTCAAGTTATCTCAAAACGTTAACGTTTGAAACGTCTCAAACGTTTAAATATCGACTCATCTCAAAATGGTCGAAATAAAGCTATAATCACTTTATTAAATAATTCCAATAATAATGGAATTAAATTCTAAGCTTAAAAACTTAGAAAATATCACGAGCATATAAATATCGATACGTAATCGACGAGAATTAATACAACCAAACACGCTACATATTCGATTTCTCAATTCACATTCATCCGTGAATAAAACATAGGAATTTATTATTCCAACAATAATCGATATCATTATTCGATATATAAATAATCAAATTATTATAATAATATTCTAATTTACTAAATTAATTTCGAATTAGGAGTTTAAATAATCGGGTATTACATTCCACCCCTTAAAGAAAATTTCGTCCAAATTTACATACCCTAAAAGATCGGGTATTTTTCTTCATTGCGCCCTCAAGCTCCCACGTGGCTTCCTCTCGTCTATGATGCTTCCACAAGATTGACTAGTGGAATAGATTTGTTTCTCAATTGTCGAACCTCAGGTCTAGAATAGCCGTAGGTTCCTCATTATAGCTCATATCCGGATTGAGGATCACGCCATCTTGATGGATCACATGCTCGGATTGTACACGCACCTTCCGAGTCAGGATACATGAAAAACATTGTGTACGCTTTTCCGCACTTGGCGGAAGAGCCAACCTATAGGCGATCGGGCCTATTCTTTCTAGGATTTCATAAGGTCCAATAAAACGGGTCTTAATTTTCCTTTACTCCAAACCTTATAATCCCTTTAGATGGAGAGACCTTCAAAAGACTTTATCTCCATTTTGAATGTAGCTCACTTCTTCACAGACGTAAAGACTTCGCTCATCTTGAGCTTCTTTTATTCTCGGCCTAATTTGGCTAACGATCTCAATCATTTCGCTTATAGCGTGAGTCCCTAAGATTCTTCTTTCACCCACTTCATCCCAAAGAAAGCGGTGATCGGCATTTTCTTCCATATAAGCTTCATACGGGCCATATCGATCGCTGCTTGATAACTATTATTGTAGGAAAATTCACGAGAGGTAAAACCTCTTCCCATTTGGCACCTCGATCCAACACTACAGCTTCTCAACATGTCTTCGAGTGTTTGATCGCCCTTTCCGATTGTCCATCGCTTGAGGGTGAAAGGTCAGGCTGAAATTTAACTTCGCGCTCAATTTTTTGCAAGCTAGTCCGAATCTTGGTAAATTTTGAATCCCTATCGAAGTGATAGTTTTGCACTCCATGCAAAGCGCATAATTTCCTTTACGCATCGGGCTAGCTTATCGCACCGTGGGTAATCTGAATCGCGTAAAATGTGCACATTTATGAGTCTCGCCCACTACTACCCATATAGCAAGAAGTTCCTCTTTTAGACTTTGGTAAACCCGTAACAAAGTCCATAGCTATATCTTCCCATTTCCACTCTGTATTGCCAAAGGTCGTAGCTTTCGTAAGGACGCTGGTGTAATGCTTTACTTGTCGACAAGCAAGACAACGCCTACAAAAGAGGCTATGTCTCTTTTCATACCTTCCCACCGTAACTTTTTCTTTAAATTTGGTACATTTTAGTACCGCTTAGATGGGTCAGATATGTGTCATGAGCTTCACTCATGATTTCATTCCAAGATTGTTGTTGTCTCGAATACACAATCTTCCTTCAAATAATAAAGCATTGTCTCGGTGCTTCAAAATTTTTCAATCCTCCGTCCTTACTTTCGCTCTTGCTTTTCAAACTTTTCTCCATCCTTCGTCCTTCAAGGATTCTTTTCCTTAAATCGACGCCAATGCGAGTGTAGCAATACAACTCGTGATCGCCTCTCGTTGTTCAACCAATTCAATATTCATCCTTTCAAACTCTTCAACGTTTTTCTTCATTTGTGAAGAGACATCCCAATTTGTTCTCGACTTCACGACTCAAGGCATCGGCTACAACATTCGCTTTGCACGGGTGATAGTTTATACCACAATGTAGTCTTTTACCAATTCGAGCCATCTCCTTTGTCTCATGTTCAGATCTCTCCGCTCGAAAAGTATTTCAAACTTTATGATCGGTAAAGATTTCACATCTTACTCCGTAGAGATGATGTCTCCATATCTTTAGGGCATGTACTCATCACCGCTAGTTCCGTGATCACGTGTTGGGTAATTCAATTGCAAGGTCTCGCTTGTCGAGACGATAGCTATCACTTTTCCATTTTGCATTAACACACGCCTAATCCATTTTTGGAAGCATCAGATAGACCACGCACTTTGATCCGCTCGAACTGCTAGCACAAGGGCGAGAGTTAACTTTTCCTCGAGCGCCCGAAATTCGCCACACTCATCACCCATGTGAATTTAATTCCTTTTCCGAGTAGTTGGGTTATTGGTCTTGCTATCTTCGAGAATCCTTCAATGAATCTCCGATAGTAACCTCGCCAATCCCAAGAAACTTCTAATTTCATTTTGTGTCTTTGGCGATTTCCATTCTCGATCGCTTTCTACCTGGCCGGATCAACTTTAATCCTTCTACGACACTATGTGTCCAAGGAACATTACTTCCTTTAGCCAAAATTCACACTTGCTAAATTTAGCAAAAGTTGTTCATCTTTCAAAGACACAACACAAATAATCAAGACAAAATCCGTGCCATCTCGGCACAGATACTAATTCTCCATCATCATTGGGGTACTTCCAAGAATACGAATTCAAGCATGTCATAAAGTGGGAGCTACCCAACATTATGCATCAACAATCATGAACTGGATACATACATAAAACATAAACATTTTGGGTGTGTAATTAAATAATTCATTCATAAATATTTGTCATAATAAAGCATCGTAAATAAATCATTTGATAAGTTCTATCAATTTTAGTATAGTAAAGCCCACCTTTACTTTGACTTCGAATTTCACCGTGTGTGCTCTTCTCCTCGCTGCGCGTGAACTTCACGTCCCACCTTTACGCAAATGTACGCTTAGTACGTCAGCACGCTTTTCGAGATTTTCAAAGTTCATTCAACCTTGATAAATAAATTAATAATTCAAGTTTCGATGATTCTTTATACGCCTTAATACGTTGAAACGACGCGATATCAATAAAAATAATTCTCGATATCGAGAGAGACGAATATGATCTACGCCTCATTTTAACCTTTTAGGTTAAATAATTAACGATAATAACGTTATTCAATAAAATGATTTCAATTATGAAATCTTTTCTCACAATTGAGATATTCAGATAAAAGTAATACGTTTTTCACGTATTAGCGTATTTAACGAACGTATTTCGTACGTTAATTTCGAAGGTCAACCATTTTGACTTTTCATTAAAATATTCAGTAAAATATATTTTAATCAATATAAATCGATTTTCAATCGATTTCTTTTCATAAAGCTTTAATCTTCGATTTTTCAACCAAATCGATAATTTTGATTTATATTTTCTTCAATATTAATCTTTAATACATTAAGCATTATTTACGCTTTTAACGTTATTTAATATAACGTTCCATCTTAAACATAATATACTATGTTTAATAATTTCAAAAATTCAATTATGTCTAATATAATTTTTTAGACATATAATATATATTTTCGATTAAAAAGGATTTAAAATCCTTAATAAAATCACTATAGCTCACGGCTATATGATAAAAATTCCAAAGTTGTTCCAAAATTTCCTCTAAATTCATATAGTGTATTATTTTACACTATGATCATTAATATGTATTAATATCACTATAGAAAATTTTGAACACCACCTATACCCATATATAGGTCTCGAAAATTTTCAAACCTTGTCCAATAAATTTCTAAAATTCTAGTTAATCTATAAAAGGCCCCAACATTAATTTATAACATATTTATAACCTATAGTCCAACATATGGAATTTCTACACCAAGGTATTAATATTCAAAGGTTCCGGTTCTCACAAATTATACACTAAACATTTTCATAATATTCTAATTAAATTACACTATGTTTAAAAATACTATAGTGCAACACTATAACATCATAATATAACTAAAAACAACTAAATCAAGCCTAACTCATACCATGAAGCTCACGGCCATTTCACAAATTTTTAGCATTTCTTCTTCTAAAATTTTAGTTAATTCATGTAATGCATAATCAATACCCTAGATCAACAATATGCTATTACATTATTCAAATAAAATAAAATTTTACACCAAGGAATACACCCTAGCATTTTGGTTATTTCCAAAATTATAACAAATGGTTTTTAAAAATTTCCAAATAAATACTAAGTGGTTCCTACACCAACTTATATCAATAATTTATCATCAAAACATCCCTAGCAATTTTGATCATCACTAGAATATTTTTATAACATGTTTAGCTTAAGAAATAAATCATCAATGTAGACATATTAACATATGTAATATATTTTCTAAGCATAAGAACATGCTAGCATGATTTTCACAATTAATACATGCTTGAAAAAATAATTGAACCATCGATTATTGAAAACTTAGGTATTATCAAGCTTGTTCGATATCTAACCTTGTTAACGGTGTCGATTGGTTGTTGGGTGATTGTAACTTAAACTATTTGAGAGAAAGGAAGAAGAAAATATTTGGTTTGCTTATGAGAAGCTCTCAGCGAGAGAGGAATGAAAAGAAATGAAAGTGTAATGTGTTTGTTGTTCAAGGCTAAAAGTACTTAAGTAAAAATAAAAGAAAATAATTTAAAGCAATCACAACACTCTCTCTCGGTTCTCCATCAAGAAGGCAAAATTTTATTTGATAATAGTCAAATGTGCTTATGTCATGCCCAAAATATCTCTTACAAGAAGAACTCTTGAATAAAGGTTTTGAAACTAACAAAATAAATTTTGTCTCACACTTACACAAAGCCGTCGACCATGAAGAGAAGAGAAAGAAGAATTTTCAGATTTTAAAGTTGTATCATGCATGTAATATATGTACACTCTATCCCAAAAATAGTGTAATCATGCATAAGAAAATCAAATTCTCAAGCTTATTTAGGTCAACAATTTACGGCTCCTACTATGAAAAGCTCCCACTTGGTTAATTTCTTGGTTATAGTGCAATTAGATAACACTTGTATCAATTAATTCCCAACATAGCAATTCATGCTCCAAAATTGACGTGAATGGTGTTGTTCAATAAAGTTCACGGCTATTTTAAATTCCTTAGTGCTAATATTTGATTTTCATGCTAATTATACATATATATATCATAATATATGTTTTAGATGATAAATTATATCATAGGAAAAATTATTAGAATAATCCATAGGTAGAAAACCCTATTTCTCGATTTAGGTTTTCGAGAATCATAATTAATCAACAATATAATTCCAAAATTTCTAGCATTAATTCAAAGCTAAATAATATTCCAATTATATAAAATAATCATAGGAATTTAAATATCATAATTCCTTGATCGTTAGACTTGATTTTCAAGTTATCTCAAAACGTTAACGCTTGAAACGCCTCAAACGCTTAAATATCGACTATCTCAAAATGGTCTAAATAAAGCTATAATCACTTTATTAAATAATTCCAATAATAATGGAATTAAATTCTAAGCTTAAAAACTTAGAAAATATCACGAGCATATAAATATCGATACGTAATCGACGAGAATTAATACAAATTAAAATCGCTACATATTCGTATTTCTCAATTCACATTCATCTCGTGAATAAAACATAGGAATTTATTATTCCAACAATAATCGATATCATTATTCGATATATAAATAATCAAATTATTATAATAATATTCTAATTTACTAAATTAATTTCGTAATTAGGAGTTTAAATAATCGGGTATTACATTCCACCCCTTAAAGAAAATTTCGTCCCAAATTTACATACCCTCGTAAAAGATCGGGTATTTTTCTTTCATTGCGCCCTCAAGCTCCCACACGGCTTCCTCGTCTATGATGCTTCCACAAGATTGACTAGTGGAATAGATTTGTTTCTCAATTGTCAACCTTGTGGTCTAGAATAGCCGTAGGTTCCTCATTATAGCTCATATCCGGATTGAGGATCACGCCATCTCGATGGATCACATGCTCGGATTGTACACGCATCTTCCGAGTCAGGATACATGAAAACATTGTGTACGCTTCCGCACTCATGAAGAGCCAACCTATAGGCGATCGGGCCTATTCTTTCTAGGATTTCATAAGGTCCAATAAAACGGGTCTTAATTTTCCCTTTACTCCAAACCTTATAATCCCTTTAGATGGAGAGACCTTCAAAAGACTTTATCTCCATTTTCAATGTAGCTCACTTCACAGACGTCAGAAGACTTCGCTCTATCTTGAGCTTCTTTTATTCTCAGCCTAATTTGGCTAACGATCTCAATCATTTCGCTTATAGCGTCAGCCCTAAGATTCTTCTTTCACCCACTTCATCCCAAAGAAAGCGGTGATCGGCATTTTCTTCCATATGCGCTTCATACGGGCCATATCGATCGTTGCTTGATAACTATTATTGTAGGAAAATTCATGAGAGGTAAAACCTCTTCCCATTTGCACCTCGATCCAACACTACGCTCTCAACATGTCTTCGAGTGTTTGATCGCCCTTCCGATTGTCCATCGCTTGAGGGTGAAAGGTCAGGTTGAAATTTAACTGCGCCCAATTCTTTTGCAAGCTAGTCCGTAATCTCAAGTAAATTTGAATCCCTATCAAGTGATAGTTTTCGCACTCCATGCAGCGCATAATTTCCTTTACGCATCGCTGGGCTAGCTTATCGCACCCGGTAATCTGAATCGCGTAAAATGTGCACATTTGGTGAGTCTGCCCACTACTACCCATATAGCAAGAGTTCTCTTTAGACTTTGGTAAACCCGCAACAAAGTCCATAGCTATATCTTCCCATTTCCACTGGTATTGCCAAAGGTCGTAGCTCCGTAGGACGCTGGTGTAATGCTTTACTTGTCGACAAGCAAGACAACGCCTACAAAAGAGGCTATGCTCTTTTCATACCTTCCCACCGTAACTTTTCTTTAAATTGGTACATTTTAGTATCGCTCGACGGGTCAGATAAGGTGTGTCATGAGCTTCACTCATGATTTCATTCCAAGATTGTTGTCAGTCGAATACACAATCTTCCTTCAAATAATAAAGCATTGTCTCGTGCTTCAAAATTTTTCAATCCTCCGCCCTTACTTGCTCTTGCTTTTCAAACTTTTCCTCCATCCTTTGTCCTTCAAGGATTCTTTTCCTTAAATCGACGCCAATGCGAGTGTAGCAATACAACTCGTGATCGCCTCTCGTTGTTCAACCAATTCAATATTCATCCTTTCAAACTCTTCAACGAAGTTTTTCTTCATTTGTGAAGAGACATCCCAATTTGTTCGACTCTTACGACTCAAGGCATCGGCTATAACATTCGCTTTGCTCGGGTGATAGTTTATACCACGTCGTAGTCTTTACCAATTCGAGCCATCTCCTTTGTCTCATGTTCGATCTCTCGTCAAAAAGTATTTCAAACTTTTATGATCGGTAAAGATTTCACATCTTACTCCGTAGAGATGATGTCTCCATATCTTTAGGGCATGTACCACCGCTAGTTCCGATCATGTGTTGGGTAATTCAATCTGCAGACGGTCTCGCTTGTCGAGACGCATAGGCTATCACTTTTCCATTTTGCATTAACACACACCTAATCCATTTTTGGAAGCATCTCAGATAGACCACGCACTTGATCCGCTCGAACCGCTAGCACAAAGGTAGTTAACTTTTCCTCGAGCGCCCGGAAATTCGCCACACTCATCACCATGTGAATTTAATTCCTTTCCTGAGTAGTTGGGTTATTGGTCTTGCTATCTTCGAGAATCCTTCAATGAATCTCCGATAGTAACCTGCCAATCCCAAGAAACTTCTAATTTCATTTTGTGTCTTTGGCGATTTCCATTCTTGGACTGCTTCTACCTTGGCCGGATCAACTTTAATCCCTTCGGCTGACACTATGTGTCCAAGGAACATTACTTCCTTTAGCCAAAATTCACACTTGCTAAATTTAGCAAAAAGTTGTTCATCTTTTAAAGTTTGCAGCACTGTCCTGAGGTGTTCCTTGTGTTCGTTTTCATTCTTTGAATAGATGAGGATGTCATCTATGAAGACTAAAACAAATTTGTCTAAGTATGGGTGGAACACCCTATTCATGAGATCCATGAATACCGCCGCGCATTGGTCAATCCATATGGCACAACTATAAATTCATAGTGGACGATCTCGCTCGAAAGCGCCTGATACATCTTCAGCCGCACTTTAAGTTGGTGATAGCGACTTGAGGTCGATTTTCGAGAACACGCTAGCTCCTCTTAGTGATCAAACAAGTCATCTATCCTTGGAAGTGGATACTTGTTTTTGAGCCATTTTGTTCGGGCCTCGTAATCTATACACATCCTCAAGGAACCATCCTTTTCTTTACAAATAACACCTGCTCCCAAGGCGAAACACTAGTCCGATAAAACCTAGGTCTAACAGCTCTGGATTTGAATTTTCAACTCTTCCAGCTTCTTTCGAGCCATTCGATGCACGGTGCCTTTGACATCGAGCCGATCCGGTTCCAAGTCAATGGTAAACCCAGCTTGTTCATCGTGAGGTAATCCCGGTAGGTTTTCGTGAAAACATCCGAAAATTCTTGACAATCTCTACATCTTCAACTTTTATCGTTGTTCGATCTTCTCCATTCGTGATAAACAAAAATGCATGGCATCCTTTCTTGTTTATCATACTTCCGCCTTCAATGTCGATATAATCGAATTTTCTTCCCATGTCGATTCCGTAAAGCTTGAAGCTTCGCGCCTGTGAAAATGGAATGAAATTTTCCTCTCTTACACAGATCGTAGCATGATTTTCTCGCTAACCAATTCATTCCCAAAATTATATCTACATCACCCATGGGTATTATGTTTGTTATTTGTCGAACCTTGTGATCCTAAGTTCAACTCTGTGTTCGAGCAAATATGAGTAACGGTCATAATCCCTCCTATAGGTGAAGAGATGTTCATATCCTGGTTTGCTTTCTCAGATCTAAGTTCCAATAGATCTACACATGTTCTTGCTACAAAAGAATGTGATGCCCCCGTATCGAACAAAAGTATAACAGCACGCTGAGAAGTGTTCCCATACCGCCAGTTTCCTGGTTTTGTTCATTTTGCTCCTGCAGCATATGCTCGCTCGAGCCGGCCGAGGCTAACGGGCGCCCGCCTCGCTGATTCTGCGTGGCTGCTGTTGTTGGCGTCGCTGATTACGCCGCTGGTGGTTGTCGTTGTTGTTGTTGATGAGGTTGTTGCCATCGTTGTTGCGGTGGTCGTTGCTGCGGTTGTGGTCGAAATTGAATAGCCTCGAGGGTTGGGCATTGCGGGCTGATTTGGCCTTCCCACCGCCCGCGTATCCCCTGCAACTATTTGCGATCGCCTTCATTCCGCACTTAAAGCAATTTACCAAATGGCAAACTCCTTTGTGAAACTTTGACACTTAGGCAAGGAGTTGTCCTCGCTCGCTTCTTGTGATCCTCCCGTCTGAGGGGTAAAGACCGGTTTCTTCCATCCTCGCCCTCATGTACCGTGTTTCGCTACGCATCGCTTGTTATTTGTATTACCAAAACTTCCCTGCTATCGCATCAAATTTCTTCCCACTTTCTTTCCTTTATCCCCAGATTCGATGTTTGTGTCTGATCGATTTTTCTTCCGCATGGTCGCCGATGTCCAAAGCTCGTCCGAGAGCTTTGTAAGTCGATTTCCATGGTCGGCTAAAGACATTCTTATCTCCGATCTCAATCCGCACCTAAATTTTTCCGCCATCTTCAACTCCGATTTACCGATCAAGTATATCGACATATCGCAGAAAGTGCGATCATAACTGTTACTTGACATCTTTTCCTGCTTCGCATTATAAAATTCTTGTTCCTTCCTTTTCCGATAACTTTTCTAACGTATTTCTCATACAGCCTCTTTAAATTCTTCCCAAGTGAACTCATTTATCTGATCCTCAAGAAGATCTTCCGTCGGCTTCCCACCAAGTCGGCAGTCCCGTCACCAAAGGTAATACAGACAGCCGCTCCTATGGTCGTGCATCAAGAAAATCAAATATCCTTTCCATAGCCCTTATCCATTGCTCGGCATTATCCGGCCCTTTTCCATCAAAAGAAGGTGGTTCCGCTTAAGAAATAATTCTTCGATCCCACGATCGGGTGGAGGTGGTGGTGGTGGTATATTAGCAGTGTTCTGCACAGAATTCTTCCTCCGCCTACCTCTTCCCCTTCCCCTACCTCTTTGTGCAGGATCCCGCTCATGCGGCATTCGTTGTTTAACATACAATAAATATTGAAAATCATTTTCACAATCGACATATATAATATCATCATACGATCCTTTAGTAGAGTCGCTTAAACCAAGCCATTCATCTTTATCACAATAATCATTTTTGCCGCAAAAGCCCACTTCGGGTTATCATATATACATATCGAAAGTTGTGCCTCAATGAGGACTAATTTGTACAAACAATGATACAAAAGAGATAATGTACAATAGACGGCATTTAAAGCTTAACCCAGATCGAACAACATACGGATTTCAAGATAATACAAAATACAAAGTTCACTTTCCTTTCCCAAAATACATAAGCAACCTACACACATACCGGACTATATACATACGGACTAAAACCTAGCTAAACAGTCAACAGTGCATCACTCATCATCATACCGATCCTCCTCGTGATCTTCCTCATCGTCTCAATCATCATCGAGTCGCCGCCATCCGACTCCTCACGGCGGCGTACTCGATGGCCCCGCCCATCATCCCCAACCATAGGAATGTCGCGATCGGATCGAGGTCATCACGGCATCGATACTCTCATCCCGGCCATCAATCAGACGGCTCAACATGGCGGTGCCGGCACATAGGCGGCAAGACGGGAAGCGGCGGTGTATGGGTGTCCAATCGACATAGGGGAAACACCGCATCCCAAAGCTCGGGCCGAGACGCCTCTCCCTCTGCAAGCCCACCGCCCTCCGTGAACTGGGTACCACTGGGTCCACTCGCCGAGGTACCTCCAAGTAAAGCCACTCGGTGACTCGCCACGCCACGATATTCCTGAGGAGATAGGGGCCTCTCGGTGCTACCCCAGATGTCAAGACGAGGTCGATGGCTCACAAATCTCGGTAGATCCGCTATCGATCATAGTCACCACCATAACGGTAGATATAATCTCCGACACTTCCCGCATGTAATCCTCCCGCCCATCGGCAACCGCAAGGCGGAAGGCGCTTCACGCCATCGAAATCGGCCACTCCATACTGCGCCTCCTCCAATGACGAAGGTAGTGCATGAGAAACTCTCCGAGATCATCCCCCAACACATCCGTAACCACGGTGCACTGTGAATAATCTCTGTGGGGTGGCCCTCGGTCCTAGCCTCCGCCTAGTGGTGTGTCGAGTCCCGCCATCCGTCACATACAACGATCAAAAGTCAAACTAAATAAAGATATCCGATACACGATAAAACTAAACTTAACGATCTATAAAGCAAAAGGATAAACCGGATGTGTCTATAAAGCGGATAAACAATCCAAACACCTCGATAAATGATAAATGTTATACTTAAAATTGTTCTCATATACAACGACGCTGTAGCTTTCCTACCATGCTAGGAAACTTGCTATCTAGCAAGATAAAAAGAAAAAATCTTATCACATAACTAATTTCTAGTTCTATAAAACTATGAGCTAGCTTCTGCTGGCTCGTGATTTTGGGGAAGGAAACAGGGATCTTCCTTCATAAGAAATATAGTACAGTTTGTTAGAGTACGAGGCAAAACCGTGTGCAAATCGGAATCAATGAAAGAGAACGGATCCAAACAAAACACTGCAGCAGCAGTTCACCTTCGCTGAGGTGAACTGTCCGAGGTGGACTGTACTGACTCGTGAATTCTGAAGAATGAATTAGGGTTCGGTCCTTCACAAGAAATATATTACAGTGTGTTAGAGTACGTAGGCGAAAACCGTGTGCAAATAGGAGTCCGAACGAAGGAGAACGGAATAAAATAAAATCACTGCGCGAAACAGTTTGCCTTTGCCGAGGTGAAAAATTCCGAGGTGAAAATTTGACCAAGTCAACGACGAGGTGAAAATTCCGAGGTGACGAGGTGAAAGTTTGACCAAGTCAACGACGAGGTGAAAAATTTCGAGATGAAAAATTCTGAGGTGACGAGGTGAAAGTTTGACCAAGTCAACGACGAGGTGAAAGATTGACCAAGTCAACGCCGAGGTGAAAATTTTCGAGGTGAAAAATTCTGAGGTGACGAGGTGAAAGTTTGACCAAGTCAACGACGAGGTGAAAGATTGACCAAGTCAACGCCGAGGTGAAAATTTTCGAGGTGAAAAATTCTGAGGTGACGAGGTGAAAGTTTGACCAAGTCAACGACGAGGTGAAAAATTGACCAAGTCAACGCCGAGGTGAAAATTTTCGAGGTGAAAAATTCTGAGGTGAAACTGTACTGATTCTAGCGAATTTTGGAGAAGGAATCAAGAGTTCGGTCCTTCATAAGAAATACAGTAAAGTGTGTTAGAGTATGTGGGCGAAAACCATGCAAATCGGAGTCCGAACGAAGGTGATCGGACCAAAATAAAATCACTGCACGAAGCAGTTCGCCTTGCCGAGGTGAAATGGCCGAGGTGAACTGTACTGACTCTAGTGAATTTTGGAGAAGGAATCAAGAGTTCGGTCCTTCATAAGAAATACAGTAAAGTGTGTTAGGAACATGTGGGCGAAAACCATGCGCAAATCGGAGTCCGAACGAAGGTGATCGGACCAAAATAAAATCACTGCACGAAGCAGTTCGCCCTTGCCGAGGTGAAATGGCCGAGGTGAACTTTACTGACTCTAGTGAATTTTGGAGAAGGAATCAAGAGTTCGGTCCTTCATAAGAAATACAGTACAGTGTGTTAGGAACATGTGGGCGAAAACCATGCGCAAATCAGAGTCCGAACGAAGGTGATCGGACCAAAATAAAATCACTGCACGAAGCAGTTCGCCCTTGCCGAGGTGAAATGGCCGAGGTGAACTGTACTGACTAGCGAATTTTGGAGAAGGAATCAAGAGTTCAGTCCTTCTTAAGAAATACAGTACAGTGTGTTAGGAACATGTGGGCGAAAACCATGCGCAAATCGGAGTCCGGACGAAGGAGAACGGACCCAAACAAAAACACTGCGCAGCAGTTTGCCTTTGCCGAGGTGAAATGTCCGAGGTGTGACGAGGTGACGAGGTGAAATGCCTTGGTTTTTATTTTGAGCTCTCCACCTAGCTCAATGCCTTAGTTTTTATTTTGAGCACTCCGCCTAGCTCAATGACTTTTTATTTTGAGCTCTCCGAGGTCGCCATGCTTCCCAAGGTCGGCATTTCGAGGTCGGCACTTCGAGGTCGGCACTTTTTTTTTGTGCTTTTAGCCTTTAATCCCATAATGGAATGAAGTTCTTCAAATCCATTTTGCTTTCGCTCGCAATGGGATGAAATTGCACATTCGCATTTCTATGTTCTTTCGTAACTCGTGAACATGCTTCTTATTACGCCTATGTTCCATTCGGGACGACATAGGCATTAATCAAAATCAATATTGAGAAATGAGAATAAAATATGACGAACATAGTTCGCTTTAAACATATGCATTTCGCGAAAAATCTTCAATCAATAAATCAATCATGGTTATTTACACCTTTCTCATTTCATTTGTCGATAATGTTCTATCGACAATGAATCAAATTATAAATCATTTGTCGATAATGTTCTATCGACAACAAATCAAATTCATAATCCTCAAACTTTTCTTTTTCAAAGACGAGAAAATAATTTACCTTTTCCTGCCGAGCGTGGATGTGATGGAGTGTTGAGCGTAGTCGATGATTTCTAGAAATCTAGTGACTCAATCTAGACTTAACTTTGAAAGAAAGTTTAGGTTCAAAGAGCAACACTGATACCACTGTTACGTACCGCCTAATCCAAAGGAGAGATTAGAGAACTGAGCTTGGAATGTTGATTACCAAACATTGAATAAGAATAATTAAAGACTTCAAACTAATACGATCGAACTTCGATAATCAACCCTATTTACAAGGCAAAAGTAATTTACGATATAAGGCTATAAGTCCTTAAACAGAGGTTTCGATAATTCGCATGCACTCAATCACAACATTAACATACAATACTATTCGTAATATGCAATGAAAGCACGTGAATGCATATATGACGATATGCACTCAAGGGTTCTTTCTTTCAAACATAATAAATATTCAAAAGACTTCGACTACTCAACGCCTCGCCCATCATCATCATCACCAACCCGCACATTTAAAAACAATATGCGGTGGTCGAGTACAAATAATGCACTCAAGGGCTCATGCCAAAATAATTTATCAAGATTAAATTACTCGCCCCATCACAAGAATACACGGGTTTTAATTTGAAATACTCGTGCTTATTAAATATTTTCCGACATTTTCCATAAACATCGCCACAAGCATTTTCCACATATGTATGATCCATATTCACCACAACAATTCAACCAACAATAATTCCTCTACGGAGGAGGCCTCCTCTCACAGACGCCACGACCGCCGAGCACCCTTTCAAAGACACAAATACAAATAATCGCACAAAATCCAGCCATCTCGGCACAGATACTTAATTCTCCATCATCCTTGGGGTACTTCCAAGAATACGAATTCAAGTATGTCATAAAGTGGAGCTACCCAACATTATGCATCAACAATCATGAACCGGATACATACATAAAACATAAACATTTTGGGTGTAATTAAATAATTCACTCATAAATATTTGCTTGCAATAAAGCATCATAAATAAATCATTTGATAAGTTCTATCAATTTTAGTATAGTAAAGCCCACCTTTACTTTGGACTTCAATTTCACCGCATGCGTTTTCTCCTCGCTGCGTGAACTTCACGTCCCACCTTTACGCAAAATGTACGCTTAGTACATCGCACGCTTTCGAGATTTTCAAAGTTCATTCAACCTTGATAAATAAATTAATAATTCAAGTTTCGATGATTCTTATACGCCTTAATACGTTGAAACGACGCGATATCAATAAAAATAATTCTCGATATCGAGAGAGACGTAATATGATCTACGCCTCATTTTAACCTTTTAGGTTAAATAATTAACGATAATAACGTTATTCAATAAAATGATTTCGATTATGAAATCTTTTCTCACAATTGAGATATTCGATAAAAGTAACACGCTTTTCACGTATTAGCGTATTTAACTAACGATTTCAGACGTTAATTTCAAGGTCAACCATTTTGACTTTTCATTAAAAATATTCAAGAAATATATTTTAATCAATATAAATCGATTTTCAATCGATTTCTTTTCATAAAGCTTTAATCTTCGATTTTCAACCAAATCGATAATTTTGATTAATATTTTCTTTCAATATTAATCTTTAATACATTAAGCATTATTTACGCTTTTAACGTTATTTAATATAACGCTCAATCTTAAACATAATATACTATGTTTAATAATTCTCAAAATTCAATTATGTCTAATATAATTTTTTGACATATAATATATATTTTCGATTAAAAGGATTTAAAATCCTTAATAAAATCACTATAGCTCACGGCTATATGATAAAAATTCCAAAGTTGTTCCAAAATTTCTAAATTCATATAGTGTATTATTTTACACTATGATCATTAATATGTATTAATATCACTATAGAAAATTTTGAACACCACCTATACCCATATATAGGTCTCAAAATTTTCAAACCTTGTCCAATAAATTTCTAAAATTTAGTTAATCTATAAAAGGCCCCAACATTAATTTATAACATATTTATAACCTATAGTCCAACATATGGAATTTCTACACCAAGGTATTAATATTCAAAGGTTCCTGCTCACAAATTATACACTAAACATTTTCATAATATTCTAATTAAATTACACTATGTTTAAAAATACTATAGTGCAACACTATAACATCATAATATAACTAAAAACAACTAAATCAAGCCTAACTCATACCATGAAGCTCACGGCCATTTCACAAATTTTTAGCATTTCTTCTTCGAAAATTTTAGTTAATTCATGTAATGCATAATCAATACCCTAGATCAACAATATGCTATTACATTATTCAAATAAAATAAAAATTTTACACCAAGGAATACACCCTAGGCATTTTTGGTTATTTCCAAAATTATAACAAATGGTTTTTTAAAAATTTCCAAATAAATACTAAGGGTTCCTACACCAACTTATATCAATAATTTATCATCAAAACATCCCTAGCAATTTTTGATCATCACTAGAATATTTTTATAACATGTTTAGCTTAAGAAATAAATCATCAATGTAGACATATTAACATATGTAATATATTTTCTAAGCATAAGAACATGCTAGCATGATTTTCACAATTAATACATGCTTGAAAAAATAATTTGAACCATCGATTATTGAAAACTTAGGTATTATCGAAGCTTGTTCGACATCTAACCTTGTTAACGTGTCGATTGGTTGTTGGGTGATTGTAACTTAAACTATTTGAGAGAAAGGAAGAAGAAAATATTTGGTTTGCTTATGAGAAGCTCTCAAGCAGAGAGGAATGAAAAGAAATGAAAGTGTAATGTGTTTGTTGTTCAAGGCTAAAAGTACTTAAGTAAAAATACAAGAAAATAATTTAAAGCAATCACAACACTCTCTCTTCTCTTCCAATCAAGAAGGCAAAATTTTATTTGATAATAGTCAAATGTGCTTATGTCATGCCCAAAATATCTCTTACAAGAACTCTCAGTAATAAAGGTTTTGAAATTAACAAAATAAATTTTGTCTCACACTTACACAAAGCCGTCGACCATGAAGAGAAGAGAAAGAAGAATTTTCAGATTTTTAAAGTTGTATCATGCATGTAATATATGTACACTCTATCCCAAAAATAGTGTAATCATGCATAAGAAAATCAAATTCTCAAGCTTATTTAGGGTCAACAATTTACGGCTCCTACTATGAAAAGCTCCCACTTGGTTAATTTCTTGGTTATAGTGCAATTAGATCACACTTGTATCAATTAATTCCCAACATAGCAATTCATGCTCCAAAATTGACGTGAATGGTGTTGTTCAATAAAGTTCACTATATTTTAAATTCCTTAGTGCTAATATTTGATTTTCATGCTAATTATACATATATATCATAATATATGTTTTAGATGATAAATTATATCATAGAAAAATTATTAGAATAATCCATAGGTAGAAAACCCTATTTCTCGATTTAGGGTTTTCGAGAATCATAATTAATCAATAATATAATTCCAAAATTTCTAGCATTAATTCAAAGCTAAATAATATTCCAATTATATAAAATAATCATAGGAATTTAAATATCATAATTCCTTGATCGTTAGACTTGATTTTCAAGTTATCTCAAAACGTTAACGCTTGAAACGCCTCAAACGCTTAAATATCGACTCATCTCAAAATGGTCAAATAAAGCTATAATCACTTTATTAAATAATTCCAATAATAATGGAATTAAATTCTAAGCTTAAAAACTTAGAAAATATCACGAGCATATAAATATCGATACGTAATCGACGAGAATTAATACAAATTAAATACGTTACATATTCAGATTTCTCAATTCACATTCATCCGTGAATAAAACATAGGAATTTATTATTCCAACAATAATCGATATCATTATTCGATATATAAATAATCAAATTATTATAATAATATTCTAATTTACTAAATTAATTTCGTAATTAGGAGTTTAAATAATCGTGGTATTACAAGAATGCACTCAAATGTCCCTCATGCTCATCATGACTCTTGCTATATACTAAGATATCATCAAAGTAGACAACTACAACCGCCAATATAAGCACGTAAAACATGATTCATAAGACGATAAACGCATTAGGTGCATTAGTCAATCCAAACGGCATAACTAACCACTCATACAAACCAAGTTTAGTTTTAAAAGCGCTTTTCCACTCATCACCCTCTTTGATTCGAATTTGATGATAACCACTTCTCAAATCTATCTTAGAAAACACACAAGAACCATGCAACTCATCTAGCATATCATCCGACGAGGAATAGGATGGCGATACTTTACCGTGATATTATTGATGGATCGGCAATCACAAAGACATCCTCCAAGTCGAGTCCTTCGGGCACAAGTAAACGGTACGCACAAGGACTCAAACTCTCTCACGTGCCCTCGCCAAGAATCATCGATTGCTTCTCCAACTCCTTCGCCTCCTCGTGATTGGTTCGGTATGCCGGTCGGTTTGGAAGCGTTGTTCGCACGAAATCAATTTGATGCTCAATTCCCGAATTGGTGGTAAGCCATGAGGTGTATCCTGAAAGACATCATCAAACTCCCGCAAAATGTAACTAATAGAAGGGTAGAAGTGAGATCGTTAGTGATAATCAAATTCTCCTTGACAACAAAGACGATCAACGACTTCGCTCATTCACCACCCACTTCAGATCACCAGCCTTGCAAGCGCGGACTCGATCATCTCATTCTCCTTCTTCTCGGCAATCGCCCGCATTGACTTCACTTTGTCACCTCCTCGACATCCGCACTTGATCCTCATAAACTTGGGAAGGAGTAAGAGGAACAAGTGATACCTTCTTCCGCTTATACTCGAAGGTATATCGGTTGGTGAAGCCATCATGAATAACTCGGCGATCAAACCGCCAAGGACGCCCAACAAGACGTGGCTCGCTTGCATGGGAATCACATCACACATCACCGTCCTCATACTTCCCAATGCGAATAGGAACTCGCACTTGCCTCGCCACCTTGATGATGCCGGTATCATTCACCATTGTAGACGGTATGGCTTAGGATGCTTCACCACAGTGAGCCCCAATTTCTCAACCATGGTTGCACTAGCCACATTCGTGCAACTCCTCCGCCTATGATGACGCCGCACACCTTATCTTTCACATGACATCTCGTGGAAGATATTTTCTCGCTTTATCTCCTTAGGTTGAGTTTGGACACTAAACTCTCCTAGCAACAAATAGTTGCCCGGCGTGTGGTAAGATTTCTTCAATCTCCTCTTCAATCTGCTACTACCTCATCGATCTTCCAAGGCCGCATCTCCTCATCATCCGTCACCACCTCTCCATCGCCTCTCATGATCACGACCTCCGGTTCGGACAATCTCTAGAATAATGTCCAAAACCATGACAAGTAAAGCACTTAACATCACGATTTCAGATCACGGAGCACCTCGACTTGTTGATTTCAAGCATCCGCTTTGGCGAATAAATGGCTTCCTTCTTCTCTCTCGTATGCCTCCTTCTTCCATTGGTTCCCTTTGAAAAGGAACCACTAGAGGCTGGTTGGTTCTCGCCTCCAATTAGCCGATTCGACCTCCAATTGTTCTCGACTGCCTCGGATTGTCACCACACTACTACCCTCCTCTCGAGTCGATTCTCTACCTTATGGCCATGTGCACCATATCATCCACCAACATAATGTCAGCAGCCCACTCTATCTCGAACCTCCCAATTCGCATCACCAAGAATCTCGCCATTGTGGCTTCCCTGCCTTCTTCCACATTAGCTCGAATCATTGCTACCTCCATCTCTTTATAGTACTCATCCACACTCCTACTACCTTGCCTCAAATTCAGAACTTGTTGTACAGACTCACGATAGTAATGAGGAGGAACAAACGCCTCATCACCGCCTTCATGTCGTCCCATGTATCAATTGGTGGTTCCTCGCTCCTTCACTGCTGGTCACCAACCGATCCCACCAAACAAGTGCATAATCTGAAACTCAATTGTCGCCACTTCACTTTCGAGATCGAATAGTTATGGCATTCGAACATGAGTTCCACCTTTCTCCCACTCGAGATACAATTCGATCATTCTTCCTCGAAGGAGGAATATTCATCCCGATGGTGCCCAAATTGTTATCTTCTCGATCTCTTCCTCTTGGGTGCCTATCTTCAAAATCTGAAAATTTTTCTTCCTCATCTTCAAATTCAGCCCTTCAGATCTATCTCGTCTGACGAAGAGGTCCACCACCTCTTCCTCCCCACGCCCTCCACCTCACCGATATATGATCGAATCTCGCCGCCTCTCATCGTTGTTTCTACGATTTCTCCGCTTAGTGATGCGTCATGCACCCTTCGATTTCCTTTGTGACGATTTTTCCTAGTTCACTGTAAGGCCTCAAATAAGAATTTGGTCCGAGGCCACATCTTCTTCTTCGTCCCGGATTGGAACCATCGAATCGCTTTCTTAGACATAGCCGCAAGAAACAAAAGAACCTCACAACCTCACAAACACTGTGTATCACTCAAGATGAAACACTCAACACTCGTGTATCACTCAATAATTTGCTTTTTCTTCACTCTAATAATCTCACTCTCTCGCTTTTTCCACTCAAATTCTCTTAAGAGCTCGAATTCCTCAATCTACCACTTTATGTTCACCAACAACACCAACAAAACAATTGGACAATTTTTTTTTTTTTAATTTTTTTTTTTTGAAAAGCTACACGTAAACCGACTCAAAAGGCTCTAACTACCCGAAAGACCGTAGGACACGAAGACACGATAATCGAAAACTCAAAAAGTGTTGTGCGTAAATTTGCTCAACACGATCTATTCTACCCAAGGAACCCAAAAACACAACGAGATTTAACCGATTTTGGAAAAATTGCACACGTGATAAACACCAAACGACTCAAACGCATTAAGGAACGCAAAAAACAGGATTCAAAATTTCTATACTTTTTTTTTTTTCACCTCTCAGAACGTGGATGCTGGAAAAAAAATCAAGAACGAAAAATTTTAATTGGTAAGATATTGATATGGATAATGATAATGATATGGATAATGATAGGTAGGATACGGATAATGATAGGTATGTAGGATATGGATAATAATAGGTAGGATATGGATAATGATAGGTATGATATGGATAAGATAGGGATAACGTTCACAGATATGGTCGACCCTAAACAAACGAAAACGAGGACAGATGAGATACTACAATTGAACCACGAAAAAAAAAATAAAAAAAATAAATGACCCACGAAAACGGAACGTTTTTGGCGAAACAAACACGAAAAAAAATGAGACTCTGACAAACCCTAAACCTACCCTTGACTCGAAAAAGAAAGGATGATACCTGACTGACGACGAACCCCAGATGACGAACACGGCTCTGATACCAAATGATAAGGTGGGCACCCCTAACTTCACCCCAAAAGCGCGCTCAAAGGGGAAGGTTTGGACCCAGCCTTATATATAGCCCAGGATAAGCTTCCGCGGACGATGTGGGACGCATCAGAGGTCTTCGTAAAGCTCAGTGGCTTTCTTTTCGTTTTTATGTTTTGGCTTTGAGAACACCCTTGGATTCGAGAAGGAAATGAAGAACGGGAACGAAACGAAATAGGGCGTTTCTAGCTCTAGTTTCGGATGAGCTTCTCCCAATTATGTTTCCCTATCGCTTCTGTAGACTATCTTGCCTACTCGAGCCCGAACTCGCTTAAGGGAAAAAGAGCAGCTTCCGTGGAAAATTCAGACTTTCTTTTTGATGATGCGATCGATCACATAAAAACATAAACTTCGAGGTACGGATGGATAAAAATATCATTTGTTCTTAATAATAATATCATTTATATTGAAGAAAAGTATTATTAAATATCATTTACATTGTAGAAAAGTATTATTTGTTTTTTACACTGTAATTTAAGAATATCATTTATGTTGAAGTAAAATATCATTTGTACTGTATAAGTATTATTATCTATATATGTAGATATTTGCACAGGAGACTTACCTCAAAAAAAATACATAATTTTAGGGAAAAAAAATTCAATGTCTCGATATTGGAACGTCTTTTCAATAATAGTCAAACGCTTATAAAGTAATTAATATCTAACTTTTCATAATTATGTCCCAATAGTTATATTTTTAGCACTTGAGATCTCATTAGGCATGTCTAATTTAATGTGGAAATACTCTATTGGTTTCCAAATAAATGTCATATTTAGAAATAAAATTTGTTCTCAAATAGTGTCCTATTATAGAATTTAATAGAAAAATAATATAAAACTTCTTATTTTACACCTATCTCCAATATAAATTCTTTTATTTATCGATTTTTCATGCAATGATTAAAGATAAAAGGAACAATTTTATTCACTTTCTTAATATACAATATACCGAGGAGCATTTTTCATGAAGTCCTAATGTGGTGAATTGCCACAAAATTACGAAAATATCACAATAAACGTAATTGTGAAAATTCCGAAAGGTTGAGTATTGATTTGTGATTTATAAAACATTAGAACATTAATGAAAAAAGGCTCAAAAATTGATATTAATCCTTCATGTGATAAAATTCAATAGAAACATTTCAAATTTAAGGCTCTTTTATTTCTTCCCCTATTTCTGCTAAAAATATCAAGTCCACAACAAATTGAACAATCCTCATAGTATGATCATCATAATCTCTACATCTCAAAGAGAACTAAGAGTTCTATACGTCTTAAAAATAGTGCAAGCAAAGAAAAGAAGAAAAACCCAAAAGCGTGCGGAGGACGACGAAGGAAGCTGCATCTATGTTTGCTTCTCACGACGACTCTTCTTCGAGATAGAGCGAATGGGAAGCAGCAAGGAGTGCTGCACCGATGCCCGACCCATCGTTGAAGTGCTCGAACACGACGCTCGACCCGCTGGCGTCGCCGAGCAGCTCGAATACTGTGGTCTCCAAGCACTTGCTGTACTCGGTGTAGTGCTCATACAAGCCACCATCCATGGCTATCATAGTCTTCTCCCCATCCTTAGCAGTGTCCCTCCCCACTTTTTTCAGCATCCCAAAGATGCCCGCAGCCGCGAGGCGGGCCCCACGCATCGCGATTATGTTGCAGAGTTCGATCACCACCCGCCTCTTCTTCAGGGAGGTATGAGATATCTGAGCAAACACAGAGATAAGATACATTGTCAAATGTCAAGTATCCTCTTTGCAAGGCGTGGCTTGCTTTTGGTGCTCCTTTACGAGGCATTCCAATGAGCAGCACTCAAACATAGTGTACCTCCAGTATATTCTTCAGATTTTCATCCACCAACTTCAGATCAGATGATGTATCCTGATGCATAGCCGACATTTCCGGAGTCCTGTGTACAGGATCCAAAATCAACCCTTCATTTTTCAAATTTTGTAGTAATAAACACAAATTCCACACAATAAGCAAGATGGACTTCACTCCGATTAGCCATTGTACATATACGTCGATTATTTCCTTTTCGCAATTTTAGTGTCATCAGCATATAACTATGCAAGAATATGATTCTCATGTACCAACCAAATTCTATGAAAAGTCATTGGATCAAATCATGTTAAAATTCGAACTGATAATAAAACTCATTTCTGCGTGGAAATACCTCAAAATGAATGGGATCTTGAGTTTTGATGGAACTTCGTCACCGAAAAAGGAAGCTTCTTCGGCCAACCTAAGCAAAACTCGGCGTAAAATTTCTCCCAAGTACATCCCAGAAATTAACTTCTCAAATATCTGTATGCAAACATGAACACAGCATAACAAATAATAGAGTTATGCAGTCGAATATGATAGTAAGATAATTGAAAAAGACCCAAAAAAAAAACGCAGATAAACAGCATATAAACGTCACTCCTACCTGTTCACCCGGATTCAGGCTTTCAGCATCCATTGCAATGTCATACTCCGTCAGCGGAAGATGTGACGATCTGAAGTTGCCCCACTCCATGTTTATAACCTGAATCGCATAACATTCGAGTCTTCAACAATTTTATTGACCAATCACGTAAATATTTCAAAGCATACAAGAATTTGCTAACCATTTCTCCAGATTTAGGCAGAGGACCGTGCCATTTGGGAATGGCTTGAGCACGTTCGACATATGCTGCATTCGTTCCAGTACCCAATATTACAGCAATAGAAACATCGGGATCAGCATGTCTTCCTCCTGCTAACGTTCCAATCGTATCATTAACCTGCCACGATCATCACAACGTAAACGTAAGAATACAGTTGAGGATATATGGGACTCAAAAGTGACATGGCTTCTTATAAACTCACCAAAGCTGCCACCCGCATTTCAAAACCCTTTCTTTTCAAGGCTTTCGTAACTTCAGCCACCACGTCTTGGCCGACCTACAATGATCAATGGAAATAACTAACGAACTAATAAAAAGAAAATGAGTGAATGTGTTCAAGATGAAGCAATACCGTGTCATCGATAGAGAATCCTTTCGTCCACCTAATTAGGGTTCCAGAGTTAATCGAAGTTTGCATCACCGGGAATGAGAAAGTGAAGCCCAATTCTCTCTGCTTCCCAGCAGGTTGTTCATATATCCGCTCTTCGTCAGCCACAAAGCTAGCAAGCTTCTCTGCGATGTAATCAAAAAGGGCCTGAAAACAGCGGGTTGGGCATTCAATAACGTCTTTAAAACTGGCAAATTACAGGAAGGATAACTCAAAGTAATTTCTCACATCTGAGCTCCCACTCATCAGCGCTGGGGGGATTGATGCCTCGGCAAATTCCTGATGGACAACACCATGTTCCCTGCCTCCTAGCTCAACCCGCAACACACGGAAGTTTGTCCCACCGAGATCTAGTGCGTAAAAGACTCCCTCCTCAGCACTGGTATTAAAGAATGGTGAAAAGCAGATATGTTTTTAGCTATCATGTCTCCAAACACATGCTAGAAAAGGCGAATGCACATCACACACAAACCAAACGAATGTAAAACAAACTCAAACGAAATCCAAATTGACGTTTACAGCTCTTTGACTAGAGAAGATCTTACACAGGAATGTCCAATCCTTCATCACCATTTCCATGGCACACAAGTACTTATAAATCAATTTAGATCAAATCTTTCGAGAGGGATAATCTCAACACATAAATTTCAGATGTCGAAAGAGGCATCTGAGGTTAAGGATATGTGTATTAGGGGCTCCTCAACGGGCTATTCCTCGTAGAATCATTCTTGAAACCCTCAGCTTCATGATCAGACATAACAACCTCAAGAAGCTAGTTTTCGCGTATCAACTAGGTGATCGAGCATACTAAGAATCATCTTAATGTCAAGAATCTCCACCCAAAAATTCTTCACTCAAAACAAACAAGAAAAACAACACATCAGACAAGGTGCTCTGCTCCACATTCATAAAGAATGCAACTTATAAATTCTCCATCCACATCAAGAATCATCTAGCTGGCAAGGAACAAATTCTTCACTCAAAAACATTACTACAAACTCCATGCTCCACTTCCACGAACAGTACCCATCAAACCATCCACGTCAAAACACACAGAATCAAGAAAGATTCAAAATCTTAGAGAGAGAGAGAGAGATAACAGAGATAGAGATTATACCCAGTGGGGAGATTATCAACAAAACTGATGAGCATCTTGAGCTTGCTGCCACCCTCAGATGCCAAGCCTGCATGCATTTCCACATTCATCGCATCTGCAACCTGCTTCAATTTCGCCTCGGGTGTCCCACATTTCTCCTCGAATTCCTTCACCAGCGCCCTCGTCCGGGCCCACCTCCCGGAACTCCTCATCCGCTGCCGCACCACCAGCGACGCCGCGGCCACCACCGCAGCGGTCCCAATCACCGCCACTCCGACCGCCACCTTCCCCATCTCCGATCTCACTCGAACAAAAACCGGATTAGGAAAAAAGATTAAATGTTTGGAGTTCACCGACACAGTTTTGCGGTGCAAGAATCAAGAAAAGAAGGAATAAAAGAAATGATGGAAAGCGAAAAGAGTTGGGAAAGAGTCAAATCACGGGAAAATAGAGAAATCGGGTTTTGTTCTGGAACGAGAAAGAATGGAAAGAGAGGTGTTTATTTGTGGATGGTTTGTTTAGTTTTCTTTTGTTTCAAGTGTCGAGGTGGAAAGTCCGCCATTGAAGCGGTGTCTCCCTAATTCCCTATTTTTGGAAATCTTCACGTTTTTAATATTTTTTCCTTATTTTTGCTGAATTTGTTGCATTTGTAAAATATAATCCCTTTATTTTACCTGCTCTCTTAATGTTCTCCAGTATATTCGTTCGTGTATGTAGAAACTTTCTAAATTATAGGGTGAAACTTAAATAATATTTTTTTAATATAAATGATATTTTTCTTAACAATAAACGATACTTTTATCCATTTGCATCATGCAGATGAATGTGTAGGAGTTTTTGTGTTTTCTTAATTAAAATTGCAGGTAAATATGTATAAGTATTAGCATAACATTAGTACACTATGTATAATTAATTCTCTCAATATTATTGTAATCTATCTACCACATTATATATAAAAAATGTATGATGAAAAAAAAACCAAAATAAATGGAAAATTTTATATTTATCTACATTTAATATGGAAGAATATAATTCTTATTACATTGTGTTAATTTTATTTATTCATAAATAATAATTAGTTTTCTACTTTTTAATCTTTGATTTCTATAGATTGGTTAATGTTTGATTTTTTTAAGCAAATTAATACTTGATATTTGGATATTTTATCTAGTAGTTTCCCTACATTTTGTAAGAAGTATCATATATAAGGTCACGAAACGTTAAATTTTCCATTTTCTGAACTTTTATGCAGATTAACTTCTCTCCAAGTTTCCGGATATAAAGATTTATAAAATATCGCTTGGTTGTTTTTTACTAACACGAAAATTAATTGGACTAATTATTTATATTTATTAGTGATAGAAATACACGTGACACTATTATTTATCTTTTTTTTTGATAATTTAATACGAAAATTTTAAAGGCTGCATTACGGTGGACTCGAACCCGAGACCTTTGGCCTCGGGCATTAACCACTCTACCACTAGGCCAATACACACACGTGACACTATTATTTATCATACCATGAATTAGGTACCAGTGAGCAGATAATATAAAAAAAAAAGATTATGTATTTAATCAATAAGATAATTAAATACCATCTAGTATGATGATTTACATCTTTAATAATTAGGAAGGACTAACCGTTGATCTTTAAAAGCAAAATATGACTACACAACAGCAATGCTAGCTTTATGTAAAGCCTAAACAGGGTAGTTGACCAAATGCACATACTTATTCTCAGATTTGAAAATTATAAATTTATGATACCAAAGATTGACCCAATCCGCAGTTACCTACGTCAGATCGCCATGTATCTAGGGGAATAAATAAACAAACTAAGCTGTTCATAAGTTATTCGGAGTTCGATTCAAAAAACTTGTTCGAAATTAGTTTGTTTTGCAAATGAGCCGAACTCTAGTCTAGAATCGAGCCTGATAGGATTTCGAGCCGAGCTCGAGCTCATGGATATTCGGTTCGTGAGCTCATGAACATGTTTGGGTCGAACTCAAACGAGTCAGTTCGCGAACATGTTCACGAACATATGAAATAATAAATTATTTCTATATATTTAAATAATTTAAACTAATAATAAATTATAAATTATATTTTTATTGGTAATTAATAAAAAAATTAATAATAATAAATTATAAAATTTAATAATTTGAGCTCGAGCTCGACAACGAGCAAAGTCGAACATGAACAGAGTTCGAGTTCAAGTTCAAATATGTCTTATAAACGAGTAGTTGTGGAACCGAATTCGATCAATTCGCGAGCTTAAAATTTTTACAACGAACTGTGCTCGAGCTCAATTTAAAGCTCGAATTCGAATTCGAGCAGACTCGAGCCTATTAAAATTTAAACCAGCCGAACTCGAGTTTGACAGTGTTCGGCTCGTCTCGACTCGGTTCATCTACAGACCTACCCGTATCCTACCCACCAATAGGGTGCGTTATCGGTACGATCACTGTATCGATCAGGATCTTATTTTTCTTGTCCCAAATCTAGTAGTTCTTAACCAATTGAGTTAAATCCGTGAGAATAATGAATTATTTTTAAAAATGAGATTTTGTTTCCCGTCCCTATTAGATATAGTTAGAAGTTAATAATGGAGTGTTGTATAAACAAGAAAAAATATTTTGGTTTCTTTTTAAAGATGATGGTAATTCACAAACAGCAAATTATTCTAAATGCGCACGTATAGAGTTGTACGGAATAACTATCACCCATTATACAAAATGCACACATTTAGACGTACAAAATATAAATAGGGAGCAAAACTTAAATACTCATTTTTGTCAAAGTATATACATTCTATAACCAATTCCAAAATTTGCTATATTTCATACCTATTTATCAATTTAATATATTTTTGAGTGAAATATGATGTGATTTTCGACATCATTGTGTTTTTTCTATTAAAATCAGTGCACTTTAAAGTTTGAAATGAAAAATGAAGTCTCCGATCGAACGGAGACAGTGTAATGATCGACCAGAGACTTCAAAAATATTAGAACTACATAAAAAATTTGAGATTCCAGTGAAAAACCTTGTTTTCAGTCGTAAAAACCTTATTTTCGATCGTGAAATTGTTGTCTTCGGTCATGAAAATAATTGTTTTCGCTCGACTGGAAACAACAATTTCACGATTGAAGACAAGGTTTTCACGATCAAAACAAGATTTTCCACTGGAATCTCAAGTTTTCTCAATAATTCTAATATGTTTGAAGTCTCCAGTCGATTATTACACTGTTTTCGATCGATCATTAGACTGTCTTTGATCGACCAGAGATATTCTTCAATTTTTTACTTAAAATACATTAAAATAATGAAATGAGTATGAAATGTAACAAATTTTTAAAATGAATATAGAGAATACACACTTTTAAAAAAATATTTATTTCTATATAATTCCTCATATAAATATTACTTATATATAACACACTACAAACCACACAAAGATTGATTGAACTTCTAGTTTTATTATTAACATGTGATTATTTATATCAGTTTCCATTAAAGCGACTTATTTACATACCCCACAACATTGAAAATAGCTAGAGATTAGTTGAACTTATAGTTTTACTACTAGCACATGATTGTTTATAAGTTTTGAAAATGAAAGTCTTCATTGTGGAATTTTGCCTTTCCTAAGTCCTACTAAATAATAACTCATTGATAAGAATACTATCGGACAAATGACTAATCAATTCGACGATTTTGTCTTATGGACTGGATTATGGAGTTACGATTTCGTTATTAAAAAAAGAGGATATTGACGCATAAATACATTAACATTGGGTTAATTTTGGTTTTTCCCACGAATTTTAAAAATTGTCACAAATACACAAACTTAATGATTTTAGTGATTTTATTAATGATTTTAGTGATTTTACCACGTTTCAAATTTAAAGCAAATTAAATCTGACTTGACATCTCAAAAATTTACCATAAATAATATGGTCAATGATGTAAACGACATCGTAGAGAGAGGATATCGATTGTTTTGATCACAACTAGAACCAAACAATGAAACAAACGAAAAGACTTGATTTTTGTAATGAGGATTGACGTGGTGAATCCTAGAAATAAAAAAAACAGATTTATTTTGATAGAACGACGATATTTTATGTTCTCTCTATGATTCGTTTATATCACTAATCGTTTAGTCTGTAGTAAATTTTCGAGATGTCAAGTCAAATCTAATTTGGCCTGAATTTGAAATCGTGATAAAAACACTAAGTCATTAAGTTTGTTTATTTTGTGATAATTTTTAAAGTTCGTGAAAAAAACCAAAATTGGTCCAAAATTTGTTTATTTATGCACCAATAACCCTTAAAAAACATAAATTTAAATCATAATAATAATGTATAGATATAATGCACACTGAGGGTAGAGGTAGCCGCTACTTTGCGGGTTTTAGTCCAAAAATCTTGAATTTCTTTTAAAAGAAGCGATAATAAATAATGAAGATATTAACTTCAAAACATGAAATTTTTTAAGGTATACATCTAAAGAACACCCCCCTCCCTTTTTTTTTGAATTTATGAGGAATCATTCTTATCCCATTGCGCCGATGACTAAAGAAGCTAACTTTAAAAGCCATTTCAATTAGAAATATAAGATATTTGAAAGTTAGAAGATTATATGGTGCACATGATTTGTAAATATTTATCAAGAGTATTATTGATTGAGATATAGTTTATGTTAGTATGTTTTTAATTTTCTTGTCTTATACTTATAAATCATCAAATTACAAAACATAAACAAAAATATAATTCTAATTTATTAATTTTGCACAACTCTTTGAAGTTAAAAGAGGAAAGAGAACTACGTGCTTTGGATTTTATATATTAAGTAAATTTGATGATCCCATCATAATTTATAAGATGTAACAGAAAACAAAAAAAATTAACATGGACTTCACAACAAGTCCTTGTTACGAAATATAAGCACTGAGCAAAAACCCCAAAGCAAAAAACACCACAAAATTGGTTACCCAATTTGTCTTACGACTACATTTAGGGACGTTGCGAATCCACAGATTTTGAATTTTGATTTTTATATACAACTACTTGGAATAATACGGCTATTTATAAAGAGAAAAATAGCCTGAAACAAGCACTAAGTACAATTAAGCTCAAACTGAGAAACATGCCCAATTTTTTTTACCCGTAGGCCCTTACAATCCCCCACTCCCTGACAACTCACATGCGAGTTGGATCGCCGTTTGTGTGGAAGGATCCACAATATAGGCTCCATAAGTCAACAATCTTCCACCTAGAGACGGACATCATATCTCAACTTCTTCCTCGTATCGGCGCGACATCGCTAAGCCTTCATCTTTATGTTCCGAGGTAAATTGAAGTTATGCATAGCTTTAATTTCTCTAAGGTAACAACCTTAGTAAACATATCAGCTGAAATCTTGGTTCATTGAATTTCTCTAGTGACGAGGCCAAGTTTTGTGCTTTTTTTCGTATCTTGTTTTAGGTTTAGATCGAGTCATTTTGAGTCTTTTGTTTGTGTTTTGTGTCTGGGAGGACACATTGTTGAGAGAGGGGCACGAGGAGGCTGAAGCAGGGCATGATGAAGTTGATTTCCATGAAAGAGGCATTGAGCCTAGCTGAAGGCAAGGTGATCACAAAGGCAGGTCCATGGTAAGAGGGAATGAACCATGATAAGAGGGAATGACTCAGTTTGTACCGCTTGAGATCTATATTTCAATACTGGGCAAGGCAAAGAAGGCAAGACAAGCCGCGAGCAATATATTGGTCATGTCCCAACCATGTCAAGATGGGCACCATTGCCCAAGAGTTATTATTTCAGCAATTGCCAAAGAGGGTGCATCATTAGGCAAGATACCAACGTGTGCAGAACAAGGCAAGAGGGCAAAACACTATAGATGCCACACTGAACTCAAGTTACACAAAGTTGGTTTGAAGGCTAGATGTTGTAGATCTTGACCAACATAGTGAGCAGAATATAGAAGCAGCAGAGCTCCTATCGTGGGCAACACGTCAAAGTAGTGGAATAACCTTATCACAAGAGTGGATAATTTTCTTTCCTTATCGAGAAGATACACAGAGATCAAATCATTGTGGATAAGGAAAGAATCCATGGCATTATCTCCAGAATATTCGTCTAAGGCTAAGAGGATTCATCTTGGTCAAGTCAAGGTTCGTCATGGACGAGATCCATCATGGGCAAGATGCCGAGAAGTGGATAAATCTTATGCAAGAGCATATAAGAAAGGTGTTTCATTACCTTGTCCTAAAGATACAATCAGATCTGATCTACACCGATAAGGAAAGATCTTGGGCGCACTGCCAGAATTGGTCAACCCTAACCCCAGCAGGCCATAGTGGGCGAGAAGGCCCAACACAATTCTTATGTTACATGTTAGTTTTAGACCGCAACATTAAAACCATTTACTTTATCGTATTTTTATTTTCCGTTGTTACGTTGCCAAAATTTTATTGTAAGTTTTATCCTTTAATTTCAAGTATGGCTTTTTCTTTTTTTCGTTTTTGTTATTTACTTTATGTCTAGGTAAGTTCTTTATTCTGGATTGGGCGATATGAGTTAAACAATTGGTCAGGGGGCTTGAGAGTTTTAAATGGACAATCTACCTTTGTGAGATTGTGTTTCCGAAGTGCCAGATTTGATTCCAAATGATTTAACTCGACCAAATCAATTAATAGGCCGCTAATTAATCATATTGGGCAAGATCACAAATAAATCAAATTATACACTAGGTGAATGTCTAGTTACGTTTGAGAGTATCACGAGCATGGGTGATTGTGGTGTAGGTCGTTACTATAACGCCTTGCATTTCAGTATATAAGAGGAACTCCTTAGAGAACATAAGAGAACTTAAGTCCCTATTTTTCGAATAAGAAATTATGGTCCCTAGCAAAAACTATTGGTGTATGGGGCGATGAGGGGAGAGGGGAATGGAATACACGAGTAAAGGCAAATTAATTTTTTTCTATAAGACTTGATCTCTACTAAGATCAGTAGATGTCGGGTAATTGAGGTCAGTAATAATAGTAGTATTGATGATCAGTTCAACAAAATGGAGTCTTATAAAAAGTGTCGTTCAGTTAGCAATCCTACTGATTGCTTGACCGTTGATCAGTTAGACTGATAACTAACTTCGGTGCAGAATGTGGTAGTTAAGTTTTTACCTTACTGAAAATTGACTTAAAAGACTTAGTTGAATAAGAGCTTAGTCAGTATAGATTATCTTCAGTAGTAAAGGACTTGATGGATCCCTCAAGGTACGTACTGGTGTATGGGAGATGATTACATCAGTTAAGAAAATTTTAAAACCTTTTCTTTTCACAAACTGACTGGCTACTGTGGCAGTAGCTGGTCGGATAACTGATAGATCAATAGTGGTGTCAGTACTACTGGTCAGTTCAGATAATGTAAGTCTTATACTAAGTGATATCAGTTAGAAACCTACTAATTATTGAGATAGCTGGTCAGTTGGACTAATAACTGATGCGGGTGCAAAATGTGGTGGTTAATGTATTTACCTTACTAAAAACTTGAACTAACTTAAAAACACATAGTCAAATATGGCTTAATCAGTTTTTAGTTTATCTCACCAGTATCAAACTAATACTGATAGAGTATTTCAAAACGATGTTACTGCTTGTGTGCTGGTGATGACAGTTGTTCCGACCAAAATTTTCTTTTAAGTCGCTCGTAATAGTACGAGGTCCTTATAGAGCGGTGTTCCGACCAAATTGTTCTTTTAAGTCGCTCGCAATAGTACGAGGTCCTTATAGAGCGGTAAGGTCGACCTAAGTCGAATCTCTCGAGAAAAGCTTAACAGAGCTACGGTTCTATGTCAAACACGAAAACAGAAAAGAAATACTAACGTCCTAAAATAAGGGGGTCTGTCACAGAACGGACAAAAGCACGAAATAAAATAAAGCAGGTAAAAAGGATGCACTTGGACAATAAGAGGAATTGACAGATACACGGAATTGGAGATGGTGTTCTAGGGTTCAAAATCTATCCTCGCTATTTAATAAGCCAAAGATCGGTACACAATACATAAAACACCCACGCCTCTCACCTAGCGTTCAACACTAACTAATCTCTCGACTACGTCAATGTTAGACTCGAACTTAATGGCGGGGAATCTCTCAGCCCAACCGACATCAACTACGAAGGATATTTAACTACAAATGCACATGATAACAAAAACCCTATCCACATATATTAATTACTCAACAACAAATAATCTCTCGATCACGTTCATTGTCAAACTTATATTTAACATAAATATGCTGTCGCATTACTTCATAATCAAACATAAGAACATAATCAGCCTATACTATTCTCTCGAACACCATGTATGAAGATCATGAAATAAAAAATTTATAGGGATAAGAAAATTATAAATCATCAACACAATTAATCACGATTCAAGATAAGAATAATCCAACATTTATTTCTCAACAAATCGATACTTTATCTCATAGTAGAAATTATCCCCATACAATTACATAGACATAATGAAATGAGAAAAACTTACAAACCATTCATAGATAAATTTGTCTTCCGAAAATCCAGAATCGTTCAATCTAATTGTTAATCCAAATGCACAATAATTAAATGGAAAGAAAAAGGAAAAGAAAAGAGAAAGAAAAGAAGAAAAATCACATGCGTAGAGTGTTAGATGTGAGATGAGCGGTTGTTCTTCTTTTATAAACCCTCACGGAAGCCTAGTAAAAATACTCTAAAAATAGGCCCAAAAAGCACGTCCATCGTCGGACGGGATGAAACCGGCATTGGGTGTGGCTCTCTGGAGACATCAGAGAGGGCACCCCAACGCCAGACGGAACGAAACCGACGTTGAGACGACTCTCTAGACGAAACACAAAGAGTGATGCAGCGCCAGATGGAGGTGAGGCCGACACTGTAGGGGGGCTGCTTGAGGCCGACGTTGGGATTCGTTCGGCGCTTGGCTTCGCGGAGGATGTTGCGATGAAGCCGGCGCTACCGGGGAGCAAGGTCAGTTGCTTGAGGCCGGCGCTGGGATGCGTCCAGCGCATGGCTCCATGGAGGACGTTGCGATGAAGCCGACGCTACGGGGGGCAAGGTCAGTTGCTTGAGGCCGGCGTTGGGATACGTACGATGCTTGGCTCGCGGAGGACGTTGCGATGAAGCCGGTGCTACGGGGGCAAGGTCAGCTGCTTGAGGCCGGCGCTGGGATGCGTCCGGTGCTTGGCTCCACCGAGGAAGTTTCGATGAAGCCGGCGCTATGGGGGGGCCAAGGTCAGCAACTTGCGAGGGATGAAGCGGGCGATGGAGGGGACGAAACAGGGTGCTGGTGGACGAGACGGCACAGGAAGGACCCAGCGGGTGCTGGGCCTGGCGCAGCATGTGGGGCACGTGCTGGGGCGAGCCCAACACCGGACGCCGCGCAACGCCGGATGCGCTCGCGCGTGCGTGTGCAACTTCGCTATTTTGCTCCGTTCTCTCTCATCCGAACTCCGAGTTGCGATCCTTTTGCGCCTATGGACTCGTATTGAGATGTTCTTTGACATTGTAAATTTTTTACATCCATCCTTATCATATCTATTTCGTCCTATTTAACGCTATTTTCTATAAAACATCGAACAAACCAAATAAGTCTGAATCGATAAATATTAATCAAAATAACGACAGAAATAGAACAAACCATAGAAAACGACATGCATAAAGATATGAAGAATAAGCACAAAATCATACTAAACAACTCCTCCACACTTAAACCTTTGCTTGTCCTCAAGCAAACATTATCACCATGACACGAGAAAAGAAATCGAGAAAACATGTATTCAAGTGGATCATACCACGACATCACGTCATCCTAGATTTTCTAAATCGATAAACTTCTTAACATGATAATAAATTAAGAATTGATTGAGCATGCGGCTTAATCCAAGCAAATCACAAATCTGATCTATATGCATTTAATAATCGAATAGCTAACTTATATAGATCCTTGCATAACACATCTCATTTTCAATATAACACACAACTTCCAATACCAGATGTGACGACTCAAGGAGGATTATAGGACAATATTCATTAAGTCAAACCTTCGAGTTGAAAACCCGAGTATCCTAATGTGGTTTTCCATACTCATCACTTTTGAGCTTCCATTCGAGAAGCAACATGGAGCGAGAGGAGTAGAACCCCTTATTCCAACCATAAACTCACTTATTCAATCCATCAACAACTTATTCCAACTCTTTTTTTTTTTTATAATAGTTTTTTCATATTTTCATAATTTTTTTTCGAGCTAAGACACGACAAGGGAACCATATAAATAACAACGACAATCAACCACACATATCACTTCATCATAATTTACTTCGACGCGCCTACAGCTAGATCAATCATTAACAATTATCAAGCCAAGTCATGCATCGATAAGAATTACTAGAAATCAGTTCGGACGTGCATACCCAATGAAATCATGCTCACTCAACTCTACTCGTATACTAGACGATAAAGCATACTCAAATCCAAACAAAAGGTATAAAATGGTTTTTGATTTCTCTTATTTTCGATCTCCGAATAGATTCTAATTCGTTTCGTTGGTTACCTTAAACATAATTAAGGTCAAGCACCATAAGAAATTGGTTTAATCATCACTAATAAAAGTTTTAAATTTTTCGGGTTATTACATACCATCCCTCTTAAAATAAATTTCGTTCCGAAATTTGCTAACCTTGGAAAATATCTGGGTATTTCTCTTTCATAGCTGATTCTAATTCCCAGGTTGCTTCTTCTTGTCCATGGTGTCGCCATAGAACTTTTACTAACGGTATCTCTTTGTTCCTTAGCTTTTGGATACGTCGGTCAAAGATTTCCGTAGGTAATTCTACATAACTCATATTATCATCGAGGACAATATCTGTCGGGGGTATTACATGGCTGGGGTCATGTATGTACTTTCTGAGTTGTGAAACATGGAACACATTGTGCATGTTTCCCAAACTTGGCGGCAATGTCAGTCTGTAAGCTGCTGGCCCTATCATTTCCAAAATTTCATAGGGTCCTATAAAACGTGGTCGTAGCTTCCCTTTTATTCCGAATCTCAAGATTTCTTTTGATGGGGAGATCTTCAAGAAAACTTTGTTTTCCACTTCAAATGTAGCTCTGCGCTGCTTGTCATGCATTTACTTTGTCGGTCTTGGGCCTCCTTGATCCGTTGGCGGTTATCTCACGATCTCAATCATCTCTCCCACGTAGTCGTCCTAGTACTCTTCTTTCTCCCACTTCATCCCAAAGAAAGTGGTGATCGACATTTCTTTCCATAAAGCGCTTAAATGCGGGCCATTCCAATAGTTGCTTGGTAGTCATTGTTGTAGGCGAATTTCACCAGAGGTAATACTCGTTCCCAACTTTCTCCTATATCAAGGAAAACATTTCTCAACATGTCTTCAAGCGTTTGAATGGTCCTCTCGGATTGTCCGTCCGTTTGTGGATGGAACGCGGTACTAAAATATAGTCGAGTTCCCAATTCTTTTTGCAAGCTCGTCCAGAATCTGGATGTGTATTTCGAATCTCTGTCAGACGTGATAGTCTTCAGAGCTCCATGTAAACGTATGACTTCTCGAACGTACAACTTTGCTAATATGTCTGATCCATGTGTTATCTGAATTGGTAGAAAATACGCGCACTTGGTCAAAAGATCGATGATGACCCAAATAGCGGTATTTCCTCTTTGCGATTTGGGTAGCCCGGTAACAAAATCCATGGCAATATCGTCCCATTTCCATTCCGGTATGTCCAACGGTTGTAAGGTCCCATACGGTCGCTGGTGGAGTGCTTTCAATTGGTGACACGTCAAAAAACGTTCTACGAATGAAGCTACGTCTCGCTTCATTCCATCCCACCAAAATTTCTCATTAAGATCTTGGTACATTTTGGTGCTTCCGGGGTGTGCGGTGTAAGATGTTTCATGGGCTTCTTTCAAGCTTTCGCTCTTAAGCCCTTCGTCTTCTGGAATACACACTCTCCCGTCATATACCAGAACATCATCTGTTGCTTCTCTGAAATTATTGTGGTTGTTGTCCTGGATCTTGGCTCGTACTTCCTCTAGCTTCTTGCTCTTTCTCTGGGCTTCTAAGATTCGGGCTCTTACGTCCGGGATTACAATCAACGTTGTAATGCAGCCTTTTATCGTCTAAGATGGGTCTATGACTTTGATGTTCATCCTCTGAAATTCCTTTATCTCTTCATGACTGAGGAGACATCCCAAACTAGAGTGGGATTTGCGACTCAAAGCATTGGCTACAATATTAGCCTTGCATGGGTGGTAATTGATAACACAGTCGTAATCTTTCACCAATTCTGACCATCTACGTTGCCTCATGTTAAGATCTTTCTGCTCAAAGAAATACTTCAGGCTTTTATGGTCAGTGTAGATCTCACATCTAACTCCATAGAGATGGTGTCTCCAAATCTTTAAGGCATGTATGACCGCTGCTAATTTCAGGTCGTGCGTAGGATTGTTCAACACATGTAGGTATAATTGCCTTGAAGCATAAGCAATAACTTTGCCTTCTTGCATCATAACACATCCTAATCCATTCTTCGAAGCGTCCGTGTAGATTGTGTACTCCTTATCTACTTCGGGTACTGCGAGTACAGGTGCTATCGTCAGCAACTCCTTCAATCTCTTGAAACTAGCCTCACACTCGGCAGTCCAAATGTATTGATTCTTTTTCTTAACAATTGGGCCATGGGTCAGTCTATCTTTCAAAATCCTTCGATAATAGCCAGCAAGTCCTAAGAAACTCCAAATTTTATTCGGGTTCTTTGGTGATTCCCATTCTCGAACTGTATCGATCTTAGAGGGGTCCATTTTGATTCCATCGACGGACACGATGTTACCTAAAAATGTCACATCATCTAACCAGAATTCACACTTGCTAAACTTGGCAAATAGTTGTTCTTGCCTTAATGTTTGCAGCACAGTTCTCAAGTGCTCTTCGTGTTCTTGGTTATTCTTGGAGTATATTAGGATATCCTCTATGAATACTAAGACAAATTTGTCTAAGTATGGGTTAAATACCATATTCATGATATCCATAAATACTGCTGGGGCATTTGTAAGTCCAAAGGGCATAACGATGAATTCAAAATGACCATACCTTGTACGGAGAGCCGTTTTAGTTATATCATCGGGTCTAATACTCAGCTGATGGTATCCAGACTTTAAATCTATCTTCGAAAAGATTCATGCTCCCTTATGCTGATCAAACAGATCGTCAATTCGGGGCAAATGATACTTATTCTTAAGAGTTATCTTGTTTAACTCTCGATAGTCTATGCACATTCTCAATGTGCCATCCTTCTTCTTCACGAAAAGGACAAGTGCTCCCCATGGAGACGCACTAGGTCTAATGAAACCTAACTCCAAGAGTTCTTGCAGATAGATATTCAATTCCTAAAGTTCTTTTGGTGCCATTCGGTATGGGACCTTCGACACAGGGGTAGAACCTGGTTCAAGATCGATCGTGAACTCAATCTGTCGGTTTGGCGATAATCCCGATAGTTCATCTGGAAATACATCGGGATACTCCTTCACGATCGGGACGTCTTCTATCCTTCTCTCATTCTGGTCTTCCTCCTGGAGATAGACGAGGTAGGTGTGGTTCTCTGTCTTGTTCAACAACATTCTTGCTTGTAGCGGGATATGATTGGGACCCTCCTCCCCATGCCGATCCAGTGAAGTCTATATGTTTCTCTCCGGGATGTTGGAAAGAAATTTTTCTTTCATTACATAGGATAGTCTTATTATCTTCGATTAACCAATCCATTCCTAGGATTATGTCCACGTCTGTCATAGGTTATATGTCATGATCTTAATTGAGCCTAGTCCAAGTTTTAGGTTCGTGTATGTGTGGGTTGCCATTCTTATGCCTCCTACTGGTGAAGAAATTCTCATGATTTGTTCAGCGTGTTTAGGATCTCTAGTCCCAAGTTCTCTACGCATGCTTCAGCAATAAAAGAATGCGAGGAGCCAGTATCAAATAGTAGGATAACAGGCAATTGGAGGAGTGTTCCAAATACCAGCCAATTTTTCTTGTTTCCTTGGCAGTTTCTGCGGGAATTCCATTTCTTGATTGTGGGCGTAGGCCCTAGCTTGCGGTGGTGGTTGATGTTGTTGTTGTTGCTGCTCTGGTTGTTGTTGTTGTTGTTGCCGTGACTGTCGATATTGTTTTTGCTCTTGTCACCATTGCGTTGTCGTTATCGCCGTGGTTGATAGGGTCGTTGGATCGACTGGAAGTACTAAACCGGGGACTGCTACTGAAACGGTTGAGCTTGGATAGAACAGATCGGTTGGTCTCGATTAGGCACATTGGGACGGCCATTTTCTCTTTGATGAATCCCTGGGCAGTCCCTGGAGTAGTGACCCTTCTCGCCACATTTGATGCATCCATGATTCGTGAATGAGCATGCTCCTTTGTGACTCCTATGGCACCTTGGGTACACGGAAGTCTCATGAACCTCTAGTTTTCCCCACCGGGTGTGGGTACCATGGGGCGTCCACTAACTTGTCCGTGCCCAGATGGCACGTTACTCCCTTGCCACGGCCTCCTATCGGCCTGGCCAGCATGTGATCTTTGACCTTGGTAGATTCTTTCCCACTTTCTCTTACCACGATCCCCTTGGTGATTCGGCGGATGCACAATGACACTCATATCCTCGGGTAAGGCAGCCTCGATGTCCAATACCCTGCTGAGGGTCTCACGATAGGTCAGATTTCCATGAGCGGCTAGTGACACCCTGATCTCATGTTGGAGTACCGTCTGGAACTTTTATGCTCTCTTCTCATCAGTGTCGACCAGTTGAGATGCATACCACGATATCTCGTAGAATGCCCTGTCATAGTCCATGACCGTTGTCTTTCCCTGGCGCATATTGTAGAATTCATGTTCCTTTCTTTTCCGGTTGCTCTTAGGAATGTACATCTCGTACACTTCCTCTTTGAATTCCTCCCTGGTATATTCTTCCAGTTCCTCTGCAGATATGGTGTTCCTCTTTGCCTCCCACCAAAAGTCGGCGGCACCGGTTATTTGGAAAGCCACGCATGACAAGCGTTCCTGCGAGGTGCAATGAAGAAAATTGAAGATTTTCTCCAGTGTATGAGAGTTCAGCATCCATGGGATTCCCAGTCCCGTTGAAAGTCGGCGAGTTCTGTCTAAGGAATAGCTCCTCAATCCTTCTTACCGGTGGGGGTAGTGGTAGAGTGTCCTCTCTTTCGGGTGTTACCTCACGGTTTCTTCTTCTCGGCGGCAAACTCATAAGTATACGTAATCAAATATCTTCTTATACCATCCGTCAGGATCAAAAATATCTTAGCAAGGTATGTATATATAATCATAAGCATAAATCTAGCACGTTATCGAACACCACATATCGCTGTTTGGTATGAATTTGTGCTTATTCTTGGTATTGTTTTACATATCATTTTCAGTAGTTTATCCTATTTATGTCATTGGTTTGATTAATATTTATCGATTCAAACTTATTTGGTTTGTTTTGGTATTTTGTAGAAAATCGGCATTAAATAAGATGAAATGAATCTTCAAAGGATCAATTATATTGAAGAACATCTCGACAGGAGTCCGTAGGCGAAAACCGTGCGTAAATCGGAGTTAAGACGAAGGAGAACGGACCAAAACAACGGTCGCGCGACGCGTCTGCACGCCAACCCCGCCGCCCGTCTTGCAGCGCATCGGCCGCCCAGCCCCACGCCACAAGATGCCCGCAAGACGCCACACAAGGCGTAGCAACTCAAAGGCAAAGCCTAAAAGGAAAGAGTTATTAAACGCTTGAAACCGTAGCTACAAAACCGCATATTGAGTTAGCTCCACTTCGGATTACACTTTGGTGCGAACACCATGTATTAAGATCATAATAGGATGTGTGATATTATAAATATTAGTTGGTATTTAATGTTAATATTACATGTTATTGCATTATATAACCATATTGTGAAAGATTGGAATTTATTGAATATGTATATATATATATATGTGTGTGTGTGATTGCCGAATTGAATAAGGGTGAAAAGCATGAATTTAAATTTTTAATGCATGATATGAAGTGATATTTCATGTTTAGTATATAGTATAAGCATGATATAAAATTTTGTGGGATTTATTGAACACCAAAGCTTATTAAATTGAAATTGCCGAGAGTTTTGAGATTTTAACCTATGGTTTAAAATTTTGTATGATGATATTGAGTTGGTAATTAAATCCTATAGTATGATAGGAGTATAACATGATTTTATTGGAATTTATTGGATACCTATGCTAATTGTTACTAATTATCGAAAACGTAACAAAATAGCTAAGTATGGGTTTAATTCTAATGTTAAATGATGCTATGATAGTGAAATTATAAGCTTAGAATGAATGGTTGTTATTATGGTAAATGAATGGAACACTTATGCACACATACACAATGATTGTGTATTAGGGTTTTCTAATGCTTTAGTATAGTTTATGTTGTGTATGGTATTGTTTGGTGTTGGATGTTTATGTTTATGTTGTACCGACAAACCAAAACCCAAACGTAAACAACATAATACTATATGTATAAGAATCGAAAAGAAATCGACCAATTTCGATAACTTAGGAACGAACCAACGAGAATCGAAGTTCGACATAAATTAGGGTTTGCTACTGTTAAAATGTTACTCAAACGTGAATTCCTAAGTTAGAAAAACCAAAAGCCGAGCTACGCCGTTGATACTCAATAACGACAACCCAATACGATATTAGTTGAGCGTTAAAACAACTCGATAACGAATAACGATTATACGGTATAAGTAATCTCCGACGAGTTAAGATAAACAAACAATGTCGTAATGTGTAAGCAAAGATTCGAACATAAGATGTCGATCCTTATGTCTCAAAGGTCGAGTTAATATTCCCGAAGCACTTCATTTATTCTTCGAGAGAATAGTGTAGGTTGATTATGTGCTTATGTTTGATTATGAAATCATGCGAGAGCATATTTATATTAAATATAAGTTTGACAACGAAAGTGATCGAGAGATTGATTTGTTGTTGAGTAATTAATATATGTGGATATGGTTTTTGCTATCGTGTGCTTTGTAGTTAAATATCCTTCGTAGTTGATGGCGGTTTGATTGAGAGATCCCCTGCCATTAAGTTCAAGTCTAACATTGACGTAGTCGAGAGATTAGTTAGTGTTGAACGTTTGGTGGGAGGCGTGAGTGTTTTATGCATTGTGTACCTCTCCTTGATTCATTAATAGCAAAGATAGATTTGAACCCTAGAACACCGTCTCCAATTCCGTGTATCTGTCAATTCCTCTTGTTGTCCAAGTGCATCCCGTTTTTCCTGCTTTATTTTACTTCCTTCATTCATCCGTTCCGTGACAGATCCTATTAGTTTAGGACGTTAGTATTTCTTTTCTGTTTCGTGTGCGACATTAAACTGTGGCCCTGCTAAGCCTTCCTCGAGAGATTCGACTTAGGTCGACCTTACCGCTCTATAAGGACCTCGTACTATTGCGAGTGACTAAAAAGAACAATTTGGTCGTAACACTTACAATATTGCTTTGTTTGAAGGTTGAAATATATTTTGGAAAATAAATGTTTTGAAATTGAAAAGTAGTTTTAAAATGATTGGTCATTAGTTTAAAAGAAAGTTGAAAACTTTAGGGGTTTGGTAAGAGAGTAATATGAGGATACTTGATTATCGAAAATGTGTCTTGATTTGTATTTACTGCTATATGCAAAGCATGCTAGAAGCAGGATGTAAATGAGTATGTTTCCCTATGAGAACATAGACTCTTAAGACACATGATCTCTTTGTACCGAACTTAGTATGAGAACATAAGGTATCCCCGATTGAACGAACTACTAAGGAAGAACGAGAACATAGAAATCTTAAGAATCACAATCCGAACGGATTTGAGGATAAGAACGCGACGAGTCTACAATGACAAAGCAATTTCTTAACTAGAGGTTCGCACTGCTATGAGTCCCAACCTCTGTACGCCAAGGAATTTCGAACACATGCGTGTTGTCCCTATCGTGGCAATAATGAAAAGAATCAAAGTATAACATTGAGGAAGTATAAAAAGAAAGATCAAATTATCAGTACATTATGGGAACGAATATGATCGAATGTTATAATGTGAATAGAAATAAGGAACCCAGAACCCAATAAGATAGGGTGACTACTTAGCCTTTACCTGAACGCTAGACATCGAACGTTTGTTCTGTCCTAAGAAACCATGCAGTCTCTTCCCAGAGACCAAACCATGAAGTAGTTTTATAAGAACTTAGAAATATAAGATGGTTCAGACGGTCTTTATGACTAGGTGCCCTTTATCTTCTAGAGCCACACTCGAGGAGATGGTACGCTCCTACCGTTCCTACCAGATGTGCCGAGGAGATGACATCGGTGAGTTCTTAGCTCATTTCGTACATCATTAGGCTACTGCACATGCGCATGGTACATCATATTATGACGGTGTGCTTCGACTGATTGTGAGACTGCCATCCGACTGGCAGGGATATGCCCGTGAGATATCGACAGATTACATCTATCGACGCCGAGAGAGCTTCTATCTTAAGACGGACTTGCCTCATTTTGTCAGTCACCTGAGCTACGTATTCATGTTATATGGAGCTGCACCATGTGGATCGTATCTCCTCGAGCGGGAATACACCTGGCGCGATGAGATTCCCGAGTGGCTTCACCCGGAGGTGCCTCGTTTGGCATTCTATGGACCTATATTCTTACCTGGTTGTGGTAGGAACATGTTCGAGGCTGGACCTTCCCATCCTCGACAGCTCACTTTTGTGGTCCTACTACTAGTATGATTCGAGCCCCATCATTAACAACCCACACCATCGCCACCGATCATTCTATGTCAGCATCCATCTTTACCTACTGGCGCTCCCTTAGCTCAACCGCCGCCACCCCCGCATGGACCCCTGTACCATGATACTGTGGATGTTGATGATCCATGTGGCCTAGTTGATACGATCCTCGCTGGTACGAATGATCTATCAGCACGCGAACGGAAGAACAAACAAGATGGAATATCCCAAAACCTCTGAATCTAACCCTCGAAGTGATATAGGTCAAGATTTCGCCTATACCCCAACTAGATAGTTGACGCAAGAACTCTGGGGCGATGAATGACACACAACGAGTGGTGGTTATCTCGCTGATTCGCTCGGATAAATGAACTCGACTTGGCAAAACCAAGAAGAACTCAAATACTCTCAAGAGAGAATTGAAACTCACGCTTATTGATAAAAGATGGTCTCGCTTTTCTCATCCCTCATGCCTTTATATAAAGCTAAAAGAAACCTAGTTCTAATAGGAAAATATCAAAGATTTGACCTAATCCTATAAGGAATCAAAGACTAAGTCAAACATGCTCAAATAGGCCCAAAACCCACTAAAATAACACATCTAAAGTGGGCTTTAATAATCCCACGAAAATTAACAACTAAAGATAAAATTAATATGGCCCAACATGCCAAATAAATCACAACTAAACATCTTCAAATTCCAAACCCATTTGCCTCCATGAAATTGATGATTCTTGGTCTGGTCGATCCACTCTCTCCAATGGGCTTCATATTCAACTCTTGCTCCCACACTTCGACTAAGCCCATCAAACTCTCCTTAAACTTCTTAGCTCGTGCTCTTGTAACCGCCCAACAGAACACGCACCGGGTTTGGAATCAACGAACCTTGGGCTGCATCATTCTCCTCTTGAAGAGGATTTGTCCTCAAATCCAAGTCGTCACCTACATCAAACGGACTCAAATCAAGAACATTGAAAAAGCACTAACATTATACTCACCAGCAAGTCCAATTTTGTTGGCATTATCATTGATGCGCCCAACACTTGAAAAGGTCCATCGCCTCTGAAGCAACTTAGAACGTCATTGACTGGGAACCTCTCCTTGCGCATATGCAGCCAAACCCAATCACGGTTCAAACACCACCTTCGACGCCCATTGTTAGCTTGTTTGGCGTCTTGCTCGCCCGCCTCTCAATGTTCTCCTCGCCTCTCATGGATCCGCTTAACAAAATCAGCTCTTCTCGCCATCAAGATTAGTATGGTCTTGCATAGGTAAAGGAGACAAATCCAATGAAGTCAAAGGAATAAAACCATACACAATCTCAAATGGCGAAAACTTAGTAGCGTAATGAATGAACGATTATATGCAAACTCAACACGAGGCAAACACTCTTCCCAAGACTTAATGTTCTTTTTATTATGGCTCTAAGCAAAGTCGACAAAGTCCTATTAACTACCTCGGTTTGACCATCGCTTTGTGGATGACAAGTAGTAGAAAACAATAGTTTAGTACCTAACTTACATCACAAAGTCTTCCAAAATAGCTCAAAACTTAGCATCACGATCGAAACAATAGTCCTAGGCATACCATGCAATCTAACAATCTCACGAAAGAATAAATCAAGAACATGAGATGCATCATCGATTTATGACATGGAATGAAATGTGCCATCTTAGAGAATCGATCAACAACCACAAAGATGGAATCCTACCACGCTTACTCCTAGGCAATCCCAACACAAAATCCATAGAAATATCATTCCAAGTGCGGTAGGAACATGTAAAGGCGTGTACAACCCATGGGAACTAGTCCTGACTTAGCTTGTCTACATGTAACACAACGACCACAAACTCTCTCGACATCACGTTTCATATGAGGCCAAAAGAAATGTTCATGCAAAACACTAAGGTCTTAGCAATACCAAAATGTCCCATCAATCCCCACCATGTGACTCAAGCAATAACAAATCACGCAAAGAGCATTTAGGAACACACAACTTATTCTTCCTAAAAGATAATCATCATGCCTAAAATACTCTCCACTAGCGTAATGCTCACAAGCTCGATATATCTCACCAAAATCAGCATCATTTACACACTCTTAATGCACTCAAACCAAGCAACTTAGCATCTAGAGTAGAGATCAAGGTATACCTTCGAGAAAGTGCATCAGCCACCACGCTCTCTTTACCTTGCTTATACTTGATGACGTATGGAAACGCTTTCAATGAACTCCATCCACCTAGCATGCCTCTTGTTCACTTGTGTTGCCCTTCAAATGCTTCAACGACTCATGATCGGTGTGAATGACAAACTCATTGGACCACAAATAGTGTTGCCATGTTTGCAATGCTCGGACCAGCGCATAACTCCTTATCATACGTTGATAGCTCAATGTTGCTCCATTCGACTTCTCAAGAACGCCACCGGCCGCCCTCTTGCATCATCATCGCACCAATACCCACACCAAGCATCACATTCAATCTCAAACGATTTAGAAAAGTTAGGAAGAGATAATACCGGGGCGTGAGTCAACTTGTGCATCAAAAGCTGAAACGCATCTTCTTGCGCCTTTCCCCACTTGAACTCCACGTTCTTCTTGATCACTTCCGTCATGGGGGATGCAATGGTGCTGAATTGAGGTACAAACCTCCTATAGAAGCTAGTAAATCCGTGGAAACTCCTAACTTCTCCAATGGTTTTCGGGCTCGGCCACTCTTGAATAGCCCGAATCTTCTCCTCATCAACTTGTACACCCTGTGCACTAACAACAAAACCCAGAAACAAGAGTTTGTCCGTACAAAAGACGCACTTCTTAAGATTAGCGAACAACCTCTCTTTTCTAAGCGCATCTAAAATGCACCTCAAATGTCCCTCATGCTCATCATGACTCTTGCTATACACTAAGATATCATCAAAGTAGACAACTACAAATCTACCAATATAAGCACGCAAAACATGATTCATAAGATGCATAAACGTACTAGGTGCTTTAGTCAATCCAAAAGGCATAACTAACCACCATACAAACCAAGTTTAGTTTTAAAAGCGCTTTTCCACTCATCACCCTCTTTGATTCGAATTTGATGATAACCACTTCTCAAATCTATCTTAGAAAACACACAAGAACCATGCAACTCATCTAACATATCATCCAGACGAGGAATAGGATGGCGATATTTTACCGTGATATTATTGATGGCTCGGCAATCACAAAGACATCCTCCAAGTCGAGTCCTTCTTGGGCACGAGTAAAACGGTACGGCATAAGGACTCAAACTCTCCTCACGTGCCCCTCGGCCAAGAATCGCCAATTTGCCTCTCCAACTCCTTCGTCTCCTCCGGATTGGTTCGGTATGCGGTCGGTTTGGGCGTTGCTCGGCATGAAATCAATTTGATGCTCAATTCCCGAATTGGTGGTAAGCCGTGAGGTGTATCCTCGAAAGACATCATCAAACTCCCGCAAAATGTAACTAATAGAAGGGGTAGAGAAGTGAGATCGTTAGTGATAATCAAATTCTCCTTGTACAACAAAGACGATCAACGACTTCGCTCATTCACCACCCACTTCGATCACTAGCCCACTACAAGCAAGGACTTACGATCATCCCATTCTCCTTCTTCTCGGCAACCGCCCGCATTGGACTTCACTTCGTCACCTCCTTTGACATCCGCACTTGATCCTCATAAACTTGGGAAGGAGTAAGAGGAACAAGTGATACCTTCTTCTGCTTATACTCGAAGGTATATCGGTTGGTGAAGCCATCATGAATAACTCGACGATCAAACCGCCAGGACGCCCAACAAGATGTGGCTCGCTTGCATGGGAATCACATCACACATCACCTCATCCTCATACTTTCCAATTCGAATAGGAACCTGCACTTGCCTCATCACCTTGATGATGCCGGAATCATTCAGCCACTGTAGACGGTATGGCTTGGGATGCTTCACCACAGTGAGCCCCAATTTCTCAACCATGGTTGCACTAGCCACATTCGTGCAACTCCCTCCGTCTATGATGACGCTGCACACTTTATCTTTCACATGACATCTCGTGTGGAAGATGTTTTCTTGTTGCTCTATCTCCTTGGGTTGAGTTTGGACACTCAAAACTCTCCTAGCAACAAGTAGTTGCCCGGCAGGTGGTAAGATTTCTTCAATCTCACATTCAATCTGCTACTACCTCATTAGGATCTTCCAAGGTCGGCATCTCGTCATCATCCATCACCACCTCTCATCGCCTCTCATGATCACGACTCTCTTGTTCGGACAATCTTTAGAATAATGTCCAAAACCATGAAAAGTAAAGCACTTAATATCACGATTTCGGTCACAGAGTACCTTGACTTGTTGATTTCAAGCATCCGTTTTGGGCGTAACAAATGGCTTCCTTCTCTCTCTCGTATGCCTCCTTCTTCCATTGGTTCCTTTTGAAAAGGAACCACTAGAGGCTGGTTGGTCCCGCCTCCACCAGCCGATTCGACCTCCACTTGTTCGACTGCCTCGGGTTCTTTCACATTACTACTACCTCCTCTTGGTGATTCTCTACCTTTATGGCCATGTGCACCATATCATCCACCAACATAATGTCAGCCCACTCTATCTCGAACCTCCCAATTCGGATCACCAAGAATCTCGCCATTGTGGCTTCCCCTGCCTTCTTCCACATTAGCTCGAATCATTGCTACCTCCATCTCTTTATAGTACTCATCCACACTCCTACCGCCTTGCCTCAAATTCGTAATTTGTTGTACAACTCACGATAGTAATGAGGAGGAACAAAACGCTTCTCATCATCGCCTTCATGTCGTCCCATGTATCAATTGGTGGTTCCTCTCCTTCGCGTGTTGGTCACCAACCGATCCCACCAAACAAGTACATAATCTGAAAACTCAATCACGCCACTTCACTTTCTTGAGATCGAATAGTTATGGCATTCGAACATGAGTTCCACCTTTCTCCCACTCGAGATACACTTACGGATCATTCTTCCTTGGAAGGAGGAATATTCATCCCGATGGGGCCCAAATTGTTATCTTCTCGATCTCTTCCTCTTGGGTGCCTATCTTCAAAATCGAAAATTCTTCTTCCTCATCTTCAAATTCGGGCCCTTCAGATCTATCCGCCTCGACGAAGAGGTCCACCACCTCTTCCTCCCCACGCCCTCCACCTCGATATATGACCGATCTCGCCGTCCTCTCATCGTTGTTTCTACGATTTCTCCGCTCAAACTCCCTATTGATGCTTCATGCAACCCTTCGATTTCCTTTGTGACGATTTTTCCTAATTCACTGTAAGGCCTCAAATAAGAATTTGGTCCGAGGCCAAATCTTCTTCTTCGTCCCGGATCGGAACCATCGAATCGCTTTTCTTAGACATAGCCGCAAGAAACAAAAGAACCTCACAACCTCACAAACACTGTGTATCACTCAAGATGAAACACTCAACACTCGTGTATCACTCAATTATTTGGCTTTTTCTTCACTCTAATAATCTCACTCTCTCTTGCCTTTTTCTACTCAAATTCTCTCTTAAGAGCTCGAATTCCCTCAATCTACCACTTTATGTTCACCAACAACACCCACAAATCAATTGGACAATTTTTTTTATTTTTTATTTTTTTTTATTTTTTTTTGAAAAGCTACATAGAAACTGACTCAAAAGACTCTAACTACCCGAAAGACCGTAGGACACGAAGACACGACACTGAAAACTAAAAATGTGTTGTGCAGAAATTTGCTCAACACGATCTATTCTACCCAAGGAACCCAGAAAACACAACGAGATTTAACCGAATTTCGAAAAATTGCACACAGGATAAGCACCAAACGACTCGAAACGTACTAAGGAACGCAAAGAAAAAAATTGCTCGAAACAGGATCCGAAAATTTCTATACTTCACCGAACGTGGATGCTGACTGACGACGAACCCCAGATGACGAACACGGCTCTGATACCAAATGATATGATCCTCGTTTGTGATGGAGAATCAATCGACGCAGAACGGAAGACTTGATAAAACTCGAACCAATGGATATCCCAAAACCTCTAAATCTAACCCTCGAAGTGATATAGGTCAGTATTCGCCTATACCCCAACTAGATAGTTGACGCAGCAACTCGGGGACGATGAATGACACACAACGAGTGGTGGTTATCTCGTTGATTCGCCGGATAAATGAACTCGACTTGGCAAAACCAAGAAGAACTCGAAATACTCTCAAGAGAGAATTGAAACTCACGTTTATTTATAAAAGATGGTCCGCTGCTCATCCCTCATGCCTTTATATAAAGCAAAAAGAAACCTAGTTCTAATAGGAAAATATCAAAGATTTGACCTAATCCTATAAGGAATCAAAGACTAAGTCAAACATGCTCAAATAGGCCCAAAAACCCACGAAAATAACACATCTAAAGTGGGCTTTAATAATCCCATGAAAATTAACAACTAAAGATAAAAATTAACATGGCCCAACATGCCAAATAAATCACAACTAAACATCTTCAAATTCCAGCCCATTTGCCTCCATGAAATTGATGATTCTTGGGCTGGTCGATCCACTCTCTCCAATGGGCTTCATATTCAACTCTTGCTCCCACACTTCTTGGACTAAGCCCATCAAGCTCTCCTTGAACTTCTTAGCTCGTGCTTTTGAAAACCGGCCCAACAGGAACACGCATCGGGTTTGGAATCAACAAACCTTGGGTTGCATCAATGAGGATGAGCGTTGGCTGGAGGTGAACGCGGGAGGAAATTCGGACGAACGCGCGCTAGAAATCGAGCGCCAGTTGATGAGCGCGTGCGGACAAAGCATGGGCAGCGGGTGCGGGCGTTGGGTATTGCCCAACGCCGGATGGGGCACAACGAGCGCGCTGATGATGGCGCTGGCATGGGGAGCGACGAGCGCTGGTGGGCCAGTGGGCGCTGGAGCGCGGACAAGCGTGCGGGCACGAGTGAGGTGGACGCTGAAGACGTTGGGTGCTGGATGGCGAGCGTCGAGAAAGGCGAGCGCGTGGAGCGGGCGCTGGGTTTCCAGCGCCAGACGAGAGGTGCGCTGGAGCTGGGCGCTGGACGTGAGAGTCGCGGGCGTGAGCGAGCGCTGGCATTGAGGAGCACGCGCTCAGAAATGAACGCGCCAGGGAGATGAGTGAGCCGGCGTTGGGATCGAGCGCCGCATGGCAGCGGGCGCTGCGGGCAGAGCGGGCACTGGGAGCACAGCGCGCGTGCTGAGGCGGCGGGGTGCAGCGGACCTGTCTCGCTTTGCTAACCACTTGAACTATGTGTTCACGGTGTATGGGGCTGCACCACGTGGGCCGTATCTCCCCGCACGGGAATACACTTGGCACGACGATATTCCAAAGTGGCTCCATCCAGAGGTGTCCCGTCTAGCAGCTTATGGACCGGTGTTCTTGCCTGGCAGTGGTAGGAACATGTTCGAGGCGGGACCTTCCCGTCCCCGATAGAGCCCTTCCCGGTCCTACCACCAGTAGGATTCCATCCTCGTCACTGCCCGCCCAGACCATCACCACCGATCATGCCATGCCCGTATCCACCTCCACCTGTCGGCCCTCCCCCAGTCTAGCCGCCGCCATCCCCGCCTGAGTCTTTGGGCCACGATGCTGTGAAGATTGAGGACCCACGTGACGTAGCTACAGGTACCGTGAGGGGAACCGATGTCTGCCTTGCTGTTGCCCCATTTCCGGATGATGTTTATGAGGAGGTCATAGCGGAGATCCGCTGAGACCTAGCTGCTATGGAGGAAGCCAGGGTGCTAGAGACCGAGAGGTCGTGGCTCCCGCACACGACGCTGTCGAGGAAGACCCCGAGGAAGACACCGAGAAGGATCCATCAGCCGACGATGAGATGGAAGGAGTGGAGATTTCCTATGCTTCCAGTCCTGACTCTGACACATGGAGCCCTATCTACACTCCGGGCAATCATAGATCTAGTTCTTAGGACTAGATTATCTTTTTTCTATATACCTTGTATATCTTTTGATGCATGCGGAAACGATGAGTCGTTCCGACATGAACCCTATTTTGATGACCATGGTAGCGTTTAGATTTTTGTACGCACCGTGACTAGGTACACGGAGTGATGCTGATATTTGTTTTTGGGCATCATACTCTATATCTGATATTTTGTAATCTTCAAAACGCTGATGAAAGTCCTCGTAGAGACAATTGATATGATATGGTGATAGCTCCTCGAGAGCCTTTTGTTTTAATGTTACGATGTGTGGTGTTTGATGATGTGCTAGATTTATGCTCGTAATTATAAGAATACCGTGCTGATATGTATGCATTGATCCTGATGGATAGAATAAGACAATTTCTAATTACGTGTGTTTATGAAGGATAGGATACCGCCGAGAAGAAGAAATCGTGAAGTAACACCTGAGAGAGAAGACACTCCACCCCCTCTACCACCACCGGTGAGACGGATTGAGGAACTATTCCTCAGGCAGAACCCACCAATCTTCAACGGGACTGGGAATCCCGTGGATGCTGAACTTTGGATTCGCACTCTTGAGCAAATCTTCAACTTCCTCCACTACACCTCTCAGGAACGCTTGTCCTGCGTTGCCTTCCAGATGACTGGTGCCGCCGACTTCTGGTGGGAGGCGAAGAGGAAGACTCTATCTAAGGAAGAGCTGGAAAATTTCTCCTGGGATGAATTTAAGGAGGAAGTGTACGAGAAGTACATTCCTAAGAGCTATCGGAAAAGAAAGAACATGAGTTCTACAACCTACGCCAAGAAAAGACGACGGTCACAGATTACGACCGTGCATTCTGCGAGATGTCGCGGTATGCACCTCAATTGGTCGACACCGATGAGAAGAGGACTGAAAAGTTTCAGGCGGGACTCCGTCACGAAATCAGAGTATCGTTAGCTGGCCACGAAAACCTGACTTACCGTGAGGCCCTCGATCGGGCATCGACATTGAGGCTGCTATGCCCAAGACGTGATTGTCACGTGCATCCCCGAATCATCAAGGGATCGTGGGAAGAGGAAGGGGAAGGACCCCACCAAGGACAAGGATCTCAACATCGCCAGCCGATGGAGGCCATGGCAAAGAAATAACGTGCCATCAGGCACGGGCGGAGGAATGGACACCCAATGGCGGCAACCGCAGCAGTTAATACCGCCACCCCAACAACAACAACAACAACAACAACAACAAAGAACAACCGTAGCAACCACAACAACATTATCGGCAACAACAACCGCCTCAAAGAAGCGAGGCCTCACGCCTCAACCAGAAAGAGAGTTCCAGAGGGCAGCCGCCAGGAACCAAGGAAACTTGGCGGTATGAGAATACTCCTCAAACTACCGTTATCCCATCGCTTGACATCTTGGCGCCGCGTTCTTTTATTGTCAAGCATCGTAAAGAACTTAGGATTAGATCCTAAACGCTACCGAACAAATTATGAGAATATCTTCTCCAAGAGGAGGCATAAGAACGGTGACCCACATATGCTCGAACCCAGAACTTGGACTAGCTCACTTAAGGTCTTGACAGATAACCTTCACGCCATACCTATGATGGATGTGGACATAATCCTAGGAATGGATTGGTTAACCGAACATAGTGCGACCATCCCGTAATGAAAGGAAAATTTCTTTCCAACATCCCGAGAGGAACCCACCGACCTTCACGGATCGACATGGGGAGAAGAGTCCCAATTATATCTCGCACTACAAGCAAGGACGTTCTTTCGAACAAGACCGAGAACCATGCCTACCTCGTCTACCTCCGTGAGGAAGATCGAATGAGAGGAGGATAGAAGACGTCCGATCGTGAAAGAGTATCCCATGTGTTTCGCATTTAACTATCGGGATTACCGCCAAACCGATGCATCGAGTTCACGATCGACCTCGAACCGTGTTACGCCCCGTGTCAAAAGTCCCATACCGGATGGCACCAAAGGAACTTGAAGAGTTGAAGATCCAACTGCAAGAACTCTTGGAGTTAGGTTTTATTAGACCTAGAGTGTCCCCATGGGGAGCACTTGTCCTTTTCGTGAAAAAGGAGGATGGTACACTTAGGATGTGCATAGATTCGAGAGTTAAACAAGATAACTCTTAAGAATAAGTATCCTCGCCCCGAATCGACGATCCGCTTGATCACCAAGGAAGGTGAGTCTTTTCAAAGATAGGTCTAAAGTCGGGATGTCACCAATTGAGGATTAAACCGGAGGATGTACCTAAACGGCTTTACAGACAAGGTATGGTCATTTCAATTCATCGTTATGCCCTTTGGACTTACAAATGTCCCAAAGGATTTATGGATATCATGAATAGGGTATTTCACCGTACTTAGACAAATTTGTCCTAGTATTCATAGACGATATCCTGATATACTCCAAGAATAACTAAGAACACAAAGAGCACTTGAGAACGGTGCTGCAAACATTAAGGCAAGAGCAACTCTTCGCCAAGTTCAGCAAGTGCGAGTTCTGGTTAGGCGAAGTGACATTCTTAGGTCACATCGTGTCCACCGAGGGAATCAAAGTAGATCCCTCAAAGATTGATACAGTTCGAGAATGAGAATCACCAAAGAACCCGAATGAAATTCGGAGTTTCTTAGGACTTGCCGGCTACTATCGAAGATTTATCGAAGGATTTTCAACGATAGCCGGACCCATGACCCAATTGTTGAGGAAAGGAATCAAGTACACTTGGACCGCCGAGTGTGAGGCTAGTTTCCAGAGACTGAAGGAGTTGCTGACGACAACACATGTACTAGCAGTGCCCGAGGCAGATAAAGAATACAAAATCTACACGGATGCTTCAAAGAATGGACTAGGATGTATGCTGATGCAAGAAGGCAAGGTTATTGCTTATGCTTCAAGGCAGTTATGCCTACATGGGTTGAACTATCCTACGCACGACCTAGAATTAGCAGCGGTCGTACATGCCTTAAAGATTTGGAGGCATCACCTTTATGGAGTTAGATGTGAGATCTATACTGACCATAAAAGCCTGAAGTATTTCTTTGAGCAGAAAGATCTTAACATGAGGTAGCGTAGATGGTTAGAACTAGTGAAAGATTACAACTGTGGTATCAATTACCACCCAGGCAAGGCTAATGTTGTAGCCGATGCCTTGAGTCGCAAATCCCACCCTAGTTTGGGATGTCTCCTCAGTCATGAGGAAATACTTATAAAGGAATTTCAGAGGATGAACATCGAAGTCATAGACCCGTCTTTTACAATAGAGGGCTGTGTTGCAACGTTGATTGCAATCCCAGAGTTAAGAGCCCGAATCTTAGAAGCTCAGAGGAAGAGCAAGAAACTAGAGCAAAAACGAACTAAGATCAAGGACAACAACCATAAGAATTTCAAAGAAGCAACAGATAACATGTTGTTGTATGACGGGAGAGTGTGTGTTCTAGAAGACGAAGGGCTTAGGAGCGAGATCTTGAAGGAAGCCCATGAGACTTCTTACACCGCACACCCCGAAGCACCAAATGTACCAAGATCTCAAAGAGAAATTTCGGTGGGATGGAATGAAGCGAGACGTAGTTTATTTCGTAGAACGTTGTTTGACGTGCCAACAAGTGAAAGCACTTCACCAACGACCGACGGAACCTTACAACCGCTAGACATACCGGAATAGAAATGGGACGATATAGCCATGGACTTTGTTACGGGCTACCGATACGATCCTCGCCGGTATGAAGGATCTATCGACATGCGAACGGAAGAACGAACAAGATGGAATATCCCAAAACCTCTAATCTAACACTCAAGTGATATAGGTCAAGATTTCGCCTATACCCCAACTAGATAGTCGACGCAAAGAACTCGGGGACGATGAATGACACACTAACGAGGGATGAATGTCTCGTCGACATGTCGATAATTGAATTCCTCGACAAACACAAGAAAATTCAAGAGCTAATGAAGAGAGAATAAACTCACATTTATTGATCAATCAAAAGTCAATATTTTCAGATGCTTATGTTTTTATATAGCCGAAAACTCAAGTCTAATCCTTATCAAAGAAGGACTCTAATCAAAGTAGAACTCTAATTTACAAAAGAAGTTTTAATAGACTAGGACACTAGATAATCAAGCCTAAAAATACTTGAGAAAATCTTGATACAAAAACGTGGCCCATATGCCATATAATAATTAAATTCACAAAACTTGGGTGCATCATTCCTTCTTTGAAAAGGATTTGTCCTCAAATCCAAGTCGCCACCTATATCAAACGGACTCACCCACTTCAATTCACTAGCCTCGAAGATACCAAATGTGGAATCCACCTTATATCCACCCAGGATAAGCCTCATGGGCAATGTGGGACGATCATCCCCACCCCATAAGACCCAACCGCCTTACCGGCGATCCGGCGAACCCTATGAGACACCGACCAGTGGAAGGTCAGCTCTGATACCAAATGATACGATCCTCGCTGGTACGAAGGATCTATCGACACGCCGAACGGAAGAACGAACAAGATGGAATATCCCAAAACCTCTCGAATCTAACACTTTCGGTGATATAGGTCAAGATTTCGCCTATACCCCAACTAGATAGTCGACGCAAAGAACTCTGGGGACGATGAATGACACACCTAACGAGGGATGAATGTCTCGTCGATATGCCGATAATTGAATTTCGACAAACACAAGAAAATTCAAGAGCTAATGAAGAGAGAATAAAACTCACATTTATTGATCAATCAAAAGTCGAATATTTTCGTATGCTTACAAGCCTTTATATAGCCGAAAATCAAGTCTAATCCTTATCAAAGAAGGACTCTAATCAAAGTAGAACTCTAATTTACAAAAGAAGTTTTAATAGACTAGGACTCTAGATAATCAAGCCTAAAAATACCGAGAAAAATCTTGATACAAAAACGTGGCCCATATGCCATATAATAATTAAATACGATCCTCGCTGGTACGAAGGATCTATCGACACGCCGAACGGAAGAACGAACAAGATGGAATATCCCAAAACCTCTCGAATCTAACACTCAAGTGATATAGGTCAAGATTTCGCCTATACCCCAACTAGATAGTCGACGCAAAGAATCTGGGACGATGAATGACACACGAACGAGGGATGAATGTCTCGTCGACACGTCGATAATCAATTCCTCGACAAACACAAGAAAATTCAAGAGCTAATGAAGAGAGAATAAAACTCACATTTATTGATCAATCAAAAGTCAATATTTTCGTATGCTTACAAGCCTTTATATAGGCGAAAACTCAAGTCTAATCCTTATCAAAGAAGGACTCTAATCAAAGTAGAACTCTAATTTACAAAAGAAGTTTTAATAGACTAGACTCTAGATAATCAAGCCTAAAAATACCGAGAAAAATCTTGATACAAAACGTGGCCCATATGCCATATAATAATTAAATTCACAAAACTTGGGCTGCATCACTACCCAAATCACAAAAAGGAAATACCGTTATTTGGGTCATCATCGATCGTTTGACCAAGAGCGCGCATTTTCTACCCATTCTGAAACACATGGATCAGACAGACTAGCACAGTTGTACGTCCGGGAGGTCATACGTCTACATGGAGTTCCGAAGACTATTACGTCTGATAGAGATTCAAAATTTACATCCAGATTCTGGATGAGTTTACAAAAGGAATTGGGGACTCGACTACATTTCAGTACCGCGTTGCACCCACAGACGGACGGACAGTCCGAGAGGACCATTCAAACGCTAGAAGACATGTTGAGAACCGTTGTCCTCGATAGAGGAGAAAGTTGGGAACAAGTGTTGCCACTTGTGGAATTCGCCTACAATAACAGCTACCAGGCAACAATTGGAATGGCCCCGTACGAAGCTCTTTATGGAAAGAAATGTCAATCACCCCTCTACTGGGATGAATTGGGAGAAAGGAGAGTGTTAGGACCTGACTCTGTGGGCGAAATGATCCAGATTGTGAGACAGATCCGCCAACGGATCAAGGAGGCCCAAGACCGACAAAAGTCGTATGCCGACAAACGTCGCACAGAACTACATTTTGACGTAGGAGACAATGTCTTCTTGAAGATTTCTCCGTCAAAAGGAATCGTGAGATTTGGAATAAAAGGGAAACTACGACCACGTTTCATAGGACCCTATGAAATTTTGGAAAGAATAGGACCAGCGGCTTACCGACTTGCATTGCCGCTAAGTTTTGGAAACGTGCACAATGTTTTCCATGTTTCACAACTAAGGAAGTACATACATGACCCCAGCCACGTGATACCACCGACAGATATTGTCCTCGATGACGATATGAGTTACGTAGAACTGCCTACACAAATCTTAGACCGACGTATCCAAAAGCTAAGGAACAAAGAGATACCGTTAGTGAAAGTTCTATGAAGACACCATGGACAAGAAGAAGCAACACAGAATTGGAATCGGCTATGAAGAGAATACCGGATCTCTTCCGAGGTTAGCAAATTTCGGGACGAAATTTATTTTAAGGGGAATGGTATGTAATAACCCGAAAATTTAAAATTTTATTTGTGATGTTTAAATAACTTAATTGTTGTTCTTAAACCTTAATTATGTGTAATATTCCAAAGAAACGAACGTCTAATTACGGTATTTTAAACCCGTGAATTAGGGTTTTGCCGTATATTGTTTTCTGTATAACATCGAATATTGTTTTCGATTCAGTATTATTATAACGAATTCCTTTTTATATTCACTAAGGATTGTGAATTAAAGAATTGAAATATTACGAAATGGTTCGTCAATATATTTTAAACGTCGAACGCGTACCGAACGTTAGTATTTATGAAATTTTCTGAGCAGCGAAGCTTGGAATTAATTTCCATATTAATAGTATATTATTTATGAAGTAAGTATGAACTTACTACGACCATTTTGAGATGAGTCGATTTTGAACGTTTTGAGACGTTTTGAACGTCAACGTCTAGAGACGTTTTGAAAAATGAGTTTAATGCTTAGGAAATTATTGTGATTAATTTTTTATTATTATTTTATATAATTACAGTATTATTAAGCATTAAAATCAATTTTTGGCATTAAAACTCGATAATCACAAAATGTGATTTTCGAAAAACCCTAATTATTTAAACTAGGGTTTTCTCCCATGAAATGATACCATTAAATTATCCTATGGTATCTAAACTATATGTTATGATATATATGAATATTATTAAGCATTAAAATCAATCTTGGAGCTATAAAACTCGATAGTGTATGTATACTCAATTTCGAAAACAAAATTATTTAAATTAGGGTTTTTTTTTCACATAAAATGATACCATATTTTTATCCTATAATATTATTTATTATCTAAATCATATATTATGATATATATGAGTATATTTTGATCGAAATTGACATGAGTATCAATGATAGGTGTGATTTATAATTTTTATTCCTATTTTCTCTATTTTTATCGGTAATTCAAAATTATTACTATATAATGTTTTAATTATTTTTAATGGCTTGTGTTATATGTCTATGACCTATACTATGATTAATACATGGTATTAGGGATCAAATAAAATTAAACCACCCTTTGGAACCCCTATAAACCACCGGCCACCCTTATCCAACAAGGCATGCATTCACTTTTTCTATTGCCCAATGCATGGCAAGGCTTTCCAATCTAGCTAATGATCACTACATCCTCATCATGGGGCTGCCATTCTCCCCATTGGGTGTGTGTGATGTGCGCCGAGAAAGAGAGAGAGAGAGGGATAAAACTCTTCCTCTTCACCCCACTCTCATTATACACTATCATTCCCATTTTGGAACTCTCATTTTTCTCTCCATCTCTCCCTTTCCTTCAGCCCTATCCGAGCCATTCCTCTCCATTTTTGAAAACTCCATTTCTTCTTCCTACTCCATTTCTTCACCCAAGCTTAATACTATACCTTACCTCTTGTAAGTCTATACCATTTCAAAGGTAAATGAGACACCATAGCTTCGATTTTTATCATCATTGGTTCAAAAATTTCGAACATGGGTATATATATATATGTGTGTTTCGAATGTCATATATGTATATTTGTATGTTTTTAATGTTCTTATGAATGATCTATGGTTATATATTGTTCTTAATGATTTGTATATCAAAAATATGTGAATATATGTTAAAATGAACATGTGATGTTGTATATTAAATTTTTGGAATGGATCTAACACATATATGATGTTTCGAAACTTTGAGCATGTTTAAAATAATTTTTGAAAACTTTATAAATAGCATAGTGATGACCGATTGCTTTTTATTTATTTTAGTGATGGATTATTGATCTATGATATGTTTTAAACCTATGGTATATTAATTAAATTTTTTGGAAAACCCTAGCTTAATTATTTAAAAATGCCAAGAGCTATTTGGTATGTACCTTAGTGTATAATTTTTATTTCAAGCATACAATGACATATTAATGCTTTAGGACCTTGTTTATATGTTCTATGATTTATTTAGAATTTTTGAAAACCAAATGCTAAATTTTTGAGAATGCTGTGAGCTTCATGAGTACATACCTTGGTGTATGATTTTTATTTTGATCATACAATGATATATTAATACTTTAGTATATTGATTATGTGTTGTATGATTTTGTTGGAATTTTAGGAAATCAAATGCTATATTGAATCAAAAAAACCGTGAGCTTGAAGCTCCTTGAGGTGATGATTTAATTTAGTTTTGATTAATGTTATGATGTATTATTGTTATACTATAGTATATAAGCATAGTGTATAATTGTTAGAATTTTTGGAAATCAAATACCTATTTAAATCAAATAAACCGAAAGCTATGGCTTGAGAATGGTGATGATTTAATTGGTTTTTGATGATTAAATGTTGTTATATTGTTGTATTATAGTATATAATCATAGTATATAATTATTGGAATTTTTGAAAACCAAAAACCAAAATTAATCAAAAAAGCCGAGAGCTTATATGCTCATATGGTGATGATTTCAATTGGTATGGTTAATATTATGATGTTACAATGTTATAATATAATGTTTAATCATGTTATAATTTAATTAGAATTTTTGGGAATTATTTGATAATTGTTTGGTATTTATTCAAAAATACCGCGAGTATAGTGAGTTTATTCATGAATGAATGGTTATGATGGACTATAGGTTATAATTTTGATATATATTAATATTGGGACATTATACTAAGTGTATATCAATTTTGGGAATTTTTGGACAATTATTTCCCAATTTTCTAAATATATATATATATATATATATATATATATATATATATTATGTTATAATGACAAACAATATCATATGGATGATATTAATTCTTATTCTGGACCATAGTGTATAATAATACACTATATTAATTTAGGAAATTTTTTGAAAATCATTTGGTAATTTTTAATTAATTACCGAGAATTTTTGATTAATAATAAGGATTTTAAATCCTTTTTAATTCATTTAATAATAAAATATATGTCTAATAATTATTTTAGACATATTTGGATTTTATAAAATTTTATAAACATAGATTACACTATGTTTGAGATAAACGTTTATTTAATAACGTTTTTAAAACAAAAATATACTTTTTAAGTATTAAAAGGATTAATAATTGCGAAAATGATTTATAAGTCCTTTGATTTACGTGACAAATCAAGAAATAGGACTTTACGATTTTAATCGATCGAAATTCGATTTGTAAAATGAAATGGTAAGAAATTACTATTTGAAAGTCAAAATTGTTGACTTTGTTGACCTTTGTTGACTTCGTTGACTTTTAAAGTCAAACGTACGAAAATACGATCGATAAATACGCTAATACGCGTAAGACGTACTAATTGAGTATGATACCTCATTAGTAAGAAAAGATTTCACAAATGAAATCCTTATATCGAGAAACATGCTTATACGTTGAACGTTTAAACCGGAAAGGTTAAACCGAAATAGTTGAACGTATCTCGAAGAACGAGAACAGTTCAATCGATTTACGTATTTGAAAGCGTATCGAATTCATTAAGGAATTCAGTTTACGTCGATATAGAATATCGAATTTGTCTTAGACTTGAGAGTCTCGATAAGCGTGATGACGTACTAAAATATAGCTTTTACGTTAAGGTGTGGACACGAATGCGGCAACCGGACAATGACGTGGAATTCAAACCTAGGACTCAATTAAGACGAACCATAATCCAGGTGGGTTTTCTTTTCAAACAAAATGTGACTTCGCTATCTTTCCAAAATGAATTTATTTACAATGTTTATTCTTCAACTGTTGATAAATGTTTACAACATTACCTGCCAAAATATTTCTGTTTTGTGTATGGATCCTATCAGCTATACATGGCGTGATGGTTGGATGACATGATATGATCTGTCATTTGTTGGGTCGCACCCAACCTTTTCATGAAATCGATATCGGGTCCTATGCCGGAGGATAAATACCTGGCTAGGGCTAACGTGTACACCTGAACGTGACCGTCTTCTGTATGGGTAATGGCCGGTTACGGCGTCGTAGAAGGGAGGCCTCCCTCTCGACGTTTGATCTTTGATAATGTGATGAGATATGATTATGGGATATGGATCATACACACCAAGGAAAATGCTCGGTCGAGCGATGTTTACAAACTGAAAATGTTTTAGTAAGCACAAGGCATTTCAACTAAAACCCTTGTGACTTACCATGATATTGGCAGTGTAATTTAATTATCAAATGTTTTCGGCATGAGTCCACTGAGTGCATTATTTGTACTTAGCCCTGCATATTTGTTTTTAAATGTGCAGGTTGAGCTCTGATGGTGGTGATGGAGGAGGTGTTGAGGAGTCCAGTGTCCTTGACCATTTTATTAAGAATTTGTGGTTTCACCTTGAATACATATCTCCATATATGTATTCACACACTTTCCGCTGCAATCTCTGAACTCTCTTATGTTATTTATGATGTTATGAACTATCGAGGTCCATCAGATCAGTGTTAAGTCTTTGGATCTGATGGCCTAAACCATTTGAACTGTTAAGATATTATTTTATGTTATGTCAAGTATGCTAGTTTACAATTGATATGCATCTTTATCTTAGCCGTTTGGTCCTAAAATACTATTCCTAGTATTAGTCACCCTCCAGTCCGGGTTATCCGGAGTGGGGACGTGACATTATGTTTAAGGTAACCAACAAAACGAATTAGAATCGATTCGGAGATCGAAAACTAGAGAAATCAAAAGCTAGTGACTAGTCCTACCGGATTAGGGTTTTCTGAATAGCCTGAACATAGAATGAAAGATCGAGAATGAATCTTGACAAAAGGATTTCATTTCTAAAATCCTCTCGCGAAAACATGTGAGAAGCCAAAGAATGAGAATTTTCAGCATACTTGCCTTCGCCACCTTAAAAGCACTATTTACGAGCGGATCAACTTCCATCTCCGTGCTAACCATGATAATTCATGATAAAAATTAAAATCATAAAGGAATATATTATTATGAATTTAGAAATTATAAGAATCAATTTATGAAAGAAATTCCTGAAGAACTCAACCGAACGCCGGGAAAAATATACCGGGAAAACCCTAAATTGATCCGAACGATCCGAAACTAGAACCAAGGGTCTAAATCAATAAAATATGATATATAGGACTCAAATAAATTATGAAGGCTCAAGAATTCAATAGAATTTCGAATGAGCATAATTTAATCGTCGAACGCTGTTTTTCCGTGATAACTCGGAATTAACTTATCGGACGAACTTCATGAAACTTTTATAAATGTTGAAATAAGTAATTTAAAGGCTATTTAATAAAATAAAACCTTAAGGTTCTGAGAAATCAATCGAAAGCGCGTTAAAACTTAAAGAGTCGATATTAACACGCGAAAACGGGTAATTTGACCAATCCACCTTCCAACCACCACCAAGACCAACCCAAATGAGCTAAGGACAGCCCTTTAGGTTGGCATACAGTAGCCTCATGTTCCATTACAGCCTCTCACACTTTGGAACATTTTTCTCTCTCTTTTCAAATTCTCTCCATTGTTCTTCAACTTTTCAACCTTTAATCCTCATTCTCAAACCCTTCCAACCTCCAAACAATTATTCTAAGATCATACTAAGGTATTAATCATCATTCTCTCCATTTTTAATGGAGTAGAATTTTTTTTAGATTTTTCTTGATTTATTTCACAAAAAACCCTAGTTTTGCTCCTCAATTTTTTCATGACTTTTGAGCCATCAAATGCTCTCAAGACATGAATAAAAAATTCTTAGAATAATGTTATAAGGTTGTAGTTAAAATTTCAGAATTTATGTAGCATGGTTAATATTTTTCAATTTATGCTTTATTCCTTTTTATATGTGATAAAGCATGATTTTGTGAATATTATTTGATATTGTTGCTTGTTAATGTATTATAAGCATGTAAAATAAATATCAAAATTTTCAGAATATTTTTGTGAATTTTTTTTAAAAGCCGTGAGCTCCATGGTATTTTAAATTCATTGTTTGATTTTTATTTAATGAAAATAGTTGAGATATGGTGTTTAATATATGATGTGAACATCATATAAAAATCTTGGAATTTTTGAAACACATCTCTTATTTTATTTTTATAAGAGCCGAAATATATATATATATATATAGTTTGATTTTTATTTAATGAAAATAGTTGAGATATGGTGTTTAATATATGATGTAAAAATCTTGAAATTTTTGAAACATATCTCCTATTTTATTTTTATAAGAGTTTATATATATATATATATATATATATATATATATATATATATATATATATATATATATATATATATATATATGGAGTATTGTTTGATTTTATTTGTTGAAAATAGTTGAGATAACCAGTTTAAGGTATGATATGAACATCATATATTAACCTTGAATTTATTCAAACATCTCTCCTATTTTCCTAGAGAAACCGTGAGCTATATATATATATATATATATATATATATATATAGTGATTTATTTGATTTTTGTTGTTGAGAATAATAGGATGTGTGATATTATAAATATTAGTTGGTGTTTAATGTTAATATTACATGTTATTGCATTATATAACCATATTGTGAAAGATTGAAATTTATTGAATATATATATATATATGTGTGTGATTGCCGAATTGAATAAGGGTGAAAAGCATGAATTTAAATTTTTAATGCATGATATAAAGTGATATTTCATGTTTAGTATATAGTATAAGCATGATATAAAATTTTGTGGGATTTATTGAACACCAAAGCTTATTAAATTGAAATTGTCGAAAGTTTTAAGATTTTAACCTATGGTTTAAAATTTTGTATGATGATATTGAGTTGGTAATTAAATCCTCTAGTATGATAGGAGTATAACATGATTTTATTGGAATTTATTGGATACCTATGCTAATTGTTACTAATTATCGAAAACGTAACAAAATGGCTAAGTATGAGTTTAATTCTAATGTTAAATGATGCTCTATGATAGTGAAATTAGAAGCTTAGAATGAATGATTGTGATTATGGTGAATGAATGGAACATTTATGCACACATACACAATGATTGTGTATTATGTTAGAAATTAGGGTTTTCTAATGCTTTAGTATAGTTTATGTTGTGTATGGTATTGTTTGGTGTTGGATGTTTATGTTTATGTTGTACCGATAAACCAAAACCCAAACGTAAACAACATAATACTATATGTATAAGAATCGAAAAGAAATCGACCAATTTCGATAACTTAGGAACGAACCAACGAGAATCGAAGTTCGACATAAATTAAGATTTGCTACTATTAAAATGTTACTCAAACGTGAGTTCCTAAGTTAGAAAAATCAAAAGCCGAGCTACGCCGTTGATACTCAATAACGACAACCCAATACGATATTAGTTGAGCGCTAAAACAACTCGATAACGAATAACGATTATACGACATATGTAATCTCCGACGAGTTAAGATAAACAAACAATGTCGTAATGTGTAAGCAAAGATTCGAACATAAGATGTCGATCCTTATGTCTCAAAGGTCGAGTTAATATTCCCGAAGCACTTCATTTATTCTTAAGTACATATGTCACGACCCGACTATTTAATTACTTATTTAACTAAATAATCAAGCCGTGACTGGTTTAATTAACGATAATCTTTTAATAAAAAAATGATTAAGAGAATTAGATTTTCAAACAAACGGACAGTATAACATTTGTAAATGGGTTAAGCCAACCTGCACTCAGAAAATATCCAATAACAGCGATAATCACAAACAAGAACACAACCTCGGCAATACATGCGTAGAAACTTTTAAAATATTTACAAAGTTTATCAAAAGTATGGTTTCACGTTTCATAGTTAACAGCGGAAGACTAATTAATGTCATGTATGAAGACATGACACTCGACCAAAGTAGTTCGCAGTAAGAAAAACAAAATAACTATTCAGCTCGGTTCTAGGCCACGCCTCTTCCATGCTCAACCTGCAATATAAAACACTTATTGGGTGTGAGTACTAGAAGGTACTCAGTGGGTAATAACCAACATAACTTTCAGAACTTTAAAAATTCCTTTCAAATAAGACTTTAGACAAACAATTTGAATAAATGCTTCATAAAAATCTTTCAGTAGCATATCACCACACTTACATTCCTAAACATACCGGCATCACATACCCGAGTTGGTCCCGAAGGATCACAACTACGGTCATACCCTATCTACGTAATTCGGTAAAGGGAAGTAGGCCTCCTCCCCAGTACCATGGCCGGCCTACATGGGCAAGCTCACAGCCATCTACCTGTGCACAGTAATTAACATTTCCTACCGCAGATAGGTAATTGCCGTCATACCCACAATGTGGTAAAACATTCATTTTCAACATACTCATCATGTGGTGATTGAAAGTGATTTGAAAATGAACAAGTTCAAGCATAACACAGATTCGTTAGCTTAAAATAACTTTGAGAGGCATTACCCACCTGATGACGTTTAATCCAACAAGTTAGGTTCTTCGTTCTTTACTTCCGGTTTCCTCTGCTTGATCCTTGTAACATAAGATCATTATTGACTTTAGTAATCTTTCTTACTTATTTATACTATTAGTGATCAAGTAATATCTAAAACGTTTTATGCATATCAAATTCTACCGAAATTTCAGCAGCGTAACATCTGTAATATGTATAGCCCAAACACACAAAACTTCAAAACTGCCGAAAATGCTTAGGCTTTGATCTATGGTGTATAATTTTTATATGCTTGATATAATAGCATATTATTGATCTAGGGTATTGATTAGGTGTTGTAGGAATTTATTAGAATTTTTGGACACTTGTAGCTAAATATTTTCAAAAGTGCCGAGACCTAGAGCTATAGGAATTATGGTTTATATTGTGTTATTACATGATATTGTGATGTATTAGTGCTATATGATAGCATATAAGAATAGTGTAATTTTATAGGATTTTATAAAAATTGTTTGGTATTTATTGTATTATAGTAGCCGTGAGCTACAACTTGATGGTTTCTTGGTGTATAGTTTGATTTTACCAAACTATGGGTTATAATTATGTTGTATATTAATATTTGAGGCTTATGTATAATTATTAGAATTTTTGGAAAATTATTGATATTATTTTGATAAAAATCGAGAGCCTATAGTATATATATAGGTGTGATCCAAATTTTCTATAGTGATGTTAATACATATTAATGATCATAGTGTAAAATAATACACTATATGAATTTTGAGGAATTTTTGGAACAAGGTTGAAAATTTTGTGATATAGTCGTGAGCTATATGTGTTAAATAAGGAATTTTAATTCCTTTTTAATCATGAATAATAATTTATTATATGTCTAAAAATTATATTAGACATAATTGAATTTTTGGGAAATATTAAACATAGAATATTATGTTTACGATGAAACGTTATATTAAATAACGTTAAAAGCATAACATAATGCTTAAGGTATTAAAAGATTAATATTGAAAGGAAATATTAATCAAGTTTATCGATTTGCGTGAAAAATCGAGAATTAAATCTTTAGGAAAAGAAATCGATTAAAAATCGATTTGTATTGAATTTATTCATTAAAATGTGATTATTAAAGAAATTATTAAGAAAAGTCAAAATGGTTGACTTTCGAAATTGACGTCTGAAATACATTAGATTAAATACGCTAATACGTGAAAACGACATTTTTTCTCAATATCTCAATTGTGAGAAAAGATTTCATAATTGAAATCATTTTATTGAATAACGTTATTATCGTTAATTATTTAACCTAAAAGGTTAAAATGAGGCGTAGATCATATTACGTCTCTCGATATACGAGAATTATTTTTATTGATATATCGTCGTTTCAACGTATTAAGGCGTATAAAGAATCGTGAAACTTGAATTATTAATTTATTTATCAAAGTTGAATGAACTTTGAAAATCTCGGCGTGCAACGTACTAAACGTACATTTTTGCGTAAGGTGGGACGTGAAGTTCACGCAACGATAGCGAGGAGCACTCACGCGGAAATTCAAGTTCCAAAGTAAAGGTGGGCTTTACTATACTCAAACCGGTAGAATTTACCAAATGATTTATTTATGATGCTTTATTGCTAGCAAATATTTATGAACTAATTTATTTAATTACACCCCAAAATATTTATGTTTTATGTATGTATCCAATCCATGATTATTGATGCATAACGTTGGGTAGCTCCCACTTATAACATGCTTGAATTCGTATTCTTGGAAGTACCCCAAGGATGATGGAGAATCGTATCTGTGTCGAGATAGCTAGATTTTGTGCACCGATTATTTGTATTGTGTCTTTGAAAGGGTGCTCGGCGGTCATATGGCATCTGTGAGAGAGCCTACTCTCCAACATGAGAATTATTGTTGGTTGAATTGTTGTGGTGGATATGGATCATACATATGTGGAAAATGCTTGTGGCGATATTTATTGAAAATGACGAAAAATATTTAGTAAGCACGAGTATTTCAAATTAAAACCTCGTGTATTACTTGTGATGGGCGAGTAATTCAAACTATGATAAATTATTTTGGCATGAGCCATCGAGTGCATTATTTGTACTCGACCTGCATATTGTTTTTAAATGTGCGATTGAGTGAGTGATGGTGATGGGCGAGATGTTGAGTAGTCGAACCTTTTGGTTTTTATATATGTTTTGAAAGAAAATACCCTTGGGTGCATATCGTCATATATGCATTCACATGCTTTCCGCTGCATATTCTGAATATTTTGTATGTTATTGTGACAGTTGTATCTGTCTGAATTATCGAACCTACTGTTAAAGAAACTCGTAGCCTTTACATTTGTACATGACTTTTGCCTTGTAAATAAGGTTTGAATTGCTTTTGCCTTGTAAATAAGGTTTGAATTACTTTTGCCTTGTAAATAAGGTTTGATTATTGAAGTTCGATAAATATTATTATGAAATCTTTTGATTATTCTTATCAATTGTTTTGCCTTCATTGTTCCAAGCTCCAGTTCTCTCTAATCTGTCCTTTGGATTAGAGGGGCTGTGACAATATTATCGTGTCACAGGGGTCCGTGTGGGGATGGCGGTGGTGAACCGGGAAAGCGGCGGTAGAGATGGAAGTTGGCATGGAATGATTTGCGGCGATGGTGCAGGCGGGCGATGGCGGGCTCGAATCCTATTGGTGGTAGGACCAGAAAGGTGAACTATCGGGGACGGGAAGGTCCAGCCTCGAATATGTTCTTGCCACAGCCAGGCAAGAATGCAGTTCCATCAGATGTCAAACGAGACACCTCCGGGTGAAGCCACTCGGGAATCTCATCACGCTAGGTGTACACCCTCTCGGGGAGATATGGTCCACAGGGTGTAGGTCCGTATATCATGAATATGTAGCTCAGGGGATTGATGAAATGGGGCAAGTCCGCCTCAAGATCGAAGCACTCTCGGCGACGATAGATGTAATCTGCCGATATCTCATGGGCATATCCCTGCCAGTCGGATGGCAGTCTTGCGATCAGTTGAAACACACCGTCACAATGTGACGTACCACGGACATGTGCAGATATCGATGACGTAAAAATGAGCAAAGAACTTCGCGATGTCTTTTACTTGGTACATCCGGTCGGAGCGGTAGGGCGTACCACCTCCTCGGTGTGACTCTAGAAGATAAAGGGAGCTAGTCGTAAAACCATCGAACCATCTTATATTCCTAGGTTCTTATGAAACTACTTTCATGGTTTGGTCTTTGGGAAGAGATCGCATGGTTCCTTAGGGCCAGAACAAGCGTTCGATGCCTAGCATTCGGGTAAAGGCTAAGTGATCACCCCATCTTATCGGGTCTGGATTCCTTACTTTTACTCACGTTATAGTATCACATCATATCCGTTCTCATTATGCACTTACGATTCATCATTTCTTTTTATACCTTCATAACGTTATACTTTTTTTTTTTCACTTATGCCACGATAGAGGCAACACGCGCGGTGTTCGGAATTCCTTCACGTAGAGAGGTTGGGACCCATAACAGTGCGAACCTCCAACTAAGCAATCGCTTCATCATCGTAGACTCATCGCGTTCTCATCATCGAATCCGTTCGGATTGTGATTCCTAAGATTCCTATGTTCTCGTTCCTTCTTAGTATTTCGTTCAATTGGGGATGCTTATGTTCTCATACTAAGTTCGGCGCAAAAGGGATCATGCGTCTTAAGAGTCTTTGTTCTCATGGGGAAACATACTCATTTACATCATGCTTCTATCATGCTTCGCATACAACAGTAAACACAGATCGCGACACATTGTGCGATAATCAAACATTCTCATTTACTCATTTACCAAGCTCCTAAACCTTATAACTTTCTTTCAAACTAATGACCAATCAATTGAAACAACTTTTCAATTTCAAAAATTTCCACTTTGTAAAATATTTTTCAACTTCCCAACAAGGTCGGATCCGATCGTTACCCTTTTTTAGCGTTGGTAGACCAACACATTCACATACCACATTAGATATACCAATCTCAGATAGGATCACAACAAAACATAAACATTTGGCAGTCAATAACAGTTTATGCAATAATATTTCATAAAGCTTTGTAAATCATGCTTTGAGATAGATATGCATATCATTTTTGTTTCAAGAGAGCCCATCTGCTAATCCAAAGCTAGTAAGTCTAAGTGAGCAGGGTGTGGTTGATCTTCCTCGCCGACTACGTACGATCAAACCCTTCATAAGAAAATAACCTTTCTTAGATTCTTTCTATCGATCGAAGGTCGTTTATAGATTACGACTTAAAGTTCCCAATTAGGGTTTCTTTATGATTTCATGTGATTGTTTTAAGATAATTTCTATTATCTTGCATTCTCAATTCCCAAGCTATATTACTTCATCATTCATAGGTGAACTTCAATTATGAATCACATATTCCGAGTCTATCCTCGACTCTTGACCTTAGTTTTATTCTAAACGTTATTACGTTATAGATTGTCGGTAATCAAATTGTGATTGGTATATTAGGATATTCTCAAGCCACTAACTAGACTTAACAATTATAATTACGTCCTAGTAGGTTATGCTTGACGACTTGTCGTATTAGCATGACAAATAAAAGATGAGTATTGACTTATGATTCAAGTGAGCACATGCTATCATGTAAGTAAGTACTTAAGAATAAACGAAGTGCTTTGGGAATATTAACTCGACTTTTGGGACATAAGGATCGACATCTTATGTTCTAATCTTTGCTTACACTTTACGACATTGTTTGTTTCTCTTAACTCGTCGGAGATTATATAAGTCGTATAGTCGTTATTCGTTATCGAGTTGTTTTAACGCTCAATCTAATATTGTATTGGGTTGTCGTTATTGAGTATTAACGTTGTAGCTCGGCTTTTGGTATTTCTAACTTAGGAACTCACGTTTGAGTATCCTTTTAATAGTTGCAAACCCTAATTTATGTCTAACTTCGATTCTCATTGATTTATTCTTAAGTTATCGAAATTGGTCGATTTCTTTAGGATTCTCATACATATAGTATTATGTTGTTTATGTTTGGGGTTTTGGTTTGTCGGTACAACATTAACATAAACATTCAACACCCAACAATACCATACACAACATAAACTATACTAAAGCATTAGAAAAACCCAATTTCTAACATAATATACAATCATTGTGTATGTGTGCATAAATGTTCCATTCATTCACCATAATACAACCATTTATTCTAAGCTTATAATTTCACTATCATAGCATTATTTAACATTAGAAGTAAACTCATACTTAGCCATTTTGTTACGTTTTCGATAATTAGCAACAATTAGCATATTTATCCAATAAACTCCAATAAAATCATGTTATACTCCTATCATACTATAGAGTTTAATTACCAACTCAATATCATCATATAAAATTTTAAATTTGTCACATCCCCTCAATCCTAAGTAGGATTTAGAAGGGATTGTAACTCTAAACAAGTATAATTAAACAGGGGAATTCTCCTTAACAAAAGCCGTAATTCATATGACAAGCATGTTCTTGGACTTTAGTACATAACATAAGTTCTTGCAGCAGAAAACATGTGATATGTACATATGACGATGTACTATCAAGGTATAAAACTTTCAGCGATAATATTCCTATTGCTCAACACTGCTCCATCCATCATCTGCTCAACCTGCACATTTAAAAACAAACATGCAGGACTGAGTACAAGAATGCACTCAGTAGACTCATGCCAAAAACATTTGATAACATTTGAATTACGCTGCCAATATCAAGGTAAGTCACAAAGGTTTTAGTTAAAAAAGCCTTGTGCTTACTAAATAATTTTCAGTTCGTAAACATCGCTCGGCCGAGCATTTTCTTGGTGTGTATGGTCCGTATCTCATAGTCACAATTCATAACAGTATCAAAAATTAAACGTCGAGAGGGAGGCCTCCCTTCTACGACGCTGTGACCGGCCGTAATCCCGTATAGCACACAGTCACTCTCACAAGCATATGTTAACATAGCATATAGTTCCAACCTTCACGCCAATCCTAGCCAGGCGTTTATCATCTGGCACAGGACCCGACATTAATAAAAGGTTGGGCGCGACCCAACAAATGACATAACCTGTCATAATATAGTTCCAACCATCGCCACAGCCCTACCCGGGCATAACAGATAGGATCCATACACAAAATGAATATTTTGGCGGTAATGCGATAAACATTTGTCAACAGTTGTAGAATAAGCATTGTAAATAAACTCATTTTGGAATAACAGTAAAGTCACATCTTGTTTGAAAAGTAAGCCCACAATAGTGAGGTAAGAAAAGGGCTCACCTGGACTATGGTTCGTCCTAACTTGAGTTCTTAAGTTTGATTTCTCGTCGGCCTTGATCGTTGCGTCGCGTCCCACACGCTACGTAAAAGCGATGTTTTAGTACGTCGTTCTCGTTTCTCGAGACTCTCAAAGTCTAGAATAAACTTCGATATTCTATATTGATATAAACTGAATTCCTTAACTAATTCAATACGCTTTTCAATTACGTATTTCAATTGAACCGTTCTCGTTCTTGAGACACGTTCAATTATATCGTTTAACCTTCCGGTTTAAGCGTTCAACGCGTTATCGTTTCTCGACATATGGATTTTTAATAGTAATTTCTTACTAATTCATGTTATAAATCGATTTCCAATCGATTTCTTTTAAATAAAGTCCTATTTCTCGATTTGTCACGTAAATCGATGAACTTTATTAATATTTTCTTAAACATTAATCCATTTATCCATAATCCTTATTATTCAATTATAACGTTTATTAAATAAAGCGTTTCGTTTTAACATAGTGATCCATGTTTATAAAATTTTATAAATTCCCATTATGTCTAAAATAATATTTAGACATATAATATATTATTACTCCTAATTAAAAAGGATTTAAAATCCTTATAGTTCCTTTAATGCTTTTGGAAATTCTTGAAATTACCAATGATTTCCAAGAATTTTTCTAAATCATATAGTGTATTATTATACACTTATGGTCATTAATATGTATTAATATCATCCATGTATCAATCGATCATCACCATATTCACATAAGGCATATTTCACCTAGGGGAGTTCCAACACTTAGTCAAATTTCAAGTTTTTAATTTTTTTGCAAAACAACTTAAAACAACCCAAGTGTCATACTTTGACGATTTATAACTCTCGACTCAAAATACGTATGACCGTACAAGGATACATCCTGAAAACCTCTAAACATGTACTATAAGTTCTAAGAAGGAAGTCGATCCAAAAGAGTTGTGGTTCTGGAGATATAGGGTCTCAAAGTGGGCAACTCGAACTGACTTCTATACTTGGAATATTTTTCAGGATTTCCAGATTTAGCTTAACAACGAGGGATTTTGCGGGGCTCGTAACTTTTGACTCAAAATGCTAAAATGACTGCAGGCTACCAATTTAGAAACCTTGTAACAAGAACTACATGTTTCATGAAGACCATACTGGAAAATATCTGATGCATCGAGAAATATATAAGCCCAAAGTTGACTAGTTGGAAAGGACAACATTCAAGTAGGTGAATTTGGGTCAATGAATAGTATACTTATAAGGCTTGGTTTGAGATCAAACTTTCCAGATCACAACTAGACATGGTAAGGAACATTTCTTATGAAGAAACCAAAGTCAAAATCGGACTACAAACGGCTTGAACATCTCACGTAAAAGTCGTACACGAACAGTTGATTAACATAGAAATTTACTAAGGCAGTTTGTCCAGAAAAGCTTACTGTAATGCGTCAACTTTAAAAATTCACCGTGAGTTCATTATAAGGAATCTGGGAATGCAACCAATCATATTGAAAAGACACTTAAGTCTAGTTTAATCAAGAAAAAGCCTAACTCAATGATTCAAAATAGATTGGGAGATAACAATATTTTACCACAAGCTATCACTCCCGTGACAGTTTTGTGCAGTTAGCTTGTAAAATCTGGAATAAATAGTAAACATTTTTAGAAAATTCTGAAACTTTACATAAATCTTCTAGACATGCTAATTTATGTTTATGCCAATTTTTAGAGTTTTACCATTAGCCAAACTCGAAACGAAAGCCACGGACCGTGGGTGATGAACACCGAAATTTTACAGATTTGTGCAGTGTTTTTGAAAGATAGAATTAAAATAGCAAATCAAGTTGGATTGACTTGAAATTTTACAGGGACATAATAGACATGTTTACTTTCAACATAGTAAAATTTCACATTCATCTGACCACTTTAACATAGTCAAATAATTTTATTAAGTTACTGTTTTCGTAACCTACTTCCAGTTTTAAATTTTAAGCTTATTCTTCTTGTATGCATTTCATATAACCACAAAAATGGTGAATCTATCACCCCAAATCACCACCAAGATCATCAATCTAAGCATGCAAGTATGATTTAGTCATGTCTAAGAGTCATAGGAGGTAGTTATACCTCAGACACGAATTTGAAGATGAATGAGAGAGATGGAGCTTGAGCTTCCTCTTCCATGGTGGAAATGGTGTAGGAGAAGAAGAAGAGAGGAGAAGAGAGGGGAGGGGTCTGAAAATTTTGGGAGAGAGAGGGAGAAATGGCTGATCCAAAAAGGGGGAAGAGAGGGTATGGGGTGTGGGGTGATATGCATGTGTGACACTTGTCACTATACTCACATGCATATCAACACTTGTCACTTCCCTCCTATGCACCTCTACACTTGTCACTACCCTCTCATGCACCTCTACACTTGTCAAACACTCTCTCTATACACTCACATGCATGTTTTATATATATATCTTATTTTAATTGATTAGTTAGGCTATTTAATTAATCCAATGTCACTTAGATACATGTAATAGGAAAATCAACAAGATAAACTCGTATACATAAGTGTATTGTTTTCGGCTATTACATTATGCCAATGGGTCAAATTTTATTTTCCATGCCAAACATTGATATATGTTATAACATATAGTTTAGATGATAATTAATATCATAGGATAAATTAATGGCATCATTTTATGCGTTAAAACCTTAAAATTCGAAACTAGGGTTTTCGAAATTGAGGAATTTGATCAATATAATTCCTTAATGATCTAGCATTGATTTAATGCTAAATAATACTGTAATTACATATAATAATCATAGGAAATTAATTACTATAATTCCTTGATCATTAAACTCACTTTCCATTTCGTCTCTAAACGTTAACGTTTGAAACGTTGCACAACGTTAATTATAGACTCATCTCGAAATGGTCGTAATAAAGTTGCAATCACTTTATTAAATTATTCCATTAATAATGGAATTTAATTCTAAGCTTAATTGCTTAGAAATTTTCATGAAATTTTAACTATCGATCTGTGATCGACGTTAAAATAATACTATCGATCTGCTTTATAAACTTCTATTTCTAAATTCACAATTCTTAGTGAATGTTAAAATAGAATTCATTCCTTCAGTAAATAATCGAAATCATTATTCGATATCCTACCGATTGAATCATCTCGGTAATTTCTAATTTACTGGTTTTAAATACCGTAATTAGGCATCTAATTCATGGATATTACATCCTACCCATAAAAGAAATTTCATCCCGAAATTTACATACCTCATAAAGTATGGGTATCTTAACGTCATAACATCATACTTTTCACGTCTTTCTTTTGTCCATGGTTCCTTCATTGGGTTTTCATTAAAGACCCAAACTTGATTCTTTAATCGTTGAATAAATGCGATGAAATTAGTCATAGATTTTCATCATAACTCATCTCGAGTCAAAGGTCACGTCATCATGTTGGTTTACGTGAATTGGGTCATTTCGTATTTCCTAAGCGTGACACGTGGAAAACATTTCGTACTTTCCCAAATTTGGTGGAAGTGCCGAGCTATAAACTACTAGGCCTATCATTATTAGGATCTCGAAGGTTCTATAAAACGTGGTCTCGACGTTCTTGTATCTGATTTTGTAATTTCTCTAGATGGAGAAATCTTAAGAAACTTAAATTCCGCATTTTAAAATGCAGCTCAAATTTATGCGTATCAACGTAAGACTTTTGTCTGTCCTTAGCTTTTCTTATTCTTTGCCTTATTGGGTAGATATCTCAGTCGTGTCGCTTACGACGTCAGGACTTTATACCTTTTCTCACCTACTTTGTTATAATAAAGTGGTGGTCAATACTTCTTTCCGTAATATGCCTCATAAGGCTATATTGATCGTTATTTGACAGCTACGGTCGTACATAAACTCACCAAGTGGTACAATACGTTCCCACTTACACTTTGATTTAACATTAATGTTCTATCGTATGCTTAAACGTTTGGGTTGTCCTTCCTGATTGTCTATCTGTCTGTGAATGGACATCTATGTTAAGGCTCAATCTCGTGTCAAACTCCTTTTGTGAGTTAGTTCAAAACCTAGGGGTACTCTTGAAGTTTCTATCCGAAGCGATAGGTTTTGTACTCCACGAAAATATACAATTTCCTTTTTATGCGATGAGCTAACTTTTCGGTCTCTGAGTCATCCGAATAGGCGAGACAAAACATAATTGGTGAGTCGATCCACTACTACCCATATAGTAGTGCGACTTCTTTATGCCTTTGGCAGAACCTATCATAAGATTCATTGCTACATCATTCCATTTTCATTCGTGTAGCTCTAGAGATTATAACCTCTTATAAGGCCTTTGATACAATGCCTTCACATGTTGGTAACCGAGACACGGTTCGACAATCATGGTTACATCTCAATTCATCCACTTACTATCTAACCTTTCTCGTAAATCATAACATATCTTAGAGTTGCCTAGCTGGGCGGTATGAGAAGGGTCATGAACTTCATTCTTGGTTTCATCTCTAAGCTTATTACTGCTTGGAGATATATATGTATGTATAATCCTTCCTTAGGCGATATAGCATCGTCCGAAGACTCATAAAATTCTTGATCTTTCCTTCCTTATCTTAATTTGCATTCTATTCCCATCTCCATTCTCTCTTTTAGTCATATGTCACCTTGGGTGTGAGAGTACAACTTCGTTAGTCACTAAATGCCCGACTATTTACATTCTCATTTTCTTAAACTTTCCAATGAGTTTTCCTTTTTGTTGGGACATACTATGATTTAGGTGAATTTTATAACTTAGGTATTAGATTCTATATTTACCATCCTCGGTGATCATTTATCACACTTATGATCTTTTACTAATTCGAGCCATCTTTCTCATTCTCATCCACATTTCTTTGCTCGAAGAATAAATTCAAACTTTGCAAATTGAGAAGGGTTCTTAACCTATTGTCATAGGAGTGATGTCTTCAAGACTTTGGTATTTATCCTCTCGTCACTATTTCAGTGATGAGTTGGAAAATTCCATTCATGTAGCCTAAGTCGGTGTGATGCATAAGCTATTATCTTTCTCATATTAATACATAGCCCTCTTTATTACTCCACGTAAATTTCATTCCTTTTGGGGTAGCTATGTTATTGGTCTTGCTACTTTAGAGAGTTCTCAATGGCTCTTTGATAGCGATCGGTTTATCTAAGAAATTCTGGTCTCATTTTAGGTCATCGACGACTTTCATTCTTAATTGCTTTGCCCTTTGTCGTCCACATTGATTTCTTCTAAGGATACTATATGCGAGGAATATTTCTCCTTTACGAAATACACAATCTGCACTTGGCAAAATCTGCCTGCTCTTAAAAGTCGTAAGACAGTCCTTGATATTCTTTATGTTCTTCTTCGTCCTTTGAATAGGTAAGAACTTTATCTATAAAGATTAAGATAAAATTTTCTAAATGCGTGTGGAACACTCGACTTATGAGGTTCATGATCAAGGTGGTGCATTTGTCGGTCCGAATGGCTTAACTATTATCTCATAGTACCCATATCTTATTCGAACGATTCGTTTTCGTATTTGGATACCATTCTATAAAGGCCATATAATATTTCATCAAAAATGCCTCGTGAGGACTTTTCATACATTACTACGGTCGGTCTATTAAGCGGTGATTACATGGTGTCTAGTTCTATTTACACCCAAAATTTTGACACCTCCACAACATATTCATAAAATTTTCCACTACGTTTATTTTACATATTATAATCACACCGTTTTCATCATGATCCATTATCTACATATAAGTCTTATAGGATCCTAGGATTCTATGTCTCGAGTGACCTTCGTCGAGTCGTACTCTCCTCGGAGACTTGCCTTTCTCTAAAATGCGTTTTGTTTCATACTCCCGAGGATTATTCTCCTCCGAGAGCCGGGTCCACCGCTCCCGTTTCTTCTTCAATGCCGAAGTTGGTGTTACTTTTATCAAAAAGTATGGCTGGGTTGGTAGCGGTAATTCTCCTAATCCGCGAGGGCGATAAGATCCTGTCCTTTTGCCCTTCTCGTCTCTTACTGGTACCATTGACGGCACAGGACGTGGGGTGGCATTTGGAAACATCATGGTACAATCGTTCCTTTGTACCGTACGGTGTAACTTGCTGAGGACCAGGACAAGTACTCATGGGTGCTGTTCCATACGCATTATGAGTATACTTGAGCCTGTTGACAAATCCTGGTAAGTTTGCCCAGACCTTGGAATTTTTCTCATGGAGAAAATATTCTTTTGATACTTCTTTTGCAAAACCACCTTGCTCTGTTGGGCAAGCGATGATAAGTCGTTGGATACCATCCTCATTTGTCACTCTATAACTTTGAGCGTCCATCTAGAGGTGTAAAATTTTCTCCAAATCTGTTCTAAATCCATGCCCATTTCATAATAAAAGAGCCGATACACTCGTGTGAGTTATAAACTTGTAGGCCTTGGGGTTACTCTCTTACCGTTAAACTCCTTTTCCTACCATTTATAAGCGGATATTTCTAGATAAGTCCGACTTAATTTAAGCTATGGAGGGAATTTTTAAACAAGAAGGATCTCTTAAAGAATTTTACACTTTAAGACGTATACAACCTGTAGACTACTTATGACACAACTCATGACACTTATCTTAATACTCATTTTACGTCTACACCTTTAGTCGTATATCGCTCTAAAATTTACTCGCATACGCGAATAGTGGGTACTAATATCCTATCGCGTAAAACCTTTCATCGAAAAGATTAGGTCCAGGTCACTGATCACGTTAATGACAGCCATTTTCGAAACTTCTTGTCTCTAAAATTATATCTACGTTCCTCATAGGTATAATGATTCAAATCATTGGATAGAATTTTAGGCGATTCTAGGCTCGATTCTACGCTTGAGCAACTCTTGCGATGGCCATGATTTTTGTATAGGTAAGGAGGTCTAAATCTTGATGCCCTTACCCTAAATTGGGTTCTATCGCTTCTTTGCGTACTTGCGCATTGTCAAAAAGCGAAGCACCTATTTGAACAAAATCTTATAGGTATTCTGAGGAAATTTCCTCATACCTATCCCCGCCTTTTGGGTTTTGTTTGTTACATTTTCGGTTAAGTATAGGCTCGCCTACGGTGTTCCGTTTATTCAAGTGAACATCTAATTCATATATCTTTGTCCTTTCCATTGGGACATTATGTTCCCTTGCTATGGCCTTCTGTTGCCACATTCAACCTATACTTCTCGGTATCAGTATCGTTACGCTTTTACTAATAGCATTTGTGATTAGGTCTACATCAACCTATCCGTTGATATTGATATTTCGATAATTAAGTCTTACCGTAGAGATCGTCTTGTCTCTAGCACTATCATTCATTCCTAATCCAGTATGAATGACTCCATTCCCCTTTTTCACTTCATCGATCTTAGGAATATATTTCTCATATATCCTTACTTTAACTCTTTTCAAGGAAAATTCTTATTCATCAAGTCATATGTCCCTGAAGCTTATATCATGTCGTAGACTATCTGATAATTGTATAGCTCATAGTTTCTTTAGCTATTTCCTACTTTTGTCCCTTTCTCTTGGACATGGTAATTGAAAGTAATCTTACTTTCGTTATACTTCAGTTCCCACTTTCAGGACTATAACCGTTATCATTGTCGTATGGCTTGGTAGGGTAGTACATTCGTACACCATAACTTAAATTCCAAGCATCTTTCTTCCATATCTTGGCTTTGAAGATATTTTCCTCACACTTGATTTACATACTAGGGCTATCCTCGTCGTTCACACAATCTCAAAGATTATGATTCCTCAATCTTATTATCATTTGTTTAACCAAGTTTCAATTACTTGGAATCGATTATGCTCAAGCATAATCTCATTGACTGAGGTCTGAGGCGAGAGATCTATTTTCTGAGACGCTATCATTTCCTTATATATATGTATTCCTGGAAAAGAATATTTTGTATGCATCTTTATTCTTTTAAATATGTCCAACCTACTAACGAGGTTCCAAGGACAACCAACTATCTTAAGGATAAGTTGCAATCTCTCTTGTTATGACATAAAAAGGGGAGTTCATATCCCACGGATATCATATACTTTTTCTTGCTTTTACTCTTGCATTCAATGCTAAAGAGTATCCTATTCATAACTTGATTATCGTAACAGTCGTATAAGGGTATAACTTCACTGTTATCAATCTTTGTAAAGCCCATCAAGGGTCATCACATCCACAATCATAGGAAAAATATCTCGTCTCATTGAGATTTTCCTTACATCCTGATTTCTTGATGTCTATCACTTTATTGGTCTGAAACATTTTGGGTGACTGGAATAAGTCAACCTATTTCATGTCTGATGTTTATCGCTTCACTAATTCGTACTTAGGTGACAAGGTAAGTCGATGTTAGTCATACTTGATGGTTTCGAGAGTCGGGAAGGAATTATCACGACTATTTAAAAAGTCTTGTTTCACAAATCAAAATAACATAACATCTTCTCAAGATTGAATCGATATGCTTTTAGACCGAATAAATGGGGCTCTAGGGTCCGAAGACCAGAATGATGACTACTGAGATTTCTTTGGTCATATGGGCTGGCCAGACCCGTCACAAATATTTTCTCAGTCACGCTAGGATTTGGGTTCAAAAGGATACTTTATGAAGTTTTGGATTGAAAATTTTCTTCAGAAGAAGTGAGAAACTCGAATGAATTCTCAATTAGAACTAGGTCATAGAGTTAAACTCAACGACAGAAATTGGGTGATAAATATAATTTTTGAAAGCTTATATACCCATAATAGGTCATCAACCAAGGTTCTTATGTACATCGTGGCTCTACTTGTATTCTTTGGCAATCTTACTTTCTTAGTAACATTCTAAGATTCAGTATCATACTATAACGTTCTTACTTTCTATAAATCTTAGAGCTAGTTTCAACTGATCCTCGTGAATCCTGGAGTAGGAATCAGGAATTTGGTCCTTCATAAGAAATGAATTACAGTACATTAGGGGCACGTGGCGAAAACCGTGCGTAAATCGGAGTTCACACGATCGAGAACTAATCAAAACAAAATCACTGCGCGGTGCGGGAAAAATTCTGGCGCGCGCGCGCGAGGTCATAGCGATGCCGATGCCAGGTCGTGCATGCCGTTACCGATGCCGCGGTAGTACGAGAAATGCCGGCGTCGGTCGCATAAGCTACCAAAGTCGATATGTCAAAGTCGGCGTTATAAATTCTCGAAATCAAAGCCGACGATCGCACGTCTTGAGGTCGAAGTCGAGTCGCACAATTCGTAAAAATCTTTTGCTTTTCGATACTCAAGATGGAATGAAGTTCTCAAATCCATCGTTACTTTTGTTCTTGTAATGGAAGGAAGTTCTTACTTCTATGTTCTTTAAGTAAAGGGATTATGCTTCTTAAAAGTCTACGTTACGTTGAGCTAGCATGCTCATCATCATAAACAACCTTGAAGTTTGAAGCAAAACTTAAAATATTCATACGTAGCTCATTTATGCGCATGTACTTGGTAATTTCACGAATTCAACATATCATTTTGACAAATCGGTGTCAATCTCAATCACTTTAAAGCATGAATAACATAACTTTGTTCATAATAATGAACCCTTATTAAATTTCGAGTTTCAAATATTTCATCTTTGGCATATCATGCGAAACTTTCTCACATCATTGTCATCATCTCCCTTATATCTTCCTTATTTTCATAACTTTCTCGACAATCATTTGTCATAACATTCATTCTCAACCTTTCTCATAGCTTTCATTTCTTTTGAAAGATCGTTTCAATCATCCTTCACTTCAAACTTTTCGATTTCAAAACCGAGAAAATCATTTATCTATCATAAATCAAATCCTTTAAGTTACCTTAAATATGCAGTCCCATACCTGCATATTGTGGGAATCTTTTGAGCTTTCCTTAAATATGCAGTCCCATACCCGCATATTGTGGGAATCTCTTTTTGAAAAAAAAAAATCATTTCCATCCTTTTTCACTTTCAATCTTTTCATTTTATTCGAATAAAAATCATTTCATAAACATTCATTTGGCCAGGGTAATTTTCAAAACTTTGAAAAAGGATCATTTACCTCATTTCGGTTGAGCTTGATGTGATGGAGTGTTGAGCATTGTCAGTTGACCTTTAGAAGTCTAGTGACTCAATCTAGACCTTAAAGGAGATTTTAGGTTCAAGAGCGAACCACTCTGATACCACTCTGTCACATCCCCTCAATCCTAAGTAGGATTTAGAAGGGATTGTAAATCTAAACAGGTATAATTAAACAGGGGAATTCTCCTTAACAAAAGTCGTAATTCATATGACAAGCATGTTCTTGGACTTTAGTACATAACTTAAGTTCTTGCAGCGGAAAACATGTGATATGTACATATGACGATGTACTATCAAGGTATAAAACTTTCAGCGACAATATTCCTATTGCTCAACACTGCTCCATCCATCATCTGCTCAACCTGCACATTTAAAAACAAACATGCAGGGCTGAGTACAAGAATGCACTCAGTGGACTCATGCCAAAAACATTTGATAACATTTGAATTACGCTGCCAATATCAAGGTAAGTCACAAGGGTTTTAGTTAAAAATGCCTTGTGCTTACTAAATCATTTTCAGTTCGTAAACATCGCTCGGCCGAGCATTTTCTTGGTGTGTATGGTCCGTATCTCATAGTCACAATTCATAACAGTATCAAAATCAAGCGTCGAGAGGAGGCCTCCTTCTCTGACGTGACCGCCGTAATCCCGTCTGACACACGGTCGCTCTCACAAGCATATGTTAACATAGCATATAGTTCCAACCTTCACGCCAATCCTAGCAGGCGTTTATCATCAGCACGGGACTCGACATTAATAAAGGTTGGGCGCGACCCAACAAATGACATAACTTTGTCATAATATAGTTCCACCATCGCCACACCCTACCCGGCATAACGAGATAGGATCCATACACAAAATGAGAATATTTTTGGCAGGTAACAGTAAACATTTGTCAACAGTTGTAGAATAAGCATTGTAAATAAACTCATTTTGGAATTACAGTAAAGTCACATCTTGTTTGAAAAGTAAGCCCACAATAGTGAGGTAAGAAAAGGGCCCACCTGGACTATGGTTCGTCCTAACTTGAGTTCTTAAGTTTGATTTCTCGTCAACGCCCGGTCGTTGCGTCCGCGTCCACACCTTTACGTAAAAGCGATGTTTTAGTACGTCGTTCTCGTTTCTCGAGACTCTCAAAGTCTAGAATAAACTTCGATATTCTATATTGATATAAACCGAAATCCTTAACTAATTCAATACGCTTTTCAATTCGTATTTCAATTGAACCGTTCTCGTTCTTGAGACACGTTCAATTATATCGTTTAACCTTTCCGGTTTAAGCGTTCAGCGTGTTATCGTTTCTCGACATCTGATTTTTAATAGTAATTTCTTACTAATTCATGTTATAAATCAATTTCAATCGATTTCTTTTATAAAGTCCTATTTCTCGATTTGTCACGTAAATCGATGAACTTTATTAATATTTTTCTTAAACATTAATCCATTTATCCATAATCCTTATTATTCAATTATAACGTTTATTAAATAAAGCGTTTCGTTTTAACATAGTGATCCATGTTTATAAAATTTTATAAATTCCCAATATGTCTTAAATAATATTTAGACATATAATATATTATTACTCTAATTAAAAATGATTTAAAATCCTTATAGTTCCTTTAATGCTTTGGAAATTCTTGAAATTACCAATGATTTCCAAGAATTTTCTAAATCATATAGTGTATTATTATACACTTATGGTCATTAATATGTATTAATATCATCCATGTATCAATCGATCATCACCATATTCACATAAGGCATATTTCACCTAGGGAGTTCCAACACTTAGTCAAATTTCAAGTTTTAATTTTTTGCAAAACGACTTAAAACAACCCAAGTGTCATACTTTGATGATTTATAACTCTCGACTCAAAATACGTATGACCGTACAAGGATACATTCTGAAACCTCTAAACATGTAATATAAGTTCTAAGAAGGAAGTCGATCCAAAAGAGTTGTGGTTCGGGAGATATAGGGTCTCAAAGTGGGCAACTCGAACTGACTTCTATACTTGGAATATTTTTCAGGATTTCAAGATTTAGCTTAACGACGAGGGATTTTGCGGGGCTCGTAACTTTCGACTCAAAATGCTAAAATGACTGCAGGCTACCAATTTAGAAACCTTGTAACAAGAACTACATGTTTCATGAAGACCATACTGGAAAATATCTGATGCATCGAGAAATACATAAGCCCAAAGTTGACTAGTTGGAAAGGACAACATTCAAGTAGGTGACTTTGGGTCAATGAATAGTATACTTATAAGGCTTGGTTTGAGATCAAACTTTCCAGATCACAACTAGACATGGTAAGGAACATTTCTTATGAAGAAACCAAAGTCACAATCGGACTAAAAACGGCTTGAACATCTCACGTAAAAGTCGTACACGAACAGTTGATTAACATAGAAATTTACTAAGGCAGTTTGTCCAGAAAAGCTTACTGTAATACGTTAACTTTAAAAATTCACCGTGAGTTCATTATAAGGAATCTGGGAATGCAACAAATTATATTGAAAAGCCACTTAAGTCTAGTTTAATCCAGAAAAAGCCTAACTCAATGATTCAAAATAGATTGGGAGATAAAAATATTTTACCACAAGCTATCACTCCCGTGACAGTTTTGTGCAGTTAGCTTGTAAAATCTGGAATAAATAGTAAGCATTTTTAGAAAACTCTGAAACTTTAAATAAATCTTCTATACATGCTAAGTTATGTTTATGCCAATTTTTAGAGTTTTACCATTAGCCAAACTCGAAACGAAAGCCACGGACCGTGGGTGATGAACACCGAAATTTTACAGATTTTTGCAGTGTTTTTGAAAAATAGAATTAAAATAGCAACTCAAGTTGGATTGATTTGAAATTTTACAGAGACGTAATAGACATGTTTAATTTCAACATAGTAAAATTTCAGATTCATCTGACCATTGTAACTTAGTCAAATAAGTTTATTAAATTACTGTTTTCGTAACCTACTTCCAGTTTTCAATTTTAAGCTTATTCTTCTTGTATGCATTTCATATAACCACGAAAATGATGAATCTATCACCCCAAATCACCACCAAGATCATCAATCTAAGCATGCAAGTATGATTTAGTCTTGTCTAAGAGTCATAGGAGGTAGTTATACCTCAGCCACGAATTTGAAGATGAATGAGAGAGATGGAGCTTGAGCTTCCTCTTCCATGGTGGAAATGGTGTAGGAGAAGAAGAAGAGAGGAGAAGAGAGGGGAGGGGTTTGAAAATTTTGGGAGAGAGAGGGAGAAATGGCTGAAACAAAAAGGGGGAAGATAGGGTATGAGGTGTGGGGTGATATGCATGTGTGACACTGTGTCACTCACGCATATCTCACATCTTCCTGCACCTCTACACACTACCTCCCATGCACCTCACACTTGTCACACTCTCTATACACTCACATGCATGTTTTATATATATATATCTATGTATGTATCTGATTTTAATTGATTAGTTAGGCTATTTAATTAATCCAATGTCACTTAGATACATGTAATAGGAAAATCAACAAGATAAACTCGTATACATAAGTGTATAGTTTTCGGCTATTACATTATGCCAATGGGTCAAATTTTATTTTCCATGCCAAACATTGATATATGTTATAACATATAGTTTAGATGATAATTAATATCATAGGATAAATTAATGGCATCATTTTATGCGATAAAACCAAAATTGAAACTAGGGTTTTCAAATTGAGAATTTGATCAATATAATTCCTTAATGATCTAGCATTGATTTAATGCTAAATAATACTGTAATTACATATAATAATCATAGGAAATTAATTACTATAATTCCTTGATCATTAAACTCACTTTCCATTTAGCCTCTAAACGTTAACGTTTGAAACGTTGCAAAACGTTAATTATCGACTCATCTCGAAATGGTCGTAATAAAGTTGCAATCACTTTATTAAATTATTCCATTAATAATGGAATTTAATTCTAAGTTTAATTTCTTAGAAATTTTCATGAAATTTTAACTATCGATCGCAATCGGCGTTAAAATAATACTATCGATCTGCTTTATAAACTTCTATTTCTAAATTCACAATTCTCGGTGAATGTTAAAATAGGAATTCATTCCTTCAGTAAATAATCGAAATCATTATTCGATATCCTACTGATTGAATCATCTCAGCGAATTTCTAATTTACGGGTTTTAAATACCGTAATTAGGCATCTAATTCTGCGGGATATTACAAAATCATAGGTTAAAACATATAGTTTTCGGCAATCACCATTTAATGAGCTTTGGTGTTCAATAAATTCCACAAAAATTATATCATGCCTATACCATATACTAAACATGAAATATCATTTCATGACACCAGTAGACATTGCAAAGCGAAAAGCTGAAAAAGCAAAAGCAGCGCATGGTTTGAGTTTCTCTCTCTAGCAAAAAATTCTCTCCCGATTTTTGGCTAGCACCTTGCGTCCGCCGTCGCCGGTAACCTCCGCCTGGGGTGCTCCGGCCATCATCTTCAAGCTTTTCCACCGTGCTTCATCTCGTCTCATCATTGCAAAAGTGTTTACCGTTTGCATTTGGGTGTTGGGCATTCATTCTCACCGGAAATCAACTACACCGTGCGCAAGTTCCACCAACGATCACTTTGACCGTGCAATACTATATTTCTAAGGCAAACATCTCTTCTAATTCACTTTTATTTATTTAATCGTGTTTTGTGGATTGGTTTTTTGTCTTTGTCCATAAGCTTCTTCTTAAGTGTGATCTCGCCGTAAGATTTTTTGGAGCGCCGTTAGGCTGCCAAGGTGTTAATTGGTCGCGTAAGTAACCAGCCGAAAATTGGCTTGTGTGTTACTTGGACGGAATTTTCAAGTTGACGCCGATAGGATGTTCATTAAGTTTGACTTCAACCGAATGCAAGCCTACCATGGATAACCACCTAGCTGGACAAACACCCCCGCACCATCGTGGTTGAGCTGCCGAGAAATTGGAAAATATACACTTGGCCGGAACCTGACCGGCAAAAAATCTGACCACCGTCCGTCCATCGTCCCTCCGTTAGCCCTAAGCGGCGCACCAGGTTAGCCACACAAGGAACTTTCCTTGTGTGGAGGTTGCCCTAAGTTTCCATCTTATTATTTTGGTATATTTCCATGCATGCATGTATTTTATTTAGGTAATAATTCCTTATTGAATATTCATTCCATATTGCATGCATTTGGATTTTGGAAAGTATACCTTGCTGAAAATTATTTCCTTAGTGCATGCGATTTAAGTTGGTAACTATATTCTTGCCTTATTGATTTTGTCGCCTGCCTTTTTGAGACCAACCGTGCGGTTGGACCATGGGATATTGGGCCTATCTACTGATTAGAGGGGCCGAGATTGATGAGGCCAATGGGCCATTGGTTTGTGGAGTTGGGCGATTGAAAAATTCGGAGCCCATATGTGATTTGGAATACCGAGCCAAAATTATGAGAGCCCACATAATGGGCCGCACCCCTCCGGCCGAGTCAATCTCTACGGTCCAATTGAAGAGTAGAGACTTGGCTGCCGAGCAAACTCCGTGCTATGCCGAGCAGCCCATGCCGAGAGATGGCGCATAGTCCTCGGCGCATCCAACAAGTGTCACCGAGGAATTTCCATCCTTACCGAGCCATTCGCGTGCGCCTACATTTGCCGAGACAACGCAGCACCTTGCCGAAGTGCCGCGCATCGAGGTGCCTAGCCGAGCTGACGAGAACCAATCTGCCGAGGGATCTCTACGAGCTGCCGAGACCCAAAAGCTTCGACCACCAGCCGAAGATTTTCCGAACCTGCCGAGGATTTCAGCACGGTCCGCCCTAATGCACCAATCTGCCGAGGAATCTCGGCAACTCAATGGCGCTTCGGCAGAGCATACTCCAGATGAACCACGACCTTCCGACACGCATCTTGACCCTTCTCCATGGCTTAGGAATGCGGGACACTTTGCAAATCCGAAACCTGTTCGAAAGGCCGACCTAGCCCTGAGCAAGTTCGAGGTAAGTATCGTCAACGAGGTTCTTACTCTTGAAGCTAATGACTACACCCCTATTTTGAAAGGATGGGGGTTCTCTCTTCTTGGTTTTTATGCAGGGCGCTTCCCCGGGAAGGATGCTACCCAACGATTATCAATTGGATGGAAAAGAGAAGTCAAAATTTCATATCACCCAAATGGATGGATAGCATTTCGATTCGAAAAGGAGGAAGACATGGAACATGTACGGAATGCGGGACCATATGCGGTGTTCGGTATTCCGCTCATCCTTTGCCATATGCCTATTGAATTCCGTTTTGATTCAGCTCCGGATTTTAAATTTCCTGTTTGGGCTTCTTTACCTAATTTGCCTTTAGAACTCTGGAACCCCAATGCTATAGGTAAGATTGCCTCTATATTAGGTGAACCGATAGAAGTGGATTATAGGACCATTGCTAAAAATCACTTAGATGGCCCTAGATTTCATGTTTTGGTAGATGCTCTTCGTGAACCATTGGAATATATTAATCTGAAATTGCACACGAGTAATCTTTTTATGCAGTCGATTAAATTTGATTTTTATCCAAAAATGTGCAAATCATGTGGAAAATTGGGCCATTTAGCATCCTCTTGTGCAAACTTTTCTAGACCACGTGGGGTGCCGAACCCCCCACGTGGTGGGACTAATGATGCAGGGAATGATACTTGGCAACGAGCAAGAGGAAGAGTGTTGGTTGTATCTTGGCGGTTTGGTTGAGCTTGTATACAATGTTTCCTGTTACCACTATTACAATCTCTATCGATTTGAATACTTGATTGCATATATCGTGTCCCTTATCTCATATATAAGTTAGATCATACGATGTGTAGAAGATCACGAAGTACGTATGATTGGTCGAAACAATGAGATATAAAAGTTTCACGGTGAGGCGACTTAAGGGCGAGTTGTCGGTTTAGGCTGCGATATAGATAAGTGACTTGACTTAGTTGCTTGTCTATCTTTGATGCGTCTACGGCGTATTGAAGGATCACGATGAGATGTGTTCTTCTTCGACCGTCGTGAAGAACCAAGATCTTGGTGACTTACGATGATCTAAACCTCGATAAGGTATTAGGTGAGTATGAGTTCTTGACCATCACTTTGACTTGTTATGGGTGAGGTTATATGTTCTAACCAATTCTCCGCATCTTGGGTGGTGGCGATCTTGTATGTCACGCTAGTTATCATGTCAGTCACCGTATCCGTTAAGGATGATGGCGTCCCATAAGGAGCTCAAAGGTTTATTGTACTAAACCACTGCAGGTTGAGTTAGCTCAAGTACAATAATAAGGTTGAGTGGTACTACTTAAGAAATGAAGTTATTAATCGTTTTAAGCGATCGATTGCTATAAATGATTAATGGACGTTCGATATCTTAAATCTGGGGATTCGTAATGTCTAAGTGCAAGCCCGACTCAACCGGTAATAAAGGGTAAGTCGACATTCTTTCTCTAGTGGCATGATCGAATGTTTATAAATTAATTTATGTTACGAAATTGAACATAAGATAATTAATTTATTTGAGGCCCATCTTTATTCCTTGCATTTGATCCACAGGTGGCCCGTCAGAGGCCCTAAGCTACAAGAAAATCGGTCCACTATATGCTCTCAAAGGAAAGATTTTATTCTCTTTATCCCTGAGGATATAATTATATTTATGGTATATCATAGATCCTTTCCATATAAGTTTATGGTAATAATCACGAGTGTATGGAAATAATCACGAGTATGGAAATAATCCTAAGATTATGGTAATATTCCATATAGGATTATGGTAATATTCCATATAGGATTATGGTAATATTCCATATAGGATTAAGGTAGTGCATTATAAATATAAGGTATGAGATAAAGTCTAGGTTAATGCTCATTAATCTAGACACATATTTTCGGCCCCCTCGTTGTGTTGAGAGAATTCTCGAAAATTTGTGAGTGAGAGCATTGGGTGATTTTCCGAAGCATTCTCCATAGATCGTCCTCACTCGACGTTGGAGATTGGGCAATCGGGATACAGTCCAGAAGGTCAAAGCACGAGTCCGATCCGTTCGATCCGTTCATCTCGTTCCATCGACCTCTTGGATCGAAAGGTAAACACGTGAAAACCCTACGTGTTGCACTTTAATTATATAGGCGCATGCTAGGTTTATAATCAATGTATGGTGAATTAAACACCCAAGATGGATCCTCGGGCGAGGGTTAACATCGTTTTCCGTCGATTGGTATCGAGCACGGGATCGAGAATCTTGGCTCTGTTGGATTAATTCGCGTTTGATTATTCGTGCGTTTATTTAATTGTGGATCATGGTTCATCGTGGCTCGTTTGTTGTTGTTGTTGGTTTTGTTTTACACCACGAGAAAATCCGTGGTTAGATTAGATTTTATTATGTAAATCTTATACGTAAAGAAGAGCGAGCGAAAGAGCGAAGAGCGAAGCGACGGGAAAAAGCAGTAGCTCGGCGGTCTTACGGGTGGTTTCTCGCGGCGAGTCTCGCGATCGCTAGAGGCGATCGCGAGGGCTGCGGCGGCAGGCGCGTTCTGCGCGAGATCCTGGCGCTTAGCGGCGAGCTCGCGATCGCGAGATTACCCGCGAGCTGCGCGTCGTGCGAGCTAGCGGGCGGCAGGCGCGTTGGCGCGCGAAACCAGCGCTTCGCGGCGGACTTCGCGATCGCGGTATGGCGGCTGGCGGCGATGTCTTTGAAAGCGTTCGGCGCTTGGGCGTGGCGGCGCGCAGCGTGCTTTCGGCGGTCGCGGTCGCGTGCGACAGCGGGCGACTGCGAGAACAGCGGCGGCGGCGGCGGCGGCGGGCGGGCTTTGCCCTGGCGGCGGCCGGCCTCTTTGGGCGACCACGGCCCGGACCCGTTTTCAGTTTTCCGGCCCGTGCCCGTGCGCGAGGCCCAATTGTTGAATCGGTCCGTGCCCGTGCCGCGAGGCCCGTTTTCGAAGTTTAATTTACGTGCTTTGTAAATCTATGTAATAGATTAGATTTAAATGTCGGGTTTCACGATTGAGCGCGATGAGCGTTTTATTTTATTTTATCGTTCATATGCATGTCGTGGATGTTTAAATTATGCGATAGCATGCTATGTATGTTTATATTACGTTGACAAACCTTTAAGTGTTTTACGTAATTGGATGCGCATAGTAAGCATGCTAGGTTTATCGCGTTTATCAAGCATATTTTAGAATTACTGAGCATGTTTTACATGTTGAGTTCTATAGAAATGCATGCTAGGATTACGTGATGCATGGACAAACCTTTTGAATAAAAAGACTAAGCAAGCAACCCGACAAATTAATTTTCAAATTAAAATGTCGAGACCTCCACTTTTGATCTCTAAACAAAGTGAGGCATGCTGTGAGTGGCGTCCACAGCGTGGCTTGCTTGCCTTTGTTTATCATAAGTTTGTTAGATGAGATTTCTAAATAAAACATTTTAAATCTATTGAGAAGTGGGAGTTTCATGTGTGGCGATCCACAGCGTGTAACTTGCATGTGCGATTTTCATAAGTTCTCTAGAGATAGATATAAAATGAGATAACAAGAATTTGAATTGGGCGGTATGGTCGGGTGAGTATACCAATTCTAAAATTCATTTTCTTTGTGAAAATTGTGGTCATTGCTTAGACATCACCTCAAGTACAACTTCCATGAAGTCCTTCTTGCGATAGTGATGTGGTCTAGTAAAGTCGATCATTAATTTCATTTGTCATAAGGATAAGTTGACATGGATTGAAATTAAGCGACTAAAAGGTATATTTTAGTGCAGTCGGGGGTTCATGTGTAGCGATCCACAGCGTGGCTTGCATGTGGAATTCCTTGGGCGATTGGAGGTTTCAATTAATATTGTTTTATCAAAGTTACAATATTATTATTACAATTATTTGCGATCGTATGCTTATGTGTTTTACATTATCGTTTCGAGATATGTCTCTTCGCCGATTATCAATATGCTACTTTAAAATCCGTTATCGGTCCAAATTTTATCGGTGGAAGCGAAACATGGAATATGTTCTTATCATTGAAGAACACATGTTTGTTCTCACTACTCTAAACCGATGCCACTTCGGCGCGTCGACTAATGAGCGGCGAGTAAGCGGACTTTGGAATAAGTCGAACAATATGGCTAAATGCTATATGATGACTACGATGTCCAAAGGCTTGCGGTGCGACATCGATCGATGGCGATGCATGACGATATTTGGTCAGTCTCGAGGTAAGTTTGGGCGATCGGATCGGACGATCGCTTCCACACAATGAGAGAAATCTTGGCGTGTAAGATGGAAGAAGGAAGTTCGGTCCATGAACATGTCTCCCACATGACTCGTCTCATGGATAGTCTTGATCGGTTGGGAGGAGGTATTGTGGTGAAGCGAGGTCGATATCATCCTCAATACCTTTGCCAAGTCTTTTGAGAACTTTCGGCGTGAATCGATCATGAGCAAGACCGAGTTTACACTTAGTCGGTTGCTTAATGATCTCGTTCTTTGCGGAAGGAGTTATGGGAAAAGGAGCACATGCTCTTGCTAGCATCTAAGGGCCCAAAATTTTCATCATAAAATGGAAATAGAAAAGGGGTGCCAAAGGTGGTAAAGCGAGGCAAATAGTGGGAGTAATGGGAACAAGAACATGGTTGCCACGGAGGCTTGAAGAAGCGAAGGAGAAGGCGAAGTGCTTCAAGTGCGGTGGGCGGGCATTGGAAGGCCAAGTGCCCTATGCTCGAGGCTCAGTGTCGCCATTTGCTTTAATGTGAAACATGTTTAGCGACTTGTTCTACCCGTTCTTGGGTAGTAGATCTGGTATGGCCCGATCATGTTTGTTACACCTTGCGAGGGTTCTGCGGACAAGGGAGGCTGTTTGATGGCGAGATAACGATCTCCATGGGCAGCGGCGAAAGTCGAGCTGTTGCGAGTTGGAATGTTTCTTTATGTTTTGGGACAACAGTTTTAGTTTTGAAAGGCGTTTTATATGTGCGGATTTCGGTGGAACCTTGTTTGTTTGAAATTATTTACTCATGGATATTACATTATTTTTGATAGTGGTGTTTCTATCATAAGAAATGGCGAAGTTATACGTGTTGGCACTTTATATAATTAAGCTTTATACTATTTACGCAAAACATAATACCTATAACTATGTTGCATCTTCATCAAACCACAAAAAGAAAGTTTTCTTCATGAAGATGACTCTACTTTTCTCTGGCATCTTAGATTAGGTCACATCAATCTAAATAGGATCAAGGCGGCTAAGAATGGGCGTTGGGTGATCTCACGGTTACTCCGTTCCGATCTGCGAATCACATATAGAAGGTAAGATGTCGACCGGACCTTCAGCGAAGGTTATAGAGCGAAGAAATGTTGGAGTTAGTCCATTCGACTGTGTGGACCTATGTCCACACAAGCTCGTGGAGAATGCAGTATTTTGTCACTTTCATTGTGATTACTCGAGTGCGGATACATATACCTTCGCAAGTCGAATGCTTTGAGAATTCAAAGAGTTTAAAGGCGGAAGTGGAGCGAAGCTAGGTAAAGTATCAAGTCGCTGCGATGCGATCGCGGTGGCGAATACCTCGATAACGAGTTTATGGACTACCTAGTGAAATGTGGGATTACATCCCGGTAGCACTTCACGGGCACACCACGACAAAATGGTGTGTCGGGCGAAGAAATAGGACTCTTTTGGAAATGGTTAGATCAATGATGAGTTATGCTACATTGCCTATTTAGTTACGGGGTATGCCTTAGAGGCGGCATACTTGCTAAATCTAGTGCCGTCAGTCGGTCGAAAAGACCCTTTCGAGTTGTGGTTTGGGCATGACCCGGTTTAAGCCACATAAGGATATGGGCGATCCGGCCATGTCTTTGAACAAGAAAGGCGACAAGTTGGAGCTAGATCGGCCTTGAGGCGTTTATTGGCTATCTAGAGGAGCGAAGGTGGTTTATTCTATAGTCTAAGGATCGAGAAGGTCATTATTAGCACTAATGCTCGATTCTTAGAAGAGGACTACATGAAAAATCATAAGTCCAAAGTTGAAATCATTCTTGAGAATTAGAAGATGATCGTATTCCACCACCGATTAGGCGAAAGTGCGAGATGTCGAGTCTAGTGGGAGGATCGACACGGATACTTCAAGAAATTGAAGTGGGTCGAGTTCCTTTGGAGATACCGACCGTCAAGTGGTACCTACACATCAAGTTGTGCAAGTTAGAGAACCACAAGTATCTGCGCCCACCGTTGCCATTGTGCTGTAGAACCTCGTCGTAGTGGGAGGGTTGTTCGTCGACCCGGCGATTTATGTTCGTGGGTGAATCTTGGTTTGGTCGGCGAGGCGAACATGCGATAATCGACCCATGGACATACAAGGAGGCGTCTGAGATATTGATGCAAGATCATGGCACACGCTATGGACTTAGAAATGGAGTCCATAACGGCTATGGATGTATATGAAAGACACCTCTACGGATGGCGAGGAAGCCGTAGGTAGTAAGTGGATATCTGAGAGGAAGAGATTCCGATGGAGGGTTTGACTTTTAAAGCCGGGCTTGTGGCGAAAGGTACACTCAGTTGAGGGCATCGATTTCGATGAGACCTTTTACTTTGTAGCAATGCTCAAGTCCATCAATTCTTCTAGCCATAGCACCCACTTGAACTAGAGGTTTGGCAAATGGATGTTAAAACCGCTTTTCTAAGCGGTTACCTTGAGGAAGGTAGAGACATCTATATCGACAACACGAAGGTTATGTGGTAAGGGTGAAGAGCATCTAGTATGGAAGCTTAAGAAGTCCATTTATGGACTTAGCGAACCTCGATCATGGAACTTACGCTTTGACGAGGTAGTAAGTCTATGGATTTACCCGGTTGCCTAGCGAGTTGTGTGTATCGGTTAGATGTCAACGGTGATGTGGTATTTCTTGCACTTTATGTAGATGACATCCTTCTAGTTGGCAACAACGTGAAGGCATTATCGGGCGTAAAGAGTTGGCTATCGATCGGTTTCAAATGAAAGACTTAGGAGATCGGCGTACATTCTTGGGATCAAGGTTTACCGAGATCGCAAGAAAAAATATTGAGCTTATCTCGGGCGTCTTACATTGATCTTGTGATTACTCGTTTTAGTATGCGGACCGCCCGAAAAGGATTGCTACCTTCGGACATGGCGTTCCTTTATCTAAAAGCATGATCACCTATATTTGCAAAGGAGATAGAGGAAATGAGACAAGTTCCTTACGCTTCCGCGTGGGAAGTCTCATGTACGCAATGCTATGCGAGGCCCGATATCTGCTATCACGGTGAGCATAGTAGCTAGATATCGATCTAACCACGGACAAGCTCATTGGATGCGATAAAGCATATACTCAAGTACACGAAAGGACTCGAGATTATAGGCTGGTTACCATGCGAGATAGTCTAATGCCTTTGGGTTATCTGGACTTCGGTTTCAAGTGGCCGTGATGAGAAAAAGTCGACCTCGGGCTATGTGTTTACCTTGGGAGGTGGGCCGTATCTGGCGGTGCAAGCGGCGATGCATTGCGGACTCTACCATGGAAGCGAATATGTAGCCGCGGAGGCTTCTAAGGAGGCTGTATGGTTCGAGAACTACCTCATGGATCTAGATGTGGTACTGGTTTGCCCAAGTATCATAGTTCTTGTGATAACTTTCGGTGCGATGTGAAACTCGAAGGAACCACGGACCCACAAAGCGACCAAACACATAGAGAGAAAGTACCATGTCATCGAGAAATCGTTAGGCGGTGGCGTCTGATTGAAAAGATTGATCGACGGAAAATCTAGCGGATCCATTCACGAAGAGCACTGCGCAAAAAGTCTACGATGAACACGTTAGAGGACTTGGATTGCGCTTGATGGCACGCACTTAGAAAAAACTTTTGTATAAGTGGGAGAAGCAAAGTGATGGTTGTTTGTAATAGCTAGTAGAAAGACACATTGTATACTAAAAGTTTGCTTTAGTATAAGTGGGAGATTGTTGGTTGTATCTTGAAAGCGGTTTGGTTGAGCTTGTATACAATGTTTCTGTTACCACTATTACAATCTCTATCGATTTGAATACTTGATTGCATATATCATGTCCCTTATCTCATATATAAGTTAGATCATACGGTGTGTGAAGATCACGAAGTGCATATGATTGGTCAAGCTTAATGAGATATAAAAGTTTCCGGTGAGGCGACTTAAGGGCGAGTTGTCGGTTTAGGCTGCGGTATAGATAAGTGACTTGACTTAGTTGCTTGTCTATCTTTGATGCGTCTACGGCGTATTGAAGGATCACGATGAGATGTGTTCTTCTTCGACCGTCGTGAAGAACCAAGATCTCGGTGACTTACGATGATCTAAACCTCGATAAGGTATTAGGTGAGTATGAGTTCTTGACCATCACTTTGACATGTTATGGGTGAGGTTATATGTTCTAACCAATTCTCCGCATCTTGGGTGGTGGCGATCTTGTATGTCACGCTAGTTATCATGTCAGTCACCGTATCCGTTAAGGATGATGGCGTCCCATAAGGAGCTCAAAGGTTTATTGTACTAAACCTGCGGGTTGAGTTAGCTCAAGTACAATAATAAGGTTGAGTGGTACTACTTAAGAAATGAAGTTATTCGTTTTAAGCGATCAGTTGCTATAAATGATTAATGGACGTTCGATATCTTAAATCGAGGATTCGTAATGTCTAAGTGCAAGCCCGACTCAACTTGGTAATAAAGGGTAAGTCGACATTCTTTCTCTAGTGGCATGATCGAATGTTTATAAATTAATTTATGTTACGGGTGAACATAAGATAATTAATTTATTTGAGGCCCATCTTTATTCCTTGCATTTGATCCTTTGGTTTGGCCCATCCGGCCCATAAGCTACTGAAAATCGGTCCACTATATGCTCTCAAAGGAAAGATTTTATTCTCTTTATCCCTGAGGATATAATTATATTTATGGTATATGCATAGATCCTTTCCATATAAGTTTATGGTAATAATCACGAGTGTATGGAAATAATCACGAGTATGGAAATAATCCTAAGATTATGGTAATATTCCATATAGGATTATGGTAATATTCCATATAGGATTATGGTAATATTCCATATAGGATTAAGGTAGTGCATTATAAATATAAGGTATGAGATAAAGTCTAGGTTAATGCTCATTAATCGAGACACATATTTTGACCCCTCGTTGTGTTGAGAGAATTCTCGAAAATTTGTGAGTGAGAGCATTGGGTGATTTTCGAAGCATTCTCCATAGATCGTCCTCACTCGGCGTTGGAGATTGGGCAATCGGGATACTGATCCGGAAGGTCAAAGCACGAGTCGATCCGTTCGATCCGTTCATCTCGTTCCATCGACCTCTTGGATCGAAAGGTAAACACGTGAAAACCCTACGTGTTGCACTTTAATTATATAGGCGCATACTGGGTTTATAATCAATGTATGGTGAATTAAACACAAGATGGATCCTCGGGCGAGGGTTAACATCGTTTTCCCATCAAAGAGACCTAGACCACGTCCCCATGCGAGGCCGAACCTCCAAGACATCCGCCCCAAGGGCTGAATGGAGGAGAAGTGTGTCCCGCCCAAAGAATAAACATATTCCATCTCAACCCATCACACGTGGGATTGAGATTAAAAACCAATTCGAGGCCTTGAACATACATATCCATTTTGAGTCCTCTGCCAGTACACAAAACCTTGAAGTCGGACAAACATCGACTTCCTCACCCAAGCAACATCCGAACAAATTTTTTTTTTTGATTGACATATGCCATTCTTCGGCGGACTCGGCAGATTCGCCCACCTCACCCGCAACCGCAAAACAACGCCCACCTGCCGAGCCCACTCGCCCTAGCTAAACACCTCCCGCTGAGAAACCTCACACACCCTGGCCGAGAAAACTTCCACTGCCGAGCTTAACACCAACTCCTCGACAGATATCACTCGGCCACCATCACCCGCCGAACACAACAGACCATCCCTCCCTACCCATTCCCCTCATGCCGAGACACCAAAACCTACCGCCGAGGATTCTCGACAATCCTCGACGGGACGAACCCAGCCCTCACCTCCATCTTCGGCAGAAAACTACCAACCTACCATGGAACCACCTTCATCTCCATCTGCCGTGAACTCTCGGCAAACACCCAGTATGGCCGACCAAAATCCTTGCCCTCCTCCTCCCGTCGCCCTGCGCCAGCGTGCAATATCTCGACCACCTATCATGCCGAGATTTGACAAAGACAGAGAAATTACACCAAAGCTTATTCTTGGATTGGAAGCACCTCCGACAATTAACACAATGTCGGAATCTACGGTACACTCCACATCCTCTAGTTCATTAGATGATTATCTTTGCAACTACTTTCGAGATGATTATCTTGCAACTAACATTGCAGGTGAGTCTAATGGCGAAGATGTAGAAATCCGTACTACGCATCACAAGGAGCAAATCGAACACAAGCCGTCAAAGCCCTCACGCCAAGACCGAGTCGGTTAGAAAGCGAAGGCGTCGTCAATGATCTTTACGACATGGAATGTCAGAGGCCTCCAGAAGGCTCAAAAGCAAGCTGTTCTTGCCGACCACGTGTTCAAGCATAAGCTTGATGCCATTGCATTGATTGAGACGAAGCTCACAAAGCTGAAACTCAAGAATTTCTTGGCAAAGCATTTCATCCAGTGGGAGTGTGTTCACAACTTTGACGAGGTTAATGGGGGAAGGATTTTGATCATCTGGACCCTAAGAGGATTAGAGTGGAGGTCATCAGTCGTGAAAAACAGGTGATCCATTCCAATTTTACTTGTTTAATTACTAACACAACTTTTGGTTGCTCGATTGTCTATGGTTTCTAGCAGGTTATTCATAGACGGAGCTGTGGGATTCTATGATCATCCACATAGAACCGTCTAAGCCTTCTATTGTCACGGGAGACTTCAACTGTGTCTTGGACCCAGAGGAGAGGATTGGAGGTCGAGTTCGCTGAAGCAGTACAAGGACTTTGTTGATACTTGTGCTCTCGTGGGACTCGAGGATTCACCCTCGACGGGATGCCATTTTACGTGGACCGATACAGTGAAGTATTCTAAGATTGATAGAGTCTTAATTAATAATGCTTGGTTGGATGCTAACCTTTTTGCGGGCAAACTTTACGCTAGAGGCACGTTGTCCGATCGTTCGCGGCGCGATCATCTCTCTTTGGAGATGTTACCGGTACCACCGTTCGTTCAAGTTCTTGAACATGTGGATGAAGCACCCGGACTTCAAACGCATTCTTGAAGAAAATTGGAATGAACATGAGAATGGTCGACCCGGTGGATCTTGGCGGCTAAGTTGAAGAGGATGCGGCGCATTTTCAAGGAGTTCAATTTAAAGGAGTTGACCGTCTCACGGAGGGCGGTATCTCTAGAGGCGCATTGCACGACGTGCAATTAGCTACGGACGATGACCCCATGAATGGGAATTGTTGGAACAAGAACTTGGTCTTGAAAGAAGACTAAGTTCTTGGAAGAGGTTGAGCGTAGTTTCTTCAAGCAAAGAGCGAAGAACATGCACATCAACCTCTCGACGGATGCACTAAATTCTTTCACTCTATGGTGAAAAGAAACCACACGCGTAACACCATCTCTTTCTTGTGCAGGGAATCGGAGGACCCGACTTATAACATGGAGGAAATAATCAAGGCTTTTAAGACCTTTTATACCGATCTCTTCGGTGTAAAGGTTCCCACGAGTGGATTCGATCCTACTTTGTTTGAGGAAGGCCCGCGGCTTGATGAGTATGACAGGATGGACATGGTTATGGAGGTGTCCCAGATCGAGATTAAGAATGCGTTGTTCGACATTGCGAGTGAGAAAGCACCGGGACCGGATGGCTACCCTTCAGCCTTCTTCAAAGAGAACTGGGAAATCATAGGTCAGGACGTGGTCTTGGCTGTGCGGGAGTTCTTCGAGAAGGGGGTCCTGTTGCGGAAGTTCAACCACTCGGTGGTGACTCTAATCCACAAGAAGCATCACAACCCCACCGTAGCTGATTTCAGACCCATTGCGTGCACCAATGTCGTCTATAAGACCATAACGAAGATCTTGGCTGAGAGGATGGCTTCTTTGATGGGCAAGATCATTGATCCAAAGACGATCTGGATTTATGAGAGGACGGAACATCTCGGACAACATCTTTTGGCTCGGGAGCTGCTCGGAGGATATGAGAGGCGGATCACCCGAGATGCATCTTGAAGATTGACCTCCGTAGGCTTATAACTCCATCTCTTGGGAGTTCCTCGGATGGGCATTGGATGGGCTGGGCTTTCACCCCTGTTTCGTTTATTGGATCATGACTTGCGTCACCTCGACGACATACGTTGGCCATCAATGGAGGACACATGGGTTCATCAGCAGGGCGGCGAGGGCTTAAGCGGGGTGACCCGATGTCACCCACTGCTCCTTTCTGTATGGAGTACCTTTCGGTCACAAGAAAAGAACAAGGGAGTTGGATTTTCAATTTCATCCTAAGTGTAGTACTTCCATTATTACACATCTTGCCTTCGCTGATGATTTGTTACTTTTTGGCAGGGGTGACATTGCATCGATGGAGGTGCTATCTGATGCGCTTGGGGACTTTGCCAATGCATCAAGATTGAAGATAAATAATCACAAGTCCTTGATATTTATGGCGGGAGTTCGACCATTTGAGAAGCAGGCGATCTTAGATCTGTTCGGCTTCCCATTGGGAGAACTCCCTACAAGATATCTAGGCATCCCTCTATCTTCAAGGAAACTAGGAGTCACTCAGTATAGTGGACTAGTGGAGAAGATAGCGTCTTGTATCCACCGTTGGTCTAATCTTAATTTATCTCTTGCAGGACGGTTGGAGTTGATTCGCTCGGTTCTCCAAGGAGTAGAATGCTTCTGGTTGTAGGTCATTCCACTGCCGGCCACCGTCATTGATCGCATCAATACGATGGCCAGGAGGTTCTTGTGGGGTTCGACACACTGTCCAGTTGCGTGGAAAGCCGTTTGTTTACCAAAGGATGAAGGAGGTCTTGGTCTAAGAGATCTCTCGACTTGGAACAAAGCTCTCCTAGCAAAGACATTGTGGAATATCCATACCAAGAAGGATTCCCTGTGGATTCAATGGATCCATGCAGAGTACTTGATGACAACCACCATATGGGAGTTTCCTAATCACATTCGTTTATCTCCCATTCTTAAGAATATACTCATTCTTCGTGATCGTTTTTTGCAGGATTCAGGAGGTGATCATGATAGAGCTGCGGATCTTCTTAAGAGTGTTTTGGGTCCAAGGATCGAGTCGCATATCACTACCTCCGGAGAAGGGTGAGGCGATCTTGGCACAAGCGATCTGGAAGGAGTACATCCGCCTAAGTTCTCCATCACCATGTGGCTTGCCATGCGAGGAAGACTTAAGACGGTGGATAGATTGAGATACTTGAATATCTCACAAGTATGCACCGTGTGTAATGTCCATTTGGAAACTCACGATCATATGTTCTTTAGGTGTAAGGGCACGGAGGCGGTTTGGAAAGAGATCAAAGAGTGGCTCCATCTCCCGAGGAGTATGACTACTATTGCCAGTGCTATCAAGCACATTAAAAGGGAGAAGAAGGCGGGGTCAGCCATCATCCTTCGAGCTAAGCAGATCGGGTTAGCAGCGACGGTTAATCACATCTGGTATGCGCGTAACAAGATTAACTTCGAGGACATCCCCTTCGATGTGAAGACCATTGTGAAGAGTATTAAAGAAGATGTATATGCTGTCTTATATTCGATGTATTCTATTGATATGGTTGTATCACACTTTGAGTTGGGTTTGTAGTGGTGGGGGATGTCGATCTTCTTTTGGATCCACTTTTGGGATGCCATATTATGTATTGTGTTTACATTAGTGGATTTTGGGTGTGTGTGTTGAGGGACCTGCTAGGCCCAACCAAAGCGATGCACCTCGTGTGGTTGCATGTGTTCACTTTCCTATCCCTTATACCCCGCGATCACACCGCACAAGGCACTCTTTTCCCCACCGTCATGGGGTTTTAATGAGGCCCGCCTTCAAGTCCACAGGGGTTCGTTGAGGAGGTTTTGTTTCTTTATCGCTTTCATAGGATTGAGCGAGTCGCTTCTTTGCTTTATGTGTTTGGCCTTGGTCTTTTACCCCACCCTTGCTTTGTTTCTTCGAAAATTTGGTTGTATCCCCCTCGGGTATACCTGAGTTCGGTTTGTAACATGTTTTCCCGTTTTATGTTATTTCGTACGTTTTGACCAAAAAAAAGAATTATCATTTCATATCATGCATTAAAATTTAAACCCATGCTTTTCACTCTTATATATTTTCGGTAATCACATATATATATATATATATATATACATACTCAATAAATTTCATTCCTTCACAACATGTTTATATTATGCAATAACATGTAATATTAACATTAAACATCAATTAATATTTATATATGAACCAAATGCTTGGAATTCTTTTGTCCTCACATATATTTTACATATGTGTTAGATAATTCCCAACAATGCATATTAGGTTCATATTATTTCTACATAACATATCCTATCATTTTCAACAAATGAAATCAAATAAATCCTTAGATATATACATATAGTTTTGGTATTCAAAGGAAAATATGAATAGTGTCTCAAAATTTCAAAATTAATATATGATGTTCATATCATATATTAAACACTATATCTCAACTATTTCTCAACAAATAAAATCAAACAATGGCTTAAAAATACTTAAATATATTCTGCCCATTTTTGAAAAATAGGAGTAGTGTTTCAAAAATTTCAAGATTAATATATGATGTTCATATCATATATTAAACACTATACCTCAACTATTTTCCAACAAATAAAATCAAAATACAAGAAAATTCCAAAATATTCTGAAAATTATCATATTTATTCTACATGCTCCTAATACATCAACAAGCAACAATATCAAATAATATTCACAAAAGCATGCTTTATCACATATAAAAAGAAATAAAGCATAAATTGAAAAATATTAAACATGCTCCAAAAATTCTGAAATTTTAACTACATGCTTAGAACATCATTCTAAGCATTTTTCATTCATTTCTTGAGAGAATTTGATGGCTCAAAAGTCACGAAAAAAATTGAGGAGCAAAACTAGGGTTTTTTGTGAAATAAATCAAAAAAAATCAAAAAAAAATTCTACTCCATTACAAATGGAGAGATTGATGAGTATTACCTTTTTATGTTCTTAGAATAATTATTGAGGGTTGGAAAGGTTTGAATGGAGGATTAAAGGCTCCAAAGTATGAAGAACAAATAAGAAAATTTGAAAATGAGAGAGAATTTTGGTTCCCAAGTGAGAGGCTGTAATGGAACGGTTCACCCACTGTATTGGCAGCCTAAAGGGCTGTCATTACTCATTTGGGGTGGTCTTGGTGGTAGTTGGGAGAAGGATTGGTCAAATTACCCGTTTTGGCATGTTAATACCGACTCGTTAAGTTTTAACGCGCTTTCGATTGATTTCTCGGAACATTAAGGTTTTATTTAATTAAATAACCTTTAACTGACTTATTTCAATTTTTATAAAAATTTCATGATGTTCGGACGATGTCCGATATGTCAATTCCGAGTTATCGCGGAAAAACAGCGTTCGACGATTAAATTATGCTCATCGAAATTCTATTGAATTTTTGAGCTTTCATAATTTATTTGAGTCTTATAAATCATATTTTATCTATTTAGACCCTTGGTTTGAGTTTCGGATCGTTCGGATCAGATTAGGGTTTTCCCGGTATATTTTTCCCGGCGTTCGGTTGAGTTCTTCAGGAATTTCTTTCAGAAATTGATTCTTATAATTTCTAAATTCATAATAATATATTCCTTCATGATTTTAATTGTTATCATGAATTATCATGTTTAGCACGGATTTGTAAGTTGATCCGCTCAGAAATATTGCTTTTAAGGTGGACCCGGACAAGTATGCAGGAAATTCTCATTCTTTGGCTTCTCACATGTTTTCGTGAGAGGATTCTAGAAATGAAATCCTTTTGTCAAGATTCATTCTCAATCTTTCATTCTATGTTCGGGCTATTCGAAAACCCTAATCCTGGGACTAGTCACTAATTTTTATTTCTCTAGTTTTCGATCTCTGAATCGATTCTAATTCGTTTTGTTGGTTACCTTAAACATAATTAAGGTCTAAGAACCACAATTAAGTGATTTAAACATCAAAAATAAAAGTTTTAAATTTTTCAGTTATTACAACACGACACAACACAAAAATCAAAAACTCTTCCCCCACACTAAATCTTGCACTATCCCCAATGCTCAAAACAATAATAACAAAAGAATAGGAGACTTCTCTAAAAGAAGATGGCAGAAACATGGATAGAATGAGAGTGTGCGCAGTAGAGCTGGAGTATCACGACTTTAACTCACTGTTGACGGCAATACACAAAACCTTTCTTCTCATATCTGAACAAAATAAACACAGAGACAAACAGATAGATCAAAGAGACCAAAGATATAAGCAAAAAGAGAAAGAAAAGAACAAAAAGGTCCGTGGGTAAACTCCGACGTAGTACTCAGTTTAACATCGTGAGCACGACATAATCCAGTCAGAGACAGATAGGATCAATGAGCATGGAGTTCTCTACTTCTTTCGGACCATCCCCTCGATCAAAGTAAGGCCTCACTCGCTATCCATTTACAGTAAATAATCCGTTGGTGTTAGGATCGCGAAGTAAAATTGCTCCGTAAGGAAACATCTTCTCGATGATGTAAGGACCATTCTATCGGAAACACTTTCTAGAAGTGAAACTTTTATCCCCGACTTTAAATCCTTGCGAACTATCCGCCGATCATGAATTCGTTTCACTTTATCCTTGTCAATATGCGCATTCTCATCCTGTAACAACACATTCTCGGCCAAGGGATCAATAGTATCTATGGAAGCATGATCATCAATTAAATTAGCAGAAGGAAAAATCACACTATCACGTACAGAGAAAGACACAGATTCATCAAGTACAGTCATTTTCAATGTGCCACTCTTAAAGCCTATAAGCGTGTTGGTTATGGCCATTAATGGCCTCCCCAATAACAGTGTGTGTTCCTTCCTATATTCCCTAACATCATCCATATCCAAAACAATGAAATCAACGGGAACTATTAACCCACCCATCTTTACTAATATATCCTCAACAATACCTTTGGGATATCTCACGAAACTATCAGCTAACTGTAGACACATCCGAATGAGTTTAAGTTCTCCTAATCCTAATCGTTTGAACATAGAATAAGGAATAATATTAATCTCGGCCCCCAAATCAAGCATGCCAGAAGCTTCCTTCCCATTATCCAAAGCAATCTTAATAATAAAACTACCTGGATCCTGGAGCTTGGGAGGCAATTCGTGCTACAGGATGGAATTAGCTGCTTCGGAGATCATGACCTTCTGGTACTCTTCAAACCTTATCTTCTTTGAGGCTAGCTCTTTGAAGAACTTGATGTAGGCCGACACATTTCTGATTACGTCCAATAGAGGTAAATTCACATTCACCTTGGACAAGAGCTTGTAGATCTCATTGAATTGCTGGTCCTGCTTCTCGTTCTTTAATTGCTGTAGGAAGGGTGTCAGTGGAATGTAAGGATTTGTTGCATTATGTAGTCTGAACCCAGTCTCTTTCTTATTTTCCACCTCCTGTGACTGTAGTTGCTTGCCTGATATCTCTCTAACCTTATCCTTAACAATCAGGATACTCCTTAGAACAGTGATCGCATGAGCCTGATGGGGCTGGCTTGGAAGTTTTCCCACTGCACCTTGCTGCAACAGCTCGTTAAGCTTACTAGAAATCTGTCCCATTTGCGTCTCTAAATGCTTAATTGTGGAATCTTAAGCATCCAATCCTTGGGCGAACATATCCTCCCAAGAAGGCCTTTGAGGTGGTGGTGGAGGTGCTCGCTGATACTGCTGTTGTTGTGGGAATTGCTGCTGTGGGAACTGTTGCTGCTGAGGATGGTGCCTCTACTGCTGAAACTGCTGCTGCTGTGGAGGTCTTTGGTATGGCGCGTTCTGGTTTGAACTCTGCCATTGAATCTGATTTCTTCATCCCACATTAAATTATTGTTGATTAGGCTCGAACTGCTGTCGAGGTTGAAATCCCTGCATAGCATAAGCTTCGGCTTCGCCTTCGAAGGTATGCTCTCCCATCTTGGGGCACATATCAACATTATGCTCAGGTTCATTGCAGATTCCACAAGGTTCCATGAATTCCTTGTGCTGTGCTGGTGGATCAGGCTTCATCATCTTAAGCTCTTGCACCTCCCTTATTAGCTCAACCACTTGCTTATTCATGTCGAAAGAAGGGATGACGGCATGTGCTTTGGCTCTTCCACCTCGACTGGATTTCTACTGTGAAGTAGCAGCCATAGCCTCAAAAATATCAGCAATATCTACTACCGTTCGAGAATCAATATCCCCACCTACAACATTGTCCACCATGTACTGAAAACTCTGAGTCAACCCATCATAGAGGAACTGATAAAGAATTTCATCTGGCAAGGCATGGTGAGGGCACTTCAGCAGTAAGTCCTTGAACCGTTCCCAAGCTTCATGGAATGGCTCGTCTACCGTCTGATTAAAGGTAATGATCTGTGACCTCAACTCCTGACTCTTCTTATTTGGGTAATATTTGGTCATAAACTTTTCTACCACGGCATTCCTATTCTGCAGAGAGTTGGCGGGGAGTGCCAGAAAACAAGACTTTGCCCCATCCTTCAGGATATACGGGAAACTGTGTATCTTTAGCTGGTCTTCATTTAGTCATCCCAGCGGAAAGGACTGCAACACTGAATAGAATTCTTTGATGAATCCCAAAGCATCCTCACTAGCAAGCCCACGAAAAGTGGGCATGAGTGAAAAATTATTTGGCTTAAGGTCATAGTCACGGGCTACTGGTCCAAGTACAATGGGGAAGGTAGCAGCCCCAATCACTGGTCTGTAGAAATCATGCAGTGCTCGTGCATTTTCACCCATTTCTCTCAGCAGGGGTATATTCTAAAAGATGGATGATCTCTGGTTAACAACTCTAACTGTTCACCACTCACAGAAGTGGCACAAAACTCCTCCAGTTCCGAAAGAAGCGATCTTTTAAACCTTCGAGTGTTATCCAACGGGGTAGTAGACGGTCTATTGAGATTGCGACGACCTAACATACACAACACTCAAACAAGAACATATCACACGCAACTGGAGTATAACAAAATAAAAACGAAAAGAAACACATAAAATAATCAACACAAACAATTCGCCTAAAGTTTTCCCCGACAACGGCGCCAAAATTTGTTTCAACTAAAAACACTATTTTAATTGACTCATAATCGAATGAGGTAATCGTAGAGGGAAAGTTAACCTAAGTCGTCTCTCTAGAAAAACTTAACGTGGCTTATTGTTCATGTTGCACATAAAAACGGTAAATTCTAAACATTCTAATATACCAACGGAGGTTTTGGAACAAACGAAAATTGAAATGCGGAAAAGAAAATATAAATAAAAGCAATCTAACTATGAGTTGTCAATCCCTAGTTGATACCCTAAGAAACCAGTGGCGATCCGTTTAATCCGTATTTCTTTGAGAAGTCGGGTCATCACACACCCCTCCACCACCACCACCACCGGCAAGACGGATTGAGGAACTATTCCTCAAATAGAATCCGCCAACTTTCAACGGGAATGGAAATCCTGTGGATGCTGAAATTTGTCGCACACTAGAGCGAATCTTCAATTTTCTCCACTACACCTCGTAGGAACGCTTGTCCCGCGTGACCTTCTAAATGACCGATGCCACTGACTTCTTGTGGGAGGCAAAGAAAAATACCCTATCTAAAGAAGAACTGGAAGAATATACCTGGTAATAGTTCAAGGAGGTAGTGTATGAGAAATACATTCCAAAGGGTTACAGGAAGAGGAAAGAACATGAGTTCTACAATCTGCGCTAGGGAAAGGCAACGGTCACAGACTACAACCGTGCATTCTTCGAGATGTCACGGTATGTGCCTCAGCTGGTCAACACCGATGAGAAAAGGACAGAGAAGTTTCGGATGGGACTTCTCCATGAAATGTCACGTCCCCACTCCGGATAACCCGGACTGGAGGGTGACTAATACTAGGAATAGTATTTTAGGACCAAACGGCTAAGATAAAGATGCATATCAATTGTAAACTAGCATGCTTGACATAACATAAAATGATATCGTAACAATTCAAATGGTTTAGGCCATCAGACCCAAAGACTTAACACTGATATGATGGACCTCAATAGTTCATAACATCATAAATAACATAAAAGAGTTCAGAGATTGCAGCGGAAAGTGTGTGAATACATATATGAAGATATGTATTCAAGGTGAAACCACAAATTCTAAATAAAATGGTCAAGGGCACTGGACTCCTCAACACTTCCCCCATCACCATCATCAGAGCTCAACCTGCACATTTAAAAACAAATATGCAGGGCTAAGTACAAATAATGCACTCAGTGGACTCATGCCGAAAATATTTGATAATTTTAATTACGCTGCCAATATCATGGTAAGTCACAAGGGTTTTAGTTGAAATGCCTAGTGCTTACTAAAACATTTTCAGTTCGTAAACATCGCTCGGCCGAGCATTTTCCTTGGTGTGTATGATCCATCTCCCATAATCATATCTCATCACAATATCAAAGATCAAACATCGAGAGGGAGGCCTCCCTTCTACGACGTCGTAACCGGCCGTTTACCCATCGGCAAAGACACAACGCGTTCGGTGTACACGTTAGCCCTAGACAGGCATTTATCCTCCGGCATAGGACCCGATATCGATTTCATAAAAAGGTTGGGCGCGACCCAACAAATGACAGATCATATCATGTCATCCAACCATCACGCCATGCATAACAGATAGGATCCATACACAAAACAGAAATATTTTGGCAGGTAATGTTGTAAACATTTATCAACAGTTGAAGACTAAGCATTGTAAATAAATTCATTTTAGAAAGATAGCGAAGTCACATTTTGTTTGAAAAGAAAGCCCACCTGGACTATGATTCGTCGTAAATTGAGTCCTAGGTTCGTTTGCTTGTCAGTGTCCAATCGTCTCGTTCGCGTCCACACCTTTACGTAAAAGCGATATTTTAGTACGTCGTCACGCTTATCGAGACTCTCAAAGTCTAAGACAAATTCGATATTCTATATCGATGTAAACTGAATTCCTCAATGAATTCAATACGCTTTCAAATACGTAATTCAATTGAACTGTTCTCGTTCTTCGAGATACGTTCAACTATTTCGGTTTAACCTTTCGGTTTAAGCGTTCGGTATATAAGCACGTTTCTCGATATAAGGATTTCATTTGTGAAATCTTTTCTTACTAATGAGGTATCATACTCAATTAGTACGTTTTACGCGTATTAGCGTATTTATCGATCGTATTTTCATACGTTTGACTTTAAAAGTCAACGAAGTCAACAAAGATCAACAAAGTCAACAATTTTGACTTTCAAATAGTAATTTCTTACCATTTCATTTTATAAATCGAATTTCGATCGATTTAAAATAGTAAAGTCCTATTTCTCGATTTGTCACGTAAATCAAAGGACTTATAAATCATTTTCGCAATTATTAAACCTTTTAATAAATAAAACGTGTATATTCCCTTTTAGAAACGTTATTAAATAAACGTTTGTCTCAAACATAGTAATCTATGTTTATAAAATTTTATAAAATCCAAATATGTCTAAAATAATTATTAGACATATAATTTATTATTAAATCAATTAATAAGGATTTAAAATCCTTATTATTAATCGAAATTTCGGTAATTAATTAAAATTACCAAATGACTTTCAATTTTTTCTAAATTACTATAGTGTATAATTATACACTATGGTCCGAATAAAATTAATATCATCCATATGATATTTGTTTGTCATTATTAATATATATATACATATAGGCCACAGTATTTTCGAAAATTAGGAAATAATTGTCCAAAAATTCCCAAAATTGATATGCACTTAGTATAATGTCCCAACATCAATATTTATCACAATTATAACCTATAGTCCATCATAACCATTCATCAATGAATAAACTAATATGTAATCGGTAATTATTAATTAATTACCAAATAATTATCAAACAATTCTCGAAAATTCTAATTGAATTATAACATGATTAAACACTATAGTATAACATTGTAACATCATAACATTAACCAAACCTATTGAAATCATCACCATATGGAGCTCAATGCTCTCGGTTTTTTTGATTTCCATAGGCAATTGGTTTTCAAAAATTCCAACAATTATATACTATGATTATATACTATAGTACAATAATATAACATCATTACATTTATCAAAACCAATTAAATCATCACCTTATTGAGCTTCAAAGCTCACGGCTTTTTTGATAAATTTGGTATTTGATTTCCAAAAATTCTAACAACTATACACTATGTTTATATACTATAGTATAACAATAATACATCATAACATTAATCAAAACCAATTAAATCATCACCTTAATGAGCATAGTGCTCTCGGTTTATTTGATTTTTATTGGTAAATGATTTTCAAAAATTCCAACAAAATTATATATCACATAATTAATATACTAAAGCATTAATACACCATTGCATGATCAAAATAAAAATCATACATCAAGGTATCAAACCATATAGCTCACGGTATTCTCAAAATTTCAAGCATTTGGTTTTCAAAAATTCTAGATAAATCATAGAACATATAAACAAGGTCCTAAAGCATTAATATGACATTGTATGCTTGAAATAAAAATTATACACTAAGGTATGTATACAATATGCTCTCGGTAATTTTGGAATAATAGGCTAGGGTTTTCCAAAAATTTTAATTAATATACCATAGGTTTAAAACATATCATAGATCAATAATCCATCACTAAAATAAATTTAAAACATAATCGGTCCATACAATAATATTTTTAACATTTTCAAAAATTATTTTAAATATGATCTATGGTTCGAAAATCTCATATAAATGCTAGATCCATTCAAAAATTTAATATACAACATCACATGTTCATTCTAAACATATATTCACATATTTGGAAATAAAAATCATCATGAACAATATATGTAAACAATAGCTCAAACATAAGAACAATAAAAACATACATATACATATAGAACATGTTCGGTATTTTTGAACAAAAGAGGGATAAAAATCGAAGCTTGGTCTCATGTTTTACCTTTGAAATGGTATGTAATCCAAGAACAATGTGTAAGGTACCAAGATTTGGGGATGAATGAAGAAGAAAGGAGGAGAAATTTTTTAGAAAATGGAGGAAGAGGGGCTCGGTTCTTGGCTGCAGATTTTGGAGAGGATGGAGAGTAATGTGGGTTCCAAGAGTATTGCAATGAAGGGGGAAGGGGTATAATGAGTATGGGGTGAAGGGGAAGAGTCCCTCTCCCCCTATAACACTCCTATTACACGGCACACACACACACAAGCTTACAAATGGCAGCATTTTCTTGTTAGTGGGTTAAGTGATGATTAGGGATTGTTTAAAGCCTTGCCATGCATTGGGCAATAGAAAAAAATGATTAAGCTAGTGTAAGAGGGTGTAGGCCGACGGCTTCAAGGGTTCCAAGGGGTGGGATTTAATTATTTTTGTACATTAATACATTATATATATCATACATGATCATAGATATAAAATACAAGTCATAGAAATAATTAAATCATCACATAGGCATTAATTCGAATATATCGATCAAAATTGAGAAAAATAGGAATAAAATTATAAGTCACACCTATTATTGATACTCATGTCAATTTCGATCTAAATATACTCACATATATCATAATATATGATTTAGATACTAAATAATAGCTTAGGATAAAATAATGGTATCATTTTATGTGAAAAACCTTAGTTTAATAAATTAGGTTTTCGAAATTGTGTATATATACACTATCGAGTTTTATAGCTCCAAGATTGTTTTTAATGCTTAATAATACTCATATATATCATAACATATAGTTTAGATACCATAGGATAATTTAATGGTATCATTTCATGGGAGAAAACCCTAGTTTAGGTAGTTAGGGTTTTCGAAAAACCTACTTCAAAATTATCGAGTTTTAATAACTCAAAAATTGATTTTAATACTTAATAATACAGTAATTATATAAAATAATAATAGAAAATTAATTATTATAATTTCCTGAGCATTAAACTCATTTTTCAAAACGTCTTTAGACGTTGACGTTCAAAACGTCTCAAAACGTTCAAAGTCGACTCATCTCAAAATGGTCGTAGTAAGTTCATACTTACTTCATAAATAATATACTATTATTGTAGGAATTAATATGGAAATTAATTCCAAGCTTCGCTGCTCAGAAAATTTCATAAATACTAACGTTCGGTACGCGTTCGACGTTCAAATATATTGACGAACCATTTCGTAATATTTCAATTCCTTAATTCACAATCCTTAGTGAATATAAAAAGGAATTCTTTATAATAATACTGAATCAAAATCAATATTTGATGACGTCTTGAAATAAAATACTGTAAAACCACAATTTACGGGTTTAAAATACCGTAATTAGGCGTTCGTTTCTTTGAATATTACATTCCACCCCCCTGAAAAGAAATTCCGTCCCAGAATTTGCATACCTCTAGAAAAACAATTCTGGGTATCGTTCTTTCATCGCTTCTTCAAGCTCCCACGTGGCTTCCTCTTATCCGTGGTGTTTCCACAGCACTTTGACTAACGGAATTGATTTGCTCCGTAGTTGCTGAATCTTGTGGTCTAGGATTGCCGCTGGTTCTTCTTCATAGCTCATGTATGGCTTGAGAATCACGTCGTCTTGATGAATCACGTGTTTTGGATTGTGTACGTATTTTCGCAATTGCGATACGTGAAACACATTGTGAACATTCCCTAGGTTTGGCGGAAGAGCCAACCTATAAGCTACTGGATCTATCCTCTCTAGGATCTCGTAAGGTCCTATAAAACGGGGTCACAGTTTCCCTTTTAGTCCAAATCTGACGATCCCTTTCGATGGAGAGACCTTAAGAAACACTTTGTCTCCACCTTCAAATTGTAGCTCGGATTTACGCGTATCAGCGTAAGACTTCTGTCTGTCCTGAGCTTCTCTTATCCTTAGCCTAATTTGTCGAACGATCTCGATCATCTCGTTCACTGCATCTGGCTCTATGACTTTTCTCTCACCTACTTCATCCCAATAAAGCGGTGATCTACACTTCTTGCCATACAAGGCTTCGTATGGGGCCATACCGATCGTCGCTTGATAGTTGTTATGTAATACCCGCAGAATTTGATGCCTAATTACGGTATTTAAAACCCGTAAATTAGGAATTCACTGAGATGATTCAATTCATAAGATATCGAATAATGATTTGGATTGTTTACGAAGGAATGAATTCCTATTTTATATTCACTGAGAATCGTGAATTAAGGAAATGAAGTTTATAAAGCGTATCGACAGTATTACTTTAACGTCGATTTCGTATCGATAGTTAAAACCTCGTAAATTTTTCTAAGCAATCAAGCTTAGAATTAAATTCCATTATTAATGAAATAATTTAATATAAGTGATTACGACTTTATTACGACCTTTTCGAGATGAGACGATAATTAACGTTTTGAAACGTTAATGTTTAGAGATGAAACGAAAAGTGAATTCATTGATCAAGGAATTATAGAAATTAATTTCCTATGATTATTATATGTAATTACAGTGTTATTTAGCATTAAATTAATGCTAGATCATCAAGATTTGATAGTGACCAATTTTTCAAACGTTCGAAAACCCTAATTTTTCGAACTCGGTTTTTATCGCATAAAATGATGCCACTAATTTATCCTATGATATTAATTATCATCTAAACTATATGTTATAACATATATCAATGTTTGGCATGGAAAATAAAATTTGACCCATTGGCATAATGTAATAGCCGAAAACTATACACTTATGTATACAAGTTTATCTTGTTGATTTTTCCTATTACATGTATCTAAGTGATATTGGATTAATTAAAAAGCCTAACTAAACATTAAAATCAGATATATGTGTATATATACTTATAATTTTCGTGCATGTGTGTGGTGTGTAGGTAGAAGTGTGTGTGGTGTCAACTATGCATGTATTAAGGGTGACAATTGTCACCCATAAGCACCCCCACTACCACCATACTTTCCCCCAAACTTCAGCCATTCTCACTTCACACACAGCCGTCCCCTTCTCTCCTCCCTCTCTCAAAAATCTGCAAGGAAGCTGAGAGCTCTCCCCCACCCTTCCATCTCTCACGGCAACAAATCAAGGCTCCCCAAGGAGGACAGCCTAGTCCACTCTCCATCCCTCTCGATTCCTTGACTAAGGTAAATACCACCTCCTTAGATCCTAGGGATGATCGATTCTTACACATGCATAGATGTTCATATGCTTATTATGATAGGTATGTGCTATATATATGATTGCATGTTGATTTAATAGGTAGATTCAAGACTTTTGATCATTGCATGTTGATTGATCTGGACGAACAGCAACTTCACGAATTTATTTGACTAAGTTACAGTGGTCCGATGAATGTGAAATTTTAATATGTTGAAATTATATGTGTCTAGTATTCCTATATAAAATTTCAAGTCAATACAACTTGATTTACTATTTTAAATTGTATTTATCAAAAACACTGCACAAATCTGTGAAATCGCCGTGTTCATCACCCATAGTCCGTGGCTTTATTTTTAAGTTTGGCTAATTATAAAACTCTAAAATTTTTCAGAAAGATAATTCAGCATGTCTAGAAGTTGTATGAAAATTTTCAGAATTTTCTAAAGATGTTCACTATTTATTCCAGATTTTAAAAGCTAACTGCACAAAACTGTCACTGTAGCTATAGCTTGTGGTAAAATATTTTTATCTCCCAATCTATTATGAATCATTGTGTGAGTATTTTTCTGGATTAAACTAGACTTAAGTGGCTTTTCAATATGATTGGTTGCATTCCCAGATTCCTTATAATGAACTCACGGTGAATTTTTAAATTTGATACATTACAGTAAGCTTTTTGGACAAACTGCCTTAGTGAATTTTTTCATGTAATAGGCTGTTCGAGTATGACTTTTACGTGAGATGTTCAAGCCGTTTGTAGTCCAATTTGGACTTGGGTTTCTTCATAAGAAATGTTCCTTACCATGTCTAGTTATGATCTGAAAAGTTTGATCCCAAACCAAGTTTTATAGGTATACCTTTCATCAACCCAAACTCACCTACTGGAAACTGTCCATTTCCAACTAGTCAACTTTGGGCTTATGTATTTCTCGATGCGTCAGATATTTTCCTATATGGTCTTCATGAAATATGTATTTCTTGTTATAAGGTTTCGTAATTGGTAGCCTGCAGATATTTTGGCATTGTGAGTCAAAAGTTACGAGCCTCGCAAAACCCCTCGTCGTTAAGCTAAAACTGAAAATTCTGAAAATTTTCTAAGTATAGAAGTCAGTTTGAGTTGCCCACTTTGAGACCCTATATCTCCATAACCACGACTCTTTTGGATTTAATTCCTTCTTAGAACTTGTAGTACATATTTATAGGTTTCCAGAATGTGTCTTTGTGCGGCCATACGTATCTTGAATCGAGAGTTATGAATCGTCAAAGTATGTCACTTGGGTTAATTTTAAGCTGTTTTGCTGATTTTCAAACACTTAAAATTTGACTAAGTGTAGAACTCCCCTATGTGAAATATGCCTTATGTGACTAACATGCTAGAAATTGATGCATTCATTATGTTATGTCGCAAGGTACGTTAGAACATTAATAGATGCACAAATTATGATAAAACGACACAATACGATATTTTTACGGGAGCATGCCTTAACGTGAAATGTTTGACTAGGTGCTCCTACATGCTCAATTGAGTGTATATCATACCTTGATATACACTAAAGTAGAAATATGGGTTCTAAGACCCGATGGATATTTCAACTCCAAAACCTCAAGGCCAGGAATAGATAGGGCTTGAATTCCAAGAAATCGATTTAGACAATCGACAGTCCAGGTGGGCTTTACTCTACTCAAAAATGAAATGCTATTGAAATATTTTATTTACGATGCTTCCTTACAAGAAATGCTTATAAAATGTTTACAAGATTACCTGCCAAAAATGTTATGTTTTGTGTATGTATCCTATCCATGAGAATGATATGAATGATATGAATGTGTTGGGTCGCTCCCAACTTATGAATGAAATCGATATCGGATCCTATGCTGGAAGGCTTGTACCTGGCTAGGATTAACGTGTACACTGATGGTGACTGTGTGCTGTAAGGACAATTCACGGCCGGTCACGGGGTCGTAGAGGGAGGCCTCTCTCACGACTTTCGACTATGATGATATGATGAAATGATGATAAGGGATACGGATCATACACACCAAGAAAAATGCCTGGCCAGGCGATGATTTTGAGAAATGATGAAAATCTTTTAGTAAGCACAAGACATTTTCAACTAAAACCCTTGTGTCGTACCATGATGTGGCAGTGTAATCTACAAATGATAAAATATTTTTGGCATGAGTCCACTGAGTGCATTCTTGTACTCAGCCCTGCATGTTTGTTTTTAAATGTGCAGGTTGAGCAGATGATGGATGGGGCAGTGTTGAGCAATAGGATTATTGTCGTTGAAAAGTTTATACCTTGATAGTACATCGTCATATGTACTTATCACATGTCTTCCGCTGCAAGAACCTAAATTTATGTACTAAAGTCCAAGAATATACTTGACATATGTTTTACAGTTTATTGTTAAAAAGAATCTCCCTGTACTTTTATCCTTGTTTAGAGTTACAATCCCTATTAAATCGTACTTAAGATTTAAGGGCTGTGACAGAGTGGTATCAGAGCGGTTCGCTCTTGAACCCAAAATCTTCTTTAAGGTTAAGTCTAGATTGAGTCATTAGACTTCTACAGATTAGCTGACAATGCTCAACACTCCATCACATCAAACTCAACTGGAATGAGGTAAATGATTTTCTTTTCAGAGTTTGAAAGTGAAAAAGGATGGAAATGTTTTCTTCGCAAAAGTTTTGAAGTAGAAGAGATTCCCACAATATGCAGGTATGGGACTGCATATTTAAGGAAAACTTAAAGGATTTGATTTATGATAGATAAATGATTTTTCTCTGTTTTCAAACGAAAAGTGTGAAAGTGAAATAATTTTTTTCAAGTGAAATGAAAGTTATGTGAATTTATTTAAGGTGGAAGTTATTGCAAATGTTGCAAATGAAATATTATGTTGTAAAGTGGATGATAATCGAAATGATCTTTAAAAAGAAATGAAAGCTATGAGAAGGTTGAGAATGAATGTTGTGACAAATGATTTGTCAAGAAAGTTATGAAAGGAAGGAAGATATAAGACAGATGATGACAATGATATGAGAAAGTTTTGGCACGATATGCCAATGATGAAATGTTTGAATTTCTGAAATGTAATAAGGGTTCATTATTATGAACAAAGTTATGATTATTCACGTTTTAAAATGATTGAGATTGGACATTGAATTGTCAAATATGATATGTTGAATTCTTTAAATTCAACGAAATACGTGCGTACAAATGAGCTACGTAGAAATATTCGAAGTTTTACTTCAATCTCAAAGTTGATTATGATGATGAGCATGCTAGTTCAACAGAACGTAGACTTTATAAGACGCATGATCCCTTTTTACGAAAGAACATAGAAGCAAGAACTTCCTTCAATTACAAGAACAAGAGTAACGATGGATTTGAGAATTTCATTCCATCTTGAGTGTAGAAAAGCAAAAGATCTATACGAAATTGTTCGACCTCGGCCTGTGCGATCGTCGACTTTAACTTCGGGAATTTGTAAATCGAATTTGACATGTCGACTTTAGTAGCCTGTACGACCTCGGCATCGGTATGACTTTGTACTACCTCGGCATTGATAACGGCGTGCACGACCTTGGCGTCGGCATTGCTTATGACCTCGGCGCGAACGCGCTTAAATTTTCCTGCACTGCGCAGTGATTTTGTTTTGACTAGTTCTCGATCGTGTGAACTCCGATTTACGTACGATTTTCGCCTACGTGTCCCTAATGCACTGTACTTCATTTATTATGAATGACCAAATTCCTGATTCCTACTTCAGAATTCACGAGAATCAGTTGAAGATAGTTCTATGGTTTTGTAACAGCCCCTAAATCCTAAGTACGATTTAGCAGGGGCTAATACTTGGAATAATAATCAAGAAAGCTTTAACCAATATATATACAAGAACTCATATGTTCTGGACGTATTTAACTAACAACATCATAAAATAAATTAATTCAATTGCAGCGGAAGAACGTGTGAATACACATATGACGATGTGTATTCAAGGTTTCTAATGTATATCGTATTCAAAAGGGTTCCGATTCCGACTGCTCCGACACATCTCCATCCATCATCTGCTCAACCTGCACATTTAAAAACAAACATGCAGGGCTGAGTACAAGATTGCACTCAGTGGCTCATGCCAAAATAATTTATCACATTTGAATTACTCTGCCCCATCACAGTAACACACGAGGTTTTAATTCAAAATACTCGTGCTTACTAAATATTTTCTTTCATTTTCCATAAAGATTAAATCGGCGGACATTTTCCTTGTATGTATGATCCATATCCACCACAATAATTCATTTCACAACAATTCCTATACTGAGAGAGGCCTCCTCTCATAGACGCCATGACCGCCGAGCACCCTTTCAAAGACACAAATCAAATAATCGGTGCATAAAATCCAGGCCATCTCGACAGGGATCTGAATTCTCCATCATCCTTGGGGGTACTTCCAAGAATACGAATTCAAGCATGTCATAAAGTGGGAGCTACCCAACATTATGCATCAACAATCATGAATTGGATACATACATAAAACATAAATATTTTGGGCAGGTAATTAAATAAATCAGTTCATAAATATTTGCTTGCAATAAAGCATCATAAATAAATCATTTGGTAAATTCTACCAGTTTGAGTATAGTAAAGCCCACCTTTACTTTTGAACTTCGAATTTCGATACGCGTGTTCTCCTCTTGTTGCGTGTGAGTCTTCACGTCCCCCCTTTACGCAAAAATTTTACGTTTAGAACATTGGCACGCTTTTCGAGATTTTCAAAGTTCATTCAACTTTGATAAATAATATAATAATTCGAAGTCTTAATTAATCTTAATACATCGTTTCAATGCGTATTTCAATAAAATAATTCTCGTACTTCGAGAGAGACGTAATATGATCTACAGTCTCATTTTAACCTTTTAGGTTAAATAATTAACGTATAATAACGTTATTCAATAAAATGATTTCAAAAATGAAATCTTTTCTCACAATTGAGATATTCAGATAAAAGTCATACGTTTTTCACGTATTAGTGTATTTAACGAACGTATTTAAATGCGTTAATTTCGAAAGTCAACCATTTTGACTTTTCATTATAAATCTTTATAAAACATATTTTAATGAATAAAATCAATATAAATCGATTTTTAATCGATTTCTTTTCATAAAGATTTAATCCTCGATTTTTCACGCAAATCGATAAACTTGATTAATATTTTCTTTCAATATTAACCTTTTAATACCTTAAGCATTATTTTATGCTTTTAACGTTATTTAATATAACGTTTCATCGTAAACATAATATACTATGTTTAATAATCCTCAAAAATTTAATTATGTCTAATATAATTTTTAGACATATAATAATTTATTATTCTTAATTAAAAAGGAATTAAAATTCCTTAAATCCAAGGTATAGCTCACGGCTATATGATCAATTTTCCAAACTTGTTCCAAAAATTCTTCTAAATTCATATAGTGTATTATTTTACACTATGATCATTAATATGTATTAATATCACTATAGAAAAATTGGAACATACCTATTTTCTCTACATAGGCCACGGTTATTTCAAAATTAATACCAATAATTTTCTAAAAATTCTAATAATTAAACACAAGCCTCCAATATCAATATATAACATAATTATAACCTAAGGTTTAATAAAATCAAACAAAACATTATAGAACCCTCATATTTATCACACGACCCTATAGGCTATAATATACCAAACAATTTTTATAAAATCCTATAAAATTACACTATGCTTATATACTATCATATAGCACTAAAACATCATAATATCCTGCTAGAATCAACATAATCATGCTTAATTCAAGCTTCATAGCTCTCGGCCATATGGGTAAAAATAGCTATATATTTACAAAAATTCTACTAATTTCCAAAATCACATAATTTATACTCTAGATCAACAATATGCTAAAACATTTCCTAAATAAAAATTATACAACAACTTATCATCTTTCAACCATTTTCGGTAATAATGAAAACATTGCATAGGATTTTTTATAAATTTCCCAATAAATCACTATAGGCTTCTATAACCTCATGTATCATAAATCCATCCTTAAATTCTCCAGAAAATTTTCGGTGCCTATGAAATAAATTCTTAGCATTTTTAATATCAAAATAAACATGCTACATGCTCCCATTTCATATTAATACACATCATTAATAAACAAAATATCATTCTTAGCATAATTTCATAATTAAAATCATGCTCATAACATAAGATTAAGCCTTTAGAAAATTAAAAACTTAGGGTATAATCGAAGCTTGTTCGATATCTAACCTCGTTAACGGCTTTGATTTTATAGGATCAAGCTTTAGATCAAGCTTTTTGGCTCAAGAACTCAAGAACACTTAGGGTTTTCTAATGGTGTAGCTCACGGTTCTTTTGCTTTGGAAAAGAGAGAGAATGTGTTTGTTTAAATGAAACAAATAGACTTAAGTAATGAATTAATTTATCCTCATTCCTCTCACCCTATCTCTCGGTCACTACACTAAGCAATACAAAGTTTTGGAAGCCTTTTCCATAGAGCTTGGTGAGTCACCATGTGATTACATCACTATACTAAGTATAGCATAGAGCTTTCTTGGTTAAAACAATTAAATTCATTGTATTTGGGAAGCAAATAGCCGTCGGCTACATCACACACACAAGCCTTTGTGTATTCATCTTGCATATGTCATGATAGTTAGTATGTGTTAACTTTAATTTCTTGGATAAAACAATTCCTTGACCATGAGCTCATTTCCATCGGTTATCTCTCTCTCAATACAAAGGAAAGCCTTTTAATTATCATACACCATGTACACAAAGTCTTGCAGAAAGCCATATGCACAAGAAAGTTAATACAAGAGTTGTACAAACTCTTCTCACCTATTTGAAAGCCATAATACACGGCCATAAATTCATCCTAAGTCTTCCCACTTGGTTTACTAGGTAAGTGTGTACAATATACCACTTGCATGAATTAATTCATGAAATAGCAATCCATGCTCCAAAGTTGACGTGAATAAATACACTTTAAGAAGCTCACGCCTATTTCAATTTCTTATGTGTTAATATTTGATTTTTCATGTTAAATACACATATATATCATAATATATGTTTTAGATGATAAATTATATCATAGGAAAAATTATTAGTATCATTTCATAGGTAGAAAACCCTAATTCTCGATTTAGGGTTTTCGAGAATCTTAAATAATCAAAAATATTATTCCTAAATTTTCTATCATTATTTCAATGCTAAATAATATTCTAATTATATAAAATAATCATAGGAATTTAAATATCATAATTCCTTGATCGTTAGACTTGATTCTCAAGTCATCTCTAAACGTTAACGTTTGAAACGTCTCAAAACGTTAAATATCGACTCATCTCAAAATGGTCATAATAAAGATGTAATCACTTTATTAAATTATTCCAATAATAACGGAATTTAATTCTAAGCTTAAACACTTAGAAAAGATTACGAAATTTCAATTATCGATACGCAATCGACGTTGAAATAATACTGTTGAAATACATTACATAATCGTATTTCTCAATTCACATTCATTTGTGAATAATACATAGGAATTTTTTATTCCAAAATAAACGAAATCATTATTCGATAATTTATTAATTCGATTATCGAGACGAAACCCTAATTTACGATTTTTATTATCGTAATTGGACTTTTAATAAATCGGGGTATTACATTCCACCCCCCTTAAAGAAATTTCATCCCGAAATTTACATACATAAAAAATTATGGGGCATCCTAGCACCATAACATCATAAATTTCCACGTGATTTCCTTTTGTCCATGGTTTCTCCATTGGACTTTCATCAAAGACCCAATTTAATCCTCAATCATTGAATCATACGATCAAATAGTCGTAGATGTTCATCACAACTCATCTTTGAGTTAAAGATCACGTCATATAATGAATTACGTGATTTGGGTCATATTCATATTTCTTTAGCTGTGACACGTGGAAAAATATTTTGTACATTCCCCAAATTTTGGTGGAAGTACGAATCTAGAGGCTACTGAGCCTATTATTTCTAGGATCCTTGTAAGGTCCTATAAATCTTGATCTCAACATTCCTTGTACTTTGAACTTTATAATTTCCCTCGATGGAGAAATCTCAAGGAACTTTATTTTCGCATTCAAAATACGGTTCAGATCTACGCGTACCAGCGTAAGACCTTTGTCTGTACTGAGCTTCTCTCAGTTTTTGCCTTATTTGGCAAATATTTTAATCATTTCATTTACGTTGTCAAGACCTTATACTTTCTCTCACCTACTTTATTACAATAAAGTGGTGGTCGATATTTCTTTCCATATAATGCCACGTGTGGCTATGGCAATCGTTGCTTGACAGTTATGGTCGTACGTAAACTTAATAAGTGGTAAAACATGTTCCCACTTACACCTCGATTTAACATGAATGTTCTCATCGTATCTTTAAATATTCATATCGTCCTTTTTGATGCAGCCCGTGCAGCCCAAGGTTCGATGGTGGCCGACCCGTGCATGTGCTGTTGGGCGGTTACAAAAAGCACGAACCAAGAATTTCAAGGAGAGCTTGATGGGCTTAGTTCAAGAAGTGTGGGAGCAAGAGCTGACTAAGAAGCCCATTGGAGAGAGTGGAGCGACCAGCCCAAGAATCGTCAATTTAATGGAGGCAAATGGGTTGGAATTTGAAGATGTTTAGTTGTGATTTATTTGCCATGTTGGGCCATGTTAATTTTTATCTTTAGTTGTTAATTTTCGTGGGATTATTAACAACCCACTTTAGATAAGTTATTTTCGTGGGTTTTTGGGCCTATTTGAGCATGTTTGACTTAGTCTTTGTTTCCTTATAGGATTAGGTCAAATCTTTGATATTTTCCTATTAGAACTAGGTTTCTTTTTAGCCTATATAAAGGCTTGTAAGGGGATTACGAAAATCAGACCATCTTTGATAATAAACGTGAGTTTCTTCTTTCTCTCTTGAGAGTATTTCGAGTTCTTCTTGGTTTTGCCAAGTCGAGTTCATTTATCCGACGAATCAACGAGATAACCACCACTCGTTGTGTGTCATTCATCGTCCCCGAGTTGCTGCGTCAACCATCTAGTTGGGGTATAGGCGAAATACTGACCTATATCACTTCGAGGGTTAGATTCAGAGGTTTTGGGATATCCATTGATTCGAGTTTTATCAAGTCTTCCGTTCTGCGTCGATTGATTCTCCATCACAAACGAGGATCATATCACTTTTTATCGCCCATCTGTCCGTGAGGGGACATCTACGATAAGGTTCAATATCGTGCATAACTCCCTTTTTGGTGAGCTAGCTCAAAAACTAGGGGTAAACTTGGAATCTCTATCTGAAGTGATAGGTTTTGGTACCCCTTGCAAAGATACGATCTTCCTTATGTACGACTGAGATAAATTATCAGATCTCTGAGTCATCTGAATAGACAGAGATGAGCATTTTTGGTGAGTCAGATCACTACTACCCATATAGTAGTGTTACATTTTTATGACTTTGGCGAAACCTGTCATAAAATCCATTGCTATGTCATTTCATCCTCATTTGCATCTCATTAGAGATTATAACCTCTTATAAGGTCATTGCTATAGTGCCTTCACCTCTTATAACCGAGACAATGCTCGTCAATGAGGTTATAGCTCATTTCATTCTTTACTTATCTAATTTTTTTTCGTAAATCAATATATATTTTAATGTTGCTTGGGTGGGCGGTATGAGGAATATCATGAGCTTCATTCATGATTTCATTTCTAAGCTTATCATTGCTTGAAATATATATATAACCTTTCCTTAGACAATATGACATTGTCAGGCGCCTCTTTAAAACGCTTCAGCCCTTCAATAGGTGATAGTTTATATCACAATTGGAATCTTTTACTGATTCGAGTCCTCTTTTCTATCTCATTTTTAAGTCTCTTGCTCGAAGAAATAATCCAAATTTTTATGGTCTGTGAAGAATCCCCAACTTATTTCATATAGGGAACGTATTCAAAAATTTTGGCACGTATTACCGTTGCTATTTCAAGTCATGAGTTGGGTGATTCTATTCGTGAGGTCTAAGTCATCGTGGTGCTTTGACTATTATCTTTCTCACTTTAATAAGTGGCCTCACATTCATTTGTCCATGTAAATTTGATTCTTCGAAGACATCATGTGTCTAATGAATATTCTTTCTTGTCAAGTTCATATATTAAACTTGGCAAAATTTTGCTCGACTCTAAAAGTCCATGTACTGCCCCTTCGATGTTCTTTAGGTTCTTTCTCATCCTTCATATAGATAAGAACATCATTAATAAGGATTTAGACAAAATTGTCTAAGACATATGGAACACTCGATTTTGAGGTTCATGAATAGAATTTGGTGTACTAGCTTTTCCGAATGGCATAACTATAATCTCATAGTAACCATATCTTATTCGGAATAATTTTGCTTTCGTACATCAAATACCATTTACACATAAGCCACCATTTACTTATGAGTCTCATATTATCATAGGACTATATGTCTCTGAGTGGCCTTCGTCGGAATCGTACCTTTCGCTTAGAACTTGCCTATTTCAGTGCGTTTTGCCTCGTATGTCCGAAGATCTTTCTTTTCAAAGAGCCAGGTCACACCGCCCCTGTTACTTCTTTGATTACGTATGTGTGTTACTTTTATCGAAGGTAAGGTCGATTTGATAACGGTAATTCCTCTAATTTTCGAGGCGATAAGATCCTCGTCCTTTTGTCATTCTCGTCTCTTTCTCGTATAATAGACGGCACGGACGGAGGCGGCATTTGGAACATCGGTACAACCATTCCTTTATACCCACTGTAACTTGCCGGGACCAGATAAGTACCGTAGGTGCCGCTCCTCACGCATTATATGTATACTTGAGCACATTGACTAATCCTCGTAAGTCCCCAAGTCTTGGAATTTTCTATTTGGAGAAGATATTTTCGATACTTATTTTGCAAGATTCTGCCAATCTATTGGCAAACGATGGATAAATTATTCGATGTCATCCTCATCCATCTCTCCATAGTTACGAGCATTCATCCATGATGTAGAAATTCCTCCAAAAACTGTCCTAACCCATGCCCAGTTTATAAAAAGAGAGTCGATACTCCTGTGTGAGCTTTATACTTGTAGGCCTTGGGGTTAACTTTTTACTTGTCAGACTCTCTTTTCTTACCATCTGTAAACAAATGGATCTAGATGAGCCAACCTTAAATTATAGCAATTGAGGATTCAAAATCCCGTTGCATAGAATTTCAAATGGAGAAACTATGTCCGTGCTTTTAATCACGTGAGTGACATCCATTTTTGAAACTTTTGTTTCTTGAATTATATCTACGTTCCACATAGATATTATAATCTAACTCATTTGTTAGAACCTTAGGCGATCCTAGGTCCAATTCTAAACTCGAGCAACACCTGCGATGGCCATAATTCTCGTATAGGCGAAGAGATTTTCATTTCTCGATTTGTTTACCCTGAATTGGGTTCTATCGTTTCTACGCATACTTGTGCGATGTTAGAAAACGAAGCACCTATATCGAACATAAAATTATAGGTATTCTGAGAAATTTTTTTCTCATATCTATCGTGCCTTCCCGATTTGTTTGTCTGCTTTCGCAAGTATAAGCTCGGTCTACGGTGTTCTCGCCTGCTCAATTAAACATCTATTTCATACATAATTGTCCTTTCCTCGGGACATTATGTTTCCTTGCTATGGCCTTCGTTACTTCATCATCATATCCTTCTGTCGACTATTATGCTTTTATCAATAGCATTCGTGGTTAGGTTTATATCGACCTATCCTTGATATTAATATCTCGATAACTTAATCTCATCGCAGAGATCATGATGTACCTGACACTATCATTCATTTCTGATCCAGTATGAATGATTCAATTCCCCTTTTCACTTTATCCATCTTAGAAATATATATCTCATATATCCTTACTTTAAACTATTTTCCAGAGAAAGTTCTTGTCCTGGCATTTAGTGCCATCGTTTGTAGTATCCTTTCGTGATATACGCCATTTCTTCTTAATCTTTATTGATTCATCATGCAATTTCGCATGGATAAAATCCTTTGTCCGCTAGGGACGATTATACTTTGCCTTGAGGTCAAATATCCACCATTTTCTTGACATTCGATGAATGCTTCATTCCCATGTCGAGATACTTAATATTCCACTTTATTGATCGTCACAAAAGTATGAGGGGTAAGATTTACAATTAGATTCACTTTAAGATTCTTCCAGGTGAATCTTTTCATTCGTTTTCTTGAAAACATTTCCTTTGCAAAAGTCTAAAGAAGTTATCGTGCTTGTTAATTTCTAAGACACTCAAAACAAGCGTTTTGTGTCAAAACAATTTAGAGTACTAAGATCCATTTCAAATAATGAATCTGTTTCTTACTCTGCTTCTTTACTTTAAAGGAATTACTTTACTTATCGAAGTCATAATATCGCTGAAACTTATCTCATATTGTGGTTATCTCATAATTGTATAGCTCATAATTTCTTCAGCTATTTTAGACTTTTGTCCCTTTTTCTTGAGCATGGTGTCAGAAAGTAATATTGCTATCATTATACTTGGTTCTTACCTCGTGACTAGAACCATCATTAATGTCATATAGCTTGGTAAGGTAGTACATTTGTACACCATAACTTAGATTCTAAGCATCTCATCACCATGTCTTCATTTTCAAATCTCTCGCTCGAAAAAGTATTTCAAACTTTTGTGATCGGTAAAGATTTCACATCTTACTCCGTAGAGATGATGTCTCCATATCTTTAGGGCATGTACTACTGCCGCTAGTTCCGCATCATGTGTTGTGTAATTCAATTCATGCGGTCTCGGTTGTCGAGATGGATAGGCTATCACTTTTCCACTTTGCATTAACACACGCCTAATCCATTTTTGAAAGCATCAGATAGACAACGTACTTTTATCTCGCTTTCGAACCGCTAATACAGGCGAGTTAACTTTTCCTTGAGCGTCCCGAAATTACCCTCATTCATCACCCAAGTGAATTTAATTCCTTTTACGAGTAGTTGGGTTATTGGTCTTGCTATCTTTGAGAATCCTTCAATGAATCTCCGATAGTAACTCGCTAATCCCAAGAAACTTCAAATCTCATTTTGTGTCTTTGGCGATTTCCATTCTTGATCGCTTCTACTTTGGCGGATCAACTTTAATCCTTCTACGACACAATGTGTTCAAGGAACATTACTTCCTTTAGCCAAAATTCACATTTGCTAAACTTAACAAAATTGTTCATCTCTCAAAGTTTGCAAAGACCTTTGTCACGAGGTGTTCCTTGTGTTCGTCTTCATTGTGGAGATATTTCTCCATACTTGATTTACATGCTAGGGCTATCCTAGCTGTTCACACATCTCAATGATTATGATTCCTCAATCTCGTTATCATTGGTTTAACCAAGTCTCAATTACTTGGAATTAATTATGCTCAAGCATAATTTCATTGATTGAGGTATAAAACGAGAGATTCGTTATCTGAGATGCTATCGCTTCTTTACATTATGTCCTTTGAAAAGAATATCGTGCATCTCCATTCTTTATACATGTCCAACCTACTAAGGAGGTTTTAAGGACAATCAACTATCTTAAAGATAAGTTATAATCTCTCTCGTTATGTCATAATAAGGGGAGATTATATCTCAAGGATATCATGCACTTCCCTTTACTTCAACTCTTGCATTCTATGCTAAAGAGTAGCTCATTCATAACATTTCATTATCATAACAGTCACATGAAGATATAACTTCACTGTTATCAATATCTGGTAAACCTATCAGGGGCCATTGCATCCATGTGCATCATAGGGAAAATATCTCGTCTCATCGAGATCTTATTTACATCATAACTCCTTGATGTCTGTCACATTACTGATCTGCAACCTTTAGGTTATCAAAATAAGTCAACCTACATCATACCTGATGTTTATCACTTTACTAATTCAAAACTTAGGTGATAAGATAAATCAACCTTCATCTCACCTATTGGTCTCCAGGATTGAAGAAATTGCATCATGTCGACTTCCAAAAGATATGGGTTCGTAAACCAAAATAACATTCAATTGAATCCATATATTCTTTGAATTGAATAATTTGGGATTTAGGGTCCGAAGACCAGAATGACGACTACTGAGATTTCTTTGGTCATATGGGTTGGCCAGACTCATCACAAATATTTTCTCAGTCACACAAGGATTTGGTTTCAAAGGAACATTTTGTAAATTCTTGGGTCGAAAATTTTCTTCAGAAAAAGTGAGAAACTCATGCGATTTCTCAATTTGAACTAGGTCATAGAGTTAAACTCAATGACAAAAATTGGGTAATGAATAGAATTTAAAACTTTATATAACATTATAGGTCATCATCAAAGGTTCCTCTGTATGTCATAGCGCTCTCGTACTCATCGGGAATACTACTTTCTAGTATCATTCTAAGATTCTAATCGACCGAAAAATTCCGCTCTACAAAACTATAACTAACATCAACTGACTCTCGCAATTTCTAGAGAAGGAATCAGGGATTTGGTTCTTCATAAGAATTATAGTACTCTGTGATAGGAGTACTTAGGTGTAAACCGTTCGAAAATCGGAGCTCTAACGAAGGAGAACGAGCTAAAACAAAAACATTGCGCAAAACAGTTTTGCTGATGCCGAGCTCGGAATACCGAGGTCATGAGTAATACCGATGTCGAAGTTGTTGCCGAAGTCATTTGCCAATGCCGAGGTCATTGCTGAGGTTATTGACATAATGACGAAATCATTAAGGCCAACGCCAAAGCGGAAGCCGAAGTCGACAAGGTCGACGCCGAAGTCGAAGTCGAACAGATGCCGAAGTCGAAGTCGAGGTCGAGGTCGAGGTCGAGGTCGAAGACGATGTCGAAGTTATAATTTTAATTGTCAAGGTCGAGGTCGTGCATACCGATACCAAGGTCGTACATGATGCCGAAGTCGAAATCGATGTCGTACACGCCGACGCCGAAGCCATAGATGCCGACACCGAAGTCGAAGGTACCGACGTCGAAGTTGAAGCCGAAGTCGTAGACGAGGTCGTACATGCCGAGGTCGTACATGCTGAGGTCGGACTAGACTTCTGAGGTCGGACTGAACTGACCGAAAGCGAAGTCAAAATTATACATGCTTGTGCCGTCAAGTCGAGTTCAAGGTCGACTACATGATCGCGAGTTCGCCTTTAACCGACTCTAACGAATTCTTTGATCACATTTTACTGCTTCCAACGAAGAGTCATAGATGATTTGGAGTCCCGCCATGCGTGAACTTCCAAATAAAAAGATCATTCTTGTGTCACTTATCGCATAGTGACATTCACTATCTTGACATCTTTTCCAATTCTGAGCTTGAATTTTCTTCTCGTCTATCAATTCGAGATTCTTAGGATGGAACAAAATTCTAATAATCCATCTTCCTATGTTCTTCGCAATTGGGATCATGCGTCTTAAACAGTCTACGTTCTTTTGGGATAACATACCCATCATTGTAAACATCTTTGGGATTTGAAATAAAATTTTCAAATATTCATATCAATAAATTTCTATTGAATTACATGAATTCAAACATTTTATCCCAAAAAAATTTGTCCATACATTCTCGTATGACATTATCATACGTTGGTGGCGAGCCAACGACTTTCATTATCAATTCTCATAACTTCATTTGGGATGACAATAGTCATTAATCAAAATAATATTGAGAATTGAAGAATAAAATTTCAAATATGACGAACATATTTCGCTTTAAACATATTTCGCTTTAAACATCAATCATGGTTATTTACATTTCTTTTCAAAAAAATTTCAATTAATCAATCAATCATGGTTATTTACAACCTTTCTCATTTCATTTATCGATAATGTTCTATCGATACCATTCTTTTGTCGATAATGTTCTATCGGCAACAAATCAAATTCATAAATCGTTTGTCGATAATTTATCACATTTGAATTACTGTGTATTCAAGTTTCTAATGTATATCGATCACAAGAATCTCCATCCACGAGGTTTTAATTCAAAATACTCGTGCTTTTACTAAAATATTTTCTTTCATTTTCCATAAAGATTAAATCAGCCGACATTTTCCTTGTATGTATGATCCATATCTACCACAATAATTCATTTCACAACAATTCCACCTTGGAGAGGAGGCCTCCTCTCACAGACGCCATGACCGACGAGCACCTTTTCAAAGACACAAATATAAATAATCGGTGCACAAAATCCAGCCATCTCAAGACACAGATACTGAATTCTCCATCATCCTTGGGGTACTTCCAAGAATACGAATTCAAGCATGTCATAAAGTGAGCTACCCAACATTATGCATCAACAATCATGAATTGATTCATACATAAAACATAAACATTTTGGGCGTGTAATTAAATAAATCGCTTCATAAATATTTGCTTGCAATAAAGCATCATAAATAAATCATTTGGTAAATTCTACCGGTTTGAGTATAGTAAAGCCCACCTTTACTTTTGAACTTCAATTTCGATACGTGTTCTCCTCTTGTTGCGTGTGAGTCTTCACGTCCCCTTTACGCAAAAATTTTACGTTTAGAACGTTGGCACGCTTTTTGAGATTTTCAAAGTTCATTCAACTTTGATAAATAATATAATAATTCGAAGTCTTAATTAATCTTAATACATCGTTTCAACGCGTATTTCAATAAAATAATTCTCGTACTTCGAGAGAGACGTAATATGATCTACAGTCTCATTTTAACCTTTTATGTTAAATAATTAACGTATAATAACGTTATTCAATAAAATGATTTCAAAAATGAAATCTTTTCTCACAATTGAGATATTCAGATAAAAGTCATACGTTTTTCACGTATTAGTGTATTTAACGAACGTATTTCGTACGTTAATTTCGAAAGTCAACCATTTTGACTTTTCATTATAAATCTTCAATAAAACATATTTTAATGAATAAAATCAATATAAATCGATTTTTAATCGATTTCTTTTCATAAAGATTTAATCCTCGATTTTTCACGCAAATCGATAAACTTGATTAATATTTTCTTTCAATATTAACCTTTTAATACCTTAAGCATTATTTTATGCTTTTAACGTTATTTAATATAACGTTTCATCGTAAACATAATATACTATGTTTAATAATCCTCAAAAATTTAATTATGTCTAATATAATTTTTAGAAATATAATAATTAATTATTCTTAATTAAAAGGAATTAAAATTCCTTAAATCCAAGGTATAGCTCACTATTATATGATCAATTTTCCAAACTTGTTCCAAAAATTCTTCTAAATTCATATAGTGTATTATTTTACACTATGATCATTAATATGTATTAATATCACTATAGAAAAATTTGAACATACCTATTTTCTCTACATAGGCCACGGTTATTTCAAAATTAATACCAATAATTTTCCAAAAATTCTAATAATTAAACACAAGCCTCCAATATCAATATATAACATAATTATAACCTAAGGTTTAATAAAATCAAACAAAACATTATAGAACACTCATATGTATCACACGACCCTATAGGCTATAATATACCAAACAATTTTTTATAAAATCCTATAAAATTACACTATGCTTATATACTATCATATAGCACTAAAACATCATAATATCCTACTAGAATCAACATAATCATGCTTAATTCAAGCTTCATAGCTCTCGGCCATATGGGTAAAAATAGCTATATATTTACAAAAATTCTACTAATTTCCAAAATCACATAATTTATACTCTAGATCAACAATATGCTAAAACATTTCCTAAATAAAAATTATACAACAACATATCATCTTTCAACCATTTTCGGTAATAATGAAAACATAGCATAGTTTTTTTTATAAATTTCCCAATAAATCACTATAGGCTTCTATAACCTCATGTATCATAAATCCATCCTTAAATTCTCAAGAAAATTTTCGGTACCTATGAAATAAATTCTTAGCATTTTTAATATCAAAATAAACATGCTACATGCTCCCATTTCATATTAATACACATCATTAATAAACAAAATATCATTCTTAGCATAATTTCTTAATTAAAATCATGCTCATAACAAAAGATTAAGCCTTTAGAAAATTAAAAACTTAGGGTATAATCGAAGCTTGTTCGATATCTAACCTCGTTAACGGCTTTGATTTTATAGGATCAAGCTTTAGATCAAGCTTTTTGGCTCAAGAACTCAAGAACACTTAGGGTTTTCTAATGGTGTAGCTCACGGTTCTTTTGCTTTGGAAAAGAGAGAGAATGTGTTGGTTTAAATGAAACAAATAGACTTAAGTAATGAATTAATTTATCCCCATTCCTCTCACCCTATCTCTCGGTCACTACACTAAGCAATACAAAGTTTTGGAAGCCTTTTCCATAGAGTTTGGTGAGTCACCAAGTGATTACATCACTATACTAAGTATAGCATAGAGCTTTCTTGGTTAAAACAATTAAATTCATTGTATTTGGGAAGCAAATAGCCGTCGGCTACATCACACACACAAGCTTTTGTGTATTCATCTTGCATATGTCATGATAGTTAGTATGTGTTAACTTTAATTTCTTGGATAAAACAATTCCTTGACCATGAGCTCATTTCCACCGGTTATCTCTCTCTCAATACAAAGGAAAGCCTTTTAATTATCATACACCATATACACAAAGTCTTGCACAAAGCCATATGCACAAGAAAGTTAATACAAGAGTTGTACTAACTCTTCTCACCTATTTGAAAGCCATAATACACGGCCATAAATTCATCCTAAGTCTTCCCACTTGGTTTACTAGGTAAGTGTGTACAATATACCACTTGCATGAATTAATTCATGAAATAGCAATCCATGCTCCAAAGTTGACGTGAATAAATACACTTTAAGAAGCTCACGCCTATTTCAATTTCTTATGTGTTAATATTTGATTTTTCATGTTAAATACACATATATATCATAATCTATGTCTTAGATGATAAATTATATCATAGGAAAAATTATTAGTATCATTTCATAGGTAGAAAACCCTAATTCTCGATTTAGGGTTTTCGAGAATCTTAAATAATCAAAAATATTATTCCTAAATTTTCTAGCATTATTTCAATGCTAAATAATATTCTAATTATATAAAATAATCATAGGAATTTAAATATCATAATTCCTTGATCGTTATACTTGATTCTCAAGTCATCTCTAAACGTTAACGTTTGAAACGTCTCAAAACGTTAAATATCGACTCATCTCAAAATGGTCGTAATAAAGCTGTAATCAATTTATTAAATTATTCGAATAATAATGGAATTTAATTCTAAGCTTAAACACTTAGAAAAGATTACGAAATTTCAATTATCGATACGCAATCGACGTTGAAATAATACTGTTGAAATACGTTACATAATCGTATTTCTCAATTCACATTCATTTGTGAATAATACATAGGAATTTATTATTCCAAAATAATCGAAATCATTATTCGATAATTTTTTAATTCGATTATCGAGACGAAACCCTAATTTACGATTTTTATTATCGTAATTGGGCTTTTAATAAATCGGGGTATTGCAGATTTATAGAGAGTGAGAACGTTATAGTATGATACGGACCTTAGAATTTTATAAAGAAAGTAAGATTTTCAGTAATACCAGTGGAGCCCTGACACACATGAGAACCTTTATTGATAACCTATTACGGTATATGAGTTTTCAAAATTCTATTCATACCCAATTTCTATCGTTGAGTTTAACTCTACGACCTAGTTCCAATTGAGAAATCATTCGAGTTTCTCACTCTTCCAAGAAAACTTCCAACTCAAAAATTTACAAAGTGTCCTTTTGAACCCAAAGCCTTGTGTGACCGAGAATATGATTGTGACGGTCCGCCACCCATATGACCAAAAAATCTCAAGAGTCGTCATTCGGTCTTCGGACCCTAGATCCCCATTTCTTCATTCAAAGAGCATATTGATTCAAACATTGAAAAGATGTTATCTTGATGGGTGAGACAAGACCTCCCGTAAGTAGTCGTGATAATTTCTTCTCGACTCTTGAAACCATCAAGTAAGATGAAAGTTGACTTACCTTGTCACCCAAGAGCTAATTAGTAAAGCGATAAACGTCGGGCATGAAATAGGTCGACTTATCTCACCACCTAAAAGTTTCGCATCAAGAAAGTGATAGACATCAAGAAATTATGATGTAAAGAAAATCTCGATGAGACGAGATATTTATTTTCCCTATGATATACACGGATGTGATGTCCCTTGATGGGCTTTACAAAGATTGATGACAGTGAAGTTATGCCTTCATATGACTGTTATGATAACAAAGTTATGAATAAGATACTCTTTAGCATTGAATGCAAAGAGTAAAAGTAAAGAAAAGTATATGATATCTGTGGGATATTAATTTCCTTTATTATGTCATGACGAGAGCGATTACAACTTATCTTTAAGATAGTTGGATGTCCTTGAAACCTCGTTAGTAGGTTGGACATGTTTAAAAAGAATGAAGATGCATACAAGATATTCTTTTCAAAGAATATATATATATAAAGAAGTGATAGCATCCCGTAAAATAGATCTTTCGCCTTTATAATTAATCAATGAGATTATGCTTGCGCATAATCGATTCCAAGTAATTGAAACTTGGTCGACGAATGATAATAAGATTTAGAGATCATAATCATTGAGATGTGTGAATAGCTAGGATATCCCTAGCATGTAAATCAAGTATGGAGGAAATATCTCCAAAGTCAAGACATGGCAATGAGATGCTTGGACTTTAAGTTATGGTGTACAAATGTACGACCTTACCAAGCCATACGACAATAATGACGATTCTAACCCTGAATGTGAGAACCGAAGTGTAACGTAAGTAAGATTACTTTCAGATACCATCTCAAGAAAATGGACAAAAGTCAAAAATAGCAGAAGAAATTACGAACTATACAAGTAGATAGTTCATGATATGACATAAGTTTCAGAAATGTTATGACTTCGATAAGTAAGGTAATTCCCTTGAAGTAAAGAAAAGGATTAAGAAATAGATTCATTATTTTTAAATAAATCTTAATACTCTAAGTTATAATGGCACAAAACGCTTGTCTCGTGTAACTTAATAGTTAACAAGCAAGATAGTTTCTATAGATCTTGCAAAAGAAATACATCCAAGAGAACACAGGAAAAGATTCACATGGAAGGATCTTAAGGTGGACCTAATTATAAATCTTACCCCCATACTTTTGTGATGATCAATAAAGTAGGGTATTAAGTATCTCTGACATGGAAATGAAGAAATCATTGAATGTCGAGAAAATGGTAAAGATATTTGACGTCAAGGCAAAAGTATAATATATCCCCAGTGGACAAAGGATTTTATCTTATGCGAAATTGCATGATGAATCAATAAAGGATTAAGAAGAAATGACGTATATCCAAAAGGGGATATATTACAAACGATGGCACTAAATGCCAGTACAAGGATTTCTCTGGAAAGGAGTTTAAAGTAAGGATATATGAGAAACATATTCCTAAGATCGATAAAGTGAAAAGGGGAATTAAATCATTCATACTGGATTAGGAATGAATGATAGTGATAGAGACATGACGATCTCTACGATAAGACTTAGTTATCGAAATATATCAATATCAAAGGATAGGTTGATGTAGACCTAATCACAAAAGCTATTGGTAAAAGCATAACGAGACTGATACCGAGAAGTATAGGGTGAATGAGGCAACAGAAGGCCATAGCAAGGGAACATAATGTCCCAATGGAAAGAATAATGACATATGAAAAAGATGTTACTTGAATAGACGGGAACACCGTAGACATAACCTATGCTTCGCACCAAAATTGAACGAACATAAAAACCGGGAGGCCTGATAAGTATGAGAAAAATTTCTCAGAATACCTATAAGATTTTGTTCGATATAGATGCTTCGCTTTCTGATATCATACAAGTATGCGAAGAAGCGATAGAACCCAAATTAGGGTAAGCGAATGAAGATTTAGAATCTCCTTACCTATACGATAATTATGACCATCACAAGTGTTGCTCAAGCTTAGAATTGAACCTAGAATCGCCTAAGGTTTTATCCAATGATTCGGATCATTATATCTATGTGGAATATAGATATAATTCTAAGAGATAAGAAGTTTCGAAAATAGGTGTCACCCACGTGATTCGAAACATGGACACAGTCTCTCCATTTGAAATTCTACGTGACGGAATTTTTGGATCCTCAATTGCTTTAAAATTTAGATTGGCTCATCTAGAACTATCTGTTTACAGGTGGCAAGAAAAAGGAGTCTGACGAGTAAAAATGTTAATCCCAAGGCCTACAAGTTTATAACTCGCACGAACGTATCGGCTCTTTTAATATGAACTAGGAATGAATTTAGAACAGTTTTGGAGAAAATTTTTGCACCTCTGGATGGAAACTCGTAACTATAGAGTGTCAAATGAGGATGGTACCCAACGACGATTCGCTATTTGCCAACCGATTAAGCGAAATTTTTGCAAAAGAAGTATCAAGAGAATATTTTCTCATGATAAAATTCCAAAGCCCGGACAGACTTACCGTGATTTTTCGACGCACTTAAGTATACATATAATGCGTGAGGAACGACACCCACGAGTACTTGTCCGGACCTCGGCAAGTTACACCGCACGGTATAAAGGAATGGTTGTACCGATGTTCGAACGCCGCCCACGCCCTATGCCGACAATGGTACCAAGAAGAGACTAAAATGGCAAAAGGACAGGATCTTATCGCCCTCGCGGATTAGGAGAATTACCGCTACCAACCCAACCATACTTTCTGATAAAAGTAACACCAACTTCTAGTATTGAAGAAGAAACGGGGAGCAGCTTGACCCCTGGCTCCCTGAAAGAGAATGATCGTTAGGAGTATGAAGCAAAAACGTACTTGGAGAAAGGCAAGTTTCCAAGGGAGGAGTACGACTCCGACAAAGGTTATTCAAAGACATAGAATCTTAGGATCATATAAGACTTATATGTAGATAATGGTTTATGATGAAAATGATGTGATTATAATATGTAAAATAAACGTAGTTTGGAAGAGTTTATGAATATGGTGAAGAAGTGTCAAAGTTTTGAGTGTAAAAAGAGCTAGACGCCAGAATCAGTCACCAAGACCGACCGTAAGTAATGTATGAAAAGTCCTCACCGAGGCATTATGATGTAATATTATATGGTCTTGAAGAATGGTATCCGAAATACGGAAATGAATTGTTCTGAAGAAGATATGGTTACTATGAGATAATAGTTACGCCATTCGGACTAACCAATGCACCAGCCCTGTTCATGAACCTCAAAAATCGAGTGTTTCACACATACCTAGATAATTTTTATCTCAATCCTCATGGATGATGTTCTTATCTATTCAAAGGACGAGAAAGAACATAAAGAAAATCGAAGGGCTGTCTTACGACTTTTAAGAGCCGGGCAAAATTTTGCCAAGTACAGTTTTGTAAATTTCGGCGTAAAAGAGAAATATTCCTCAGGCACATAATGTCTTTAGAAGAAAACAATGTAAATCTGACAAATGACAAAACAATTAAAGATGAAAGACCAATGACCAAAAATAAGATCAGGAATTTCATAGATTGATTAACTACTATTAGAGATCCATTAAGAACTCTCTAAGGTAACAAGACCAATAAGATAGTTACCTCAAAATAGAATCAAAATTACATGGATTAATGAAAGAAAGGCTATGTATTAATATGAGAAAGATAATAACTTATGCATCACAATGACTTAGGCCACATGAATATAATTTCCCAACTCATGACTTGAAATAGTAACGATAGTGTAAATACCAAAGTCTTGGAAACTTCACTCCTATGACAATAAATTAAGAACCCTTCACAATTTACAAAAGTTTAAACTTATTCTTCGAGCAAAGAAATTTGGACAAAGGATAGAAAAGATGGCTCGAATCAGTAAAAGATTATAAATATGATAAATGATCACCTATGAACAGTTAATGTAGAATCTAATGCCTAAGATATAGAATTCAGTCTAAATCATGGTATGTCCTTATAGAAAAGGAAAACTCATCAGAAAGGTTAAGAAAACGAGAACAAAAATAGTCGGGAAATCAAGGACGAATGTAAGTAGTATTCCCACAACCAAGGTGAAACATGACTAAAAAAAAAGAGAATGAAGATGGGAATAGAATACGAATTAAGATAAGGAATGAAGAGCTGAAGAATTTTAAGGAGCGTTGGACAATGTTATTGTCTAAAAAAAAGAGATATATACATATATTTCCAAGCAATAATAAGCTTAGAGATGAAACCAAGAATGAATTTCATGATCCTTCTCATACCGCCAACCAGGCATTATTAAGATGTATTATGATTTACGAGAAAAGTTAAATAGCAAGGAATGAAATGAGATATAACCATGAATGTCGAGCAGTGTCTCGGTTATCAATAAGTAAAGACATTGTATCAAAGGCCTTATAAGAGAGTATAATCTCTAGAACTACACGAATGAAAATAGAATGATATAGAAATAGATCTTATGACAGGTTTTGCCAAAGTCATAAAGAAGTCGCACTACTATATGGGTAGTAGTGGATTGACTCGCCAATTATGTTTTGTCTCTGCCTATTCAGATGATTCGTAGACCCGATAAGTTACCTCAAATGTACAAAAAGGAAACTGTATATTTACAGGGAGTACCAAAACCTATCGCTTCAGATAGAGACTCCAAGAGTACCCTTAGATTTTGAACTAACTCATAAAAAGGAGTTAGACACGAGATTGAACCTAAACATAGATGTTCACTCACAGATAGATAGACAATCAGAAAGGACAATCCAAACGTTTAAGCATACGATAGAACAAATGATAAACCAAGGTATCGGTGGGAACTTATTGTACCACTTGTTAAGTTTATGTACGACCGTAGCTGTCAAACAACGATTAATATAGCCTTATGAGGCATTTTGCTGAAAGAAGTATCGACCACCACTTTATTGTAATAAAGTAGGAAAGAGAAGGTATAAGGTCCCGATGTCGTAAGGGAAACGACTAAGATATCTTCCCAATAAGACAAAGAATAAGAAAAGCTAAGGACAAACAAAAGTCTTACGCTGATACGCGTAATTTTGAACTGCATTTTTAAATGCGGAATTAAAACTTCTTAAGGTTTCTCCATCTAGAGAAATTATAAGTTTAGATACAAGAATGTTGAGATCACGTTTTATAGGACCTTACGAGCTCCTAACAATGATAAGCCTAGTAGCCTATAGCTGATACTTCCACCACATTTGGGGGGGTGTACGAAATGTTTTTTTCATGTGTCGCAGTTAAAGAAATACGAAAATGACCCAATTCACGTAAACCAACATGATGACGTGACCTTTGACTCAGATGAGTTATGATGAAAATCTACGCTAATTTGATCGTACGATTCAACGATTAAAGAAGCAAGTTTGGGTCTTTTAATGAAAATCCAATGAAGGAACCATGGATAAAAAGAAAGCACGTGAAAAGTTATGATGTTATGACGTTAAGATACCCATGCTTTATGAGGTATGCAAATTTCGGGACGAAATTTCTTTTAAGGGGGGTAGAATGTAATACCCCGCAGAATTAGATGCCTAATTACGGTATTTAAAACCCGTAAATTAGGAATTAACTGAGATGATTCAATCCATAAGATATCGAATAATGATTTCGATTGTTTACGAAGGAATGAATTCCTATTTTATATTCACTGAGAATCGTGAATTAAGGAAATGAAGTTTATAAAGTCAGATCGACAAGATTACTTTAACGTCGATTTCAGATCGATAGTTAAAACCTCGTAAATTTTTCGAAGCAATCAAGCTTAGAATTAAATTCCATTATTAATGGAATAATTTAATAAAGTGATTACGACTTTATTACGACCTTTTCGAGATGAGTCGATAATTAACGTTTTGAAACGTTAACGTTTAGAGACGAAACGAAAAGTGAATTTATTGATCAAGGAATTATAGAAATTAATTTCCTATGATTATTATATGTAATTACAGTGTTATTTAGCATTAAATTAATGCTAGATCATCAAGATTTGATAGTGACCAATTTTCAAACGCTCGAAAACCCTAATTTTTCTAACTCGGTTTTATCGCATAAAATGATGCCACTAATTTATCCTATGATATTAATTATCATCTAAACTATATGTTATAACATATATCAATGTTTGGCATGGAAAATAAAATTTGACCCATTGGCATAATATAATAGCCGAAAACTATACACTTATGTATACAAGTTTATCTTGTTGATTTTTCCTATTACATGTATCTAAGTGATATTGGATTAATTAAAAAGCCTAACTAAACATTAAAATCAGATATATGTGTATATATACTTATAATTTTCATGCATGTGTGTGGTGTGTAGGTAGAAGTGTGTGTGGTGTCAACTATGCATGTATTAAGGGTGACAATTGTCACCCATAAGCACCCCCACTACCACCATACTTTCCCCCAAACTTCAGCCATTCTCACTCCACACACAGTCGTCCCCTTCTCTCCTTCCTCTCTCAAAAATCTGCAAGGAAGCTGAGAGCTCTCCCCCACCCTTCCATCTCTCACGGCAACAAATCAAGGCTCCCAGGAGGACAAATTAGTCCACTCTCCATCCCTCTCGATTCCTTGACTAAGGTAAATACCACCTCCTTAGATCCTAGGGATGATCGATTCTTACACATGCATAGATGTTCATATGCTTATTATGATAGGTATGTGCTATATATATGATTGCATGTTGATTTAATAGGTAGATTCAAGACTTTTGATCATTGCATGTTGATTGATCTGGACGAACAGCAACTTCACGAATTTATTTGACTAAGTTACAATGGTCCGATGAATGTGAAATATTAATATGTTGAAATTATATGTGTCTAGTATTCCTCTGTAAAATTTCAAGTCAATCTAACTTGATTTACTATTTTAATTGTATTTATCAAAAACACTGCACAAATCTGTGAAATTGCCGTGTTCATCACCCATAGTCCGTGGCTTTCGTTTTATGTTTGGCTAATGATAAAACTCTAAATTTGTCAGAAACATAATTCCTCATGTCTAGAAGATGTATGTAAATTTTCAGAATTTTCTAAAGATGTTTACTATTTATTCCAGATTTTACAAGCTAACTGCACAAAACTGTCATTGTAGCGATAGCTTGTGGTAAAATATTTTTATCTCCCAATCTATTGTGAATCATTGAGTGAGGATTTTTCTGGATTAAACTAGACTTAAGTGGCTTTTCAATATGATTGGTTGAATTCCCAGATTCCTTATAATGAACTCACGGTGAATTTTTAAAGTTGATACATTATAGTAAGCTTTTTGGACAAACTGCCTTAGTGAATTTTTTCATGTAATAGGCTGTTCGAGTATGACTTTGACGTGAGATGTTCAAGCCGTTTGTAGTCCGATTTGGACTTGGGTTTCTTCATAAGAAATGTTCCTCACCATGTCTAGTTATGATCTGGAAAGTTTGATCCCAAACCAAGTTTTATAGGTATACCTTTCATCGACCCAAAGTCACCTCTGGAAACCGTACATTTCCAACTAGTCAACTTTGGGCTTATGTATTTTTGATGCGTCGATATTTTCCAGTATGGTATTCATGAAATATGTAGTTCTTGTTACAAGGTTTCGAAATTGGTAGCCTGCAGCCATTTTGGCATTGTGAGTCAAAGTTACGAGCCTCATAAAACCCCTCGTTGTTAAGCTAAAACTGAAAATTCTTAAAAATTTTCTAAGTATAGAAGTCAGTTTGAGTTGCCCACTTTGAGACCCTATATATCCAGAACCACGACTCTTTTGGATTTAATTCCTTCTTAGAACTTGTAGTAAATGATTAGAGGTTTCCAGAATGTGTCTTTGTGCGGCCATACGTATCTCGAATCGAGAGTTATGAATCGTCAAAGTATGTCACTTGGGTTAAATTTAAGCTGTTTTGCTGATTTTCAAACACTTAAAATTTGACTAAGTGTAGAACTCCCCTATGTGAAATATGCCTTATGTGACTAACATGCTAGTAATTGATGCATTCATTATGTTATGTCGCAAGGTACGTTAGAACATTAATAGATGCACGAATTATGATAAAACGACACAATACGATATTTTTACGGGGCGTGCCCTTAACGTGAAATGTTTGACCAGTGCTCCTACATGCTCAATCGAGTGTGTATCATACCTGATATACACTAAAGTAGAAATATGGGTTCTAAGACCCGATGGATATTTCAACTCCAAAACCTCAAGGCCGTGAATAGATAGGCTAAGCACAGGTCAGATTCCAAGAAATCGATTTAGACAATCGACATCCGGTGGACTTTACTCTACTCAAAATGAAATGCTATCAAATATTTTATTTACGATGCTTCCTTACAAGAAATGCTTATAAAATGTTTACAAGATTACCCGCCAAAATGTTTATGTTTTGTGTATGTATCCTATCCATGAGAATGATATGAATGTGTTGGGTCGCCCCAACTTATGAATGAAATCGATATCGGATCCTATGCCAAGGCTTATACCGCTAGATTAACGTGTACACCGATGGTGATTGTGTCTTTGTAAGGACAATTCACGGCCGGTCACGGGTCGTAGAGGGAGGCCTCTCTCACGACTTTCGACTATGATGATATGATGAAATGATGATAAGGGATACGGATCATGCACACCGAGAAAAATGCCTGGTCAGGCGATGATTTTGAGAAACGATGAAAATCTTTTAGTAAGCACAAGGTATTTTCAACTAAAACCCTTGTGTCTTACCATGATGTGGCAGTGTAATCTACAAATGATAAAATATTTTTGGCATGAGTCCACTGAGTGCATTCTTGTACTCAGCCCTGCATGTTTGTTTTCAAATGTGCAGGTTGAGCAGATGATGGATGGGGCAGTGTTGAGCAATAGGATTATTGTCGCTGAAAAGTTTATACCTTGATAGTACATCGTTATATTTACTTATCACATGTCTTCCGCTGCAAGAACCTAAATTTATGTACTAAAGTCCAAGAATATACTTGACATATGTTTTACAGTTTATTGTTAAAAAGAATCTCCATGTACTTTTATCCTTGTTTAGAGTTACAATCCCTATTAAATCGTACTTAAGATTTAGGGGCTGTGAAATGTTGTTATAGGCAAACTCAATAAGAGGTAAAATTTCTTCCCATTTTGCACCTCGATCCAACACTACTTTTCTAAGAATATCTTCTAGTGTCTGGATCATCCTTTCCGACTGTCCATCAGTCTATGGATGAAATGCCGTACTGAAATTTAGTTTCGTACCCAACTCTCTCTGCAGGCTAATCCAGAATCGGGATGTGAATTTGGAGTCTGTATCAGAGGTAATAGATTTTGGCACTCCATGTAGTCGTATAATTTCCTTAACGTACAGCTGGGCCAATTTATCGGATCCATAAGTGCTTTGAATTGGTAGAAAGTGAGCACTTTTGGTAAGTCTATCCACAATTACCCATATGGCTGTGTTTCCTCTTTTGGATTTGGGCAAGCTCTTAACGAAATCCATCGTTATCTCGTCCCATTTCCACTCAGGTATTTCCAACGGTTGCAACTTTCCGTAAGGTCGTTGTTGTAACGCCTTCACCTGTTGGCAAACAAGATAGCGTTCTACGAAAGAAGCTATGTCTCGTTTCATGCCTTCCCACCAAAACTTTTCCTTCAGGTCTTGGTACATTTTAGTACTACCTGGGTGGCTGATGTAGGGTGTATCGTGAGCCTCACTCATAACCTCATTCTGAAGCTCTGCGTCGTCTGGAATGCATATTCTACCTTCAAACAATAGGGCATTGTCTGACGCCTCTTGGAAGTTCTTAAATCCTTCAGACCTTACCCTTTGTCTGATCTTTTCTAACTTTTCCTCCATCCTTTGTCTTTCGACAATCCTTTTTCTTAGATCAGACGTCAGTGTGAGTGTAGCGATACAACTCACGATCGCCTCGGTGGTTCAATCGCTCAATCCTCAATCTTCCAAATTCTTCAACCAGTTTTTCTTCCCGCGTAAAGAGACATCCTAGCTTGGATTGGCTCTTACCACTTAAGCGCCGACTACTACATTCGCCTTGCACGGGTGGTAGTTAATACAACAATCGTAATCCTTCACTAGTTCGAGCCATCTTCGTTTGCCTCATATTCAAATCTCGCGCTCAAAGAAATACTTTAAACTCTTATGATCCGTGAAGATCTCACATCTCACTCCGTGAGATGGTGTCTCCAAATTTTCAAAGGCATGAACCATGCCGCTAATTCCAAATCGTGAGTTTGGTAGTTCGATTCGGCGGTCCGAGTTGTCGGGATGCATATGCTATCACCTTTCCTTCTTGCATCAAAACATAACCCACCCGGCCTTAGAAGCGTCAGATAGACCACATACTCTTTGTCCGCTCGAACTGCTAGACTGTGCACTTGTCAATTTCTCCTTGAGTATTTGGAAACTCGTCTCACATTCATCAGTCCAGTTAAATTTGATTCCTTTTCGGAGTAGCTGAGTTATTGGCCTTGCAATCTTGGAGAATCCTTCGATGAATCTCCGATAATAACCAGCTAGTCCTAGGAAACTTCTAATTTCATGTTGAGTCCTTGGCGATTTCCATCCTTGCACTGCTTCTACTTTGGCTGGATCTACCTTTATGCCTTCGGCAGAAACGATGTGCCCAAGGAACATAACTTCCTTCAGCCAAAACTCACATTTGCTAAATTTAGCAAACAACCTTTCACCTCTCAAGGTTTGCAGTACCGTTCTCAGATGTTCCTTGTGATCCTCTTCATTCTTCGAATAGATAAGAATGTCGTCTATGAAGACTAAAATAAATTTATCCAAAAATGGGTGAAATACCCTGTTCATAAGATCCATGAATACGGCTGGTGCATTGGCTAATCCGAACGGTATAACTATGAACTCATAGTGGCCATACGTGGTTCGGAATGCAGTCTTAGGTACATCCTCAGAACGTATCTTCAGCTGATGGTAGCCTGACTTGAGATCAATTTTCGAGAATACTCCTGCTCCTCGCAATTGATCAAATAGGTCATCAATCCTGGGTAAAGGATATTTGTTCTTTAGTGTCATCTTATTCAGCTCTCGATAATCGATGCACATCCTCAAAGAACCATCCTTTTTCTTAACGAATAAAACAGGCGCTCCCCAAGGTGAAACACTTGGCCTAATGAAACCTAGATCCAATAACTCCTGAATTTGGATCTTTAGCTCTTCCAATTACTTTGGAGCCATCCTGTAGGGCGCCTTCTACACTGGAGCCGATCCGGGTTCCAAGTCGATGGTGAACTCTAACTGCTCATCGAGAGCAATCTGGTAGATCTTCGAAATACGTCCAAAATTCCCGAACAACTTCAATGTCTTCAATTCCTCGCTTCGGGTTTATCCTCCCCGTTCAAGTAGACAAGGAATGTGTGGCATCCTTTCTGGTTCATCATCTTTCTCGCCTGTAGAGCCGATACGATCGAAACTCTTCTTCCCATGCTGATCCCATTAAAATACGTGGCTTCTTGTCCAGGAAAGTGAAATGATATTTTCCTTTCCTTGCATAGGATTGTGGAGTGGTTCTTAGCTAACCAGTCCATTCCTAGGATTATGTCTACATCATCCATGGGTATTATGTTTAGATTGTTAGCCAGAACCTTAAGTGATCCTAGTGTCAATTCTAGGTTCGAGCAAAAGTGTGTAACAGTCATAATCCCTCCTATAGGCGATGAGATTCTCAGATCCTGACTTGCCTTTTCAGACCTAAGTCCCAGCAATTCTACGCATGATTCGGTAATAAAAGAATGCAAAGCACCCGTATCGAACAATACTATAACAGGTATGTTGAGAAGAACTCCCATACCGCCGTGTTTCCCTGATTTTGCTCGCTCTCCGCCTCAGCCCTGGCCGGCCGAGGCGGACGGTCTGCCGGTCCTTGTTGATTCGGCGGTTGCCTGGGTACGCTATTCTTTGCAGGTCGTGGTGGCGGCCGCCTGTTCTTCTTCCGTTGATGGGGTTCTTTGTTGGAGTTGTTGTTGAGGTGGGTTGAACTTGCTATGGAGGTTGAAATTTGGGCCCATATAGCCTAGCGGTTGGGCATTCTTTGGGTTGATTTGCCCTCGTAATTGCTTCCCGTACACTGAGCAGCAATTATCATGTAATGCCCTCTCGCTCCGCACTTGAAGCGATTCACAATGTTTCTTTGCACATTCCTTGCACCCTATGACATCTAGGGCATGGAGGCCACTTATCGATCCTGCGGGCCTCTTCTTTGGTGGAGCAAAAGCCGCCTCTTCCAAATTTGTCCCGGTTGGACCATATTCCTCTGCCACGCAGGCGCCAGGCTAGCATCCCATAATTCCCTCGGTTGTTATTTCCGCGATTTGGTTCCCACTTCCTTTTCCTCTCGTCCGTAGCGTTGTGTGTTTGAGTGACATCGACTTATCGCGGACATTGTCGCCTCAATATCTAAAGCTCGTGCAAGAGCTTCAGTAAGTCAAGTCTCCATGGCTGGCAAGAGACATCCGTGATCTCCATCCTCGGTCCCGACTCTAAACTTTTCCGACATTTTCAAGTCGGTGTCACCGCCTCTGTGCATACCTCGACATCTCGCAAAACGCGATCATAGTCGGTCACGCATAACTTCTCTTGCCTCGGCAGAAAAATCTCGCCTTTTCTTCTATAGCTCTTGGGTATGTATTTCTCATCAGCTCTCTTAAAGTCCTCCCATGAGAACTCTTCTAGTTGTTCGGCAGAAAAGTCTTTTTCCGGCATAGTCGCTCTGTGTCGTGCATCGTGAAAACTAAAGATCCGCTCAATGGTTCTCACCCATTGTTCCGCTTCCTCCGGGTTACCCTTCCCATTAAAGGTAGGTGGGTTGCGCCTTAGAACAACTCTTCGATCCCGCGATCGGGTTGAGGTGGAGGTGGTGGTTGGGAATGTCCTCGAACTTGTTGAGGGATTCTACCTCGTCCCTAGGTCTTCCCACCTCCGCCTGGGTTCTTGTTCGATCTCTTCTAGGAGGCATTACGCTATATAAAATGATAATCATCAAACACTTATTCCTTCCATAGCTTAACATACATAATACTATCATAGCCTCATTGCAAAACGATTTCTAAACAAAACATTTCACCCTTAACATACACAATTTGCCTCAAAAGCCCTATTCAGGGTCATATATATATATATATCCAAAAATTTCTGCCATAGGCAGGATGTTCAAAACCAAAGAGCCATAAACAAAACATAATTCTCGGCCCACACGGCCTTCCAAGAATTTCAGGGTTCTAGTTCCATCAAAACCAAACATAGAAAGAGGGGAAAACAACATAAGCTTAAACATAACAAAAATCTATTTAAGCTTCATCAAGTGCACAGATCGATCTTCCCACCGATCGCCCTCCTCGGGTATTCTCTTCCTCAAGTCGCCCTCACTATCGTAATCATCCTTGCGGGTCGCACTGGATGGTCCCGCCCATCTCTTCCACCATCGGTATGTCACGCATGGGGTTGAAGTCATCGTTGCCATAGAGCTTGTAGTCATGGTGGATCGGGCTGTAGGTATAGCGGATCGGGCTATAACCATCTCGAGGCATCTGTTACCCTCATCCGCTACTGCGGCGGAAGTGCTCGGCCGGTGGTACGGATGGGGCCATAGGCGGTGGAGGTGCTAGCGGTGGACGTACGGGGTGTCCTACAGGTAGAGGAGGAAAGACGGGCTCTCCCTAAGCTCTCGGGCGTGCTGCCCTCTCCAAGCGAGCGGGCACGCCTCGTCGAATCTGTATGGAGGCACAACTGGTCGATCCGCCTCGGGACCTCGGTGTAGAGCCATTCTCGCGACTCATCCCACAGTGTACTCCCGTGGAGGAGATAGGGTCCCCTGCTTTCAATCATCAGTGACGTAAGTCGATGACTTACGAATCTAGTAAATCTCCCACCGTGTCGTAGATGCCAACCGCCGGTATATATAATCCCCGATATCTCTCGGCGTAATCTTCCCATGTGTCTTGGGAGTATAGGCGGAGGCGCGGATGCCATCATAGTCGATCGCGCCATGGGCTCGGGCGTCTTTCCAAAGGCGGAGGTAATACGCCAGAAACTCGCCCAAGTCCTCTCCAGCGCACATCCAGCTTGCGCGGTAAATACTCATCACCTCCTCGGGGGTAGGGTGTGGTCCGATCCTCCTCCGAGCGATATATCTCATCCCCTCCATCTGTCACGATCAAAAATAACATAAGTCAGACTATCGCCATCTCAAAAGCAGAAAGGATAACTTAAGTACAACGAGAAGCAACTAGGTTAAAACTAAACAATCTATAAGGTAGGCAACATCATAAGGTACAACACATATCACAACTTACCTTCTTACTCTTACCCAACGTATACATATAATCTAATAACGCCTTAATATATAGGCTATGCTATGAGATCCTTGTCTTATACCAAACACTTGAACTAAAGTTTAACGGACTCTAGCGTATTCTGGAGACAGAATTAGGGATTCTGTTCTGCATAACAAATGAATATTAGGGCGTTAGGAGTACGTAGGTGAAAACCATGCATAATTCGGAGTCCTAACGAAAGAGATCTAGCTAAAACAAATTTACTGCGCAGTGCAGGAAATTTGCGCGATCGTGCCAAAATGTAATTCGAGACGTATGTCGATGTAATACGTCTACCATATCCACGTCTTTAGGTTGAGGCTGAACATTTTGAAGCCGTATTTGATGTCCATGTCATGATTCGTGTCGACGGTCACTCATGTCGAAGTGGTGATGAAATGTCGACGTCGTTCTTCCTTAAGGTTGATGTTGCCCTGTTCATCCTTCACGCTTGTCTTTCGTCGTTTGAGTTCGTGGCGATCATCCTTTTCATTCTCCATATCGTTCTTTTGTTCTCGTAAGGAAAAAGAAGTTTATACTTCTATGTTCTTTCACGATACGTGATCATGCTCCTTAGAGTCTAGGTTCTTCTTGTGATATCATATCGTTCATCGAAGACAAAGTTTTGAGTTTGAAAATAAAGTCTAACTTGAGAACTTAAAAGTAAAGTTTCGAAACGATAATCATAGTCAACTCATACATGTATATCAAAATGAATTCATCCATTCCATGTTGATCATTCAACTTAGTACCACCATGTACTTCCATAATATCGTAACCTTCCTCCCAAATATAACTTTTCCATTTTCTTTCAAAAACCCTTTCAACTTGCTCATCAGTCAAAACTCTTCATTTCATGAGTTTGAGAAAGAAATCAGTTACCTTTTTCCCGATTAAGCTCGATGTGATGGAGTGTTGAGAGGTGTTAGCAGATTTCTAGAAGTCCAGGGACTCGATCTAGATTTAGAATTTTAAAAGAAATTGGGTTTTCAATGAGCAACAGTGCTCTGATACCACTCTGTCACGTCCCCACTCCGGATAACCCGGACTGGAGGGTGACTAATACTAGGAATAGTATTTTAGGACCAAACGGCTAAGATAAAGATGCATATCAATTGTAAACTAGCATGCTTGACATAACATAAAATGATATCGTAACAATTCAAATGGTTTAGGCCATCAGACCCAAAGACTTAACACTGATCTGATGGACCTCAATAGTTCATAACATCATAAATAACATAAAAGAGTTCAGAGATTGCAGCGGAAAGTGTGTGAATACATATATGAAGATATGTATTCAAGGTGAAACCACAAATTCTAAATAAAATGGTCAAGGGCACCGGACTCCTCAACACTTCCCCCATCACCATCATCAGAGCTCAACCTGCACATTTAAAAACAAATATGCAGGGCTAAGTACAAATAATGCACTCAATGGACTCATGCCGAAAACATTTGATAATTTTAATTACGCTGCCAATATCATGGTAAGTCACAAGGGTTTTAGTTGAAATGCCTTGTGCTTACTAAAACATTTTCAGTTCAGAAACATCGCTCGCCGAGCATTTTCCTTGGTGTGTATGATCCATATCCCATAATCATATCTCATCACAATATCAAAGATCAAACGTCGAGAGGAGGCCTCCTTCTACGATGCCGTGTCGGCCGTTTACCCATACAAAGACACAATCGCGCTCGGTGTACACGCTAGCCCTAGCGAGCATTTATCCTCCCAAGCATAGTACCCGATATCGATTTCATAAAAGGTTGGGCGACCCAACAAATGACGATCATATCATGTCATCCAACCATCACGCCATGCATAACAGATAGGATCCATACACAAAATGAAATATTTTGGCGGTAATGTTGTAAACATTTATCAACAAATAAGACTAAGCATTGTAAATAAATTCATTTTAGAAAGATAGCGAAGTCACATTTTGTTTGAAAAGAAAGCCCACTTGGACTATGATTCGTCGTAAATTGAGTCCTAGGTTCGTTTGCTTGTCAGTGTCCAATCGTCTCGTTCGCGTCCACACCTTTACGCAAAAGCGATATTTTAGTACGTCGTCACGCTTATCGAGACTCTCAAAGTCTAAGACAAATTCGATATTCTATATCGATGTAAACTGAATTCCTCAATGAATTCAATACGCTTTCAAATACGTAATTCAATCGAATCGTTCTCGCTCTTGAGATACATTCAACTATTTCGATTTAACCTTTCCTGCTTAAACGTCAACAGATAAACACGTTTCTCGATATAAGTATTTCATTTGTGAAATCTTTTCTTACTAATGAGGTATCATACTCAATTAGTACGTCTTACGCGTATTAGCATATTTATCGATCGTATTTTCGTACGTTTGACTTTAAAAGTCAACGAAGTCAACAAAGGTCAACAAAGTCAACAATTTTGACTTTCAAATAGTAATTTCTTACCATTTCATTTTATAAATCGAATTTCGATCGATTTAAAATCGTAAAGTCCTATTTCTCGATTTGTCACGTAAATCAAAGGACTTATAAATCATTTTCGTAATTATTAAACCTTTTAATAAATAAAACGTGTATATTTCGTTTTAAAAACGTTATTTAATAAACGTTTGTCTCAAACATAGTAATCTATGTTTATAAAATTTTATAAAATCCAAATATGTCTAAAATAATTATTAGACATATAATTTATTATTAAACTGAATTAATAAGGATTTAAAATCCTTATTATTAATCGAAATTTTTTGGTAATTAATTAAAAATTACCAAATGACTTTCAAATTTTTTCTAAATTACTATAGTGTATTATTATACACTATGGTCCAGAATAAGAATTAATATCATCCATATGATATTTGTTTGTCATTTATTAATATATATATACATATAGGCCACGGTATTTTCGAAAATTAGGAAATAATTGTCCATAAATTCCCAAAATTGATATGCACTTAGTATAATGTCCCAACATCAATATTTATCACAATTATAACCTATAGTCCATCATAACCATTCATCAATGAATAAACTAATATGTAATCGGTAATTATTAATTAATTACCAAATAATTATCAAACAATTCTCGAAAATTCTAATTGAATTATAACATGATTAAACATTATAGTATAACATTGTAACATCATAACATTAACCAAACCAATTGAAATCATCACCATATGGAGCTCAATGCTCTCGGTTTTTTTGATTTCCATAGGCAATTGGTTTTCAAAAATTCCAACAATTATATACTATGATTATATACTATAGTACAATAATATAACATCATTACATTTATCAAAACCAATTAAATAATCACCTTATTGAGCTTCAAAGCTCACGACTTTTTTGATAAATTTGGTATTTGATTTCCAAAAATTCTAACAACTATACACTATGTTTATATAATTGTAGTATAACAATAATACATCATAACATTAATCAAAACCAATTAAATCATCGCCTTAATGATCATAGTGCTCTCGGTTTATTTGATTTTATTGGTAAATGATTTCCAAAATTCCAACAAAATTATATATCACATAATTAATATACTAAAGCATTAATACACCATTGCATGATCAAAATAAAAATCATACATCAAGGTATCAAACCATATAGCTCATGGTATTCTCAAAATTTCAAGCATTTGGTTTTCAAAAATTCTAGATAAATCATAGAACATATAAACAAGGTCCTAAAGCATTAATATGACATTGTATGCTTGAAATAAAAATTATACACTAAGGTATGTATACAATATGCTCTCGGTAATTTTGGAATAATAGGTTAGGGTTTTCCTAAATTTTTAATTAATATACCATAGATTTAAAACATATCATAGATCAATAATCCATCACTAAAATAAATTTAAAACATAATCGGTCCATACAATAATATTTTTAACATTTTCAAAAATTATTTTAAATATGATCTATGGTTCGAAAATCTCATATAAATGCTAGATCCATTCAAAAATTTAATATACAACATCACATGTTCATTCTAAACATATATTCACATATTTGAAAATAAAAATCATCATGAACAATATATGTAAACAATAGCTCAAACATAAGAACAATAAAAACATACATATACATATAGAACATGTTCGGTAATTTCGAACAAAAGAGGGATAAAAATCGAAGCTTGGTCTCCTGTTTTACCTTTGAAATGGTATGTAATCCAAGAACAATGTGTAAGGTACCAAGATTTGGGGATGAATGAAGAAGAAAGAAGGAGAAAAATTTTTAGAAAAAGGAGGAAGAGGGGCTCGGTTCTTGGCTACAGATTTTGGAGAGGATGGAGAGTAATGTGGGTTCCAAGTGTATTGCAATGAAGGGAGAAGGGGTATAATGAGTATGGGGTGAAGGGGAAGAGTCCCTCTCCCCCTATAACACTCCTATTACACGGCACACACACACACAATTAGACGTTCATTTTCTTGTTAGTGGGTTAAGTGATGATTGGAGAGTGTTTAAAGCCTTGCCATGCATTGGGCAATAGAAAAAAATGATTAAGCTAGTGTAAGAGGGTGTAGGCCGACGGCTTCAAGGGTTCCAAGGGGTGGGATTTAATTATTTTTGTACCTTAATACATTATATATATCATACATAATCATAGATATAAAATACAAGTCATAGAAATAATTAAATCATCACATAGGCATTAATTCGAATATATCGATCAAAATTGAGAAAAATAGGAATAAAATTATAAGTCACACCTATTATTGATACTCACGTCAATTTTGATCTAAATATACTCACATATATCATAATATATGATTTAGATACTAAATAATAGCTTAGGATAAAATAATGGTATCATTTTATGTGAAAAACCTTAGTTTAATAAATTAGGTTTTCAAATCGTGATATATACACTATCGAGTTTTATAGCTCCAAGATTGTTTTTAATGCTTAATAATACTCATATATATCATAACATATAGTTTAGATACAATAGGATAATTTAATGGTATCATTTCATGGGAGAAAACCCTAGTTTAGGTAGTTAGGGTTTTCGAAAAACCCACTTCAAAATTATCAAGTTTTAATAACTCAAAATTTGATTTTAATACTTAATAATACAGTAATTATATAAAATAATAATAGAAAATTAATTATTATAATTTCCTGAGCATTAAACTCATTTTTCAAAACGTCTTTAGACGTTGACGTTCAAAACGTCTCAAAACGTTCAAAGTCGACTCATCTCAAAATGGTCGTAGTAAGTTCATACTTACTTCATAAATAATATACTATTAATGTAGGAATTAATATGGAAATTAATTCCAAGCTTCTCTGCTCAGAAAATTTCATAAATACTAACGCTCGATGCTGCTCGACGTTAAAATATATCGACGAACCATTTCATAATATTTCAATTCCTTAATTCACAATCCTTAGTGAATATAAAAGGAATTCGTATATAATATCTTGAATCGAAATCAATATTTGATGACGATCGAATAAAATACTGTGAGAAACCCTAATTTACGGGTTTAAAATACCGTAATTAGGCGCTCGCTTTTTGGAATATTACATGAAATCAGGGTTTTGCTAGCTGGCCACGGAAATCTGACTTACCGTGAGGCCCACAGCAGGGCATTGGACATCGAGGCTGCCTTGCCCGAGGATAGGAGTGTCGTTGTGCATCTACCGAATCATCAAGGGGATCGTGTGAAGAGAAAGTGGGAAGGATCCCACCAAGGTCAAGGATCCAATGCTGGCCAGGCCGACAGGAGGCCTTGGCAAGGGAATGTTTCAACTAAAAACACTATTTTAATTGATTCATAATCGAATGAGGTAATCGTAGAGGGAAAGTTAACCCATGTCGTCTCTCTAAGAAAACTTAATTGGGCTTATTGTTCATGTCGCACATAAAAACGGTAAATTCTATACACTCTAATACCAACAGGGTTTTGGAACAAACGAAATTCACTACAAGAATTTTGCTCATAGACCACACGTTATAGACCACACACATTACTACTAAAGTGGTCTATTATGACATAGACAACGTGGGTGGTGAAACGCGTGGTCTATAACCATATTTTTAAATGGTTATAGACCACGGGCTAGAGAACCGCGTGGTCTAGGTTTTCATATTATAGACCACGGGGTTCATTCCGCGTGGTCTATTAGCGCAAAAATTTCATAGACAACGGGCTTTAGCCCACGTCGTCTTCCTCTCGTGTTGATTAAATACCACGGGTCATTAACCGCGTGGTCTATCACCGTCCACTCCACCAACACTAATTCAATCCGCGTGGTCTATCCGTGTGGTTTAAATATATTACTTAAAATAAGCTAATAACCCTAATCGACCACGATTCCATCACCGCAACTCGCCTCCAACAACAGAACTCGCCTCCAATCAAGCGCCGTCCATGATTCAGATAATAAGCCGCAACTCGCCTCTAACAGCCTCACACCATCCTCGCTCGTTCTCTCTCAGTGCGCACCATCACCACCACCACAGCCACCACCTTGCGCCATCGTCGGTCCTTCGTCCCGTAATTAGAATGGCATCTTCAACTCTAATCCTCGGCGCACGGGAAGAATGGCATATGGAAGAAGAAGTCACCACCCTTTCAATTATCATACACGCGGCAACTTGAAGCTCCACGAGTTTCGTGTATGAAAATCGCAAATTCAAACTTGTTCGTGTTCGCGTCGGGTTAGTGCTTCTAATCTGTGTTTTGGTGAAATACAGTCTACGCAGAGTTTTTTACGTGCAAATTGCCCAAATTTATATAGAATCTGAAAGATTGTGTTAGAGAGTAGCTTCAAATTTTTGAAGAAAAATGTAGTTCTTTTTTATGCGTATATAATTTGCAGAGAAGTTTTTGTATTTGTCAAAGTGAATGAGGAATTGAATTGATTATAAAATTAGGAACAGGAGGAACAAATGAGGATATAGTATGAGCTGAGATCATGTCATTATTTAAATGTTAGGTATTTTGGGGGTTAGTTGAAAGAATATTGTGTGGAGACTATGTGCAAATGGTGAAGTAAGGTTGTTTGATTGCATCGCTCAGACTTTGCAGCATATCTATATGATCACTTCATGTGGTAATGGGTGTTCTATCGTTTGGTGATCTATTATGTGACACGAGAATAGTATGCTGCCACGGCCAATATATCGTGCATCCAGCTGCTGAATATGTGACATCTATGCGTGAAATAATAGCATAAAGAGTGGTGGATGTTGCACCCTCGCCAGAGTGTGATTGGGAGAATTCTTTGAGTGTCTTCTTCTTCCGTATGCCATTCTTCCCAGCTGCTGAGGATTCTTTGAATCTGATTTCAAGTATTTATGAAGTTAGATTCAAATACCCGTTTAGCGTCATTTTTTAGTTTCTTTATATGGGACAAATTTATATCGTATTGTATCTGAATATCCAGTAATTTCAGTGTTTGCTTCTGATTTCAAGTGTGGCTTCTTGTATTGTTAGATAAGATGATCGAGTTTCATGGATTGTTTGTATAGAATCTAGACAAGAAGATTATTGATGAAATCATAGTGACTAGTTGCTAAACTTATTGCTGCTAAAATCTGGTTGCTGAAAATTTAGCTGTAAAATAACTCAACTAGCTGTAAAAAAACTGAAAATTTAGCTGTAAAATAACTGAAAATTGATTCACAATCTGTTTCAATTAATTATTTATTTGCATTTAATTGTTTTTATGTTTAACTCATATATAGTGTGAACATGTAGAAACAGTTTAGAGGTCAAGAATATGCACCTTAGTCCCTCCATGCCTTCACACACTTGACGTTGTTATCATCATCAATTCTTTGAATCGAGCCAAATGTTTTATTTGGTTTTTACGTTTGGAGTTGAAATATATTGGAGTGATCAAGTGGTTACAATTCATGGTTGCCTTTCATTCACGAAAAGTGAGTGATGAGGCATCTTTTTTAATGCTCTTTTTTGAAATATATTTAGCTAGTGTGTGCAGATAGCTAGGGTTGGGCATACCCACTTCCATTAAAATATACACTTTGACATATACACTTCCATTAAAATATACACTGTGCAGATATTCCTAATTCCAAACTCTCTTCCCTAACCAAACCTCTTTAATCACTACTTGAATATGCTTTTTATTTCATGTCATGTTTTACTTGCCAGTACATATCATATGTAGTGATATTGCACAACATGATGAAACATTTTCATTTTTTGCTGGTTGATCTTCACAGCCTGTTACCTTGGCTTATATGCTTCAAATTCTGACTGATTGGTTAAGATCACTTCACAAGTTTTTTTTTTATCAAGTACTTAGTACACAGTGCTGAACTTTTATTTTATATTTGAGACCTCAATCTAAAATAGAGCTTGTGGTTGGTAGTAGAATGTTTAATTCATGTTTTTCCTTTGCAGCTTCCAACACAATATTATACAGCAGTGGTATGATTTTGCCTTCAGGCATCATTCTTGCGTCCAATTCTTCCAGTCATTAGTAACTGATCAGATTGGATAAACATTTTCTTGTGATTGATTGCAGTTATATGCAGTAACTACCGTTATTCTTTCCTTACAAGCGGTTTACTATGACCACATTTATCCACGATCAAGTCCAACAAAAGGAGGCGGGAGGTTTGTCCTTAATCGATGATATATGAATGCACTTTACTTTTCAAGGCATGCATCAGTGTGTGTTCCTAGGAGGCCATGCATGCTATTCATAGTTTTAAGAAAATTATAACTCAAATGAGATTGTTAGATTCAAGTTACATATTTGAAAGTGATCACATGCAAACTGTTGAAATACCATATATTCTCTCATCCTCGGCATTTTAATACATATGATATGTTCTTGCAAAGCTACATATTCCTTTTACTTCACCGATTCTCGGTTAGTAATTCATCCACACTAGTCATACTAAGACAAAGCTACACTTTGTCTATAAATATAATTAATAAGACTTTTAATGGTTATGTGAATAGAATACCTCGTAGTGAAATGTAATAATGGAGTTAGAAAACTAAACAAATGTGTTTTTACTAAAGTTATTTGTCCTATTAGTCGTCTCTTGTCGTGAGGAATTTGGCAAACCAACACAATTATAAGAAACATGAAACAGGGATATAGATCGATACATGTATACCACTATCCAAGATACAAGCTCTCGGTAGCTATTGTACTAACTATTAAGAAGTTATTAATAGAAAAAGTGTATTCTAAAAAAAAAGACTAATTGCTTGATACTGCTACTTGAGATTCTCAATCCTAGTTTAGTAAAGATCAATTAGAAAATGCCTCACACAAAAGCTCAAATTATACCCTAAATGTGTTTGACTTTGGACAATTAATTATGTCTAAGTATATAAAAAAACAGAAGAAAAATAATTTGATACATACAAATTTATCTTTATTTAAACTCTCAGCTTAATGTGAGAGTTTGTATCCTTATTTATGTTTATAAAATGTAATATGAGGCTTCAAATGCATGTGACAGTATGGAGTTTATTAGTAGGAAAGAATAGGTGTCATAGTTATTCAACCTTTTGTTTATACTTTATATAAAAGAAATTATGCATGGGATGAGAATAAAGTAGCTTCCATTTTCTAACATATTCTAACCTACATCCATGTTAATACATTGTAACAAGAATGAATAAAGAGTGGATGTTCAAGAATAGATTATCAAAGGAATATGAAAATGGAGTTTATTCTTTCTTGAATTTTGCCATTGGAAATGGGAAAGATCCCAATGCTATGTCTTGTCCTTGTATAGAGTGTGGCAATCTACATGATATGGATGTCAAAACCATCAGAGCACATCTAACATACAATGAAATAGATTTAACATACCGTAGTTGGATATTGCATGGGGAGAGATGTGGTATTGAAAAAGATGATAAAGTTGAGGGGAGCAATGGAAATTTTGATTTTCGCTCAGATGAGCCAATAGATATGGTTCATGATGCACATGTGCAGAACCCAACTCATTATCATAACCTGCTCGAGGAAGCTGAAATGCCATTATATACTGGATGTGCCAAATTCACTAAGTTATCTGCAACTGTTAAGTTGTATAATTTAAAGGTAAAATACGGTTGGAGTGATACTTCTTTTACCGACCTACTTGTGATGATAAGAGAGATGCTTCCAGAAGATAATGTATTACCTCCGTCTTTGTACGAGGCAAGAAATTTTTTATCTACATTAGGGATGAAGTATAAAAAGATTCATGCTTGCCCAAATGATTGCATTTTTTATCGAAATGAGTATGCGAATCTGGTGAGTTACCCTACATGTGGAAATTAAAGGTGGAAGGTTACTCGGAATGAAAAGATTAATGAATGTGTCCCGGCAAAAGTTCTATGGTACTTTCCCCCAATTCCCAGATTTCAACGAATGTTTCGCACTAAAGATATGTCTAACAATTTGACATGGCATGCTCATAAAAGAGTTCGTGATGGCCATCTTCGTCATCCTGCAGATTCACCAGCTTGGGAACATGTAGATCAACAATGGCCGAATTTTGGCAAAGAACCGAGAAATCTTAGATTGGCACTTTCAACAGATGGGATCAATCCACATAGCATTATGTTGTCTAAGTATAGTTGTTGGCGATTATTCTTATAACATACAACCTTCCTCCATGGTTATGTATGAAAGAAGACATATGATGCTTACTTTGTTGATTTCCGGACCAAGCCAACCGGAAATGATATCGACATTTACTTGGCACCTTTGATTGATGACTTGAAACTATTGTGGAAAGTTGGTGTTGAGACATTTGATGCATACCGAAGAAAATTCATGCTCGAGCTATCCTCCTTGGACAATCAATGATTTCTGCATATGGTAATTTATCGGGTAACAAAGTGAAGGGTTATGTTGGTCATCTGTTTGTCTTGACCAAACTACCTCATGCCGCTTAAAGCACAATGAGAAAAATGTCATATGCGGGACATCGGAGGTTCTTACCAAATAATCATCCTTTTCGAAGACAAAAAAAAACATTCAATGGAAAAAATGAGTTAAGACCGGCACCCAAAATATTGAGTGGCACCGAAGTCTTCGAAAGAGTGGAGGGTCACAACTACGTATGGGGAAAAAAAAGTAAGAATGCTCAATCCAAAGAAGAGAATAAAAGAAATCCTTAGAAGAAGAAATCTATTTTCTTTGAGTTGGAGTATTGGAAGCATTTGTATATTCGACATGCACTCGATGTGATGCACATCGAAAAAAATGTTTGCGAATGTTTGTTTGGCACATTGCTTAACATCCCAGGAAAAACAAAGGATGGAGTGAAAGCAAGACTAGAACTTGTAAGTATGCATTTGAGAGATGAGTTGGCACCAATGATAGGAGAAAAAAAAACATATTTGCCACCAGCATGTTAGTCTCTAAGCAAAGAAGAAAAACGACAAGTTTGTGCCTTTTTTGCAAGAGTGAAAGTACCGACATGTTATTCATCAAATGTGTCAAGTCTTTTGGCGGCTAATGATATGAGACTTGTGGGCCTTAAATCACATGATTGTCACACGTTGATGCAATAATCGCCCGTGGCAATACGCGGTGTGTTGCCAAAACAAGTTAGGTATGATATTACTAGATTATGCTTCTTCTTCAATGTCTTATGTAACAAAGTGATTGATGTTTCAAAGTTAGATGACATCCAAAGAGACATCACAGTTACATTGTGCTTACTTGAGGAGCATTTTCCTCCATCATTTTTTGATGTAATGGTCCATTTAACTATCCATCTGGTACGTGATGTCAAATTATGTGGACCAGTGTGGTATAGGTGGATGTATCCATTTGAAAGATTCATGTGGGTGTTGAAAGGTTATGTTAGAAATCGCAATTGTCAATTGTATCGCGAATGCTACATTGTCAAGAAGCTTTGATTTCGCCAAAATACTTTTCTAATGTGTACACCATAGGACTACCCTCCAAGCATCGCCAAGTGAATCTAACTAAGCCTCTATCAGCTCCTCGAATGTTGTCAATTGGCCAGAAAGAATGGGAACAAGCACATCAGTATGTGCTTACAAATGATGATGTTGTGAGTCCATATATTGAGTAAGTATTGTCAAATTATCTTACTTAACATTTATTTCATAAACTATGGACCCTAACACTTACATTTTTATCACAGGGAACACCATACACACTTGAAAGAAAAGTTTCCTAGAAAATCCAAAAAATGGTTGCAAGATGAGCATATATGAACATTTATTCCATGGTTGCGAATAAGAGTAAGTTTACATATGTATGATTTTCCTATTGGAATTTGCTTGTAGAAATTTCAATAACATTAACAATTTTGTAATTGAAAATGTTGGATTTGTATACTGAAAGCAGTTTTGGTTGAGCTTGTATACATTGTTTCCTGTTACCACTATTACAATCTCCTATCTCAAATGAATACTTGATTGCATATATCTGTGTCCCCTTATCTCATATATAAGTTAGATCATACGAGGTGTAGAAGATCACGTAAGTCCGTATGATTGGTCGAAGCAATGAGATATAAAAGTTTCACAACCGAGACAACTTGATGGCGAGTTGTCGGTATAGTCATGGTATAGATAAGTGACTTGACTTGGTTGCTTGTCTATGCCGGCGCCTCGACGTGTTGAAGGATCACAAAGTGAGATGAGTTCTTCTATCCGACTTTCGTGAAGAACCAAGATCTCGGTGACTTACGATGATCTAAACCTCGATAAGGTATTAGATGAGTATGAGTTCTCGACCATCACTTTGACTTGTTATGGGTGAGGTTATATGTTCTAACCCAATATTCTCCGCATCTTGGTTGGTGGCGGTGCTTGTATGTCATGCTAGTTATCTCAGATCGGGTCACCGTATTCGTTTAGGATGATGACGCCCTTAAGGAGCTCAAAGGTTTATTGTACTAAACCCCGCAGTTGAGTTAGCTCAAGTACAATAATAAGGTTGAGTGGTACTACTTAAGGAATTAAAGATATTAATTATTTTATGCGATCGAAATGCTATAAATAATTAATGGACGCTCGATATCTTAAATACGGGATTCGTAATGTCTAAGTGCAAGCCCGACTCAACTTCGGTAATAAAGGGTAAGTCAAGATTTATTCTCTAGTGGCATGAATAAATGTTTATAAATTAATTTATGTTCGGGTGAACATAAGATAATTAATTTATTTGAGACCCATCTTTATTCCTTGCATTTGATCCTGGTCGGCCCATCCAGCCCGTAAGCTAGGCAAAATCAGCCCCCTATGCTCTACAAGGCAAGGATTTGATTCTCTTTATCCTATAAGGATATTATTATATTTATGGGATATGCATAGATCCTTTCCATATAAGATTATGATAATAATCCTTTCCATAAATGTTTATGGTAATTTCCATATGGGATTATGGTAATTTCCATAAAGGATTATGGTATTTTCCATATGGGATTATGGTAATTTCCATATAGGATTATGGTAATTTTCATATGGGATTGTGGTAATTTCCATATAGGATTATGGTAATGCATTATAAATATGAGGTAAGAAATTAAATCTAGGTCAATGATTAATAATCATCATCATTATTTTCGAGAATTTGAGGGTTCATCCTTTGAGAGATTTTCGAAAATTCTTGAGAGCTTGAGGGTGATTTTCCGAAGCATTCTCCATAGATCGTCCTCACTCGACGTTGGAGATTGGGCAACCGGGATACAGTCCAGAAGGTCAAAGCACGAGTCTCGATCCATTCCGCCTCGACAGATTCAAAGGTAAACACGAGAAAACTCCAACGTGTTGCAATTAATTATATAGGTGCATGCTAGGTATATAATCAATGTATGGTGAATTAAACATCCAAGATAGATCCTCGGGAGAGGGCTAAACATAGTTTTTCCCTTCAATTGGTATCGCGGGATCGATATCTTGGCTCTGCTGGATTAATTCACGCTTGATTATTACGCGCGCAATATATTAATTGTTGAATGTGCTCATCGTGGCTCATTTTATTTTGTCGGATTTTGTTTTCACCACGAGAAAATCCGTGGTTAGATTAGATTTTTTTTTAAATCTTATCTATAAAAGTAAAACGAAGACGAAAGCGGCGATCGAGATGACGGAAAAATGGGTCGCGACGACGTGCGCGACGGCACGCAATGCGCAGACGGCGCTCGCGACGACGCCGCGTGACGGGCCGAGCCCAGATCCGTTTTTCCAGCCCGAATCCTGTTTTGACGAGTCCGGTCCGTGCCTGTTTTGCATGTTTTTGTTGTTTTTTTCTGTGTTTGTTTGTAACGATTTGGTTCTTATATGCTTAAGTTTTGAATATCTTTTTAGTGGAATCATGTTCGTTTTGTTTTGTGTAGGGAAAGATCGCGTTTTACACATTTTGAGCTTAAAAACGCACCCATGCGCCGGACTCGGCGTAGCCGACGCTGGGTGCGTCTGGCCAAGTTGGAGCACGAGCGAGAAGGCCCACGTCCGACGCTTCATATCGTCTGCGCTGGTTTAGCGCTGCGGGATGCCTCAAAGACACCCGCGTCCGCGCCGGCTTGCGTCCGTGGCTGGGTGTCAAGAGTGAAGCTTTCCAGAATGTAGCCACGTCCGGTGCTGCCCTTGCGTCCGGCGCTGGGTTGAAGTGCGGTTGTCGAGAAGACGCGCGTCGTCGTGCGCCTTGCGCCCGGTGCTGGCGCCAATCGAGTCCGTCGAGAGAAGGTCGCGTCCGTGCCGGCATGCGCCCGTTGGCCTCCGTTTAGCGCTCGGCGCTGAGTATGCGTCCGGCGTTAGGTGCTCATTATTTGTCCTGGTTTTGAAGACCTCGCGTCCGGCGCTGGGCGTGAAATTCCGTGAATATATATAAGTTGTAACGCGTGAAACCCTAGACACCACACTTTTTATTTTATATTCCGTCAGTTTATTTCGAGAGTTTCTCTCCCACGCGAATAATCTCTAATCTCTATTTTCCAAGCATTTCATTGCAATTAGATTGATTCAAGACTTGATTGAAGAAATTCATCAACGATGATTTCGATTGTAAGGATTATTATTCGATTTTTCTTCCATTGATTGTTGGATAATGATTTCTATCGATTTTAATTGTTTGAATCATGAGATGAGCATGAACTAATTCTTTTCTAGGGTTGGGTGATTCAAATTGTTTAATTGATTATTTGTTTGATTGAGAATACCAATTGAATCCTAGGGTTTATTGTTGAGTGATTGATCTCTATTGAATTATTTATGTTTCGTGTATTATCGAGAGATAGATACGTGCATGATATGAATTTGGTAATTGATTAATCACTATTTTAATTGTTTATGTTTCGTGTATTATCGAGAGATAGATACGTTGCATCATAGGAATAGATTGGATTAGAGGTTACCGGAAACGGGACTCTAGTAGTTTATGTATTTGTGAAATTTGATAACCTAGGTTTAATCCACGGAACGAAAGTCGAGTGTTTGGATTGAGGTTTGAATATTGCATGAATAGGTAGATTTCTTGATCAAGCAATAAATCGATTAATCAAGGCGAAGAACCCTAATACCCTAGTTTATCTCACATTCTTGAAGAATTCCTGTTGCGATTGAACTGCTTGAACGCTTGGTTTGAGTCGTTTGCGTGTTTAATTTCCTGTTAATCTTAGTTAATCATCACCCCAAAATCAAGTTTAGGATTTAGATTTACCGTTTTAATCGTAACACATCATAGCCCTGTTAAGTCTTCCTCGAGAGATTCGACTTGGGTCGACCTTACCACGCTATAGGGACCTCGTGCTATTGCGAGCGACTAAGTAGAACAATTTGGTCGGAACAGTGCCCGTGCACGCGAGGCCCGTTTTCGAATCCGGTCCGTGCCCGTGCACGCGAGGCCCGTTTTCGAAGATTATAAAGATCTGTACTTCGCAATTCTATGTAATAGATTAGGCAGGAAAGTGTAGATTCCACGAGTGGGCCACGATGAACGTTTTTATTTTATTTTTATCGTTCATTGCATGTCGTGGATGTTTAAATTATGCGATAGCATGCTATATATGTTTAAATTACGTTGACAAACCTTTAAGTGTTTTCGTAATTGAGTGCGCATAGTAAGCATGCTAGGTTTATCGCGTTTTCAAGCATATTTTAGAATTACTGCGAGCATGTTTTACATGTTGAGTTCTATAGAAAAGCATGCTAGGATTACGTGATCTGCATGGACAAACCTTTTGAACAAAAGACTAAGCAAGCAAACCGACAAATTAATTTTTTTAAATTAAAATATCAAGACCTCCACTTTTGATCTCTAAACAAAGTGATACGACCGTGAGTAAACGCCCACACGCGCGGCTTGCTTGCACTATTTATCATAAGTTTGTTAGATGAGATTTCTAAATAAAACTTTTAAATCTATTGAGAAGTGGGAGTTTCATGTGTAAACGTCCACACGCGTGGCTTGCATGTGCGATTTTCATAAGTTCTCTAGAGATAGATATAAAATGAGATAACAAAAGAATTTGAATTGGAAGCGGTATGGTCCTAGTGAGTATGCTAATTCTAAGAATTCATTTTCTGCTGTTAAAAATGTGGTCATTGCTTAGACATCACCTCAAGTACAACTTCCCACGAAGTCCCTTCTTGTGATAGTGATGTGGTCTAGTAAGGTCCAATTGTTAATTTCATTTGTCATAAGGATAAGTTGACATGGATTGAAATTAAACGACTAAAAGGTATATTTTAGCCGGTCGGGGGTTCATGTAAACGCCCACACGCGTGGCTTGCGTATGTGGGATTCCTTGGGCGATTGGAGGTTTCATTAATATTGTTTTATCAAAAGGTTACAATATTATTGTTACTGAATTATGTGCGATCGTATGCTTATGTGTTTACATTATCGTTTCAGATATGTCTCTTACACCAATTATCAATATGCTCGCACAAAATCCGTTATCCGGTCCAAATTTTATCGAGTGGAAGCGAAACATGGAATATGTTCTTATCATTGAAGAACACATGTTTTTCTCACTACTCCTAAACCCGATGCCCTGCGACTCATCGACTAATGAGCGGAGAGTCAAGCAGACTTTGAAATAAGTCAAACAATATGGCTAAATGCTATATGATGACTACTATGTCCAAAGGCTTGCAGCGCAACATCGATCGATGGTAGATTTAACCGATATCTGCTCAAGTCTCGAGTAAGTTTGGGCAGTCGGATCGGACAGTCCGCTTCCACACAATGAGAGAAATCTTAGCGTGTAAGATGGAAGAAGGAAGTTCGGTCCATGAACATGTCTCCCACATAACTCATCTCATGGATAGTCTTGATCAGTTGGGAGGCGGTATTGACGGCGAAGCCAAGGTCGATATCATCCTCAATACACTGCCCAAGTCTTTTGAGAACTTTCGCGTGAATGCGATCATGAGCAAGACTGAGTATACACTTAGTCAGTTGCTCAATGATCTCGTGGCTGCGGAAGGAGTTATGGGCAAATGAGCACATGCTCTTGCTAGCACATCTAAGGGCCCAAATTTTCCGTTGCAAAATGGAAAAAGAAAAGGGCACCAAAGGTGGTAGAGGCAAGGGAAATAGTGGGAGTAATGGGAGCAAGAACATGGTTGCCACCGGAGGCTTGAAGAAGCCAAAGGAGAAGGGCAAGTGCTTCAAGTGCGGTGGGACGGGCATTGGAGGCTAAGTGCCCTATGCTCAAGGCTCAAGGTACGCCGTTTGCTTTAGTAACGGAAACATGTTTAGCAACTTGTTCTACCCATTCTTGGGTAGTAGACACGGGTGCGACTGATCATGTTTGTTACACCTTGCAGGGGTTCCTGCGGATAAGGGAGCTGAGTAATGGCGAGATAACGATCTCCATGGGCAACGCGGCGAAAGTCGAGGCCGTTGCAGTCAGATATGATACTTTATGTTTTGAGAGAACAGTTTTAGTTTTAAAAGATGTTTTATATGTGCCGGATTTTCGGCGGAACCTTGTTTCTGTTTCGAAACTATTTACTCATGGATATTCTGTTATTTTTGATAGTGGTGTTTCTATCATAAGAAATGACGGTTATCTCGTGTTGGCACTTTATATAATTAAGCTTTATACTATTTCGCAAAACATAATACCTATAACTATATTGCATCTTCTTCAAACCCTAGAAAGAGAAAGTTTTCTTCGCAAGATGACACCACATTTCTCTGGCATCTTAGATTAGGTCACATCAATCTAAATAGGATCCAAAGACTAGCTAAGAATGGAGCGTTGGGTAATCTCACAGTTACTCCATTCTCGACCTGCGAATCTGTATACAAGATAAGATGTCGACGGCACCTTCAAAGCGAAGGGTTATAGAGCCAAAGAAATGTTAGAGTTAGTCCATTCGACTGTGTGGACCAATGTCCACACAAGCTCGTGGAGGGTACAGTATTTTGTCACTTTCATCGACGACACTCAAGGTACGGACACGATACCGCTTCACCGCAGTCCGAATGCTTTGAGAAATTCAAAGAGTTTAAAGCGGAAGGGAGACGAAGCTTGGTAAGAGTATCAAGTCATCATGTCCGATCGCGTGGCGAATACCTCAAGAACGAGTTCATGGACTATCTAGTGAAGTATGGGATTACCTCCCAACAAGACTTCACCGGGCACACACCACAAGAAATGGTGTGTCGAGCCAAGAAATAGACTCTTTGGAAATGGTTAGATCAATGATGAGTTATGCAACATTGCCTATTTCGTTACGGGGTATGCCTTAGAAACGCGCATACTTGCTAAATCTAGAACCATCCAAGTCACCGAAAAGACCCTTTCGAGTTATGGTTTGGTATGAAGCCCGCTTTAAGCCACATATGATATTGGGCAGTCCAAACACACGTCTTTGAACAAGAAGGTCGACAAGTTGGAGGCTAGATCCGACGCAAGGCTGTTTATTGGATATCCTAGAGGAACGAAGGTGGTTTATTCTATATTCCTAAGGATCAAGGTCATTATTAGCTCTAATGCCCGATTCTTAGAAGAGGACTACATGAAAAATCATAAATCCAAAGTTGAAAGCATTCTTCAAGAATTAGAAGACGATCGTATTCCACCACCGATTAGACCAAAGGTACGAGATGTCGAGTCTAGTGGGAGGATCGACACCGATACTTCAAGAAATTGAAGTGGTCGAGTTCCACCGAGATACCGACCGTCTGAGTGGTACCTACCAAGCAAGTTGTGCAAGATAGAGAACCACAGTTATCAGACCCACTGTTGCCATCAGGTCTCAGATGCCTCGTTGTAGTGGGAGGTTGTTCGTCAACCCGAGCGATGTATGTTCGTGGGTGAATCTTCGGATTTAGTCCCAAAACGAACAGCAATAATCGACCCATGGACGACAAATGAGGCGATACAAGACAATGTGCAAGATCATGGAACTTACGTTGACGAGGTGGTAAAGTCCTATGGATTTACCCGGTTGCTTAGCGAGTTGTGTGTATCGCTTAAATGTCAACGGTAATGTGGTATTTCTTGCACTTTACGAGATGACATTCTTCTATTCGCAACAATGTGAAGTTGTTATCGACGAAAGAGTTGGTTATCCGATCGCCTTCAAATGAAAGACTTAGGAGATGCAGCTGACATTCTGGGATCAAGGTTTACCGAGATCGCAAGAGGAAAATGTTGAGCTTATCTCGGGCGCCTTACATTGATACTGTGATTACCGCTTTAGTATGCGGACCGTCAAGAAAGGATTGCTACCTTCCGACATGGCGCCCTTTATCTAAAGGGCGCCACCTATGACCGCAGCGATAGAGGAAATGAGACAAGTTTCCTACGCTTCCGCCGTGGAAGTCTCATACATGCAATGTTATGCACGAGGCCCGATATCCGCTATGCGGTGGGCATAATGGCTAGATATCGCCTAACCTCGACAAGCTCATTGGATCGCAAGAAGCATATACTCAAGCACCGAAAAGGACTCGAGATTATAGGCTAATTTACCATGCGAGATAGTCTAATGCCTTCGAGTTATACTGCACTGGATTTCCAAGTCGACCGTGATAAGAAAAAGTCTACCCGACTATGTGTTTACCTTGGGAGGTGGAACCGTATCCCGGCGGAGTGCAAAGCAACGATGCATTGCGGACTCTACCATGGAAGCCGAATATGTAGCCGCCTTGAGGTCAAGCATGAGGTCAGATGGTTCAAGAAATACCTCATGGATCTAGATGTGGTACTGGTTTGCCCATGAGTATCATGGTTTACCGTGATAACTCGTGCAATGGCAAACTCAAGGAACCACGGATCCACAAGGCAAGCAAACACATAGAGAGAAAGTACCATGTCATACGAGAAATCGTTAGACGAGGACGCGGTTGATTGCAAAGATTGATACAACGGATAACCTAGCAGATCCATTCACGAAAGCCTGCCGCAATAAGTCTACGTCGGGCACGTTAGAGGACTTGAATTGCGCTAGATGGCACATGCTAAAGCCTGCCGCAATAAGTCTACGTCGGGGACGTTAGAGGACTTGAATTGCGCTAGATGGCACCCACTTAGAAAGGAAACTTTTGTATAAGTGGGAGAAGCAAAGTGATGGTTTTGTTTGTAATAGCTAGTAGAGACACATTGTATACCAAAAGTTTGCTTTAGTATAAGTGGGAGATTGTTGATTTGTATCTCGAAAGCAGCTTTTGGTTGAGCTTGTATACATTGTTTCTCGTTACCACTATTACAATCTCCTATCCGAAATGAATACATGATTGCATATATCCGTATCCCCTTATCTCATATAAGTTAGATCATACAAAGGTGTAGAAGATCACGTAAGTCTATATGATTGGTCAAGCTTAAGGAGATATAAAAGTTTCACACCGAGACAACTTGAGGACGAGTTGTCGGTATAGTCATGTATAGATAAGAAGTGACTTGACTTGGTTGTTTGTCTATGCCGGTGCGTCTCGACGTATCGAATGATCACAAAGAGATGAGTTCTTCTATCTCGACCGCCGTGAAGAACCAAGATCTCGGTTACTTACGATGATCTAAACCTCGATAAGGTATTAGATGAGTATGAGTTGTCACCATCACTTTGACTTGTTATGGGTGAGGGTTATATGTTCTAACCCAATATTCTCCGCATCTTGGGTGGTGGCGGTGTTTGATGTCATGCTAGTTATCTCAGACGAGTCACCGATCCGCTAGGATGATGACGCCCCTTAAGGAGCTCAAAGGTTTATTGTACTAAACCCCGCAGTTGAGTTAGCTCAAGTACAATAATAAGGTTGAGTGGTACTACTTAAGGAATTAAAGATATTAATTATTTTAAGCAATGTAATGCTATAAATAATTAATGGACGCTCGATATCTTAAATACGGGATTCAGAATGTCAAGTGCAAGCCCGACTCAACTTCGGTAATAATGGGGTAAGTCAAGATTTATTCTCTAGTGGCATGAATAAATGTTTATAAATTAATTTATGTTCGGGTGAACATAAGATAATTAATTTATTTGAGGCCCATCTTTATTCCTCGCATTTGATCCTCGGCAGCCCATCCAGTCTGTAAGCTAGGTAAAATCGACGCCCTATGCTCTACAAGGCAAGGATTTGATTCTCTTTATCCTATAAGGATATTATTATATTTATGGGATATGCATAGATCCTTTCCATATAAGATTATGGTAATAATCCTTTCCATAAAGGTTTATGGTAATTTCCATATGGGATTATGGTAATTTCCATAAAGGAATATGGTATTTTCCATATGGGATTATGGTAATTTCCATATAGGATTATGATAATTTCCATATGGGATTATGGTAATTTCCATATAGGATTATGGTAATGCATTATAAATATGAGGTAAGAGATTAAATCTAGGTCAATGATTAATAATCATCATCATTATTTTCGATAATTTGAGGGTTCATCCTTTGAGAGATTTTAGAAAATTCTTGAGAGCTTGAGGGTGATTTTTCCAAGCATTCTCCATAGATCGTCCTCACTCGACGTTGGAGATTGGGCAACCGGATACAAATCCGTAAGGTCAAAGCACGAGTCTCGATCCATTCCACTCGACAGATTCAAAGGTAAACACGAGAAACCCCAACGTGTTGCAATTAATTATATAGGTGCATGCTAGGTATATAATCAATGTATGGTGAATTAAACATCCAAGATAGATCCTCGGGAGAGGGCTAAACATAGTTTTTCCCTTCAGAAAATAGGTTGCAAATGTCATCACTCACTCTACAAATCAAATATCAGAAAGATTGAAGTGGTTGGCGCGGGGACCTAACATTAGAGTTATTAAGTATGATGCTTATATGATAAATGGTGTGACATTTCACACGAAGGCACGTGACAACATACGAGTTGTTCAAAACTCAGGAGTAAGTTTAGTTGCAAGAACAATGCAAGTGGCAAGTGCAAAAGATAATAATCCTATCAGGTCGTATATGACTTTTTATGGAGTTATAGATGAAATATGGGAGCTTGATTATAATAGTTTTCGAGAAGTAATGTTCAAATGTATATGGGTGGAGAACAATAGTGGCATTAGAGTTGATGACCTTGGGTTTACATTAGTAAATTTTAATAGAATTGGCTTCAAATCTGATTCTTTTATCTTAGGAAGTCAAGCAAAGCAAGTTTTTTATGTAGAAGACCATAAAGACTCTTCATGGTCCGTTGTGCTTCTTGTTCCGACTGTAGCATACACTGAAGAAATTGAGGATGATGATATTAGTGATTTAGCCATTCACCATCAATAATTTAGTAATGGAATACCACCGTTGGATGTTAGCAGTGAAGTTGATCTACCATACACTCGTGTAGATTGTGATGGAACTTGGGTAGATAATGAATCATAAATTGGTAATAGCATCTCAATTACTATTGTCTTGTTCTAGTTACTTTTAATTTATATTTAACTTACATTTTATATTTTTATGTTTTTGTAGGTTACCTAAATGATGACATCATCTCAAGTTGATGGTTCCAACATCGAACCAGTGCGGATCATCTAAATCATCACGAGCCCCAAAGGAAAAGTGTATCTTGATAGATTAGCGGTACAAAGGGCCAAAGGAATTATAAAAGATGTTGAATTCAATGAGTTTGGTCACCGATTGAGCTCTGGGTTCTCGAAGTTCTGCACCTATATAGGTGTGCTTATGAGGCTGCATGTTAAAGTTAGCTATCGGAATGGAAAGATGTGCTCGAAGAAGTGCTAAATACGATTTGGGACTCGGTTAAGGTAAATATTATTGATAATATAATGAATTATTTTTTTCACTATTACATATGATAAGTAACTCGGGAGTTTATGGTTGTTTTTGTAGTTGGTGTATAATGTGGACGAAAGTTGGAAAAAGAAGTGCTTGACTTCGGCAAATTCAAAGTGGCACCAATGGAAGTTAAAGCTCAATACCACGTACATTGTTCCACATGAGGACATGCCTAATATGCTTTGTGATCCTCCCCCAATTTCTGGTATTCTCAAAGAAGATTGGAAGTCTTTTGTCATTTATGCAATAATAATAAATATGTATCTAAATATTATTTGCTTTCATATATTTCTTAGTCCAAAAGTAAAGGCCTGAAGGAGTTGTCAATTCCTAGTTGATACTAAGAAATCACCAATACAAAAGCTAAAAGCGTCGAATAAAACTAAACTAAATTCATCAAACGAAAAGCAATAAAATACGATGGAGAAAGATTCAACATAATACTAAATTTCAATATCAAATTGCTTGAAACTTAAATTTATCAAATGCTAGGAGAAATAGAATTAATAGAAAAAACAATAATCCAACACCCACTATGTGTTCGAATTCTACAATTTCACAAAGATAATATACGTTCTACAAAATTCACAAAGGATAAATTGCGTAAATCGAAAGGAATAATTTACGTAAATTGAAAGGAGTAAAAAACAAGAAACAAACTGTGATCTTTTGTGTCTCTCTGTCGTCGGAAGCTTCTGGTATCAATTGAAGAAAATGAGGCTGCGTAAAATAATGAATGAACGTTCCCCTAACTCAGCGTGTGCGTTTATATATATAAAGTGAGTGAGCGCCGGTTGCACGTTGAACGAGCATGGTGCGGGGTCTTCTATTTCAAAGTGAGCACTGGCTGAGGACGAGGGCTCGCTGATGGAGAGCTTCTGTTTTAAAGTGAGCGCTGGCTGGAAACTAGCGCTTGCTCATCGGTGTCTCTGTCTCAGAAGTGAGCCCCGACTCGAACTGAACGGGCGCGCGAGGTGAAGTGCGAGCAGACTGAGCGTGCACTGGAGAAAGCGAACGTACATGGTGTTGGGCGCTAGGCGTCAGAATCGGGTGAGCGGGCGCTAGGTGTGAGCACAGGGTGAGCAGGCGCTAGGCGTGAGCGCCGGGTGAGGGGTGAGCGGGCGTGCGAGTGGCGGCGAGCGCTGGGCTGGGGCGCACGATTGGAGATGAGCGCTGGGCGAGCGGGTGCACGCTGAGGGAATCCAACACCGAACGGGCCTCCTGCGTACGGGGCGAGTGAGCGCTGGGCGTTGGAGTGGGCACTGTCAAGCACCGGCTGAAGCGGCAACGCGCGAGGTAAAGTGAAATGGCTGAACGCGCACTGGAAGACCAGCGGGCGTAGGGGTGTGCGCTGCGAGTGTGATGGAGCGCGATGGGACATGTGCCTGGAGTGCTGGGTGGATGTGCGACGTGCGACGGGATGCGGCGCCGGACTCGTCGGACGACCCGGCACGCGTGCGCAACTTTGAGGATTCGCTTTGTTCTCCCTCGTTTGAACTTCGAATTGCGATCCGCTTGTGCCTACGGACTTCTATCGAGCTGTTCTTCAATTTATGATAACTCTTGGAAGATCCATTTCATCTTATTTAATATCATTTTCCTACAAAATATCGAAACAAACCAAGTAAGTATGAATCAAAAAATACTAATCAAAACAACGACATAAGTAAAACAAATAACTGGAAACGACATACAAAAGAATTCCAAGAATAAGTACAAAATGAAACCAAACAATAACGTGCCATCTGGGCACAGACAAGGTAATGGACGCCCCATGGTATTCGCACCTGGTGGGGGAAACCAGAAGTTTGTGAGACTGCCCGTGTGCCCAAGGTGCCATAGGATGCGTATTCACGAATGATGGATGCTTCAAGTGTGGCCAGAAGGGTCACTACTCCAGGGACTATTGATAACTCTTGTAAAAGAGTTATTATGTGACCTTTTTGATGATAATAGTCTTGAGTGTTATGTGTTCTGTTCGTATGTTTGTTGTTGTTTTATATGTTTATGTTATGTTTTCGTGTGTGTGCGTGTAGGATTGAGTCAAGTGATTTTTAAGGGGTTTTATGTACATTCTAAGAATTATTTAATCATTTTGTGGCATGTAGCAAGAAGATCGATAGAACAGACGATGCTGAGGTCTGTTGAGGCGAAGCTAAGCTCCAGGAAAAAGAGAACGAACAGATGATGCTTGAGCGAGGTCGAGCTCGAAAGGCGAAGTCAAGCTCAAAGGAAGAGTGAAAGAACTGATGATGTCGGAGTGAATTCTCGAAGTCGAGCTCGTAAGGTGAAGTCAAGCTCCAGAAAAGAAAGAAAGAAGCCGTACTCGTGAGAGAGGTTAAACTCGTGAGCGAAGCCGAACTCGTGAGCGAGGTTGAGCTCGTAAGGCGAAGTTGAGCTCGTAAACGTAGATGAGCTCGTGTTGGTGTAAATGAAGTAGATAAGCTCGTACTGGTGGACGAGCCCATGCTGGTGGACGAGCCCGTGCTGGTGGATGACAACGACGAAGTGTGGAAGGTTTTGGTGAAGACCGAGGAGATCTGCGCAGACCACGCCCACGTGGCAGCTGGCCACGGCAGCGTAAAGGGACGTCGATTTGTTATCCGTCGAGCCACCGGAAAAAGGAAAAAAATCGAGGTTGAGGGGTCAAAAACGCATCGCACCCCTAAAAAGAACCAGAGGCTGTTATTAAAAAGGACATGAATTAGTGATTGCTCACTTTTCTAACAAGAAAAACGCGCAAGTATAAGGTAAGCAGAGTATCGTATCCACAGGGATTGTAAAGTGAAAATACAGAAGCTAACAATCTAATCCTTCATCATTATCCAAGCGACAGATTTGGTTTGAAAGGTTTTAGGGCTTCGGATATCAAATCCAAAGCACAGGTAACAACTTGAAAATAAACTAAAGCAGTAAAAACTCAAAGAGATAATAAGAGAGAAAGACTAACCCTAGGGATGCATAAATCCTACCCACAACGTATGTTTATCCTGCTTCCTATTAACCAATATTAATCCAGACAAGATGGAAGATCACATATGTAACCAACAATTTCAGTTATGACAATTGTGGCAGTTGATTACTAATTTTCCCTATTACTGTTACGTCTCTAGGTGAAAATAACCAACTCCTAAAGGATCACAAAGAATATGCTTCCTACGAATGTTCCTATCTCAGCTACGACTCAAGGCTTATCCGTATAATGCATTCAAGATCGATTGACAATTAAAACGGTTAAGTAATTAACTGGCAACTATGATATGCATCAAGATTGATCAGAAATCAACACATATAATTAAGCACCAAGAATCATGAATCAATGCCTGGAAGGTAAATAACAATAGCAAGAATTACAAAATATAGGATAGAATCATGCAAACCCTAGGATTAGAACAGAAATTTAGCTAGACATAATTAACGAAATAAAATACAAAATAATCATAAAAACAGAAATTGAATTGATAAAACCCATAGGGAAGCGTCTGAAGAACAATCGTTGGATTCAAATCCCAACCTCAGCGGAAAACGGGAAAAGGATGCAATTTGTTCGTACGAAAATGTTCCAAATCGATAACAAACCGTAGAACAAGTGCAGAATGATGAAAAACTAATGCTAGAATCAATCTAAATCAAAGCTAGAGTGAAAAGATATGAAAAATAGAGAAAAACTCAATAAAGAGGTCAAAAATCGCGATGGCCAAGGTTGGGGGCGCGAGGGGGTGATGCCCTATTTATAGAATTAGGGCTGAAACCCTAATTTCGAAGACTGCCGCTAGCCCGATCTCGAGCTCGGTCGCGAGGGAACATCCTCGCTCGGCCATCCTCGGGTCCTCGGCTTCGTGCGCGCTCGCGACCTCACACGCGATCGCTAGGTGTGGTCGCGAGAAATCGGGCAGTAGCTCTTTTGCACAATGGGAAGCTAGCGGGCATGTCTTCGCGGTCGCTGGCCGCGCTCGCTTCGCATGGGATTTCCTCGCGGCCGACCTAGCGATCGCGAGGCTTCAGTTTCGCGTGGATATTGCGCTCGTGCTCAGGCTAGCGGCCGCGAGGGCCTGTTTTATGCCTTCGTCTGCTCATTCCTCATTCCATGCTTCGATTTTCAACTTATAAGCCTACAAAACACCAAAATGGAACCCAAGAGCAGTATCTTCCAAGAATATGTAAAAGCATTGAGATCCAAGACATAAACGCACTTTATTGATCTAAAATCATCTTTAAATGTAAACAATAAACGTGTAAAATGCGCGTTTATCAAACCCCCCAAACTTAAAGCATTGTTTGTCCTCAAACAAAAACAAAACAAAAAGGAAAGAGAGATACACAAAAGATCAACGAGCGTCAGCAAAGGTGATTAACACAATCAAGCCTCAGAAATATCTCAAAGCTCAAAATCATTTATGCACACGACAACATTAGTCAACTCGACAATGTACAACCATTGAAAGAAAAAATCTCATTCAATTCAACCCTCAAAACGGCATGTGCGTAAAATATAGAGTACACTCAAACTCATAAAGAAATTGAAGGACGTGTATGCACTCAATAATCAATGCAATGCAAAATCTCACCATAGGCTTGCCATTTCTCTAATATCTCTACTACTTCAAATTCGTTCAAATTAGGATCAAAAAGGTCTTTTCATAGGTTGTATTGTAGGCACATTGGTCAAGGTAGGATAATATATGGCTAAGTGACTCAAATATACTCCAAACACCTCCATTTATACGATCAACTCATATGGACTTTGTCCATTTCCCTTTTTCTTTCCCACATGCTAATTCAACATTTATGCAACTCATGGTACCATATACTATGATAATTGACTTCCTTTATGCTCACATTTTTCACAAAATTTTTCTTTTCTTGGCTTTGTAATAGAGCTTATAGGGTCTATTCTTTTTCACACGGGTACCATCCTTTATCTTTTATCCCAACTTAGAATATCAAAACAAAAATTTTCTCCCATTTGATTCCCATATCCATCCTCACCTCCTATCATCCGGTTAATCGAAAGAATAAAGGCTAATAAAGGCTCAAAGAAGGCGACAAACGGTATGTATCATTAGGCTAGTGTTTGGGTAAATATGTTGTTTAGCAAAGATGGCCTTTTATCCTTTCCATATTCAAAACACATATTGCAGCCTCAACACAGAAAAACGACAAGTTCTAGAAGATAATTACATGCACGATATCACACAATTAAAAGAAACTGTAACAAGATGTTTATACAGTGAAGCTCAAGTCTCACGGTTTAAAGCAAATGGTGAAAAACAACAAGCTAAACAATCTCAAGCCATTCATGCTTCGTTTCCTAACACATCATGTGCACTATAAAAGACATTTTTCAGAAAATTTCTATCATCATTGGCAACATGTATTAACATATTTCACTTAACTCGTTGATCGATAGACACAACAAAACAAAAACACGACAAAAGCCCCAAAGCATAACAACTTTACAAGAAAACATAAAAACATATACAGGACTCTCAACCAACTAAACTCGTCCACTCCCCCCAAACTTATTGTAAACATGTGGAAATGGAGGCAATAAGGTTTGCAGAAAAGAGTAGTTGGGAGAGAAACCTTACCTCCGCGCTACTCCGGCGGCGGATAAAATCCTCGCCACTGATCCCAACGCTGCATCATATCCATCATTTGGCGTTGGTTTTCTTGATATGCTTGGTGTTGGGCGATGAGGACTTTTTGCTGCTCGAATTGAGCCTGCTGTTGGGCCAAAATGGACGTCAGGCGCCCGTCAATGTGGTCAAGTCGACCATCTATGAGCTCCATGCGCTCATATATACCGGGGTCACCTCGAACGGGTGGTGGGTGTAATATGCCGCCTGTCTCGGGTGCCACTTGCGGCTCTGCTTGCTCCTCCTGCTCGCTTCCTCCTCATGCCACTCTCCCTCGACTTCGCCTTGCGCATTCAAGCGCCGAACCCATGAATAGTGAAGACCTGAGCTCAAGTTCCAATTGGCCCTTGGTGGCCTAAAGGTGCTCAAACTGGTGATGTCCGTGTTGGGCAGGCGAAGAATCAACTGGCCATGCTTATCGTAAAGCAGCCAGAGGTAACGACTCGGGTGTCTCTTCAAGATCGTCTGGACATATACACAGGGCTTGTCCAGGAAAATATCTTGAGAGATAGGACTCTCACGAATCGTCACCCCGAAGAAATCAGCAATGGGGGTAACGAATCCCCCTATGCATATATCCGTGCATTCCCCGAGACCTCGGCTTGCATCTGAAAATGCTGTGCAAGGAACATACCGGCATGCATCTTCTGTCGAGTCGCAGCTCCAATCAATTGACTCATGTCCTGTGAGAGGACTGTGCCGGCATTGCTGCGACCATGGATGGTGAAGGTGAGCAGGCCGTGAAAGTAGCGGACCGTGGGGTTCCGTAAGGAACTTGCCTTGGCTCTGGAGGCGTCATATGCCGGGTTCTGCTCGAGATTTGAGTCCACGAACAAAGGCCACGCATTCTGTGGTGAGGTCTTTAAATCTCCGATGTATTACCCCGGGATCACCATTTATGATACCATTAAATTCATCCACTGAGAGTTGGCGGGGCTCATTGTCCATGTGTAAAGTGATATAGTCCGGCGACCCATGTGACTTGTGGACTCAAATGGTCGACAGAATTCCAAAGTGAGGATCCGGTATGTCAAATAGTTGGTCGTGATAACAACGTACAAACCGGACCTCTCCGCTAGCCACGTGACATCGTTGGCTATCACCATGGCTTGGCACGTCTCTATGCACAAAAAATGTGAGTGCCAGTGCCGTTGTTGCAGCAATCTCCTCCACCTATCCCTTGACGAGGAAGTTGACAATCGCACCCCAAAGGTTTCGAGGTCAAATTAATCATGTATTTCATCATGTGAGGAGGAGGCGACTTCCTTGCCCTTTCGTTTGTGGCTGTGTTCACGCGACATAATGTACCTAAAGATAAGTCAACGTTAGCTCATATACTTATTAAAAAGGAAAGCGAAAGCAAACGGCAACCCATAGCAATATATAGACCTCTCCCGAACTTAAACTTAATAGAATTCCTCCCCCTATACTAGCAAATGGTCTAACAAGATGAAACAAGGGAGAGAAAACACACACACATGTAAAAACGCATGAAAATATAATGAGCTGCCTCGTGGCCACCCTGGGTCGCGAGGCGGTCGCGAGTAGCCTCGCGCCGCATGTGGGCTCATGAGACGATTACAGTGCGCAGGCGCACCTGCTGGCTCCGCTCATGGTCACAGCCCGTCATGAGGTTCGCGATTACAAACAAAAATTTGATTTTTTCGAAATTGTTCCACCCAATTCAACCCAATTCAACAATGTAGGCAAAATAAACCAATAATATGCATCTAAAACATCAATAGACCTAACATTGAAACAAACATGCTCAAACACCAAGTAATTTTTGCAATAGAAGCCCTATTTCCTCAAATCTTCAATAACCCACAACAAGTATATATAATGGACAGAACTCTTCTAATTCATGCTCAAAAGCGTAAAGCCATGAAGAATTAAGGAAATGTAACATACCTTGAGTGGATTAGAGGCGAAAATTTTGAGCAAATTATAGAACTAGGGTTTTGGTGTTGGGAGAGGATGTATTTGCTGCAGTTTTTCGTGTGTGTGTGTCAAAAATGGGGGGGGGAAAGGGGGTTAAAAATGGGCAAAATACGCGGGTCACATTTTGGGCGTGGGTCGGGGCACGCCTCGCGGCCGGGCTCGCGGTCGCGAGGTATGCCCAAATTTATGCACTTGTTTCGCAGCCAAAACAGCTACTGCCCATTTTTTCGCGACCACTCCTCGCGGTCGCGAGGGTGGTCGCTAGGTAGGCTTCTTTTTTTTTTTTTTAAATAAAGCCATTAAAAACCTTGGGACTCAAAAACGAACACAAAGGACACGACACGACAAAACGAAGAAAAACAAACAAAAACAAAAACGACAAAAACATAAAGCACGTAAAACTTGTTGGGTTACCTCCCAACCAGTGCTAGAGTTATCGTCGCTAGCTCGACGTTAACTCTCATCATGGTTCGTTGAGCTTGGTCACCTTGACTTCTCGGTCGAAGTGTGACTTGAAGTAGGATTTGAGGTATTGGCCGTTCACCTTGAAAATATTTCCACTCGAGTCTAGCAATTCATAACTCCTATTGGTGTGAGCTCGGTAGACAGTGTACGGCCCCGACCATCTTGACTTAAGCTTTCCGGGGAAGAGACGGAGTCGAGCATTGTATAGTAAAACCTCATTACCCGGTGAGAATCCTTTGGAACGAATGTGAAGGTCGTGGAATTTCCGAGCTCTTTCCTTGTATATCCGGGAATTTTCAAAAGCTTCATCCCTCCACTCATCAAGCTCCAACAATTGTTCACTTCTCATCAAACCGGCCTCTTTGAAATCCATGTTGATTCTCCTCGTGGCCCAATAAGCTTTGTGTTCCAATTCAACCGGTAAATGGTAAGATTTACCAAATACCATTTGATATGGAGATAGCCTGATGGGAGCTTTGTAAGCAGTCCGGTATGCCCAAAGTGCATCATCCAACTGCTTGGCCCAATCTTTCCTATTCACAACCGATTTCTCCAAAATTTGCTTTATCTCTCGGTTGGCGAGCTCGGCTTGCCCATTCGCTTGTGGATGATAGGGGGAGGTGACTCTATCCTTCACGCCATACTTAGCTATGACATTGCCTAGCCACTTGTTATTGAAATGCGATCCTTCATCGCTGATCAACGCTCTCGGCACTCCAAATCGAGTCAGAATATTCTTGTGGAGAAACTTGATCACTACCTTGGAGTCGTTCGTGGCTTTGGGAATCGCCTATACCCATCGGGAAACATACTCCACAGCTAGTAAGATGTACGTGTAACCACAAGACATGGAAAACGGACCCATAAAGTCGATCCCCCATACATCAAATAGTTCCACTTCCATGATGATCTTCTGTGGCATCTCGTCTTTCTTAGTGACGTTCCCTATTCTTTGACAACGATCACAACTCTTGATAAAAGATTGGCAATCCTTGAAGATCGAAGGCCAATAGAATCTACTTTGGCAAACCGTTGCTGCTATCTTGGCCGCTGCAAAATGTCCTCCATTTAAAGAACTATGACACTCGTGGATTATGTTCTCCCATTCTCCTTGGGGAACACAGCGGCGTATCAGACCATCTTCACATCGACGGTAGAGATGGGGATCGTCCCAATAATAAAACTTGACCTCGTGGAGAAACTTCTTTTTCTAATGAGGACTGCACGATGGAGGTAAAACTCCAATCACCAAGTAATTTACAAAATCGGCATACCATGGTGTGTGATCAATGACGCTCAAGATGTGCTCGTCTGGGAGTTCTCCTTGATCCCAATCTTCTTATCCTCTCCTTCGACTGGCTTCTCTAATCTCGATAAGTGGTCGGCAACCACATTCTCGCAGCCCTTTCTATCTTTAATCTCCATGTCGAACTCTTGAAGAAGGAGGATCCATCTCACCAATCGTGGCTTTGAGTCTTTCTTGGCGAACAGATGACGAATGGTGGCATGGTCGATGTGGACAATGGTGTGGGTGCCCACCAAATAAGGTCTAAACTTATCAAAAGCATAGATCACAAAAGTATTTCCTTCTCGGTAGTGGTGTAATTCATCCGGGCCGAGTCGAGCCGCCTTACTTGCATAGTAGATGACTCAAAAAGTTTATCTCGTTTACGCCCAACACGCTCCCAATCGCCCAATCACTAGCATCGCACATCACCGAATGGTTGACCCAACTGGTGATACCAAAACTGGGGTCGATATCAGGGCTAGCTTCAATTTCTCAAACGCCCTCAAGCATTCACTTGTGAACACGAACTTTGTATCTTTGTCGAGCAGTCCACACAGTGGCTTCGTGATCGCAGAGAAGTCCTTGATGAATCTTCTATAGAAGTCCGCATGATCGAGAAAACTCCTCACGGATTTGACATTTGTGGGAGTAGGTAGTTTCTCGATTGCTACTATCTTTGCCCGATCCACTTCCAAACCTTTGGCCGAGACTTTGTGGCCAAGCACCACACCTTCCTTCACCATGAAATGGCACATCTCCTAATTGAGAATGAGATTCGTCTCCTCACATCTTTGTAGCACTTGTGATAGATTGTGGAGACAATGGTCGAACGAAGAGCCAAATACTGAAAAATCGTCCATGAAAACTTCCATAATATTTTCAATTAATCCATGGAAGATGGACATCATGCACCTTTGGAAAGTGGCTGGAGCATTGCACAATCCAAACGGCATTCTTCTTTAGGTGAAAACGCCATAAGGGCACGTGAACGCCGTCTTGTGCTGATCTTCAGGGGCGATGGCAATCTGATTGTACCCCGAATATCCATCTAGGAAACAATAGAACTCATACCCCGCCAGTCTATCCAAAATCTGATCAATAAAAGGCAAGGGGAAATGGTCCTTCCTTGTGGCTGCGTTTAGAGCACGATAATCAATGCATACTCGCCATCCCATCACGAGTCTTGTTGCCACAAGCTCGTTCATCTCATCTCTGATCACCGTGATACCTCCTTTCTTGATACCACTTGAGTCGAGCTAACCCACTCGCTGTTTAGCATAGATCATGCCTGCATTTAATAGTTTCAACACTTCCTTTCTCACGACCTCTTGCATTGCCGGATTCAGGCGGCGTTGAGGTTGCACTTTCGGCTTATACTCATTCTCAAACAAGATCCGGTGCATGCAAATCGAAGGGTTGACCCCCTTGATATCAGAGATAGTCCACCCAATCGCAGACTTATATTGTTTAAGCACAACCATCTGCTTCTCTGACTCCTCATCTGTCAAAGCCAAAGATACTATCACTGGGCACGTCTCATCGTCGCCTAGAAAGGCATACTGAAGGTGGTCTGGCAGCTCCTTCAACTCCAACTTGGATGTGGCATCTTTCTTTGCCACCACGTCATCATCTCCTCCAATTGGCTTCCTCACGTCTAAATAAGGCACTGACTCCTCGGGGAGGGCCTTGACTTCATCGATGGACTCAAGATACTCTAAGATCTCATCACACGCCTCATCGAGGTCCGAGGATGAGAAAATCGAGTTCTGTATGCAAAACTCCATCGGAACAGATGACTGAAATCGAGTGGGTGACAACTGCTCTATAACTCGACAGTCTTCCATCGTCTTCTCTTCAGGTTGCTTCATTGCGTCGTAAATAGAGATTTTCATCTCCTCGTCGTTAACCCTGAAGGTGAGATCTCCATCTTGCACGTCTAACAATGCTCGGCCGGTAGCTAGGAACGGTCTTATCACTCCCCCACTCCGGATAGCCCGGACTAGAGGGTGACTAATACTAGGAATAGTATTATAGGACAAACTGACTAAGATAAAGGTACACATTGATTATAACTAGCATGCTTGACATGACATAAGATAATAACCCAATAATTCAAAAGGTTTAGGCCATCAGACCCAAAGACTTAACGATGGTCTGATGGACCTCAATAGTTCATAACAGTCAACATAATGTAAAAGAGTTCAGAGATTGCAGCGGAAAGTGTGTGAATACATATATGGAGATATGTATTCAAGGTGAAACCACAAATTCTTATTAAAACGGTCAAGGACACTGGACTCCTCAACACCTCCTCCATCACCACCATCAGAGCTCAACCTGCACATTTAAAAACAAATATGCAGGGCTAAGTACAAATAATGCACTCAGTGGACTCATGCCGAAAACATTTGATAATTTGATTACACTGCCAATATCATGGTAAGTCACAAGGGTTTTAGTTGAAATGCCTTGTGCTTACTAAAACATTTTCAGTTCGTAAACATCGCTCGGCCGAGCATTTTCCTTGGTGTGTATGATCCATATCCCATAATCATATCTCATCACATCATCAAAGATCAAACGTCGAGAGGGAGGCCTCCCTTCTACGACACCGTAACCAGCCATTTCCCATACAGCACACAGTCACATTTAGGTGTGCACGTTAGCCCTAGCCAGGCATTTATCCTCCGGCATAGGACCCGATATCGATTTCATAAAAAGATTGGGTGCGACCCAACAAATGACAGATCATATCATGTCATCCAACCTTCACGCCATGTATAACAGATAGGATCCATACACAAAACAGAAATATTTTGGCAGGTAATGTTGTAAACATTTATCAACAGTTGCAGAATAAGCATTGTAAATAAATTCATTTTGAAAGATAGCGAAGTCACATTTTGTTTGAAAAGAAAGCCCACCGGACTATGATTCGTCAGAATAAGTCCTGTGCTCGCTTGCTTGTCGCTGTCCAATCGCCTCGCTCGCGTCCACACCTTTACGCAAAAGCGATATTTTAGTACGTCGTTCACGATTATCGAGACTTTTAAAGTCTAAGACAAATTCGATATTCTATATCGACGTAAACTGAATTCCTCAATGAATTCAATACGCTTTCAAATACGTAATTTAATTGAACTGCTCGCCTCGAGATACGCTCAACTATTTCCGCTTAACCTTCCCGCTTAAACGCTTAACGATAAAAACGCTTTCGATATAAGGATTTCATTTGTGAAATCTTTTCTTACTAATGAGGTATCATACTCAATTAGTACGCTTTACGCCAGATTAACGTATTTATCGATCGATTTTACGCTTGACTTTAAAAGTCAACGAAGTCAACAAAGGTCAACGAAGTCAACAAAGGTCAACAAAGTCAACAATTTCGACTTTCAAATAGTAATTTCTTACCATTTCATTTTATAAATCGATTTCGATCGATTAAAATCGTAAAGTCCCATTTCTCGATTTGTCACGTAAATCAAAGGACTTATAAATAATTTTCGCAATTATTAATCCTTTTAATAATAAAACGTATATTTTCGATTTAAAACGTTATTAAATAAACGTTTGTCTCAAACATAGTAATCTATGTTTATAAGATTTTATAAAATCCAAATATGTCTAAAATAATTATTAGACATGTATTTTATTAATAAACTGAATTAAAAAGGATTTAAAATCCTTATTATATATCGAAAATTCTCGGTAATTAATTAAAAATTACCAAATGATTTTCAAACTTTTTTCTAAATTAATATAGTGTATTATTATATACTATGGTCCAGAATAAGAATTAATATCATCCATATGATATTTGTTTGTCATTTATTAATATATATATATATAGGTCACGGTATTTTCAAAAATTAGGGAATAATTGTCCAAAAATTCCCAAAATTGATATACACTTAGTATAATGTCCCAATATCAATATAAATCACAATTATAACCTATAGTCCATCATAATCATTCATTCATGAATAAACTCACATGTAATACCCCGCAGAATTAGATGCCCAATTACGGTATTTAAAACCCGTAAATTAGAAATTACCGAGATGATTCAATCCATAAGATATCGAATAATGATTTCGATTATTTACGAAGGAATGAATTCTATTTTATATTCACAGAGAATTGTGAATTAAGAAATAAAAGTATATGAAGTATATCGACAAGATATTTTAACGCCGATCACGATCGATAGTTAAAATTATGATATTTTCTAAGCAATTGCTTAGAATTAAATTCCATTATTAATGGAATAATGTAATAAAGTGATGACGACCATTTCGAGATGAGTCGATAATGAACGCTTTTGCAACGCTTTCAAACGTTAACGCTTTGAGATGAAACGAAAAGCGCTTTTAATCGATCAAGAAATTATAGGAATTAATTTCCTATGATTAGTATATGTAATTACAGTATGATTTAGCATTAAATCAATGCTAGATCATCAAGATTCGATAGTTACCATTTTTCAAACGCTCGAAACCCTAATTTTCGAACTCGATTTTTGTCGCATAAAATGATGCCATTAATTTATCCTATGATATTATCTATCATCTAAACTATATGTTATAACATATATCAATGTTTGGCATTTAGACCCATTGGCATAGTGTAAAAGCCGAAAACTATACACCTATGTATACAAGTTTATCTTGTTGATTTTTCCTATTGCATGTATCTACTATATGACAATGTGATTAATTAAAAAAGCCTAACTAAACATTAAAATCAAATATATATGTATATATACTTGTATATTTTCGTGCATGAGGTGTGTGGTGTTGTTTGTGCATGTGTTATGCTTGACAATTGTCACTTGAGGCAACAATTGTCACCCCATGCAACCACCCCACCTCTCTACCACCACACACCCCCACTTCAGCCATTCCATCTCCCTACACCCTTCCATCCTCTCCACCTCCTCCACACCACGGCCAAACCAGCAGCAACAAGAGGATGAGAGCCACTCCACCATTCTAAGAGAGGGAGACAAGCTCCTAGCTCAAGATGGACAGCCATCCCCTTCCTCTTCATCCCTCTCGATTTCATGGCTAAGGTAGATTCCATCTCCTTAGATCCTAGGGATGATCAAGATATACACATGCATGTTCATCAATATGCTTGATTGTGTTGGGTCTATGCTTGAAAGTGATTGCATGTTGATTTAATAGGTAGATTCAATACTTTTGATCATTGCATGTTGATTTCCTGGACGAACAGAAACTTCACGAATTTATTTGACTAAGTTTCAGTGGTCCGATGATTGTGAATTTTTGATATGTTGAAATTATATGTTTCTAGTATGCCTCTGTAAAATTTCAAGTCCATCCAACTTGATTTCCTATTTTAATTGTATTTATCAAAAACACTGCACAAATCTGCGAAATCGCCGTGTTTATCACCCATAGTGCGTGGCTTTCGTTTTAAGTTTGGTTAATTATAAAACTCTAAAATTTGGCAGAAACATAATTCAGCATGTCTAGAAGACTCCTGTAAATTTTCAGAATTTTCTAAAAATCTTTACTATTTATTCCAGATTTTACAAGTTAACTGCACAAAACTGTCACTGGAGTGATAGCTTGTGGTAAAACATTTTTATCTCCCAATCTATGGTGAATCATTGAGTGAGGCTTTTTCTGGATAAAACTAGACTTAAGTGGATTTTCAATATGATTGATTTCATTTCCAGATTGCTTATAATGAACTCACAGTGAATTTTTAAAGTTGACGCATTTCAGTAAGCCTTTTGGACAAACTGCCTTAGAAAATTTCTATGTTAATAGGCTGTTCGAGTATGACTTTTACGTGAGGTGTTCATGCCATTTGTAGTCCGATTTGGACTTGGGTTTCTTCATAAGAAATGTTCCCCACCATGTCTAGTTATGATCTGGAAAGTTTGATCCCAAACCAAGTTTTATAGGTATACCTTTCATCGACCTAAAGTCACCTACTGGAAACTGTTCATTTCAACTAGTTAACTTTGGACTTATGTATTTCGATGAGTTAGATATTTTCCAGTATGGTCTTCATGACATATGTAGTACTTGTTACAAGGTTTCTAAATTGGTAGCCTGCAGCCATTTTGTCATTGTGAGTCAAAAGTTACGAGCCTCGCAAAACCCCTCGTCGTTAAGCTAAAACTGAAAATTCTGAAAATTTTCTAAGTATAGAAGTCAGTTTGAGTTGCCCACATTGAGACCCTATATCTTCAGAACCACGACTCTTTTAGATTTAATTCTTCTTAGAACTTGTAGTACATGTTTAGAGGTTTCAGAATGTATCTTTGTGCGACCATACGTATTCTGAATCGAGAGTTATGGATCGTCAAAGTACGTCACTTGGGTTGTTTCAAGCTGTTTTTGCTGAAATTAAACACTTGAAAATTTGACTAAGTGTTGGAAACCCCTTTGTGAAATATGCCTTATGTGACTAACATGCTAGTAGTTGATGCATTCATTATGTTATGTCGCAAGGTACGATAGAGCATTATAAGATGTACGAACTATGATAAAACATCATGATACGATATTTTCACGAAGATACCTTAACGTGAAATATTTGACTAGTGCTACCACATGAAATAATCGAGTGTATATCATACCATGATATACACTAAAGTAGAAATATGGGTTCTAAGACCCAATGGATTTTTCAGCTCCAAAACCTCAAGGCCAAGAATAGATAGGCTAGTTCAGGGACTTACAACCAAGAAATGGGATTAAGGCACCCACATCTGTGGGCTTTACTCTACTCAAAAATAAAATGCTTTTGAAATATTTATTTACGATGTTTATTTCAACTGCTGATAAAATGTTTACATGATTACCGCCAAAATGTTTATGTTTTGTGTATGTATCCTATCCATGAGATGTTATGAGATGTTATGAATGTTATGAATGTTGTTGGGTCGCCCCAACTTATGAATGAAAATCGATATCGGATCCTATACCCAAGGACAATACCGCTAGATTAACGTGTACACCTAAGGTGACCGTGTGTCAGTAAGGACAATTCACGGCCGGTCACGGCGTCGTGAGAGGAGGCCTCCTTCACGACGCTCGACTATGATGTTATGATGAATGATGATAAGGGATATGGATCATACACACCTGAAAAAATGCCCGCCAGCGATGATTTTACTAACCGATGAAAATATTTTAGTAAGTACAAGGCATTTTCAACTAAAACCCTTGTGTCTTACCATGATGTCAAGCGTGTAATTCAAAGAAAATAAAATGTTTTCGCATGAGTCCACCGAGTGTATTCTTGTACTCACCGCATGTTTGTTTTAAATGTGCAAAGGAGCGTATGATGGATGGAGCAAAGTTGAGCAATAGGAATGTTGTCACCGAAATGTTTATACCTTGATAGTACATCGTCATATGTACATATCACTTGCTTTCCGCTGCTAGAACTTAAATTATGTAATATAGTCCAAGAACATAAATGACATATGTATTACGTTTATTGTTAAAAAGAGTCTCCTTGTATTTTTATCCTCGTTAGAGTTATAGTCCCCGCTAATCCGTACTTAGGATTGTGGGCAATGATGAGTGGTATCGTAGCGGTTCGCTTTGAACCTAAAATCTCCTTTGGGTTAAATCTAGAATCGAGTCATTAGACTTCTAGAGATCACCGACAATGCTCAACACTCCATCACATCAAGCTCAATCGAAATGAGGTAAATGACTCTTTTCCCAAAGTTTTGAAAATTAGCCCGCCGACTAATGTTTATGAAATGATTTTTTAAATAAAATGAAAAGTTTGAAGTGAAGGATGATTGAAATGATCTTTGAAAAGAAATGAAAGCTATGAGAACGGTTTAAATGAATGATATGACAAATGACTTGTCAAGAAAGTTATGAAAAGAAGGAAAATATAAGAAAGATGATGACAATGATATGAGAAAGTTTGGCACGATATGCCAAAGATGAAATGTTCAATTCTCGAATTTAATAAGGGTTCATTATTATGAACAAAGTTATGATTTTTCACGCTTTAAAATGATTGAGATCGACATTGAATTGTCAATATGTTATGTCAATTCTTTAAATTCAACGAAATACGACGCATAAATGAGCTACGAGGAATATTCAAGTTTTACTCAATCTCAAAGTTGATTATGATGATGAGCATGCTAGTTCAAATGTAACATAGACTTTATAGACGATGATCCCTTTTACGAAAGGACACATAGAAGTAAGAATTTCCTTCAAATACAAGAACAAGGTTAGTGATGGATTTGAGAACTTCATTCCATCTTGAGTATCGAAAAGTGAAAGATTTATACGAAATTGTTCGACCGACATGTACGACCTCGGCTCGACCTCGCATGTGCGACTATCGACTTCAAAATCGGCATTTATAACATCGCCTTTGACATGTCGACCGGGTAGTTTGTCCGACCTCGGTGTCGGCAATATTCTGTACTACCGGCATCGGTAACGGCATGCACGACCTTGGTGTCGGCATCGCTATGACCTCGGCGCGAAAGCGTAAATTTCCTACACTGCGCAGTGATTTTGTTTTGACTGCTCTCGGTCATGTGAACTCCGATTTACGTGACGGTTTTCGCCACGTGCTCTAATGCACTGTACATCATTTCTTATGGAGGACCAAATTCCTGATTCCTACCCAGAATTCATGAGAATCAGTTGAAGTTAGTTCTACGATTTGAAAAGAGTAAGATCATTATGGCAGGATACTAATCCTAGAATGTTACTAAGAAAGTAAGATCTTCAAGAATACAAGTAGAACCTCGACATACATGAGAACTTTGTTGATGACCTATTACGGGTATATAAGCTTTCAAATTATATCCATTACCCAATTTCGTCATTGAATTTAACTCTATGACCTAGTTCCAATTGAGAAATCATTCGAGTTTCTCACTTCTTCCAAGAAAACTTCCAACTCAAAAATTTACAAAGTGTCCTTTGAACCCAAAACCTTATGTGATCGAGAATATAATTGTGATGGGTCCGCCAGCCCATATGACCAAAGAAATCTCGAGTCGCTATTCGGTCTTCGGACCCTAGAGCCCCATTTATTCACCCAAGGAACATATCGATTCAATCATTGAAAAGATGTTATCTTGATGGATTAGACAAGACTCTCGTAAGTAGTCGTGATAATTTCTTCTTGACTCTTGAAACCATCAAGTAAGATGAAAGTTGACTTACCTTGTCACCTAAGAGCGAATTAGTAAAGCGATAAATGTCGGACATGAAATAGGTTGACTTATCTCAGTCACCGAAAGGTTTCAAACCAGTAAAGTGATAGACATCAAGAAATTATGATGTAAAGAAAATCTCGATGAAATGAGATATTTTTCCTATGATACACATGAATGTGATGACCCTTGATGGGCTTAGATTGATGACAGTAAAGTTATATCATCATACGATTGTTATGATAACAAAGTTATGAATAAGATACTCTTTAGCATTGAATGCAAAGAGTAAAAGTAAAGAAAAGTATATGATATCTGTGGGATATTAATTTTCCTTATTATGTCATGACGAGAGCGATTACAACTTATCTTTAAGATAGTTGGATGTCCTTGAAACCTCGTTAGTAGGTTGGACATGTTTAAAAAGAATGAAGATGCATACAAGATATTCTTTTCAAAGAATATATATATATATAAGGAAATGATAATGCTGCATAATAAATCTCCGCCTTTATACCTCAATCAATGAGATTATGTTTGAGCATAATCGATTCCGAGTAATTAAAACTTAGTTAAACAAAAGATAATGAGATTGAGGAATCATAATCCTCAAGATTGTGTGAACGACGAGGATAGCCCTAATATGTGAACTAAGTATGGAGGAAATAACCCGAGGCCAAGACATGGAAATAAGATGCTTAGAATTTAAGTTATGGAGTACGAAGGTACTACCCTACCGAGCCATATGACGATGATAACGGTTTTAGTCCCGAAGTGGAAACCAAGTATAAAGAAAGTAAGATTACTTTCAGATACCATGCTCAAGAAAATGTATAAAAGTCAAAAATAGCGTAAGAAATTACTAATTATACAATTAGATAGTTCCCGATATGACATAAGTTTCGTAAATGTTATGACTTGATAAGTAATGTAATTCCCTTGAAGTAAGGAAACAGATTAAGAAATAGATTCATTATTTTGAAATAAATCTTAATACCCTAAGTTATAATGACACAAAACGCTTGTCTTGTGTAACTTAATAGTTAACAAGCAAGATAGTTTCTATAGATCTTGCAAAGGAAATACATCCAAGAGAACACAGGAAAAGATTCACATGGAAGGATCTTAAGGACCTAATTGTAAATCTTACCCCCATATTTTTGTGTCGATCAATAAAGTGAGGTGTTAAGTATCTCTGACATGGAAATGAAGAATCATTGAATGTCGAGAAAATGGTAAAGATATTTGACGTCAAGGTAAAAGTATAATACATCCCCAAAGGACAAAGGATTTTATCTTATGCGAAATCGCATGATGAATCAATAAAAGATTAAGAAGAAATGACGATATCCAAAAGGGATATTACAAATGATGGCACTAAATGCCAAGACAAGGATTTCTAGAAAGGAGTTTAAAGTAAGGACATATGAGCAATATATTCCTAAGATCGATAAAGTGAAAGGGGAATTAAATCATTCATACCGGATTAGGAATGAATGATAATGATAGAGACATGACGATCTCTACGATAAGATTTCATTATTGAAATATATCAATATCAAAGGATAAGTTGATGTAGACCTAACCACTAATGCTATTAGTAAAAGCATAACGATACTAATACCGAGAAGTATAAAGTGAATGAGGCAACAGAAGGCCATAGCAAGGGAACATGATGTCCCAATGGAAAGGACAAGGACATATGAAATAGTTGTTTACTTGAATAAACGGAAAGACCGTTGACCAAAGCCTACACCTCGCATCGAAAATGTAACAAATGTAACCAAAAGGCGTAATATGTATGAGGAAAAAATTTCTAATAGCCATAAGATTTTGTTCAATTTAGGTGCTTCGCTGACATCGCACAAGTATACGTAGAAGCGATAGAACCCAACTCGTGGTAAGCTAATCAAGAAATGAAAATCCCTTACCTATACGAGAATTTTGACTATCGCAAATGTTGCTCAAGCTCGTAATTGAACCTAGAATCGCCTAAAGTGCTATCCAATGATTTGGATCATTATATCTATGTGAACGTAGATATAATTTTAGAGACAAGAAGTTTTAAATGGCTGTCATTCATGTGATTAGTGACTGGCCTAGCCTTTTCGCCAAAGGTTTTACACGACGTAATATCAAGACTCCACCGCTCGCCTATGCGAATATCTTTAAGGCAACATACGATCAAGATGTAAACGAAACGAGTATTAAGATAAGTGTCATAAGTCGTGTCACAAGTAGTCTACAGGTTATATACGTCTTAAGGTGTATAATTCATTAAGAGATCCTTCTTGTTTAGAAATCCCCTCCATTGCTTAAGTTAAGTCGGATTTATCTAAAAATATCCATTTACAGATGACAAGAAAATGGAGTTTAACGGGTAAGAGTTAACCCCAAGGCCTACAAGTTTATAACTCACACGAGCGTATCGACTCTTTTGATATGAACTAGGAATGAATTTAGAACAGTTTTGGAGAAAATTTTTGCACCTCTGGATGGATACTAGTAACTATAGAGTGTTAAATGAGGATGGTACCCAACGACGTATCTGTCATTTGCCAACAGATTGGCAGAATTTTTGCAAAAGAAGTATCAAGAGAATATTTTCTCCATGATAAAAATTCCAAAGCCTGGACAGACTTACCAGGATTTGTCAATAGGCTCAAGTATACATATAATGCGTATGGAACGACACCTACGAGTACTTGTCCTAGACCCCGGCAAGTTACACAGCATGGTATAAAGGAATGGTTGTACCATGATATTCCAAATGCCATCCCACGTCCTGTGCCGTCAATTGTACCAGAAAGAGACGAGAATGGCAAAAGGATAGATTTTATCGCCTCATGATTAAGAGAATTACCGCTACCAACCCAAACCATACTTTCGATAAAAGTAACACCAACTTCTAGTATTGAAGAAGAAACGGGAACAACTTGACCGCTCTCCGAAAGAGAATGATCGTCAAGTATGAAAATAAAACGCATTGGAGAAAGACAAGTTTCAGGGAGAGAGTACGACTGATAAAGGTCACTCAAAGACATAGAATCTTAGGATCCTATGAGACTTATATGTAGATAATGATTTATGATTAAAATGATGTGATTATAATATGTAAAATAAACGTAGTTTGGAAGAGTTTATGAATATGGTGAAGAAGTGTCAAAGTTTTGAGTGTAAAAAAACTAGACGCTTAGAATCACCGCCAGACCGACCGTAAGTAATGTATGAAAAGTCCACACCGAGGCATTATGATGTAATATTATATGGTCTTGAAGAATGGTATCCAAATACGGAAATGAGTTGTTCAATAAAATATGGATACCATGAGATGATAGTTACGCCATTCGGACTAACCAATGCACTAGCCCTGTTCATGAACCTCAAAAATCGAGTGTTTCACACATACCTAGATAATTTTTATCTCAATCCTTATGGATAATGTTCTTATCTATTCAAAGGACGAGAAAGAACATAAAGAAAATCGAAGGGCTGTCTTACGACTTTTAAGAGTCGGGCGAATTTTGCCAAATACAATTTTGTAAATTTCGGCTTAAAAGAGAAATATTCCTCAAGCACATAGTGTCTTTAGAAGAAAACAATGTAGATCTGACAAAGGACAAAACAATTAAAGATGAAAGACGTCAATGACCTAAAATAAGATCATGAATTTTATAGATTAATTGACTTCTGTTAGAGATCCATTAAGAACTTTCTAAGGTAACAAGACTAATAAGATAGTTACCCCAAAATAGAGTCACAATTCTTACGGATTAATAAAAGTAAGGCTATGTATTAATATGAGATAAATAATAACTTATGTGTCACGATGACTTAGGCCACATGAATGTAATTTCCTAACTCATGACTTGAAATAGTGATGAATCGATTTAAGAAAAGGATCGTCGAGACAAAGGATGGAGGAAAAGTTAGAAAAGATCCGGAAAGGGTAAGGACTGGAGGATTTAAGAACTTTCGTGAGGCATCGGACAACGCCTTATTGTCTCAAGGAAGAATATGCGTTCATTTACGCAAAACTTCAAAATGAAATAATGAGCGAGGCTCACGATACACCCTACACCGCTCACCCGTATAGTACTAAGGTGTACCAAGACCGAAAGAAAAGTTTTGGTGGGAAGGCATGAAACGAGACATAGCTTTTCGAGAACACCGCCTTGTTTGCCGCCAGATGAAAGCGTTACACCAACGCCCATACGGAAAGTTACACCGTTGGAAATACCCGAGTGGAAATGGGATGAATAACGATAGACTTCGCTACGAATTTACCCAAATCAAAAAGAGGAACACCGCCATATGGGTAATTGTTGATAGACTCACCATGAGTGCTCACTTCCTACCAATTCAAAGTACTTATGGATCCTCACAAGTTAGCCCACCAGTATGTAAAGCGAGATTATACGACTTCACTGAGTGCCAAAATCTATTACCTCGATAGTAACAAGAGTATAAATACCAAAGTCTTGGAAATTTCACCCTATATCAATAAATTAAGAACCTTCACAATTTACAAAAGTTTGAATTTATTCTTCGAGCAAAGAAACTGGATACAGATAGGAAAGATGGCACTAATCAAGAAAAGATTATAAATGTGATAAATAATAACCTAAGGAAGGTTAATGTAGAATCTAATGCCTAAATTATAAAATTCACCTAAATTATGGTATGTCCTTATAGAAAAGGAAAACTCATTGGAAAGATTAAGAAAACGAGAACAAGAATAGTCGGGCAATCGTGACGAATGTAAGTAGTATTCCCACAACCAAGGTGAAATATGACTAAAAAGAGAGAATGAAGATGGGATTAGAATACTAATTAAGATAAGGAATGAAGAGTCAAGGATTCTAAGGAGTACTGACGTTGTTATATTGTCTAAGGAAGAGATATACATATATTTCCAAGCAATAATAAGCTTAGAAATGAAATCGTGAATAAAGTGCATGATCCTACTCATACCGCCCAACCGTGCATTATTAAGATGTATTATGATTTACGAGAAAAGTTAGATAGCAAGGAATGAAATGAGATATAACCATATTGTCGAAAGCAAAGGTCTCTGTTACCAATAAGTAAAGGCATTGTATCAAAGGCCTTATAAGAGAGTATAACTTAGAACTACACGAATGAAAATAGAATGATATAGAAATAGATCTTATAATGATTTTACCAAAGTCATAAAGAAGTCGCACTACTATATGGCTAGTAGTGGATCGACTCGCCAATTATGTTTTGTCTCTCGCTCATTCGTAGGACTCATAGATCCGATAAGTTAGCACAACAGACATAAAGGAAATCGATATTTACAAGTAGTACCAAACCTATCGCCTCGATAGAGACTTCAAGAGTACCCTAGATTTGGAACTAACTCACAAAAGAAGTTAGATACTAGATTGAGCCTTAACATATATGTCCACCATAGCGTAAGGACAATCAAAAGGACAAGATGAATGTTTAAGGATACGATAGAACAAGTGATAAACCAAGGTATCGGTGGGAACTTATTGTACCACTTGTTAAGTTTATGTACGATCGTAAATGCCAAACAACGATTAATGTAGCCTTATGAAGCGACATTAAAAGAAGTATCGACCACCACTTTATTGTAACAAAGTAGGTGAGCAAAGGTATAAAGTCCCGACGTTGTAAATGAAACGATTAAGATATCTACCAACGAGGCAAGGAATAAGAAAAGCTTAGGATGTATAAAAGTCTTACCGGTACACATAAACCCGAACCGCATTCTTGAATGCGGAATTAATGTTTCTTAAGATTTCTCCATCTAGAGGAATTATAAGTTTAGATACAAGAATGTTGAGATCACGCTTTATAGACCTTACGAGCTCCTAGCAATGATAGGCCTAGTAGTTTATAGTTTTGTACTTCCACCACATTTGGGGAAAGTACGAAATGTTTTTTTTTTCCACGTGTCGCAGCTTATGAAATACGAAATGACCCAATTCTCGTAAACCAACATGATGACATGACCTTTGACTCGATGGGTTATGATGAAAATCTACGACTAATTTGATCGCATTTATTCAACGATTAAAGAAGCAAGTTGGGTCTTATAATGAAAGTCCAATGGAAGAACCATGGACTAAAGAAAAGCACATAGAAAGTTATGATGTTATGATGTTAAGATACCCATACTTTATGAGGTATGCAAATTTCGGGACTAAATTTCTTTTAAGGGGTAGGATGTAATACCCGCAGAATTAGACGCCCAATTACGGTATTTAAAACCCGTAAATTAGAAATTCACGAGATGATTCAATCCATAAGATATCGAATAATGATTTCGATTATTTACGAAGGAATGAATTCCTATTTTATATTCACAGAGAATTGTGAATTAAGAAATAAAAGTATACGAAGTATATCGACAAGATATTTTAACGTCGATCACGATCGATAGTTAAAATTATGATATTTTCTAAGCAATTAAGTTTAGAATTAAATTCCATTATTAATGGAATAATGTAATAAAGTGATGACGACCATTTCGAGATGAGTCGATAATGAACGCTTTGCAACGCTTTCAAACGTTAACGCTTTGAGATGAAACGAAAAGCGCTTTAATCGATCAAGAAATTATAGGAATTAATTTCCTATGATTGGTATATGTAATTACAGTATGATTTAGCATTAAATCAATGCTAGATCATCAAGATTCGATAGTTACCAATTTTTCAAACGCTCGAAAACCCTAATTTTCAACTCGATTTTGTCGCATAAAATGATGCCATTAATTTATCCTATGATATTATCTATCATCTAAACTATATGTTATAACATATATCAATGTTTGGCATTTAGACCCATTGGCATAGTGTAAAAGCCGAAAACTATACACCTATGTATACAAGTTTATCTTGTTGATTTTTCCTATTGCATGTATCTACTATATGACAATGTGATTAATTAAAAAAGCCTAACTAAACATTAAAATCAACTATATATGTATATATACTTGTATATTTTCGTGCATGAGGTGTGTGGTGTTGTTTGTGCATGTGTTATGCTTGACAATTGTCACTTGAGGCAACAATTGTCACCCCATGCAACCACCCCACCTCTCTACCACCACACACCCCCCCACTTCAGCCATTCCATCTCCCTACACCCTTCCATCCTCTCCAATTTTCCTCCACACCACGGCCAAACCAGCAGCAACAAGAGGATGAGAGCCACTCCACCATTCTAAGAGAGGAGACAAGCTCCTAGCTCAAGATGGACAGCCATCCCTTCCTCTTCATCCTCTCGATTTCATGGCTAAGGTAGATTCCATCTCCTTAGATCCTAGGGATGATCAAGATATACACATGCATGTTCATCAATATGCTTGATTGTGTTGGGTCTATGCTTGAAAGTGATTGCATGTTGATTTAATAGGTAGATTCAATACTTTTGATCATTGCATGTTGATTTCCTGGATGAACAGAAACTTCACGAATTTATTTGACTAAGTTTCAGTGGTCCGATGATTGTGAATTTTTGATATGTTGAAATTATATGTTTCTAGTATGCCTCTGTAAAATTTCAAGTCCATCCAACTTGATTTCCTATTTTAATTGTATTTATCAAAAACACTGCACAAATCTGCGAAATCGCCGTGTTTATCACCCATAGTGCGTGGCTTTCGTTTTAAGTTTGGCTAACGATAAAACTCTAAAATTTGGCAGAATCATAATTCAGCATGTCTAGAAGATTCCTGTAAATTTTCAAAATTTTCTAAAAATCTTTACTATTTATTCCAGATTTTACAAGTTAACTGCACAAAACTGTCACTGGAGTGATAGCTTGTGGTAAAACATTTTTATCTCCCAATCTATGGTGAATCATTGAGTGAGGATTTTTCTGGATAAAACTAGACTTAAGTGGCTTTTCAATATGATTGGTTTCATTTCCAGATTGCTTATAATGAACTCACAGTGAATTTTTAAAGTTGACGCATTTCAGTAAGCCTTTTTGACAAACTGCCTTAGAAAATTTCTATGTTAATAGGCTGTTCGAGTATGACTTTTACGTGAGGTGTTCATGCCATTTGTAGTCCGATTTGGACTTGGGTTTATTCATAAGAAATGTTCCCCACCATGTCTAGTTATGATCTGGAAAGTTTGATCCCAAACCAAGTTTTATAGGTATACCTTTCATCGACCCAAAGTCACCTACTGGAAACTGTTCATTTCAACTAGTCAACTTTGGACTTATGTATTTCTCGATGAGTTAGATATTTTCCAGTATGGTCTTCATGACATATGTAGTACTTGTTACAAGGTTTCTAAATTGGTAGCCTGCAGCCATTTTGTCATTGTGAGTCAAAAGTTACGAGCCTCATAAAACCCTCGTCGTTAAGCTAAAACTGAAAATTCTGAAAAATTTTCTAAGTATAGAAGTCAGTTTGAGTTGCCCACTTTGAGACCCTATATCTTCAGAACCACGACTCTTTGGATTTAATTCTTCTTAGAACTTGTAGTACATGTTTAGAGGTTTCCAGAATGTATCTTTGTGCGACCATACGTATTCTGAATCGAGAGTTATGGATCGTCAAAGTACGTCACTTGGGTTGTTTCAAGCTGTTTTTGCTGAAATTAAACACTTGAAAATTGACAAAGTGTTGGAAACCCTTGTGAAATATGCCTTATGTGACTAACATGCTAGTAGTTGATGCATTCATTATGTTATGTCGCAAGGTACGATAGAGCATTATAAGATGTACGAACTATGATAAAACATCATGATACGATATTTTCACGTAAGATACCTTAACGTGAAATATTTGACTAGGCTACCACATTTGTTAATCGAGTGTATATCATACCATGATATACACAAAGTAGAAATATGGGTTCTAAGACCCAATGGATTTTTCAGCCCAAAACCTCAAGGCCAAGAATAGATAGGCTAAGCTCAGACTTACAAACCCAAGAAACGGATTAAGGCAATCTACATCCTGTGGGCTTTACTCTACTCAAAAATAAAATGCTTTTGAAATATTTATTTACTTATGTTTATTTCAACTGTTGATAAAATGTTTACATGATTACCGCCAAAATGTTTATGTTTTGTGTATGTATCCTATCCATGAGATGTTATGAGATGTTATGAAATGTTATGAATGTTGTCGGTCGCCCCAACTTATGAATGAAAATCGATATCGGATCCTATGCCAAGGACAACACCGCTAGATTAACGTGTACACCTAAGGTGATCGTGTGCCGTAAGGACACCACGGCCGGTCACGGGCAGAGAGGAGGCCTCCTTCACGACGCTCGACTATGATGTTATGATGAATGATGATAAGGATATGGATCATACACACCTAAAAAATGCCCGCCAGCGATGATTTTACTGAACCGATGAAAATATTTTAGTAAGTACAAGGCATTTTCAACTAAAACCCTGTGTCTTACCATGATGTTGGCGAGGTAATTCAAAGAAAATAAAATGTTTTCGCATGAGTCCACCGAGTGTATTCTTGTACTCACCGCATGTTTGTTTTAAATGCAGTTGGTTGAGCGGATGATGGATGGAGCAAAGTTGAGCAATAGGAATGTTGTCACCGAAATGTTTATACCTTGATAGTACATCGTCATATGTACATATCACTTGCTTTCCACGCTAGAACTTAAATTATGTAATATAGTCCAAGAACATAAATGACATATGTATTACGCTTATTGTTAAAAGAGTCTCCTTGTATTTTTATCCCTGCTAGAGTTATAGTCCCCGCTAATCCGCACTTATGATTGTGGGTCATGACATCACATTATTCTCGGTATTTTCGAATTTAATACCAAACAATTATCAAATAATTCCCAAAAATTCTAATTAAATTATAACATGATCCAACATTATATTATAACATTGTAGCATCATAATAGTAACCAAACAAATTGAAATCATCACCATATGAGCTTGTAAGCTCTCGACTTTTTTGATTCATTTTGGTTTTTGGTTTTCAAAAATTCCAACATTTATATACTATGATTATATACTATAGTACAATAATATAACATCATTTAATTAATCAAAACTAAATTAAATCATCACCTCAAGGAGCTTCAAGCTCACGGTTTTTTTGATTTAATATAGCATTTGATTTCCCAAAATTCCAACAAAATCATATAACACATATTTATTATACTAAAGTATTAATATATCATTGGATGATCAAAATAAAAATCATACACCAACATACACATTCATATAGCTCACGGTAATATTTAAAAATTAAGCATTTGTATTTCAAAAGTTCTAAATAAATCATAGAACATATAATCAAGGTCCTAGAGTATTAATATGTCATTGTATGATTAAAATAAAAATTATACACCAAGGTATAATACAAACATGCTCTCGGTAATTATAAAAGAAATAGCTAGGGTTTTACAAAAATTCTAAATAACACACCATAGGTTTAAAATATACCATAGATCAATAATCCATCACCAAAATGAATAAAACATAATCGGTCATCATAATAACATTTTTAATATTTTCAAAAATTATTTTAAATATGCTCTATGGTTCGAAAATCTCATATATATGCTAGATCCATTCAAAAATTTCATATACAAGGTCATATGATCAACTAAGCATATATTCTCATATTTAAACAATAAAAACATCAAGAACAATATATAATCACATAGTTCATCCACAAGAACATTAAAACATACAAATATATATATATAACATTCGAAACACACATATAAATACATATATATACCCATGTTCAAAATTTTTGAACCAAGGATGATAAAAATCGAAGCTATGGTGTCTCATTTACCTTTGAAATGGTATAGACTCACAAGAGGTAAGGTATGGTATTAAGCTTGGGTGATTGAATAAGTAAAGATGGAAGAAAAATTTCGAAAGGGGGAGGGATGGGGCTCTCGATTTTTCTACAGCAAATGGGGAGGAAATGGTGTGTTGGAGAGGAATGAGGGTGTATAATGGATAGTGGAGAATGAGAAGAGTCTCCCTCCTTCTTCTCTCCTATTACACGGCTCCCATCAATACAAATGATTAAAATTTTAGAAAATGTGTTAGTAGGAGGGTGATGATGAGCTAGAGCCAAAAAGGGGCCTCATGGATTGGGCAACAAAAGGGTGGCATGCATGCTTTGTTTTGGGCTTAGGGGTGGATTAAATTTTTATTAATGATCCTTAATACTATACATTAATCATATATAGATATAGGTATATAATACAAGCCATTAAAATCAATTAAATCATCACATAGAAACAATTCGAAATTACCGAAAGTAATTGAGAAAATAGGAATAAAAAAATAAATTACACCTATTATTGATACTCATGTCAATTTCGATCAAAATATACTCATATATATCATAATATATGATTTAGATAATAAATAATAGCATAGGATAAAAATATGGTATAATTTTATGTGAAAAAACCCTAATTTAAGAAATTAGGGTTTTCGAAAAAAACCCATTTCAAATTATCGAGTTTTAAATGCTAAGAATTCGATTTTTAAAAATTAATAATACTGTAATTATATAAAATAATAATAGAAAATTAATTATAATAATTTCACGAGCATTAAACTCATTTTTCAAAACGCCTCAGACGCCGACGCTCAAAACGCCTCAAAACGCTCAAAATCGACTCATCTCAAAATGGTCGTAGTAAGTTCGTACTTACTTTATAAATATATTCCATTTAATATAGGAATTAAGATGGAAATTAATTCCAAGCTTTACCGCCGTAAAATTCCATAAAATATCGACGCTCGATACGCTGTTCGACGTTAAAATATATCGACGAACCATTTCGTAATATTTCAATTCCTTAATTCACAATCCTTAGTGAATATAAAAGGAGTTCGTTATAATAATACCGAATCGAAATCACAATATTCGATGTCATAGGAATAATATACGGTAAATCACGGGTTTAAAATACCGTAATTATACGCTCGCTTTTCGAATATTACATTCCACACCCTTAAAAGAAATTCCGTCCCGAATTTGCATACCTCTAGAAAACAATCGGGTATCGTTCTTTCATCGCTTCTTCAAGCTCCCACGTGGCTTCCTCTCGTCCGTGGTGTGTCTCCACAAGACTTGACTAACTAATCGACTTGCTCCGTAGTTGTTGGACTTTATAGTCGAGGATTGCCGCCGGTTCCTCTTCATAGCTCATGTCCGCTTGAGAGTCACATCGCCTTGGTGGATCACGTGCTTTGGATCGTGAACGATTTTCGCAATCATGCGAGACATGGAAAACATTATGCGCTCCCAGGTTTGGCGGAAGAGCCAACCTATAAGCTACTGGATCTATCCTCTCTAGGATCTCATAAGGTCCTATAAAGTGGGGTCTCAGCTTTCCTTTTAGTCCAAATCTGACAATCCCTTTTGATGGAGAGACCTTAAGAAACACTTTGTCTCCACTTTCAAATCAGTAGCTCGATCTACGCCAGACGACATAAGATTTACGCCTATCTTGAGCTTCTTTGATTCTCACCTAATTTGTCTGACGATCTCAATCATCTCGCATCGCATCCGCCCTATGATCTTTCTCTCACCTACTTCATCCCAGTAAAGCGGTGATCTACACTTCTTGCCATACAAGGCTTCGTGACAACCATACCGATCGTCGCTTGATAGCTGTTGTTGTAGGCGAACTCAATTAGGGGTAAAATATCTTCCCATTTTGCTCCTCGATCCAACACTACTGTTCTAAGCATATCTTCTAGTGTCGGATCGCTTCTTTCCGATCGCCCATCGACCGTGGATGAAATGCCGTACTGAAATTGAGTTTAGTACCCAATTCTCTCTGCAAGCTAATCCAGAATCTAGATGTGAACTTGGAGTCTCTATCAGAGGTAATAGATTTTGGCACTCCATGTAGTCGTATAATTTCTTTGACGTACAGCTGGGCTATTTTATCAGATCCATAAGTGCTTTGAATCGGTAGAAAGTGAGCACTCATGGTAAGTCTATCCACAATTACCCATATGGTTGTGTTTCCTCTTTTCGATTTGGGTAAGCTCATAACGAAATCCATCGTTATCTCGTCCCATTTCCACTCAGGTATTTCCAACGGTTGCAACTTTCCGTAAGGACGTTGATGTAACGCCTTCACTTGTTGGCAAAGAAGACAGCGTTCTACGAAAGAAGCTATGTCTCGTTTCATGCCTTCCCACCAGAACTTTTCCTTCAGGTCTTGGTACATCTTAGTACTGCCTGGGTGGGCGGTGTAGGGTGTATCGTGAGCCTCGCTCGTAATTTCATTTTGAAGCTCGGCGTCGTCTGGAACGCATATTCTACCTTCGAACAATAGGGCGTTGTCTGACGCCTCTTGGAAATTTTTAAATCCTTCAGACCTTACCCTTTTTCTGATCTTTTCTAACTTTTCCTCTATCCTTTGTCTTTCGACAATCCTTTTTCTTAGATCAGATGTTAGTGTGAGTGTAGCGATAAAGCTCACAATTGTCTCGGGTGGTTCAACCAGTTCGATCCTCAATCTTTCAAACTCTTCGACGAGTTTTTCTTCCCGCGTAAAGAGACATCCTAGCTTGGATTGGCTCTTACGACTTAAGGTGTCAGCTACTACATTCGCCTTGCCCGGGTGGTAGTTGATACCACAGTCATAATCTTTCACTAGTTCTAGCCATCTTCGTTGCCTCATATTCAAATCTCGCTGCTCGAAGAAATACTTTAAACTCTTATGATCCGTGAAGATCTCACATCTCACTCCGTCGAGATGGTGTCTCCAAATTTTCAGTGCATGAACTACTGCTGCTAATTCCAAATCGTGGGTTGGGTAGTTCAGTTCATGCGGTCTGAGTTGTCGGGATGCATAAGCTATCACTTTCCCGTTTTGCATTAGAACACAACCCAGTCCAGTCTTAGAAGCGTCTGTATAGACTACATACTCTTTGTCCGCTTCTGGAACTGCTAGGACTGGTGCACTTATCAACTTCTCCTTGAGTATTTGGAAACTGCCTCACATTCATCACCCGCTTAAATTTGATTCCTTTTGGAGTAGTCGGGTTATTGGCCTTGCAATCTTGGAGAATCCTTCAATGAATCTCCTAATAATCGCCTAGTCCTAGGAAACTTCTAACCTCAGTGTTGAGTCCTTGGTGATTTCCACCAGACCGCTTCTACTTTGGTGGTTCTACTTTTATGCCTTCTGCAGAAACGATGTGCCCAAGGAACATAACTTCCTTCAGCCAAAATTCACATTTGCTAAACTTAGCAAACAACCTTTCATCTCTTAAGGTTTGCAGTACCGTTCTCAGATGTTCTTTGTGATCCTCTTCATTCTTTGAATAGATAAGAATGTCGTCTATGAAGACTAAAACAAATTTATCCAAAAACGGATGAAATACTCTGTTCATAAGATCCATGAATACGGTGGTGCATTGGTTAATCCGAATGGCATAACTATGAACTCATAGTGGCCATATCTCGTTCGAATGCGCCTTAGTACATCCTCGCATCAGATTTTCGGTGATGGTAACTCGATTTGAGATCAATTTTGAGAATACTCCCGCCTCGCAATTGATCAAACAGTCATCAATTCGGTAAAGGATATTTGTTCTTTAGTGTCATCTTATTCACTCTCGATAATCGATGCACATCCTCAAAGAACCATCCTTTTCTTAACGAATAAAACAAAGCGCCCCCAGGTGAAACACTTGCCTAATGAAACCTAGATCCAACAATTCTTGAACTGGATCTTCGCCTCCAACTCCTTTGGGGCCATCCTATAGGGCGCCGACATCGGAGCCGATTCGGTTCCAAGTCGATGGTAAATTCTAATTGTCTATCAGGGGGTAGTCCTGGTAGATTTTCGAGAAATACGTCCGAAAATTCCCGAACAACTTCAATATCTTCGATCCTCGCATCGAGTTTATCTTCCCCGTTCAAGTAGACAAGGAATGCATGGCATCCTTTCTGGTTCATCATCTTCCTCGCCTGTAGAGCCGATACGATCGGAACTCTTCTTCCCATGCTGATTCCATGGAAATGCGTGGCTTCTTGTCCAGGAAAGTGGAATGATATTCTTCTTTCCTTGCAAAGGATTGTGGAGTGGTTCTTAGCTAACCAGTCCATTCCTAGGATTATGTCTACATCATCCATGGGTATTATGTTTAGATTGTTAGCCAGAACCTTAAGTGATCCTAGTGTCAACTCTAGGTTCGAGCAAAAGTGTGTAACAGTCATAATCCCTCCTATAGGCGATGAGATTCTCATATCCTGGCTTGCCTTTTCAGACCTAAGTCCCAGCATTTCTACGCATGATTTTGCTATAAAAGAATGTGAAGCACCCGTATCGAACAATACTATAACAGGTATGTTGAGGAGAACTCCCATACCTGCCAGGTTTTCCTGTTTTTGCTCGTTCTGCCTCCGGTGTAGAGCGTAAGCTCTAGCGTGGGCCGGCTGAGGCTGACGGGGCGCTGGTCCTTGTTGGTTCGACGACTGCTACCTGGGCTACTGTTGCGGCTGCTGGCGCTGTCGCGGTGGCGGCCGCCTTGGTTGTTGAGGTGGTTGTTGCCACTGTTGTTGCGGGGGTTGCTATTGCGGTTGTTGCCATTGTGGTTGCTGCACCACTTGCTGGGGTTGTTGCCACTGGAGTTGCTGAGGTTGGGGCTGGAATTGGATAGCCCTTAGTGGCTGGACATTGCCGGGTTGGTTCGTCCTTATATCCGGACGTGTCCCTGGGCAATTATCGCGTAATGCCCTTTGCCCCGCACTTGAAACAGCTCACCACGCTTTTCCGTGCACACCCCTTGTGCACCCTATGGCATCTAGGCATGGAGGTGCCTTATTTGTTCCTCGCGGCCTCTCGCCGTGGAGCGAAGTCGCCCTTTTCCATTTTGCCTCGCCGCGCCTTCCTCGCCGTGGTCGCTTGTGGCTCATGCTCTCATAGCCTCCCCGCTATGATTGCCGTGATCGGGTTCTCACTTCCTTTCCTCCGTCCGTAGCGCCAGGTGTCCGAGCCGACACCGACTTATCATCTGACATTGTCGCCTCAATATCTAAAGCTCGTGCTGAGCTTCATGTAAGTCGTCTCCATGGTCGGCAAGAGACATCCGTATTCCATCCTCGCCCTCACCTAAACTTTTCCGATATTTTCAAGTCGGTTCACCGCCTCGTGCATACCTCGACATCTCGCAGAAGCGATCATAGTCGGTCATGCATAACTTTTCTTGTTTCAAAGCAGAAAATTCTCGCCCTTTCTCTTCTATAGCTTTTGGGTATGTATTTCATACATCGCTCCTCTTAAAGTCCTCCCATGAGAACTCTTCTAGTTGCTCGGCAAGAAGGTATTTTTCCCGGCCTCCCACCGTAAACCATGGTCCGTTTAGTTGAAAAGTGTAATAACCCGCAGTTTTAAAAGCCTAATTACGGTTTTTAAAACCCGTAAAGTAGATTTTCGCCGTGAAATCAAATCAATTTGAAATCGAATATGATTTCAATTACTTACGAAGGAATGATTTCCTGTTACACATTCACTCAAATTCGTGAATGTAAGAAGCGAAAGTTTTAAATTTTATCGGCAGTATATTTTTAACGTCGAATACATATCGACTGTTGAAATTTCACGATATTTTCTAAGCAATCAAGCTTAGAATTATATTCCATTATTAATGGAATATTTTAATAATGGGATTACGATTAATTACGACCATTTTGAAGATGAGTCGATACGTAACGTTGTGAGACGTTTCAAACGTTAACGTTTTGAAATAAAACGAAAGATGGTTTTAATGATCAAGAAATTATAGGAATTTATTTTCTATGATATTTTTATGATATTATAGTATTATTAAGCATTAAAATAATGCTAGAACATTATGATTTATTATTGAGCATTTTCGAAAATGCTCGAAAACCCTAATATTTCGAAATTAGGGTTTTCTTCGAAAATTTATGCCATTTAATTATCCTATGATAGTAATTATCATCTAAATCATATACTATAATGTATATATCTATGTTTAGCATGAAATAAGAATTTTATCCTATAGTTTGGCCAAATGGCCGAGAACTACACATATATGTATACAAATTCTAATTGTTTTATTTATCTCACTCTTGCATGTATATATCTATAATTCAGATTTTATACTTGAGTCTCCCACTAAATACATATACTTTAGCTATTTCCAAGATATCTTGTGTAAGCACTAATGATTGGGAACCCATTAGTGAATAAAATAGCATTAAAATGTGAAGAGTCTCTTGTGTGTATTGGGGGAGAGGGACCGAGAGTGAGGAGTGTATAGGGGGGGTTGCCTCAGTTTTTTTTTCATTATTCATTCATACACAAACACCCCAACACTCCAACTACATTATCTCTCTCCAAAACCTCTCACCTCTCTCAAGAACATCTTCTTCTTCTCCATTTTTTTTTTCGCAACACCGAGAGCTCCCTCTCCTCTCCAAGCTTCGATTTTTCTCTTCTCATCTCCATACAACACCTTAGTACCTTGCATATTGTTCCATTAATCCATATTACCAAGGTAGGTGTCGATCAAAGGCTTGGTTGTTCTTGAATCTTTGAAAAGTTTTCGAAAAATAGCTTAAGTTCATGCATGTGTTCTTGAAGAACTTTGTTGATGATATTTTGCCATTGCATGTGTATAAATGATAAAGGATTAGGTATGTGTTCTTGTTTTCCAAAATATATTGCATGTAAGGTTTTTGTTCAAAAATTTTCGAATCAATGGCTATATTGTGTACTAAGGATGTGTAGTAATATGTTGTGAAGCTTTGAGCATGTTTTAAAAATTTATTCAAACATGTATGAAATTTTTTTGAAATGGCCGTGACCTATGAGAGGATATATGGATTTGATTTTGTGATCTATGATGTTATATGTGTCCATAGTATTTATCTTGAAATTTTAGAAAAATCCATGCCCAATTTCTTCTTAAGAACCGAGAGTATATAAAATTTTATGTAGGAGTATGATTTTCTTTTTTTTACATGCAATGTGATATTATTGATTTATGATGTATTGAGAGTGTATATAAATTATTTGAAAATTTTTAGAACACTCTTGCTAATTTGTACAAAATAACCGAGACCTATATATGCATTATATGGGTGATTGATTTTTATTTAGAACATGCAATTACATATAATTGATCTATGATAATATATGAGTCTATAGCCATTTGTTTGAAAATTTTAGAAAATTCCTACCTATTCTTCTCACAATAACCGTGAGCTATGTATATATATATGTTAGTGTGTAATTTTAATTTATGAGCATGTAATGATTTTTGGAAAATTTTATAAAATTGTTTGATGTATATGGTGAAATAACCGAGAGTTAGTATACCATTTATATGGTATATAAATGTTATATCATGAATTATATGACATGATATGTCATGGACTAATGTTTGGACCTTGTATTAATTTATTGAAATTTTAGAAAAATTGTTGGGCATTTTATTTCAAAATGCCATGACATTGTAGAATAAATAGGGTGATGATCAATTAAGGTTTGGTTGATATTATGACTTATTAATGACCATAGTGTATAATAATACACTATATAAAATTAGAAAAAAATTTGGACACCAATTAGTAATTTTTAATAATTACCGAGAAATTCTAAGAATTTTTAAGGATTTTTAAATCCTTTTTAATTAAGTTTATTAATAAATTATATGTCTAAATATTATTTTAGACATATTTGGAAATTTTCAAAATTTTTAAGTTATAAAACTTAAAATAGCCGTGAGCTATTTTTAATTTCGAATAAAGATTTTTAAATCCTTAAAATTCATTATTTATAATAAATTATATGTTTAAAAATTATTTTTAAACATATTAAAACAGTTTATAAAAAGAAATCAATTAAAAATTGATTTTCGTAAGAATTTAATATTAAAGTGTGACTTAGTAATTAAATTACTAAGAAAAGTCAAAAGTGTTGACTTTTGAAATCAACGAACTAAATAACGCTCGATAACACGCTAATACGCCGTAAGACGATCAATTACTAATGACATCACGTTGATATGAAAGGATTTCATATTTGAAGTCGTGAAATCGAAAAACGAGAGAAACATCGACCATTTACCAAGAGGGTAAATTGGTAAATTTTAACACATATCTCGCCTCACCAAGAACGAGAAGGGTTAACATGATACGCTGTTTGAGAAACGAATTAAATTCATTAAAGAATTCAATTCATATCGATATGAAATATCGAATCTTATTATAGACTTCAGAAGTCTCGAATTACGTAAACGACGCACTAAAACATCCTTTTATATAAAGCGTGACGACGACGCACCGTATGGACGCCGACGAGTGTTTAACGTTAAAGACGAACAATAATTTTTCAGTGGGCTTTATTACTAAAATAGAACAACTTTGTCGCTCTTTTCAACCGCCTTTGTTTACGTGATTTTCAACTATCGATAAAATTGCTTAAATGATTACCGCCAAAATGTTTACGCTTTGTGTATCGATCCTATCCATGAATGATGTGATGTTGTTGGGTTATTCCCAACTTATGAATGAAAATCGATATCGGATCCTATGCCAAGGCTTATACCGCTAGGATTAACGTGTACACCGATGGTGACCGTGTCTCGTAAGGACAATTCACGGTCGGTCACGGGTCGTAGAGTGAGGCCTCCTCACGACTTTCGACTATGATAATATGTTGGAATGATAATAAGGATATGGATCATACACACCCGTAAAATGCTCGCTAAGGAACTTTTATGAATCGATGAAAATATTTTAGTAAGCACAACGCATTTTCAACTAAAACCTCAGGTCTTACCATAATATCGGCGGTGTAATTCAAAGAAAATAAAATGTTTTCGCATAAGTCCACTGGGTACAAATTTTTGTACTTAGCCCCGCATGTTTGTTTTAAATGTGCAGTTGAGCTCGGATGTTGATGATGGAGGAGTGTTGAGGAAGTCCATCGTCCTCGATGTTTATTAGAATTGTTAACCTCAATACATATCGTCATATATGTACTCACACACTTTCCACCGCAACTCGAACTATTTTATTTTATGTCCGATGATAAGATAATGTGAACTATGAAGTCCTTCGATCGTAAAACTTTCGGGATCCGCTGGTCTACACCTTTGGTCCGAGATGTTAAAATGTATGTTCGATTCTAAGTATAACATTCCTCATGTGATAAGCCTTTGTTGTAATAGTCTTTGCATCCATAAATATTATTCCTAGTACTAGTCCGCCACCCGGGTTATCCCGAGTGGGTCGTGACAAAAACCACACATGATAGTCGCCTCCGTGTTGTGCATCGAGAAAATTAAAGATCCGCTCAATGGTTCTCACCCATTGTTCCGCTTCCTCCGGGTTACCCTTCCCATTAAAGGTAGGTGGGTTCGCTTAGAACAACTCTTCGATCCCGCGATCGGGTTGAGGTGGAGGTGGTGGTTGGGAATGTCCTCGCCTCTTGTTCGGGATTCTACCCTTCCTCTAGGCCTTCCCCGACCTCGGCCTCTGGGTTCCTGCTCCGGATTTCTTCTCGGAGGCATGCTGCTATAGAAAACAGGTAATCATCAAACACTTATTCCTTTCGTAGCTTAACATACATAATACTATCATGGCCTTATTGCAAAACGACCTCTAAACAAAACATTTCACCCTTAACAAACATAATTTGCCGCAAAAGCCCTATTCAGGGTCATACATATATATATCCAAAATTTCTGCCATAGGCAGGATGTTCAAAACCAAAGAGTCATAAACAAAAATTAAATCCCGGCCCGCACGGCCTTCCAAGAATTTCAGGGTTCTAGTTTCAACAAAACCAAACATAGAAAGAGGGAACATCATAAGCTTAAACATAACAAAATCTATCTAAGCTTCATCAAGTGCCTTCATCGTGCATCTTCCCACCGATCGTCTCTCCTGGGTCTTCCTCGGAATCTTCCTCTTCCTCGAATCGCCTTCGCGGTACGCATCTCGACGAGCTTGCTCCGCCATCTTCGTACATCGGTATGTCGCGCATGGGGTTGAAGTCGCCATCGCCATAGAGCTCATAGTCATGGAAGATCGGGCTGTAGGTATAGCGGATCGGGCTATAACCATCCGAGGCATCTCATACCCTCATCCGCTACCGTCTCGCGGAAGTGCTCGACTGGTGGTACGGATGGGTCCATAAGCGGTGGAGGTGCTAGCGGTGGACGACGGGTGTCCTACAGTGAGGAGGAACACGGGCTCTCCCAAAGCTCTCGGGCGTGTCGCCTCTCCAAGCGAGCGGGCTCGCCTCGCCGAATCGGCACGGAGGCACAACTGGGTCGATCTACCTCGGGACCTCAAGATATAGCCACTCGCGACTCATCCCGCTGTGTGTACTCCCGTGAGAGGAGATAGGGTCCTCTCGCCGCCGCTCAGAATATCGCTGACGTAAGTCGATGACTTACGACCCAGGCGCATCTCCTACCAGTCGTAGCCGCCCACCGCCCGGTATATATAATCCCCGATATCTCCCATGCGTAATCTTCCCAAGCACAGAGAGTATAGATGTATATGCTGAAGCCATCATAGTCGATCGCGCCATGTGCTCAAGGCTCTCTAAAGCGCGAGATAATATGCTATAAACTCGCCCAAGTCCTCTCCTGCGCACATCCAGCTGGAGCGGTAAATACTCATCACCTCCTCAGGGGTCGAGTGTGGTCCAATCCTCCTCCGAGCGATATATCTCATCCCCTCCATCTGTCACGATCAAAACTAACATAAGTCAACTATCGTCATCTTAAAAGCAGAAAGGATAACTTAAGTACAACGAGAAGCAATTAGGTTAAAACTAAACAATCTATAAGGTAAGCAGCATCATAAGGTACAACACATATCACAACTTACCTTCTTAGTCTTACCCATCGTATACATATAACCTACTAATGCCTTAATATATAGGCTATGCTATGAGATCCTTGTCTTATACTAAACATTTGAACTAAAGTTCAACGGACTCTAGCGTATTCTGGAGACTGAATTAGGGATTCTGTTCTTCACAACAAATGAAGATCAGTGCGTTAGGAGTACGCAGGTGAAAACCAGGCATAAATCGGAGCCCTAACGAAAGAGATCTAGCTAAATCAAATTTACTGCGCAGTGCAGGAAATTTGCGCGATCGTGCCAAAATGTAATTCGAGACGTATGTCGATGTAATACGTCTACCATATCCACGTCTTTAGGTTGAGGCTGAACATTCTGAAGCCGTAATTGATGTCCACGTCATGATTCGTGTCGATGGTCACTCATGTCGAAGTGGTGATGAAATGTCGACGTCGTTCTTCCTTAAGGTTGATGTCGCCCTTATTCATCCTTCACGTTTTTCTTTCGCTTGAGTTCGTGGCTATCATCCTTTTCATTCTCCATATCGTTCTTTTGTTATCGTAAGGAAAAAGAAGTTTATACTTCTATGTTCTTTCACGATACGTGATCATGCCCCTTAGAGTCTAGGTTCTTCTTGTGGTATCATATCGTTCATTGAAAACAAAGTTTTGAGTTTGAAATTAAAGTCTAACTTAAGAACTTAAAAGTAAAGTTTCAAAACGATAATCATAGTCAACTCATACATGTATAGCAAAATGAATTCATCCATTCCATGTTGATCATTCAACTTAGTACCACCATGTACTTCCATAATATCATAACCTTTCTCCCAAGAAATAACTTTTCCATTTTCTTTCAAAAACCCTTTCAACTTGCTCATCAGTCAAAACTCTTCATTTCATGAGTTTGAGAAAGAAATCAGTTACCTTTTTCTCGGTTGAGCTCGATGAGATGGAGTGTTGAGCGGAGTCGGTAGCTTTCTAGAAGCCCAGTGACTTGATCTAGACTTAGAATTTTAAAAGGTCTTGGGTTTCGAAGAGCAACAGTGCTCTGATACCACTCATCACCCCCACTCCTGGACAGCCCTGACTAGAGGTGACTAATACTAGAATAGTATTATAGACAAACCGACTAAGATAAAGGTACACATTGATTATAACTAAGATGTTCGATATGGCATAAGATAATAACCCAATAATTGAAAGGTTTAGCCATCGCACCCAAAGACTTAACGATGGTCCGATGGACCTCAATAGTTCATAACAACAACATAATGTAAAAGAGTTCGAGATTGCAATGAAAGTGTGTGAATACATATATGGAGATATGTATTCAGGTGAAACCACAAATTTTATTAAAACGGTCAAGGACACCGGACTCCTCAACACCTCCTCCATCACCACCATCGAGCTCAACCCGCACATTTAAAACAAATATGCGGGGCTAAGTACAAATAATGCACTCGGTGGACTCATGCCGAAAACATTTGATAATTTGATTACATCGCCAATATCATGGTAAGTCATGGGTTTTAGTTGAAATGCCTCAGGCTTACTAAAACATTTTCGTCAGAACATCGCCGCCGAGCATTTTCCTTGTGTGTATGATCCATATCCCATAATCATATCTCATCACATCATCAAAGATCAAACGTCGAGAGGAGGCCTCCTTCTACGACATCGTAATCAACCGCTTCCATACAAAGACACAATCGCATTTAGGTGTGCACGTTAGCCCTAGCTGTGCATTTATCCTCCCAAGATAGGACCCGATATCGATTTCATAAAAGATTGGGTGCGACCCAACAAATGACAGATCATATCATGTCATCCAACCTTCACGCCATGTATAATGATAGATCCATACACAAAATGTAAATATTTTGGCGTAATGTTGTAAACATTTATCAACAATTCTTGAGAATAAGCATTGTAAATAAATTCATTTTGGAAAGATAGCGAAGTCACATTTTGTTTGAAAAGAAAGCCCACCGGACTATGATTCGTCAGAATGAGTCCTAGGTTCGCTTGCTTGTCGCTGTCCAATCGCCTTGTTCACGCCCACACCTTTACGCAAAAGCGATATTTTAGTACGTCGCTCACGATTATCGAGACTCTTAAAGTTCAAGACAAATTCAATATTCTATATCGACGTAAACTGAATTCCTCAATGAATTAAATACGCTTTCAAATATGTAATTCAATCGAACTGCTCGCCTCGAGATACGCTCAACTATTTCGATGTAACCTTTCCTGCTTAAACGCTTAACGATAAAGCACGCTTTCTCGATATAAGGATTTCATTTGTAAAATCTTTTCTTACTAATGAGGTATCATACTCAATTAGTACGCTTTACGCCAGATTAACGATTTATCGATCGATTTTCAGATGTTTGACTTTAAAAGTCAACGAAGTCAACAAAGTCAACAATTTTGACTTTCAAATAGTAATTTCTTACCATTTCATTTTATAAATTGAATTTCGATCGATTAAAATCGTAAAGTCCCATTTCTCGATTTGTCACGTAAATCAAAGGACTTATAAATAATTTTCGCAATTATTAATCCTTTTAATAATAAAACGTATATTTTCGATTTAAAAATGTTATTAAATAAACGTTTGTCTCAAACATAGTAATCTATGTTTATAAGATTTTATAAAATCCAAATATGTCTAAAATAATTATTAGACATATATTTTATTAATAAACTGAATTAAAAAGGATTTAAAATCCTTATTATATATCGAAAATTCTCGGTAATTAATAAAAAATTACCAAATGATTTTCAAACTTTTTTCTAAATTAATATAGTGTATTATTATAAACTATGGTCCAGAATAAGAATTAATATCACCCATATGATATTTGTTTGTCATTTATTAATATATATATATATATATATATATATATATAGTCACTAGATTTTAAAATTAGGAATAATTGTCCAAAAATTCCCAAAATTGATATACACTTAATATAATGTCCCAATATCAATATAAATCACAATTATAACCTATAGTCCATCATAATCATTCATTCATGAATAAACTCACATTATTCTCGGTATTTTCGAATTTAATACCAAACAATTATCAAATAATTCCCAAAAATTCTAATTAAATTATAACATGATCCAACATTATATTATAACATTGTAGCATAATAATATTAACCAAACCAATTGAAATCATCACCATATGAGCTTGTAAGCTCTCGGCTTTTTTGATTCATTTTGGTTTTTGGTTTTAAAAAATTCCAACATTTATATACTATGATTATATACTATAGTAAAATAATATAACATCATTTAATTAATCAAAACTAAATTAAATCATCACCTCAAGGAGCTTCATGCTCACGGTTTTTTTGATTTAATATAGCATTTGATTTCCCAAAATTCCAAAAAAATCATATAACACATATTTATTATACTAAAGTATTAATATATCATTGGATGATCAAAATAAAAATCATACACCAACATACACATTCATATAGCTCACGGTAATATTTAAAAATTAAGCATTTGATTTTCAAAAGTTCTAAATAAATCATAGAACATATAATCAAGGTCCTAGAGTATTAATATGTCATTGTATGATTAAAATAAAAATTATACACCAAGGTATAATACAAACATGCTCTCGGTAATTATAAAAAAAATAGCTAGGGTTTTACAAAAATTCTAAATAACACACCATAGGTTTAAAATATACCATAGATCAATAATCCATCACCAAAATGATTAAAACATAATCGGTCATCATAATAACATTTTTAACATTTTCAAAAATTATTTTAAATATGCTCTATGGTTCGAAAATCTCATATATATGATAGATCCATTCAAAAATTTCATATACAAGGTCATATGATCAACTAAGCATATATTCTCATATTTTAAATAATAAAAACATCAAGAACAATATATAATCACATAGTTCATCCACAAGAACATTAAAACATACAAATATATATATATAACATTCGAAACACACATATAAATACATATATATACCCATGTTCGAAATTTTTGAACCAAGGATGATAAAAATCGAAGCTATGGTGTCTCATTTACCTTTGAAATGGTATAGACTCACAAGAGGTAAGGTATGGTATTAAGCTTGGGTGATTGAATGAAGTAAAGATGGAAGAAAAATTTCGAAAGGGGGAGGGATGGGGCTCTCGATTTTTCTGCAGCAAATGGGAGGAAATGGTGTGTTGGAGAGGAATGAGGGTGTATAATGGATAGTGGGAGAATGAGAAGAGTCTCCCTCCTTCTTCTCTCCTATTACACGGCTCCCATCAATACAAATGATTAAAATTTCAGCAAATGTGTTAGTAGGAGGGTGATGATGAGCTAGAGCCAAAAAGGGGCCTCATGGATTGGGCAACAAAAGGGTGGCATGCATGCTTTGTTTATGGGGTATGACGGTTTAGGGCTTAGGGGTGGATTAAATTTTTATTAATGATCCTTAATACTATACATTAATCATATATAGATATAGGTATATAATACAAGCCATTAAAATCAATTAAATCATCACATAGCAACAATTCGAAATTACCGAAAGTAATTGAGAAAATAGGAATAAAAATATAAATTACACCTATTATTGATACTCATGTCAATTTCGATGAAAATATACTCATATATATCATAATATATGATTTAGATAATAAATAATAGCATAGGATAAAAATATGGTATCATTTTATGTGTAAAACCCTAATTTAAGAAATTAGGGTTTTCGAAAAAAAACCATTTCAAATTATCGATTTTTAAATGCTAAGAATTCGATTTTTAAAAATTAATAATACTGTAATTATATAAAATAATAATAGGAAATTAATTATAATAATTTCCTGAGCATTAAACTCATTTTTCAAAACGTCTCAGACGCCGACGCTCAAAACGCCTCAAACGCTCAAAATCGACTTATCTCAAAATGGTCGTAGTAAGTTCGTGCTTACTTAATAAATATATTCCATTTAATATAGGAATTAAGATGGAAATTAATTCCAAGCTTTATTGCTCGAAAAATTCCATAAAATACCGACGCTCGATACGCTGCTCGACGTTAAAATATATCGACGAACCATTTCGTAATATTTCAATTCCTTAATTCACAATCCTTAGTGAATATAAAAAGGAGTTCGTTATAATAATACTGAATCGAAATCACAATATTCGATGTCATAGGAATAATATATGGTATATCATGGGTTTAAAATACCGTAATTATACGTTCGTTTCTTTGGAATATTACAGGTCTCCCAAGAATAAGAGGCGTATTCATATCCTCTGGCATGTCGAGAACTACAAAGTCTGCAGGGAAGATGAAATCTCAAACTTTCACTAGCACGTCTTCCACTATCCCCTTCGGATATGTCACTGATGTGTCTGCCATCTGTAGAGCAATGGTGGTCGGCTTGATCTCTCCAATTTCCAATCTGTTAAAAATGGACAACGACATCAGATTGATGCTTGCCCTCAAATCACACAGCACCTTGGAGAATGTATGTCCTCCGATGACACATGCTATAGTGAAGCTGCTCGGATCCTTCTGCTTGAGCGGCAACTTCTTCTCGCAAGACAAAGATCGCACTCTCGAGATGCATTGATCGCCTCGAATTTCCCGAGCTTCTTCTTATTGGCCACAAGATCTTTCAAGAACTTCACATATCCCGCATGTCTCGGAGTGCATCAAGTAAACGAATATTGATCCGCACTCAAACATCTCCATAAACCGAGTCGCCTTCTCATCATACTGGCTCGCCAATCGACTCGCAAACTAAATCGGAGGAATGTACGTAGGATATGCCTTCACTGGAGTTGCCTCGCGGCCATCTTTGCTGCCACGAGCGGGTCGCTAAGCGTCTGGGCAACGACGGTAGTCTTCCTCGCGGCCGGGCTCACGGTCACGGCTCGGTCGCCAACTCTGTCTCTGAAGAGACATTCTTCTTCTTTGCGATCGCGGGCGGCTCGCGAGCTCCTCGGTGTTACTGGCCGCGTGCTGTCTCGCGGCCGGGCTCGCAGTCGCGAGCTTGGTCGCGAGGTGCTCATTTTCTCCGATGTTTTCGTCTTTTCATCCCGGATCATTCTGGTAAGCTCGTCCACTCCTCAATTGAATGGCATTACATTGATTTTTCGGGTTCACCTCCGTCTTACTCGGAAATTGGCCCGACTTGTGTTGTCCATTCATTGCAGGCGCCATCCGATCGATTTAATTTTCCAAAGATCTTCAAATGCTTCCCATAGCAATCATATTGATTCCGGATGATTTATCTTCTGTCCGTATTGCTTATAAACGACTCGATTCGTCACAATTGTTTGTTGCTCACAACCAACCGCCGCAACACGTCTTCTACACTCGACTTCTTCGCCTCTTGAATCACTCCATTCGAATCGAGAAACTCAAGCGAGGTCGTTGAAAATTGTTGGGATTGGCATACGAGAAATTAGGATGATTTCTGTTATTCGGATTGTATGCCGGATTCCCCCCAGGACGGTTCCTCTGATTTATGTAATTCACGTCCTCAGCCTCATTCACATCTGACTCTGCAGCATTTATCTGAGCCACCCCCTTTGCTTTCCTTTCCTTCTCGAACTCACTTCTCAAAAGGGTGAACTGCTCCATGATATTATCGTACTTAGCATCGCCTTCGACGGTAGCCGCCTTCACCACCGGTGTCCTCTTCATAGGCCATTGATAGCTATTCGCAGCCATCTCTTCTAGAATTCTGCTAGCTTCCTCCACGGGTCGATTCAGCAGGCACCCTCCCGCTGATGCATCTACAATACTCCTCGTGTGAGGTGTCAGCCCACTATAAAACTATGTAATTTGCTGCTCTCTAGAAAATCCGTGTTGCGGGCACTTTCTCAACAAGCCCCTAAATCTTTCCCACGACTCGAACAATGACTCGTCTCCTAACTGGGAGAAGTGGGAAATCTCGGCTATGATCTTCTGTGCTTTAGCCGGTGGGAAGTACTTCGAGAGAAACTTTTCGCAAAGATTCCCCCAACTGTTGATTCCAGTACGATCTAGGCTCTTAAACCAGTCCTTTTCTTGATTGCGCAATGAAAAACCGAACATGCGCATCCGGATTGTATCTTGTGGCACCCCATTCTGCTTGATGGTGTCACAAATGTCGAGATATGTCTCGAGATGGGCATTCGATCCTCTGTGACTCCTCCTCCAAACTGCTCCTCGAACCATGCCGATTAGGCCGGCTTCAACTCGGGTTATTCGCATTCACCTCCGGCCCCATCCGCCTCCTTGAAATTGCTCGGTGGGAGGTCTATACATGTAGTTTAGAGGTCTCGCCTGCAAGGACAAGAATTCCCATGTTCGCCATCTGACGTTGCATCTCCATAAATTCTGCCAGAAGACGTGCAGCATGTTCAGGAGGTACACCCCGTTGGGAGGAATACCCTGATCGAGCTAAAAACACACTCAAATTCACTCGCAATCGTACGAGGTAATTGTAGCGTGATAAGTTAACCCAAGTCGTCTCTCAAGGAAAACTTAACAGGGCGATTGTCGTGTTGCGCACAGAAAGTAATTAAAACCTAAACATTCTAATGCCAACAAGGGTTTGAAACATACGGGAATTGAAATACGAGGAATTAAACAGCATCTTAGGCCAGGGGTTGTCAATCCCGAGCTAAACTAATAAAGCAATAAATCTAAACCATGGGTTGTCAATCCCTAGTTGAACTACGAAAGCACGATAAATCGAAAGCAATAAACAAACCGATATAAATCCAATTCATAGGGTTTGTCAAGCCCTAATCTAAATCTAATTGCAAATAAACCATAATCATCAATCAACCAACAAGAACAGGAATTAAACCAAAGCAAGATAAATCAAAGCATTATAAATTGATAGAAGAACGAAAACAATCCATTGTCACTATGGAATTGAATCCAACAAAACCATCACACAAGAATACTATGAAATTGATCCGAAAGAACTGTTAAATCCCCAAAAACATATATTGATAACAAGATTATTCAATCGAAATAATAAAACAGAAATTAAAACTAAAATTGTATTTGATATGTTGCCTGAAGAAATCCTGGAAGAAACCTTGAAGAACGTCGCGGCTGCGTTGAAAAACTGAGAACAGCCCTTTTAAATTGTGATCTAGAGCCTATATATAATAAATAAGAGTGAGCGCCGGTTTGAGGTGAGCGCAGGCTCAGAAGACATTCTGCCTCATTTGTAAGCGCCAGCTCAAAGTGAACGCGCGAGGGAAATAGGTGAAATGCGCGCTGGGATGGGCGCTTGGTGTGTGCGCCGGTTGAGGTGGCAGGGGCGTGCGGGAGAAGGGCATGGGCGTCTTGCATGCATAGGGTGTGCGGTGTGGTAGCGGGCGTCGGGCGGCGTGGCGTAGCGGGACCATGCGGTAGGGTGCCGTGCGCGACTTTGACGTTTCGCTCTGTTCTCTCGCGTCCGAATTCCGATTTGCGATCCGCTTGCGCCTATGAACTCCTATCAAAATTCTCTTCAATATAACAGATACTTGGCATATCCAATTCATACTATTTAAATGCCATTTTTTCTACAAAACATCGAAACAACGAAGTAAGTCCGAATCGATAAATATTAATCAAACCAACGGCATAAATAGGACAAACCACTAAAATGACATGTAAACCAATACCAAAAATAAGCACAAATTCTTACCAAACAACTCCCCCACACTTATCCATTTGCTTGTCCTCAAGCAAATTCTATATCAATAAGAATAGGGAAGATAACTCATGCAACTTCACTCTTAGTCTAATCAATCAAACTTTATTGCTTTTCCACCACACTTGGTGTTTACGAATTCAAAGATAATGTGAAATAAATCTAGGACGGCAATTGACTTTCAATAAATAAAAGGGTAACTCTACTCAGATCCAACTCTCCGTTAGGGGTGAACTAACTAATGTGGTCACCTTTAGCAACAAGTTCCTTTTTAAAGCACAAAGAAAGTTTTAACAGATTTTGGAACAACATTCGAAAAGTGAACTCTCGATGAACTCGAGTCTCCTAACGTGGTTTCCCATGTCCATTTCTCAATTTACGAGAAAGAGGGACAAAATCTCATCATCTATTTTAACAATCTCAACAAATAACTGGAGTTTCATTCTCCTTCTTTTCTCTTCTTTTTCACACCCTTTTTTTTTATTTTAAGAAACAAGTATATAGACGACCACAATGTTAACACTACCCCTAACATTAGTCGGACAAATCACATCAATTTCCCCCTATTCATTTTCTATCAATCACAATCTCGTCAATTCCCATTACACTCAAATCATATATCACCAAAAGTCTCGAAATTCACAATCAATTTGATCAATACCACGTAGTTCAACAGACAAATCAAAATCCTAAGTTACTCGCATAGACAAAGCTTAAGTCCAAACAATCAAAATAAGCACAAGGGCACATCATTAAGCAAATAAAAATATATATCACGCCCACAAAACCAAATACATACTATCTACTCCCCCACACTTAATTCGAGCATTGTCCCCAGTTCTTAAAACATTAATAACACAAAAATAGCCGATAGAGGAGGAGACTTCCTTGATAATAGATGGCAGTGGCAGAGTTGGAGTGTCACGGCTTCACCACACTGCTTACAACGTTCCAATTCTGAGCAAAATAAACTCAACGACAACAGATAGATTAACGAGAACAACGAAACAAAACAAAAAGGAAAGAAAGAAAATGAAAATAAAAATCCGTGGGTAAACTCCCACGTAGTACTCAGTTTAACGTCGTGAGCCCGACGTATTCCGGTCAACAACGGACTATCCATAGTTCTTTACCTGCAGGAACACCATCTTAGCCAGAACATCAGTAGTAACCATATATGCACAAAGGACAGTAAAGAAAGAAAATAAAAAATCATTTAAGCTCAAGTCGAACATCCTATTCTCTAAAGTGAAATAGATAATTTCAATTCCCAAAGCACAATACTTTGGTGAATTACGATGTTGACAAATTATGGATGTTACCTCAACCTTTGTCCTCACTTCTTCCTCCTCTGGGAACACGTACTTCAATTGTGGAGGCAGTTCTTTCACATCCAGAGTGGGCTTTGGCACGCTAGTAACTTCACGTGCCCACTCTTTCTTCATCCTCCTCCAAGTGTAGTTCTTTCATCTCCAGAGTGGGTTTTGGCGTGTTATCAATTTCATGTGCCCACTCTTCCTCGTCAGGTATCTTGGTATCCACTTCCTCATGGCTTTGATCCTGCTTCTCATCCTCATGTGCCCATTCTTCCTCAATTTCCACCTTCTCTGGCTACAGCGACTCGTCAGGTGTCTCTCCAACCTCATTCTCAACAATTGGGTCACTTCCAAGAGTAATGACCATTGGAGCTTGATCGGGTTAGTGTAGGAAAGTCGGCTCATCTGATGTCTCTTCCACCCAATTCTCAATAATTGGGTCACTTTCTAGAATAGTGACCGCCTGGACCTGCTCGGATTTGTTTGGAAGTCCCCTCCATTGCTGCAACAGCTCATCAAGCAGGCTATTAACATGTCCCGCTTGCGTCTCCAAACGCAAAGATGAGGCGTTTGCAGCATCCAAACTTTGGATGAACTTATCCTCCCAAGCTGGTTTCTGAAGTGGAGGTGGGTGTTGCGGGTATGTATTCTGAGGTGGAGGTGGTTGTTATGGGTACGGATACTGTGGCGGAGGTGATTGCTCCCAGTAGGGATTGTAGGCTTGATCCTCATAGTGCGGTGGAGGTGGTTGATCCCAGTATTGATTGTAGGCTTGATCCTCGTACTGCGGTGGAGGTGGTTGGTCCCAGTTGGGATCATAGGTTTGTTGCTCATGGTAGGGATCATAGGCCTTATGCTCGTAGCCTAACGGGTATTCCTCAGAAAAATCGAACTGAGCTCCTTCTTCGTAAGAAGAATTTGCCCAATACGATGAACTTTCCTCCCCCACCGCTGACATACTCGTCACTGGTAACCGCATTAATGAGACACCAACAACAAAAATAAGATCACACGCACCGGGGGGAGAAAATAACAAAAAGAACGAAATGAAACAAAGAAAACCAACAACACAAACAATACGCCTAAAGTTTTCCCCGGCAACGGCGCCAAAATTGATCGAGCTAAAAACACACTCAAATTCACTCGCAATCGTACGAGGTAATTGTAGCGTGATAAGTTAACCCAAGTCGTCTCTCAAGGAAAACTTAACAGGGCGATTATCGTGTTGCTCACAGAAAGCAATTAAAACCTAAACATTCTAATGCCAACAAGGGTTTGAAACATACGGGAATTGAAATACGAGGAATTAAATAGCATCCAAGGCCAGGGGTTGTCAATCCCGAGCTAAACTAATAAAGCAATAAATCTAAACCAGGGGTTGTCAATCCCTAGTTGAACTACGAAAGCAGGATAAATCGAAAGCAATAAACAAAGCAATATAAATCCAATTCATAGGGCTTGTCAAGCCCTAATCTAAATCTAATTGCAAATAAACCATAATCATCAATCAACCAACAAGAACAGGAATTAAACCAAAGCAAGATAAATCAAAGCATTATAAATTGATAGAAGAACGAAAACAATCCATTGTCACTATGGAATTGAATCCAACAAAACCATCACATAAGAATACTATGAAATTGATCCGAAAGAACTGTTAAATCCACAAAACATAAATTGATAAAAAGATTATTCAATCGAAATAATAAAACAGAAATTAAAACTAAAATTGTATCTGATATGTTGCCTGAAGAAATCCTGGAAGAAACCTTGAAGAACGCCGCGGCTGCGTTGAAAAACTAAGAACAGCCCTTTTAAATTGTGACCTAGCGCCTATATATAATAAATAAATAAGAGTGAGCTCGTAATACATTCGGTTTGAGCGCCACCAAAGTGAGCGCGCGAGGGAAATAGGTGAAATGCACACTGGATACATGTCGTCGGTTGAGGTGGCGCGGGCGCCGGAGAAGAAGCGCTGGCGTGCTCGCACGGAGCGTGCGGGCGCGGGCGCGTGGGCGTGCGTGGGGATGTCAACGGCGGTCTTTACCCGACCGATCCGGAACCGCTCAAAGCCCATTAAATTTTAAAACAACGGTTCGGTTCCGGCCCGTTCCAATCGTTGACTGTTTTTTTTTTTTAAATTTGAGCATACTTGTGTGTTAACATTGTGGGTTTGATTAGTCTACTAATAGACTTCTACTAATCCACCTCATGATCTAATAAAATATATTGAGACAAAGATTTATATGGAACGATCACTCCGAAGAAAGTAATATCTCTAAATTATGATGATGGAAATAAAATTTCATTAAAGTGAAAAAACTTTAAATCAGAATTATTTCTTGGAGCTCGAGCATCTATCCTTTTTATTTTCTTTTCATTGTTTTTTGGAAACTCCGACAAAACTGGTTGGAAAATAAAGAAATAAAAATAAATATCATATTTGCTTTTCAACAAGTTGGATATCCGTACAGTTTATAGTCCTCTTGCTAAGTATAATTCATGTTTTGTTCCCTAGTTCATGTCATACTTTTACCAGACATCCCGAAGGTTTAATAATTTCATGTATAATTATTAAATTATAAAATGGAAGGATATTACTATTATTAAATTATAAAATGGAAGGATATTAACGAGCATGATGCGCTTTCGTTGATTCGTATTAATATTGTTCACTACCATTATAATTTTATTAATATATGTCAATAGATGAATATTAATTTACACTCTTGATATTTATGTCAATAGATGCATAGCTTTATTACGCTTTCAAATACAATACATACAATAATCTTTTTAAGTAACTAATAACTCGATATAAAAATATTGACATAATTCTAAAATTAATCGCTCGATCGAACTTCAACTAATTTGTCGCCCAAAAGAACAATTTAGGGTAATATAATCATTTTTAATGTTAGAAAGAAATTAATATAAAGGGTAAAGAATATGGACGCGGTTCGACATTATTTTAAAACCAATAAATTCTCAAGATTTGAAGCCATTGCAATCGAGACAAAGGATTTGGTTGACCAATGCTATTGAGATAGGTCGATTTCATGAATATAAAAGCGTAAAGAATATGGACCAAATGGTAACGTTAGCAATGGGTAATACCGATCCGGATCCATAACTCATGGTCCGGTCCGTCCGCTAGTATTTATTGGGCGGTTCGGCAACCGAACCAATACTAATTTATTGGTTCGTCTGGTAAAACCCGCCCGTCGACATCCCTAGGCGTGCGGGCACAGGCGCGGGGCCATGCGGCGAGGTGCCGTCGCGACTTGACGTTTAAGCGCTCTGTTCTCTCGCGTCAATTCGATTTGCGATCCGCTTGCGCCTATGAACTCCTATCGAAATTCTCTTCAATATACCAGATCCTTGGCACATAAAATTCATCCTATTTAAATGCCATTTTTTCTACAAAACATCGAAACAACGAAGTAAGTCCGAATCGATAAATATTAATCAAACCAACGGCATAAATAGGACAAACCACTAAAATGACATGTAAAACAATACCAAGAATAAGCACAAATTCATACCAAACATACCCCCGTTGTTCGAATTTGCTGCCATCTCTTGCCTTTTCTTTTCTCGTCTTTTTCTTCTTTGGGTAGTCTCGATTTCTGGATCTAACAATGGCTCAAGAGGTCCTCGGGGCCTTGTGATCATAAACTACCTGGAAAGAAATAGAGAAAATGTAATACCCCGAATTTCTGGGCTTAAAAATTTCGAAAATAAAGAAGGAACAGTACGATAGAAACGAGAATAAAAGCGAACGTCGGTAATTGTCGATTTTGAATAAATCGAAATTTCTCTTAAAAATTCGAACGAAATACATCTTAAATATATTTTTAAGTATATTTGGGATATTATTTACACTAAAGAAGAAAAAGAAATATTTTTCTTTATCCAATTATTATTTTCGAAAATATGGTGAATTAAGTGATTAATTTGTGATGTAATATGTGATCACTTGATTTTATTTGATGAATTATCATGTTTATCTTATAGTATATGATAAGATAATTATCTTGAACACCTAAGCAAGAGGTGGATGTGATAAGGTTGGAAAATGACATTTTTAAGATAAGATTTGCTATGATATTTTCATAAAAGATAAGATAAGGTCATGATTAATTAAGAGATAATGTTTATCTCTTAGAAATGTGTAGAAATGTGTAGAATATCATAGGAAATAATATTTTAAATATTAGTTGCATGATTTTCGAAATTTAGGTATTATTTTATGTGAAATTAAAATCATGATTTTATGTGATAAATGTATTAAATAATTTATTTAACTATATAATTGATAAATATCATGATTCTAGATCAATCTTATCTCATAGGAAATATAAAAATTTTGAAATTTATGAAATAAGGTAAGAATAGGATTTTATAAAAATAAAATCCTAAGAAACCCTAATTTTTGAAAATTTAGGAAATAACTTAGAAAAATTCCAAAATTTATTTTATGATATAATATCATTATATTGATATAATTACTCATAAAATAATATTTTATGAAAAGAATCATCGCTTGATAATTTATTCATAATTTCGAATTATTTGCCGATAACTTTACTAAAGTCCATAGAGATGACCTTAATTAATTTTCCTATGATTTATTTTATCATCTAAGATTATTATTATGTCATATAGTTATTAATTGGAGAAAAATAATATATTTGGCTTATTAATATTAAAGGGGCCGAAAATATTAAATTATATGTGTGAAAAGGATATAAATATCATGCTTTAATTAATGCTATGTCATTATTATTTGGATAAGATATTATTATAGGATAAGGTAGATTATGTATCCAATTTGAACAAGTAACTAAGACCTTTGTCATGTAGTAGGAGGAAAGTTTGAAAAATTAATGTGAACAAATGTGAACATAATAAATAAAAGTCAAACTTAGGATAAGGACAAGATATGATAAGATATAAGATAAGATAAGATATGATAAGATTTGATAAGATAAGATAAGATATGATAAGATTTGATAAGATAAGATATTTTATGAAATAATTATTAAACCCACTTTATAAATCCTATAAATAGGAGGTTACCCCTCCCATAACTTCATAACCAAAAATAAGTGGGAAATAGAGAGAAAAAAATAGAGAGTGTTTTTCAGAGCATTCTTCGATCGTAGATAGAATAACGTCGCCGACGTCGATCGAATCCGATCAAAAGGTTAGATTTTTTACAAGCTTCATATATACGTTAGAATTTATGTTATGAGCTTAGTTTATACATGTGATTTTCGAAAATTATGTGACTTATGCTAGTATGTTTAGATATTGTATTTATATGATGTTATTAAGCATATGGTATAATTATTTCACAAAATCAAGCATGATATCAAATTTTATATGTGGACCGAAAACTTGAAGGTGTAATATGTTGATAATTATGATTTTAATTGATGATTTAAGCATGAAATCATAATCTAGGGTATTAGTTATGCTTGTATGAATTTATGTAGAATTTTTGGAACACTTTGGTACCTATGTCTATGATTTTCGAAAATATTAGTACATGATATTATGTTGAGATATAATCCATATTTGAGTGTTATCATAGCATATTGATAGTGTAGATTCATAAAATAGTGTTGTATGAATTTATTGGATTTGTTAAAAATTTATTAGACATAAGTCCAAATTTTCAAAAGTGACTTAGGAAGATTAAATTCAATAGTTCACAATAAATAAAAATTATGTTATAGTAAGGATGCTTATAGATAAGTATGTGTTATGTGATTTTATTAGAATTTTTGGAGATTATTTGCTTAGTTTAATTAGGGTTTTCGAAAACAATAGGTTATATGTATTAATGTTATAAATTTATTTTATAAGGTATGATTGCATAATATGATCCAAAATGATGTTTTAGACATATTATGATTTTATGGAATTTTAGAACAAAATTGCACATAAAATAATAGAATTACATAAAAGGAATTAAAAGTCAAATGTTGACTTTAGTCAAAATTGTCGACTAAATGTTGACCAAGTCAAAATCGTTGACCAAAAACGTTGACCAAGGTCAAAGGGCATGAAATTCGATAAAATGAGATCTATGTGACGTGTCGTTTAGTAACAATGTAACTTACGTTACGAAAGTACATTAAAACATATATTATATACTAAAGAGATGAAATATCTCTTATATGATGGCGATGTCATAATCAACATCATTTTATTAGGAAACGTCAATATAAGTCCGACGTTAGCCTTATTTGATGCATTGGGCGTTATAGACGATGTTGCCTCTATCGAAAAGTATCATGATGTACTAAACCTCGCTTCTCACATTGAAAAAGGGTCCCGCTCGGAGAAGAAAGAAGGCGATAATTAAGTACTAGTAGCGTAAGAACTATAAGTTCTCCAGTGGGCTTTCTTACCAAAAACTAATTACGAGCTTTTGGAAAATGTTTTATCATTATTACTTTATCGCTTTCGCAAAATTTTAAATACTGATATTATCTCGCCAAAATGTTTTATGTTTTGTATATATCCATTCGGGTTGCCTGGGGCAACAGGAAGTTATTACGAATTCGGGTCCTACTGGTGAGATGCTAGTTAGGATTGTGTACACAGTAAGCATTTGAGTCGCTGGGTCGCTCACTTGCTTAGACATCTGAGTCGCTGGGTCGCTCATTTGTTGTGCGTTCGGGTGAAGGGAGGCCTCCCTCCCGGCACGTTATCCATAGCCGACTTGGAATATACGTGAAAGAAAATGATCAAGAATGACTTTGTGAAAATGAGAAAATGTTTTAGTAAGCGCAAAGCCTTTTCAAATAAAACCCCTTATGTCTTACTGTGATGAGGGCAGTACAATCTTTCGTAAAGTAAAATGTTTTCGGCAATGTGTCCACTGAGTGCAATCTTTGTACTCAGCCCTGCATGTTTGTTTTTAAATGTGCAGGTTGAGCAGGTGATGGAACAGAGCGGGAGTTGAGCGGAATCTTTTGTCAAGTAGTATGAAGTATTTTTGGTTCGCCTTGAGAATGCATCTTCACATGCATGTATCACACGTTTTATTCCGCTGCCAAACTCTTGAGACTCTGTTATCTTTTGTTACTAATGTTAAGCTTTGTAAAAGCTACTGTTTTGTTGAAACCTTGAAACCATCTATTATATATAAGCTATTTTGCTCCGTCATGATTTCCGTTTCTGTTGGAACATCTATATTCTCTTCGTAGGTGAAATGAGTTGAAACCCTTATTCTTTCATATTCACTTAAGCCGAACCCCAAGTCACGGTCCGGTAAGGATAAGCCGAATCGGGCTGTGACAGAGTAGTATCAGAGCAGTTCGTTTGCTTTGAACCAAAAATATACTTTCTATCCAAAGTCTGGCTTGAATCACTAGACTTTCTATGAAGTAAATCATCACCGCCAACGCCCCTGCTTATCACGCCAACCAAAGAAGGAAAAGTGAGTTCTTATAAAAGGTATGTGTTAAAAGTTTTTGAAAAGTATGTTACAGTTTTGAGGAAGTATTTGTGAAAAATGTTTTTAAAGTGGACATGCCCTTAAGTGAGTAGTTTTGAATTGTGATAATTCATGGGACAAACGAGTGGTTTGTCTGAAGAAGTTTGAGTTCATACCCGGTTGGTATGTGATTTTGTTGTGATGAATTTGAAAGAAATTAAAGCTTATACCCGGATGGTATATGAGTATTGATAATGGACATATATAGAGTTTGGATAGAAAGTATGTTTATGAAATGAGGTTGAATTATGAAATTGTTTTGATTTTCAAAAAGAACGTAGATAAGCTCTAAGTTTCACGAAGAACTTAGACTAAACGAAAGCATAAGAAATTCTCTACTATGTATAACGTAGTGTTTGATGAAACACAAGAACTTGAGAACCTAGAACGCTTTTAGGTTCGATTTGACGAACGTAAATTGGAAAGCTATGAAGGAATGGAGGCTTCAACGAACGAATGTCACTCACAACGTAGGGCACAGTTTGTTCACTTGAGATTCTACGCGACGTAATCAACTGTTGCTTACGCGAATTAACTTTGAACGATAGATGAACTTGGGAATTAGAATGATAAATGAAAAATAAGACGAGTGCTTACGAGCTTATGTTGAAGAATGTTCACAAACTTTGTGTTTTGTGAAGTTTAGTTATTTAAGAAAGTCCTGATAATTTAAGTTTCCCCCCTATTGCTTGTAAGTTTAAGACAGACTTACTTAGAACTATCTGTATTTAGATGGCAGGAATGGGAATGATGATGGCAAGAATTGAGTTTTTCAGTAGTATAAGTAGAGTTTGAGATGTATAATTGATAACCCTTATAGTTAATGATGACCTATTCCGAGTTATAAGGTTTTGAATTTTATTCATTACCCAAGATCTGTCATTGAGTTTGACTCTATGACCTAATTTCAATTGAGATCTCATTTGATTTCTCACTTTTTCCTGAAAGAAGTTTACAACCAGAAAGTTTATAAAGACATCCTTTTGAAACCAAGCCTTCATGTGACTGAGAAGTAATTGTGACGGGTCTGATTAGCCCATATGACCAAAGACATCTCAGTAGTCGTCATTCTGGTCTTCAGACCCTATATCCCAATTATTCATTCAAAAAAACATATTAATTCAAACTTTAAAAGTGTTCGTCTTGAATTATGAACCCATACCAGTTGTAAGCTGTCATGATACGTTTTCCCCAAACCTTGAAGCTAAGAAATATGAAATAGATTGACTTATCTTGGCACCTAAATTCTCAGAATTAGTAGAGTGATATGTTTCATCAGTTAGAGAGAGATACATCAAGTCATGATGAATAAAAAGTTCTCGGTGAGTTAAATAAGCACGAGGCAATTTCAAGACTACGATATTATGAGATTATACGAAAGTGTTTTAAGAACGTAGCACGAAACGAGATGAAGGGATATGAATCTTCTTCACCAAGAACAGAAGATACGATGCTAGCATATGTTCGCTTAAACTTGGATTTTAACATAGAACTCACCGTCTATAAGAATCGATAGTTGAATGGATACGACTAGAAAAACATGAGGATATTAGGAATCGGAGGTTTAATGAATCGATGTGAATGAAATTTAAGGTCATGCGATGACCAAACAGGTACGAGGTACCAACGTTGGAATTGAGAATTCAAATATAAAGAAGGAATCGAGAACGTTATGAGGATACGCAAATTTCGAGGACGAAATTTCTTTAAGGGGGGTAGAATGTAATACCCCGAATTTCTGGGCTTAAAAATTTCGAAAATAAAGAAGGAACAGTACGATAGAAACGAGAATAAAAGCGAACGTCGGTAATTGTCGATTTTGAATAAATCAAAATTTCTCTTAAAAATTCGAACGAAATAAATTTTAAATATATTTTTAAGTATATTTGGGATATTATTTACACTAAATAAGAAAAAGAAATATTTTTCTTTATCCAATTATTATTTTCGAAAATATGGTGAATTAAGTGATTAATTTGTGATGTAATATGTGATCACTTGATTTTATGTGATGAGTTGTCATGTTTATCTTATAGTATATGATAAGATAATTATCTTGAACACCTAAGCATGAGGTGGATGTGATAAGGTTGGAAAATGAAATTTTTAAGATAAGATTTGCTATGATATTTTCATAAAAGATAAGATTAGGTCATGATTAATTAAGAGATAATGTTTATCTCTTAGAAATGTGTAGAAATGTGTAGAATATCATAGGAAATAATATTTTAAATATTAGTTGCATGATTTTCGAAATTTAGGTATTATTTTATGTGAAATTCGAAATCATGATTTTTATGTGATAAATGTATTAAATAATTTATTTAATTATATAATTGATAAATATCATGATTCTAGATCAATCTTATCTCATAGGAAATATAAAAATTTCGAAATTTATGAAATAAGGTAAGAATAGGATTTTATAAAATAAAATCCTAAGAAACCCTAATTTTCAAAATTTGGAAATAGCTTAGAAAATTCCAAAATTTATTCTATGATATAATATCATTATATTGATATAATTACTCATAAAATAATATTTTTATGAAAAGAATCATCGTTTGATAATTTATTCATAATTTCGAATTATTTGCCGATAACTTTACTAAAGTACATAGAGATGACCTGTAATATTCCAAAGAAACGAATATACGATTGCGGTTTTCTAAACCCGTAATTAGGGTTTTGCCGTATATTATCTTTTTACGACATCGAATCTTGTGATTTCGATACGATATCGTTATAACGAATTCCTTTTCATAATTCACTAAGGATTGTGAATTAAAGGATTGAAATATTACGAAATGATTCGTCAATATATTTTAACGTCAAACGCGTATCGAACGTCAGCTTTTCATGAAATTTTCTGAGCAGTGAAGCTTGGAATTAATTTCCATCTTAATTCCTTTATCAAATGGAATATATTTATTTAGTAAGTATGAACTTACTGCGACCATTTTGAGATGAGTCGACTTTGAACGTTTTGAGACGTTTTGAACGTCAACGTCTAGAGACGTTTTGAAAAATGAGTTTAATGCTCAGGAAATTATAGTAATTAATTTCCTATTATTATTTTATGTAATTACAGTATTAATAATTATTAAAATCGTATTTTAGCATTTTAAACTCGATATTTTCGAATATTAAATTTCGAAAACCCTAAACTTGTAAATTAGGGTTTAATCACATGAAGTGATACCATTAAATTATCATATGATATCTAAACTTTATAATATGATATATATGGATATTATTAAGCATTGAAATCAGTTTTGAACCATAAAACTCGATAGTTTCAGTTTTTATAAAATTGAAACCCTATTTTCGAAATTAGGGTTTTTATTGCATAAAATGTGTAATAATTTTATCCTATGCTATTATTTAATATCTAAATCATATATTATGATATATATGTGTATGTTTGATCGAAATGTACATGAGTATCAATAATAGGTGTGATTTACATTTTATTTCCTATTTTCCAATTTTATTATCGGTATTTTCGAAATTATGTTTATGTGATGATTTAATTATTTTTATGGCATGTATTATATATCTATGACCTATTATATGATTAATACATGTATTATGTGTATTTGAAAAATAAAATCAGCCCCTTTTGAACCCCCATGCGCCGATTTGCTTCACCCCATAAACAAATCATTTCACTTTTAAATGTTGCCCAATACATGGAAGGCTCCTTTTGCACTCTTTAATCATCATTTTCCCTTCCCAAGTTCAGCAATAATTTCCCTATGTGTGTGTGTGTAGCCGTGTAGTGAGAGAGAGATTAGGGGGAGAGAGGCTCTTCACCTTATACACTATCCTTCTCACATTTTCAAACACACAAAATACACCCCATTCTCTCCATTTTTCTGCCCCCAAGAACCGAGAGCAGCCCTCTCTATTTTCAGATTTCCTCTCTTCCATTTCTTCTCCATTTCTCCACTTCACAACCTTGATACATACATTGCTCTTGAAACCATTCTAATTCCAAGGTATTACATGGTCTTTAGCTTCGATTTTTATCTCCTTTTAATCCAAAAATATCAAAACTGTTTTAGTATATATGAATAGGTTTCAAAATTTTATATATGTATCAATGTATGTGTTAAATGTTCTTGAGCATGAGCCTTTGTTTATATACATGTTCTTGAGGTTTTTACTTACAAAAATATGAGAATATATGATTAGAGGAGCATAGGATATGGTATATGAAATGTATGAATGCATCTTGACAATATATGATTTTCGAACCATAGTACATGTTCATATTAATTTTCGAAAATTTTATAAAATATACCAAGATGACCGAATGCTTATTAGTATGTTCTAAGCATGTATTATTGATCTATGTTATGATTTAAGACTATAGTATGTTATTTAAAATTTTTGGAAAACCCTAGCTTAAAATGTTGATGGTACCGTGAGCTATGTATGTGTATACATTGATGTATAATTTTTATTTCAAGCTTGTAATGGTGTATTAAAGCTTTAGAACCTTGATTATATGTTCTATGAATTGATTAGAATTTTTGAAAACCAATTGCTATTTTTTTTTAAAAAAATACCGTGAGCATTATAGTAGTATAGGTTGGTGTATGATTTTATTTTTGAACATGCAATGGTGTTTTAATGCTTTAGTATATTATTTATGCATTGTGTGAAATTATTAGAATTTTTGGAAATCAAATACTATTTTAAATCAAATAAGCTGTGAGCTTTGTGCTCTTGAAGGTGATGATTTAATTAGTTTTGATAAATATTAGATGTTATATTACTATACTATAGTGTATAAACATAGTATATAATTGTTGGAATTTTGAAAATCAAATAACATATCGATCAAAGAAGCCGAGAGCTATTGAGCTCCATATGGTGATGATTCAAATGTTTTGGTTGATGTTATGATGTTAAAATTTTATAATATAATGTTTAATGATGTTGGAATTTATTTAGAATTTTAGAAATTATTTGCTAATTATTCGGTAATTATCAAGTTATTACCGTGAATAATTGCTATATATTATTAAATGAATGGTTATGGTGAACTATAGGTTATATTAGTGATATATATTGATATTGGGATATAATACTAGGTATATATCAATTTTGGGAATTTTGGATAATTATTCCTATTTATTGAATTACCGTAAACATATATATGTATATATATAAATAAATAGAAAATAATATCATATGAATTTTACAAATTCATATTCTGGACCATAGTGTATAATAATGCACTATATTAATTTAGAAAATTTTTCAAAAGTCATTTGACATTTTTAAATTAATTATCGAGTTTTCGATAATTAATAAGGATTTTTAAATCCTTTTTAAAACAGTTTATTAATGAAATATTTGCTAAATTAATATTCTGGACAGTTTTAAACTTTACAAAATTTTATAAACATAGATTGCTATGTTTGAGACTTAACGCTCATTTTATAACGTTTTAAAACCAAAATACGCTTTTATTTATAAAAAGGTTTATTTAATGCGAAAATATTTATAAGTCCTCGATTTACGAGATAAATTGAAAAATAGGACTTTACGTTTTCAAATCGATCAAATTCGATTTATAAAACAAAATAGTAAGAAGTTACTATTTTAAAAGTCAAAATCGTTGACTTTGTTGACCAGTGTTGACTTCGTTGACTTTTCAAGTCAAACGTACGATTATACGTTATAAATACGTCAGTACGCGTAAGATATACTAATTGAGTATGATACCTCATTAGTAAGAAAAGATTTCCCAAATGAAATCCATATATCGAAAAACGTACTTATACGTTGAACGTATCTCGAGGAACGAGAACAAGTCAATCGTATATATGTTAGAGACGTATTTAATTCACTAAGGAATTCAGTCTACATCGATAAGAAATATCGAAGTTTATCATAGCTTTTGAAAGTCTCGAGAGACTTGAGCGACGTACTAAAGCCTCGCCAGAAGTGTGGACGCAAACGCAGCGATGGGATTTTGACGAACGAACGAACCTAGGACTTTTACAACGAACCATAGTCCAGGTGGGCTTCCTATCTTTTAAATGTGGGCCTTTTCTTACCCCACTAAAACGTAACTTTACTGTTATTTCAAATGAATTTACTTACAACACTTATCCTACAACTGTTTAACAAATGTTTCTTGCATTACACCGCCAAAATATTTCGCTTTGTGTATGGATCCTATCTCATTATGCCCGGTAGGGCTATGGAGATGGTTGGAACTATTGTATCAATTGTTGTGGTAGCACCCAACCTTTTAATGTCGGATCCCGTGTCGGATGATAAATGCCCAGCTAGGATTGGCGTGAAGGTTGGAACTATACCGTGTTAACATATGCTTGCAGAGAGCGATTTGTGTCTTTGTGACGGATTATGGCGGTCATGGCGTCGTAGATGGGAGGCCTCCCTCTCGACGTTTATTTATTTATTATTATGTATTGTGACTATGAGATACGGACCATACACACCAAGAAAATGCCTGGCCAGGCTATGTTTACGAACTGAAAATGATTTGGTAAGCACAAGGCATTTTAACTAAAACCCTTGTGACTTACTCGATATTGGCAGCGTAATCCAAATATTATCAAATGTTTTCGGCATGAGTCCACTGAGTGCAATTTCTTGTACTTAGCCCTGCATGTTTGTTTTTAAATGTGCAGGTTGAGCTCTGATGGTGATGATGGGGGATGTGTTGAGGAGTCCAGTGTCCTTGACCGATTTACTTGAATTTGTGGGTTATACCTTGAATGCATATCGTCATATATGTATTCACACACTTTCCGCTGCTATACTCTGAACTCCTTTATTTATGCTTTATGTTTACAAACTATCGAGGTCCATCGGATCAGGCCAAGTTTTGGGGTCCGATGGCCTAAACCTTTTTCAAAAACATTATGACATCACCTCATATTCTGCTCAAGCATGTTAGTTTATTTTATGCATCTTTATTTTACCCATGTAACCCCTAAAATACTACTCCTAGTATTAGTCGCCCTCCAGTCCGGGTTGGTCCGGAGTGGGGTCGTGACATGACCTTAATTAATTTTCCTATGATTTATTTTATCATCTAAGATTATTATTATGTCATATAGTTATTAATTGGAGAAAAATAAAATATTTGGCTTATTAATATTAAAGGGGCCGAAAATATTGAATTATATGTGTGAAAAGGATATAAATATCATGCTTTAATTAATGCTATGTCATTATTATTTGGATAAGATATTATTATAGGATAAGGTAGATTATGTATCCAATTTGAACAAGTAACTAAGACCTTTGTCATGTAGTAGGAGAAAAGTTTGAAAAATTAATGTGAACAAATGTGAACATAATAAATAAAAGTCAAACTTTAGGATAAGGATAAGATATGATAAGATTTGATAAGATAAGATAATATATGATAAGATTTGATAAGATAAGATAAGATATGATAAGATTTGATAAGATAAGATATTTTATGAAATAATGATTAAACCCACTTTATAAATCCTATAAATAGGAGGTTACCCCTCCCATAACTTCATAACCAAAAATAAGTGGGAAATAGAGAGAAAAAAATAGAGAGTGTTCTTCAGAGCATTCTTCGATCGTAGATAGAATAACGTCGCCGACGTCGATCGAATCCGATCAAAAGGTTAGATTTCTTACAAGCTTCGTATATACGTTAGAATTTATGTTACGAGCTTAGTTTATACATGTGATTTTCAAAATTATGTGACTTATGCTAAGTATGTTTAGATATTGTATTTATATGATGTTATTAAGCATATGGTATAATTATTTCACAAAATCAAGCATGATATCAAATTTTATATGTGGACCGAAAACTTGAAGGTGTAATATGTTGATAATTATGATTTTAATTGATGATTGAAGCATGAAATCATTATCTAGGTATTAGTTATGCTTGTATTTAATTTATGTAGAATTTTTGGAACACTTTGGTACCTAAGTCTATGATTTTCAAAATATTAGTACATGATATTATGTTGAGATATAATCCATATTTGAGTGTTATCATAGCATATTGATAGCGAGATTCATAAAATAGTATTGTATTTAATTTATTGGATTTGTTAAAATTTATTGACCTAAGTCCAAATTTTCAAAAGTGACTTAGGAAGATTAAATTCAATAGTTCACAATAAATAAAATTATGTTATAGTAAGGATGCTTATAGATGAGTATGTGTTATGTGATTTTATTGAATTTTGGAAATTATTTGCTTAGTTTAATTAGGTTTTCAAAATAATAGGTTATATGTATTAATGTTATAAATTTATTTTATAAGGGATGATTGCATAATATGATCCAAAATGATGTTTTAGACATATTATGATTTTATGGGAATTTTTAGAACAAAAATTGCACATAAAATAATAGAATTACATAAAAGGAATTAAAAAGTCAAAATGTTGACTTTAGTCAAAATTGTTGACTAAATGTTGACCAAGTCAAAATCGTTGACCAAAAATGTTGACCAAGGTCAAAGGGCACGAAATTCGATAAAATGAGATCTATGTGACGTAATACGTTTAGTAACAATGTAACTTACGTTACGAAAGTACATTAAAACATACATTATATACTAAAGAGATGGAATATCTCTTATATGATGAGCGATGTCATAATCAACATCATTTTATTAGGAAACGTCAATATAAGTCCGACGTTAGCCTTATTTGATGCATAGGACGTTATAGACGATGTTCGTCTCTATCGAAAAGTATAGCGATGTACTAAACCTCGTTTCTCACATTGAAAAAGGGTCCTGCTCAGAGGAGAAAGAAGACGATAATTAAGTACTAGTGACGTAAGAACTATAAGTTCTCGGTGGGTTTTCATACCAAAACTAATTACGAGCTTTTGGAAAATGTTTCTTCATTATTACTTTATTGCTTTCGCAAAATTTTGAATACGATATTGTCTCGCCAAAATGTTTTATGTTTTGTATATATCCATTCGGGTTGCACTGGGCAACGAGAAGTTATTACAATTCGGTCCCACTTGGTGAGATGCTAGTTAGGATTGTATACACAGTAAGCATTTGAGTCGTTGGGTCGCTCACTTGCTTAGACATCTGAGTCGCTGGGTCGCTCATTTGTTGTGCGTCCAGGTGAAGGGAGGCCTCCCTCCCGGCGCGTTATCCATAGCCGACTTGGAATATATGTGAAAGAAAATGACCAAGCAATGACTTTGTGAAAATGAGAAATGTTTTAGTAAACGCAAGGCCTTTTCAAATAAAACCCTTGTGTCTTCTTCGTGATGAGGCGCACAATATTTCGTAAAGTAAAATATTTTCGCAATGTGTCCACCGAGTGTAATCTTTGTACTCACCGCATGTTTGTTTTAAATGTGCGGGTTGAGCGGTGATGGAGCAGGCGGGAGTTGAGCGAATCTTTGTCAAGTAGTATGAAGTATTTTGGTTCGCCTTGAGAATGCATCTTCACATGCATGTCTCACACGTTTTATTCCGCTGCCAAACTCTTGAGACTCTGTTATCTTTTGTTACTAATGTTAAGCTTTGTAAAAGCTACTGTTTTGTTGAAACCTTGAAACCATCTATTATATATAAGCTATTTTGCTCCGTCATGATTTCCGTTTCTGTTGGAACATCTATATTCTCTTCGTAGGTGAAATGAGTTGAAACCCTTATTCTTTCATATTCACTTAAGCCGAACCCCAAGTCACGGTCCGGCAAGGATAAGCCGAATCGGGCTGTGACAAAAAATTAGATCCGGAAAGCAAAGAAAAAAAATAAAAATTACAACTTGAATTAATAATTCCGAATTGTCAAGTTATTCCTATATAATCTTAACAATCCCCGGCAACGTCACCAAAATTTGATCGCTCACTTTTCTAACACGAAAAACGTGCAAGTATAAGGTAAGCAGAGTATCATATCCCCAGGGATTGTAACGCGAAAATACAAAAGCAAACAATCTAATCCTTCATCATTATCCAAGCGATAGATTTGGTTTGAAAGGTTTTAGGGCTTTGGATATTAAATCCAAAGCACAGGTAACAACTTGAAAATAAACTAAAGCAGTAAAAACTCAAAGAGATAATATGAGAGAAAGACTAACCCTAGAGATGCATAAATCATACCCACAACGTATGTTTATCCTGCTTCCTATTAACCAATTTTAATCCAGACAAGATGGAAGATCACATATGTAACCAACAATTTCAGTTATGACAATTGTGGCAGTTGATTACTAATTTTCCATATTACTATTATGTCTCTAGGTGAAAATAAGCAACTCCAAAAGGATCACAAAGAATATGCTTCCTACGAATGTTCCTATCTCAGCTACGACTCAAAGCTTATCCGTATCATGCATTCAAGATCGATTGATAGTTGAAACGGTTAAGTAATTAATTGGCAACTATGATATGCATCAAGATTGATCAGAAATCAACACATATAATTAAGCACCAAGAATCATGAATCAATGCCTGGAAGGTAAATAACAATAGCAGGAATCACAACATATAGGATAGAATCATGCAAACCCTAGGATTAGAACAGAAATTTAGCTAGACATAATTAACCAAATAAAATACGAAATAATCATAAAAACAGAAATTGAATTGATAAAAACCGTAGGGAAGCGTCTGAAGAACAATCGTTGGGTTCAAATCCCAACCTCAGTGGAAAACGGGAAAAGGATGCAATTTGTTCGGACGAAAACGTTCCAAATCGATAACAACAAGTGCAGAATGATGAAAAACTAATGCTAGAATCAATCTAAATCAAAGCTAGAGTGAAAAGATATGAAAAATAGAGAAAAACTGAATAAAGAGGTCCAAAATCGCGCTGGCCAAGGTTGGGGGCGCGAGGGGGTGATGCCCTATTTATAGAATTAGGGTTGAAACCCTAATTTCGGATACTGCCACTACACCTCGTGACCGGGCTCGCGGTCGCGAGCTCGGTCGCGAGGGAACATCCTCGCTCGGCCATCCTCGGGTCCTCGGCTTCATGCGTGCTCGCGGCTTTCCTCGCGACCTCACACGCGATCGCTAGGTGTGGTCGCGAGAAATCGGGCAGTAGCTCTTTCGCACAATGGGAAGCTCGCGGGCATGTCTTCGCGGTCGCTGGCCGCGCTCGCTTCGCATGGGATTTCCTCACGGCCGACCTAGCGGTCGCTAGGCCGGTCGCGAGGCTTCAGTTTCACACGGATATTCGCTCGCGCTCGGGCTAGCGGCCGCAAAGGCGGTCGCTAGGCCCTGTTTTCAGCCTTCGTCTGCTCGTTCCTCGTTCCATGCTTCGATTTTCAACTTATAAGCCTACAAAACACCAAAATGGAACCCAAGAGCAGTATCTTCCAAGAATATGTAAAATCATTGAGATCCAAGACATAAACGCACTTTATTGATCTAAAATCATCTTTAAATATAAATAATAAACGTGTAAAATGCGCTAGTTGGAGAGGATCATCTATTCGGGGCAGGAGAGGGAAGACACAATCATTCTGTTCTGGAGAGGAATCGAAGGAGTGATCTCTTGGAAAGGAAGCCATCGGAAGAGGCGACGATCCAAGAACGAGCACGTGATTCCGACGACGAGTTCTATTTTCTTTTTCTCGATTCCTTTTAGCTTGTTATGGCATTAGTTTTTCTGAATTTTGTTGAACAGCTCGCTATGAGCTATACCTGTATGGGTTGATCTCTTGATGAACCCCATGCTCTTGGGTTGAACTGATTACTATGCATATCTTATTAAATTGCTATCACTCTCTTGGGAATTATTGATCTTGCTTGTGCTTGATCACCATAGGTGAGATTTTAGCTCTATGATTTTGAGAAGTTCTTGTAGAGTGGAAAACAAGAGAGTGACGTAAGAACATGATTTAAATATTATGTGTGTGAATAGCATAGGAATATGTGTTTACCTTGCGTGGCAAATATGAATGGATTAGTAAAGGTATTCTAAGAGCAGTTCGATATAGGAATATATTGTGTGGCTTTACCGAATATAATCTTAGATTTGGAAAAATACTAAGAATCGGAGAAGTTCATGTCATAGCGATGAGGCAACGATAATGCTGTAGCATTATTAGTACAGAGCATGGGTGGAATCGAGAGGTCAAGTCTGTTTCTCTTTCCTGCTATCAGCTGTTTTTCTCGTCGTTGTGTTTGGTATTATACCTCGCCTTTCCGTAGCTTTCTCTTAGCATAGGTTTCTAGTTGTGTTTTATATTAAAGATTATTGCCTGTTTAATTTCCCTTTATTGCTTTCCTATTAAACAAAGTTGTTGTCAACATGACTTATACTGCGATCCCTATTGATTCGATCTCGGAATACTTCCGTGTATTACCTGTTGATTATGTGAACTTGCGTATCTCATATTGTATTTACATTATACAAGACAACAACTATCCAGGGATATGCCAAGGAGGAAATGGCCGTCCCAATGTGCCTAACCGAGTCGAACCGATCCGCGCTATCCAAGCTCAACCGTTTCAACAGCAGACCCCGGTTAAATACTTCCAGCCGATCCAACGACTCTATCAACCACGGCGACAACAACAATAGCAATGGCGACAATAACAACAATATCGACAGCCGTCGTAACAACAACAACAACAACCATAGCAGCAACAACAAAAACCGCAACCACCCCCGCAAGCTGTTGGATTTGTATACTGGAAGCAGTTTTGGTTGAGCTTGTATATAATGTTTCTCGTTACCACTATTACAATCTCTTATCTGAATTGTTTACTTGATTGCATATGTATGTGTCATAGCCCCACAATCCTAAGTACGGATTAGCAGGGACTATAACTGTAAACATGAATGAACAAACATGGGGACTCTCTTTAATAAATAGCGTAATACATACGACAAGTGTGTTCTTGGATTTTAGTACATAGTTTAAGTTCTTGCAGCGGAAGACATGTGATAAGTACATATGACGATCTACTATCAAGGTATACACTTTTCAGCGACAATAATCTTATTGCTCAACACTGCTCCATCCATCATCTGCTCAACCTGCACATTTAAAAACAAACATGCAGGGCTGAGTACAAGAATGCACTCAGTGGACTCATGCCAAAAACATTTTATCATTTGAAGATTACACTGCCACATCTTGGTAAGACACAAGGGTTTTAGTTGAAATGTCTTGTGCTTACTAAAATCATTTTCATCATTTCATAAAAATCACAGCCTGGCCAGGCATTTTTCTGGGTGTGTATGATCCATATCCCTTAACATCCTTTCGTCATATCATCATAGTTGAGCGTCGTGAAGGAGGCCTCCCTCTACGACGCCGTGACCGGCCGTGAATTGTCCTTACAAAGACACAAATACCTTAGGTGTACACGTTAATCCTAGCCAGGTATTGTCCTTCCGGCACAGGATCCGATATCGATTTTCATTCATAAGTTGGGAGCGACCCAACAACATTCATAACATTTCATAACATCTCATAATATCTCATGGGTAGGATACATACACAAAACCTAAACATTTTGGCAGGTAATCTCGTAAACATTTTATCAACAGTTGAAATAAGCATCGTAAATAAATATTTCAGAAGCATTTTATTTTGAGTAGAGTAAAGCCCACCGGATCAGATCGCCTTAATCCCATTTCTTGGGTATAAGTCCTAGCTTTAGCCTATCTATTCTTGGCCTTGAGGTTTTGGAGCTGGAAAAATCCATTGGGTCTTAGAACCCATATTTCTATTTTAGTGTATATCATGGTATGATATACACTCAATTGACCATGTGGTAGCACCTAGTCAAATATTTCACGTTAAGGTATGCTTTCGTGAAAATATCGTATCATGATGTTTTATCATAATTGTACATCTTATAATGCTCTATCGCACCTTGCGACATAACATAATGAATGCATCGATTAATAGCATGTTAGTCACATAAGGCATACTTCACATAGGGTTTCCAACACTTAGTCAAATTTCAAGTGTTTAATTTCAGCAAAAACAGCTTGAAACAACCCAAGTGACGTACTTTGACGATCCATAACTCTCGATTCAGAATACGTATGGTCGCACAAAGATACATTCTGGAAACCTCTAAACATGTACTACAAGTTCTAAGAAGAAATTAAATTCAAAAGAGTCGTGGTTCTGGAGATATAGGGTCTCAAAGTGGGCAACTCAAACTGACTTCTATACTTAGAAATTGTTTCCAGAATTTCTAGTTTTAGCTTAATGACGAGGGGTTTTGCGAGGCTCGTAACTTTTGACTCACAATGCCAAAATGGCTGCAGGCTACCAATTTAGAAACCTTGTAACAAGTAATACATATTTCATGAAGACCATACTGGACAAAATCTGATGCATCGAGAAATACATAAGTCCAAAGTTGTCTAGTTGGAAATGGACAGTTTCCAGTAGATGACTTTGGGTCGATGAAAGGTATACCTATAAAACTTGGTTTGGGATCAAACTTTCCAGATCATAACTAGACATGGTGAGGAACATTTCTTATGAAGAAACCCAAGTCCAAATCGGACTACAAATGGCTTGAACATCTCACGTAAAAGTCATACTCGAATAGCCTATTATATGAAAAATTCACTAAGGCAGTTTGTCCAAAACAACTTACTGTAATGTATCAACTTCAAAAATTCACCGTGAGTTCATTATAAGGAATATGGGAATGAAACAAATCATATTGAAAAGCCACTTAAGTCTAGTTTAATCCAGAAAAAGACTCACTCAATGATTCACAATAGATTGGGAGCTAAAAATATTTTACCACAAGCTATCACTCCCGTGACAGTTTTGTGCAGTTAACTTGTAAAATCTGGAATAAATAGTAAACATTTTTAGAAAATTCTGAAAATTTACATGAGTCTTATACACATGCTGAGTTACGTTTATACGTAATTTTAGAGTTTTATAACTAGCCAAACTTAAAACGAAAGCCACGTAACCTGGGTGATGAACCAGGCAGTTTCACAGTTTTGCGCAATGTTTTTGACAAATACAATTAAAATATCAAATCAAGTTTGATGGACTTGAAATTTTATAGAGGAATACTACACACATATAATTTCAACATATCAAAAATTCACAATCATCGGACCACTAAAACGTAGTCTAATAAATTCGTGAAGTTGCTGTTCGTCCAGGTAAATCAACATGCAATGATATAAACACACAATATAAACTACTTCAAGCATAGATGTGTACATGCATGTGTGATTTGGCTATTATGACGAATTGAGATGTGTGGAATCTACCTTAGGCACGAAGAAGCTTGTTGTCCGGTTTTAGCTTCCGGGAAGAGGGTGGACTGGTGGCTGCCCTTAGAATCAAAGAGAGAGAGACGAGAAATGGGCTGGAGCTATGGCTGCCGTGTAGAATGGGAAGGAAGGGAGAAATGAGGTGGTGTTGGGTGTTAGAGAGGGAGATTAATCTGGACATTTCATTAGGCAAGTGTCTGATCGCTCCTTTTTCACACGTAAAAAGTGTAATGATAGGGTAAGCGAAGTATCGTATCCACGTAGATTGTATCACGAAACATAGAAGCTAGCTCAACGATTATTCATCATTATTGAAGCACGATAAAGGGTGAGAGGTTTTAGGGCTTGAATTTAATCCAAGCAAAGGTAACCAAACGTAAATATAAATAACGCAATAAAAACACAATAGAAGACTATAAAGAAAGACTAACCCTAGGGATGCACCAATCCTATCCACAACGATGTTTATCCTGCTTATTACTAACCGTTTTAATCCAGACAAGACGGAAGATCACATATATAACCAACAACTTGATTCACGACAATTGCGGCGATTGATTACTAATTTTCCTATTACGATTCGTCTAGAGGAAAATAAGCAACTCCAAATGGATCACTAAGAATATGCTTCCTACGAATGTCCTATCTTAGTTACGACTCAAGGCTTATTCGTACCATGCATTCAAGATCGATTGACAATTAATACAATTACGTCATTAACTGGCAACTATGATATGCATCAAAATTGATTAGAAATCAACACATATAAATAAGCACCAAGAATCATGAATCAATGCCCGGAAAGTAAATAACAATAGCGGGAATCACAACATATAGGATCGGATCATGCAAACCCTAGGATTAGAATAGAAAACTAGCGGACATCATAAGCGGAATGAAATACGAATTAACCATAAAAGAAATTAAATATATAAAACCCGTAGGGAAGCGTCGGATGAACAAAGGTTGGTCTTGAATCCAATCCCAAGCGAGCGAGCGGAAAACAAATGAAAACGATCGGACAAAACGTTCCGATCGATAACGAAACGATAAACTAAACTAGAACAACGTAAGAACAATACTAGAATTAAACTAAGCGAAGACTAAAGCTAAAGAATGGAAAACGAGGAAAAATCAAGTAAAATAGGTGCAGGGGCGTGTGGGGTCCGTGGAGGCGGATGGCTTGCCTATTTATAGAAAAGGGTGGAAACCCTAATTTTTGCCTCTGTCGCGCCGCCTCATGACCGGTTCTCGCGATCGCTAGAGGCGATCGCTAGTAATCTCATGCCGATTTCGCTCGCTCGCCTTCTTCGCCGCTTTGAACCTCGCGACACAGCTGGCGGTCGCTAGCCATTATGAACTGGTCGCGAAATCGTCCGATGAGTTCTCGACGCTGAAGCCGCTCGCGGGCACGAGGTTGCGACATGGCCCTTCCGGGTGCTCACTGGCTTGCTTAGCGGCCAGCCTGGCGACCGCTAGGCGGTCGCTAGAACACAGGCGAATGTTAATTTTACTCGTGCTTCGTTCCTTGCTTCGATAATCAATATATAAACCTACAAAGCGTCGAAGGAACACCCAAGAGTAGTATCTTCTAGAAATAGATGAAACATTTAGAATCGATACATAAACGCACATTAAACGATCTAAAATCATCTTTAAATATCAACAATAAACGTGTAAAATGCGCGTTTATCAAACCCCCCAAACTTAAAGCATTGTTTGTCCTCAAACAAAATCAGAATAGAAAGACAAACGAAAGATCAACGAGCGTAGCAAAGAGGATGGACATTCTAGGCCTCAGAAACATATAAACGCTCAAAGAACATTAGCGCACATGACGACGTTAGCCAACTCCACACAAACAACCATCGAGGGCAAGAACTCATTTATTTCAACCCTCACAAAGGCATGTGCGTAAAATATATAGAATACACTCAAACTCATAAAGAAATTAAGGACGTGTATACACTCACGGATCAATGCAATGCAACATCTTACCATAGGCTTGCGTTTCTCTAACATCTCCACCGTCAAATGTGTTCAAATAAGGATCAAAGAGGTCTTTTGATAGGTTATAATGTAGGCACATTGGTTAAGGTAGGATAATATATGGCTAAGTGACTCAAGCAAACTCAAGCACCATCATTTATATATTTGACACATATGGACTTTGTCCATTTTTCTTTCTTTCCCAGCGTGCTAAATTGACGTTCTATGCCTCATAAGGTACCTATACTTTGTTTAAAGACCCTTTATGCTCAACACTCAAAATGAACTTAACATTTTCTTTTCTTTTCTTTTCTAGAGCTTATAGGGTTTAACTTTCACGAACAAGGTACTATTCTTCACCACGTATATATTTTCTAAACGAAACTTTTCTCATCATCACTACATCAAAATTTCACCCGTTTGATTCCCATATCCATCCTCACCTCCTATCATCCGTTAATCGAAAGAAAAGTCTAATAAAGGCTCAAAGAAGGTGACAAATGGTATATATCATCGGGTTAGTGTTTGGGTGAAAATGTGGTTAACAAAGATGGCCTTTATCCTTTCCAAATTAAACACATATTGCGGTCTCGACCGTAAACACGGCAAGTTCTAGAAGATAATCACATGCATGATATCACACAATTAAAAGAAACTGTATCAATATGTTTATACATTGAAGCTCAAGTCTCACGGGTTAAGCAAATGATGAAAAACAACAAGCCTAAGCCATCTCACGTCATTCATGCGTCATTTTCTAACATATCATGTGCACTATCATTAAATTTCACAAAAAATTTCTATCGTCATTGGCCACATGAATTAACACACTTCACTTAACTCGTTGATCGATGCATACGAAACGAAAAGACAAACAAAAGGCGACAAAAACAACACAAACGAAAGAAACGACAAAACACGAAAACAAAAACAAAGAAAACGTTGGGTTACCTCCCAACAAGTGCTTAATTTAACGTCTTTAGCTAGACCATTACTAACCTCGTCAATCTGGCGTTTTAGTAGCAATAGACATCTTTCTCGACTTGTGGAACCTTCTAAACTTCGCATTTACGGATGACCACCATCGACAATGGAAGTGGCCCCCAAACTTGAATGAAACACTCGGGTTCCATGCCGAGTCCACTTCTTCCTTCTCGCAGCTTCCTCGGTGGTTTGGTACCCTCTGGCGTGAGGCGTGGCGCAGCAGTAGTCATGATCGAGCAACAATCTTACGGCTTTCCAGCGTCGTGTTGCTTGATGGCGTCGATATGGAAATTTTGAGCTCCTCATCGTTAACACGAAACGTGAGGTTTCCTTCACACATCAATCAGCGCACGACCAGTTGCTAGAAAAGGTCTACCAAGGATTAGTGGTTGTTGTTTGAATTAGGAATATCAAGAATAACAAAATCGGCAGAAAAACGAAATCCAATTTTACCAACACGTCTTGACGATACCTTTTGATATGTGATGATCGGTCACCATCATCGATGAAATCTTAAATCGGCTTCATTTTTCCTAGGTGTAGCCGGTTGAAAACGTTCAATGGCATCAGATTGATGCTCGCCCCCAAGTCGCATAAAACATTTGGGAAAATCTGCTCGGCGATCTCGCACTCTAACGTGAAACTGCCGGGATCCTTCTGCTTCAAAGGGAGCTTCTTTTGCAAGACGGCACTGCACTCTTCGGATAGGGAAATTTTCTCAAATTTCCCAAGTTTCTTCTTGCTTGCAAGCGCGTCTTTTAAGAACTTCATGTAGCCCGGCATGTTTCGCAACGCTTCAAAGAGAGGTAAATTTATTTCAACTTTTTGAAAAACCTCTTTGAAACGAGCAAACTCCTCGTCATATTTCGACTTGACAAGTCGACTCGGAAATGGGACCGGAGGAATGTACGTGCGAGGATTAGCCTGCAGGGGTGCCATGGTCGACCTCGCGACCGGCGGGATGGTCGCGAGGTATCTGCCTACTGGACTCCTTCCTCGCGTGCGAGCTTGCGGCGCGAGACTCGCTACCGATTTCGGCCATGTGCTCGGCGATTGCTCGCGGTCGGTTGCGAGCACTGGGTCGCTCGCGAACAACTTCGCGCGCGGATACCGGATGGCTTGCGGTCGGTTTCGCGGCGCGCCGGTCGCGGGCGTCTCGTGGACAAAATTGGGATGGCTCGCGATCGGGCTCGCGGTCGCGAGCTCGGTCGCGAGTTTCTGCGTCAGAATGTTTTCTTGCTCTTCTTTCTCGGTAGGGCTCGGGTAGGCTCGTCCGCTCCTTGTCTGAATGGCGAAGCACTGATTCTTCGGGTTTACCTCCGTATTGCTCGGAAATTGGCCCGTCTTTTGTAGTGCGTTCACTTGTACGGCAATTTGACCAATTTGATTTTCCAACATCTTTATGTGCTTCCCCATAGCTGTCATAGTCGACTCCAAGTGATTTATCTTCTGCCCGGTGTTGCTGATGAACGAATTCTGATTCGTGGCCAATTGTTGGTTGCTTACAACCAACTGCTGCATCATGTCTTCGAGACTTGGCTTCCTCGGCTCTTGAATCGAATTCTGACTATTGAAGCCTGCTGAGGGTTGTTGGAAATTCGAGTGACTCCTCTGATTGATGTGGCTGACGTTCTCTGTCTCAATCTGACTTTTCAAAAGAGTGAACTTCTTCATGAGGTCGTCATATTTCGAATCACTCTCAGCAGCTGCTTTGAACGATGGCGTTCTCTCCGTTGGCCATTGATAGCTGTTGGCAGCCATCTCTTCTACAATACGGCTTGCTTGCCGACCGGTCGGTTTAATAAGCGACCCCTATTTGACGATCTACCATGCTCCTCGTGCCCGCCATGTCACCAACCGTAGAATTGTGTGATTTGTTGCTCCTTGGAGAACCCATGTTGTGGACATCGTCTCAATAGACCTCTGAATCTCTCCATGCCTCGAATAATGATTCGTCGTGGTTTTGGCGAAATGAGATTTCGCGATGATCTTCTGCGCTTTCACCGGCGGAAAGTATTTGAAAGAAACTTCTCACAAAGTTTCCCCAAGTGTCGATGCCACTCGGTCCAAACTCTTGAACCAATCTTTCACTTTCACAGTGAAAAACCGAACATGCGCATCCGGTTGTGTCTTGTGGCACCCCATTCATTTGATGGTGTCACAAATGTCGAGAAACGTCTCGAGATGCGCATTCGGTCTTCCGTGACTCCTCCCAAACCGCTCTCCTTGGACCATCCGATCGGGGCGGTTTGAGCTCAAAATTGTTTGCATCTACGTGCAGCCCCAACCGCCTCCTTGGGCTGCTCGGTGGGATGTCGATACATGTGGTTCGAGGTTTATCCTCCGGAGCGAGGACAATGATTCCCATGTTCGCCATCCGACGCGCATCTCTCGCAAAGTCGGCTAGCATGCGTCTGCACTTGCTCGGGAGGAATGCCCTGATTACGTGGATTGGTGCCATTGCAGCCCGTCTCTTTTCTCGTCCTCTTCTCCTTTGAGAACTTTCGATCTCGGGATCTAATAATATTTCAGGAGGTCCCTGAGATCTTGTACGCATAAACTACCTGAGAAAAGAGAGAATTTAACACTGACAAAAATAAACAAATATAATATAATATATATAACTTGAATTAATAAATCCAAATCGTCAAATTATTCCTATGTGATCTTAACAATCCCGACAGCGGCCTAAAATTTGATCGCTCCTTTTCACACGTAAAAGTGTAATGATAGGGTAATAAGTATCGTATCCACGAGATTGTATCACGAAAACATAGAAGCTAGCTCAACGATTATTCATCATTATTCAAGCACGTATAAAGGGTGAGAGGTTTTAGGGCTTGAATTTAATCCAAAGCAAAGGTAACCAAATGAAATATAAATAACGCAATAAAACACAATAGAAGACTATAAAGAAAGACTAACCCAGGGATGCACCAATCCTATCCACAACGATGTTTATCCCGCTTATTACTAACGTTTTAATCCGCACAAGACGGAAGATCACATATATAACCAACAACTTGATTCGACAATTGCGGCGATTGATTACTAATTTTCCTATTACGATTCGTCTAGAGGAAAATAAGCAACTCCAAATGGATCACTAAGAATATGCTTCCTACGAATGTCCTATCTTAGTTACGACTCGAGGCTTATTCGTACCATGCATTCAAGATCGATTGACAATTAATACAATTCGTCGTTAATCGCAACTATGATATGCATCAAAATTGATTAGAAATCAACACATATAAATAAGCACCAAGAATCATGAATCAATGCACGGAAAGTAAATAACAATAGCAGGAATCACAACATATAGGATCGGATCATGCAAACCCTAGGATTAGAATAGAAAACTAGCCAGACATCATAAACGGAATGAAATACGAATTAACCATAAAACGAAATTAAATATATAAAACCCGTAGGGAAGCGTCGGATGAACAAAGGTTGGTCTTGAATCCAATCCCAAGCGAGCGAGCGGAAAACAAAGGAAAGCGATCGGACAAAACATTCCGATCGATAGCGAAACGATAAACTAAACTAGAACAACGTAAGAACAATACTAGAATTAAACTAAACGAAGACTAAAGCTAAAGAATGGAAAAACTGAGGAAAAAACTGAAGTAAAATAGGTCTGGGGGCGTATGGGGTCTGTGGAGGCGCGGATGGCTTGCCTTATTTATAGAAAAGGTGGAAACCTAATTTTTGCCTCTGTCGCGCCCTCATGACCGGTTCTCGCGATCGCTAGGCGATCGCTAGGTAATCTCGCTGATTTCTCGCTCGCTTGCCTTCTTCGCTCGCTTTGAACCTCGCGACACGGCTGGTGGTCGCTAGCCATTATGAACTGGTCGCGAAATCGTCGATGAGTTCTCGGCGCCAGCTTCGCTCGCGGGCACGAGGTTGCGACGCGGCCCTTCCGGTGCTCATTGGCTTGCTTAGCGGCCAGCCTAGCGACCGCTAGGCGGTCGCTAGAACACAGGCGAGATGTTAATTTTACTCGTGCTTCGTTCCTTGCTTCGATAATCAATATATAAACCTACAAAGCGTCGAAGGAACACCCAAGAGCGAGATCTTCTAGAAATAGATGAAACATTTAGAATCGATACATAAACGCACATTAAGCGATCTAAAATCATCTTTAAATATCAACAATAAGCGTGTAAAATGCGTTTATCGATGTCCCACATGCCTTCCCTATGTGTATTAAGTCTACACTTGTCACCCTTTGTCCCCTAATGCAAGATCATCAATTAAATAAGTGCACATACACTCCACCCATAATACACGACACATACACAAATACAAAGTCACACTCACAATCTCACTACCATTCATATGTATATTAGCACACACGGTCACTTATATATATATATATATATATAGTTATTTAATTGTTTAGTTATGATATATAGTTAATCACATTGCCACTTAATAGATACATGTAATAGTTTTCGGCTATTACACATGTAATAGGTCCAATTTTATTTTCCATGCCATTAATAGACATATATGGCATAACATATAGTTTAGATGACAAATCATATCATAGGATAAATTAATGGCCTCATTTTATGCGATAAAAATCGAATTCAAAAATTAGGGTTTTCAAAAGTTTGAAAAAATTGGTCACTACCAAATCTTGATGATCTAGCATTGATTTAATGCTAAATAATACTGTAATTACATATACTAATCATAGGAAATTAATTCCTATAATTTCTTGATCGCTTAAAACGCTTTTCGTTTCATCTCAAAACGTTAACGTTTGAAAACGTTGCAAAACGTTCATTATCGACTCATCTCGAAATGGTCGTCATCACTTTATTAAATTATTCCATTGATAATGGAATTATATTCAAAGCTTAAATGCTTAGAAAATTTCTTGAAATTTTACTATCGATCTGTGATCGACGTTGAAATTATCTTCTTGAAACACTTTATAAGTTTCTATTTTTTTTTTATTCACAAATCATGGTGAATATAACATAGGAATTCATTCCTTCGTAAACAATCGAAATCATGATTCGATATCTTACTGGTTGAATAACTCAGCGAAACTCTAATTTACGGGTTTTAAGTACCGTAATTAGGCATTTAATTCTACGGGGTATTACATCCTACCCCCCTTAAAAGAAATTTCATCCCAAAATTTGCATACCTCATAAAGTATGGGTATCTTAACATCATAATTGTCTATGTGTTTTTCTTTCGTCCATAGTTCTTCCATTGGACTTTCATTATAAGACCCAAACTTGCTTCTTTAATCGTTGAATCGTACGATCAAATTAGTCGTAGATTTTCATCATAACCTATCTCAGTCAAAGGTCACGTCATCATGTTGGTTTTCGTGAATTGGGTCATTTTCGTATTTCCTTAACTGCGACACGAGGAAAACATTTCGTATTTCCCTCCCAAATGTTGCGGAAGTATCAGCTATAGGCTACTAGGCTTATCATTGTTAGGAGCTCGTAGGGTCCTATAAAACGTGGTCTCATCATTCTTGTATCTAAACTTATAATTTCTCTAGATGGAGAGATCTTAAGAAACTTAAATTCCGCATTCAAGAATTCGGGTTTACGCGTACCGGTAAGACTTTTATACATCTGAGCTTTTCTTATTCTTTGCCTTGTTAGCAAATATCTTAATCGTTTCATTTACAAAGTTAGGACATTATACCTTTTCTCACCTACTTTATTACAATAAAGTGGTGATCGATAACTCTTTTCCGCATAATGCTTCATAAAATTATATTGTTCGTTGTTTGGCACTACGGTCTATATAAACTTAACGGTGGTGCTATACGTTCCCACTTACATCTTGGTTTAACACTTATGTTCCATCATATCCTTTAGCGTTCATACTGTCCTTTTGATCGTCCTTCTGCCTATGAGTGGACATCAATGTTAAGGTTCAGTCTCGTGTCTAACTTCTTTTGTGAGTTAGTTCAAAATCTAGGGGTACTCTTGGTGTCTCTTATTTGCAACGATAGGTTTTGGTACTCCTTGTAAATATACGATTTCTTTTATGTACGACTGAGCTAACTTATTGGATCTATGAGTCATCTGAATAGGCAGAGACAAAACATAATTGGCGAGTCAATCTACTACTAGTCATATAGTGGTGCAACTTCTTTATGACTTTGGTAAAATCTGTCACAAGATCTATTTTTATATCATTCTATTTCCATTCGTGTAGTTCTAGAGATTATACTCTCTTATAAGGCCTTTAATACAATGCCTTTACTTATTGGTAACCGAGACACTGCTCGACAATCATGGTTTCATCTCATTTCATTCCTTGCTATCTAACTTTTCTCGTGAATCATAATACATCTTAATAATGACTGGTTGACGGTATGAGAAGGATCATGAAATTCATTCTTGGTTTCATTTCTAAGCTTATTATTGCTTGGAAATATATGTATATCTCTTCCTTAGACAATATAACAACATCCGGTACTCCTTAGAATCCTTGACTCTTCATTCCTTATCTTAATTGTATTCTATTCTCATCTTCATTCTCTCTTTTTTGTCATATTTCACCTTGGTTGTGGGATTACTACTTAGATTCGTCCCTGATTGCTCGACTATTACTGTTCTCGTTTTCTTAATCTTTCCAATGAGTTTTCCTTTTCTATAAGGACATACCATAATTTAGACCTAATTTTATAACTTAGGAATTAGATTCTACATTAACCTTCCTTAGGTGATTATTTATCACAATTATAATCTTTACCGATTCGAGCCATCTTTTCTATCCTCATCCAAGTTTCTTTGCTCGACTTAATAACTTCAACTTTTGTGAATTGTGAAGGGTTCTTAACTTATTGTTATAGGAGTGATGTCCTCGCGACTTTGGTATTTATACTCACCGTCACTATCGAGGTAATAGATTTTGGCACTCGTGAAGTCGTATAATCTCCTTTACATACAATTGGGCTAACTTGTCGATCTATAAGTACTTTGGATTGGTAGGAAGTGAGCACTCTTGGTGAGTCTATCAACAATTACCCATATGGCGGTGTTCCTCTTTTGATTTGGGTAAGTTCAAACGAAATCCATCGTTATTTCATCCCATTTCCACTCGGGTATTTCCAACGGTCAGAACTTTCCGTATGGACGTTGGTGTAACGCTTTCATCTGCTGGCAAACAAGACAGTGTTCTACGAAAGAAGCTATGTCTCGTTTCATGCCTTCCCACCAAAACTTTTCTTTCAGGTCTTGGTACATCTTAATACTATCTGGGTGAGCGGTGTAGGGTGTATCGTGAGCCTCACTCATTATTTCATTTTGAAGTTTTGCGTCGTCTGGAACGCATATTCTTCCTTCAGATAATAAGGCGTTGTCCGACGCCTCCTGGAAGTTCTTAAATTCTCCAGCCCTTACCCTTTCTCGGATCTTTTCTAACTTTTCCTCCATCCTTTGTCTCTCGACGATCCTTTTTCTTAAATCAGATTCTGTCACTATTTCAAGTCATGAGTTGGGAAATTATGTTCATGTGGCCTAAGTCATTGTGACACATAAGTTATTATTTATCTCATATTAATACATAGTCTTACTTTTATTAATCCGTGAGAATTGTGACTCTATTTTGGGGTAACTATCTTATTGGTCTTGTTACCTTAGAGAGTTCTTAATGGATTTCTAACAGAAGTCAATTAATCTATAAAATTCCTGATCTTATTTTAGGTCATTGACGTCTTTCATCTTTAATTGCTTTGTCCATTGTCAGATCTACATTGTTTTCTTCTACAGACACTATGTGCCTGAGGAATATTTCTTTAAGCCAAAATTCACAATACTGTTCTTGGCAAAATTTGCCCGGCTCTTAAAGTCGTAAGACAGCCCTTCGATTTTCTTTATGTTCTTTCTCGTCCTTTGAATAGATAAGAACATTATCCATGAGGATTGAGATAAAAATTATCTAGGTATGTGTGAAACACTCGATTTTTGAGGTTCATGAACAGGGCTGGTGCATTGGTTAGTCCGAATGGCATAACTATTATCTCATAGTAGCCATGTCTTATTCGGAACAATTTGTTTTCGTAATTCGGATATCATTCTATAAAGACCATATAATATTTCATCAAAATGCCTCAGTGAGGACTTTTCATACATTACTTACGAGGGTCGGTCTCTGTGATCGATTACTAGCGTCTAGCTCTTTTTACACTCAAAACTTTGACACTTCTTCACCATATTCATAAACTCTTCCAAACTATGTTTATTTTACATATCTTAATCACACCATTTTCATCATAAACCATTATCTACATATAAGTCTTATATGATCCTAAGATTCTATGTCTTTGAATAACCTTTGTCGGAGTCGTACTCCTCCCTTGGAAACTTGCCTTTCTCCAAGTACGTTTTTGCTTCATACTCCTAACGATCATTCTCTTTCAGAGAGCCAGGGGTCAAGCTGCTCCCCGTTTCTTCATCAATACTAGAAGTTGGTGTTACTTTTATCAGAAAGTATGGTTGGGTTGGTAGCTGTAATTCTCCCAATCTTCGAGGGCGATAAGATCCTGTCCTTTTTACCATTCTCGTCTCTTTCTGGTATAATTGACGGCGGGGCGTGGGGCGGCGTTTGGAACATCGTACAACCACCCTTTATGCCGTGTTGTGTAACTTGCCGAGGTCCGGACAAGTACTCGAGGTGTCGCTTCCTCGCATTATATGTATACTTGAGCACATTGACAAATCGTAAGTCACCTGTGCTTTGGAATTTTTTCATGGAGAAAATATTCTCTTGATACTTCTTTTGCAAAATTTCGCCAATCTTTTGGCAAATGATGACACGTCGTTGGGTACCATCTTCATTTAACACTCTATAGTTACTAGTATCCATCCGTAGGTGCAAAATTTTCCCCAAAATTGTTCTAAATTCATTCTAATTCATATTAAAAGAGCCGATACGCTCGTGTGAGTTATAAACTTGTAGGCCTTGGGGTTAACTCTTACCGTTAAACTTCCTTTTCTTGTCATCTCAGAACGGATATTTCTAGATAAATCCAACTTAATTTAAGCAATGGAGGAATTTTTAATAAGAAGGATCTCTTAATGAATTATACACCTTAAGACGATATAACACATAGACTACTTGTGACACGACTCATGACACTTATCTTAATACTCATTTTACGCTTTACATCTTCAACAGTATGTTGCCTTAAAGATATTCGCATAGGCTAACAAAGGTACCGATATTCATCATGTAAAACCCTAACGAAAAGGCTAGGCCTGGTCACTAATCACATGAATGACACCCATTTCAAACCTCTTGTCTCTAAAATTATATCTACGTTCCACATAGATATAATGATCCAAATCATTGGATAGAACTTTAGGCGATTCTAGGTTCAATTCGAACTTAAGTAACACTTATGATGGTCAAAATTCTCGATAGGTAAGGGATTTTCATTTCTTGATTCGCTTACTCTGAATTGGGTTCTATCGCCTACACACACTTGTGCGATGTCAAAAGCAAGCACCTATGTCGAACAAGATCTTACAGTATATTCGAGAAACTTTCCTCACACCTATCCCGCCTTTTAGTTCTGCTTGTTCTGCATTTTCGATCACGAGGTATAGGCTTTGGTCAACGGTCTTTCCGCTTATTCAAGTAAACATCTATTTCATATGTCCTCGTCCTTTCCATTAGGACATCATGTTCCTCATATGACCTTCGTCATTTCATTCACTTTATACTTCTCGGTATTAGTATCGTTATACTTTTACTAATAGCATTCATGGTTAAGTCTACATCAACCTATCCTTTGATATTGATATTTTATAATTAAATCTTATCGTAGAGATCGTCATGTCTCTATCACTATCATTCATTCCTAATCCAAGATGAATGATTTAATTCCCTTTTCACTTTATCGATCTTAGGAATATATTTCTCATATATCCTTACTTTAAACTCTTTTCCGAGAAATCCTTGTCTTGGCATTTAGTGCCATCGTTTGTGATATCCATTTTTCGATATACGTCATTTCTTCTTAATCTTTTATTGATTCATCATGCAATTTTGCATAAGATAAAATCCTTTGTCCACTGAGGATGTATTATACTTTTACCTTGACGTCAAATATCTTTACCATTTTCTCGACATTCAATGATTTCTTCATTTCCATGTCAGAGATACTTAATACCTCACTTTATTGATCGTCACAAAATATGGGGTAAGATTTACAATTAGGTCCACCTTAAGATCCTTCCATGTGAATCTTTTCCTGTGTTCTCTTAGATGTATTTCCTTTGCAAGATCTATAGAAGCTATCTTGCTTGTTAACTATTAAGTTACACAAGACAAGCGTTTTGGGTGATCATAACTTAGGGTATTAAGATTTATTTCAAAATAATGAATCTATTTCTTAATCCGCTTTTTACTTCAATGGAATTACCTTACTTATCAAGTCATAACATCTCTGAAGCTTATATCATATCAGGAACTACCTAATTGTATAGCTCATATTTTCTTCTGCTATTTTTGACTTTTGTCCATTTTCTTGAGCATGGTATCTGAAAGAAATCTTACTTTCGTTATACTTCGGTTTCCACCTTCAGGACTAGAATCATTATCATTATCGTATGGCTTGGTAGTGTAGTACATTCGTACACCATAACTTAATTCTAAGCATCTCATTACCATGTCTTGACTTCGGAGTTATTTCCTCCATACTTAGTTCACATACTAGGGCTATCCTCGTCGTTCACACAATCTTGAGGATTATGATCCCTCAATCTCATTATCTTTTGTTTAACTAAGTTTTAATTACTCGGAATCAATTATGCTCAAGCATAATCTCATTGACTGAGGTATAAGGCGGGAGATTTATTGTCTGAGACTCTATCATTTCCTTATATATATATATTCTTTGAAAAGAATATCTTGTATGCATCTTCATTCTTTTTTAAACATGTCCAACCTACTAACGAGGTTTCAAGGACATCCAACTATCTTAAAGATAAGTTGTAATCGCTCTCGTCATGACATAATAAGGAAAATTCATATCCTATAGGTATCATATACTTTTCTTTACTTTTATTCTTGCATTCACTGCTAAAGAGTATCTTATTCATAACTTTGTTATCATAACGATCATATGATGGTATAACTTCATTTGTTATCATTCTTTGTTAACCCCATCAAAGGTCCTCACATCCATGTGTATCATAGGAAAATAAATATCTCGTCTCATCGAGATTTTCTTTACATCATAATTTCTTGATGTCTATCACTTTACTGGTCTGAAACTTTTAGGTGACTAAAATAAGTCAACCTATTTTATGTCTGATGTTTATCGCTTTACTAATTCGCACTTAGGTGACAATATAAGTCAACATTAGTCATACTTGATGGTTTCAAGAATCAAGGAGAAATTATCACGATTACCTACAAAAGGTACTGTCTCATCCATCAAGATAACATCTTTCAATGATTGAATCGATATGTTCCTTGGACTGAATAAATGGGGCTCTAGGGTCCGAGGACCGAATGACGACTCATCGAGATTTCTTTGGTCATATGGGCTGCTGCACCGTCACAATTATATTCTCACACACAAGGCTTTGGGTTCAAAAGGACACTTTATGAATTTTTGGGTTGAAAATTCTCTTCATAAGAAGTGAGAAACTCGAATGAATTCTCAATTGGAACTAGGACATAGAGTTAAACTCAACGACAGAAATTGGGTGTTGAATATAATTTTGAAAATTTATATACCCATAATAGGTCATCAACAAAGGTTCTCAAGTGTGTCATGTCTCTACTTGTGTTACTAGAAATCTTACTTTCTTAGTAACATCCTAAGATTCGTATCATACTATAACGTTCTTAGTCTCTATAAATCATAGAACTAGCTTCAACTGATTCTCGTGAATTCTGGAGTAGGAATAAGGAATTTGGTCCTTCATAAGAAATGAAGTTCAGTGCATTAGGGACACGTAGGAGAAAACCATACGTAAATCAGAGTTCATACGATCGAGAACTAGTCAAAACAAAATCACTGCGCAGTGCAGGGAAATTTATACGCGTTCGCGCCGAGGTCATAAGCGATGCAGACACCAAGGTCGTGCATGCCGTTACCGATGCCGAGGTAGTACAGAGTCATACCGATGGCGAGGTCGTACAGGCTACTAAAGTCGACATGTCAAATTCGATGTTACAAATTCCCGAAGTCAAAGTCGACGGTCGCACAGGCCGAGGTCGAACAATTTCGTATAGATGTTTTGCTTTTCTACACTCAAGATGGAATGAAATTCTCAAATCCATCGTTACTCTTGTTCTTGTAATTGAAGGAAGTTCTTGCTTCTATGTTCTTTCGTAAAAAGGATCATGCGTCTTATAAAGTCTACGCTACATTGAACTAGCATGCTCATCATCATAATCAACTTTGAGATTGAAGTAAAACATCAATATTCCTACGTAGCTCATTTATGCATACGTATTTCGTTGAATTTAAAGAATTCAACATATCGTATTGACAAATAAATGTCCAATCTCAATCATTTTAAAACATGAATAATCATAACTTTGTTCATAATAATGAACCCTTATTACATTTCGAAATTAAACATTTCATTTTGGCATATCATGCCAAAACTTTCTCATATCATTGTCATCATCTTTCTTATATCCTCATTCTTTTCATAACTTTCTTGCTAAATCATTTGTCACAACTTTCATTCTCAACCTTTCCCATAGCTTTCATTTCACTTGATAAAATTTTGTTTCAATTATCATTCACTTCACAACATAATATTTCATTTGTAACTTTTGCAATAAATTTCACTTTAAATAAATTCACATAACATTCATTTCACTTAAAAATTTATTTCACTTTCAACTTTTCGTTTCACAATCGAGAAAAATAATTTCATAAACATTCGTCTTGGCCAGGCTAATTTTCAAAACTTTGAAAAAAAAGTCATTTACCTCATTTCGGTTGAGCTTGATGTGATGGAGTGTTGAGCATTGTCAGCTGATCTCTAGAAGTCTAATGACTCAATCTAGACTTAACCCAAAAGGAGATTTTACGTTCAAGAGTGAACCGCTCTGATACCACTCTGTCATAGCCCCACAATCCTAAGTACGGATTAGCAGGGACTATAACTGTAAACATGAATGAACAAACATGGGGACTCTCTTTAATAAATAGCGTAATATATACGACAAGTGTGTTCTTGGATTTTAGTACATAGTTTAAGTTCTTGCAGCGGAAGACATGTGATAAGTACATATGACGATGTACTATCAAGGTATACATTTTTCAGCAACAATAATCTTATTGCTCAACACCGCTCCATCCATCATCCGCTCAACCCGCACATTTAAAACAACATGCGGTGAGTACAAGAATGCACTCAGTGGACTCATGCCAAAAATATTTTATCATTTGAAGATTACACTGCCACATCTTGGTAAGACACAAGGGTTTTAGTTGAAATGTCTTGTGCTTACTAAAATCATTTTCATCATTTCATAAAAATCACAGCCTGGCAAGGCATTTTTCTGGGTGTGTATGATCCATATCCCTTAACATCCTTTCGTCATATCATCATAGTCGAGTCGTGAAGGAAGCCTCCTCTACGACGCCGTGACCGCCGTGAATTGTCCTTACAAAGACACAATCACCTTAGGGTACACGTTAATCCTAGCTGGTATTGTCCTTCCCAAGAGGATCCGATATCGATTTTCATTCATAAGTTGGGGCGACCCAACAACATTCATAACATTTCATAACATCTCATAATATCTCATGGGTAGGATACATACACAAAACCTAAACATTTTGGCGGGTAATCTCGTAAACATTTTATCAACAGTTGAAATAAGCATCGTAAATAAATATTTCGTAAGCATTTTATTTTGAGTAGAGTAAAGCCCACCGGACCGTAGATCGCCTTAATCCCATTTCTTGACCGTAAGTCCTAGCTTTAGCCTATCTATTCTTGGCCTTGAGGTTTTGGAGTCGAAAATCCATTGGGTCTTAGAACCCATATTTCTATTTTAGTGTATATCATGGTATGATATACATTCAATTGACCATGTGGTAGACCTAGTCAAATATTTCACGTTAAGGTATGCTTTCATGAAAATATCGTATCATGATGTTTTATCATAATTCGTACATCTTATAATGCTCTATCGTACCTTGCGACATAACATAATGAATGCATCGATTAATAGCATGTTAGTCACATAAGGCATACTTCACATAGGGGTTTCCAACACTTAGTCAAATTTCAAGTGTTTAATTTCAGCAAAAACAGCTTGAAACAACCCAAGTGACGTACTTTGACGATCCATAACTCTCGATTCAGAATACGTATGGTCGCACAAAGATACATTCTGGAAACCTCTAAACATGTACTACAAGTTCTAAGAAGGAATTAAATTCAAAAGAGTCGTGGTTCTGGAGATATAGGGTCTCAAAGTGGGCAACTCAAACTGACTTCTATACTTAGAAATTTTTTCCAGAATTTCTAGTTTTAGCTTAATGACGAGGGGTTTTGCGAGGCTCGTAACTTTTGACTCACAATGCCAAAATGGCTGCAGGCTACCAATTTAGAAACCTTGTAACAAGTAATACATATTTCATGAAGACCATACTGGACAAAATCTGATGCATCGAGAAATACATAAGTCCAAAGTTGTCTAGTTGAAATGGACAGTTTCAGATAGATGACTTTGGGTCGATGAAAGGTATACCTATAAAACTTGGTTTGGGATCAAACTTTCCAGATCATAACTAGACATGGTGAGGAACATTTCTTATGAAGAAACCCAAGTCCAAATCGGACTACAAATGGCTTGAACATCTCACGTAAAAGTCATACTCGAATAGCCTATTATATGAAAAATTCACTAAGGCAGTTTGTCCAAAACAACTTACTGTAATGTATCAACTTCAAAAATTCACCGTGAGTTCATTATAAGGAATATGGGAATGAAACCAATCATATTGAAAAGCCACTTAAGTCTAGTTTAATCCAGAAAAAGACTCACTCAATGATTCACAATAGATTGGGAGCTAAAAATATTTTACCACAAACTATCACTCCCGTGACAGTTTTGTGCAGTTAACTTGTAAAATCTGGAATAAATAGTAAACATTTTTAGAAAATTCTGAAAATTTACATGAGTCTTCTAGACATGCTGAGTTACGTTTATACGTAATTTTAGAGTTTTATAACTAGCCAAACTTAAAACGAAAGCCACGTAACCTGGGTGATGAACCAGGTAGTTTCACAGTTTTGCGCAATGTTTTGACAATATAGTTTAGATGACAAATCATATCATAGGATAAATTAATGGCCTCATTTTATGTGATAAAAATCGAATTCAAAATTAGGGTTTTCAAACGTTTGAAAAAATTGGTCACTACCAAATCTTGATGATCTAGCATTGATTTAATGCTAAATAATACTGTAATTACATATACTAATCATAGGAAATTAATTCCTATAATTTCTTGATCGCTTAAAACGCTTTTCGTTTCATCTCAAAACGTTAACGTTTGAAAACGTTGCAAAACGTTCATTATCGACTCATCTCGAAATGGTCGTCATCACTTTATTAAATTATTGCATTGATAATGGAATTATATTCAAAGCTTAAATGCTTAGAAAATTTCATGAAATTTTTACTATCGATACGCGATCGACGTTGAAATTATACTGCCGAAACACTTTATAAGTTTCTATTTTTTTTTTATTCACAAATTATGGTGAATATAACATAGGAATTCATTCCTTCGTAAACAATCGAAATCATTGTTCGATATCTTACTGGTTGAATAACTCAATAAACTCTAATTTACGGGTTTTAAGTACTGTAATTAGCATTTAATTCTACTGGTATTACAAGATGTCCTTTTATCTCATATATAAGTTAGATCATACGATTGTGTTGTAGATCATAGAAGTGCATATGATTGGTCAAGCTTAATGAGATATAAAAGAACGAGTGAGATAACTTGAGGACGAGTTGTCGGTATAGGCTACATGTATAGATAAGTGACTTGACTTAGTTGCTTGTCTTTACTGGTACGTCTCTGACGTATTGATGGATCACAGTGAGATGAGTTCTTCTATCTGACCATCGTGAAGAAACTAGATCTCGGTGACTTTACGTTGATCTAAACCTCGATAAGGTATTAGGTGAGTATGAGTTGCTGACCATCACTTTGACTTGTTATGGGTGAGGGTTACATGAGTTAACCCAATATTCTTTGCATCTTGGGTGGTGGTAGTACTTTTATGTCATGCTAGTTGCCTATATCGAGTCACCGTATCCGTTTAGGATGATGACGTCCCCTTAAGGAGCTCAAAAGGTTTATTGTACTAAACCCTACAGGTTGAGTTATCTCAAGTACAATAATAAGGTTGAGTGGTACTAATTAAGGAATTAAAGTAATTAATTATTTTAAGCAGTCAGAATGCTGTAAATAATTAATGGACGTACAATATCTTAAATACGGGGATTCGTTAAGTCTAAGTGCGAGCCCGACTCAACTTCGGAAATAAAGGGGTAAGTCAGAATTTATTCTCTAGTGGCATGAATAAATGTTTATGAATTAATTTATGTTCGAAATGAACATAAGATAATTAATTTATTTGAGGCCCATCTTTATTCCTCGCATTTGATCCTCGGGTGGCCCATCCAGTTCTGTTATTAAGAGAATATTCGTCCCTCATATAGAGTCCCATGGGACTCTTTTGATCCTCTCTATCTAAAGAGATATTATTATATTTATTAGATATGCGAAAATCCTATCATGATAGGATTTAGAGTTGCATTATAAATATAAGGTGAGAGAAAATAAAACCCTAATCCTAAGAGAAGAAATTTTCGAAAATATACTATTCCATATTGTTAGGATTTTTGAAATCTCTAGGTGAGGAGAAAAGACGAATTTTCATAGCAGTCTCCATAGATTATCCTCACTCGACATCGAGTTTAGATAAATCCCCGTAAGATCAAAGCACGAGTCTTGATCCAACTTTGCCCGACAAATTCGCAGTAAACACGAGAAAACACCAACGTGTTGCAATTAATTATATAGGTGCATGCTAGTACATAATCAATGTATGGTGAATTAAACATCCAAGATAGATCATCGAAAGTGGTTAAAATCAGATTTCACATACCTGCGGCCTACGCCTCAATCAAGAAAGAGAATTTCAGAACCGCCAAGGAACCAAGGAAATTTGGCGTGTATGGGAACACTCATCCAATCGCTGTTATCCTACTATTTGACATCCGCACATCGCATTCTTTATTCAAGCATGCGAGAGAACTTAGGACTAGATCTCAAACACGAACAAATCATGAGAATTTCTTCACCAAGAGGGAGGCATGAACGTAACCCACACATGCTCGAACCTAGAACTTGGACTAGCTTACTTAAGGTCATGACAGATAACCTTCACGCCATACCTACGATGATGTGGACATAATCCTAGGAATGGATTGGTTAACCCGAACATAATGCGACCATCCTGTAATGAAAGGAAAATTCAGATCATCGGGAAGGGTTAAAATCTTTCCAACATCCCGAGAGAAACTTTGGCAACACTCGAATTGCACTTTCACGGATCGGTATGGGAGGAGAGTCCCCATCATATCCGTGGGAGGCAAGCAAGGACGTTGTGAACAAGACAAAGAACCACGCCTACCTTGTCTATCTAGAGGAACAAATACTAGAATGAGAGAACGATAGAAGAGCGTTGATCGGTGGGAGGAGTATCCCGATGTTTTCCGAATGAGAGAATGATAACCACCGGATTACCGCTCAAACCGATGATTGAGTTCACGATCGATCTTAAACGGGTGTGCCCACGGGTCAAAGGCCCCATACCGAATGGCACTAAAAGAACTTGAGGATTTGAAGATCCAGCTACCAGAACTCTTGGAGTTAGGTTTCATTAGACCTAGTGTGTCTTCATGGGGGGCACATGTCCTTTTCGTGAAGAAGAAGGATGGCACGTTGAGAATGTGCATAGACTATCGAGAGTTAAACAAGATAACTCTTAAGAATAAGTATCATTTGCCCCAAATTGACGATCTGTTTGATCATCTTAAAGGAGCAAGAGTCTTTTCGAAGATAGATTTAAAGTCTGGATACCATAATCTGAGGATTAGACCAGAGGATGCACCTAAAATGACTTTTCGTATAAGGTATGGTCATTTCGAATTCATCGTTATGCCCTTTGGACTTTCAAATGCCCATCAGTATTTATGGATATCATGAACAGGGTATTTCACCCATACTTAGACAAATTTGTGTTAGTATTCATAGACGATATCCAAATATACTCCAAGAATAACCAAGAACATGAAGAACACTTGAGAATTGTGCTGCAAACATTAAGGCAAGAGCAATTCTTCGCCAAGTTTAGCAAGTGCGAATTCATGTTAGACGAGGTGACATTTTTAGGTCACATTGTGTCTGCCGAGGGAATCAAAGTAGACCCCTCTAAGATCGATACAATTCGAGAATGAGAATCACCAAAGAACCCGAATGATATTAGAAGTTTCTTAGGACTTGCTAGCTATTATCGAAGATTTATCGAAGGATTTTCAACGATAGCTCTACCCATGACCCAATTGTTAAGAAAAGGAATCAAATACACTTGGAACGCCGAGTGTGAGGCTAGTTTCCAGAGATTAAAGGAGTTGTCGATGATAGCACATGTACACAATCTACACGTCGATGATATAAGGCTATATTGCAACGTTGATTGCAATCCGGACTTAAGAAATCGAGAGGCCGTAAGAAGAGCAAGAAGCTGGAGGAAGTACAAGCCGAGATCAAGGACAACAACCACAAAAATTTCAGAGAAGCAACAGATGATGTTTTTCTGTATGACGGGAGAGTGTGTATTCCAGAAGACGAAGAGCTTAAGAGCGAAATCTTGAAAGAAGCCCATGACACTTCTTACATCTCACACCCCGGAAGCACCAAAATGTACCAAGATCTCAAGAAGAGATTTTGATGGGATGCAATGAAGCGACACGTAGCTTCATTCGTCGAATGTTGTTTGACGTGTCAACAAGTGAAATCACTCCACCAGCGACCGTATGGAACCTTACAACCGCTGGACATACCGGAATGGAAATGGGATGATATAGCCATGGATTTTGTTACCGGGCTACCCAAATCACAAAGAGAAAATACCGCTATTTGGGTCATCATCGATCGTTTGACGAAGAGCGCGTATTTTCTACCAATGCCGATAACACATGGATCAGACAGATTAGCATGTTGTACGTTCTAGAAGTCATACGTTTACATGGAGTTCTGAAGACTATCACATTTGATAAAGATTCGAAATTTACATCCAGATTCTGGACGGGCTTACAAAAGGAATTTGGGACTCGACTACATTTCAGTAACGCGTTTCACCCACAAACGGACGGACAATCCGAGAGGACCATTCAAACGCTTGAAGACATGTTGAGGACTATTGTCCTCGATAGAGGAGAAAGTTGGGAATAAGTATTACCACTTGTGGAATTCGCCTACAACAACAGCTACCAAGCAACTATTGGAATGACCCATTAGGAAGCGCTTTATGGAAAAAAATGTCGATCACCACTTTACTGGGATGAAATGGGAGAAAGAAAAGTATTAGGGTCTGACTTTGTGGGAGAGATGATCGAGATCGTGAGATAAATCCGCCAACGGATCAAGGAGGCCCAAGACCGACAGAAGTCGTATGCCGACAAACGGCGCACAGAGCTACCTTTTGAAGTTGGAAACAAAGTTTTCTTGAAAATCTCCATGTCAAAAAGGAATCATGATATTCAGAATCAAAGGGAAGCTACGACCACGTTTCATATGACCCTATGAAATTTTGAAAATGATAGGGCCAGTAGCTTACAGACTTGGATTGTCGCCGAGCTTTGTAAACGTGCACAATGTGTTCCATGTTTCACAACTCAGAAAGTACATACATGACCCTAGCCATGTAATACCACCGACAGATATTGTCCTCAATGATAATATGAGTTATGTGGAATTGCCTACGAAAATGTTGGACCGACGTATCCAAAAGCTAAGGAACAATGAGATACCATTGGTAAAATTTCTATGGTGACACCATGGACAAGAAGAAGCAACCTGGGAATTAGAATCAGCTATGAAAGAGAAATACCCAGATCTTTTCCAAGGTTAGCAAATTTCGGGACGAAATTTATTTTAAGGTGGATGGTATGTAATAACCTAAAAAATTTAAAACTTTTATTAGTGAATATTAAACCAATTGCTTATGGTGCTAAGTCCTTAATTATGTTTAAGGTAACCAACGAAACGAATTAGAATCGATTCGGAGATCGAAAACTAGAGAAATCAAAAACTAGTGACTACTCCAACCGGATTAGGGTTTCCTGAATAGCCTGAACATAGAATGAAAGATCTAAAATGAATCTCAATAAAAGGATTTTATTTCTAGAATCATCTCACGAAAACATGTGAGAAGCCAAAGAATTAGAATTTTTGGGCAAACTTGTCCGGTCAGTCTCAAAAGTACTATTCACTAGCCAGATCAACTTCCAGTCCGTGCTAATCATTGAAATTAATTAGAACAATCAAAATCATGTAGGAATATATTATTATGAATTTAGAATTCATAAGAATCAATTTCTGAACGAAATTCCTAACGAACTTAACCGAACACCGGAATATATACCAAAAAACCCCTAAACTGATCCGAATGAACCGAAACTCAAATCAAGGGTCTAAATTAGTAAGAAATTATTTATAAGACTCAAATTAATTATGAAAGCTCAAGAATTCGATAGAAATTCGAGTGAGCATAATTTAATCGTCGGATGTTGTTTTTCCACGATAATTCAGAATTGACTTATCGGATGCAATCCAAACTTCATGAAATTATTATAACTATGAAATAATTCTTTTTAAGGCTATTTAAGAAAATAAAACATTAAGGTTCAGAGAAATCAATCGAAAGCGCGATAAACTTAATGAACCGGTATTAACATGTCAAATCGAGTAATTTGACTAGTCTTTCTCCCAACTACCACAATGGGAACCGCGTATGAGCTTACAACAGCTCATAAAATACAGTTGTAAACCAAGTCCTCTCATTCTCTCTCTTTGGAACAAACTTTCTTCTTTGTTTTTCAAATTTCTTCACCATCTCCAAGCTTCAAACCTCCATTCCAACACATTCCAACTCTCAAAATAAGTTTCTAAGACCATAAAAGGTAGTATTCATCATCCTCATCCATCCTAATGGAGTGAAAAAAAATTTAGAATTTTTTTCATTTAAAACCCTAGTTTTTGCCTCCACCATTTTCGTGGCTTTTGAGCCACCAAATGCTCTTAAGCCATGAATAAAATATGCTTAGAAATATATTCTAAGGTTGTGTTTAAATTTTTGGAGCATGTTATGTATTTTTCAATTTTTGTTGGAATTCTTTTTATAGAAGATAAAGCATGCTTTTTTGAATGCTATTTCATATTATTGTTTGTTGATTTGTTAGGAGCATATAGATAAATATGAGAATTTTTTGAATTTTTCTTGTATTTATTTTGAAAGGGCCGAAAGCTATATGGCATTTTAAGCCATTGTTTTGATTTTATTTGTTTGAAAAATAGTTGAGATATAGTTTTTAATATATGATATAAATATCATATATTAATCTTGAAATTATTGAAACACTTCTCCTATTTTTCTTCGAAAGAACTGAAAGTTATATATATATTTAAAGGATTATTTTGATTTTATTTGTTGGAAAATAGTTGAGGTATAGTGTTTAATATATGATATGAGCATCATATAATAATCTTGGAATTATTGAAACACTACTCCTATTTTCTTGTGAGAACTGAAATATATATATAAATTTTAAGATTTATTTTGATTTCATTTATTGAAAAATAGTTGAGAAATAGTGTTAAATATATGATATGAACATCATATATTAATCTTTAAATTATTGAAACACTTCTCTTATTTATTTGTTGGGACCGAAAACTATATATATATATATATATATATATATATATATATATATTAAGATTTATTTGATTTTTATTTATTGAAAATAATATGATATATGATGTTTAGAAATAATATGAACCTATTATGCATTGTTGGGAATTTATTGAACACATATTTAATATATGTGTGAGGACAAAAAGAATTCCAAGCATTTAGTTCATATTATAAATATTAGTTGATGTTTAAGGTTAATATTACATGTTTAGCACATATTATAAACATGTTGTGAAGTTGGTAGAATTTATTGAATATATATCTATATATAGGATATTACCGAAAATATATGTATAGTAAATAAGCATGTGTTTAATTTTAATGTATGATATGAGATGATATTTCATGTTGAGTATATGATATAAGTATGATATGATTGTTGTGGAATTTATTGAACTCCAATGTTCGATAAATTGAATTGCCAAAAAGTATATGCTTGTTAACTCATGGTTTAAAATTTTATTTGCTGATATTGAGTTGGTAATTAAATTCTATAGTATGATAGGAGCATGACATGATTTTATTGGAATTTATTGGATACTTATGCTAATTATTGCTAATTATCAAAAATATAACAAAATGGTTAAGTCAGAGTTGATTTTAATTGTGAATGATGCCATGGTAGTTAATCTATAATTTTATAATAAATGGTGGTGAATATGATGAATAAATGGAACACTCATGCATACATACACAATAGTTGTGTATTATGTTAGAAATTAGGGTTTTCTAATGCTTTAGTATGGTTTATGTTGTGTATGGTGTTGTATGGTTATATTTATGTTATGCCGACAAACAAAACCCCAAACGTAAACAACATAGTACTTTATGTACGAGAATCCAAAAGAAATCGACAAATTTCGATAACTTAAGAACGAATTAATGAGAATCGAAGTTAGACACAAATTAGAGTTTTCTATTAATAATAGGATACTCAAACGTGAGTTCCTAAGTTAAAGAAACCAAAAGACGACTTACAACCTTAATGCTCAACAACGACAACCTAATACGATATTAGATTGAGCGTTAAGACAACTCAACAACGAATAGCGATTATATAACTTACATAATTGTTTGGTTTCATTTTTTGCTTATTCTTGGTATTCTTTTACATGCCGTTTCCAGTGTTTCGTCTTTCTAATACCGTTATTTTGATTAGAATTCTTCGTTTCGGACTTATTTGATTTGTCTCGATATTTTATAGGAAAACGGTATTAAATAGGATGAAATGGATCTACCAAGAATGATCATATATTGAAGAGCATCTCGTCAGATATCCGTGGACACAAACTGTCACGACCCCACTCCGGACCAACCCGGACTGAAGGGCGACTAATACTACTAGGAGTAGTATTTTAGGGGTTACATGGATAAAATAAAGATGCATAAAAATAAACTAACATGCTTGAACAGAATATGAGATGATGTCATAATGTTTTTGGAAAAGGTTTAGACCATCGGACCCCAAAACTTGGCCTGATCCGATGGACCTCGATAGTTTGTAAACATAAGGCATAAATAAAGGAGTTCAGAGTATAGCAGCGGAAAGTGTGTGAATACATATATGACGATATGCATTCAAGGTATAACCCACAAATTCAAGTAAATCGGTCGAGGACACCGAACTCCTCAACACATTCCCCATCATCACCATCGAAACTCAACCCGCACATTTAAAACAAACATGCGGGCTAAGTACAAGAAATTGCACTCGGTGGACTTATGCCGAAAACATTTGATAACATTTGAATTACGCCCAATATCGAGTAAGTCACAGTGGTTTTAGTTAAAATGCCTTGTGCTTACCAAATCATTTTCGTTCAGAACATAGCCGCCGAGCATTTTCTTGGTGTGTATGGTCCGTATCTCATAGTCACAATACATAATAATAATATAAAATAAACATCGAGAGGAGGCCTCCCATCTACGACGCCGTGACCGGCCGTAATCCCGCATGACCTGCATCAATACTCTGCAAGCATATGTTAACACAACAGATAGTTCCAACCTTCACGCCAATCCTAGCTGTGCATTTATCATCCGCACAGACCCGACATTAAAAGGTTGGGTGCTACCACAACAATTGATATAATAGTTCCAACTATCTCCACAATTTACCCGGCATAACAGATAGGATCCATACACAAAACGAAATATTTTGGCGGTGTAATGCAAGAAACATTTGTTAAACAACAGTAGGATAAGTGTCAGAATAAACTCATTTGAAATAACAAGAAAGTCACGCTTTAGTGGGGTAAGAAAAGGCCCACATTTAAAAGATAAGAAGCCCACTGACTATGGTTCGTTGTAAAAGTCCCAGTTCGATCGTTCGTCAAAATCCGTCATTGCTTTTGCGTCCACACCTTTACGAAAAAGCGAGGCTTTAGTACGTCGCTCAAGTCTCTCGAGACTTTCAAAAGCTAAGATAAAATTCGATATTTCATATCGATGTAGACTGAATTCCTTAGTGAATTCAATACGTCTCTAACACGTATACAATCAATTGTTCTCGCTCTCGAGATACGCTCAACGATATAAGTACGTTTTTCGATATATGGATTTCATTTGTGAAATCTGTTCTTACTAATGAGGTATCATACTCAATTAGTATATCTTACGTGTACTGACGTATTCATAAACGTATAATCGTACGTTTGACTTGAAAAGTCAACGAAGTCAATACTGGTCAACAAAGTCAGTGATTTTGACTTTTAAATAGTAAGCTCTTACTATTTTGTTTTATAAATCGAATTTGATCGATTTGGTAATGTAAAGCCCTATTCTTCGATTTATCTCGTAAATCGAGGAATTATAAATATTTTCGCATTAAATAAACCTTTTTATAAATAGAATGCGTATTTTGGTTTTTAAAACGTTATAAATGAACGTTCGTCTCAAACATAGCAATCTATGTTTATAAAATTTTGTAAAATTTAAATTCTGTCCAGAATATTAATTTAGTAAATATTTTATTAATAAACTGATTTAAAAAGGATTTAAAAATCCTTATTAATTATCGAAAACTCGATAATTAATAAAAAAAATGTCAAATGACTTTTGAAAATTTTTCTAAATTAATATAGTGCATTATTATACACTATGGTCCAGAATATGAATTTATAAAATTCATATGGTATTATTTGCTATTTATTTATATATATACATATATACATTTACGGTAATTCCAATAAATAGGGAATAATTATCCAAAAATTCCCAAAATTGATATATACCTAGTATAATATCCCAACATCAATATACATCACCAATATAACCTATAGTTCACCATAACCATTGATTTAATAATATATAGCAATTATTCACGGCATTAACTTGATAATTACCGAATAATTAGCAAATAATTTCTAAAAATTCCAAATAAATTCCAACATGATTAACATTATATTATAACATTGTAACATCATAATATCAACCAAAAACATTTGAATCATCACCATATGGAGCTCAATAGCTCTCGGCTTCTTTGATTCAATATGTTATTTGATTTTCAAAAATTCCAACAATTATATACTATGTTTATACACTATAGTATAGTAATATAACATCATAATATTTATCAAAACTAATTAAATCATCACCTTCAAGAGCAACAAGCTCACGGCTTTTTTGATTTAAAATAGTATTTGATTTCCAAAAATTCTAATTAATTCACACAATGCATAAATAATATACTAAAGCATTAATACACCATTGCATGTTCAAAAATAAAATCATACACCAACCTATGAAATTATAATGCTCTCGGTCCTATTGTAAAATCAAGCATATGGTTTTCAAAAATTCTAATTAAATCATAGAACATATAATCAAGGTTCTAAAGCATTAATATGTTATTACAAGCTTGAAATAAAAATTATACATTAAGGTATACACATACATAGCTCACGGTATTAACAACATCTTAAGCTAGGGTTTTCCAAAAATTGTTAAATCAATACCATAGTCTTAAATCATAACATAGATCAATTATCCATCATGAAAATACTTAAAACATGCTCATCGTCTTGGTACATTTTATAAAATTTTCAAAAATTAATATGAACATGTACTATGGTTCGAAAATCATATATTGTCAAGATGCATTCATACATTTCATATATATAACAACCTATGTTCATTTACACATATTTCTCATATATTTTCAAAATAAAATCCTCAAGAACAATATGAACACATATCTCATGCTTCAAGAACATTTAACACATACATAGATACATATATAAAGCTTTCGAAACCTACACTTATATACTAAAACTGTTTCGATTTTTTTTTGGATTAAAAGGAGGTACAAATCGAAGCTAGGCCTTGTATTTACCTTGGAATTAGAATGGTTTCAAGAGCAATGTATGTATCAAGGTTGTGAAGTGGAGAAATGGAGAAGAAATGGAAGAGAGGAAATCTGAAAATAGAGAGAGCTGCTCTCGGTTCTTGGGGGCAGAAAAATGGAGAGAATGGGGTGTATTTTGTGTGTTTGAAAATGTGAGAAGGATAGTGTATAAGGTGAAGAGCCTCTCTCCCCCTAATCTCTCTCTCACTACACGGCTACACACACACATAGGGAAATTATTGCTGCACTTGGGAAGGGAAAATGATGATTAAAGAGTGCAAAAGGAGCTCTCCATGTATTGGGCAACATTTAAAAGTGAAATCATTTGTTTATGGGGTGAAGGAAATCGGCGCATGGGGGGGTTCAAGGGGGCTGATTTTATTTTTAAAATACACCTAATACATTGTATTAATCATATAATAGGTCATAGATATATAATACAAGTCATAAAAATAATTAAACCACAATATATGCACATTTCGAATTTACCGAAAATAAAATGAGAAAAATAGGATTAAAAATATAAATTACACCTATTATTGATACTCATGTACATTTCGATCAAACATACACATATATATCATAATATATGATTTAGATATTAAATAATAGCATAGGATAAAATTATTACACATTTTATGCAATAAAAACCCTAATTTCGAAAATAGGGTTTCAAATTTTATAAAAACTGAAACCTTCGATTTTTATGGTTAAAAACTGATTTTAATGCTTAATAATATTCATATATACCATATTATAAAGTTTAGATATCATAGGATAATTTAATGGTATCATTTCATGCCAAAAACCATAGTTTAGAAAACTAGGGTTTTCGAATTCCATTAATTGGAATTATCGAGTTTTATAACTCAATTATTGATTTTAATAATCATTAATACTGTAATTATATAAAATAATAATAGGAAATTAATTATTATAATTTCCTGAGCATTAAACTCATTTTCAAAACGCCTCAGACGCCGACGCTCAAAACGCCTCAAAGCGCTCAAAATCGACTCATCTCAAAATGGTCGCAGAAGTTCATACTTACTAAATAAATATATTCCATTTGATAAAGGAATTAAGATGGAAATTAATTCCAAGCTTCACCGCCGTAAAATTTCATGAAAAGTCGACGCTCGATACGCGTTTGACGTTAAAATATATTGACGAATCATTTCGTAATATTTCAATCCTTAAATTCACAATCCTTAGTGAATTATAAAATGGAATTTGTTATAACGATATCGTATCGAAATCACAAGATTCGATGTCGTAAAAAGATAATATACGGCAAAACCCTAATTACGGGTTTAGAATACCGTAATCGTATATTCGTTTCTTTGGAATATTACATTCCACCCCCCTTACAAAAAATTTCGTCCCGAAATTTGTATACCTCTAGAAAAATAAATCGGGGTATTTTTCCCTCATCGCTTCTTCAAGCTCCCACGTGGCTTCTTCTTGTCCGTGGTGTCTCCACAGCACTTTGACTAACGGAATCGACTTGCTCCGTAGTTGTTGAACTTTGTGGTCAAGTATGGCTGCGGGTTCTTCCTTATAGCTCATGTCCGCTCGAGGATCACGCCGCCTTGGTGAATCACGTGCTTTGGGTCGTGAACGTATTTTCGTAATCGTGAGACGTGAAAACATTATGGACATTCCCTAGGTTTGGCGGAAGAGCCAACCTATATGCTCATCGGACCTATCCTTTCTAGGATTTCATAAGGTCCTATAAAACGGGTCTAAGCTTTCCTTTCGTGCCAAACCCGACAATCCTCTCGATGGAGAGACCTTAAGAAATACTTTGTCTCCATCCTCAAATCAGAGCTCGGATCTCACGCGTATCGTCAGAAGATTTCTATCATCTGAGCCTCTTTTATTCTCATCCTAATTTGTCGAACGATCTCGATCATTTCGCTCACCGAATCGTGCCCTATGACCTTTCTCTCACCGACTTCATCCCAATAAAGTGGTGATCTACACTTCTTGCCATACAAGCTTCAGATGGGGGGCCATGCCGATCGTCGCTTGGTAGTCGTTGTTGTAAGCAAATTCAATCGAGGTAAAATATCTTCCCATTTTGCACCTCGATCCAAAATTACGGTTCTAAGCATATCTTCTAGCGTTTGATCGTTCTCTCCGATCGTCCATCGGTTTGTGGGTGGAAAGTCAGATCAAGTTTAATCTGCACCAGCTCTCTCGCAAGCTAATCCAAAATCTGGATGTGAACTTGGAGTCTCGATCGAGGTAATAGATTTTGGCACTCCATGTAGTCGTACAATTTCCTTAACGTACAGCTGGGCCAACTTATCGGATCCATAAGTGCTTTGAATAGGTAAAAAGTGAGCACTCTTGGTAAGTCTATCCACAATTACCCATATGGCGGTGTTTCCTCTTCTCGATTTGGGTAGGCTTGTAACGAAATCCATCGTTATATCGTCCCACTTCCATTCGGGGATTTCCAACGGTTGTAACTTCCCGTAGGGACGTTGGTGCAGAGCCTTCACTTGTTGACAAACAAGACAGCGTTCTACGAAAGAAGCTATGTCTCGTTTCATGCCTTCCCACCAAAACTTTTCCTTCAGGTCTTGGTACATCTTAGTACTGCCTGGGTGGGCGGTGTAGGGCATATCGTGAGCCTCACTCATGATTTCGTTCTTAAGCTCTGCGTCGTCAGGAACGCATATCCTACCTTCAAACAATAAGGCGTTATCCGACGCCTCTTGGAAATTCTTGAATCCTTCAGACCTTAGTCTTTCTCGGATCTTTTCCAACTTTTCCTCCATCCTTTGTCTCTCGACAATTCTTTTTCTTAGATCAGATGTCAGTGTGAGTGTAGCGATATAGCTCACAATTGTCTTGGGTGGTTCAACCAGTTCAATCTTCATCCTACCAAACTCTTCAACGAGTTTTTCTTCTTGTATAAAGAGACATCCTAACTCGGTATGGCTCTTACGACTCAAGGCATCAGCTACTACATTCGCTTTGCCTGGGTGATAGTTAATACCACAGTCGTAATCTTTCACTAATTCTAGCCATCTTCTCTGTCTCATATTCAAATCTCGTTGTTCGAAGAAATACTTCAAACTTTTGTGGTCCGTGAAGATCTCACATCTCACACCATAGAGATGGTGTCTCCAAATTTTTAGGGCATGAACTACAGCTGCTAATTCCAAATCGTGGGTTGGGTAGTTCAACTCGTGGTCCGAGTTGTCGGGATGCGTAAGCTATCACTTTTCCTTCTTGCATCAAAACACAACCCACCCCGTCTTAGATGCGTCGGTATAGACCACATACCCTTATCCGCTTCGGGACCGCTAGAACGGTGCACCGTCAATTTTTCTTTGAGTATTTGGAAACTCATCTCGCACTCATCTGTCCAATTGAACTTGATTCCTTTCCAAGTAGTCGGGTTATTGGCCTTGCAATTTTGGAGAATCCTTCATGAATCTCCTATAGTAACCAGCTAATCCTAGGAAACTTCGATCTCGTCTTTGAGTCTTTGGTGATTTCCATTCTTGCACGGCCTCTACTTTGGTCGGATCTACTTTTATACCTTCAAGACACGATGTGTCCAAGGAACATAACTTCCTTCACCAAAACTCACATTTGCTAAACTTAGCAAAGAGTCTTTCGTCTCTCAGGGTTTGCAAAACCGTTCTTAGATGTTCCTTATGCTCCTCTTCATTCTTTGAATAAATAAGGATGTCATCTATGAAGACCAAAACAAATTTATCCAAAATGGATGAAATACTGCTTCATGAGGTCCATGAATACGGTGGTGCATTGGTTAATCCGAATGGCATAACTATGAACTCATAGTGGCCATATCTGGTTCGGAACGCAGTCTTAGGTACATCTTCAGGCCGTATTTTCAGCTGATGGTATCCTGACTTAAGATCAATTTTCGAGAATACACCCGCCTCGCAATTGGTCAAACAGTCATCAATTACGGTAAAGGGTATTTGTTCTTTAGTGTCATCTTATTTAGCTCTCTATAATCGATGCACATCCTCAAAGAACCATCCTTTTCTTAACAAACAAAGCAGCGCCCCCACGTGAAACACTCGGCCTAATGAATCCTAGATCCAAAAGCTCTTGAATTTGGATTTTCAGCTCTTCTAGTTCCTTTGGGGCCATCCTATAGGCGCGCCGACACCGGGCTGATCCGGCTCCAAGTCGATGGTAAACTCTAGTTGTCTATCGTGAGGCGGTCCCGGTAGATTCTCGAAATCGTCCAAAATTCTCGGACGACTTCAATGTCTTCTACCCGCTCGGGTTTATCCTCTTCGTTCAAATAAACAAGGAATGCATGGCATCCCTTCCGGTTCATCATCCTCCCAGCTTGTAGTGTCGATACTATCGGGACTCTTTTTCCCATGCTGATCCCGTGAAAATGCGTAGCTTCTTGCCCAGGAAAGTGAAACGAAATTTTCCTTTCCTTACAGAGAATCGTAGAATGATTCTTAGCTAACCAGTCCATTCCTAGGATTATGTCTACATCATCCATGGGTATTATGTTTAGATCGTTAGCCAGAACCTTAAGTGATCCTAATGTCAACTCTAGGTTCGAGCAAAAGTGTGTAACAGTCATAATCCCTCCTATAGGCGATGAGATTCTCATATCCTGGCTTGACCTTTCAGACCTAAGGCCCAGCATTTCTACGCATGATTTTGCAATAAAAGAATGCGAAGCACCCGTATCGAACAATACTATAACAGGTAGGTCGAGTAGAACTCCCATACCTGCCAAGTTTCCTTGTTTTGTTCGTTCTGCCTCCTATGCCGGCGTAGCTCGCCCGAGCCGGCTGAGGCTGACGGGGCGCCGGTCCTTGTTGATTTGGCGGCCGCTTTTCGGCTTTCTTCTTTTCCGCCGGCGTTGGCGCGGTGGTTGCCGCCTCTGCTGTTGTTGGGGCGGTGGCTGCCACTGCGGTTGCGGGATTTGTTGCTGCGGCTGCTGCCATTGTTGCGGCTGTTGGAGTTGTTGTTGAGGCTGGGGTTGTTGCCATTGGAGTTGCGGGGGTTGGGGTTGGAACTGCTGTGGCGGCTGGGGTTGAAGCTGTATAGCCCTTAGTGGCTGAGCATTGCCCGGTTGGTTCGGCCTTATATCCGAACGTGACACTGGGCAATTGTTGGCGTAATGCCCGTTTGCCCCGCACTTGTAATGCCACCACGCTTGCCGTGCACACACCCTTGTGTGTTCTATGGCATCTAGGGCATTGAGGTGCCTCGACTGCTCCTGTGGTCCCTTGCGGTGGAGCATAAGTCGCTCTCTTCGACCTGTCCTGCTGCGCCGTGTTTCGCCACCACGCGCTTGTGACTTGCTTCTCCATAGTTTCCGCGGTTGTTATTCCCGCGGTTGGGCTCCCAGTTCCCTTTTCCTTTGTCTAAATTACCGTGTGTCTGAGACGACACCGACTTATTCTCGGTCATGGCCGCCTCAATATCCAAAGCTCGTGCGAGAGCTTCGGTGTATGATAGGTCTCCGTGGCTGGCAAGAGACATGCGTATCTCCATTCTTAGCCCTGACCTGAACTTTTCCGACATTTTCAAGTCGGTGTCCGCCAGTTCCGGTGCATATCTCGACATTTCGCAGAAGGTGCGATCATAGTCGGTTACAGACATTCTTTCTTGCTTTAGCAGGAAAAATTCGCCCTTCTTCTTCTCTTATAGCTCTTAGGGATGTACTTTTCATACAGCTCCCTCTTGAAATCCTCCCACGAGAATTCCTCAAGTCGCTCAAATGAAAAGGTCTTCTTCGGCCTCCCACCGTAAGTCACCGTCCGATCACCGAAGGTAACACACGACATCCTTTCCGTGCGTGCACCTTAAGAAAGTAAAATCTGCTCAATGGCTCTAACCCATTGTTCGGCTTCCTCTGGGCTCCCCTTTCCGTTAAAAACAGGAGGGTTTTGCCTTAGAAATAGTTCTTCGATCCTACGATCGGGTTGAGGTGGAGGCGGTGGTTGGGATTATCTTCTTGTTCTTGCTCGGGGATTCTACCCTCCTCTAGGTCTTCCTCGACCTCTGGGTTCTCTTTCTGGGTTTCTTCTTGGAGGCATTCTGCTATATAAAACATATCATCGTTAAATACTAAACGCTTACAACTTACAACATAAGGTTTCATAGCTTCTTCTTAAAGCGATATCAAAATAAAACAACTCATCCATAATATAGACAATTGTCACCAAAAAGCCCCACTTGGGTCAAAAATATATGTAGATAGATAACCAAGGTTTGTCAAAAACAAGATGTCCAACATCGAGAATCATAGGAAAAAGAAATTGCAAGGTTTCGGGCCCACATGGCCTAAAAAGAAAAAAAAAAAATCCGAGTTCTAGAACCATGGTACTGAAATAAAAAGGAAAAGCTAGCACACATGCTAGTCATAACAAAACAAATTCTAATTAAAACATCGCCTAATGTCTTCATGAGTTTCCTTCCTACTCGCGCCTTCCTCGTGGTCTTCCTCCTCTTGAGTCGCCTTCCCATCCGAATCATCCTCACGAGGTCGTATCTGGATGGTCCCGCACCGCTTCCATCATCGGTATGTCGCGCAGGGTCCGGTTATCCGCGCCGCACAAGTCGTAGTTGTGGCGGATCGGGCTGTAGCATACTCGGGTCGGGTCATATCCGTGGAAGGCATCGATACACTCATCCGCGCATCCGCCGGAAGGGCTCTTCGCTCGGGTGGTGGTGGATCGGACGCAGTGGTAGGGGCGGTAGCGGCGGACGATCTTGGGTGTCCAAAACTGCTGTGGCAAGACGGGCTCTCCCAAGGCTCTGGGGCGTGCCGCCTATCTACCTCGTACATCCCGCCTCGTCCATCCGGCATGGGGTATCACCGATCAACCTGCCTCGGAACCTCAAGGTACAGCCACTATGGTGACTCATCACGCCAAGTGTACTCCCGTGGAGGAGATAGGGTCCCATAGGTGCGGCTCAGATATCTTGTATCGTAAGTCGGTGACTCACGAACACAGGCGGATCCCAATCAAATCATAACCTCGGGGCTGCGATAGATGTAGTCTCCCGATACCTCTCGGGCATAACCATCCCAGGTACAAGGGAGTATAGCTAGGAGTCTCTTGATGCCATCGTAGTCGGTTGCACCATAGGCTCGGGCGTTCCTCCACAACCGAAGGTAGTACGCCAGAAACTCGCCTAGGTCTTCCCCGGCGCACATCCAACATTCCCTATAGGTGCGCATCAGCTCCTCGGGTGGGGCATGAGGTCCTACCCTCCTCCTAGCGATATAGTGCATCTCCTCCATCTGCCACGATTAAAACTAACGTAAGTCAACTATCGTCATCTCAAAACAGAAAGAATAGCATAACGAGAAGCAACTAGGCTTAGAACTAACAATTCTATAAGGTAGGCAACATCATAATGTACAATACATACCACAACTTACCTTCTTAGTCTTATCCAAACGTATACATATAAGCTAATGATATCTTAATATACGCTACGAGATCCTTGTCTTATATCAACCACTTAAGCTAGAGTTCAACAGACTCTATCGTATTCTGGAGACAGAATTTGGGATTCTGTTCTTCATATCAAATGAAGATCAGTGCGTTAGGAGTACGTAGGTGAAAACCATGCATAAATCGGAGTCCTAACGAGAGAGATCTAGCTAAAACAAATTTACTGCGCAGTGCAGGAAATTTGCGCGATCGTGCAAAAATGTCAATCGAGACGTACGTCGACGTAATACGTCTTCCATATTTGGGTCCTTAAGTCGAGGCTGAACATTCTGAAGCTGTAAGTGATGTCCATGTCGTGATTCTTGTTGCTGCTCACTCGGGTTGAAGTGATGATGGAGTGCCGACGTCATTCAGCTTAAAGGTTGAGGTCGTCCTCGTTTATCCTTCTCGCTCGTCTTTCGTCGTCCGTGCTCAAGGGTATCGTCACTTTCATTCTTCCTATCGTTCTTTTTGTTCGCATAAGGAAAAGAAGTTCATTCTTCTATGTTCTTTCACGATACGTGAGCATGCTCCTTAGAGTCTAAGTTCGTCTCATGATAACATATCGTTCATCATAAATAAAATTTTGAAAGTTGGAAAGTAAAGTCTTATTTGAAAATTTTTGGAAATATGATTTCAAAAGACAATCATGATCAACTCATATACATATCGAAAATGGATTCATTCGTTCCATGTTGATCATTCAACTCGATACTACCATACACTTCCATCTCAATACTTGAGCAATTGTATTAGTTCAATTCAAAAAAATTGGAAAAATTTTCTTGCTCAACTTCAAAAATTTTCATAATCATAAAATTTCTCAAAAGTTCCTCTAACTTGCTCATCATGCAGAAATTTTCCATTTCATGAGTTTGAGAAAGAAATGCAGTTACCTTATTCCCGGTTGAGCTCGATGTGATGGAGTGTTGAGAGGAGTCAGTAGATTTCTAGAAGTCCAGTGACTCGATCTAGACTTAGAATAAAATGATTTGGGTTTACAAAGAGCAACCTGGCTCTGATACCACTTCTGTCACGACCCCACTCCGGACCAACCCGGACTGGAGGGCGACTAATACTAGGAGTAGTATTTTAGGGGTTACATGGATAAAATAAAGATGCATAAAAATAAACTAACATGCTTGAACAGAATATGAGATGATGTCATAATGTTTTTGGAAAAGGTTTAGACCATCGGACCCCAAAACTTGGCCTGATCCGATGGACCTCGATAGTTTGTAAACATAAGGCATAAATAAAGGAGTTCAGAGTATAGCAGCGGAAAGTGTGTGAATACATATATGACGATATGCATTCAAGGTATAACCCACAAATTCAAGTAAATCGGTCAAGGACACTGGACTCCTCAACACATTCCCCATCATCACCATCGAAGCTCAACCTGCACATTTAAAAACAAACATGCAGGGCTAAGTACAAGAAATTGCACTCAGTGGACTTATGCCGAAAACATTTGATAACATTTGAATTACGCTGCCAATATCGAGTAAGTCACAAGGGTTTTAGTTAAAATGCCTTGTGCTTACCAAATCATTTTCAGTTCGTAAACATAGCCTGGCCAGGCATTTTCTTGGTGTGTATGGTCCGTATCTCATAGTCACAATACATAATAATAATATAAAATAAACGTCGAGAGGGAGGCCTCCCATCTACGACGCCGTGACCGGCCGTAATCCCGTACAGCACACAGTCACTCTCTGCAAGCATATGTTAACACAGCGTATAGTTCCAACCTTCACGCCAATCCTAGCTGTGCATTTATCATCCGCACAGACCCGACATTAAAAGGTTGGGTGCTACCACAACAATTGATATAATAGTTCCAACCATCTCCACAGCCCTACCCGGGCATAACAGATAGGATCCATACACAAAACGAAATATTTTTGGCAGGTAATGCAGTAAAACATTTGTTAAACAGTTGTAGGATAAGTGCTGTAAATAAACTCATTTGAAATAACAAGAAAGTCACGCTTTAGTGGGGTAAGAAAAGGCCCACATTTAAAGATAAGAAGCCCACCTGGACTATGGTTCGTTGTAAAAAGTCCTAGGTTCGATCGTTCGTCAAAATCCCGTCGCTGCGTTTGCGTCCACACCTTTACGAAAAAGCGAGGCTTTAGTACGTCGCTCAAGTCTCTCGAGACTTTCAAAACTAAGATAAAACTTGATATTTCATATCGATGTAGATCGAATTCCTTAGTGAATTCAATACGTCTCTAACACGATACAATCAATTGTTCTCGTTCTCGAGATACGCTCAACGATAAGCACGCGTTTTCGATATATGGATTTCATTTGTGAAATCTGTTCTTACTAATGAGGTATCATATTCAATTAGTATATCTTACGCGTACTGACGTATTCATAAACGTATAATCGTACGTTTGACTTGAAAAGTCAACGAAGTCAACACTGGTCAACAAAGTCAGTGATTTTGACTTTTAAATAGTAAGCTCTTACTATTTTGTTTTATAAATCGAATTTGATCGATTTGGTAACGTAAAGCCCTATTCTTCGATTTATCTCGTAAATCGAGGACTTATAAATATTTTCGCATTAAATAAACCTTTTTATAAATAGAATGCGTATTTTGGTTTTTAAAACGTTATAAAATGAACGTTCGTCTCAAACATAGCAATCTATGTTTATAATTTAAATTTTGTCCAGAATATTAATTTAGTAAATATTTTATTAATAAACTGATTTAAAAAGGATTTAAAAATCCTTATTAATTATCGAAAACTCGATAATTAATAAAAAATGTCAAATGACTTTTGAAAATTTTCTAAATTAATATAGTGCATTATTATACACTATGGTCCAGAATATGAATTTATAAAATTCATATGGTATTATTTGCTATTTATTTATATATATACATATATACATTTACTAGAATTCCAATAAATAGGAATAATTATCCAAAAATTCCCAAAATTGATATATACCTAGTATAATATCCCAACATCAATATACATCACCAATATAACCTATAGTTCACCATAACCATTGATTTAATAATATATAGCAATTATTCACGGCATTAACTTGATAATTACCGAATAATTAGCAAATAATTTCTAAAAATTCCAAATAAATTCCAACATGATTAAACATTATATTATAACATTGTAACATCATAACATCAACCAAAAACATTTGAATCATCACCATATGGAGCTCAATAGCTCTCGAACTTTTTGATTCAATATGTTATTTGATTTTCAAAAATTCCAACAATTATATACTATGTTTATACACTATAGTATAGTAATATAACATCATAATATTTATCAAAACTAATTAAATCATCACCTTCAAGAGCAACAAGCTCACGGCTTTTTTGATTTAAAATAGTATTTGATTTCCAAAAATTCTAATTAATTCACACAATGCATAAATAATATACTAAAGCATTAATACACCATTGCATGTTCAAAAATAAAATCATACACCAACCTATGAAATTATAATGCTCTCGGTCCTATTGTAAAATCAAGCATATGGTTTTCAAAAATTCTAATTAAATCATAGAACATATAATCAAGGTTCTAAAGCATTAATATGTTATTACAAGCTTGAAATAAAAATTATACATTAAGGTATACACATACATAGCTCACGGTATTAACAACATCTTAAGCTAGGGTTTTCCAAAAATTGTTAAATCAATACCATAGTCTTAAATCATAACATAGATCAATTATCCATCATGAAAATACTTAAAACATGCTCGGTCATCTTGGTACATTTTATAAAATTTTCAAAATTAATATGAACATGTACTATGGTTCGAAAATCATATATTGTCAAGATGCATTCATACATTTCATATATATAACAACCTATGTTCATTTACACATATTTCTCATATATTTTCAAAATAAAATCCTCAAGAACAATATGAACACATATCTCATGCTTCAAGAACATTTAACACATACATAGATACATATATAAAGCTTTGAAACCTACACTTATATACTAAAACTGCTTCGATTTTTTTCGATTAAAAGGAGGTACAAATCAAGCTAGCCTCAGATTTACCTTGGAATTAGAATGGTTTCAAGAGCAATGTATGTATCAAGGTTGTGAAGTGGAGAAATGGAGAAGAAATGGAAGAGAGGAAATCTGAAAATAGAGAGCTGCTCTCGGTTCTTGGGGCAGAAAATGGAGAATGGGGTGTATTTTGTGTGTTTGAAAATGTGAGAAGGATAGTGTATAAGGTGAAGAGCCTCTCCCCTAATCTCTCTCTCACTACACGGCTACACACACACATAGGGAAATTATTGCTGCACTTGGGAAGGAAAATGATGATTAAAGAGTGCAAAGGAGCTCTCCATGTATTGGGCAACATTTAAAAGTGAAATCATTTGTTTATGGGGTGAAGGAAATCAAATATGGGGGTTCAAGGGGCTGATTTTATTTTTAAAATACACCTAATACATTGTATTAATCATATAATTGGTCATAGATATATAATACAAGTCATAAAAATAATTAAACCATCAATATATGCACATTTCGAATTTACCGAAAATAAAATGAGAAAATAGGATTAAAATATAAATTACACCTATTATTGATACTCATGTACATTTCGATCAAACATACACATATATATCATAATATATGATTTAGATATTAAATAATAGCATAGGATAAAATTATTACCCATTTTATGCAATAAAACCCTAATTTCAAAAATAGGTTTCAAATTTTATAAAACTGAAACCTTCGATTTTTATGGTTAAAACTGATTTTAATGCTTAATAATATTCATATATACCATATTATAAAGTTTAGATATCATAGGATAATTTAATGGTATCATTTCATGCCAAAACCATAGTTTAGAAAACTAGGGTTTTCAATTCCATTAATTGAATTATCGAGTTTTATAACTCAATTATTGATTTTAATAATCATTAATACTGTAATTATATAAAATAATAATAGAAAATTAATTATTATAATTTCCGAGCATTAAACTCATTTTCAAAACGCCTCAGACGCCGACGCTCAAAACGCCTCAAAACGCTCAAAATCGACTCATCTCAAAATGGTCGCAGAAGTTCATACTTACTAAATAAATATATTCCATTTGATAAAGGAATTAAGATGGAAATTAATTCCAAGCTTCACCGCCGAAAATTTCATGAAAAGTCGACGTTCGATACGCTGTTGACGTTAAAATATATCGACGAATCATTTCGTAATATTTCAATCCTTAAATTCACAATCCTTAGTGAATTATAAAAGGAATTGCTATAACGATATCGTATCGAAATCATAAGATTCGATGTCATAAAAGATAATATACGGCAAAACCCTAATTACGGGTTTAGAATACCGTAATCGTATATTCGCTTCTTTGAATATTACACAAACGAATCGCAATTGAGTTCGGACGTGAGAGAACAGGCGAA